>JAIXND010000786.1:23709995-24909995 GCA_023646645.1 Varanus salvator macromaculatus | reverse complement strand
AGGGAAGCAGTTATTATGGGGTGATCATGGAATTAAGGGGGAGGGACGGAGATTGCAGAGAAGTTGGATGAACTGGGGCTGCTCAGCTCAGAACAAGGGTGGGCAGAGGAGACCTGGCAGAGGTGCTGTGTGGTGTGCAAAGCAGAGGGGTGACATTTTTCTCCCCCTGCCAGAACAATCGAGCCTGAGGCCATCTGACAAAGATGGCCATCTGGGTGGGAGGGCAGAGGAAAGGAAGGGCTTCTTCAAGTGGCATATAATTAAAGGATGGGATTCACTGCCATGGAAAGTGGTGATTGTCACCAATCTAGATGGCTGATTGGACAAATTCAGGAGGGCGGAGGCGACCAGCGGCTACTAGCCTTGCTGGCTACGGGCTCCCTCCGTCACCAGAGGCAGCGGGTCTGCACACGCCACTTGCCGAGGATCGAGGGCGAGGGGAGGACTCGCACCCATCTTGCCTGAGGGATCCTGGGGGCAGCTGCTTTGCCACTGTGCGGACTCCTGGCCGGATCCAGCAGGGCTTTTCTCATGCACCACAATTTTTCCGCTTGCTGTTTTCTGGCTACCCTGAGCCCAGGAAGAGCCAGCTGGCTGCAGGGCTTTTGGCCGACCCGCTGTGCTGGGGAGAGTGGGTGCTGCTTTGCCCGCCCGTCCTCTTCCGCACAAGCCTGGGGAAGCGCCCCTGCATTGCCTTGCTTGGCCTGAGGGTGGCGCCCTCTCACAGCCGATGTGTCCGAGATCTGGCTCAGGACAAGGCCGCGCAGATTCCGGTCGGCTGCCTGCGGGGCACAGCAGGGACTCCCCAGGGCTGCTGGGGCCCCAGCCCGGCTTGCTCAGGGCCCATTTGCTAGCCTGTCTCTGCTATTTAGGACATCAGGTAGGCGAGGATCTCCGAGAGAGGTTCGCCTGGCGCCGTTGTTATTTGTTTTTCGGCGCCAGGTCAAGACCTTTTTATTTAAAACTAATTTTAACTGTTAAACTATTTATTGAATTTTAAAGTTTTTAGCCAAGATGCACTGGCGGTGGGGGGGGGGGGGGAGGAATGCATCGAGATGCACTGAAAATTTTTTTTTTTTTTGTATTTTGAGTTGTTGTGAGCTCCCCCGAGGCTTTGTTGCGATGGGGCGGCATAAAAATGTTTTAAATAAAGAAATAAAGAAAATCTCCTGGAGTGGTACGCAGTCCCTTGGCAAAGAGGTCCAACTCACAACAGCTGCATCAGTAGAAATGCGACCCCCTCTTGGGATTGGTGCAGGCACTGAGCCAGTTGCTGCGCGGAGCATGGAAGCCCCCCAGTGTGAAGGGTTTGGTTTGCGTGAAGGCCTCCCTGATTTCATTCCCACCGCAAGACCACCCTGTGCATTCTGCTCTGGGGCACAGCGTGGTCCCATGACAGCCTTTCGGAGCCAGGAAGTGCCCTATATCCAGAGGGGACTGGATCCCACTGGTTGCTCCGCCGGGTTTCCGTGATCCCCATTTCTAGCTTCCCCGTTATTCCAAGGTGATAAAGCAATTTGAACTAGAATGACACAAAACAAAAGCAAACCAGAACAAACTGGAAATGTATATAAAACAGAGTGGATTTGAAACACTGTTGTAACAGCAAAAATTAGCAACATGTGCAGCAGTAAAACCCACCAATTGGCAGACCCGTTGATAAAGGAGAAAGTACAGCATAAAACAACCCCTGACAGCTCAGCGAGGCCAAATCAGCGTCTGCTGGGGGAGGCAACTGCCGGGATCCCCCTGCTTGTGCAACCAGCACAGCGGATCGTGCCTGAAAACAGTCTGGGAGCCAGAGACAATCTTGAGGGAACTTTGACATATATTCCCGCTGGCCAGTGGCAGCCAATTGCCTGGCAGCTGCAGTCTGAAAGAACTCAGGTTTCTCCGCCAAGGGCAGTGCCACAAGCAGCGTGTTGCGGTTGGCATGTCTGGATGGCATCTTGGTAGCCCCCATAATGAGGTGTGGCCCACAGGCAGTGTAGCCGCGGTGTCTGGCAGAACCCACATCCCTGCCTTTCTTGCCAGGGATTCCAAGGAGATGCTCCGCTGATCCTCACAATCATCCTGTTCAGCAGGGGAGACTCAGTGTGTCCCGCAGATCCCCAAGATGGCATCTTAGAGCCACTCAGCTGGGACTGAGCCCCTCTGGACTCAGGGGGGCATCTTTCTGAGCCCAGGTGGGCAGGTTGCACCTCCCATGAAAGCCATTCCTTCCATGGGAATGGGCTGACTCCGGGTCTCCCCAGTTCTCCAAGCACTGTACCCCACTGCTAAGTTTGCCTTCTTTGACCAGTGTCTGCAGAATATAATACTTTTGCCATAATAACCTCAAAGAAAAAAGTGTTATACCAAAATCATTAGACAGTAACTGTACTTCCTCCTAGAGGTTGCCTTGTATTGTTAAACAGTCCCGAGACTTTGGTAAGGAGTGGTATAGAAAAGTTTTAAATAAATAAAAATAAATTAAATAAATAAGGAGAAATTGCCCACACATTTAAGCTGTCTGTCAGCAGAAGCAGACTTCTCACATGAGGGGCAAAGGGGAATATCTGTGCCGGATGTAGCCATTTAACCGCAAGGCCTGCAGCACCCCGAATCCCCACCCCACCCCAGGAGCAGCACCACTGCAATGGTGGATGGCTGTTGACCAAGTTGGCCCGCAGGGCAACCGAGGCATCTGCAGCCTGACTGAAACGGATCTGCTCAGCCCATTCTGGGCATGCGTGCCTGGTGCTGGTCGGTGCGCACCATCCTCCAGCTCCTGAGCAAGACAGGACAGGTGCGATGTCCTGGACCTGGAAAACCCCCTGCTTTTTCCAGGGGTTGTGGGCTGCACCGCACCCCTGCTGCTCAGTGCAGGCCTTGCAGCCTTGAGGGCTGGCCCAGGCTGATCGGGTCGTGGCAGGCGGATTGCAGCTGGCTGCTTTCCACTCAGGCTTTGGCCACCTTCCCATCTGCCTGCTGGCCATGCTTTTCACAGGAAGATAATGTGGATGGTGCCTCCCAAGCCAGCATCTCCTCTGACAGGGTGGGGGGTCTGGGGGGGTGGTTGGCTCCTGCCACTACAGAGCATCCATTGCCCTCAGTGCAGGAACTGCTGAACACAAATTTCCACTCAAGGAAAAGGAGGGACTTTTCAGAAGAAGTAGCCAGCTGGTGGGGGTGGGCAGGTGGGGGGGGGAGGCTTGAGGGAGCCACTTTGGCAGCCCTCTGGGCTAGCGACAGGCCTGCCTGGCTGGCCCTCGGGCTCTCGCTCCTGCGGCTTGCAGCAAGCCTCTTCTAGACAGCGGCTGGTGACGGGCCAGCATTCTAGTCACAGCAGTGCCTCCTGTCCTCAGCAGCTGCTCGACCCGGGGTGGCTGCTCAAGGGACAGAGAGACGGAAGGGTGGCAGGCCGCCCCTCCCCCCTTTCCCAGCAGGGCTGTGCCCGCCCTGGGCAGAGGTCCAAGCAGCTTGTAAACAAGGCAGGCGTGTACCTGTCAAGGGCCCTTTCTAAAAGCCAAAGCAAGCAGAGAGAGATTTAGCAGTTCCTGTTCTCATGGGGCCATCACTGGATCCTTGAGAAGAAGAACTTCCAGAGAATCAGGGTGTGGAAGCAGGTCCCACTTCCTCAGGGCTCGTTCACATTAAAAGCAAGAGCAGAGCAGAGGAAAACCCGGGTCAGGTGACTGTGCTGGCTGGCAGGACGGCCAAACGGGTTACTCATTTGTTCTTGGCAGCACCGTGCCTGGCAAAGCACAGCTGGCCTGCACGACATCGGGGCCGAGCTATTCGGCACATCTGGCGAACAACACATTGCTTGACTTGAGAAGGAGTTCAGGCCTCCTCCAACAGTGCGGATGTGCAAAGCATCTTAACCGCCTTGTGCAGGACCTGTTCTGTCCTGCGAGGTGCATTGCTGCGGGAAAGCGAGCTCTTCCTTGGCAGAGCCTGCCATAGGGCCAAGCTGCAGACTAGATTACTCGAACGGTTGAAAAGTCTGTGTTAAAAGGGCACTTTAAAGAAAATGAAGCCTCAGGATTGCACCCGGTCCTTGCCTCGGGTTGCGGCAGAAAATCCTCTATGCACTCCCAAAGATGCTATTTCCACTGAAAAGCACTTTTGAGGACAAATAGGTGGCGGGAAGATTCTGTCAGGAAACTGAGGGCACCTCCTGGGACAAGAGGAGGAGGGCTTCCTTGCCTGCCGTGATGCAGGCTTGCCAGGCAAGTCTCTGCAGCCTCTGCGATGGGGCATCCCCCCTGTGCCCCTGGCTGGGCAGAGCCCGCCCTTCCTGCCAGGTGAAGCCTGCAAGAAGTCACGTCAGACTGGCTCAAGCTGGATCTTCTTCAGCCCACCTGCATCTCACTGCTCCAAGCCACAGGCAGGCCCAGAACAAGCTGAGCAAGTCCAGTCTCGGAAGGCTACACCCATGGGAGGTTGCTCAGTTTCACAGGTCAGGACTTGATGTCTGGAGCCCTCCTCGGTGCCTATAGAGAGTTCTTCCGCCTAAGGACTGTCCAGGCACCTGGCAGCTGCTCCATTCCGGTCATTCCACAGGTAAATGTGGACGTGCGGCTGTGGCTGGCTGTCCCAGGTATGAGCGTGCGAGGCTCCCCGGCTCCCCGATCCGGTTAATTAAGGGTTTGGGTTGCGCTGCTTGGAAGTGGTGAATGGGAACTGGTGCTCAGCCGGCCTGGCTGAAACGCAAGCTCTGGGCTTGGGGGGCCTCTCCCGCCACGGCCACTCCGGGCACCACAGGGCCCTGTTGCTGCCAGCTGGGAGTAGCCCTGGCCCATTTCCTCATTGCCTGTGTTTATTGCACCGAGCAGTGATAACATCTTGCCTTGCCAGAGAACTGGCAAGAAACGGGCACCTCCTGCTTGGTGCCTGAACTGGACAGTGGGATGATATTCCAAGCAGAGGACATGGCATTCCCCACAAGGGATGCTGACCATAGCTCCCAGGACAAGCGGGCTTGCTCTCTCCAGAACTGGGCACTTGGCCCACACGCGAGACAGGCTGGGCTGTGCCATTTGCCTGGGCATCCATCTTGCTCTGGGAGCCCTATCTGCCAGTGGCCCTGAGAGAGCCCATAAAGCAATCTCGTGGGCCTGATGTACTTTGCAATTCCCTTCCCAGCAAGGCTTGGGAACAGCTCCTGACTCAGCAGTGTGCTTGGCTGCGCCTGCCAAGGACAGCTGGCAGCTGGGCACAGGATGGCAGTGGCTGCCTCCCGGTCCCAAGCAGCCCTTGGCCTCCCTCATCCTGCGCTCTCCTTGCCTTCCGGAGCACGTGAGCAGCCCCGTGTGGCTCCCTGGCCTCTCCACCAGGGCAAGGCAGATGCCCCAAACTGAGGGCTTCCTGGATGCCGTCCACATCCAGGAAGAGGCCATCATCACCATCATCACCATCACCATCACCACATGCATACCACTTGTTCATATAAATTAGGAAAGTTGTTCATAAACTTTAAAATGAGAATAAAGCAAAAATGAAATTGCCCCAGAAAAATCCCACCTTCAGTAATAAGGAAGACGAAAAACAGCTCAAGCGATTTGAGGTTGGGTGGGGCGGTTCCATCTGGCGGTGCTGCTCCTGTGACTGTTTGCCAGGGGGGCTTTCGGGGCGAGGCTCCTGTGTCAGGATCTGCAGGGCAATGCAGCTCCCCCTGATGGCCAGCCAAAGAAGGCAGCCTGGCCGACCTTGCAAGTCCTCACAGAATTGGCACCGGGTCTGCGGGTGCTTGCAGGGTTAGGGCCAGCCCAGTCATGCAGCCCAGCCCAGCGCTATGAGGCCCTCTCAGAGGCTTCACCTTTTGGGGGCAGAAACAACTACCCGCTTGACCTGTCTGGCTTGTGTGCCCACCTCCCTGGCCCTAGGACAGCTTCGCCTGTGCCATGCCCCTTGCCCATTCCTGACTTGACTTCCACCCTGGTCCAGACCCTCCTTTTACCTCTGGCTGTTCTGGCCAGTGCCAGCCTGGCCTGGGCATCCCTGCCTAGGATGCTTCCCAGTTACATCCTGGAACTGACATGGGGATCCTTCTGTATTGGGTGTTTTCATAGCCAGTATTCAGAGGTGCCAAATAAGGGAGACGGGCACTGTCCGGCCTTGGCCATGGAGTTTTGGGTGGGTTCTCTGGCTGCTGCGTGGGCCCGAGAGGGAGTGTTGGGGCAAGCGAGCTGTCTGGCCCCCTTCCTTCTGGCATCTGCCCCTTTTCACATGTGGGCATCTCTGCCAACATCAGGACTCCCCATGAAGGTGGAGGTGCTCACCCTTGCTTCTGGGGTCTTCCCATGGGCCTTGGGAGCAGCAGAACTTTTTCCTGGCCTCTGCCAGGGAAGGAAGGACTTTGGAGCAGCCCCCTCCCATCATTCGTCTTCTAGCCTCTCGGTGTCTGCAGATAAGCTGCAGGAAGCAATACCGGTGGTGGTTTCCCTGCAAAAATGGTTGTGCAGGTTATCTTCTGATGGGCTCTTTGCCCCTGCTCACGGACCGCCCCGCCCACTGGGAAGGGTGTTCATTCACGTGGCACACGAGGTGACTGCCGCAGGCCTTCCCAGGAGGGCTCGCCAGAGGAATGGCACCGCTGGGCCATGCCAGAGTCCGGGGATCAGTGCCTCATTGCTGCTCCTCACTGAAATGGAGCTGAGGGGTGGTTCTGGTCATTTAGGGTTGCATGCACCTGGCTGTTCAGTCTTGCCAGGAGGCCAAGCTGAGTTGCTCTGCCCTTCTCACCTGCACAGGCCCTGCAAGGAGAGTGAGACAGGCCGGGCTGAAACCATCCACCGAGCCCTGTAAAAAAGTGGGGGCTTGAACCCGGGTCTCCCAAGGCCCCATCCCGCCAGGCTGCCTCCCCCCGTCCTGGCTTGCCTCCGCTCAGGACCATCCAGGCTTGGGATGAGGCTGGCGTCCACTGACCGCCACCCCTTCTGGCTGACGTGGCAGACAGCGGCTGGCCCTGCACCTGGCCCAGGCGAGGGATGCCGGCCTCCCCTGGCAGTGGCCAGGAGCAGGCAGCCTCGCGGCCATCCCGCCTCCCCTTGCCGGAACACCCCAGCACCGATCCTGCCCTGGAACTGGCTGTGCGTGTCCCCAGGGCACCAGGGCTGCTCTTCCATGCCTGCTCCCGACCTTGTGTTCTTTCCACTCGGGGAGGGGAGGCGCCTCAGCCGGGCTGCAATGTGACTGAGGAGGGAAAGTGCTCTGCTGGGGACAGACTGCGCCACTTGGCAGTCAGCCTGGCCCTGGGACCACCCACCTGCTTCTCTGCTGGGTTTGGTTAACTGCTTGTCTGCTGGAGGGAGGAGGTTTGGTGCTGCTTCCTTTGCGGATCACTCTCTCAGTGCTCTGCCCAGATGCGATTTGCCAATTTGCGGGCAGAAAACATGCGTTCCCCTAGGCGAAGACGAGAGGCAAGAGATTCTGGGTTGGGCTGCCCTTTCTCCAGAAGGAGAGGAGCTCGCTGCAGGAATGGGCTGGCCTGTGGACCTGGGAAGCAGGGCCCACCGTTCCCTGTGCCATCTTCCTGCTGGGGTGGGCCTGCTCCAGGGATGCGGAGCAGTCCCGAGAAAGGCCCAGTCTCGCTCGGCGCCCTTGTGCCGATCCAGCCCGCCTGTCTTCTGCCTGCCCACAGGCCTTGGGGAGAAAGAATGCCAGCGTTCTGGTCCCTTGCGTGGTGCTCCCCTAGCCAAGCTTTAGGTTGGGGTGTAACACAAGGCGTCCATATACCTGGTGTACAAGCTCCAGTGTGTCCGGATAGCACCTGAGCAAGGAAGAGGAGATGAGCCAGAGCGCCTGTGGGAAAGGGGCTCTCCTGCCCCCTTGGCCCTCTGGCCTCGAGGTGGCACAGTGGGAGAGGAGGGGCAGGCTGGCTGCACTCAAGAGCGGAAGCACCAGGTGTGTGCCCCCCTTTGGGGCAGGCAGACCTCGGGTTGGTGGGACCTGCTGTGGGGTTTTGCGGGAAGGCGTAGGAGCCGTTCTGCGGAGCCTCAAGTGCAGTTCGAGTCACGTCTCTGGACCCAGGCCAGCGTGCGAGAGCCAGCAGCATCTCAGCCCTGAAACAACCCTTCCTGGTCTCTCCCCTCACCCAACTTTGTAATCCCAGCACCGTCATTTCGGGAGGCGGCAGGAATAACTGGAATGCCGGCACAGGAATCCGATGTGCACAGCAAAGTGCCCCTCGTTCCTCTGCTGTATCCCAGGCTGCCGAATCTGCTGTTTCCATGCTGGAGAAAGGTGTTGCACCAACCCTTGCCAGCATTTCAAAGGGGGGGGGGAGCTGCCCCCCTCCCCCACCAGACTTTGGCAGGGAAGTTCAGAGATCTCCAGGCGCACTTCCTCCCAGAAAGGCAGGGGCCCTTGGACCTGAGCTGTGCTCCCTTCCCCGCCCTCCCATTAGACACATGGTAAGTGAAGCCTTCTAAAAGGCCAGGGAGACTGGGGCTGGTGGGGCCAACCCCCCTCCCAGCATGGGACAGACTGCTGTCTCCGGGCCGCTCGCAAGCAGAGGGTGCAGCACTCCCCCCCCCAAAAAAATCTGGTGTTCAGAAGGAGCTGGCCTGTGCTGACAGGGTCCCGACTGACCCCCCACCAAAGGCCAGTCCCCCATTGCCAGGGGCCACCTCAGAAGACTCTGGCACCAGGAGGCCCCTCTGCCCCTGGAGCAGCTGCAGGCAGTGGGGAGTGCTGCTTTTGCCTAGCTGTGGCAGCCCCGGAAAAGCCCCGCCGAGCGAGGGGCCCTTTCTGCAGGCACCTGGTGCCCCCCTCGCATCCAGCTTGCCTGGGAGGGCTGCCAGCCAGCCAGCCACCGCCCGCGCCTGTCCCAGCCCAGCTCTGATGCCCAGGCTGCCTCTTTGGGCCTCCAGCTCCGCAGTGCCGCTGGGCTTCCAGTGCAGGCAGCCTGCAGGCTGCATGATGCCCGGCTCTGCAGCATGCTCCTCTGCTCACCTCCTGCTTCCCACCACCCCGCAGAGTCCTGATAAGTAGGGCCAAAGGAGAGGAGGGCACAGCCTAGCTTCGGCTGGCCGCCGGGACATGCCAGCTGTCCAGGCGGTGCTCAAGTGGTAGCCAGTGGGTGCCATGGCTGGATGGCCGTGTCAGGTGATCCCAGGCCATGCTTAGCAAGCCAAGTCAGAGCGGCCATGGCCACAAGCCGCCCTGCCTGGGTCCACAGGACAATAAGCTGTGGTGGGTGGCAGCTCTGATGTCCTGGGGTGGGGGGCAGCCTGCACTCACCACCCACCCCCAGAGCTTAAAGTGCATGGCTGGCCACAGGTTGTGTGCGCTGGACAGAGAAGCGCAGTTCCACTGAGCGCCAGGCCCTGTGCGGCCTGTCCTTAGCCAAGCACACGTGTCACCAGCACCCCGAGGGACAGGCAGTGATCCGAGGAGCCACAGGAGAGCATAGTGGCCATGGGCCCCCAAGCAGGAGGTCCAGGGGGCCTCCCTGCCCACATGCATCGGCGCGGGCTCAGCTGGTGGCACGGAGGCTGCTGTCCGGTTACCCATCGCTTCACATTTGTAAAGGGCCTGGCACCATTTTTGTGGAGGCCTTTCAAGCAGTTCTGTGCAGTGGCCCACCCTCAGCCTTCAGTTTATAGAAGGGGGCTGTGGATCACCCAACCCATGCGCCGCACTCCCGGCTGACGAAGCAGGTGGACAAGTGGCTCTGGGTGGGGTGGGGGAGAACCTGCAGGGAGCCCTTCAGGGAGGGCGGTGCTGGCCAGGGCCATGGGAGCCTAGGCGCGGGATACCGCCCAGCACCTGGGCAGGCCAAGGAGAGCACCAGCATGCCTGTGGGTGGGCTTCCTTCCTCCAGTGCTGCTGGGGTGACCTGCAAGTGCTGTGGCGTTGCAATACTATCCACAGTGGCCCTGCAGCAGATCCAGAAGATTCCCGTGCGTGTTTCCCCCACCAAGAGCGGACCTCGGCTTCCCGGCCTCCCCTGGATGCTTGCTGCAGGGATGAGCATCTGCCTACAAATGCTTTCCAGATGTGATGATCTGACTGCCGGCACGAAGGCAGGCTCACGGAGCTTGGGGTGTGCGTGTCCAGTGCTTTGGGCAGAGCCTCCAGCCCGAAAGAGGGGGAGCGCGTGCTGTGAGGCGGTGTCTCTCCGGGGAGAAGCGGCAGCACCCGGATCTGTTTCCGTCGGCTTGCTGGACACCTGGCAGCTGCCCTCTCGGATCCCGGCCACCGTCTCCTGCCAGACCAGCAGCCCAAGGGTTAAGAGGGTGAAGGATCTGTCCTGGCCACTTCCTTTTGCACTCTGGAAGGAGCGTTCTCCTTGCAACTGAACTGGACAGAGCGCTCCCGAGCAGGCAGGCGGTGTGGGCCGGGGAGTTCCCAGCCCGGATGGGGGATGCTGCCGCACAGTCCAGAAATGGGCACAGCAAGGTAAGCACGCTGCTTACTCCTGGCTCCCACCACTGTGCTTCCTGGAAGAGGCAGCAATGAGGCCAGGCGTCCTCCGAAGTGCCACGGGTGTGGGGCCTCCCTCAGGTGGCGGTTGCTCCCCGTCTTAGTTCCTTATTCAGCACAGAACTGCATAAACAGTCTGGATAGTTTCTTGGATGTGGGCCAGCAAAAACATGATGGGGAGTGCTATTGAAAAGGAAACTCTTCAAAGGCACCAGATATTGACAGCTGCCATAAAAAGCAGTGGCTTGTACTTTCCCACCTTCCTGAGCACCCCAAGCCTTGGAAAAGGGTGACAAAGTGACATAACTCTCCGGGGCAACTGGTCCGAAAAGAACCCTTGAGGGTCCCAGGGAAGGGAGGGTCCAGCTGATGCTCCCTTTGGCACGCAAAGCTCACTTGCAGCCTTGGTTTCTCTCGGCAGCTCATTTTTGACAGCCGTCAAGTGGAACTAGGTGAAAAATAAAGCCCTTTGCAGCCTCTCTGGGGTAATGCTGAAGGCGGTGCCTGCTGCCAGGACATTGCCCTGGAGAAGCAGGCAGCTGGATCTGGCTATTTCCTTTCAAAGTGCAAAATAATTGATGTGCATTGGAGTCCTTTTTATCTTAGGGGTGTGATGAGCAAGTGGCAGCCCTTCCAGTGTGACGCTCAGGCACTTTGAAGGCTGTCCAGTCTGATCCAGCTTTTTGCTGTCTCTGGAAAAAGCGGGGGAAGTTAAGGGGGTGGAAGGCGGTGTGGAGCCAAGCACGCCTGTAACCGTGGTGGTGAGCAGAGCCCATGCGGGTGGCTCCATTCTGCTGCCGGCCGGCCCTGCGGGGGCTTGGGCAGGCTTGCTCCAGTGCCCACAGTGGGTTCAGTCACCATGACTTGGACAACACAACTCTCCTTTGCGGGTTCAAGACCCCTAGAGCAAGCTATCCGCTGCCAGTGTGGTTTGTTGCCTATAAACAAGCCACCCTGGGGAAAATGTTCAGGGTTCACATGACACAACATGGCTTGCCACCCACTGTGGGTTGTCATGTCACACAAACCCACTCGGTCATTATGTCCAGCTAAAGTTCTTATTTTTGTGCAATGCATATTAGTGTTCCCAGATGACAATTGCAAATAAGAAGCTGGAGATATGTACCCCATAAGACCCTATAAAAGGTAAAGGTAAAGGTTTCCCCTTGACGTTACGTCCAGTCATGCCTGACTCTAGGGGGCGGTGCTCATCTCCGTTTTCTAGCCAAGGGAGCCAGCGTTTGTCCGCAGACAGTCTCCGTGGTCATGTGGTCGGCATGACTAAACACCAAAGTGCACGGAACGCTGTTACCTGCCCACTGAAGTGGTACCTTTTTATCTACTTGCATTTGCATGCTTTCGAAATGCAAGGTTGGCAGGAGCTGGGACGGCGCACAGGAGCTCACCCCGAGTGCAGATTCGAACCGGTGACCTTTCGATCAACCAGCCCAGCAGCACAGCGGTTTAAACCACTGCGCCACCTGCAGTCCCATAAGACCCTATAAGCTACCCTAAATTATGCTCTTTCCGGACAGTGTCTCCTAGGAGTTGGCAGGGATTTGTGTCTGATGGTTCAGCCTGGCAAACTCCACGCCAGTGAGAGTCACGTTGCATAGAAAGGAGTAAAGTGGATACTCCTCGGAATGAGGATTGCTTTAGTCCAGCTTCATGAAACCGGGATGTAGAAGTTGCCTCTAAATGGCAGCCTCCCAAAGGAAAGAAAAGCCCTTGGGGCTCGACGCTGCCGCAGAGACCAGAAGGGTCTTTTCCTCTTCGAGGCAAAATGTGAGGGCAAGTGAGAAGCGCAGGGCAAAGGGGTGACTCATGTTGTTGCATCTGTCCGTTCAGCAAGAGCGGCATAAAGTACTGGAAAGACTTTTAGCTTAAGGTTGCCAAAACCGAACAGCAGTCTGGCAAGCTGGCTCAAGGTGGGCGGGTGGAACACCTCTCCCTCAGAGCCACGGAATTGGACTGGCCAGTGGTCCCTCCTCTACCTGGGGAGAGGTAGCAAGTGGCCTAGCACAGGGCTCAGTCCTGGGCCCAGTGCTCTTCTATTACTGCTACCATTATAATTATATTGTTTTAATTTTGTTTCTCTACATTTCTCTGGACAGTTTGCACTATTCATAGGAACACGTGACCAAAAAAAGCAATAAAGATATCAGAAAAGGCATTCAACAATTTGAAACTGCTAAAACAGATGATAAAGGCAGGCGTTGCTTAATGTCGCTATCTGTGATCTGAATGTGGAGGTGCAGGGAGCACTTGTCAGGTTTGCAGATGACACGGTACTGGGTGGGGCAGCTAATAACCTGGAAGACAGGAACAACATTCAGCGTGATCATGATAGCCTGGCACACTAAGTTGAAAACAGGATTAATTCAACAGGAACAAATGCCAAACCCTGTACAGTTCAAACCGCACTCAAGATTTTCACACGGAGGAAGGCCAAGATCTCCTCTCGATCATCCCAGAGTGCAGGACACAGAATAACAGGCTCAAGTTACAGGAAGCAGGTTCTGGCTGCACATCAGGAAGAACTTCCTGGCTGTTCGAGCAATGACCAGTGACCCAAGGAGGTCATGGGCCCTCCCACACTGGAGGCTGGGCAGCCATCTGGGAGGGGTGGCTTGCTTGGAGTTCTCCACTGAGCAGGGGGCTGGACATGGCAGCCTTACAGGCCCCTTCCAGCGGTGCTGTTCCATGATTCTGTGATCTGTTCCCTACACAGGCATGAATGTCCTGTCCTAAAATATGGGTAGAGATCATGTTGACGTTACCAACCCAGGAGGGTCCCTCTGCCACACTGTTGGGCATCAGTGGGGCAGCAGGCAAGGACAGCGACCTGGATGGGCTTGGCTGGAGCAGCAAGGGGACTCTGCCATTCTCTCCAAGCAGCTCTGCAGCCGGTTCCCGCAACCTGGGTTGGGCCAACATGGCAATGCACCACGAATCCAACAACCTCAACCAGTCATGAGTTGTTGGGATGGCTTGTTGCCCATGCAGAAGCCACCCTGTGAAACCTGCTCTGGGTTCGCACAGCATGGCGTTGCATCGCGGCATGTCAGCTGTGATCAGCTGTTGGTTTTGCAAGCCCAGTCAGTAGGTCAGTTGAACAAGAATGATTGTTCAACCATGGGGGAACGAAGGCGGGTTGCAAGCACTTTCAGGGCATTCTCTCCTCAGGCAACCTTCCTCCACCGCTCAGCTCGGAGGCTTCATCTTCGAGTAAATGGTCCGAACACCTCCCTCACTTCCTTCCACAAAGCTCAGGCCCAGAGACCCTGGTTCTCCATCAGAAATCTGGACTGCGTCATCTCCCAGTACCGAGAATCTAGTGGAAGCAGCAGCCCTTCCACAGCTTGGCCCCACGGCTCTAGCGTCTTCTGTGTCCTTGCAGACACACACTTAGCACAGTTTGTCCATATTTCCAAATATTCCTTTGTTCCCCACAAAACTGTTAAAGGTCCATGATATGACCTGGAGTGTCGTGTTCAGTTCTGGGCCCCTCATGACAGGAAGGATATAGCCAGGTTGGAGTCAGTGCAGCGTAGGGCCACAAGGATGGTGGCTGGTTTGCAGGGGATGCCGTATGAGGCAAGACTGAGGGAACTGGGTCTCTTCAGCCTGGAGAAGAGGAGACCCAGAGGGGATCTGTTGGCGACATACAGGCATGTGAGGGGGTGTCACACAGAGGTGGGCAGACACCTGTTCTCCCCTGCAGAGGAAGGCAGGATGCGCTCCAACGGAGCAAAGCTCAGGGAGCCAAGGTTCCATTTGGATGCCAGGAAGCACTTCCTGACAGTCAGGACCCCGAGGGGGTGGAAGGGGCTTCCATGGGAGGCGGTTGAGGCCCCATCGGTGGAGGTGTTCAAGGAGAGGCTGGACATGCACATGGTGGGCATGTCGTGAGCGGAGCCAGCTGGAGCCGGGGGTCAGACTAGATGGTCCAGGAGACCCCTTCAGACTCGCTCTGTTTCTGTGTTTCTATTACGTGTAGTATGGATCATACTGTGAAGAACCAAGTCCTGACTCAGATTGCATAATGGCTGATGGAATGATGCCCACATTATGTTTAATTACCTTTATGGCTCTCCTCTTGCATATGACTCAGTTGCTGCTTTATAGCTGCCATTTGTTTCTTTTCATGGCGAATGGAAAGTTAGAGGCACCTTCCTGCCCCCCCCCCCTTTTGGCACGTGCCCCCTGGCGACCCCATTGACCTCTTTGCACCAGGCTTGATCTTGGGTGGCAAGGCTGCCCTGACTTCCTCATGCCAAGGGCTGGGAAAATGGTGCCTCCACGTGGGCAGCAGGAATGTTCTGCCTCACCCACTGGTGCCTGATCATTTCTGTCTCTTGAGAAGCAGGCGAGTCTGGTGCCGCTTGCACAAGGCCTGAAGGAGTCGCCTTCTCAGTGGGTGCCTGGGGCTGGCTGGCTGTTTTTTGCTTTTTGAAGCAGTCTGGGAAACCCACGGCCCGCGGACCCCCTGACCTGGCCTTTGCCTTTGCCTTGGCTGAGGCTGCTGTTGGAGGGACTGCAGCTGCTCCCGAGAGAAGCTCATCTCAGTTAAGGGGAGGGGAAGCCCTGTGGAGCCAGCCTGCCTGAGGGTGAATGCCCACCCCAGGGCGAGGTGCAGAGGGCCTTCCTCCGCGGCCAAAGTGAGGGCGAGCCGGCTCCCGAGGGCAAGGCTCCGAGCAGGGAAGCCCTGCTGGGGAGATGCCGGGGCCCCAGCTCAGCCACATTGGAGCTGTGCCTGCTTGTTCGTGGAGCTGGGGTGACACGCAGGGTGGGAGCTCACTGGACCACCTGGGGAGGCTTAAGAGGGCCAGTGCTGAGAGGGGGAGGGGGAGGGGGAGCAGCTGGCGGATGGAGGGCTAGCTGGGGACAGCCCAGATGGAGAAAGACTGTCAACTGGCAGAGGCAGGTTGGTGGGGACCCCCTCCGCTTGGCCATGTGCCTCCAGTGCCAGATCAGAGCAGGATGAGGCCTCCCTTGTCCGTGATTGAATAGTGGGGGAGGAGGGAGACCTGGCAAGCATGTCTGAGGCCGGGGCGGGTGGACAGGGAGGAGGGTGTCCCTCCCACCTGTGGGCACCACGTCTCTCCTCAGGCTCTTGGATCAGGACCAGCACGCATCTCCAGGCAGTGGGGCTGCCCCCCCAGTCCTGTCCTTGCTGCCTTGTGCCTGGTCCCGAGGGCATCCGAGAGCCTTCCCATAGCACCTTTGCCCCATGCTTCCAGCCTCTCACATATCTGAGGACTCCGCCTGTTGTGTCTGGGCAGTCCTCTTGGAAGGAGGAACTCATCGCGGGGCAGCCCTGAAGCCAGGCATGCCCTCCGTCAGCTCTGGCTGGCAGCCCAGTGAGGCGCTATCTGGAAAGGGGCATAGTCTGGTTTCGGTAATGTGAACTCTGCTCATCTCCAGCTGCATTGCTGACTGTTCATAAATTGGAGCGCGTGCAAAACACGGCAGCCGGATGCCTGATGGATAAGGAAGAGAGGAATGCCAGCAATTCTGGCCCACTTGTGCTGTGTGCCTGCATGCTTCTGAGCTCAGTTCAAGGTGCTGGCCTAGCTGAGGGAGCCTCGCACAGCTTGGGACTGCGATACTTGCAGGGCACATCTCTCAGCCACGCTCTGAGCGTGTCTCCACATGCAGGAGGCCCGGGGGGCCTTCTTGGTGGTGGCCCCCAACTGAGGAATGACCTCCTGACTGAGGACCGCCTGGCACCAACTCTGGCGTGCTGTTGGCACCAGGTGGAGCCTGCCCTCTGTGGCAGGACCTTTCAGCAAGGACGGGAACTATCTGGGGGCATCTTGTCAGCTGTGAACAGGGTTTAATGTGTTTCAGTATATTAATTTGTGTTAGCTGTTGCAGTTGTTTAAATAGTTTTAAGCTTGATAGTATTTTATATCTGTATTTTATACTGCATTTTATTGTATTTCATGTGTTGTTGTAAACTGTCCAGTTACACAGAAATAAAATCAGTAAAAGCAGGCAAATAGAAACAGCTTTGCTTCTTTGCTTTCCCTCTCTACCCACGTTTCTTTCAACCCTCAACCCAATGGCATGGTAGCGCTAGGCTTGGTTTCCCAAGGAATCGACGCACTTCCTGGGGACTTTGTCAGCACTTTCTGTTTCTACCTGCCCCTCAAAAAGCAGGGCCAGGTACGGCACCCTTCCAGCGATGCCGCCCCTGCTCTGCCACTTGGAGTTCCAGCCTTCATAACATTTACAAAAGCTGCATTGATGGGCCAGAGCCAGCAGCACCCATGGGCAGAGCTTCTCCAAGAAGGGGCCTTCCCTCCAGAGACGAGCAGGGTTGCCAAGGGGGCAGCTGCTCTTCGTGGGTTTCCAGGATCTGCCCCCCCCCCCAAACCTTGCCTGGTCTAGCTGGGTGTGCATGAAAATAAATTGGAACCATTCGGATCAGCCCACGGCTGCTGATGAGGCTGCTGGATGGCTAATCATTTATAGAAGAGGTTAAGAACACGTTAAACTTTTTTGGAATGATGTTGGAAGAAGTAGCAGGGAACCAACATTTAAGACTGGTTATTTATCGATATGCTAGAAAGGCGGTGAGGATAAGCTGAGAGGAAAAGGTGCCTTCTTTGCATGCTGGGTGGAGGGAAGCAAATTGTTGAAGAGGGCAGGAGAGATGAGCTGAAGTCAAACGTAACTTGCCGTCAGTACGATGTGACCTTAAGGGCTGCGAGCAAAGCTCAGGGTTGCCAGCCCTGGAGAAGGGCTCCATCCCAGGACCAACTGCCGGATCGGCTGGAGCCTGCGCAAGGCAGGGGCCAGGCCCGGGAGCATGGCTGGCCCCGGCACGTGTGAGCAGCCTCTTGCCTGGCAGCAGGCAGTGGGGCGCCAAAGGGCGGAGGGGCATGCGGGGGGATGCGGAGGAGGCCAGGCGTGTCTTGTGCTGGCTGTCCCAGGCTCTCAGCTTCTCCACAGCCTCACAGCATTCACCCCACCCGAACGGGGGTGGGAGGCAGAGGCTGGCCTGCTGCTCCTTCTCTGAAGCTGCTGCTGGCCTTTTCTTTGCAGGAACGGCACCTGGACTTCCCGTTCCCCATCAACTCTCCCACCCAGTGGAGAAAGACGTCGCCTTTGGGGCTGAGGCTGAAGCAGTGCAGCAGCAACATCCACCCCCTCTTGGCAGGTTAATAATTGACTTGTTAACCCAGGCTAATAAACCCCGAAAGGCCGAGTATTAAAGGCCTGCAGCTCTGGGGTTGCGCCTCTCCCTCGCAGCTCCTCTCGGGCAGCCTCAGCCATGGCCAAAGGGTTCTTCATCAGCAAGACGCTGGGCATCGTGGGCATCGTCCTTGGTGCCGCCGCCGTGGCCACCATCATCGCGCTCTCGGTGGTCTACTCGCAGGAGAAGCAGAAGAACAGCAACCTCGCCTCCACCGTGGCCACTACCATGGCCAGCACCACGGCCAGCACCAACAGCAGCACCACGGCTGGGCCAAACCAGCCCTGGAACCGCTTCCGCTTGCCCAAGACCCTGAGCCCTGAGCACTACAGGGTCCACCTGCAGCCGTTCCTGACTCCCAACACAGAGGGCCTCTACACCTTCAGTGGCAACAGCACCGTGCAGTTCCGGTGCCTGCAGCCCACGGACCTTATCCTCATTCACAGCAAGAAGCTGAACTACACGCTGCAGGGATCCTTCCTCACTTCCCTCTCCGGGGTAGGTGATGCTGTGGCACCCGCCATCACAAACACGTGGACGCAGGTGGACACAGAGTATCTGGTGGTGCAGCTCGCCACCCCTCTCCAGCAGAACAAGGTGTATGAGCTACACAGCATCTTCCAGGGTGAGCTGGCAGACGACTTGGCTGGCTTCTACCGCAGTGAATACGTGGAGGATGGACAAAGGAAGTACGTGCTGGGGAAGGAAGGGGGCCGGGAGAGGCCCAGCACCTGGCAGACACTCTGCATGTGTGTGGGGGGGCGGTCTTGGGAAGGGCCCTGCAGGCTCAGGGAGCTGCGAGCATTCAGGCGGCAGTAGTGGGGGGCACCAGAAAGTGGCTACGGCTGCCCGGGGAAGCCACTCCTGGCCAGGCCAGGCTTATTTCAGGGGCTCTACAGCCCTGGGGCATGCGCAGAGTCCTGTGAAGGGGGAGCAGGGCAGCGGGAGGAAACTGGGATCTCTAACCTCTTCCTTCCTGGCCTCGCCCTTCTCCCACCAGCCGTGTTTCTTTCCAAGGCACAAAAGAAGCAGCTCCGTGCAGCCCCTTACGAATCTTTCACTTGGCTGGAGCTGCTGCTTCAGTGTGTGCCGTTCCTGTTCCGGGTGGCTCCTTTCCCACACCCTTCTTGCCTCCTTCCAGCCCCTTCCACACCCTAACCCTAACCCGCCCCGCAGTCCTCCCTTTTGCCTGCGGAAATGCTGGTCCTGGGATGGGAGCGCGAGGGGTGCCACCCTGCAGCTGTGAGGCTGGAGCAGAGCTGTGGTTCCTCACTGCACCACTAAGAGATGGGGCCTCATAGAGCTGTAGATGCGTCCGTCTGTCTGTCCGTCCATCTTCCCCCTAAGCCAGGCAGCCCCCCTCTTGGCTTCCACTCCCCACTTTCCCGCTGTGCATTGCCAGCTGCCTCAAGAAACTCCTGGCTGAAAGAAGGCAGAATGGGGTGGATATTGAGAAGGAACAGCTGAAACAGTCGTGCTAGATGCTGGGGGGGGGGGTCCATGGGCTGACCAGATCCTGTCCTTCCCCAGGGTCCTGGCCACAACACAGATGCAAGCAGCTGATGCCCGGAAGGCCTTCCCCTGCTTCGACGAGCCTGCCATGAAGGCCAATTTCACCGTGGTGCTGACCCACCCGTCCGACCACGGGGCGCTCTCCAACATGCCGGTGAAGTGTAAGAGAAGAGAGCGGGGAGGGGGGCTCACCTGGATGCTTCTGACCACTGCCCATGCCGGTTTCTCCTCTTGCCAGGGCTCCTCTGCAAGGGTGAAAGCGGCAAGGAGGTGAATGGAAACCGGAAGGGGAGGGGGATGATGGGAGGATCTGTGCCCAGCTTCAGGTACCTCTGGGGATCCCAAGAACTGGGGAAGGGACTGGGCTTGTCCCAGACATTCCTAGGCTGGGCTGTGAGAGGCGGAGAAGCACCACAAGGGTCCCTTCTCTCTTCACCTCCTTCCAGCCACTCAGGCTACCATGATCAACGGTGTCTCCTGGAACACGACAGAGTTTTATCCCACCTTGAAGATGTCCACCTACTTGCTCGCCTTCATAGTCAGCCAGTTCAAGTCGGTGGAGAAGAACATTGGCACACTGGTAGGGGTGGCGAAGGGGCCTGGAGCGCCCTGTGGCCTGGCTGGGGGGCTGGTCCATGGCCGCTCACTCCCACTGGCCTCAGGGCCCCCTCCCTTGGGGCACGTCCGGCCTTCACTGAGCTGCTCTTGTCACCTTTCAGCTGCAGATCTGGGGCCGCCCCAAAGCCATTGCAGCTGGCCACGGGGATTACGCCCTCAACGTCACCGGGCCCATCCTCATGTTCTTCGAGGGTCACTACAGCACGCCGTACCCTCTGCAAACACTAGGTTGGTGGTGAGGCGGGAGGACGGGGCGTGCTGAGGCTGGGCCCATCGGTGCTGGGGGTGATCGGGAAGGGCAGCCCTGCCTGGCTCTTCCTGGCGGATGCAGGCCCTCGAAACCCAGCGCCGGCTTGCACAGTGCAACACTTCCCTGCAGGCAAGCTGTGTGGGGTGGGCTGTTCCCTCATCAGATTGTGCCATGTCCACCAAGCACACTGGGGCAACCACCCTGGGCTTGGGTGTGGCAACAAGCCATCCCGGTTGCGCGGAAGGTGGCACTCCCATGGCCCCAATCTGGCTTGGGGGAGGCCATCTCGCCCCCTGCTGCAGCGGGTGCAAGGGCCACACCGACTGGCACACGCAGCCGACTCCGGGGCAGACCCTTCGCCTTCCAGCGTGTGCTGGCACTGTTCGGAGCTCCTCTGTGCTGAAGGGCTTGCTTGGAAACAGGCTCCACCGGCACAGAGCAGGGGCCTCCGAGCTGCTAAGAGGAAGTTCTGCCTCCAGCCCAGGTCGCCCTGCCAGATTTCAATGCTGGAGCCATGGAGAACTGGGGGCTGCTGACGTACCGCGAGAACTCCCTGCTCTTCGACCCGCTCTTCTCCTCCATCGGCAACCAGGAGCGGGTGCTGACTGTTATCGCCCACGAAGTCGCTCACCAGGTACCCGCCCAGGCTGTGGGGTTGGGCAGCTGGGCTCCAGGGCCCCACTGAAACAGGGGGTGTGCCACGGGCCTCGGCCAGTGAGCCCGCTTCCCTCTCACGGATGTGCCCAGGGATGGGCAGCCCTCCCCCTCCCAGTGCTGGCCAGACCCCCGGCATGCCAACCCCCCCATGTGCGGCACTCTGCCCGGTGGCCTGCCAGGGAGCCCTGCGGCTGACCGGGCCCCTCCCTCCCGCAGTGGTTTGGGAACCTGGTGACCCTCCGCTGGTGGAACGACCTGTGGCTGAATGAGGGCTTCGCCTCCTACGTGGAGTATCTCGGCGCAGATGCAGCCGAGTCCAACTGGCACATTGTAAGTCACACCCGTGAAGGGCAGGAGGGGTGCAGGGCTGCCCAGCAGTGTGGCCTGGCAGGGCGGTCGGAGCTGCATGTGCCAAGCTCAAGGGAAGGAAGCTGGCGGAGCGAGAGGAGATCTGCCAGCTTCCAAGACACATGGACACCACAAGCCCAGGCTGCGGCCAAATGGAAGCTGCTCCTGCCCTTTGGGGAGACTCAAGATCCGGCACGCAGCACATGCGTGGATGAAAGAGGATGGCTCCTTTGCATGCACACTGCCTCCTCTGGAGCTGGAAGGGCAAGCTGCAAATGGGACCGGCTCTCTGAGTTTGCGGCATTCGCTTGCAGAGAGACCTGATCGTGTCCAACGAGATGTACCGTGTGATGGCCATCGACGCGCTGGCTTCCTCACATCCACTCTCCTTCCGCGAAGATGAGGTCAACACCCCGGCTGAAATCAGCGAGGTCTTTGACTCCATCGCCTACAGCAAGGTGAGGGCAGAAGTGGGTGTCCGAGCAGGGTGCAAAGATGAGCAAGCAGACAGGCAAAGCATCAGCCTAAGCACGAGAGAAAGGAAGCTGCAGCCAGGCAGCTGCATCTCTCCCACAGGGCAAAGGCAGAGACAAGCAAAGCAAACACCCTGCAGACACAAGCCTCCGAACCTGAAGAATGCGATGCTGAAGCAGGTGCCAGGCAAATAGCACTGGGGGATTTGCAGACCTGGACTGCAAAGAATCAACTGGGGAGCCTTCTGGGGGCCCCCCATTGACAGTCCACAATCTGTGAATGGGTTTGGGGGCCACAGCACCACCTTGGGTCACGGAGCCACCAAAGGATAGGTTTTCCTGGAGATCCCTTTGGGAACACCATGGCCACGCGACGTGGAGCGGGCTGGGACCAAGGGACAGTTGCTCTCGTGAGCTCTACTCTCCCACTCTCTTTCTGCAGGGTGCATCTGTGCTGCGCATGCTCTCGGAATTCTTGACGGAGGAGACATTCAAGAGAGGTGTGGCGGTAAGGCCTGCCCCAGCACAGGGATGCGCACGACAATGGGTTCTCAGACCCTTTGCCGCTGGGGTGGGGCGAGCACGTGGGGGAGTCGAGGGGAGGCCACCCTTGGGGAATGGGGTCGGGCTCCTTTGTCTGACCCTCCTGACAGTGGGCCCCTGCCAGGTCATGAGGAATGCCCCCTGCCCTCAGAGCTTTGTGATTCAAAAATCAGAGTATTTTGAAATCCTGGCAATCAGGTTCCTTAGAAGAAAATAGTGTGTGTGTTGGTGTCTGAGACACCTGTGCATATGTTCACAACAACACGTGCATGAAGTAAAGAGCAAGCAAGCAGGAAGGAGGAGAGGCCAGCAGGATGGAAATGTGGATGCCTGGGTGCATTCCACCACAGTCGGCTGCTGCCCCACACAGGAGAGAGGGAGCTGATTGGCAGCAAAGCCCATAACAGAAAGAACCCCATGTACTCCTGTGCACCTCTGGTACAACCCAGGGACTGCAAGTTCAGCAAGATGTGCAAGCCATTTCTGGGTTGTTTCCTGATGTCTGTACCCAGAAACTCTGGGGCTGAACAAACCAGAGTTAACCCAGCAAGAAATCATGAGTAGCTGTTCTCGTTGGACTATTTAACCATAAACCCCTCAAAATTTCTGGGATTGGAGATCATGTTCGCATATTGTTCAGTGGCTGGAAAAGAGCAGGGAAACCTGCTTGCACGAGAATCAAGGCTGTTCTGGCAGTGCCCACTTGCCAGGTTTCTGCCCTCTGCTCTGGCCATTCTGTGGCACACGCCCAGCCTGGCCCGCGCGCACATGCTGCTTCTCCTTCTGCTGGCCCACATGCGCCCCAAGCACCACTCTGTGCAGAATCGGGCGAAGCGCGACGAGCACCTCAACCACCTCTCCTGTGTCCACAGTCATACCTTCATGCCTATGAATACAACAACACCATCTACGCAGACCTGTGGGGACACCTGCAAATGGTACGTTCTGGTGGGCAGCCCAGGAGCATCACTGCCCAGATTCTGGCAAGGAGACCTTGAAGGCCCAGCGATGTCGGCCCTTGGGAACTCGGGCACTGGGAGAGGCCCTCGCAGTGCCCTCAGGGCTTGCTGCCCACCGTGGAGAGCAGAGATGCTTGGGAAGAGAGGGGAGGGGTGCAGGAAGGGGAGGGGGAACTGCCACCTTGCTGGGCCCCTGACCCCAGGACGAGGAGCCAGGAGGGATGAACTCCCAGTTGGAGGGCTTGTGTGGCTCCCACTGGCTGGCCCTCATCTGGAGGGGAAGCATTTTGGGGGAAATGGGCTTTGCTTTGCATGGGTGAAGGCTCCTCTTTCGGCTTACTAGGAGGGTTTTCGAGTTGCTAACATCTGCCCTGCACAGAGACTGCCTGGTGTTTTGGAGCCGGAGGGCCAGGAGGGAAAGGCTGTGCTGGGGCCACGAGAGGCCCCCAGGGGCCCCTGAATGTGCCGTCTCTCCCTTGGACAGGCGGTGCAGCACAGTAACGTGAGTCTCCCCGCTGACATCGATACCATCATGAACCGCTGGATCCTGCAGATGGGCTTCCCGGTGCTGACCCTGGACACTGCCACTGGGGACGTCACCCAGAGGCACTTCCTGCTGGACCCGGACACCCCTGTGCAGCGCCCCTCCCAGTTCAAGTAAGTGGGGCCCCGACCTGGAGGGAGGGGAGGCGGGAGGGGAGCTGCTCCGGCCTGACCGCCTGCTTTTCCGCAGCTACACCTGGATAGTTCCTGTCCCCTGGCTGAGTTCTGATAACCTGACAGAGCGCATGTACTGGCTGATGGAAAGCAGAGGTAATGCTCCTTTCCCCATGTCCTGACTCTGCTGTGATAACAGGGCCAGGATAGCTTATCTCAGGCAGCTCAGAGCCAGCCCTGGGGAGCCGGAGCTGCACTGGAAACCAGGGAGTTCTCTGCGAGGACTGGCCTCTGGTGTCCTGTGGACCACAGCCGGGCCAGCAGAGTGGGATGTGGCAAGGTGCCCGGACAGGCCCTTCCCCCAGGACCTCCTGGTCGCCCTCCCTGGCCTGTTCGCATCTCAAGTTCACCTGGGCAGGAACATGGTGGGGGCTGCAGCCCCCCTTCTGGCCCTTTCACCTGGTTGCACCAAGCACCCAAGCGCTGGGCAGTGGGCTCACTCCAGGGCAGCCTGTTCCTCCCCAAGCACCTGGGGGTCAGCGGCTGGCGCTGGAGCGGCAGGACCCCCGTGGGGGCCTCTGGAGACCTGCAGCTGCTTCTCCCCCCTTCTGCAGACAGCAATCTTAACTTCTCCACTGCTGGTGACCCCCAGAGGTGGGTGCTGCTCAACACAAATGTCAAAGGCTATTACCGGGTGAACTACGACCTGGAAAACTGGAACCGGCTCTTGAAGCAGCTGGATACCAACCACCAGGTAGGCCTGGTACAGCCCCGCTCTCCTTCCGCCCGTCTGACCCCCATGTCCCACAGCACTCCTTCTGCTCTGCGTGGTCTTCATGCCCCAGGGGAGGGGTGCAAGGGTGGCTGAACTGAGGGGCCAGGGGGCAGGAGTGTGCAGGGGGGTGCTGGTACCCCCCCCCTTGCTCTGCCTGCTCCCACTGGCCTTTCTCTCTGCAGCCCACAGCCCAGCATCCCTGATACCCAGGACAGCCCTGCCTCCTCTTTCCGTTGGGCCACTTCCCACATTCCAGCATCCCCAGGGAGCATCCTCAGAAAAGCCGTCTTTCCAGAGCCCTGCTTCCCCTGCCTGAGCTGATCCTGGACTGCCCTTCCCTGTCCCAAGCTGCCCTTTCACCAGCTCCTAGCTTCTCGCAGGACTTTTCCTTGGTGGGCTGGAAGGCCCCTGGGCAGGGCTGAGGTGTGGGGCACGGTGGGGGGAGTGCTGGATGCACCACACCATACAGCTGGAAGGGGCCTAGCAGGCCATCAGACGCAGCTGCCTGCCCAGTGCAGGGCTTCAGTCACCCATCCCGAGTCAGCCAGGCTCGACCCTGCTTAGCTTCCCAGAGTAGTCCGGATCAGGCTGGTTCTGGCCCCGGCTCAGCCATGGAGGTGCTGGGCCACTCACGGACTCTCGGCCTGGTCCACCTGTGGACAGAACGGGGCGCAAAGCTGCCCTGCCAGCTGCTTTGGGCTCCTCGCAGGAGGAAGGCCGGCTCCAGCCGTAGTGCAGCCATGGAGGCGTCCGCAGGGCTCCTGCAGCCGTTGCTGGTCGCGCCTCTGCAGCCCCAGTGGGCCAGGGGCCCCCAGCCAGGCAGGGCTCCCTGAGAGCTCCTGGATGGGATCTGGCCTGGCAGGGAACGAGGCTGCTGCACACCTGCCACGCCCTTGCCTGGCACATGTGCCTCTCCCGCCACGCTCACCTGGGCTGCTCCTTCCTTCCAGGTCATCCCTGTTCTCAACCGTGCTCAGATGATCGACGATGCCTTCAACCTGGCTAGGTGCGCGGCCTGGCTCCCTCCCGGCTCCCTCATCCCGGCCAAGGAGAGATCCTGCTCCACGGCCTCTGCCGGGCTTCCCTGCCCCTCTTCCTTCTGCCGCCCCCACCCTCTCCAGCGGGGAGGGACACAGTGCAGGGTGCCCGAGCTGGCCTGCCAGGGGGCATGTGGGCAGCTGTGGGGGGAGCTCCTGGCCAGTCCCGAGGGGGTGGCAGTCACACCGGCCCCGTCCAAGGCCACTGCCCACCTCAGGGGATCCGTCTGTCTGGTGGTCCTCCAAGATCACCCTGAGGCCTGCTGGAGCCGACCTCTGGGCACCCTGCTGGCCTCGTGGCCATGCAGCCGAGATGGGAGGCCTGCACTGCCCCAGCCAGCTCCCCTCTGAATGGGGCGTGCTTGGCTCCCTCCCCTTCCAGAGCAAAGCACATCAGCGTCGAGCTGGCCCTGAACACTACGCGCTACCTGACCTTGGAGAGGGACTACCTCCCCTGGGACGCCGCCATCAGCAACCTGGGCTACTTCAGGCTCATGTTTGATCGCAGCGAAGTCTACGGGCCCATGACGGTGCGTGCCTCCCACAGTGGCCGCCGTGCCACGAGGGCCAGGTGTGCCCACAGCCAGCACGGCCTCCTCCGGGAGGCTGCCCAGCATTGCCAGCTCCCCTCAAGCAGGGCGGGGGCAGGACGGGTCTTTGGAAGCGACACCAGACGAACCCCAGCCTTGCTTTCTTGTCTCTCCGCAGAGATACATCCAGAAACAGGTCACCCCTCTGTTCAATTATTTCGAGCAAATTACCGGGAACTGGTCCAAGATCCCAGAAGGCCTGATGGCTCAGTGAGTCTCACAGGAGGAAGTGTGTGGGGCGGGGAGAGCTAGGCATCGCTGTGTGATGGGAATGGGGAGGCGAGTGGCCGACTGGGCAGCAGCATGCCAGGTGTCATCCTCGGCTGGTTCCAGGGCTAGCCAGCCAGGCCCTGGCCAAGGGCCCATGCCCACAGCAGGGACCCAGTGGCTGCGGCCCCCCTTGCCCCCCTCTGGGCCGTGGCAAGCTGCCTCCCCGATGCCAGCAGCAAGGAGGGGCCCGATCAGCCGGTCCTCCGGGCCATGCAGAGGGGAAGCGAGGGCAGGGACTGTGAGAAGGTGCTCTGCTGAGCGAGGTCCCAGGAAGAGGGCCGTGCCTGGGGACCCTCCGGAGCATGGAGCTGCCGGGTTCTCAGTGAGCTTCACCCAAGGAAGAGGAGGGTGAGGCTGCTGGAGTGGTGGGGGGGCAGGCGGGATGTGGCAGAACTGCTGCAGCTGCCATAAAGGATGGGAGCAGAGGCCCCCCCACCCTTTCTAACTGGCTCCCCCCTCCATGCAGGTACAATGAGATTCAAGCCATCAGCACAGCCTGCTCATACGGCGTCTCCAGGTGCCAGAAACTTGCCACAGACTTGTTCAGTAACTGGAGCAGGAACCCCCAGCATAACCCGTAAGTCCTTGGCTGGGCCGGCCCTGCTTCTTCCTGGATATGCCAGGCGAGGGGCAGCAAGCGCAGCCCCTCAGCCCGCCGTGGGGAGCTCAGCACTGCTTAGGCTGTGCTCGCTGCTGTTAAAGGAGCTATGCCCCCTTTCTGCTTATGAAGCACTCAACGGCTCGCCCCCCACGGCCCCTGGGCATGCCCCCCCGTGGCGCCCCGACAGGCAGAGTGAGAGGCGCCGCCCAGGAAGCCACGCTCGGGCCCCGTACAGAGGGCGCCCCTCTGCGGGCAGGGAGGCGCATGAGAGGCACGCTGCCTAGTGCCCGGTCCCAATGTGGTCCCGCCCAGGCCACACGTGCACTCTGCGCCACCGCTCAGCACCTCTTCCTCCCGCAGGATTCCGCCAAACCTGCGCTCAGCCATCTACTGCAGTGCCATCAGCACGGGGGGCGAGGAGGCCTGGGACTTCGGCTGGACGATGTTCCGCAACGCCACGGTGGTGTCGGAGGCAGACAAGCTCCGCGCGGCACTGGCCTGCAGCCAGGAGCCCTGGATCCTGCAGAGGTGAGGTGGGGCCCCTTCTTTGGAACAGGAGGGCTCGCCGGGATGCCCTGCTTTCGCCTGACGAACTGCGCATGCTCAGCCTCAAGAAGGGAAGGCTGGAGGGGGGACACGGCAGCCTTCCATAAGTACCTCCAAGGCTGTCTCCAAGGGGAAGGTCAAGACCTCCTCTCGCTGATGCCAGAGTGCAGGACGTGGAATCAAGTCAAGCTGTGACAACCCAGTTTCAGGGTAGATACCAGGCAAAGCTTCCTTCCTGTCCAAGCAACATGGCAGTGGAACCAGCTGCCTGAAGAGGTGGGGGGCTCTCCCACACTAGAGGCATTCAGAAAGGAACTGGACAGCACCTGAGTGGGTGCGAACAGGTGTCCTGCAGCAGCACTTTCTGGCCCCTTCCCACCCTGCTGCTCCATTCTGCATGCTGCCCCACAGGTATCTTCAGTATACTCTGGATCCCACCAAGATTCGCCGGCAGGACGCCACCTCCACCATCAACAGCATTGCCCGCAACGTGGTTGGGCAGAGCCTGGCGTGGGACTTTGTGCGTGCCAACTGGAAGACGCTCTTCACACAGTGAGTGTGGCCTGTGGGGGCAGGTGTGGGGGTTGGGAGGAGGCACTGTGCTGTGCTGACCACTTTTTCTTACTGCCCCCTCGCATCAGGTTCGGCGGAGGCTCCTTTTCCTTCGCAAACCTCATCCAGTCGGTGACACAGAGATTTGCATCGCAATTTGAGCTCCAACAGGCAAGGGTGTTGTCAGGTGGAAGGGAAGGAGCAGGAGGGGAGCTTGTGGGACTGGGGGGCCCAATCCCCCTTCACCTGAATCAGTGGGGCGAAGGCTTGCAGGGCGTGAGGAGGGGGCAGTGCAGCAAGCCGACTTCACCGCCATTTCCCTACTTGGCCCTCCAAACACAAAAGTTGGAGCCACCAGGCTGTTGTGTCCTCAGAATTATCTCTACACGTGTGTCCTCTCCTGTCCCCTTACATCCTAAATTGACCTTACTGACCTTGACCCAGAGCTGAAGAATAGCCATCAGCCAAACACAGGCCAGGTTCTCATGTAACAACAGCCAATCAGTTAAAACCACAACAACCCATCGGTTGCTGTGCATGAATGGCTCATTGCTGGCTTAACTGCTGGGTTATTCAGCCCCTGAATAAGCCACCATTTGGGGTTCAGATTGCCAGGGTGAGCTGGCATGATGTATGAACATGCCCAGAGTCTGGCCCAGCGGGTGGCAATTCCCGCCCCCCCCCCCCTTCTGGTCACTCCCTCTTGGATCACAAGCCTGCAGGCTGAGCCCCTTTGGAAATTTGCATCACCCTAGCAAAACTGCCACATGGGAATGGGGCCATTCACTTTCCTCCTGGCCCTTCTTGCAGCTGCAGCAGTTCAAGCAGGATAACGCCGATGTGGGGTTCGGCTCTGGCACGCGGGCCCTTGAGCAGGCCCTGGAGAAGACCAAGGCCAACATGAAGTGGGTGGCAGAGAACAAGGAGCGTGTGCTGCAGTGGTTCACGGCAGAGAGCCAGTAGAGGGGCATCGGCGCTTCGAGCGGGACCCTGCGGACAGCGGTTGAGGGAGGGGTCTGGATGCTGCATTTCCCGGTCGCTTTGGGCTCCCCCTGGCGGCCAAAGCGAGCTCCTGAATGGCTTCTCCTGGTGGTGCTAAACGGCCGAACCCAAGCTAAAGGGCCTTGCTTTGCCACCCCAGCTGCTGAGGATGCTTCCTGGTGCTCCCATGATGCGCTGTGGCACAGGGCTGCCCCTGCCAGCGACACTCCCACACCATGTACTCCGTTGCTGCTCACAACGCTCTGCGATGCTGTGACACCGCTCATCTCGGTGACTTGCCTTGAGGGTCCCCGAAGGAAGAGCGGTGGGAAATGAACCCTCCCGCCACACGAGTGCAGATCCTGCCCCACCCAGGGAGTTGTGTATGATTATGTATCCCCGGTTTTATAAATTAAAATTAAGTCTCTTGCAATGTATGTTTGATTGGAAAAAATAGCCAGGGGGAAGGGGAGAAACAGTGAGGGGCCGGTTCACATGTCCTAAACACCCTGGGATTCTTTAGCCCCTGGGTGTCTGAAGGGAGAGGCGGGGGCAGCCTGGTTCCTGTGGCCCCTGGACCTCGGACATGACCTGCGGCCAGCAATTCTCTGTCTGCCTCTTCCCTTGCAATGCGAGGGCGGCAGCGGGGGCTGGGATTCACAGCAAACCTGGATTTGGAAGAGTTCTGTGCTGTTGCAACATCTGAACAGGGTGGTGCCCTAAACCACAGACCCTGCGTCATCAGCCTCCAGGGACTCAAGCCACAAGCCACATCGCAGCTTGCTATGTGACATGAGCAGATGCCACCCTGCTCTGCTTGGAGGCCTCTCCCTGCCACTGGTTTGGGCACAGTGCTCCTTTCTGCACCAATTGTGCTGCTGGGGCCCCCTCCAGCTTTCCTGCTGGCTCTTGGCTGAGCAATAACTTCTCAGAAAAGTTGGCCCTCTGTGAGAAAGCAACAGACAGGGAAATGCCCTTCCTGATGGCAAAAAGAGGTCCTCTTAAGCCACTGAGGTGATTTAAATGAAGCCTGATCGTCACCGAATGGGCAGAGGAGGGGAGGTGGAGTCCTCGATCTATGCGGCGCTGGCCCATCTTCTGCGAGCCCCCTGGGTTTCTCGTGTGTCCCAGCAGAGCAGAAGCGCATGCCTCTGCCCAGCCAGCAGCAGGGAATCGCCCGTCTCCGACGCCGCTGCAGCTGGGAAGGTCGTGGGTTTCTTCTGCTCCCGCAGACCAGCTGAGATGCTTCTGGAGGACACGCAATACTGTCCTGCAGAGCTATTGCCTGGGTCAGTAGGATGGTGTGCTTTTCAGACTGGCATGGAGTAAACTGGTATTGAGCTGACTTGTTTCACCCAGCCTAGTTTGTGCCAAGGAACGGGATGGACTGTCATTTGGTGAGGGGTCAGGGCAGTCCAGGCCAAGCCTGCCTGGCAAATGGGCTACGCTTCCCTGGGTTAAATCGGCGAAAGGTCTTCTGGAATGAGGGGGTTTTCACTGCCATGGGCGAGCGTGGCTTCTGCCCTCTGGCACGCAGGCCGCTTGGGCCTGGGGCTGTGTGGAGCACAGAGGGTGAGCTGCTGGCAAAAGCAGGCCCAGAAGGCCCCTGCCCTCCACCCTCGAGGCTTAGAGATGTGACTGAAGTGCTAGCCCTAGTTCTGCATAGCACACGCTTGCAAATTAGCCTCTGCAGTTGGCTCCGTCTTCGAGGTCCTTCTGGCAGAAGGCGGCTTGGTGGGTGCCTGGCACGCAGCGCCTGCAAGAGACTGCGCCTTCGCACCCCCAGTCCAGCAAAGCGGCTGCTGCCTCGGTTAACCTGAGCCCCATTGGTGTGGATGCTCAGCATGGCTGATGTCAGACCGCTGGGGGGCTCCTTAGCTTCTCGGTGGAAGGGGAGCTGCTCAGCTTCAGGGCTGGGAAAGCCAAACTATTTACCAATGTAAAGAACAATGTGGGAACAGACTCTTGAGGAGAGACACCTGGAAACGAAACGTAAACTCACCTTGTGAACAAGTAAGAGGGCAGCTCCTGCAAGTCCTTTTTGGAACACTTTTATTTGTTTCTAAGACCACAGTCTCCCTGAGCATCCTGATCCCCGTTTCACCGATGGGAAACAGAATCTGAAGTCAGTGCCCGAATAAAGAGCGCCCAGCATGATCGTGGCAAAGCCAAGAGCTGAGCCTCTGGGGCCAGGCCCAGGTTGCATCCAGAAGAATGGCCCTATGGGCCGGAGCCTCCGGAGCAGGAGGCCTTGGCCCCCCAGGTTGAAGGGCTCAGGTGCATCCGAAAGAAGCAGGTGCTGCCACCAGGTGGGGAGTGCGAGGGCTGTCATCCCGGGAAAGTCACAGAGAGCCTCTGGCTGCTGCTGGATCTGCTGGCGGCCGCTGTCCTCCATGCCTGCTCGCCCTTTTAACAGCTGCCCCCTCTGCAGAAAGCCGGCGAGGCACGGGGTGTGTGGGCCCCAGGCAGCGCCACGGAGGGCGGGCAGGGAAGGCCATCCTGGGGAAGCCAAGAAGAAGAGATCAGGCGGGGATCCCAGGAAGGGCTCCATCCAGGCTCATCTGGGAGAGGTGCCCTCTGCGCACGTGCAAGGGACTCACCCCTGTGAATTTCCAACAGGCTCCTGGGCTGGAGCTTGTTCAAAGCCCTGCTGCTCCCACCTTGGCCAGCCGGCTGCCTGTGAGGAGCCGACAAGCGGGACAAGACGCCCCCCCCCCCCCACGGTGGTGGCAAGAAGCCAGACCTGATCTTGGGCAGTCCCGGAGGAGGCTGGCTCTCAAGGGCGCCCATAAATTGTCACAGAGAGCCCTTTTGCACCTCCTTTTTCAAAATAATACACACCCACCTTTCTTTATAAAGAAATTGAAGGGGCCTTGCAAGCGATATGAAAACAAAATGCACAAACCAGCAAAAGTGCACAGAAACCCACAAAAGTGGAGACACAGAAGGGCAAAGATGCTGGTGGGAGGAGCCACTTCATGGGGGCAGACCAGAGTGGGGTGGGGGGTCTGCGGCACATACCTTGTGAGCAGCTGCTTCTTCAGAGCTATAGGGCAGCCCCTGCCAGGCCGGGACAGTCTTTGCCTGCCCGCCGTATGGGGCCAGGGGCAGCTTTAGGCGTGGTCTGCAGGTGGGGGGGCTCCCAGGAGGCGAGAGAGAGAGAGGTGCACAGAGCAGCTCGGGGGGTGCTTGTGAAGCCCCCATTTCTGTGAGGGCATCAGGGGCTGCATTCAGCTCCTCGGGGTGCCCTCCTGGGAGGCACTCAGGGGGCAGGTTCCAGGGACTGGATTCAGCTGCCCAAGAATCCCAAAAAGTTCCTTGGCTGCCACATTGTGGTGATGCCAGCCAGGCCTCGGAGATGGCGGCAGCTTGGCTGTCCCAGGCTGGCAGCTCTTCCGGGCAGCAGCCCAGCACAGGAGGGCACAGTGGGCAGAGGGGGGGCGTCCGATCTAGCCCCGTCGGGGTCGGCATCTCCTCGCCGAGGCCCAGCAGCGTGGAGAGGTAGCCGATGTAGCGGATGGCGAGGCGCAGCGTCTCGATCTTGGTCAGGCTCTGCCCGGCGGGTGTGGCAGAGGCGGGCAGGTGGCGGCGCAGCGTGCGCAGGGCCTGGGCCAGGCGCCGCATGCGCAGCTTCTCCCGCTGGCTGGCGCTCTGGCGCTGGCTGCCGGCAGCGCTGCATGGCACCCTCCGGCTGCCCTGCCTGAAGGAGGCTCTGGGTGCCGGGAGCAGGCCGCAGGCGGGCCGGGGCCCGAGGCGCTCCCTGCAGGAGGCGGCTGAGTCAGGCTTGCCAGGGCCAGCCGAGGTGATGGCCAGTGAGCCGGCCCACCCCCAGGCCACAGCCCAGCTGTGCCTCTGGCCAAGGTGGTGAGGTGGGCAGCCGGACATGGCTGCAGGCTCTGGTGCTTGGGAGGAGAGCGGGGAGACAGCTTTATGCGCCTCCAGGGTGCGAAGTGGAGGGCTTGAGGGAGGGGTGGGAGGCCGGCGCCCAGTCGGGGACCACAGGAGAGGCCCCTCATTTGCACAGGTGTGAGTTTTCACTGCCCTGCTGTAATTGTTGACACCCTGGGCTTGGGAAGCGCACACGCAGCAATTCACAGGGCCCTGCGAGCTGCTCAGGCGCCTCAGCAGCCTCTCGCCGTTCCAGCGCCAGAGGTCCCCACACTGCCCCCCCAGGCTGTAGGGCTGCCCAGCACCCACCCGAGCACTGACGCCCAGGCCAATTGCAGCAGGAAAGCTGCTGCAGCCAGGTTGGCCACCCTGGGAAGGTTCAGATGGACGTCCCGAGGCAGCTAAGTCAGCCGGCGGCACCCCGTGGCTGCAGTGCTGGCCGGGGCCAGGGAGACACGGAGCAACCCTGCTTTCAGTCACAGAGAGCACTAGGTGACCCTGGGCCAGCCCTGCCGCTCAGCCTCGCCCACTCCAGGACTTGCTGTGAAGGCAACATGGGGAGGGGGTGGTCCTGTGAGTCCCCTTGGAGAAATCCGTCAGCTCAGCCAGGTTGGATCCAAGATCACCCTGGCTGAGACAAACCACCCTGGCAGGAATGCTGGCGCTGCTGCCACGGAGGCCCTTTCGCAGGGACTGTGTGAGGGAAGGACCCTCCTCTTGGCACAGGGCAGGAGGCCCGGTGGTCTCCCTCCAGACACCGCATGGGCCCCATTCCAGAGGGACGAGTCTTTGGACGTGGGCCAGCAATGCTGCCCACGTTCCTAAGGGAGCCATGGCACCTTGCAAGCTGGGCCCTCTGTTTCTAACCTAAGAAGATCTGAGATGGCTTCCGTTAAGCTAGGCCCCATCTCAACAAGTTTCCAGGGTTCTTCAAGCACCAGCAAGCATGTGGATTGGGCTGCTTTGCCACGTCTTCGGTGGTTGTGCAAATGCCTTTGACCAAGCCCCTTAGCAGGGCCCGCTGAGCATACTCTGGCGCCCTGAGAGGAGAGGAAAGGCCCTCTTACAGGGAACCCGCCCCAGAGTGGGGGCGGGGGGACACAAAATGGGCTTCTGCGCCATGGAGGGGCTCAAACAGTGAGGCCTTTGGAGGGTCTCTGCCGGGCCAGAGCCTTGTGATATGGGCAGAGTCACCCAAGGCGCATTGGTGAAGGTGCACGGGGCCTCCAGACAGTTGTCTTCCATGGCCAGTCCCACTTCCCCACCACCTCTGGAGTGTCGTGCTCTTGCTTTCAGCCCAGTGTTCAAGTTCATCAAGACCACCCTGGATCTTCATTCTGTCTTCTAGGGTGTTCACTGTTCCACCCAGTTTTGTATCATCTGCAAGTTGGATTATTGCTCCTTGCACTTCCTTCCCTAAATCATTAATTGAGATGTTGAAGAGCTCTGGACCTGAAATAAGGACCCGAAAGTGCAGAGGCCGGGCCCATGCACCCTGCATACAGACCCATGGCGCTGCCGCACCTGGAGTACCTTCTGCGTCTCAAGAAAGAGGCAGGAGAAGGGCAGGCAAAGTCCTCAAGGGCAGCACAGGATTCCGGTGTTGGGGGCTTTTCAGCTTAGAAAAATGGTACTGGGAGGGGTGGGATGAGGGATCCTGTGCACTGTGTGATCATCCAGGCAGCTGGATGGATGGACAGTTCTTCTCCTCTAGTATGGGTTCTCTTAATCCAGCTGCACATGGAGAAAGGAGGAGCCCTGGCCAGGCTGACTCTGCCCAACCTTGGGGCTCAGATCTGCACCCCTGCGTTTTTCCTCAGGACCCTGCTAAAGCAGCCCTCCCACCCGGAGTTGGGGCCACCCCAAGTTCAGTGCAGTTCCCAGTGCGCACTCATGGCCTCGCCAATGCTCCAGCTCTGGAAGACCGACTGGAAGGGCCGGCAGCGAGGGTGTGGCCAAGGCCCCCACCTGGATGGCCAGCTCGAAGCAACTGCCTTGGGTTGCTGGGGGTGCAGCAGGATACCGGGGAGCCCTCTGTTTCTTTCCCCTCCGCCTAGCAGCTTTCCCCAGCACTTGTGGCTCAATTTCACAGGGCCGGGGCTGGTGTGAAGAAACTCCTGCCTGTGCCCCGACATGGGTGAGGGAGGTGTGAAGATCGCCTGGCGGATTTAATTTCCCTGCTCCTGGTTTGCAGCTAATGAGGCATCCGTGGTGTGAGGGCAGCTGAGAAGAGGGGCATACTCCAGGCAGGGGCCGTCCCTGCAAGGCAGCGGGATCAGGCCACCGTGCAGCCCTGAGGGCCTCTGGGGGGGGGGGCAAGTGCATGCCTTGGCAGCCCACGGGCTGCATGCTCTCCCCGGTCAGAGTGGCGCCACCACCCACCTCCACAAGGGAGGGCCTCTCTGCACCCAAGCCCCGGGCCTCTCTCCCACGAACGCTTCCCTGCCTCGCACTTCATACAGCTTAGTATTTTGGAAGTGGCCTCCACTCAGGATTCCCACTGGACTTTCCCCGAAGTGGTCTGTTTTCCAAGGGGGCTGCACCAGGTTTCCCAGGCAACCTTTACACGAATGGTGTCAAGTGCTCCTCCGCTGGGCCTGAGAAAACCACTCTGCCCCCCCCACCAGCTGTTTCACACTCAGTGCTCTGGGGCCCAGGCTGGGGGTGGCGGGGGGGGGGCAGGCATGGGACAGCAGGGCTGGGAAGCGGTGCTTGTTGTTGTTCACTCTGGCTAAGGGTTGTGCTGGCAAGCTTGGAAGGCCCTCCTCTTCCACCGCTGGGGCTCTGCACCAGGGAAGGCCAAAAAGTCTACCTGGAACCCAGCACCAGCCATGGCTGCTGCCCCTGCCAGGCTCGCTTTCCCACTAGATTCACATGTCGTGCAGTTTTCACGCAAGGAACCTGGACAGGTCTGCCACGAAAAGCAAGAAACCTTCGCTGATTTGGTGACAGTTAATTCATTGACCAATTGATCAGTTTGATCTGCTTAAACAGGAATAATGGCATGCTGATGCCTGCACAGCTGGCTGAGGCACGTCTGCTAAGCTGGACGGGGGCAGCGGGAGAGGGACCACGTGTCGCAGCAGGGCAGGGGGCTGGCCAGGAGGGCCCAGCTGCACCGTCCCAACCCATCTGTTCTGTTCGCATAAATACCATTCCAGGATGCAAGGGGCAGCAATGGCTGCATCAGCAGCAGCCACCAGAACAGGGAGACTCACTTTGGTGCAAGTGGAGATTGACGGAAGCCTGGCGCTGGCCAGTTCTGAAATTAGGACCCCGCCTGCCTTGCACTGAAAGGAGCAAAGCGCTTCTAGGGGAGTCATTTCGTGTGAACCCAGCTTCATTCACAGGATCTGCATGAAGCTGCTGCCTTCCACTGGTCACCTCCTGTGTTTTCCCACTTCTCTGGTTTCTATTTTGTATTACTGAAAGCAGGTCAAGGAGGGAAGGATGGAAGAGCTGCAAAAGGCCCTGGGAGTAAGAATGCTCTTTCTGGGTTCCCTTTCAGCTCTTCAGGACGGACTTGCCAGCAAGGACAGCTTGCAGCTTGCCTTGTGTAGGGCTGGTTGGCTGGAGATTGGCAGAGTTGGAACGCGCCAAGAAGGCCACCAGGTCCAGCCCCCTGCTCTTGCAGGACTCCCCATTCAACCACCCTCTCAGATGGCTGTCCAGCTGCACCCTGAACCCCTCCAGAGTGGGAGAGCCCACGACCTGCCAAGGTCACAGGTTCCATGGTCATAGTTCTCCAACAGTCAGGAAATTTCCCCTGATATCTAGCTGAATCCGACTTCCTGGGCCTGAGCCTGTAATTCAGTGTCCTGGACTCTGGGATGATGCAGAAGAGAGCCTAGTCTTCCTCTAAGTACTTGAAGAGTGCCATCAAACCTCCCCACAGTCTTCCCTTCTCTCCTTGCAGAAATGCAGTCATCCCCTGTGGCACTTCTGTGGCCAATGGGCCACAATTGCGCAGGTGGAGCGGAGGCCCGGCACGCCCGCCGGTGGGGAAGGGCCCGTCCCCTGCAGCAGTGGCAAGGGCAATGCGGCGGCCCTTGGGGCCCCTCCGGAGCTCCTTGGCCACAAAGGGCAGCGCGGGGAGCCCCCTCGGACGGCGGCAGCTGTGGGGGCCATGGGGGTGCGGGCCGCGGGCACCGAGCTCGGCAGCGCTGCTCCGCCAAGGCGCCAGGCCGCGCCCCCCCCGTTTGATGTGCGCGGGCCGGCAGGGCCAGGTGCCACTTCGCACCTCGGGCGGATAAATCGCGGCGCCCGCGCACCTCCCGCAGACGCGCCCGGCCAGGCTCGCCATGGCCAGCAGCTGCTTCCCCGCCGGCCCTGCTCGCCAGCTGCCCCCCTGCTGGGCGGCCCAGCCCTGGGAGTGGCGCCGCGGCGAGTCTTCTGACGGAGGGAGCTCCTCCCCGGCGCCCTCGCCGGACGGCTGCGGCGGCGCCTCGCCGGCCTGGCGGGCCTGGCCGCGCGCGGGGCCCGGGGCCGGCGTGGACGGCCGGGCGCGGCGCGGCGCCGGGCAGCAGCGCCAGAGCGCCAGCCAGCGCGAGAAGCTGCGCATGCGGCGCCTGGCCCAGGCCCTGCGCACGCTGCGCCGCCACCTGCCCGCCTCCGCCGCGCCCGCCGGGCAGAGCCTGACCAAGATCGAGACGCTGCGCCTCGCCGTCCGCTATATCTGCCATCTCTCCGCGCTGCTAGGCCTCGCCGCGGAGCCGGCCGCGCTCGCCGGCCTCCCGGCCCGCGGCTCGCCGCCGCACCCCCGCGCGTGGCTGCGGCCCCTCGGCGCCAGCCCGGGCGCGCCAGACCCCGCCGCCCGCCGCCCGGCTCCCTCCCCGGCGCTCCCGCTCGGCCCCGCGCCCGGCCTGGAGGCGGCCGCGTGGCTGCGCCTCGACGCGCCGAAACCCCGCGAGGACGAGCGCCCCGCCGCCCAGGTACGTGCCCGGCCCGCCCGCCCTCTCCCGGGCGGCCCCCAGCTCCTGCCCTGCTCCGGCGGGGGCTGCGAGGGGTCCAGGCGTGGGACCGCGGGGACCGCCGCCCGGCGAGCAGCCCCGGAGAGCCCCCGCGCGAAGCGCCCCGCACCTGACGTTGTCCGCCGTCTCGTTGCAGAGTCTTCCGACGGAGCTGCTAGCCTTCCTGGACGCCTTCCTGCCCGCGCCCTCCCGCGCCTAGCCTCTGGACGCGCCGCCCCGGAAGCGCCGCGGGAAGGCCCCGCCGCCGGGGCCGGGAACAGCGAGGAGGCGCCCCGCCGTGCGCCCGCTCCCGCCGGCGCCGCTGGAAGGCCGGGGAGCCTAGCTGGCGGCCCGTTGAAGCGAGCGCCACGGACAGGGCCGCTGCCTCCGTCGCCAGCGCCCTTTGCGCGGGGGGGCGGCGGGGCGCGCAGAAGGCTCGCCTCCCGCCAAGGCGGGCGAGCGGCGAGCACCCATCATCCGCGTCCCCGGCTCCGCGTAAGCGCAAGGCACTTTCCTTCCGCCTCCGGAGGCGACTTCAGCAGCCTCGCCACCTCCAGCGCTGCGCGGTGCTCCTGGTGCAGCCGACGTGCTCGTGGGCCGGCTCTTTAGGCTGCGCCCCCTGGCCCTCGCCGGCCCCTGCTTGGCAGGTGCTCAGGGCGGTCCTGGAAGTCACAGGCGGGCTGGGGAGCTCGGCGGAACGTCCTGCCTCAGCAGTCCTGGCACCGGTTCTCTTCCAGGCATCGCTGGAGACGCGCTTTGCCCCCCCCCCCCGAGCCTTCTTGGCACTCAGAGACAGCACCTTTTCTGGCGCGTTTCTCCCCCTGCCGTCGCCCACCCAGAGCTCTGCTTCCATTCCGCCAACATTCGCCTTCCGTGTGTTTGCCCAGGACTCTGGGACACCTTTCCCCGGGAGACTGGTCTCTTCACCGGCCTCCTTTTGGGGTGTGTGGCAGACTAGAAAGAGGTGGAGGAGCAGATTTCTGTGGATAAGTCCAGTTGTTTCTTTTCATATAACTGGATAGTCTGTAATAATGGTGTTACTTTCACTGTTCTAATTATATGTATTGATGTTTTATAGAGTCTTGTTAGCTGCCTTAATTTTTTTAAAGAGGGGAAAAGACTGGAAATATATGCATGAATGAATATATGAATGAATGTGCTCATGTATTGGTTTATGGAAGGTTTTTATGGACTTTAAATTGATTTTCTATCTCATTCTACAAACTGTCTGGAAAATAACTGCACTGACACTGTAAAAAATAAGTGGCCAGAAAGGTGGTGCAGAGCAGGAGAAAGACTCTTCCCAAGTCACTCCTGGAGTCACAGCGGAAGGCCTGCGGGAGGGTTCTGAGCACCAGCTGGAGCGGGGAGGGGGGGGAGGCCACAGTGCCTGAAATGAAACACTCTGTGGAAGTTCAAAGGCAGCAAGAGCATCTGGAGCCCCCGTCCACTGCATCCCCGCAGTAATCAGGCTCTCAACACCCCCCCGCACCTGTCCATCAGGTAATCCCTACATCACAGGCATAGGATGTAAAAGTGCATGCACATTCAACATTACAGATTTTGAAGAACAAAACTGAGGTGGGTGGTCATTTTCAACCAAGGGAAAAAAGCGGGGAGGGGGGTAAAGAGCTCTGTCCTCATTGGATGCCTCAGTGGCACTTGTCTGCGTTATAATGCCAGCATCTTCTGAACTGGCTTCCATGGCAACCAGGATGCGTAAAACATCCTCTCTGGTTTGAATCTGTGGACATCCTTCTTGGGTCATTTGCTGCAGAAATCGGAGCTTGCAGAAGAAGAGGCAGAACGGCCATGTGTTGGAAAGGGGTGTGCCCCGTCCTGCCCAGAGCAAAAGGGTGCATAAAGGAGAGGCTCTTTTCATGTGGGAGATCATGGGGCTTGGTAGTGGGGCAATTAAAAGTGCAAAAGAGCTTGGACGTGCTGAAGTGCTGGGTTTGGGCTGCAAGGGTATGGGGTTGCTGGACCCACAATGGGTTGCGGCGGCATCTGAACCTGGCTACCAGATCTGCACCCACTGGGGCCATGGCACGAAAGCAAACAGGTGGCTGACCGGTGGCAGCCCTCATGAGGTGCTGCTTGTCTGCTTGGAGGAGCTGTCCTTGACTGCCACCTCAGAAGCTGTGGAAAGCCATCCCCGGGGGAAAGGAGAAAGGAGGGAAGCTGCGGGCAGCCATGGAGGTTTTGCAACCGCCCCAACGAGATGTCTCCTGCTGCAAAGTCCCTTCAGATGCCCACAGTAGGACCACGGGGGCAGGTGCATCAACCTGTGGGGAGCCCAAGGATTGCCACGTGATGTGAACTCCCAGTGTTCCTCCATCTGCTCCATAAGGTGGACGGAAGCAAAGAACACTCCCACGACAAACAGTCATCACCAGCTTCTGCATAAAACAGCAAAAAGTATGTTCCACCTTAAAGGTCGGCAGATTGTGGCAGAATCACTGGCGGACTGCAAGCCACCGGGAAGCCCAGGCCAGCTCTTGCTCCTGGCAGTAGGGAGCACACATTGTTCCCCTGAGACGCTCCGGCACACTTCTGTGCCACGTTGGTTGCTGCAGCTGCCTCGACCCTCCAGAAACAGCGTGTGCTCCTCGCGCGTCACCAACTGCCAGATCACAGGAGCTGCATTTTGATGAGGGGAAAAGTCCCTTTTTTAATCCAGTTGTTTGTGAGACTCCCCTCCAGACCTCAACAAAAATGCAAAAACAAAGAGGGGAACAGAGGCTTTCATACCTGGCAGCAGCGACATCGGCCTTGTGGCCTGTGCGGGGTCTTGGGCAGCTGGGGGATGTGCAGCCATGCGTGGGCAAGTGGGCGTGAGCAAGCAGCTGTGTCCCTGGCTGGTGCTTACTCAGAGAGCAGGCAAAGCCCCTGCCAAGGGCACTGCTGGTGCCCGCTGCAGGGGCGAGTGCAGCAGGGGGCACTCTCTCTGGCCCTCAGGGACCTCCCGGGGCTGGCCAGAGCAGGGGCAGCTCCTGGGCTGGAGAGGCGGCGATGAGCCTGAGGGAGCAGCAGCTGCAGGGAGAGGCAGGATTCCTAGACAGGTAGGGAAGGGCTGGGGAGGCTACCAGAAGGGGAGGCACCAGACCAGGAGAGCCCCTTGGTTGCGTCCCATCCTGACCTGGGCTCGGTGTCTGCCTTCAGTTGCAGGGGAGGAAGCAGCTGTTCCCACCAGCCCCACGCAGGAAGCTCCAGGAGGGGGATTCCTGCCTGGTGGGGGGCCTGGGACCCGAGGGGCATTTGTTCCCCTGCGAGGGGCGTGTGTGTGCCTGCAGCCACCTGGAGGAGCCCCTCGTGCTGCCCACTTTCTCAGCTGTGGCTCAGGTGCGCGTAGGGGTCGCGTTGTCACTGCGCGTTGTCTCCGCAGCCGTGCTGTGTGCTGGCAGAGGCGGGCCCTGCGCCAGATGCTCCTACAGCCACCAGCTGCTGCGGCACTTGGCGGCCGTGGACCTGCTGGTGGTGATGCCGCTGGATGCGGCCTGGAACGTCACCTTGCAGTGGCGGGCAGGAGACATGGCCTGCCAGCTCCTCATGTTCCTCAGGCTGCTCCCCATGTGCGCCTCGGCCTTCGTCACCACCCACTTCAGCCTGGACCGCCACCTGCCATCCTGTACCCGCTGGCCACAGAGGCACGGCACCCGAACCGGCTCTCGCTGTGCGTGGCACGGCTGCTCAGTGCTGGGCTCTCAGTCCCTCAGGTACGCCCTGCGCCCCCACCCCCCGCCACTGGCAGGACGGCTCTTCTTGCAGCGGCCCCGGTGGAGGGAGGGGCTCCGTGGGAGGCAGCCCCCACCTGTGGCAGCCTGTCAAGGAGGCGGGCAAGGAGCATCTCAGGCGGAGCAGGGGGTCCCGCGGGCCCGCTGGTGTGTCTTGCACGACACCTCTTTCTCTCCCGCACGGTCACCATCGCCTCCCCGCGGAACTTCGCATCGCGCACCACTCATGGCTCCGTCGGGGGGGGGGGCGGGGGGGCGCAACATGCTCGACTTCCTCAGCCTCTTCCTGCTCCTCCTGCTGGCCATGACAGCCTGCATCACCCGCATCCTGCTGGAGATCTCCCGCCGCGCCAGGCGCTCCAGCAGCAGCGAGTTCCCCTGGAGACAGGGGGTTCTGGCAAGGATCTGATGCGACCCATGGCCACGGGGCCCGGGGCTGGCTTTGGGAAGGGGTGGAGGAATGCTTGAGACTGGCGGCACTTCCAGCCAAGACCGGAAAGCAGGACACCTCCTGCAGCCCCTGCTCTGGGGTACTCCGATTGTGGGTGCCAGCTGCTGGGACACTCTACTGGGCACCTTCCTCCCTCTGCCTTCCTTGAGGGGGCCGTGGGGCCAGGGGTCTGGACGACTGACCCAGGGAGAGGAGAGGAGAGGAGGGGAAGAACGTTGGCGAGTGCTGCTTTTCCAAGGGTTTTTTTGCTCACGGTCCTTCTATGCAGGACGGGAAGGCGCAGAAACCGGCGCACATCGGCTGCGATGGGGTGGGGGTGGGAGGAGGAGCAGCCCTTGGCCGCTTGTGTCACCGTAGCGCATGCTTGTGCGCTGGACAAGAAGTGAGGGTGCGTGTATGAGCGTGCCCTGCCCAGCAGCCTCGCAAGGCATCTTTCTTGTACCTGGGCCAGTCCCGGCATGCTTGAGCGCCCCTGTGCTGGTCGCGCAACCCACCCCTCTGCGCATGTTGTGGCTCAGCACAGCCATTGTTGGCTCTCTCGTGGTCTGCTGGACACCCTACCATCTCCTGGGTCTCTGGTACTGGTTCTGGCCAGCAGCCATGGCTGGGCAGTGTCCCATTCGCTGGCCACATCCTCTTCATGCTCGGCTCGTTCAATGCCTGCCTGGATCCTGTCACCTACGACCTCTTCGCTGTGCCCTTTCACAGGAAGCAGTGGGGCTGCTGCGATGCAGGGGGGCAGTGGGCATGGCCCCTGTCCCCCGGCACCGGCTCCTTCTACTGCTCGGCATCCTGCATCCATGCCCGGCGGGGAGCAGCCCCCGGGGGCTTCTCCACAGAGGCACATCAGCAACCGAGGGCCCACCGCCAGAGCCTGCTTGGTGGCAGCTGCATGTGAGCCCCTGGGCCAAGTGGGGAAGGCCTGCCATCTGCCATCCGCCAGCTGTGGAGGTGCGGTGGCTGCCCAGGGTGCCCACTGCCCTTTGGGAAGCCACTCCCAGGCCCATGTCCCAGGAAGGGCCCTCCCAGCCCTGCTGAAGTGCCACGGCTGCAGGGGGAGTCCTGCTCTCCCAGGCGGCTTGCTGCTGGAATGTCCAGGGACAGCATGGCCTGAGCTGAGCTGGCAGCTTGGCGCACTGACTGTGGCCTTCCCGCACCCCTGGCTCAGGCGCTGCCAAGGAGGGCTCAGGTTCCATCTCTGCCAAAGGCTTCCAGAGGCCGGATGACCTTCCCCTGGCCATGCCTGCAGAAAGGGCGGTTGCAGCAACACCCCTCCAGAGGACTGCATGAGCAAGGTGCCTGCTGAGGAGGGCTGGAGGGAGAGGTGCGCCACAGGTTTGGCTTCTCTGCAGAGGCCGGGTGTCTCCCCATGTGCCCCCACCCCCGCTGGCTCCACAGGACAGGCTCCATTTCCCAAAGGAGCCTGAAATGCGCCACTTGGAGCTGGAGCAAGGGGCTTTCCCCAGGAGCGGGGCTCGCTTGGAGTTGCCACCAGCCGGGCTCACAGTCCTTCCCTGCACGCAGCCATCCCTGGTTTCCTTGGCAATCCAGTTGAGGGACTTGGGGCAGAGGATTATTTTGCTTTCGCTAATGTGAAATCCTTGCTGATCCCACTAATCCAGAGAAGAATTGGATCCCTCCCGCCATAGCATCTGTGCCAGTAGTTTGCCTGGGAGCCTCACAGGATCCGCAGGGCTGTGCCTCCGCCTTCCCTCCAACTCGTGCGTTGCAGGCTTCCCTTGAGGACGCCCCCCCCCCCACCCCCTGCAGGCGTGGCAGCCGGCGCAAGCACAGGCCTGGCCGAGCAGGGGCAGGAAAGCTTGCTCGCCTCTGCTCAGGCAGCCTTGGCAAGGCGTCTCTCGGCTGGTGCACCGAGAGCTTGACACCGTATGCTGCAGGCAAAGTCTCAGCCTCCTGCCACATCAGTGGCCTTGGTGAGACCCTCCTGTCCCAGGCCAGTTGCCCCGGCAGCCCAACCCCTCGGGGCCGACACCTTTGCTCCTTCACTGAGCCCGAGCACCTTTGGGACAGACAGGGCAAGCTGGACGTGGGGCGAGGGGGAACTGGCTGAGGGGCCTGTCTTCCTTGACGGGTAGGCTCCTGGCCTCTCGTTACCCTCCTTGCCTGCCGCTAGACCAACTCTCTGCTTGCGATCCCATGAACTGGATGGTGCTGCAGCCACTATCCATCCTCCTGGAATGTGGAACTTTCCTGGCTTTCTCCTCCCATGGCTTTTAGAATGGATGTGTAGCATCTGCCTTTGTTGCTGCTGCTGCTGCTGTTGTAATAAACAGGTACACTGAAAGTCAGAGCAAAAGCCATGCTTTTATTAGGGCAGCGCTCCAGAAATGCAGGTGTGCAAGAGAGGCGCTCTCAGCCCACTGTGCCCATTTGAGGGGAAATGGAGTCCAAGCCGCAATGCAGATCAGAAGAGCACCACTAAGCAAATGGTGACCTTCCAAGTTATTGTCTGTAGAGACAAACTTTGCCACAGACAGCAGCACTTTACAGTAAGAGACACATGTGGCTTCTCTCAAGAGTCAAGGCTGTGAGCAACCGGGCCAAAGCAAAGCTTCCAGTCTCTGCCCTCTGCTTCATCACAGAGTTCACGTCATACGGACCTGAGGCCTCTCTTCGCACTGATTCCCAACAACGCTGTAGCGGCTCCCGCCCAGGGACTGTGGAGAACAGGATCTCTTGAGGCTCAGCAGGCTTCCTAATCCTTCCAATGAGCCTCTTTGCCTGCGCAATTCTTCCCTGAATTACCCCATGGCGCTTCACTTCTTTTCTCATCTTTCAAGGCAATTTTTCCACAGCAAAGCAGCACTGTTCATAAATTTGTGACACACAATGTGCTATGGCGGATGGAGTGTTGGGATGAGACTCAGGAGATCTGGGTCCCAGTCCCCGCTCAGACGTGGCATTTCCCTGGGTGGCTGGTGTCAGTCACTGCATCTAACCTCCTGCGCAGGGTTCTTGTTGTGAGGATGGCCTGGCCTGGAAGAGAACCATGCAAGCTGCCTCAGGGGCCTCGCAAGAAGAATAAAGGCAAGGAATAAATCAAATATAACAAAATAATATATGAAAAATTGATCGTTTCATTGGAGTACTTTGAACAGCAGAATAATTTCAAGATTACTGCGAAAGGATATCCCAGAGGGGGCCCAGGGCTACTCAAAAGGAGGATCCTTGGAAGTAGTTGCTCGACTGAGTTCCACAAACTGCTCTGTGCATGTTCAGAGGCTCATTTATGTTGGTTTTGCTCACTGGATGTGCACTGGAGATTAAGAACATTGGCCAAAGAATGGCCCATGTCTGGGAAGTGTAAAGCGGCAGCGGCAGGACAGGTGGGACCTGGTTTATGGCAACTGTACACGGTTGCATGAAACCCTTGGACCTCTGGCCCTGGCCTTGGGACCACCCTGACTTGTGCTTTCCAGGGCTGAGTGACACAACAAGCAAACCTGGTACTGGTGAGCCAGGCCGGTTTTGGTCTGTGGTTTCTCAAAAGCAAGCAAGCCTGGCAGAAATACCATGCACAGCTGTGGATAAAGCAGCAGACAAACGAAACTCAGCCCTGCGGCACATCCCTCCCCTTGGGCAGGAGCCCATGCGGGCCTTGAGGCACCAGGCAGATGCTGAATGTCGGTACTCGTAAACTGGAACAGCCTCTGGGGGGCTGGGGGAGACATTACCCCGCGGAGGACGTTCACACCAGTTGGGCGCAAAGGTGCTCTGGGTATCCATGCCATTCCTGCGGAGTGAGCAAGCGCTCAGCATGCTCGCCACCAGGGAAGGAGGGGCGGGCATGTCCCCAAATGGCTCAGAAGGCACCGGGCTCTCCATGGCCGTCAGAAGCAGGTTGTGAAGCCATCTCAGACAGCAGCCACAACAGGACTTGCGGTGGGGAGGAGGGAGATGCCTTGTCAGCCCTGCATTGTCCCTGGGGGAGCCCACTGGGGCAGGGGGGAAGGAAGGGGGCATTCGTCCTCTGGGCAGGGTGGCTAGCTGAATGGTGTGAAGCTGCCCCACGTGTCTGTCAAGAAAAAAGGCCTGGGGGCTTTTCTGGAAGGCACCACCAAGCCATGGTCCTGCTGGAAGTGACCGGTGGGACCGCAGGTGGCTTTCCACACACGCAGGGACTTTGCGGGTCCTTTCCTTCCTGCTGGGGGCATGTCCGACACTGCTTTTTCCAACAGCACAGCATGCATGTGCGGGCTTGAGCAGGCAGGTGTCTCAAGGGTGGAGGGAAGGGAGGCGACGGCTGCGCTGGGGAGGCGAGGTGGGAGCACTGGGCCTGGGCCCAGTGGGTGAGAGAGCAGCTGATGAAGTGCACGGCTTCTCTGAAGCCGGGAGTGCTGCCACTGGGCGCCTCAACAGTGACACGTGTGACGCACACGGGGGAGCGGGGCATGGCAGCTCGCTCCCATTCTTGCTCCCTCCAAGAGAGCTCTCCGGAAAAAGCGGGGCTTGGCAGCAACCTCCTTTTCTCTGTGGTTGCAAGCCAAGCGCCACAAGGCGCCCAAGGAAGAGAGTCGTGGGAAGGCTGCGGGGCCGCAACGCAGGGCAGGCTGGCTGCGGCGCCTCCTTCCACCGATGGGGGGCAGCGCTGCCCTGTCTCATCTCCGCTGCGGCTGCAGCTGCTGGTGGCCAGACAGGGCTAGAATGGGGGGGTGCCCCTCCCCTTTCTGCCCCTCCCCTTTCTGCCGCCCCTCCCCTTTCTGCCGCCTTTTCCTGTGCAATTAGCAGCCTCGTTCCGGGAAGGAAAGTTCTTGCAGGGGTCCTCCACGCAGGAGCTTGAGGTGCCGGCGAGCTGGGGAGGGAAGGAAGAGATGCACCTCCCTTGCCTGGTTCTCTGGCTGCTGACAGATCTGGGCATAGATACTGGCCCTCTGAACTGGACCATCCAGTTCAGGCCTTTTAGGACTGGGATAACATCACCTGCCATCCTAGAGACAGAGGTCTGTGCTGCGTATAAAGGCTGCCCCTTTGCACCTCCACCCAGTTGCGCAAAACAGGCCAAGTCTGGAGTAGGCTGGAGCCTGCACAAGCCAGGCTCCAGTCGGGCCCTGTGCACGAATGCCGTTAAGCTCGACTTCCCCACTTCCTCAGAGGACTCTGGGGTAGAAGCAGGGCCTGTGCCTCAGCCACAGAAGGGCAACACTTCCTAGAGGATGCTGCACTGCATCGCTGCAGCCGATTGGTGAGGAAAGCCTTCTGAATATGCAGCCTTGGCTCAGCAAGGGCCTTCCTCTGGGGTCTGAAGAGGCCAGCCCTGCCTTTGGAGCCCAGGCAGCCTGTTCTGGGAGGAGAATGGTGGGACTCTAAACCCACTCACCTTTCCAGATGCTGGAGCCTGTTGGAAAACTCCGGCCAGGCCCCAGATGCCACAGGGGCTCTTCTGCTGCAGTGGGAAGTCGGGGAGCAGCTTTGGGCAGCAAATGCCTCGGTCTGAGTGTCAGCAAAATGCTGTGCACCGCCTAGGAAGAGAGGCTCTCTCAGCCCTGCTCAGGTCAGAGCCCGCAGTGAGCCCTCGCCTCGCCTCCTGCTCAGGCCTGTGGCAGAAGCCAGCCAGCCAGCCTGCCCTTGGGCCCTCGCAACCAAGCACTGGGCTCAGCAAGATGTTTCAAACCAGTCAGTTAACCTGCACGAAGTATCAGGACCCACCTCAGTGGAACTCCCTGCAGCCCACAAACTCCAAGGGTAGCAGGATTCTCTGCACTTCTCCTGCCACGCGGAATACTTAGGCAGCCGGTGGGACCCACCTCCTCCCCTCCTTCAGTGCCAGCTGGGGGGGGGCGCCCAAGTTCAGAGCCCCACCTCCAATCTCAGAGTGAGCTTCTAAGCTTGGAGTTGGGATGCCAAACCCCCCATTGCCATCGAGACTCCTGTGGCTGTCAGACTGGCTGCACTGTCCTTTGGTCGGTCCCCTGGTTTGCAATGGTGACCTTTTCCTTCCATTCATTTAACGGGACTCTACTGCCTTTCTTCCTCATATTGATTTGGCATCCTTCTTTTGGGGGGGCACCCCCCCAACCCATCCCACATGCTGCCACTTCACACGGGCCTGGGGGGAACTATCCCCTGGTGCCCGATACGAAGGGCACCCGGAGCATCCAAGAGCCAGCACTGAGTGACTGGACAGTGGCCTGCGAGTGGCCGCTGCCCCTTCTTTTCATGGCGGCCCGGCCAGGCCAGGCCAGGCCAGCCCCAGGCCCCGGCACGGGGCATGATGGCCGGTTAACCAGGAGCGGGTGGGCCAAGGCTGAGTCAGCCAAGCTGAGAAATCCCAGCCTTTCCGAGTTGCTGCTTCAGTGGCTGAGCTGTCTGGTCATTTTAATGGAAGCCACATTGCATTGATCCTCTGTTTACACACCCTGGACAGAGGTTATGCAAACAGCTGCCGTGCCAACCAGCTCCCTCGCCTTCGGGGCGTGAGGAAGAGCGGGCGGCCAGGAGGAGAAACGCCGCAGCAGCTGCCTTGCTCCAGCTGCAAGGATGAGCAATCCTTCCACAAGGTGCTGGGCTCCACCCAGGACGGAGGCCCGGGACCCGGACCATTCAGGCCTCTCTGGACCCAGCCCTGGCCCCGGGGGAAGTTGCTGAAACATCACAAAACACAGGCGGCCTTCAGGCCCAGGGGAAGGTTGGGGTGGTTCCAGGGCAGCCCATCCATCGCTTGCGGCAACATGATTCCCACTCTTTCTCCTGGTCTTATTCAAAAGGGCCAGATTTTGAGTCCTGCTTTGTTCTGTGCCGGCTCAGCTGGAGCTCAGTCTGCCACACATCCAGGGCTCTGGCAGCCCATGCCTGCGCTGAAAGGATCATCTTCTTTCCAGCACTGCCTGAAGCGCATCCCCATTTAATACCTTGCTGCGGAATGAAATTTCCTGGCCTGGCTCTGACATGGAGGAAATATCCAGACTCTCATGATGGCTGTTCTTTTTTCAAAAGAGGTGGAATTTCCTATGGATGGGTTTAGCATCCAGACTGTTTGCTCAGCAAAGATGAGGAATGGGGGGGGGGGGCAGTCCTGTTTTCAGTCCCAGCCTCTGCTAGTCCAAACAGCCCGGCCCAGACAAAGGTCTGCTGGCCTCTGGGCCCTGCTGATCCTGCTGCCTCAGCGATTTGCCTGCTCAAAATAAGCTGCTCTTTCACGGTTAACGAAACAGCCGCCGGTGGCTAGCAAGTTGGCAGCCCCTGAATAGCAGGCCGAGGGAGAGGTAACCCAGGGACAGGACTCTGCCGGCCACCCTCTCCCTCCAAGGCAGCTCACGGCATTTTGCCTCTGTAGCTTTGAGGGACCGGCACGTTTCATTCCTCGGGCTCTTGGTACTTCCTCAACAGTGCTGAGGATAGCTGCCATCTCCTCCCTCCTCTTTAAGCATCTGCTCCATTTGATCATGACCATGTGCTTGCTGTGCCTTTTTTCAAGCTCAACGGCCCTCTTGAGGCTTTCCAATCACCCAAGTCTCCCTTTCCTATGCATTCATCCCCTTCTGCCCTCTGCACATGTGCTGCTTCCCTGGAAATATTGGAACACCCCCCCCCGCCCACCGCCAGCTGCCCCGGTGCAGCCAGGCCTGGTGTCTGACAAGGAGCAGCGCTGCCTCCCCCACCGGCTTCCCCCCTTTCAGGCATTCTTCATGCTTTGTGAGAATCTTGGTGGCACTTTCCAGCGTTCCACCAACGGTCTGGTGTCCTGCCAAGCTTCACATCGAAAGCCCTGAGCCTGTGTAAACCCCCCCTCCCACTTTGTTAGTGTGCAGGAAGGCAGGAGTTTGGAGCAGTTCTGTGGTAAGGGAAAAGCACTCCAGATATGCCCAGAGGTAATCCCATATTCCAGCAGGTAGCCCACTAAGACAAACAGGCCCTTGAGTTGAGCTCTGGTTAATCCTGGCCTCTGTGGCACGTGGGGTGAGGGTGAAGGTTGGAGAGGGAGTCTGTGAAGTGTGCATGAACCTGCCTAGTATTCCCACTGGAGAGAAGCCCTCAGTCCCGGCACGTCCATCCGACCAGGGCAGAGCCCCTTTGCCGGGCTGCATCCACTGTGCGACTGAACCCTGATCCCATTCATCACATCCATCGCTTCATGCTGACCTGGCGGATGAGGCGGTGGAGGCTGCACCCCAGTCTCTGCCTGGGGGTCCCTGGCAGCACCGTGAACACAGCCCGGAGAGGTCCTGCAGTGGGGAGGCCCCTCCTCCACTCCGTCCTGCACGAACAGCCATGTGGGAAGAACTGCACTTGCCTTCTTTGAACCATTGTGTTGTCTTTATCGTCACCCTACAGAGGAGTGAGCTCATTCTCTGGGTGGGGTCCAGGCCACAGCCCCAGCAGCGCCACTCCCACAGCAGTGGGCTTCCAGTGGGTTTGCAGGCATCCTGAGGCCTGCCTGGGGCTGGGGGCAGGTGAAGGTGAGAGGGCAGCTGGGGGCCTGCCGGCAGAGGGCCTGGCTGGCCGGCACCTCCAGCCACCCGCTTCAGCTGTTTCGCTGAAGGCCCACAGGGAAAGGGGCTCCGTCCCAGGATAGAGGGCCATTCTTGTGGAGCCAAGCCACCCATATGCTGGAGGCAGGTGTCAGTGGGCAGGAGGGAGGAGTCCCCCCCCCCCATCTTTTGCAGAAGTGCAGAAACCCTTTTGGAAAAGCTGGCCAGCCTGATGGGCGCTGAGCCTGTTCCTCAAGCTCAGTGAGGAAAGATGGGGTGGAGCAGGCATTGTGTTGTTGCTGCCCCCTTGCCGACTCCCTTCGTGCATTTTCAGGGACAGAGGCCCCAGAGACGGGGGGCGGGCGCCTAGACGGGCCCCTCCACATTGCCCTTCTGCAGCAAGCTTGGACAGGTGGGTCCGCGGCAGGGGAGCGCCAGCCCTCCCAACTCCTGGTGTCTGGCGCCTCATGGGGCCAGGGCACCTCATGGGGTCTGTGCCCCCTCTTGCCGGGAGGGGCATCCTGGAATGCCCACCCTTCCAGGGCTGCATTCCTTCTTGATGCCATCATCCCCTCCATCACCACCCCCGGGACTGGGCATGGGTGCGGCCCACTGGGCTTGACTCACAACGGCGGTCCGAGCTTGTCAGAGCAGGGGATGCATCGCACCCCTTCCCCTTGTCTAGGCTGCAGATTCTGCTGGGCAAGGAGTGCTTTGCCTTATGTCCCCCACAGCTCCACTGCTAGAGGAAGACTCCCAGGGCAGGAAAGAGAGCTGCCCCTTCCATGGTGCCATGCCATGAATCCCAATGTTTATGTCGGACTCTTCTGCTTTTCATTCCTTGACCTGTTTACTGGCAGCTGGGATTGCATCCAAGCCCAGTGGGAGCCTCTGCCTGCTGTGGGTTTAATTTCCTGAGAACACGCCACTGGAGAATCCCAAATTTTGCCCAAGTGCTTCTGATGGCATGCAGACAAGATGGTGCTTTGGGCCCTCAAAGCAGCCCAAGCAGCCCACCATCACACCCACGACCCCCCAAACACATTGCAGGAGCTTCACCTGCCCCGTGATGGCGAGAGCCCGGTTCTCTGGTGTCCCCCAAACTTGCTTTGCCCATTCAAGACTAAACAAAATTAGCCCAGCTTAAGCTTGGGTGGACAAGACCCGTTTCCACCGTGTCCACCATGCTCCTCCACTAAGGTTTCTTTCGGGATTTCAGCCTTCTGGGGCGACAAGGTTCCTTGTTGTTTTTGCTGCAACAGAGGAAGGCGCTGACCCTTCTGGAGTTTGTTGACCACTTCACCAAGTTGTTGTGAAGACAGTGGTGGGTGGCAGGCAGACTCACACATGGCCCAGAGCTCCCGGAGGGGGAATGGATGGAAGTCAGGCCAACATCCTGCTGATATGACTAAACAAAAACCACAGAAAGGACTTTTCTTAAGTGTTGCCAAAGATTGAGATCAGACGGATGGAAAGAGCTGTTCCCTGAGGCTCGGCAAAGAGGGTCCCTGTGAATGAATTCTGTGGGAGAAGCTGCTGGGACAGCCCACTGCTGAGAAGGGAGGCCCTTGCAGAGGCGAGGGGCAGCTTGTCCACATGCACGCGTGTGCAAGGGAAGTTGCTGAGGACACTCAACAGTGGTGCCCGTGATGGGCAAGATCCTTTTCAGATGGCCTAGCAACTCGCGTGCGCCTTCCTTTGAACCAGCACAGACTATTTCGCCTCTGTGTCCAGACCAAGAGCCCTCTTAGTCTGCTGCAGCAAAAGCACTGAAGAGCCTTGTGCACTGAAGGACGTCTCACATTTATTCTGGCAGAAGCTTTTGTGGACAGAGTTGTCGTTAAAGCCACAAGAAAATGCTTCGAGGTGCACAGCAGTTTCTCCATCCTTTAGCCTGTCTCCGTTTTCTTTTGAACATTGATAAGTCCATCTTTCCGGCTGTGAGGATGGAGTGGACTGCGTGCAAGGACCCGGCCAGACTGAGCGATATCCAGGAATACATGCAAGCAAATTTGGCGTAAAGACGAACAATAAAAGGCACATTTTATTTCCAGAATCACCCTTCAAGTCTCAGCATTCAGTAGGTTTTGCATCTTAGAGCATCTCAGTATTTCATCTTGGTTACAAGTCAAAGCAAATTTCAAGAGAGAGTATTCAAGTATATTTTAAGCCCAGTGCCTTGCTTAGATCAGGATGTGATTTCACAGGCAGACTACCAAGCCGCTTATGACAAAATTAATAATATCAGTCAATGGCAGTGTCCATAGTATAATGACTTCAAGAACAAGAACTTTAAACAAAATCTTTGCACCCCCACCCCCGGCCCAGTGTTTAGCTGCTGGTCACTTCATGAAGCCACTGGATCCAAGTCCACAAAAGCTTCTGCTATAACACATTTTTTTTTTAGATTTTAAGGTGCCACAGGACTCTCTCTCTGTTCCTTTTAAAACAAGACATGCTATCTAATATTTCCTGTTTGCATATGCGAACCTTGATGGGAAAGCGCATCAAGTCACCAAAAGATATCTGTGATCCAAGCTCCCTGCCCCAGGGGAGAATTTCTTTTGCTTTTTCTAAATATTGTCGATTCTTCTGCAATCTAGCTTTCTTGGGGAAGGCAAATGTGGTGCAAAGGGTTCCAGTGGCGCAGTGCTGCAGACTTCCTTGTGTAGTGCTAGTAATTGGTCAACACAGAATCTAGCAGATCCCCACGTAGCCAGTAGAGGTGGTGTGCGCCACCCACATACCCTTATCAGTTCTCCGTCCAACGGTTACAGTGAGAAAGCTGGCTGGAAAAGTGATAAGGGCACGCGAGTGGCTTCAGGCATTCTCACAAGACATGAAAAAGAAAGCAAGCGGAAGCAACCGAAAGAAAGTTCGACATCACCGATCTCGTCCGGGGGCGTCAGGAAGGTCCATGGGCTGGTGGCCTCAGCGAGACCTGCAGGGCGAGCGGGGCTCTTCCCGAGGCCGAGCCTTCTCCCCTCGGGCAGGGCAGGGCAGGGCAGGGCCACCCGCTGACCGGCCCCTCCGCCGGCGCGCCACGTCCCGCGCAGCCCTGTGCCCTCGCGCGGGCCGGCGCAGCCTGTTCATAACGCGCACCGGCCTCCAGGCCCCCCCTCGGCGCCTTCGGATTGGCCCGCCGGCTCCCGGGGCCTCGGCCTGCTGCACCCATTGGCCCGGCTGGCCGTGCTCCGCGCGGCGCCCTCGGGCGTGGGAGGCCCGGGAGAGGCAGGCCCCGCCCCGCGCGGCCGGGCCCTCGCCGGGCAGCTGCCCGCCTCCGCCGTGCGCGCCGGGCCCTGGGGCGGGGGCCGCCTCGCGGTGTCGCTGAGCGGGCAGTCCCGGCGGGAGGCCAGAGCAGCGGGGGCCCCGGCCCGCCTGGGGCGCTATTGCACGGGCGCTCAGCGGCTGCAGCCACGGTCCCCCGCGCCCGCTTTCCTGCTGCCCCTCCGTGCCTGCGTGCTGGGCCGGGCCGGGCCGGGCCAGGCGAGCACTGGGGAGCCGCGGCGGTCTCCGCCGTTCCCCGGCCGGCCTGCAGTTCCCGGCTTGCGGCCTGTTGGGAGGGGAGCCGCGCCTTGGAGGGGGTCCGGCAGCCCCGGGCGCGACCTCGGAGGGCCCCCCTTGCTCCCGGTTTCCCGTGCTGTGTGTGTTATCGAGGCCCTCCCGACGGGCAGCGCTCTAGCCTCCGGTGCACGGCGGCGAGCAGGGCGCAGCACGCAGCGGGGCTCGCGGGTCATGCGCGGGGCAGGCTCGCAGGGGTTCTGCCCCGTCCCGCCGCTCCGGCCGGGCTGCGGGCCCAGGGCTGGACGGATCCCGAGCGGGGGCAGGTGGCCCGGGCCGCCGCCTGCCCCGCCACTCCTTGCCTGCGGGAGAAGGGCCCGTCCCTTGCCGCAAGGCGTCCGCGCGGCGCCGAGAGGGAGGGCGAGGCGCGTCCGCCTTTCCGAGCGCAGCCGCGGGTGCGTTCGAGGCCGGCTGGGGCGGGCAGGGCCGCTGAGGTCGCGGCCGTCCCGCAGGAGCGACCCTCCTCGCGGGCGGCGGGCGCTCTGCTCTCTCCAGCTGGGACTCCCACAGAAGCAACTTTCTTTCAGAGCGACCCGGCGCATTCCCCGGCAACGGCGGAGCTCGGCTGCTTGCCCTGCGGCTCTCTTGGCGATCTAGGGGAGGGCCGTGCAGTGCCACGGAGCTCCAGTTCTCTCCCATCGAAAGGAAACACCCCCCGCCCCACTGCGTGAAATTGGGAGCCTGGGATTCTAACTGTTGCAGGCTTTTTTGAGATTTTGAGCATGTTCTCAGCAGATGGCAGGACACTCGCCATATTTCAGAAAATTCTGAACAAGAAAATCTAGTCAGAAATTTGCCTCTCTCCCTTCGGCACCCAGCTACTCCTGTCCCTGGGCAGACTGCAGTTTTTGGGAAGAAGCGGAGAGAAATGGGAGTGCTGAGTTCTGGGGCCTCTGTAAGCTTTGGACAGTGCAGGCGGGGTTGGGAGACAGACTCTGGCAAGGGGTTGCTGATCTCTGGAGAGCTGTTGCGGGTAGTGGACCTGGCTGTGTTCAGTCATGCCTCTGCCTACGCTCAATAATATTTGGAAACAAACCAAGATATTACAAAACACCATAGATCCAGGGTCATCCTTCCAAAGGAGGGAAACCAAACCTCTGCCTGGAAAGTCTTGGTATTCTGTGGAATGGAGTGAGCATAACGACATGAAGTTGGAGCTGCCCAATTAGGGAAAAATTCATTTGCTGAGGCCCTTTGGGACCTCCCATAGCTCAGGGCGAGCAGTTCCTTGCTCTTCCACCACATTGGTGGAGAAGAACAGCTGCTGGACGCCCTTCCTACAGAGCCCTTCGATGGAGCCCTTCCTACAGAGTGTCTCACTTGCTTCTGACCTCGGCAGCCCCTGGGAGCTCCCAGATGTGGTCTCTTTTCGCTCCTGCTCGCTGTTGTGCTTTGCCCAGTACTAGTAGCTCATCTTGTCACTGGGCCATAGACTGGGACACGGAGAGCATCTTGTGTTGACCAGCAGACTCAGATGAAGCAAGGGGGGCTGCAGAGGGGAGCTGATGCCTTTTTAGAAGGGAACCTTTACAGAATGGGATCCAGCAAGGGAAGGCTGTTGGCCCTCAGTGCAGCTTCTCAAAAACTTGTTGCTCTGACCCCTGCCTGAGGCATCTTTCTGCCTGCTGTGGAAGCATCCGGTTCTCCAGAGCGGCCAGCTTGATGGGGGCGGGGGGCGGGCGGTCTGGAGCGATTGTGCCAGGCCAGACTGCTGAGTCAGGCAGGGCCAGGCATTCGGGGTTTGAAGTCCCGGAACCGCACCTGGGCGGCCACTTGACCTCCTGCCTTTGCTTGTGCCCATGCAGATGGAGAGTGAATCCTCCTGAGGCCAAGTGGAAATTGCAGATATGCCCCCCCTCCCCCCCCGCCTTTCTGCAAAGGCCTGGACCTCGCTAAAATCCTCCGTGGGCCCCCTGTGCAAAAGAGCCCCACGTGGACAAGCATTTTCTGTGGACAGAGAAGGGTGCCTCAGAGAATGGGGAGCAGAGAGGGATGTGGGTAAAAAAGCGCAAGAAACAGAGTGTCTCATAGATTAAAAATGAGCCCTTTCTTTTGCTGCTCCCCACCTTTCTTTAAAAGGCACGAGAAAAGCAAGAGGCAATGCAGGGCTCATCCCCCAATTCCTTTTCCAGTTCCCTCTCAGATCCTGCACATGAGCAGCACAGTGCAAGCCGCACAGGGAGGAAAGTGCTCCCCGTGCGCTCTGGGGATGCGCTGAAAATAGCCACCTCTGCCCACTTCGCGGCACAGATGAGCTGCAATTTCAGGAAGGTGCTTCCCTTCCTAGAAGCATCCATGCTAAATTGCAGGAGGCAGGTGGGGGCCGCACACTCCTGGGGCTGGGTGTAGGCTGGCATTCAGGCGCCGTCTGCTGCCCTCCAGTTCCCCCTGCAAAGGTGGATGCCCGGTGCTGGATCAGCCCACAAGCAAGCCTGCTGGGGTTTAATGTCCCACTGATGGCAGTGTTGCTGCCTCCTGGATTAGAAGTCGGCCAGGTTCTGAGGAACAGTGCCTTTAAAAGCAAATACCTGCAGGAGCCAAGAAATCCTCTGGCATTTTGGAGATTTGCCAGCCATCACTGTGAAAAGGGGCCATCTAAAAATCCCCCCTCGTATGTGTGCTTGTACATGAAAGGCTTTTCATCTCCTCTTGCTGATTACGAATATAAGACATTGCAAAGCAGAATCTCCCAGCCCTGCGAAGGAGAACATGAATGGGCAGCCCGGTTGCAGCAGCCCCACAGAAGAGGCCGTTCCCCCTGCCCCCCCGCAGATGCCGCTGTGGGTGCAAGGCTTGCTCCTCGACTAAAACCCCAAGGATGGGTGCCCCGCTGCGCCACGGGGTTGCTGTCACCGCACCGCTGGAGCAAACGAGGCAGGAAGGGATTGCCAGCCATGCGAGGAAAGCGAGGAGGGAGGGGCAGCCCGGGAGCGGCCAGCTGGAGTGCCTCTGGTCTGGGTGGCTGTGGAGGTGCGATCGCCAGAGAGATGTGAGGCCAGGCGGGAGCAGCTGCAGCACAGCCGGAAAGGCAGGAGGGCAGAGCCATGTGGGTGTCACCTCTGCTTGCCCTTTCCCCGAAGTGCCAATGAAATGGTTTTCCAAAGCGCACCCGAAGGGCTGACTGAGTTGGGCAAACGTTGTTTTTGAAGCTGGATTTAGGAAGGGTTGCTCTCTGACTAAGGTCTTGCGGATTAATAAACAAGCTACTTCCAAGTTTGCTTTTCCCAAGCCCAGCAGCTTAGCAGTGCCTGCTTGGTCTTGGCAGGACCAGAGGAAGGGCTCAGCAGTCAATGCTGGGAAGTCAACCTGAATGAGAATGAAGAATGAGGATATCTGTGAGCCACGAAGGCTGAATTTCCTCTCAAACACTTCCACGTACAGCAGTTTGTTGCCACGTGGCTCATAGTGCAGGAAGTCTACTGATGCTCAGAGAGCCACAAGTGGGTCTCAGGGTGGCTCCCACATTCCTGGGAGGGGTCCGGAAATCCCTGGAAGCGAAGGGAATCTCTGTACAAGGGATGTGCTGGAGTCTCACTGAGGATCCTTCTGAGCTCTTTGCGGGAGCGCTGGCGTGTCCTCTCCACCGTGCTTTGTTCCAGGAGATTTCTTCTCTGCTTTTCTCTGTATCGCTGTGTCTTCCGTTAGGCAACCCAAGATGAGGCAGGGGGGCCAGCTAAAGTGGAAGCATGAAGTTAACACTGGGCTTCTGTAGCAAATCATGACACCAGCTAGGAAAATAGCGGACCTCCCTTGCTCTCAGAGCAGCCATGAACTGGCTGGAAGGGAGAGGAGAGACCCTGGGGGGATGCTGCAGCAAGGGTTGTGTCCCCGTTCCTGTGAGGGGTGGATCCCAAGAGGCTTGTGCAGAGCAGCCCCAGCCGGGCGGGAGGCCTCTCCAGGTACGGGGTAGGGTCACACGCCTCCTCATGTGCAGGCGGGGGTGGAGGAGGCAGAAAAGAGGTGCACGTTGTGCAGTGTGAAGCAGCCCCAGGGGTGGTCGCTTGGACCAGGAAGGAGATGGGCTCCCCTGTCGGCTGTGCTTGGTGGTGCAGCAGCTTGCGTGTGCACGGGCCGCTTGCTGGTCTGGGGTCTTTCACAGTGCCAGCCAAACTGTTGGCCTCTGGGTGGCCATGGGAGAGGTCGGAGATCTTATGGGCTGTTTGTGAACCTGGGTCAGCCCTGGGCGGAGTTTGAATCCAGGTCCAGCACACGCTGCTCCCTCAACTGGGGAGGTTCATTTCCATTTGCATGCATGTTTCCTGCTGCTGGTTCTCAGTCGAAACAAAAAAGGATTGAGGGAAGGACCCTGCACTGCCACCGCACCCTGCTCTGGGGGCGGTGGCTGCCCCACGGCCCTGCCTCACCGCCCAATTTCGGCGCAGCTGCTTTCCTGGGCCAGCAGACTCTGGCCTGCCTTGGGGTGAGGTCTCACCTGCTCCGGCCCTCCCATTCCTTTGTCCAGCAAGGCTGGTGGGTGGATGCTCCATTTTCTGGGCCCAGGATCCTTGTGCTGGGAAGGATGCACCAGCCTCTTCTGCAGCGTTTATTTTTGGCTTGGAGGCTGTCAGAAGGTTTTTGAACTCAACCATTCCTGAATTGTGAAATCTAAACAGCTATTTAAAGCCTTTGCCAGGATGCACGAGGGGACACAAGGCATATTTTTAGCAGTAGCGCAATTCAGCTCTGGCATCTTGTGCCGAAACAGCGTTATCTGCTTTGGGCACACAGAAGACCTGCAAACAAGCTGGAAACAGCAGGGAGGGGCCTGCAGTTCTGCTTTTAAACAGGAACCTTTATCATCTCCCTGTCTCATCTATTTATTTTGTGTTAAAAGCATTTCTATTCCATCTTTCACCAGGGTCTCAGGATGGCATACAGCAATAAGCACAGCTTCAAACAAGAAATGAAAGCCCAATTTATAACAACATCAGATCTTAACAGATTGGGAAAATAAAAAGGGGCGATGCATGAGCCATGCCAGGTGCACCAGCCCCACCAACACCAGCGTCCATGTGGCGCTGCCAGCAGTCAAGCGGACAAGCATGTGGCAGATGTGGTGAGTGGCATGAAGGATGGAGACTGGGCAGAAGCAAAGGCTTCCAGAGAGAGAGGGAGAAGCAGAAGGCAGCTGCAGGTCCACCAGTGAGCTGTCCCTCTGGTGCTGCCTGGCCAGAAGCCAGAAGCGCTGGTGTGACACGGCCCTGTGGAGCAGCCTCGGTGGTCCAGAGCTGCATCCAAGTCCCTCCAATACAGATATTCTGGGACACGTGGCAGCTCCGCCCCTGCTTGGATGGTCAGCTCCAGGACCTTGGCAGCACTGCTCCCGGGCTCAGTTCTGCCCCCGATGCTGTTCAGCATCTACAGAAAACCCCTGGGCTAAAGTGGCATCCACAGGAGACGGTGCCTGTTCTGTCTCCTCTTCTCATCAAATCCAGGTGAAGCAGTGGCTGTCTGAGCCAGTGCCTGGCCCAGGAGTGGAGTGGATGAGGGTCAGAAAACTGAAGCTCAGTTCAGATAGGATGGAAACCTTGTTAGTGGGTGGTTTGCCTGCCCAGGTGAGGGACAGAATTATTGAATCGCAGAACAGTGGAGCTGGAAGGGGCCAGAAGGCCCTTGGGACCCCAATTTCCACCATCCCACTCAGATGCCTGATGCTTTTTGAATGTCTCTAGTGAGGGAGAGCCCACCGCTTCCCCAGAGAATGGGCTCCATTGTCGGGCTGCCTTGACAGTGAGGGAATTCTTCCTGGTGTCTAGTCTAAATCTGGTTTCTTTTACCTTGTTTGTTATTCTGTGCCCTGCACTCTGGAATGAATGAGAAGAGATCTTGTCGTTCCTCTTTGGGTCACCCTTCAGGTACTTGTAGAGTGCTATCATGTCAGTCTTCTTTTCTTGAGGCTGAACATGCCTAGTTCTCCTCAATCTTTCCTCATAAGGCTTTGCCTCCAGTCCCTGAACCATCCTCGTTGCCTTCCCCTGCACCCTTTCTAGTTTATCTGCATCTTTTCAAAACTTAGGTGCCCAGAACTAGACACAGGACTCCTGACGAGGCCCGTCTAGTGCTGAGTAGAGAGGAGGTAGTACTTCATGTGTTTGGAAGTGATACTTCTATTAATGCAGCCCAAAATTGTGTTTGCCCCTTTTGCAGCTGCATCACTTTGTTGGCTCATATTTAGCTTGTGATCTACAACAACCCTAAGATCCTTCTCATTTGCAATATTGTTGAGGCAAGTATCCCCTACTCTGTAGCAGTGCATTTGGTTCCTTGTTCCTAAGTAGAGGACTTGGCATTTGTCCCTATTGAATTCCATTACGTTATTCTCTGCTCAGCACTCTAACCTGTCCAGATCACCCTGTGTCTTATCTCTATCTTCCAGGGTATTTGCTATTCCTCCCAGCTTTGCATAATCTGCAAATTTATTTATGTCTCCTTGTACATCTAAATCATTAATAAAAATGTTGAAGAGCATCAGTCCCAGGACAGAGATGTAAGAACTACTTGAAATTTTGGAGGAAAAGATGAAAAGGTATGCACAAGAGTCCCTTTTCTAAACTCTTTGCCATGTTGGTGCATTGCTTATGGATTCATACAACCCGCTTCTTCAATATCATCTTCTGGGATTCTTGTGGCTGTGTCTCCTTCCCGAGACCTGCCTGGCCAGGCCTGCAAGCTCTCCTTGGCACATGTGTGAAGCCAGCAGCAGATGGAGCTCTCCCTGAGAGTTGTCAGCAGAAGGAGAAAGGTAAGTAAATCCACAAAAAAATGATTGTAAGCTTGAATTGGTCTATTTTCAGAGGTTTTGTACTTCTGATCCATGCATAAATTAACCATGTTATAAATGAAAGAGAATCTGGTTTGGTTGTGTGAGTGGCCAAGAACTCGCTGGTTGCTCTGCGTAGAAGAATGGAGTACCGCTTTCCTGTGCTTTCCATTTGGGAAGACTCGCTGATTTTATGGCACAGATAATCTCATTTCCTCCCAATCTGATGGAGTCCTGGCTTGCACATTGTTAGTCATAATTCAGTGGTTTCAGTCCTGCTGCATGTGCCCAAGTGATAATGAGGCATTTCCACGGTGAATCACTGACACCTGATCAATACAAAAGCCGGTGCCTTTCTTATGAAACCAGAAGGGCTGGTCCGGGAAGCAGCCTTTCTGCTAATGCGGGCAGACAGCGGAATGCGAGCAGAAAGCATGAACTTGTCAGGAGAGCACTGACATATTGATGTGGCACTTGCACCTGCCTGTGGCCTTTCCCAAAACACTCTGGAATGTGCTGACAGATTGGGGGCGACTGTTTCCAGTCATGCAGCAGAGCCGGCCTCATCGGCAGCCTGTCCAGGCAGCTCAGGCAGGGCGCAAGCGCTCCCATGCGGGGAAGTGGGCAGCAGGGTGCCAGCCCATCCTCCCACCAGGAAGCTCTCCAGGGAGGTGGGAAGAGCAGCTGCTGAGCCCTGGCAGGGTCCCATGGCCCTGGTGGCCCATGGCTTCTGGCTGGTGGCTACAGAGTCAGGCTAGCAATGCAAAAGCCCTGTGCCCCATGCAGACACAGTTCCTGGCCTGTCTGTCATCTCTTCTGTAGAGGTGCCACCGGGACTCCACTGCGATTCCCCTGCTGCACGACAAGGCATGCCCAGGCAAGGTGCTCTCCGGCACTGGCTAGTCACTCGGGGTGCTTCCAGGTGGGAGGCCTTAGCCTCATGCAGTGATTTTTTCTGACTTGGAGGAAAAGATGGGAGAAGCGGGAGGAAAATATGGGAGGCTCCTGAGCAGAAGATCTTGTCACAGAGGGCTCAGGGCAGCCATGCCATAGAAGCTCACCACCATCTGATGCCTCGTTTGCTGCTGGCTGGTGGGACTGGCTCAGGGTCACTGGCATCTGCAGTCTCTTGGAGCTCCTGTCCCATGCAGGATCACGGCACAGCAGAGCTGAAGGGGCCAAGAAGGCCATTGGGTCCAGCCCCCTGCTCAGTGCCAGGCCCCATGCCAAGCGATTCCTGACAGCTGGCTACCGAGGTGCATCTTGAATGCCTCCAGTGGCAAGTCCCCCTGAGCTGAGCCATGGGTGCCTTCAAAGTCCATGTTATCAGGGCTGCTTCACATGGGAGAATGGAGGTCTAGACGCTGCATTCACCATTTTATGCTCATTCTGGTAAGCTGCATGTAGGGTGAGGTTGAGTCCTAGGCCAGGGGTCGGCAACCCGCGGCTCCGGAGCCGCACGTGGCTCTTGAACCCCTCTGCTGCGGCTCCTCACTCCATCTGCCACCGAGGCTCCGAGTTACAAAATACCGATAGGTGATGATGAGGCATCCACTCGCCTCACTAGCTGGTCCGACAGACATTCCTCTGCTATTGTGCAGGGAAAGAGTGGAACAAGCTTCCTGCAGGCTCTCTTGTTACACAAAACTTCTGAACAGATTCTCTTTGTCCCAGTGTAATCTCCTTCATCTGAATGTTAAAAGCTGGGACCTGTCACAATCTGTTATTTATTTATCTGCTTATTTATCTGCTAATTTATCTGCTAATCAGTCACTAAACACACCTATATCTGCGACCCACACCGATTTACTGAGCTCCCCCCCCCCCCCCGTAGGCCAATCATGGATAAATCAAAGAGAAGAAAAGTTTCTGAAGAAAACCAACGTTTGATGGTACGTGGGTAGATTCATTTGCTTTTATTGCTGACAGACTTACGGGGTTTGCTGTTTAATGCAAGCAGCCCTTTAGCACTGACTTTGACTCTTCAGGAAGCTGTTCCCCTATTCAAAATGCATGAAAGGAGTCCTACTAGTTTATAATGTAAGATTAAAAATAACAGTTTTTAGTGACTGAACAAGAGCTGCAGCTCAGTCATAATGTAGATCTACTTCCTTGTTTTAAGAAGATTCTTATCAAAATTCCAGCAACATTATTACATTGGGAGAGGGATGTATGTTCAATATTTCACCAGGCTATTATTTATTGTTGTATTGCAGAAACTACTTACTGTATGAAAGTATCACTTAGTCCTTTTTTATTCAGGCTGACAGCTGACTGCACCCGCCAGTACACGCGATAAAAGGGTGAGGGCACACAGAAGCAGACGGCATTTTTGGTTTGCTGCAGGTGGATAATTTAAGTTTGGCTTTTTATTTCATAAATGCGAGGAGGACTCAGATAGACATTGAGTATTTTATTTGAAACCTTCAACCCAGTGTCTTTTTTTTCGGAGTTCAAAATGTTTTTGTTGCATGCAGAAATAAAAATTTGTTTTCACTGTAGCAGTTCATTGATTTCATAAATGCAACGCACTATAGTTTTTTTTTATACACAGCATAAAGGTAAAAAACGATATATGCAGTATTAGCTTCATTTTAGATGTCAAAAGGGGTTTGCGGCTCCTGGTGTTTTCTTTTCTGTGGGAAACGGGTCCAAATGGCTCTTTGAGTGTTACAGGCTGCCGGCCCCTGCGCTAGAGGAATCTATCCATCCCAGTGGGCTGGGATTCATCTGCAGGCTTTCATGCTTGACCCAGTCTTGCAAAGCCAGCTGAGCCAAGCCAAGAGGAAGCCCACAAATCAGTGTGGGAAAATGGTTGCGTGGCCTGCAGGGTTCTGACGCTTCGGGTGCAGCGACATGACAGTGGTCGGAAGAAGGACGCTACTTTTGCAGTGCTCGTGTGGGATCAGTTCCTGGTGAGCTCTGTATGACCCACCTTCTTCCACATCAGATGCATGAATCCAAAATGCATGGAAGAAGGATGCTGCTTGCCCAGCAGATGGGACTTGGTTTCTGATGAATGGCCCATGAACACTGGGCAGCCTCATCAGGAATGGGGCTCAAAGTTGCTGCAAAGCAGACCGGAGTCCAGGAGCATGAGCCCTGAAAATCTGATGGATTTCTACCTGCAGACGGATTCCTCACACATCCCTAGTGGCATGGCACACCCCAAAGGTACAGGATGAATATTCCCAGCTCTTTTGCATCTGGGAAAGTAGCCAGGCAGCTCCTGGGTGCCTGACCACATTCTACCAATGAGTTTGACTCTGAATATGGGACTGGACATGCTGGTCAACTGCAATCCAGAGTCGACTCCGCATTTTGCTTTGCCACTGGCTCATCTGATGTGTCAAGGGAGCTTGTCAGCCCAGTGTGAAGAGAATGGCCTTCATCTTTTTCCGCCAAAATTACTTACATGCAATTCTTGAGCACAGCTTCCGGGGGCATTACAAAAAACAAAATAAAATATGCAACTGAAATGTAAGAGGCCTGTGCTAAATAACAGAGAATGAGTTAAAATACATGAAAACCATGCATTTGGTTGCTTTCCCTGGTGAGAAAAAGTTGGCCACACTGGAACTCAGCAGCTCTCCTGGAGTGATCACCGCCATTCATTATGCATGGCAACTGGGAGTTCACATCTCCACCCTTTGAGGCAGGACAATCATATTCCATGAACTGCAGAAAATTTCTGTCACTTTTCTACTTCCTAAATTTCATCCAGTTCAGAAAACTACCCAACGGTTCTAATCACCATTAACTACTCATGTACAACTGTGTCCAAAACACAAATTAAGTCATTCCTATTAATTAGCTGGTGCCTTCAGGGAGCAAATGGCAGCGCAAGGCAGATGTGCCCCATGCCACCGAAGCTCGTTTTTCCATCCTGCAAACCTGAGCACTCACATCTAAGCATGATTACTTTGGCTGGTTCGAGGCATCGTCCCTGATGCTGATTTCGAGCAGTTGTCTTGGCAGTCTGTGTGAAAGGTAGAAAGAAAGGAATTTTTGTGAGGGGCTTTTTATGGTTCCCCTGAAACTGCACAAATGGGAAAAGCCATTCTGTTTCGGCTAGATTTTAATAGTCAATGTTAGCCTGACTTTGCAAGGGGAAATTGGAGGCAAACAACATGAAGTAATTAACAAATCAGATTGCCATTTTGTGCTGACAGTAATGGGCCATGCTAATCCAATCTCCCTCCCTCTCTCTCATGCACACACCCCCAAGCTCACGCACACCACTCAGCACAGGTGTGCTTGGGGGTGCTGATGCCTCTGCAAATCTCTCTCCCTCCCATTCTGGCATGGATGTTGCTCGATTTGGTGTACCAATATGGTGATCAAAATGGTTCTACAGTTAAAAAGCATGTGGTACAAGCCACTGTTCAACTCTTATTTTCCAGACAATTCCTAGATGTTACCATGGTGATTCATGACCTAATTAAAGTCATTGGAGTATTACCCACATTTTTCAGTCAAAACAGAACAAATTGACATCATTCCTTCAAGCCTATTTAAAGAATGCAGAATCCAGGCCAGGCAGTGGGAGGATGAAGGAAGCCTCCAGGTCCTTCTTCTTCCTCAGCTGATATTGTCCCTGAGAGCTCATAATGCAGCCCCAAGGAGTCTTCCAACAGCTTCTTCCCCAGGGCATAAATAGGTTTTGATCAAAAATCAATTGCAGTATTAGTCATAATATTCTGGAAAAAAATATAAGGGGCACAAGTTCCAGGACATGAGTTTCTGCTGTGGGGGCATTCCCCTTTGACAATGCTTGCCACCCAAACCACACATGGAAAGCTCCCCCCCCCCCACATACACAGCCTGGGCTGGCTAATGGTGCGGAACAAGCCATGCCGACTTCCCACAGCGGCTGCTGCCATTGGTGCCTCTTCTTCCAATTACCTCTCACACAGCGTAGCACACCTGTATCAGGGAGATGCTAAAATCTGGACTCAGCACCTGCAGCCATATTTGTTTGATTGGATAAACACAGTGGTGTCCAGGATGATGATGTATAGGCCAGAGCATAAGCAAACAGGTATTTCATATACATCTTACCAATTTGTTATGAAACAAGATTTCATGAACTAGAGTCATGCATCTGCTGCACATCCCATTTGTGCAAGTCTAGCTCACAAAGGCATCAACCAGAAAGTGCCACAAAATCTTTTGCTGTAGCAGACTGGCATGGTTGCTGGCCCTCTGGAAGAAGTTATGTGCACAGGTTTAATATGGTAACTTTTGAGGAGATGAAGTTCAGCTTATTCCAGTCTGCAAAGCAGAGGGAGGTCGTGCCCTGAGATCCATATAAACCAGAGAACTGGTAGGAAACTTCTCTCACCCACGGGTGGGAGTGACACATTTCCTGGGGGCAGGTGGCTAAAATTCTAGAGAGGAGAAAAATCCATGGTTCCCTTACCAGTTTCAGTTCAGTTATTTTGAAGCATTTTGAAAAATCATCAAACTCTTGCACAGTTCTGTAGAAGTGCATTAATTGACTTTATTTATTTATTTTTCAATTTATATCCTGCCATTTTCCTACAAAGGGCTCAAGGCAGCTCACATCATTCTCCTCCTCCATCTTATCCCCACAACAACAGCCCTGTGAGGTAGGTTGGGCTGAGAGTCTGTGACTGGCCCAAAGTCACCCAGTTGGCTCCATGGCTGAGCAGGGACTAGAACCCAGATCCTCTGAGTCCCAGTCCCGTGCTCTTCACCACTGCACCACACTGGCTCTCAACACTGCAGGGAACAGTCTGCAGAGTTTAACAAAGGCTTGAAATAATGATTAGGAATAGGTTTGGTCAAATTAATATTGTCCCCGAGAGGCCAGGGTACTGGACTGCCTCTTAAGCACATCACTCAGTGGGGGTGGGTGGGCGAGAGGAGAGAGCTCGGGGGTCTGAGCTCTAAGAAGTTCTGGGATGCAGCAGGGTGGGCAGAAAAGGGAATGATCAGAGTGTGGGGAAGTGTACGAAGTGTTATCCAGTTGTCACTAGGAGCAGCTGTTCCAGATTCATGACCCGCAAATAGAACTCTGTTGCTAAGGTGGAAAAGTGGACTCGGCCTGTCAAGGCAAGGAGCAAGCAAGGGGGCCCGCAAAGCCAGGGATCCGCTCCAGTCCTGCGAGAGGGAGCTTTGACTATTCCACTGCAAGGAGCACAGGAAGACACCCCCGCCGCGCCCCCCCCCCCCGAGGCAGGGGGTGCGTTTGCTTTTGCTCCGGCACGAGCCCAGGTGGGGCTGCTGCAGCACCTGAGCCCGCGGGCAGGTTCCGCGAGGCGGTCCGCCCCGGGAATGCGGAGAGGCTGAGCCTGCTCGGCAGCGCCGTCGCGCTTCTGCCGCTGGGACCGCTGCCAGGCGTCGGGGCGGAGGGCTGCTCTGCCCCAGCGGCCACGCGGAGAGCGGCTCGGAGGCCCCCGGCTGCCCGGGCGGGAGGACGGGCGCGGGGCAGAGCGAGGCGAGCGGCCGCGGCGGGACGCTGCCCGAGCCCCCGAGCCCGAGCCCGAGCCCCCAAGCCCCCGAGTCCCGTGGGGCGCGCAGCCGTCGTCATTGCGATGCCCGCCGCCCCGCTCTAGCCGCCCCGCGGGAGGATGCGCGCAGCCCCCCGGGCGGGCGCGGCGGCGGCGGGGGCCGGCGGGGGCGCGCCCCCGAGCTGGCCAGGTGCCCGCCGGCCCCGTGGCGGCGCCGCAGCGCCCGCTTCCCAGTAGCACCGCGCGGCGGCCACGGCCGGGCGCAAGCCAGGCGCGCCGTCCGCCGTGCCGAGCGCGCCGCCGCAGTCGCCGCTGTCCGCGGTGCTGAGTGCTGGTGGCGCCGGGCGCCCGGAGCCGTCCGCGGTGCTGAGCGCATGACCCGCCGCCGAGGCGAGCGCCGCGCCGGCCGCCGGCGATGAGGTGAGGGGGCGCCGCCCGGGCTGAGCGAGGAGCCCGGCGCTGGGCGCCCGGCGGCGGCGGCGGCGGCGGAGCGCTGGGGAGCCCGAGCCGGGGGTTGCCGCGCCGAGGGCGGGCGGGCTGAGCGCGGCGGCGGCGCTCGACCACAGGCACCATGCAGAAGGGGATGCGGCTGAACGACGGGCACGCCGTCTACCTGGGACTGCTGGCCAAGAAGGACGGCGCCCGGCGGGGCTACCTGAGCAAGCGGAGCTCGGACAACACCAAGTGGCACCCCAAGTGGTTCGCCCTGCTGCAGAACATGCTCTTCTACTTCGAGAACGACTCCAGCTCCCGGCCTGCCGGCCTCTACCTGCTGGAGGGCTGCCTGTGCGACAGAGCCCCCTCGCCCAAGCCCAAGGACCCCCTGGAGAAGCAGGTCGGTCGCGCAGAGGGCGCCCTGGGGGGCGGGGGGCCGGAGCTCGCCAGGCCGGGGGGCCGGGGGCTCCTTTGCCTCCGTGCTCCGGGCGTTTCTCCCCGAGCCCCGGAGAGCTCGAGCGCGGGTGAGGTGGGGACAGCAGCCTCCTGGCTGGGTCGATACGGCTCCGCAGCCGCTCGCGGCAAGCCCCTTCTCCGTCGGCGCTGAGGCTCTGGAAGGCTCCCGGCTCCCCGAGCCGCCAACACTGCAGTGTCGCTAGCCCCAGCCTCAGCACCCCCCCCCCCCCGCTTCCACTTTTGAAACTGCCAGCTGCGATCTGGACGCACAAATGCCGGGCAGGCTTTCCTTCACCACCCACTTCCCATTTCCCCACCAAGCCCTCTCTGACCGGTGAATTAAAGTTAAGTCGGACAGGATAACGTATCTTGCATGATTAGGGGTAATAATCAACCGTATTAATTAGTCAGCAAGTTGAAGTGCAAGGCGCCCCCGGTGGAGAAAAGGAGAAAGTGGGTCGTCTGCAGTGAAGCCTCCCACCCCCACCTGTGTACGTGCCTCGTGCTCAGTTCACCTTCATCAAGCAGGCATTCGGGTCCTGTGGGAACGATCTTCACTGGGGGTGGGCGGGCTGGAGAGCCAGGGCAAGCCACCGTTCCCATCTGGTCAAGTGTGCATGAAGCAAAGCGCTCAGTGAGTGGGGGCCTCAGGTCTTTTGCAGTGGCTTTGCAGAGAGCTCGCATGGCCCTTTGGTCCTGGGTTCAGCTAAATGGGTTCAGTGGAGACCTGCCTCCTGCTTCGGAGGCTCTGACTGATGTCAGTGCCCTTGCTGAGAGCTGTGAGTCCAGCACTGGGCTGGGTGGCAAGGCGCCTGCTTCCCCCATCCCAGCCTTGGAACTTGACCGCCTCCTCTGGGTGCTATGCTTTGCTCCGTCTTTGCCAGTTGCTCCTGCTCACAGCCAACTCTGCCCATGAGATACTCGATACGCACATCCATAGGCTTCTGTCCAGCACTGTGGGCAGCGAACCCCCTGGGGTGCCTGGAGGCCAGCCTGCAGGCGCCCAGTGTAGCTGCCCCTTGAAAATGAGCCCCCTGTGCAGGTCTCCCTGAGGAGGTCCTCTGCCAGCCAGAGGCTAGGAGCAAGGATGGACTCTGCAGATATGGGGTGGGCTAGGTTTGACTCCTGTGGGCCTCGGCTGCCACGTTTTAATGCAGGGGTGTCAGTTTAGGTGAAGCACTCGGAAGGTTTGGCCAAGGATGAGACCAAGCAGCCACTGCCTATAAGGCCTGCTCTCCTGCCCAGAAGAGAATGGCTGTGCACCAGCACTTTGCTCCTGGGTTTTGCTTTACTCTGCAGCCGGGCACATCTTGGGAGCTGGCAGAGGGACCTGAGAACCAGCCTTCGCTGGCCACCCTTCCTCAGGACTCTCAAGACTTAGACTTTCTTCTTGCATATATAAGAGAGCAAGCTTAGCAGCAGCACTTGCAGCTTTCCAAGTACTCGAAGCAATTCCAATGCATCACTTCAATAATCTTTGCAAAACTCCTGCTAGGGAGGTCCAAAGAATGGCCAGAGATCCCACGATCCACTTCAGCTGCCAAAGCTTACAGTTTGGTTCTGAGCACTGTCAGGATGAGCCTGCCTGAGAGCTGTCTGTCAGCAGTTCTGGAGGAAGGGAGGGGCAAAAGCAGTTCGTCCTTTATGTGGGGGGGGGGGGGGAGGCCGGGCAACCTCCTGGCTGCCACCACTGGAGGAGCTCTCCTTAGTGCTTTGCAGGTTTAAGTCTGGCTCCGGAGGTAGAATCCACGCTTTCCGCCTGTTTGTCCTCCTGCTGGCAGTGAAGTAGCCAGGCCCTGTTGGGATATGGAAAACTGATGTGAATTTGGAGGGGTGTGAATTGGGTTATTTTCAGGCTTTAGCATTGATCAACCTGGCAAAGCACATAGACTCAGGTCCATGATGGGCCTCGCAGAGGTGTCTGCCACCATCCTAAGTGAGCCGTGGTGGGTGAGATTCCTGCCTCAGCCATGTTTCAGAGAATGCTGGTACTTGCTGTTTGGGTGGCCACCATTGTCATGTTTTTAGTTTGTGTTGCTTGCATGGTTTGACTGATCCTGTCCTTACCCATGGAAAATCATAGAAACAGAGAGTGAGTCAGAAGGGGCCTCCCGGGCCATCTAGTCTGTGTCTGAAAACCAACATGTCTCTGAGATGCCAAGGCACTTCTTGTTACAGACAACCAGATGGCATTAGTTCTGCTTATTTCTTGGGAGTTTGGTGGACAAACCGTCCATAATCTTGGTCTCCCCGCAGCTCTGCAGATGGCTCACCCAGGTGGGAGCATTGTCGAAGCCAGACTCAGTTTCCCCCTTTGTACGTGCAGATGGTTGTGGGACCACATTAATTGCCATGTCTCCTGAACAGGATGACTAGGAGCCTCCTTCTTTACTGAAGGAAAAAACTGAGGGGTGTAACATATCTCAACAAATGAAGATGGGAGTCTTCCAATATTAGGTAGTGCCTTTCGGTTCCAGAGAGAGAAAGAACAGGCTTTGCTTTTCTAAAAGCAAGAGATGTTCCCTTTGACCTGAACAGAGGAGATCTACCAACAGCCTGTAGGGACAAATTCGCCCATGATTCCATCTCTTCCTGAACAAATGCCCACATCACTCCCAGGTGTCCAAGGAGAATTAGAGCACCTCTGCATAAGCTTCTTGGACAAGTTCATATGAGCACAAAAATGCTGGTAGAAGCGCACACATATCTGCTTCACCCTGAAACATCCAGGAGGGAAGGTGAAAGAGACAGATTAAGTGTTATCTCGCTGTAAAAATGTTGTTGTTGATGATGCTATTATTGATCATCTTGTCAATTACGTTGCTTTGGACCAATAGACAAAATGCTTTAACTACCAGCTAATGGGAAGATCATTTCAAGGGACTTCAGAGCTGCCCTGTGGCCTGAGCTCTGCTGAGGTCTAGGAGGAGGCCTTCGTGTTTCCTGTAGCAGAAAGGGCTGTTGCATCACACAATCGGGGCAATGGCTGCCCCATTCTCTCAGTAGTGACTGTGTTACTCCATTTCTATATTGCCCAGTAGATGTAGCTCTCTGGACAGTTCATAACAGCTGAAATCATAAAATGCAACATGATAAAATGCAACATAAAGCTTTAGCAGTTTAAAACTACAGCATTAAATAAACACAAACACCAGAATTGAGACTGTAAAAACCAGCAATACAGTAACTGATTATAAAGACAGAAACTGATAGGCTAAATGCCTGAGGAAATAAACTACCCAGAGAGACTCAGCTGTCACCAGGAAGAGCACCAGGTGAGCCTCTTGGGGAAGCTCATACCAGGAGGTGGAACTGGGGTGCCCCAGCAGAAAAAGCTGTTGAACAGCTTTTGCAAATGTCCCCCTCATGGAGGTGACACCATAGCCGGAAGTGATGGTGCATTTACTGTGTCACTATAAACCATGAATGACCCCAGAGCTGCAGGATCCGGAGGGCTTTGGCTTAGCACAGCTTTGGCTAAACTTAAAGGACTGCAGAGCAACCAAATTGCTTTTTCAGATTTTCTGAGAAAAAAATGGCAGTCTCTCTGGGCTGTTCCAAAACCCAGGAAAACCCCCACACCCATTGCCCTTGTCTAATGCTGAACGCAGAGCAATCTGTCTATGATCCAAAGCCTCCTTTCCCAGGACATGCTTGTCATTTGTGTAATTTGGGTGCCTGCCCGCCCCTTGAGAGGCCCTTCTCCGGGAACCCTCCGTGAAGGATATTAGGAGGGTGAGTACCCGGAGGGGGGCTTTCTCTGCAGTAGCACTCAATTTATGGAATGCGCTCCCCAGAGAGGTCCATCTGGCGCCGTCATTACTTGCTTTTCGGCGCCAGGCGAAGACCTTTTCATTCAAATGTCATTTTAACTGTTAATGTTTTTTATTTATTTTATGCTTTGGCCAGGGTGACTTAAATTTATATTATATTATATTATATCATATTGTTTTTATTGTTATATTATTTATTTGGTTGTGAGCTGCCCTGAGGCTTCGGCAAATGGGGTGGCATAGAAGTTCCCTAAATAAATAAATAAATAAATAAATAAAGTCCGCAATGTTGAGCACAGGGATAGCTGAACTGCCAGAGCATCAGCAATTTCTGTAACTGGTCACTGATCTGGAGGCCACCAGGTGGCCTGGCCAGCTGGTTTGCATTTGGCAGATTGGCTGTGGCCCCAGTCAAGACTTGGACGGGGACAGGGCAGTGGAGGCATCCATTGTGTGCCTTGTGTTGAAGGAACTCTGGCAGTGGTTGGACTTAGGCGGCTGGCCAGGCCTGGACAGGTGCAGCCTTTGTTAATTACCCCATTAGGAAAAAGCGCTGCCTGCTGAGGAAGGGGACATGTTTAATCCCACCCCACCAGGTCAGCCAGTTGCAATCCAGTGAAGCTTTGCGGAGACAAGGGTCTTGCGATGCGTGGGCCTTCTGATGCACCAGGCAAGAGCATCTCCTCCACAGAGCAAGCGAGGCGCTCTCACTCAACAAGTGGAACGACACATCTGTTTGCAGGGAGCAAAAATTGAAACAGGTTTTTACACTCAAGGAAAAGAGCTGGGAAGGGTTATGCAGCCTTTTGTTAGGATGCAACCCACTGGCTCAGGAGCGGGTGGAGGAGGAGGAGGAGGCGGTGGTGTCAGGCTCCTGCCCTGCTCCTGCCCTGAGCATAAGCAGAACATGGCAGAGAAAGCTGCTAAATTTAGATGAGGAAAAACCCTTGCTCAGACTCGCCCAGCATGCGTAGAGGTTGCTGTGGAAATTGTCACAGCAAAATGTCCTTGAAGCAGCATGTGGGGAGTGGCAGGGCTCCTGCACTCGAGAGCAAAGGCTATGATGAACGATCTCGGCTCAGTTGCCAGAAGGAGAGGAGCCACAGTGGAAGGGCCCCAGAGGGGCTGTGCTGCCTCTGCCCTTGCCCCCCCCCCACAGCCAGAGGCTGGGGGCAACCTCGGATGGAGGGCAGCAGGGCAAGTGGAGAGGCCAGCTCCCTGTGACTGAGCCCTTTGTTGAAATCACCCCACAAGTGCATTTCTCTCTGTGGCTTGGGCACTGTTTGGAGGAGGCATCTTGCAGTTGTGGGGCAGTGAGGCTGCCCTTCTTTCCTGCTCTCCTTGCCTTCCTTGCGGAGAAGCGTGCCATGCCTAGGTTATCCCAAAGGTTTGGGAAGGAAGCACAGCTTGGATCCAGGCAGCTGAGTCCTTCCATGGACCGGATGGGGATGATGCTTCTGGGCTCCCAGGCTTGGCAACACAGCTTGGGCAGAGCCAACCCTGTGCCCCACAGCTTTCCCGGCAACCAAGGGGGCCCACATCCCAAGTGCGCCCCTTCCTGGAAGTGCCCAGCTCTGGGTGTCGGTGTGGCTGAGGCACAGATGGGTCTGCTGGCAAAAGTCCTTCCCAGGCCGCCGTGGTTCTAGGACATTCTAGCAGGAGCCAGAGCTTGGAGGAGCGGGGACTGTGCGAACCATTTACTTATTTATTTTCAAAGTTCTCCGTTCAGTCTTTAGCCTTGCAGAACATCACTGGTTTCCTAGGAGACTGCAGGAAAAGAGAGCAAATGAATGGCACCAACTCCTTTGCTGAGCTAAAAGCCTCCCCAGTGAAATTAACACAAATACAGAAAATGCCAAGGGGAGCTAAAAATAGCCTGCGCTGAGCCCTGTGCAGCGGCTGCCCGCCTCAGCACGGTGCCTGACATGCGGGGTGCTCAGGGCTGCTGGCAGCATGTCTGTGGGCAGCTCCGGAGAGGCCCTTGGCCAGCCCTGCTCAGAAGGAGGCCCTGCAAAGGGGCAGGTGCCCCCCTCGCAGTCCTTCCAGGGAGCCCTACTGAGCGGTCTCTTGGGGTGATAACATGGCGGTTGGGTGGCCACTCATGCTCTGTCTCAGAGGCGGCACTCCCTCCTCTTCTGGGGGATGACCCTGGCCTTCTGCCCTCCATATCCTGGGGTTTTTGGCATGGGCCGATGCCCGTCCCTGGGAGCTGTAGCCATACATGGCCGGAGGGAGCAGACTCAGATTAGGGCCAATGCACAGGTCATCTGAGCATGTAAACTGCTTATGTGTTCCAGTGTTACGGCCTGCCCTGCGAAGCTCCGGATAATCTGCGGGGTCTCCATGCCACTTCCTACATGAAAATGACTCCCAAGCACTTTCCCTGTATTATGGTGAAACCAGGATGAGTTCGGTGGGAATCCACTTGGCTCTCTTTGGGCAGAAAACTACGAATAAAACACCCCTGTTTATCTTTATAGCATTACTTCACTGTTAACTTCAACCATGAAAATCAGAAAACTCTGGAGCTGAGGACAGAGGACGCAAAGGACTGTGATGAATGGGTGGCCGCCATTAGCCACGCAAGGTAACGCCTTCTGGCAAGCCAGACTAGAAGGACGCTCTAGAAGAGGGGGGGTGGCAAGGGGCAGCCTCGAAAGCAGCTTTCCCAGAGGAAAAATCCAGGAATACGGCCTGTCAGCGGAAGCAGACTGACAGGGAGGAAGAGTGGGTGGGAACAGTGGCTGGGGTTGGGGAAGGATTTCCAGACACCAGAGAATTGCCCCCTGGGTGCAGAAAGGATGAAAGTAGCCCCGTCCTTGTTCCTGGCCCACCTTCCGAGGAAGAGGGGAACAGCTTGGCTCCGGCACACCAAGCTTCCCTGGCAGCCCCCCAGAAGCACAGAGGTGCTCCAGGCCTAGGATTCCATATCCTAAGGATTGCTTATTTTATTTCTTTATTTAGAACTTTTATGTGCTATCCTGTATGTGAGACATCTCAGGATGGCTTACGATATTAAAATCAGAGTGCCCTAAAACAATCAATTGCAATAAAATAGTTAAAGAGGAAAGCAACATTCCAGGCCTGGCAAATGAGAGCCTCGCAAGACAGGGGCCACGGAGGCGGCCAAAGGGGGCCCAGGGGATTGGCAGGGACCCATTTCCTTCCCTGAAGCCAGCAGAGACACCAACTGGAACCCTCTGCAAAATGCGCCAACCCGGGCTGATGTGAAGCCATGCAGTGGGGCCTTCCCACCAAACTGCCGCAGCAGAGGGGGTGCCCTGGCTGCAGCAGGGGGGTTCAGTAAAAGGCTGCAGCTGCCTGTGACGGCTGGGCCAGGCCTTTCCTGGGAGGCTGCTAACTGGCACAAAGAAGCACCTGCAGCCGCCAGAGTCCCTCCAATGACCACCACTGCTGCCAGGGACAGCCCTGACCCCAGGTGCAGATTCAGCGTGTGCCCAGTTACCTGCGGGGAGCAGGGCAGCAGGGGCATGTGAGCTGCCCCCACTGGACCTCCCCTACTGCCCTGGCAGGTAGGGCTTGCCTGGGATCTCAGCCTGTGTGGGATGCAGGCCTGGCAGGAGGGCAGATGGGCAGGGAAAGGTGCTTCAACCATGCCTCTGTCTAACAGCTACAGGACCCTGGCCACCGAGCATGAAGCCCTGATGCAGAAGTACCTCCACTTACTTCAGATTGTGGAAACAGAGAAAACAGTTGCCAAGCAACTTCGGCAACAAATTGAAGATGGGGAAATAGAGACAGAGCGCCTGAAGTCTGAGGTAACAAAGCCAGTCCGCTCAGCATGTGGAGGATGCTCCTAGCAAAGGGTTGGCCGTTTCAGGTGCCATGCAGTTGTCATAACATTCAGAATGTCATATTTGCACAATGTGGAGGCCAAATTCCTCCACGCTGGTGGAGTTCTGCCAGGAGAAGTTTCACATTTGCAACAGACAAATGAAGAACATGGCAAGGAGGGCACCTCCTGCTCCTGAACCGGCACGGGGCATCCTATGTACAAAGTCACACCATGCATGCAGGCTTTGAACACGTGACCTGCCTCTGCCGGGAAAGAGAAGCCTGACCAGTGCATGAGAAGGCCTCGTCTGTCAATTAAGTGCCCGATGATGACAAATTATCAAAGGATGGATGCACTTGAGGTGGATGCTTGAAGCCCTGCTTGGGTTTCCTGCGGGGGCAGCAAGCAGCATTGTGGCAGCTGCGCAGGTTCTAGATGTGGATTTCAGGTGGAACTTGTTACCCAATGCCTGGAGATGCCCTGGGGCACCACTGGCGAGAACACATTTGCAGGTTTCAGCCCGGAAATGCACAATGCAGAGGTAGGAAGAGCAGTGGTGATTGTGTGGCTTAAAAATATTGAGCAATTGGTGATCCCGGAGCCGTTGAAGGGTTAGCGCTGAACGAACGAGTGTGCCTCCCTGAATTGACCCGGTTGTCCTTTGCCTTGTTCCTCCACCTCCATGCGCAGATTTTGCACACGGATCTCAAAGTGGGTGGGCAGCCCAGTGGCCATGCAGAAGAGGGCCTGGCAGCTCAGCCCAGGGCTCTGCAGCTCTAGTGGGGCTGACCCAGAAGTCATCCTGTGTTCTTCTGAATCTGATCTATTCGGGCACGATTCGTGATAAATACATGGTGCGACTTCAGAGCCAGTCCAGCCAGACCTGCATTTGGCAGGCTCGTGGGGGAAAGGCCACCCCTTAGGCATTCCTTTCCTCTCCTAGTATAGCTTCATGAGGCACCGGCTGTGCCATGGGGCTGCCCAGATGCTCGGTGGCTGGCAAGGCAGCCCAAGTGCTGCATCTGGTTGCCAGGAGCAACCGTAGCATATTCAGCAGGCTGCAGTCGCTGGCATCTCTGTCGTTATGGCATTGGTCTCCTCCTCTCAAGTTATTTGCATGCCTGCAGCCGATTGGCTGGGGAAGGGGCTTTGTCTTGCTGGCTGGGGGATGCTGGGAGCTGTAAGACTTTGCTTTCTGCCAGAGCTTCTGCAGGAAAGCACTTGGCAGCATCTTCACACACTTTCTTTTCTGTGGAGCTGCTTGCAAGCAAACACGGGAAAATGCTCACCCCAGAGCCTTGGAAGGTACCCATACCTTTAAGAGGACATTTTCAAAAATCTGCATCAATGAAATGGCTGAATTAGGTTCGCTTAAAGATTTTACAATCTCATGCAAGCTTTCGCATTCTCCAAGCACGTAGCTAGACAGGATGGCAAGGCATCAGTGTGTGGGGACAAACGTACTTTAAATTTTCTGCACAATTTTAAGCAGATAAAGTCTTGGTGCCCAGCACCCAGGAGATTGTCCCCATGGGATTAGCATGGCTCCTGTGGGAATGCTCCATGCACAAGATCCGGGTTTTCACCTAATATTGGGTCACCTGGATCCACAGCTAAGGAGGACGCAGCAGGTCCAAGGGGAGCAGAATGCTGCTTCTGGGGAATGCTGACCAGGTGTGAAACAGGTGCTGCCTGCCTTCCCCTCGCACAGCAGAATCCACACTGCAGAGCATCAGCCTCTTGTGTCTCTTCAAAAAGGCTGCAGGACTCCGGTGGACTCCGGGTGAGAAGAGGTCTGCAGGGGTTGGGCAAAGCCCAGGAGAGGCATTGCTCCCTCTTTTGGTCCTGGGCCCTTGTGAGAAATGCTTCATTGGAACGTTCTCCTTTGTCAGCACATGCAAACTTTGGAACTTAATGGAACTCTTTGTGTGGCAGAGGAGCTGCCTGCAAACTCCGCCTTTGCTGCTACATGACTAGCCACAGGCCCAGTCAAATCTCCTTCTGCCTCATTCACCTTCCCTCCATGGCAGCTGCTGTCAATCCTTTCTTGCTCTTACCAGGAAACAGATGGCAATGTCCCTGTGGCATGAGGACAAGACATGACTGGCCTGTGGTGGGTCTACACCATGGAGCTGCTTTCTGTCCCATATCGACCACTGGCTGCCACGTACATCTATTTGCCTGTTCTGGGCATTGCTCACTGCCATTCACAGGGCTTGTTCTCCTGTTTTCTCTTGTCCTCCCAGATTGCCGCCTTACTTAAAGACAACGAACGCATCCAGTCCAACCAGACCAGTGCCCCAAATGATGACGACAGTGACATCAAGAAGATCAAGAAGGTAGGTCCCAGGGTGCCAGAGCCCTTTCAGTGGCCCAAATGCCCACCTGCCTTCTGGGTTTTGTGCTGTCTGGCCTGAGCAATAGGGAGTTCCAGGCAGTGCCTCCATCATGCTCCATGGATGGGCACCTGTGCAGGTGAGAATGGTATTACCAAGGGGAAAGGAAGCCCACACACAGGGGAGCATTGCTTGGTGTGCAGCTGCAACAGGCTGAATCATGTTCCCTTGGAATCCCCTTGGGAAGGAGAAGAAGTGGCGTCCACCACATCCCAGGTCTTTGGAAAGAGCTGTTATTCATCTTCACTAAATAGAAGTGTCACTTCCCACCAAAAAGCAGCCTAGAAGTGATAGACACACAGGGAATGCACAAGTCTGCAATAAGTATAACATTAAAAAAACCCCCTAAAATCAGTGCAAACCATGATCCTCATAACTATATAATTAAGAATAATCACCATCAGATGAAAGCTGTACAGGTTATGACACGAAAAGTGTTCATCTGCTGCCCCAGCCCAGCCCACAGAAACTGGGCCACGAATACCTCCAAATGCCTGTGACGATGGGAGCCCCTTTGCCTGGCATGGAAAGGGATCGCACATGCAGCTTGCTCCCAGCCTCTGCAGCAGCAGCCATGAATGCCCAACCACCCCATCTAGCACTGAGCTGGCAGCAACACACAGGTGGCCGGAGCGTCTCCCAGCCACAGGGACCCCAGCCTTGCGACCTGTTGCAGGCAAGCCTCAGGTGGGACTCAGGTGCAGTAAGCCTCCGCTATCGATCCAGCCCTTGTGGAAAGCTGCCTCCCCGGTTCCTTGCACTTGGCATCTTGCTTCCCTAGCCTTGACTTGGGTTTGAATTCCATGTTACTGAGCTTGGGCTTCTGCCTGACAACCGCCTCTGAGATTTGGATTCTTTTTGGCGATAGCCTTTGTGTTTGACCATGGCTCTTCTCCAGAAAGTCCATGTTTGCCCACTAAAACTGTGCTTGAATTTGCTTCCCCATCTTCCCTGTTGTACTCAACCCTGTGTTAGCATGGCAGAGCTTAGAAAGTAGGACAAACAGGATGATTAAACACACAAACAGCTAACAAACATGTCCTCTAAGGAGGAATTTGCAGCTTCCAGGAGAGGGAGGGATCATCGGAAGCATGGCTGATGAGGGTGAGAAAGCATTAGATGGAACGTTGTTGGGGTGTTTTGTGTTTGCTGAAGGAGGTGTCCAAGCCCCTGCGTTCCTGCTCAAATGTGAGCTGCACAGCACCCTAAGAGACTGCTTTGTGCACAGGTCCAGAGCTTTCTGCGGGGCTGGCTGTGCAGGAGGAAATGGAAGACCATCATCCAGGACTACATCCGCTCCCCCCACGCCGACAGCATGCGGAAGAGGAACCAAGTGGTCTTCAGCATGCTGGAGGCCGAGGCCGAGTATGTCCAGCAGCTACACATTCTGGTCAACAACTTCCTGCGCCCCCTGAGGATGGCGGCCAGCTCCAAAAGGCCCCCCATCACCCATGACGACGTCAGCAGCATCTTTCTGAACAGGTGGGGGCTCTTCTGGCTACCTTGGACTCGCCACTCCTCACGGGGCTTTCTCTGTAGGGAAAGGGCGAAGGTGACGGCCAATCTCGGTGTGCCTGGGGGAGGCAACACCAGCTCCATTGCGCATAAGTGAACTCCAAAGGCCACGGCAGAGCAGTGCTGTTCGCTGTTCTTATAAAAACATGCCACGCTCTCTGAAGCTTGCGTGCCTCTTGAAAGTGCCGTGTGCCTCACGCATTTCTCCTTCTGAAGGCATATGCTAATTTGTAGCCATCAGTGCAAGCTGAATAATTGGTATAACTGAAATAATTGGAATAATGGAAATATTGTCCATCCCACCAGCGTGAGGATGATGGTCACCAAGCAGCCTAGGCGATGGCCCAGTCTGCCCCAGTATCCACTGGGGGGCAGCTTTCAGTTCCCATTTCCCTGCTCTTCCGTGCTGGTTTACACAGGCTCGGACTGGACGGCTGTTGGCCTTGGTGAATCAGAGAGTGGCTGGGGGGAACTGCTGCCAATTTAATTCCCAGAGGCAATGGTGATTGTAGAACAGGGTCCTCAACAGAAGGGAACATGTCAACATTTTGAACCAGGATCTGGGTGGGAATTGGGAACTGGTGGTGCCCTTGGCTGGCTTTTTGGACCAAAGCTTTGTCATTTTTTTTTTTTTTTGGTAAAGAATCCATTTTAATGCAAAAACTGCCCTTGCAAGTTAATCAAAATGGACAAGAACCTACTTTTAGGGAATGTTCTAGAGGTGGGGCTCAAATTAATCAACTTATTTTGCTTGGGTGATTTTGATGAGAAGTAACTGGCTATGTTTGCACTTTATGCAATTGAAGTAAATTTGAGTAGGTGTTTCTGCATTCGCACACTTGTGTGCGTGCATGCACAACTCTTCTGTAGATGCTTCTCCTTTGAGTCTGAGCCACAACTGGTGGAACTGGGGGCCGAATACCCTGCTAGAAACTGACCCAGGGACATTCTGCATGAAAAGTTGGCGCCCCAGCACCTCTGCCCTCCACTCTGTCTCATGTGGCTTTCTCCTTCCTTCCTTCCTTCCTTCCTTCCTTCCTTCCTTCCTTCCTTCCTTCCTCTTTCAGCGAAACGATCATGTTTTTGCACCAGATCTTTTACCAGGGCCTCAAGGCACGCATCTCCAGCTGGCCAACTTTGGTGCTGGGTAAGTGGGAAGGGCCCACCCAACATGGTTGCTTGCCAGGGCAAGTTGCAGGATGTTTGGATGCGCCCCAAAAGTAAAGTGGTCCCACTTGTCCCACCATTCTTTAAACAAAAGCTGGGGAGGAGAAAAGGTGTGCGTGTGACAGATGCCGTCACTTGCTTGTGGGCCTCATCTGGTGCTCAGCCTCTCACCAGCCCCCTCAGCCAGCAGCTGCTGCCTCTCTTCCTCACCTGGATGGTCTGTTTGTCCACCTGGGGTGAGCAGCTCCTTTCCTGCTCCAGGAATTGCCATTAAGTCCCCGCAACCTTCTGGGGCCTCCATGTAGCTCCCCGTCCCATTGGGCAGGGGTAGATTCCACTCTGCGGCAGCTGCTTCTCACCAGACCTTCCTCCTTGCAGCCGACCTGTTTGACATCCTTTTGCCGATGCTCAACATCTACCAGGAATTTGTCCGCAACCACCAGTACAGTCTGCAGATTCTGGCCCACTGCAAGCAGAACCGGGACTTCGACAAACTGCTGAAACACTACGAGGCAAAGCCCGACTGCGAGGAGCGGACGCTGGAGACCTTCCTGACCTACCCCATGTTTCAGGTGGGGCGTCCCTGTGGGGGCTGAGCAGTGGCAGGCAGTTCTCCAGCCAAGCAGGCGCTGCCAGTGAGCCACCTGCTGAGAAGTCCGCCCAAGGTGGGGGTGGGGGTTGGAGGGGAGGCCGGCCAGCGATGAGTGTCTTTTGCTGAGGATTGACGTGTCCCAGGCAGATTTGAGCTGAAGGGCAGTGCGGGCATGCACTTAATGCCAGGCAGGGCCTGGGGGGTGTCGATGGCCTGCAGGCCTCCGTTGCCTGGCCCACATGGGCTGCTGGGCCAACGGGTCCTCTTAGCTGCCTTCTCTCGTGTGTCTTTCCCAGATTCCCAGGTACATCTTGACTCTGCATGAACTGTTGGCCCACACGCCCCATGAGCATGTGGAAAGGAACAGCCTGGATTATGCCAAGTCCAAGCTGGAGGAGCTTTCCAGGTTGGGGGGTCAATTGCTAACTTCGGGGGGTGTTGGTGTTTTGGGGGACTCCCATCCTCAGTGCCGGCCCGGTGCCCACCAGTTCCCACGTGGGGGCTGAGGGCCAGTCTGAGAGAAAGGCACGGCTCACCTGTGGGCATCCTCCCTGCCATGTGGGTGTGATATGGGCACCCGGCTTCTGCGAGGTCGCGGCAGGGACCCTGCCTTTTCCCACAGGCAGCTGGAGAGGGGCAGCCTGGTGCAGAACGGAGTCCTTCATGGCGGAGAGCACTGGAGGTGCTCCAGGCCTTTCCGAGATCTCTCCATGGCCAAGAGGGCTGGATGCCTGCTTTTCCTCCGGCTGAGGCTTCCAGAACGCTGCACCGGCACCCATGGCTCATGCATGTGATGAAGCAAACCGTCATCCATGCGGCAGACTCCCCCTCACACCACCCACTTGCCTCATCCCTAACAAATGCCAAACTGCTTATGTTTTTGGATAATGATCAGTTGGGGGATAATAAGCTGCCATCTGCACCTTGAACAGACACACGGTGTACAGGACGTGTGAAGGGGGAAATGACAAGGCGATGCACGTTATTTTAGAAATGCTGAGAGGTGTCTTTGGATGCATGCCAGTAAGGGAAGACACAGCCCGGGCAGCTTTAAGCCTGTTTGAAATGAAAGGCATCTCGGATCCGCAGAGCCCACCGCTGTGCATCCTCTGCCCCACACGCCCCCCTCCCCCGCTCTGCTCACCAAGAAGAAGGCCAGAACAGGGTGGTCAAGCCTGGGGGGCGGGGGGGTTCCAGGATGGGCAGCTTTCTGGGTAGTGGAGCTGGGGGCGGGGGTCCTCTGCCTATCTCCATGGAAACTCCCCCCCACATACACACACAAATGGCCTTTCTCCAACATTTTGCCATGGAATACTGGAGCAAAGACTCCCCGGGAAATCTATTCAAGATTCCGGGCACGTTTACGCCTGTGGGACATTCCCAGCAGTCACGGGTCCAGCAGCTCCATGCCCCCGACTCAGCAGGTGCTCTCTGAGTGATTCTGTTCTCCCTTGGCAGAATAATGCATGACGAAGTGAGCGAGACCGAGAACATCCGCAAGAACCTGGCCATCGAGCGGATGATCATCGAAGGCTGCGAGATCCTCCTGGACACCAGCCAGACTTTCGTGAGACAAGGTGGTGCACCTGGGGGGGGGGGAAGCACTGCCAGGCTGCCTCGGGGGCACACAAAGGGTGGCCCCCAGAATCAAGGAGCTGGGGCGATACTCCTGGCACCCAGGAAGGGGCAGTGGGACCAAGCCCCTTCCCCCCGCTCCAGTCATGATGAGGCTATTTATTAGATGCATATCCTGCCTTTTTCCTTTTAAAGAGCTCACATCATTCTCTTCCTCCTGCACTCAATCTTATCCCCACAACAACAACAACAACAACTCTGTGAGGCCGGCTGGGCTAAGAGTCTCTGACTGGCCCCAGGTCACCCAGTGGCTGCCATGGCTGTGCGGGGCTGGCACCTGGACCGTCCGAGTCCCCGTCCGCACTCCTAGCCACTGCCCCATGCTGCCTCTCTGGCTGCGACCCCAACGGTTTCTGGGGCAAGATGCCCCCGCTCAGTGCCTTCTCCTCAGCTTTGGAGCTGCCCCTGACCTCTCAAGGGCAGGCTAGGCGGTTGCAGTGTTCGGAGATGCTTATTTGCGGAAGAGGCAAATAAATTTGAGAGAAAGCTGCCCTTCCACACTGTCTTCTGGGATGCTGCCAGATAAGAAATGTTACCTTGACATTAGCATATGAATTTCATTCTCTTTCTGTTCATTTCCCTGGAACAGCTCCCTTTTTGGTTCCTATCAGTTTTTTAATGCCTGCACCTGAGGAATAAGTCATACCCCTTTCCTGGGTGGCTCTGGACTTCAGGCAGCCCCCAAGAAAAAGATGGAAGGTGAAGTGGGGTTTGCCCCCCAGCACCGCCTTCAAGGGAAGATGGGCGATTTGGGGCCGTTGAGAAAAGCCTGATTCTCACCGCGTAACTCCTCTGGCAAGGGTGCCAAGGACGATCTCTGGGGGGCGCTTCTTCCGCAGCACTGAGCTCACCTCCTCCCGGCTAGGTGGGCCCCCTTGGTCTTCCCAGGGCGGAAGAGCCTGGCAGGCCTGCCCATGGACCATCTGCCCATCTACGGCTTTCGTTAGCAGGGGGACGCACATGAGGGGGCTCACTTCTGCACCCCTGCTTGTGACCACCTGCTTGGCCATGGCTGGTCCTGGGAGGCCTCGGGCCCCTCTGCGCTCCAGCCTCCCAGCGCCGCCGCTTTCCTGGGTGCCCACCCCCTGCAGCTCACTGAGCCCCTGAATCCCTTGCCCAGTGGGGGAGCGCACCCGACCCGCAGTCAAACACCAGCGGCCCCTGCTGCCGCTGGCCAGGCCCCTCATCCACGGGCCGCCGCTGATCCGCATCTCCTTCCCGCCAGGCTCCCTCATCCAGGTGCCGATGTCCGAGAAAGGGAAGATCACACGAGGGCGGCTGGGCTCACTCTCCCTGCGGAAGGAGGGCGAGAGGCAGTGCTTCCTCTTCTCCAAGCACCTCATCATCTGCACCAGGGGCTCTGGTGGGAAGCTGCACCTGACCAAGGTGAGCGGAGGGGGGGGAGGAGCTCCACGTGGGCAGGATCGGTGCGGGGAGCGGGACCCACCCCCGGGAGGCCCTGCCTGTTCTCGGTGGAGGAGCCTGTCGCGCCTCAGCCTCCTACGGGTGCCGACTCCTGGCCCTGGATTGGCTGGTCCAGGCAGGCGGTGGCAGGCGCAGCCCCTCGGAGCACCTCCCATGGCGCTCCGTGGTGGTGCGGGCAGCGCCTCCGAGCCAGGCCAGGAGGCCTCGTGAAACGCATTTGCGGTGTGTCGGCTGCGCTCCAGTTGGAACTTTTGCAGTGCTCCGATTCTCTGTGCTTTGCCTTAGCAGCAGCCCTCGGTCCTGGCGGCCCTGGCAGCCGCTGCTGGCCCGCCCCCAAAAGTAGCGCGATGCCCTAGAGCAGCTTTGCCCCCCCTTCTGCTCCGGGGGCCGAGGAGGGGCGTCACCCCCAGGCAAAGGCACGTGGTGCTGCGCTTAAGCGAGGGCGTCTGGCCGTTTGGGGAGCAGCCCATTTCCAGGCATTCCGGGTTTCTTTCTTTGTAGCCAGGAGATGCACGTGCTTGGCCCCTGGAATCCACTTTCCTCTCATCCTGATAGGGCACTGCCCTTCCTGCCCCTCTTGTTTGGCTCTGGGGGCGCAGGAGGTTGCCAGGAGGAAGAGAGGGCAGGTGGGGGCTGCATGGTGCAGGGAGGCAGCAGGGCTCGCCCGGGGACGAGGCTCGGGGCCCTTGCAGGCCACGCAGGGGGTCTCCCACTGAACCATGGAGGCCTTGTGCAGCCAGCAGAAACCCAAAGGCAAGTCGTGTCCATGGCTTCCACTAAAGGACGGGGCCCTCGTCTCTTTCAGAACGGCATTCTCTCCCTCATAGACTGCACCCTGGTGGAGGAGACGGAGAACACCGACGAGGACAGTACGTACCTGCCAGAGTTCAGGGAAAGCCTCCGAGTGGGACTCCAAGCTGCCCAGGGGTTCTCTGGCCCAAGCCCTGCCTGGATCTGGACCTTCTTAGGTGCAGCATAACCCAGCTTCTGTACTCAAGTGTGCAGTATTAAAATCCTAGAGAGATTGGATGTTGCATGTAAGAGAAGCTGCCACTCCAGCATGGGCCTCATGTCCCGCAAAGTGATATTTACCATCCAAACTGGTTGACTCGAGCTCTCCCACCTGCCTGCTCATGCTCCCAAATGCTCTCCCTGTCTTTCTTGTCAATTATGGACCAAAAGGATCCGGGCAAGACATCGATCACCTCGACTTCAAGATTGTGGTGGAACCTAAAGATGGCCCATCCTACACAGTCATCCTTGTAGCGTCGTCCAGGCAAGAAAAGGCTGCGTGGACCAGTGACATCAGCCAGGTAAGGAGGGGTCACCACACCAGGTCTGGGGGCCATATAAGCGGCCTTCCCAACTCGCGATCTCTAGGGCTAGTACAGATTGCAAGCCATCTTCTGAAATCAGAGCATGAAGATTCAGATTTGACCATTCAGAGGCTAGGCACACCTAACACCTGTGCCCAGGTAACACACAAGTTCCTCCAGCAAAACCAGCACTGAGCTGCTTTTGACCTCGTCACTGCTCCCCCTTCCCCTTTGAGGGCATCCCTGGTTCTCCCTGCGCTTATCCACTGTGTGTTTCAGTGTGTGGATAACATCCGGTGCAACGGCCTCATGATGAATGCCTTTGAGGAAAACTCTAAAGTCACAGTTCCCCAGATGATCAAGTAAGTGCTTTGAGACTAATGCAATCCCGGTCAAGTGTCTGAGGCTGTTGGGGAGCTTCTGCTGTCGCGTGGTTGCCTGGCCCCAACTCGCCAATGCGACGGCCTGAAATCGTTCCCCAGAGAGGCCCGCCTGGTGCCGTTGTTATTTGTTTTTCAGCGCCAGGCCAAGACCTTTTTATTTAAAACTTATTTTAATTGTTAAATTATTTGTATTTATTGGATTTTAAATTTTTTAGCCGAGATACGCCAGGGGGTTTTAAGTAAAAATTTTTACTGATACATTGTTATTTATTTGTGTATTTTGTTTTGTTTTGAGCCGCCCCGAGGCTTTGTTGCAATGGGGCAGCATAAAAATGTTTTAAATAACTAATCCAAGAGGCACAAGCCAAGATTTTTCGGGGCCATTATCTCATGCTGGACAGCTTGGGCCCACCAGGCTGGTGTGTGTTATGGGACACCTCCACGTGTGACCTGGTTCTCGTTTGTCCTGGTGCTTGTCCTGGCGTCATCTTCTGTCTGCCACATTTCCCAGGTCTGACACCAGCTTGTACTGTGACGACATAGATATCCGATTCAGCAAAACGATGAATTCCTGCAAGGTTTTGCAGATCCGCTATGCAAGTGTGGAGCGGCTCTTAGAGAGACTGACTGACTTGAGGTTTCTCAGCATCGACTTCCTCAACACCTTCCTGCATTCCTACCGCGTGTTCACCACGGCGATGATTGTCTTGGACAAACTGATCACGATCTACAAGAAGCCAATTAGCGCGATCCCCGCAAGGTGATTGGCAGTTCTGCCCTCTTTCCTGTCGGGTTGGAGGGGAAGAGTGACCAGAAGGCGTCCTTTGGGTGCCCGTGGTCTGTGCAGTGGAGGGCTTTGTATGTTACACCAGCCCTTTCAGTGGAGCCTGGAAACGGGATCATAGCCAGGATAGCGATCCATAGCTTCTTTTTCTTGTGGAACCAGTTAGCAGCCAGCTGCTGTACTTTGCACTAATGGAAGGTTCCCCAAAGTTTCCCAGAAGGCTTCCCAGGGCTCTGTGTGCTAAGACAGACTCGTGCCTGTTGCAGGGAAAGCAGGGCCAATCTCTAGGATCCCCCCAAGGTGACAAGAGGCACCCCCCTTACAGGTCGCATGGGCTTACGTTGACCAAAGGCAGGCTAGAGCTGCTGACTTCTTGCCGCACCAGATGAAAGCCAGTGTGGTGCAGTGGTCAAGAGCATGGGCCTGGGACTCGGGCGATCCGGGTTCCAGGCCCTGCTCAGCCACGGAGCTCCCTGGGTGACTTTGGGCCAGTCACAGACTCTCAACCCAGCCTACCTCACAGGGTTGTTGTTGTGAGGATAAGATTGGGAGGAGAATGATGAAGGCGCAATGAGTTCCTTGGAAGGAAATGCAGTGGGGCATAACTAGAACAAACAAACAAACAACCCACAATTCAACAGCTCCTCTGCCATGCCTGAACTGAGCTGCAGTGAGTTGGTCCCCTTCAGTCCATCGCTGATCCCAAGCTCTTGTCTGACTGCACAGAGGCTGGCAGGGTTTCAGCCCTATCGTATTTGCCACTTTGCCTGCCCTCCCTGAACGGCTTTGCTCAGAAGTCTGACACAGATATTGGAAAGCATGTCAGGGAGGCCTCAGCCTGCTGGGCCCCTGCGCAAGTGCCCTCCGGCCAGGCAGGCATGCCCCGGCCTCGTTTTCTGCTCTCAACACCCTTCGCCATCTTCTCATATGTGCAAAGTTGTCCGATGGACAAGTGCGCAAGATCGTTCTCTGCTTCTCCTGAAAGCAAGACCCTCACAAACAGGTTCAGAGCAAAACAGGGAGAGTCCAGCTGGCAGGAAGCCCTTCCCGTGAAACAGGCTGCTGGTGGTAGTACAGACGACTTCAGAAGGTGGAGAACTCTTTGCTGGAGCTTTCTTGCAGATCTGGGGCAGCAGATTTCTTGCCTCGGCAGTGTGGGGTGGGACCCAGAGTCTCAGGGAGACTTTCCCATTGGGGAGCCCTTCAAACATGGTTCTGCCCCACTCAGACAGCTTACCCAGAAGGACATTGCAATATTAACCCCTGGAGTCCCTCCCAACCCCTAAGCACAATGAGAGCAGCATCGTCTTGTCTTAAATTGCGCCGGGGCTGTTGGACTGCCTGAGGGTGAGACAGAAATGGGAGAGGAGATGCTTTAAGTGGCTTTGTTCTCGCGAAGGTCCCTGGAGCTCTTGTTCGCGAGCAGCCAGAACGCCAAGCTCCTCTATGGAGAGCCTCCAAAATCTCCACGTGCCAACCGGAAGTTTTCTTCTCCACCTCCCCTCTCCATCACCAAGTCATCATCTCCGAGTCGGAGGAGGAAGCTGTCCTTGAACATTCCCATTATCACAGGTGGAAAGGCCCTGGATCTGGCCGCCCTGAGCTGCTCCTCCAACGGCTATGCAAGCATGTACTCCTCCATGTCTCCCTTCAGCAAGGCCACCCTGGACATCAACAAGCTCTACGTGTCCAGCAACTACTCCAGCAAGATCTCCGATGAGGGGGAGGGTGGCCCTGAGAAGCTGGACGATGCGCTTCTGAGCAAGCCAAGTAAGTTCCTCTGGCTCTGCCGAAGCGGCTCCAAGCAGAGGGGATCCGGAAAAGACATGCGTCTCTCCCGGTGTCTCTCCATGCCCCTTGCCTGTTGGAAGCCCCTGGCTCATTTCCTGGGCAACAGGGCTGACCAGAATGGGTGCCACCCACACCCTCACTGGCAGGCTGATGGCTCCTGGCCTCCTCCCGGGGGAGAGGGTCATTTTGCTTGCAGGGTGCAAACCACGGGGAAGCAAGTTAACACTGTGGTCTCTGGAGGGCTGGGGGCATCCCACTGGAAAGGCCCAGCCCAGGGCTCTGCTCCGGGGTGTTTGTGAGCGTGCCTTGAGACTGCCGCCTGGTCCTACAGGTGCAGAGGGGCCTGTGAGGGAGGAGCCTGACGTCGACCCCAACCAGAGCGATGAGGCAGAAGCAGAGGCTTCACCCACCAAGTCCCCGACGACGCCTAAGCTGGTGAAAGGCAAGAACACTGCAGGTACGGTGGGCAGGAAGTGGATGCCCGGCAAAGGAAGCAGCTTTGAGCCTTAGCCTGCCCAGTCCAAGTGATTCTAGGTGGGATGTGGGAGGAAGAGGGCACAAGCACACAGGGAAAGATGCTGGCCAGTGCAGGAGGTCTTGCTGCCCCAGCCGAAGATGCAGACACGTAGCTGTGTGGGCACGATGCCCGGGTGCCCACCTTCTCGTGCTGGAATCCCTCAGGAAGACAAGAGAACATGATGCTGTGAACATCAGGGAAATGGCAGGGACCGGCGGGGTCCGCCACTCCAGGAAGGGTGGTTTGGAGGCAGGGCTGCTTGGTGCACCAAGACCGCCTTATGCCAACATGTGAAGCCGAGCAATTTCCTTGCTGGCGTCTTTCTAATATGCGGCAACATTCTTCCGTGGACAGAGAGGGTTCCTGCTAGCGCTTGCCTGAGCACCCTGCAGCTGCTGAACGTGCTCCGTGGGCTCAGTCTGGCGCATCTGCCCAGCCCCGAGGTCTCCACAGCCCCGTGGGCCCCACAAGGTGATTGGGGAGAGGCTCATGGCAAGCGGAGGCTCAAAGGGAGCCACGCCTTCCACAGAAGTGCTGCAGGAGACCGCACAAGGCCCCTGAAGCGCCTGAGCATGGGGACATCAGCCCTGCTTGACCCAGAATGCTGGGGCTGTTCTTGAGAGGGGGCCTGAAACCGCAGAGGTGCCCAAAGAAGGAAGGGCCATGATCATGGGCGACCGCAGTTCTCCTGCACTGCCTGGATAATAGCATGCGTGTTGGGGTCACAGCAAAGATGCCAGCTCTTGCGCTGCCCTAAACAACTGTGCCCTGGTGAGGGTCCTGGAACTGCAGGGGGCTGATCCTGGGTGCTCCGTAGTCCAAATGAGAGATCCCCCAGGTCTCTTGCAAGCGCCTGGTGGCTGCCAGGTCAGCAGTGTGGGATCAGATGGACCTTGGTCGGCCCTGGCAGGGCTGCTCCTCTGTCCTTACGTCCCAAGACAGCTGGCATGGCTGAGCTTCTGCGAACAAGAGGCCCTGCTCAGAGCGTGTGCATGTGCATCATGGGCAGTGGTCTATTTGCAAAAGCATGTTGCAGTGCCCAGATGACAGCGGCACGACCCCTGGATAATCAGTCTTCCGGGCTATGCGACATTCCCAGGCAGGACATTGGAGCCCAGCAGGCCGCTCAGGAATCCCCGGCACTTGCTGAACTGCTCCGTGACCAGTGTCAGTTCTCCGGGACATCATTTGAAAGTGCCACATCAGTGCTTCTGGACATACTGCTAAACAGCCAGTCCAGCTGGGCATGTCCAAGGAAGAATTTGGCATAGCTTGTCTGTGACGGAAGATGCCCATTGGAATTGTTTGAGCGAGAGGGCACCACGCCTCCCTCTTCTCTTTCCGATGCAGAATTCCCCCTGTTCTCATATAACAATGGCGTGGTCATGACATCTTGCCGGGAGCTGGACACCGGCCGCAGTGCTCTTTCCGCTGCCTCGGCATTTGCTATCGCCACAGCCGGAGCCAACGAAGGCACGCCGGCAAAAGAGAAGTACCGGAGGATGTCGCTAGCAAGTGCAGGTGAGCAAATAGGAGGCATTCCTCTTGCGGGGGGCATCCCCTGGGCTTTCCCTTGGGCTGTGGGATGTTTGGGGAAGCAATGGGGAAGCCTTGGAGGAGAGAGCAGTCAGCAGGGCCATGCAAAAACTGAAGGCTTTTACAAATAGCCAGGCTGCTCACGAAATGCAGGGGTACAACTGAATGAGCAAGAGGCAGGCTATTCTAGCCCAAAGGCGGGAGTAGCGCTGGCTTTGTGTCCTTGCCAGTGCCAACGATGCCAACTCTTGCACTGGTGTCCTTGCCAGCACCACTGGTGCGTGTCTGAAAGCCCTGCGGACAAGGCTTTCTGGGCTGCGTGGCTGCTGAGGGGGCTCTGGGGTAACGGGCCTCTGTGGTGCTGCTCACTCTTCATCCAGGCTTCCCGCCTGACCAAAGGAATGGTGACAAGGAGTTTGTGATCCGAAGGGCCGCGACCAACAGGGTGCTCAACGTCCTGCGGCACTGGGTCTCCAAGCACTCCCAGGTACCGGCATGTCTTTCCCGTTGCTTGCCCACAGAATTTATATACAGCGCTTAGCTATCTAAAAGATTCCTGATCAGCGGACAATTTTTAAAAAGGAAGGGAAGAAATGAAAATGCAGAATTAAACAAACAAAGCTCAGGTTATGCTCGTTAAAGCGCCCCGTCAATCAGGGCAGGCTGATGCAATGAAAATGCTTTGCAGTGCCAAAAGCCAAACCAAACCACAGCTGCCACTGCATGGCTTTGTGGTTTGGAGCTCTGCATCCTTGTGCGGTCAGGGCCCTGAAGCAGAAGTGAGCCTCCAGTTCCTTATTCACATGAAAGTTCCTAACAGTTCTCAGTAAGAATGAGGAATCACAGCTGCAAAACTTCTGCATTCTCAGATAATGCTTGGTGCACTTAGTATGCTGGAGGGGGACAGCGGCCCCTTCAAACTGCGCCAAACAATCAAAAAGGTTATTTTTGCATGGAGGGCAGTTACAATGGAGGAGCGGGCCACATGCATGCAAATTCAGCAAGCTAAGCACCTGCACCTCCAGGAGTGCCAGTCTGGGAGGATATTGAACCACAATTTGCTGGCATTGACTTTACTAAATTTATGGTGAGGTTTTTCTTGTCCACGTGTTTGCTGATGGTCCTGACAGGGTCTTGCACTCACAGGGAGCGCTGGGCTGAACGCCATGCTCTGCAGTCTCATGCACATTATCTGGACACAGGGGACTATGATTTGGGATGGCCTAAATCTTAATTTGGGGTGCAGTTTCTTGTAGATACTTGTCATTTTCTTGCTGATAATTGTCCTCAAGGATCATCACAGATAAATGCGCTGTGCAATGTTCTGTGGGTCTTGAGGAGGCCCGCCATGCTGTTCTGCAGGGCGTGGGGCCAATCATGTCCCGTGCGCAGAGCATGACAGCTGCTTGGGGGCTTGGATGAGCAATGCAGTGCACAGACCTTCCTCCAGCGCCTCTCATCATCTCAGCCTTCTGCTATTGGCTGACGCTGACGCTGGGTGGCCTGAGGAAGGGCGAGAGCTGCTCCCGAGGGGCCAGCCCTGCAAAGAGAGCTCCCCCAAGGCCTGCTGGCCAACCAGCCAGCCTGCTGTGAGGGGCAAACAGCCCCCACCTGCTGTGGTGACTCCACAGGATGATCTGCCAGCCCAACTAGAGTGGCAACAACCCCAAGTGCCTGATCGGCGCCTGCTGAGCGCTGAACCAGTGGTGACTCTCCCTCTCTGCAGGGCTGGAGGACTCTGAAGAGGATCTGTCCTCAGAAGGATGGGTGGATGGATGGGTCCAGGTTGTCTCCAGAGGCCTCTGGGGGCGTCTGGCTTAGATGGCTGGTCATCCTGCCCAGTCCTGGTTGGTCTCTGAAACACCGAGATGACCCTGGCAGCTGATGCAATCACTCCAGAGCACCCTTCCCATCGCAGAGCTTGTGTGGCTCCGTGGTACAAACCAGGGGCAAGCTGACTTCCCCCGATCCCAAAAACAGCCCCTGCCCATTCCTCCATCACCCAGCAAGCAGATGCCCCTTATGGCTGGCATAGAGGAATTATGGGACAGGCCAAAGAACGAGGTTGCATCTTTGATACGTCCAAGTCAGTCCCCAATGCATGAAAGTGTTAATAAATATGCTTCAGACAGCTGAGCACTTTTTTGGCAGGATTTTGAAACCAACGATGAACTGAAATGCAAAGTGATCAGCTTTCTGGAGGAAGTGATCCATGACCCGGAGCTTCTGACTCAGGAGAGGAAAGCAGCGGCCAATATCACAAGGCGAGTTGCTGTATGCACCTTGCAGAAGGACCGGATTTGGCCCTAGGCCACCTGCTACCACCAGTGCCACAGGACCATGGGGCAACAGGAAGTAACAGCACTCTGCACACGCACACATGCCCCCTCCTCAGGGCCATGTACTAACAGCCCATCCCATTCTGTTTCAAGCAGGACTGGAGTTGGTCCAAGTGAGCCTCACTCAGCCCCGAGCCCATAGCAGTGGCCTTGGGTGGGATCCCTTCCCAGGTGTTCTGACAGTGAGCAGAGGGAGGGGCTCCTGCCAAAATGCCCCTGGCTGCAGAATCTCCCCAGAAACAAGTTCCATGCAGGCACAGCGCCCATGTTTGTGCATCGTCACCATCACCACCATCTTCCTCATTTATTTCATTTCCATACCACCCATCACTGAAATTCTCTGGGCGGTTCACAACAAAATGTGAATTTATTTATTTATTTAAACAACTTATATGCTGCCCCATCACATGAGCCTCGGGGCAGCTTACAATCATTAAAATCCCATATAAAATACAAAAAAATCATCAAACAAATAAAATAAAATAAAATAAAATAGTGGATCCAGCCTGGTCAATTTAAACCAACAAATAAACCATTAACAGTTAAAATAGCATTTCAATAAAAAGGTCTGGGCCTGGTGCCGAAAAACAAATAAGGACAGCGCCAGGCGGACCTCTCTGGGGAGCGCATTCCATAGGTGGGGCGCCACCGCAGAGAAAGCCCTCCTCCGAGTACTCACCCTCCGATCTCAGGGGGCGGGAGGGCATATATGGACGCAGAGGGCCCCCTTTCCATCCCAGTCAAGAGAATCATCGTCTCGAATGCCAAACACAAACGTTCCACTGCGACTTTGCAGCCCAAAACTGCTCTTTTGTTTTGCTTCCCAGAACCTTGACGCAGGAGGACCCGGGAGACAATCAGATCACCCTGGAAGAGATTGTGCAAATGGTAACGCTTCTCCACAAAACTGCGGTGCTTCCTCGAGTGGAGCTCCTTCAGGGCTGGTGTTTACTCGTGCTATTTCGGGGCAGCCTTGTTGCCTGGTTGCCTCTGCATCAAGTGCTTCACAGGGCGAAACAGGAAACAATCCCGTTTTGTCCATGTGGCTCTGGGGATTTTCCACATAGCTCTGTGGCAACCAGAAGAGCAGCTTCAAGGACTAGTGAAGAGGAGACAAAGGCCTGCAAGAGCCCCCTGAACAGCACAGAGTGCCACCCCAGGAGGGTCCCACTCAGATGTTGAGCCCTGCCTGCAGGGAGCCAAGCCGGGGAGGGGTAGCACAGCCCCACGGGCCCGGGGTGCTTCAGAGCCCCACAGGGCCCAGCATGCAGCCCACTTACTGCGAGGCAGGCCTGCAAGGGCGAGAAGTTCCAGATGCTTTTCCTTTGCAACAAGGAGCATGTGGGTGGCCTGGCGAACTGAGCAGGAGCACAGAGTGAGCGCCATCCAGACAGGGCGGGGGACAGCCCGGGTTCTGGCATGAGGTTGCTTCTTTCTGCAAGCCCTTCACCACCCTCGCAGCAGAGAACTCACTCAGTCTGTGAAAGGAACGGTGCCTGCACTGCCTCCTCGGAAACCTGCCCCTGCTGCTTACCTGTCCGGGGCCACCTGCTTGAGCCCTGCCTCACCAGGTGCCCCACCGCAGGCTGAGTTGAGGGAGCGTCTGTAAGCACGGCCATCCAGTAGTGCGCATGAACACATCCCCATGCGAGGACGGAGCTTCCTTCCAGGCTGGGCCTTTGCTCCCCGGCACACGTGCTCTGAGTGAGTGGCTCTTTCAGCTAACCTCCTTTTGGGAGAGGACACTCCCAGCAGGCACTGCCTTCCCTTTCCCCTCCAGGTAGCAGGAACCAAGCCTGAACCCTTCGAGAACCACTCTGCATTGGAAATTGCTGAGCAGCTTACCTTGCTGGATCACCTGGTCTTCAAAAAGATCCCCTATGAGTGAGTCTTGTCTGCTTCTTCACATGCCAGGATGCTTGGCAAAGGCCGTGCTGGGCACCTGATGCAGCTGGACCGGGCCAAAGGAGAGGGGCAGAGCTGCAGTCCTGGGGAATCAAATCTGCCCCATGGAGTGCCCTCCAGCAGGCCCTGTCTCCTTTTCCTCCAACTGCCAATGGCTTCCTGCCTTTCCCCCCTCCTTAAATGGGTGCAATACTGTTCCCAAGCTCTAGTTCAGGCTGTGAGAGGTACACGCCACAGCATCTTGGGGGTGGGGGCTTTGCTGTTTCTGCAAGCCTTGCGTGAGCTTCCCCCTGCTGCTTCCAGGGAGGGCCCTTTTGCCCTTGGGCCCCCCATCCACTGCCAGAGCGTGCCCCCAGAGCTTTCCTTCTCAGAGCTTGGCCCTCAGGCCGAAAGAGGTGCTGTGGCCTGGGCAAAGAGCATGAGGACCAGTTGGCGTGCTGCTCTCGCTGCAGCCCCCGTTGCGGGTTTCAGGCTGACCTGTTCCTGACAGCATCTCCATGCACACCGTCCCCATTGGGCCCCCTGCCAGCATCTTCTGGTGTGGGTTGTGGGAATGAGGCAACCTGCGCTCGTCTCCTTTTCCCCTGCCACACCAGGCCCGTGCCAAAGCAGAGGCCTGCCTGGCCCTCATGAAAGGGCCGTCTCCCCCAAGGCTGAATGTGGAGGGCCACCCAGGAATCCCTGGAGGGTTTGTGGAAGAGGCAGCACTGAGCCCGACGTGCCTTGCTTGCAGAGAGTTTTTCGGGCAAGGATGGATGAAGCTGGAAAAGAATGAGAGGACTCCCTACATCATGAAGAACACCAAGCACTTCAATGACGTGAGTGGGGGTGTGGAGGCCCAGGCTGGCTTTGCGTGATGGAGCCGGGCCAGAGCGCTTTCTTCTTTCTGGGCATTCAACCAGACACTTTGGGCAAGACTCCGAAGGGCCTCCTTGAAATGAAGAGCCAAGGTTTTGACACTCATTGGCAAAAGCCCTTCTGGCCAAACTGCTCTGCAACGGGGTGGCCCGTCATGGCCCCCTCCATACCCCCAGTGTGGCATTGCAGGGCTGTGAGAGGCCCAGCAGGGGGCAGCAACAGTTGCATGACCAGAGCCAGCCTCCTCTCCCCCCCCACCCCCGGAAAGGAGCCTGCAGGCCACTGAGAGGGCTTCTGCCCCCTGGACCCACGCATGTGGCACCCTGGGGGAGGGGAATCTGTGGGGGGGGGCTGTAGTGACCCCATGGTGAGGTCCAGAGGGTGAGCTGTGCTTCCCTGGCTTACTTGCGGGTCCGCACTTGGCACCTAGGGGCTGCAAAGGGCCTTGGAGGTCCCTCGCAGCATCCTCAGAACGAGTGGCGCTGCTGAGCGCTCGGCCAGCTCCCTGCTGGGGCTCCTGGCAGAGGACTCCGGTGTCACCAGTGCCCATCAGCCAGGGGAGCTCCTGAAGAGCCGGGGAGCTGATGTGGACGCACCCAAATGGAAGGGTGGTTGGGGAATGGGGCAGCAGCCCGCCGGGCCTGGGTCCCGGGGCTCACCCGCAGCTCCGCCCATGCTCCCCAGGCTGGCAAGGCACCGAGGGGCTTCGCCCTCTGGCTCTCCTTGGGGACCTGGCTCAGCTGTCCGCAGGCCACTCCCATGCCTGCTGGGTCGTGCTCCCTCTGCCCCTGCAGATCAGCAACCTGATAGCCTCCGAAATCCTCCGCAATGAGGACATCACTGCACGGGCAAGCGCCATCGAGAAATGGGTAGCCGTGGCCGACATCTGCCGGTGCCTGCACAACTACAACGCCGTGCTGGAGATCTCCTCGGCCTTCAACCGCAGCGCCATCTTCCGCCTGAAGAAAACCTGGATGAAGGTGTCAAAGCAGGTGGGTGCTCCGGGAACAGGCCCGGCCATGCCTCGCCGTGGCTGCGCTTTGAGGAGGTCATGCTACGATGTTGGGGGCGGGCGGCACAGGCTTTGGCAGCGGTATTTCTCATGCGCTTGTCTTCCTGGATGGCTGAGTCTTCGCTCATTTTAGTCACTCGTTCAAAGAGTGGCTCAGGGTGGACCCTTGACAAACTACGGCAAACGGGCTGCTTTTGGACTTATTGCGCAGCTGATCAGCTAAATTAACTTCCACGGCCAGTTAGGGTTAGCCCGCACCCCGATTACCATTGGCTCCTCAACACATCCAGAAGCGAACTCTTCTTGCCTTTTGCCTTCTGCCAATGAAAGCGCCTCTCCTTCAAATGCCCCTTACAGACAAAAGCGCTCATTGAGAAGCTGCAGCGGCTGGTGTCATCAGAGGGCCGCTTTAAGAACCTGAGGGAAGCCCTGAAAAAGTAAGTGCGTGGAGGCAGCAGGCCCTGCCCGGCGGCTGTTTGCATTTCGATGGCTGAAGGTGAGGCCCACGTGGCTCTGGGCCATGTCAGGGGTCCCAGGGCATCTCCCGCATGGCTCGCTCCTGCTGTGGCTGAGCGTGCCAGGAACGTGGGGGGGGGGGCATCTCCCCCTGCTCCAAACTGCCTGGGCCGAAGGCGGCCTCCCTTCTGCTGGGCTACAGTGGCCAGAGCAACACCAGGGCCTTGCTGGACACTCAAGGTACCTGCTCACACCAGGCGCAGAGGTGCCAGGGGGCTGGACAATGTGTTCTGCAGCCGTGGGGCTGATCTGCAAACGGAGCATTCTCCCACCTGACAATCTGCAGACAGTGAGCTTTGCCCGTTGGGTTAGGCAAGACCCAGGAACATCCAGGAGCTGCCTTGCAAGGCGCCGACCCCGGTCCTCAGGGCCCCATGCTGTGGACTACCGTGGGTGGTAGCGGCTCTCCAGCGTTTGTCCAGGCTGGGGCTTTCCGCAGGCAATGATCCTGGCAAGAGCCTCCCAGACAGGGCTGGTCTGGGCCTCCCAAGCCACTGGGCAGAGGCAAGCTGCCGGCTCTGGGGGTGGAAGGGAGAGGAGAGCGTGAGGGGCGCCCATCTCATCCTTGCCTCGGGCAGCCACACCTCTGGACCCAACAGATGTTGTGACCCACCGTGGATGCCCCAAATGTTCCAGAAAGCTCTCAAAAGTAGGCCAGAGGCGCTTCCCCTCCCGCACTTTCTGAACTGCTCCTCCCCAAGATCCACCGGGCTATTTCTCTTCCTCCTCCTCTCAGTTGTGACCCACCCTGTGTCCCGTACCTCGGGATGTATCTCACAGACCTGGCTTTCATTGAAGAGGGCACCCCCAACTACACGGAGGATGGCCTTGTGAATTTCTCCAAAATGAGGATGGTGAGCACCCCTCGCATGTCTCCCCCCTGGCAGGAATCGAGGCAGCCCCGGTCAGAGCCAGATGAGCTGCCCCGGGGGCCAATGCGCACAGCCTGCCATGTGCCTGCCTCTCCCCACAACCCTCCTGGCCTGCCACCATGCTGGGTGCTTTCCTCCCCAGGGCAAGTGCTGACCGATGCTCCCTTCCCTGTAGATTTCTCACATCATCCGTGAGATCCGGCAGTTCCAGCAGACAGCCTACAAAATAGAGCACCAGGCAAAGGTGAGCTGGGGCCTTGGGTGGCCCACTGGGGAGCCAGCACACCCTGGAGTTCCCCCCGGGGCGAAAGAAGGCCTGCAGCTCGATGGAGGCAATGCGACCCGAGAGAAGCCACCCATTCCCACAGTTGCCTTGGCCTGGGGATATCTTGGGTGTCGCACCAGGTGGCTTGGGAGGGTCTTCCCAGCTTCAGCCTGCAGGCAACGGGGGTGTTGGGGCCTCTGCGCACAGAACAGGGAGGGCAATTGCTTCCCCTGCAACTGGGAACCAATGACACCCAGGCTCTCTGCCCGCTTGGCAGGCGAGCAAAGCTGAGGGAGTCTGAGGAATGTGTTTTCCCGAGGAACCTTCTCCAGTGGGGGTTGCTCTGGGGAAACGACCCCCCTGCACTCAGGCATCGCTGCATCCCACGCCATCAGTTTGCACCCCCAGCACCTGATCGGCCCTTTGTCAGTGGAGCAGCACTGCAGACGCCTCCAGCCACAGGCCTGGCTTCTCTTGCAGGTCACCCAGTACCTCCTGGACCAGTCGTTTGTGATGGACGAGGAGGGTCTTTATGAGGCCTCCCTGCAGATCGAGCCCAAGCTCCCCACCTGAGCTCAGAGCACCCACCGTTGGACCCTGCGCAGCGCTCCATGTATCATATTGTACATAGCAGCAGCCTGCCCTTGCGAGGGCCCCCGCTGACCTCCCGCTCTGCTTCTCCACGGAAACCACCTCTGTTCTCGTTGCTCCTAGAACCTGGCGTCCGGAGGAGTCTGGCGTAGACCACGGTGTTGATTGTGGTCCTGGCTCTTTTAAGCAATGTTCTCTTTGTTGTCAATTCTTCGTGGTGGGGGGTGGGTGGAGGGGGTGGCCAGAAGTGGGCTCTTCCATGCAGGCTTGTGCCAGATCACACAGGAAGGTTTCTTTGCTCTCCTCTGCCCAGGAAGCCGCCGTTTTCTTCAGTTTTGTGTTTTGGGCATGATGTTCCATTTAGCCAGGGTAAACTGGGCACACATGCACCTCCCCCCCAACCCCCCTCAACCAGATCATTTTAAACTGCTGTTTCTTGACCGATTTGTCACTTCGCTCCTCTGAAGCAGAAAAGGCATGTCTGGAGGGGAGAAGAGCCTGCAAACCACTGCGCTGAGCAGACTCCCGAGAAGCTTGTGAGCTCATGAGGAGGGCGAGGGGCCCTCAGCCCGATTCTTGCAGCAGCTTTCTAGGGCGGCCCTTGACTGGCGTTCAGGAGCCACTGCCTCGCCGCCAGCCAGTGGGCCTCTGTGCCTCAGGTGCCCAGAGCCAAGGGGAGTCCCCATGCAGTGGGCCCGACCACGACGTCAAGGTAGGGCAGCAGGGGCAGCCCTGGGACCAAGGCTTGTGCACAGCCCCCCGCCCCGTCACACAAAACCATGTGCAGGACGGTGGCCTGGTGCATGGCGCCCCTATAAACCGGCACGTGAGCCCGGGTGGGGATCCTGCTCAAACTGCCTGTGCCAGGGGCCTGGTCGCTTTGGGCATGTCCCAGGGCAGCAGAGCCTTGTGGGGCTGCTTCTGCGGCGCAGCCGTCTGAGAGGGTGTTGCCAACTCGCCCTGTCTGTGGACACAGTGATGCTTCTTCGTAACAATCATGTAGAATTAGAGGGGGGGGTTGACTGTGTTTTTATTACATATACTGTACTCCTGTCTAACCACCTGCTAGCAGGAATATAGTAATGTAGTGCTTATTCTGTGAATATTATCATGTATTTTTTACATTGTACAGTATACAAACCCAGGTGAACTTCTGAATGGCCGGCATGCTCTGCAGTAACTGAAAAGGAAAATCTTTTGCTGTAAGCAGTGCCCACTGGTATGAGGAGCCTATTTCAGTACCTAAAATATTTCAGCTCACAGCTTGTTTGGGAAAAGAAAATTTCAATTTTTGTAAAAAATATATGTTTCCTGATTACCTCTTGCTAATAAATCTATTCTATCTCAGGGTGAATTATGACTTTGCAAATGTGTTCACATGGAAGCTCTGGGCACTCCCTTGGCAGCATGGTGTGCAGGTCCTCCCCCCGCCCCCACTGGACTGGGCTTCTCTGATGCTCGGCTCCTTTTCCCACCCCTTTCCAGGAGCTGATGTTCTCAAGAAGATGGGAGAGTGTGAGCCACCCCTTTTAACCGGAGTTGTGAATGTTTCTCCCTCCTCCTCCTCCTCCGGGGAGGGCTCCCATGTGTCCCCACAGCCCCATGCATTAAAAATAGGGCAAAAGGGAGAACCACATGGAACCTTTCCCTGTGCCAGATGGACGATCAGGCACAGGGGGTTGTGTCCCTTCTGTTCCCCCTAGGTCCTTGGCAGAGGGACCCCATGCCAGGAAGGCCTCTGAGGAACAATCCCATTGATTGATTGATTTAAAACATTTGTATGCTGCCCCCATAGCAACAAAGCCTCGGGGCAGCTCACAACAATACCAGGATTATTCTTTGGATTAAGGCCCTCTGGTGACACAAGGCTCTGAGGGTGCCAGGCCCCGGGCGAGTCATTAGGGGAGTCCTGGTTCTTGATGAAGTGGCCCTGGGGCACCCCAGAGGCCCAAGTCTGGCAGCTGGGTCAGAGGGTGCAGGCAAAGCGCCACAGTCGGGCTGCCCGGAAGGAACCCTTGTGGGCAGCGGCTTCTGCCCCTGGCGGTTCCTGGAATAAGGCCAGGAGTCCACCCGGCCGGGCCAGCGTGGTCCTTGGACCCAGTCTGACCCTCGGAGGTCTGGCTTTGGACTGCCCCGTTCCTGGTCTGACAATCGGGTGCATCGGACCTCCCGCCTGCTTTTGATTTCTCTTTCGCTGCACCGTTACCCAGCCCTTCAGCCCTTGCTCGCTGCTTTGCTAGGCTTGCTGCCCCTCGCCCGCGGTAGGGCTGGGCCCACCCAGCCCGTTCCTGGCGCGCTTTCGACCCGCTCCTGCAGCTGGGAGAGCGCCCTCCCTGGAAGCTCGGCGCCGAGCGCGCTGGATGCCCCTGCCCGTTTCCTACTGCAAGCCCGCCGGGAACGGCGCTTGTTCGCCAAGGGCCCCCACGCCCCGGAGGCCTTTCGCGGACGCCTTCCCCGCGGGCCCCGCAGCGCGCGGAGCACGTCTCCCGGCGGGCGGGGGCGGCGCGCACGGCCGGGCCATCGCGCAAGGCGGGAGGGCTCGACGGCCGGGCCGGGCCGGGCCATGACGCTTCCGAGGGTGGGCAGAGCGCGGATCCCGCCCGCCCCCGGCCCGCGGCCCGCCCGGGCTTCCGGCTGCGGCAGCTCGGCGCGGCCCTGCAGGCGCTCCCTCCGGGCAGGCACGATGCGCCCCTGCGCCCTGCTGCTGGCGCTGGCCACGGTCACGGCCCTTTGCGGCTGCCGCGGCGGCTTCCACGGTACGTGGCGGGCCGGCCCTTTCTCGTGAGCAGGCGGCGCCGGCGCAGCCCGCACCTGCGGCGCCGCCAGGTGCGCGTGGGGGGAGGGCGGCCCTCCATTGGGCGAGCGCCCCGCCGCCGCCGCCGCCTTCCCGCCGGGCTCCGAGGCGCCGCCGGCGGGCAGCGAGGGGCCCGACGGTGCGCGCGGGCCGGGCCGGGTCACGTTGGGACACGGGAGCGCGCCGAGTCGCCGCGGCTTGCTTCCTCCGGTCTCGCCTCACGCTTGCGCGCCTCTCTCCCCAGCAGAAGAAGCGCTCTTCCAGCGATGGGCGTCTCAGGTAAGCCCCGCGGCTCCTCCCGCACCTGCCCGCGGCGGCGGCGGCGGCGGCGGCTTCCCCGTTCCCCGCGCGCCCGGGGCGGCCGTGCTCTGCCGGCGCGGTGGAGAAGCCGCGCCTCGCACCGGCCGAGCCTCCCCTGGCGGGATCGAGGGGCTTCCCAGGCGGGGGTGGAGGAAGGGACGTGGTTCTTTCCAGGCCGGCTCAGTCCTGCCAGTGCCAGGTGCTCAGCTCCTCTGTGGGGCGACCCTGGGGGGCTATTTTTGGTTTCCCCGGAGGCAGAAAGTGCTGCAGTGCACGCAGCTTTAAATCAGCAAGAATGCCGACTGTCCCCGTGGAAATCCGCGTTTTATTTAGCATGCCCCAGACTTCTTTGTGGCCCAGAGAAACCAGCAACGGGCACCTTGGTTATGCCAGAAACAGCACTTCCCTTTCCCTTCGAAGCACTTGCCCTTGGGGGGGGGGGTCTCCTCTTTGCTTCCCTGCGCCATGCGAATGGGTCTGCAGGACGTCTGGGGCACCACAGGGCCCCAGTGAGCTGGGCATCAGCACTGTGATGGGGAGCGTTTGTTTTGGGTGAGGGTGGTCAAAGGCATCCTGTACCCCCCCCCACCCCAGGGGTGTGCAGCTAATGTTGAGCAATGTGAAGTGCGTTCGCAGAGCCATAATTCTGACCTGGGCACTTGCTAGTCCCGTTTCCAGGACCAAACTGCGCAGCTGAAGCAGACAGCTGAGATGAGGGGAATTCAGAAGCATTTCCAGCTATATGATAATTTAGGTTACTGTGTGGGAGGGTAATTTCCCAGTCAAACTAGGCCCATGGTGAAGTTTCACTTGTGTGTGCCGCAGCTGCAGCTTCTTCCTCTTCTCCACAGTATAAAAAGCCATACAGCCCTGAAGACAAAGAGTACCATCTGCGGTTTCAGATATTCATGAGCAACAAGCAGCGAATCGATAAGCACAATGCTGGCAACCACACCTTCCAAAGTAGGGATGCTGCTTCTGAGATACTCGCATTTCCCCCCATTTCCTTTTTGGAGAAAGGAAAAAAAAAGAAATGTTACCTGAGTGTGCCTCATCTTGAGTCCTTTCCCTTCTTTCAGTGGGTCTGAACCAGTTTTCAGACATGACGTTCTCGGAATTCAAACAAAAATACCTGTGGCATGAACCTCAGGTAAGGGCATCTGTGTAGGTGAGGGTGCTCTGAGCGATTCACGGGTGTTGCCTCCAGTCTGGTTTGGGAGCGACTCTGGGCAAGGAGGCAGCTCTGGGGCATCCCAGGCCCCTGACCTGTGCAGGGAGGTGGGAGGAAACACAGTCAACCTCCCTGCTCCCTCCTGCTGGGCCAAGGCATGGCTGCTTCCAGGCGGAGCCCACCTGGCAAAACCCCTCAGGCCCAGTCCCCTCCGGGGCACACATTCCTGGGCCATGTGGGGGGAGGGGGGTGCCTGCCTTCCTCCAGCTCAGCTGCTGACCCAAGCGGGGGGGGGGGCTGCCCTTTCCTTTCAGAACTGCTCAGCCACCCAGGGCAACTTCTTCCGCAGTCCTCAGCCATATCCAAGGGCTATAGACTGGAGGAAGAAAGGAAATTATGTGACGCCAGTAAAAAACCAGGTAAAGGACTGGCTTACTAAGTCGGTGAGGTGGGATGAACCTTCCGCTTTGCTCATAGCATTTCCACCGTTTGCTTCCTTGGGGATCTTGCTGAAGGGGGGATGGAAGTTTGAAGGCTCTCCCTTTGGGAGGGTGTGAGCTGCTGTCATCACGTTATGTGCACCCCCCTTACTTCCTCCCACCCCAGGGTCCCTGTGGCAGCTGCTGGACCTTCTCCACCACTGGCTGCTTGGAGTCTGCCATTGCCATAGCAACAGGAAAACTTTTAAATCTGGTAAGGCTTCTCTTTTGAACTCCACCCTTCTGAATTCTTGATTTCAGTTATTGATTTGATGCCTTTTTAAAAGCCTCTCCCTCACTGAGCACTCAAGCTGATTTACAGTCAAATAGTAAAAGAATAATAAAAAACAACCACTTCAACAAAAAAGCTACCTAAACTAAACTGAGAAAATGCATTGCAATAAAATATAGAAACCTCCTGAAGTCAAAGAGCTGCTTTAATTGCCTGGGGGAGCAGTATTGTTTTCACCAGCCGTCCTGAGGCCAGTAACTGGGGAATCCACCTCCATCCCAGGCAAGAGAGTTCCCCAGTCTGGGGCCCACTACACATTGGGTGTGCCTGAGGCCCCTGCCAGACTTTCCTCTCTGGGAAGGGAGGCACCTAATGGGGCCTTGGAGGGTGAATGCCGGCCCCGCGCAGCCTTGTGCAGGAGAATGTTGTCCTTCGGGTACTTGAAATGTTGCTGACCCACACCTGCTGGGGTAAGCAGCAGCAGCTCCCTCCTTTGGGGGCAGGAGGGGAAAGGGCATGCACATCGCTAGGCAGAGAGGGGGCTGAGGGATTAGACTGCTAGGAAAGGGCCCGGGCCCGCCAGCCAGGCAAGTGTCTGCCTGTCACCGCAACTCCTGGCCAGACGGCTTCTTGGCTGACTGGGGACCAGCACTCGGATCCCCAGTCCCCACAGACTGGCTCCGCTTTAGACTGAAACAGGCAGCAAGCACCCCTTCTGAGATGCTGAGCTGATCAGAGGCAAGTGGCGGGGAACGGACTCCGGTCTTGTAGGGCGCTCCCTCAGCTGGGGAGTGGCTGTCAAGCTGGGAGGAAGCTGCCCAGCGCATGGCTGGGACCAAGTGCCTTCTGCCTTCCCCAGGCCGAGCAGCAGCTGGTCGACTGTGCTCAGGACTTCAACAACCACGGCTGCAGTGGGTAAGCAGTGCCGGGGGGCTCCTGAACCACCTCCTTGTTATTCTCTGCATTCATAACGCTTTCATAACTGCCCGAAGGCCATCGCATCTCCTTCACGTATTCTCATTTCCTGTTGCAAAAGACAAACTGAAAGCCAGCCAGCCACTTGCTCTTTTGTTTCCCCTGCCCAGGGGCCTCCCCAGCCAAGCATTTGAGTACATCCTGTATAACAGAGGGCTCATGGGTGAGGACGCCTACCCTTACCTTGCAAAGGTAAGGCTGCTGGGATGAGGAAGGGGGGGCAGGCTCCCTCCATCACTTTGGCTCTGACGGGCTCATCCTTGTCTCACATCCAGAATGGCACGTGCAGATTTGATTCCCGGAAGGCCATCGCGTTTGTCAAGCAAGTCGTCAACATTACGCTGGTGAGCAGCTGCTTCTCTCTGGCTCATGGGTGGGGGCGCCTTCCTTCCTGGCTCCAGAGCCACCAAAACTGCTTTGGGGGCTTGGCTGCTTGCGCAGCTCCTCACACTGAGCCAGCCTCTGCTCCTACTCCATGCTCAGCTGCAACAGGATGTTCCAAGGGCCCGGCCTTCCGCCAGTGCACAGGGGCTTTCCTTTGTGGTGTATTCTCATTGCACGTGTGCCCCACCTCAGGCCCTGCTCGCCCTTCCCGCCACACTGCTCCCTCCTTCAGGTGCGCTCAGCTGCTGTGCTTGCAGCAAGAGCCTGCTTCTGAGCTCAGAAGCCAAACTCCTCCTCCTCCTGCAATGTGTGGAAGGCAGAGACATGTGGCCAAGTTGGTCTTCTTTTCACTGGAGGCACTGCCCCTCCGCTGGAACCGCTCTCCTTGGGAAGAGGCAGTGGAGTGTTCCAATCTCAGCTGTGCGAGCTCTGCTACTCTGCACATGCTCAGAGTGCACTCCTTTTTTGGCCCTGACAAACAGGTTCTGGCTCTACCTTCAGCAGAGACCAATCCACACCTCCTCGCCTACTAACATCTGGGATTTTCTCCTCCTAGTATGATGAGCTGGGCCTGGAGGAAGCCGTGGGGAGATACAATCCAGTGAGCTTTGCCTTTGATGTGACAGATGACTTCATGCACTATCAAAAGGGGGTTTACTCCAGGTGAGAGCATCTGGAGGCGGGGCAAATGCCAGGCCACTCGTGCACGCAGGAGGGCCGAGCTGCCCATCCCGCATGTTTCACGGCGGGGAAGCACTTGTGGGTCGCTCCTGGGGTGGCCCATGGAGTTGTGGGGAGGCCTCTCACATTCCTCTGCACACAGCTGATCAGCGGGCGTAGGAAGGGTGAGCGTGGAATACTGCTGCAAATTGCTTACAAAAATGCTGGGATGGCAACCTTGCTGGAGCAAGCGCAGGTGAAAACCTCTCCCCACTCATGGTGGGGAGTGGAAAGTCATTTTTCCATCACTTGTAGTGTCTCTTAACCCACAGTACTCCCTAGATCTTTGTGGGTGGGGCAGTTAAAGTGCCAATCCCTGCACACGGGGGGTATGTGTAAGCACACAGAAAGACCCTTTCAGGGGGAAAAGGTCCAGCCCTTCTGTTTAGAGCAAGGAAAGAACAGGGTGTATTCAGGAAATTAACCTGGTTTAGTTAAATCATTCCCCCTTTCTTTAGCCAGTGGTTAATCAATCAAGATTGATCAATGGGGAAGGATAGGCTCACATCTTACTCACTGTGCATACTCATTTGCTTTTTTCTTTCCAAAGCACACAGTGTGGTAAAACTCCAGACAAAGTGAACCATGCTGTCCTTGCCGTAGGCTATGGAGAGGAGATGGGCCTTCCCTACTGGATTGTCAAGAATTCCTGGGGTTCCTACTGGGGCATGGACGGGTACAGTATTCCTCTTCAGTCTCTGCGTTTGGCAATTTGGGAGCCTTTGTTTGTGCTGTGGTACCACCTAATGGCTTGTTTCAGGGCTGCAGCTACAGAAAGAATGTGCTGGATGGGACTTCCAGGCTAGAAATATTCAAGATTTATTAGTCGTCATGAAATACTCTCTTCTCCCTGCCCCCAAAAAAGTGACTGCAATTTTTGTGTGTGTGAGGTGGAATATCAGCCTGCCTGCTGGGCTTTGGAGTAAGAGGGTACTAGGGCTAGTTGCCTCAAGTGTGGTGCTTTGCTGCTTTGAATTTGCTTCGTTGTGGGTAGGGTGGATCAAGCTCATTTTCTCTGTGGCCACCTAGCAGAGGGTACAAATGGCCCACACGTCAGAAAGCATGATGTTCCAGGATTAGTACGCACTTCACCTGTCAACAGGAAACTTCCATCGCTCAAAATCTCAACTTTTTCTTTTAGGTACTTTTATATTGAACGTGGAAAGAATATGTGTGGCCTGGCTGCCTGTGCATCATATCCCGTCCCCCTTGTCTGAAGCAGGACCAGATTTTTCCGATCAGAGAGCTGGTATTGCTGCGTCCAGAAAGAGAGGTCCAAGAAGCATCATTCCTCCTCAGCACTCTTTGATCTTGAGGAGCTATTCATTTGGACATGCACTTCTTCCACAGCCATGGCAGGTCCTGCGTGGCGGTCTGGTCAAGAGCAGCTGTGCATTCCCAGCTCCTCCTGTGCCCTGCTTTTCAAACTTAATAAATAAAATCATGCCCTGTTCATTGAATACATCAATATTCCAGTGCACATGTCTTGCTGCTGTTAGCAGGCACCATGTCTTTCTTTGCAAAACCTAGCAGCTCCAGACTAACAGTGTTATAAGCCAGTACCCAGCCCATAAAGTTTGCCCCTCACTTTTGGAGGGGGTTGTAAGCACAGGGAAATGAGATGCAAACAGTGCAGCAAGTGAGAATTCAGCTGAAGCCTGGCTGGATGTGGAATTGGCAACCTGGTTATCTGTGCAGCAGTAAAGGACTGAAAACGCCCTGGCTTCCTTTCCTGGCACGCTGGCCCACCCGCTCGCCCGGCCCGGCAGCAGCCCCCTGCCCGCCCTCCGCGTCCGAGGCCTCGTGTCGGCCACGCCGGGCCCTTCCGGGCGAGACCCCTCGGCGAGCTCTGCGTCGGGCTCCCGTCCTCGCGCAGCCTGTGCTCTGCGCCCACCGGCCACCATGGAGCGCCCCCTCGGCGGGCATCTCGCGAGGAGCTGCCCGGCGCGCATGCGCGGAGCCAGCGGAGGGGCGGGGCCTCCCTTCTGGGCGGGAGCGCGACGCGTCACTTCCGCCGCGCCCGGGCGGGTGGAGCGTCTTGCGGCCAATGGGAGGCGCGGGCCGCGCTGGCGCCAAGTGCAAAGAGCGCGGGAGCCGCGCGGAGCCTGCCGGAGGGCGGCGGCTTTGCTGCGCCGGGGAGCTCTGCGGCAGCGAGGGTAAGTGGTGGCCTGGCGGCCGCGCCCGCAAGAGTCGTGGGCGAAGCCGCCGGACGGGCATCGCGGGCTGCTGCTGCTGTTGCTGCGCGCGCGCGCCTCGGCGCTCCTCTGCCGTCGGAACTTGTGGGCCACGGGCCGTCCGCCCGGGTCTCTGCTGTCAGCTCGCGCGAGTTTGCTTCTCGGGTTTCTATCGCGCCGATGACCTCGCGAGGAGCGCAGTCGCTGCCCTGGCCTCCTCAGGCTTCTCCCCGCACCAACAACCCTTTGGGTAGGCTGGGCTGGGAGTCTGCGACTGCCCCAGAGGGCTCCAGGGCTGAGCTGGACTGGCACCCGGGTCGCCGGAGTCCCACCCCTGCGCCCTTAACCACAGCACCGCACTACCGTTGCTTTGGCCCTGTCCGGCTGTTGTCGCTTTTGGGGAATGGGTCATCACATAGATACAGTCTGAACTGGAACAGCATTTGGTAGTGGTTGTCATGCACACCACTTTCATGAAGTTTATCTGCTTCATGGAAATTATGCATTCTCTGTGCTCTTTTCACAGCTGAATTGAAGTGAAAGGATAAGTTTGGATCTGCTGTAACAGTGGACTTAGGGTCTTAGGTAATTCTTAGCACGTGAATCGGGAGCACATAGATGCTATCTTTATATATGGGTACTTCACTTACTATTTGGCTTGGCTTTTTTAAAACCTATGTACGATTTCTAGAAAGTTAAGAAAGGGAAAGATTCTGGGTGCCTATGGACTTGATGTTGGAGACACTGCCCTATGTGGTGCTTCCTTCAGGCTGCATGGCATCTTCAGCACCATTTTACTGACTGGAAAGGTTTTATCCTTTCTTTTTAGTAGAAGTGGGACTTGAACTACCTGCCCCTGCCTCTTGATCTGTACATAATCCTAGTAACTGAGACAAAGGATTTAGATTGGGAAATAAAGTAGTGGTCAGTGTGACCCATGCTCTCAATGTGTCACTGCCCCTCCTTTTTAAAAGTATATCTTTGTTTTAAAGAGGTGAAATTACATCCTGTGCTTTCCCTCCTTCCGCTGCAGTTTCTTGAAATCAGTATGGCAGCTGTTCCACAAAACAACCTTCAGAAGCAGCTTGAACTTCATTCAGCCAAAGGAACCTTAAATAAGCTGACTCTTCTCAAACATAAGGCTGTGTAAGTGTTGATCACTTATGACTTAATATCTCAGACTGTGTATAGTTGAGCTATGGTAGCTGGTCTCGGTTATTGAGCATGTATAGAAACATAGAAGCAGAGTGAGTCAGAAGGGATCTCCTGGGCCATCTAGTCTGACCCCTGGCTCTGCTCACGACATGCCCACCATGTGCATGTCTAGCCTATCCTTGAACACCCTCACTGATGGGGCCTCAGCCACCTCCCGTGGAAGCCCATTCCACACTCTCGGGGTCCTGACTGTCAGGAAGTGCTTCCTGGCATCCAAATGCAACCTTGGTTCCCTGAGCTTCGCTCCATTGAAGCGCATCCTGCACTTCTCTGCAGTGGAGGTCTCTACCCACCTCTGTGTGACACCCCCTCACATAGAAACATAGAAACAGAGCGAGTGTATGTCAGATCCCCTCTGAGTCCTCTTCTCCACACTGAAGAGACCCAGTTCCCTCAGCCTCACCTCATATGGCTTCCCCTGCAAACCTAAGACCCATCGCGACCCCGTGGACAACATTCCTCCAGGCCTTCCTGTCTTCCACCATCCCCCAGAGTCCACTTAAGCTCACACTGACTGTTTCAGTGACCCTATCTAGCCACCTCATTCTCTGCCATCCCCTTCTTTTGCCGTCAATTGTTCCCAGCATTTTTCTCCAGTGAGTCCTTCTCATTAGGTGGCCAAAGTATTTGAGTTTCATCTTCAGTATCTGGCCTTCTAAAGAGCAGTCAGGGTTGAACTCCTCTAGGACTGACAGGTTTGATCTCCTTGAAGTCCAAGGGACTCTCTGGAGTCTTCTCCTGCACCACAATTCAAAGGCCTCAATCCTTTGGCGCTCAGCCTTCCTTATGGTTCAGCTTTCACAGCCATATATTGCAACTGGGAAAACCCATCACCTTGACTATACTCACTTTTGTCAGCAGGGTGATGTCTCTGCTTTTTAGTATGCTGATTTGCCATAGCTTTCCTCCCCAAGAGCAAGCGTCTTTTAATTTCTTGGCTGCAGTCCCCAACTGCGGTGATCTTGGAGCCCAGGAAAATAAAATCTGACGCGATTGCCATTTCTTCCCCATCTTGTTTGCCAGGAAGTGATCGGACTGGATGCCATGATCTTAGTTGTCTTAATGTTGAGTTTCAAGCCAACTTTTGAGCTCTCTTCCTTCACCCGAATCAAGAGACTCTTTAGTTCCTCTTCGCTTTCTGCCATTAGAGTGGTATCATCTGCATATTGTTGTTGATATTTCTCCTGCCAATCTTAATTCCAACTTGTGATTCATCTAGCCCCACCTTTCTCATGATGTGCTCTGCATATAAGTTAAATAGGCAAGGCGACAGTATACAGCCTTGCTGAACTCCTTTCTCAATTTTGAACCAATCAGTGGTTCCGTGTCCAGTTCTCACTGTTGCTTCTTGACCTGCATATAGGTTTCTCAAGAGACAAATGAGATGGTCTGGTACTCCCATCTCTTTAAGAACTTTCCACAATTTGTTGTGATCCACACAATCAAGGGCTTTACCATAGTCATTGAAGCAGAAGTAGATGTTTTTCTGGAACTCCCTAGTGTTCTCCATGATCCAGCATATGTTGGCAATTTGATCTCTAGTTCCTCTGCCTCTTTGAAACCCTGCCTGTACTTCTGGTAGTTCTCAGTCCACATACTGCTGGAGCCTAGCTTGTAGGATTTTGAGCATCACTTTGATAGCATGTGAAATGAGTGCAATGGTGCGGTAGTTTGAACTTTCTTTGGCATTGCCTTTCTTTGGAATTGGGATGTAAACTGACCTTTTCCAATCTTGTGACCACTGTTGAGATTTCCAAGTTTGCTGGCATATTGAGTGTAGCACTTTTACTGCATCGTCTTTTAGGATTTTGAATAGCTCAGCTGGAATACTGTCACCTCCACTAGCTTTGTTGTTGCTCAGACTTCCTAAGGCCCATTTGACTTCACATTCCAGGATGTCTGGCTCGAGGTCAGTGACCACCCCATCGTGGTTATCAGGGACGTTATGCTCTTTCTTGTATAGTTCTTCTGTGTAATCTTGCCACCTCTTCTTAATCTCTTCTGCCTCTGTTAGGTCCCTGCCATTTTGGTCTTTTATCATGCCCGTCTTTGCATGAAAAGTTCCCTTCATATCTCCAGTTTTCCTGAAGAGATCTCTGGTCCTTCCTGTTCTATTGTTTTCTTCATTCATTCATTTATTTATTTATTTATAGCATTTCTATGGCGCACCCATTGCCGAAGCCTCGGGGCGGCTTATTTCTTTGCACTGTTCATTTAAGAAGGCATTCCTATCTCTTCTAGCTATTCTCTGAAATTCTGCATTCAATTGAGTGTATCTTTCTCTTTTTCCCTTGCCTTTTGCTTCCCTTTGTTCCTCAGCTATTAGTAAAGCTTCCTCAGACAGCCATTTTGCTTTCTTGCATTTCTTTTTCTTTGGGATGGTTTTAATTGCTACTGAAAAAAAATATTTTAGTCCTACTTTTTTAGTGATGCCTGTAGCATTGTAAAAACTGATCCATGGGGTTGGGGAGGTCAGAGAAATGTTTGTTTGTTTATTAAATTTCTATAAAAGCTGCCCTCTTAGCATTAAGAGGGCAGCCGTTACAATAAAATCAATAACATCAGTAAAATAATGCAGTTAAAAAGTTATAAACAAGCAAAATAAGACAATATATGCAATCAAGCAAAATGTAAGTAATAAATTCAATTAAAAAGTTAAAATTAAAACCAGTGTTATCAATAAATAGGAAAGAGACTATAACTGCAGTTTAAAGCAACTCTTTTCTGCTGTTACCATTTTGATGCCATTCTCATATCTGTTTGGTCCATAGTGCATTTAGATTATCTGTTACATTCTGCTCTGTCCAGTAGCCAGAACTGCAGGTGGCTTACAGTGTATCTTCTGTGCTAGCATTGATTTGAAATTTGTAATGAATGCTTTATAATGCAAGTGCTGGTCTTAAAATGAAATCACTTAGTTTCCATATAAGTTTGTGCTTGTTTGCTTTCCTAGAGTAACAAATAGAGGCTGCCGGAGTTAATTCTAAGTCATTTTAGTCCCCTGTCAATATGGAAATTAACCTTTGTAATTTTAAAATCTAAACAAGTTATAATGAATATGTGATCTGGAATGAGATGTCAAATTAAGAAATTTTCTATATTGTTTTTCAGTATTTGTGTGTAATATTCAAGTATTTGTTTGAAGTGCAAAGAAATGTCATAGAATAAGAAATGTTGATACAATTAATAACGCAAGCTAGACCTGGCTTGGGTTTACATGTTGTATCCTACTGTTAGATGAATGACTAAAAATCTAAACCAGTTGTTTGTTTGCTTTGATTTTTGTAGGGGTTTTACTTTCAAAAAGAAAACCATTATTGATAACAGTTCACTGGTGCAAACTTCAGGAGGGACAAAAGATGTGGCCTTAAAGGAAAAGGATATTAACTCATCCTTGATAAAACCAAGCGTGTCTTTCTCTGGCACTAAGGATAAGCAGACCAAAATTGGTAGCCACTTTGAAAGAACTTTGAAAGATCAAAAAGAAAGAAAAAACCTTCCAAATAAACCACTTTTGGATGTTCTGGATTGTTTCATGTCTCCTGTGAAAGAAAGAGTACTAGGCAATGAACAGAGTGGCTCCCACTTCCCCAAAGCCGATCTTGACAGCTCATACAAGTCAGTTATTAATACTGACGATGTTTGGAATGACATGGATGACTTTGAAATACCTGGGAAGCAAAAGCCGTTGTCATTTTCCAACAGTCTGTCTGTTAAAACTAGCAAGGCTTCAAGGAAGCTGAGTATATTTACCAGTAAGTCATCAAAGAATGAAGCCACAGGTAGAGCTAACCAAGAATATAATGAAGACTGTAAGAATAACAGAACTCAGATGCCAGGCAAGGAACAGAGCAGCGAGTTGGTCATCTGGATTGATTCTCCAACAGCTAGCCCCTGTGATAATGTTCAGGAGGAGACTTCTGCAGAAATTCTCTCCAGTGGCAACAAAGAGTCTGCAAAAGGTAAGCAGTTTCTTTCCAGCCAAGTATTTTACTTGTGGCATCGTCTCTTGCCTAAGATGGAGTCTAGAATAGCCGTGCTGCATTTGCTGCAACAGATTAGCATGGGCAATAATTACCACTTTCTTTTAACAGTGTGTAGCAAAACTATATATATAATTTTGCTCCTACATGGATCTTTTTCCATGATATCCTTCATGGAGTTTAGGGCAGTGTTCTCACACAGACTGTGAGTTAGGTTAGGCTGAGTGAGAGTGACTGGTCTAAAGGCACCCAGTACACTTAGTGATTGAATGGGAGTTTGAACCTGCCCCTTTGCTGTCTAAATCCTATGCTGTCCTTCATAGCATACCGTGCAAATAAAAAAGGAACAATTTTTGAGAACTGAGACACGCATCCATGAGGTTAGCATAACTGCATGGGAGTTCTGAAATATCTCACTCAGTAACTTAATGTATATCATGAGATGTGAAAGATGTGTAAAGGCATGTTCAGTTGCTATTACAGAGCTTTGCTTTTTAGGGAGCAAGGGAAGGGATGTTAAATGTTTTTGCAAACATTTGCAAAATGTTTTTCTAGCATTAAACAAGGATATGTGCTTGTTTAATGCTAGAAAACCACTTAGGTAATTAAAAACAGGTGAGAGTTTTTGTGTCCTTTTAATACCATATCAGTCTTTGTTGAGTAAAATACTTTGCTCTGCCTTGCTTGCTAAAGTACAGAATGATACTGGCTTCATGTTAATGGTGAATGAGAAGCAAAAGGATGGGTGCTGTGATGCGGTGGCAGACTCAGAGGAGACGGAGGACTATGTAGACTTCATACAACCTTCTCCAGAGGAAGAGGTGCCTTCTGCATCATTTTTAAAAAGCATTAGGTATGATGCTTCTATTCGCCTCTTCAGGATTTTCCTCTCCAGCCTCAGCTTGCTGTTGCACTTCTGGTTCCTGTATTGCAATCCCACTGCTCTGTCAGAAGAGCCTTCATCTTTTCTTAGTCCCTCGAGGGCGAACACTCGCTCTTGTAGTGCTCTCACCTTTTCTTCCAACAGGGCTACTGGCTTGCCCTTGGTGCACGTGTAGCCCGTGTTGACCTTAGGCAAGCAGTCCAACATGACAGAGATGCTGCAGGTCACCACCACTGGCGAGTCTTGGTCCATTCTTTCTACCACCGTTCTGATTCTAGCTTGCTGGTCCTGTCGTGAGAACCGGTAATTCCCCCCGTCTTCCCTGAAGGTTAACAACACAGTCCTGCCAGGGAGTGTGTTACAAAGAAGCCGTCCCGAGGCTTTTTGCAAATGAGGAGGCATAAAAATGTTCTAAAGAAATAAATGAAGAAAACAGGGAGGGGAGGACTAAGTGGTGGGGGGAAAGATTAGGGAATTCAATATACAGTGGTACCTTGGCTCACAAACTTAATCTGTTCCATGACTCTGGTTGTGACCCAATCTGGTCGTGACCCAAGTCAAATTTCCCCATAAGGTTCAATGTAAATAAGGTTAATCCGTTCTGTAACTATTTTTTTAATCAGAAAAATTTGAAGCAAAGTGACAAACAACAAAGTGACAAAGAACAACAAAGTACTGTACAGTACAGGGAGAACACTAACCTGGGGGAGGAGAGGTTATTGTTTTGAGGGAGAGACCCCCTCCATAAAGACACTGGGGAGATCTCTTTCCGGGGTTTCCTCTCTTCTTTGTCTCCTACCTGCAGGGTCAATTTTGGTGAAAAATCCAGTCACTTGTTTTTTCCTGCACTGCATAACCCTCCGGAAATGAGAGACCACGTTATTGCTCATCAGATTCAACACTCTGTTTGTTTGTTTGTTTGTTTGTTACAGTTATGTTGAGGTGGTGCTTCTCAAAGAAATCCTGGCACTCGTTCCATTTTTTCATAATGGATTGTATCATATCACTGCTAACCTTCCTTAGCAAGTGCCTGCTGCTGCTCACTGGAGTTCAGCAAGTTCTTCTGTTGTCAGCTCCTCTATGTCTGCCCTTCACGAACACAGCTGTGATCATGGCCATCTCCCCACTCTGGGAGTGGGTGGGGAGATGGCTGCAATCTTGGTTGCCACCCAATGTGGAGTTTGTGACCCAAGTCAAAATGTTCATTAAATTTTTGTTTGGGACCCAATTTGGTTGTGAACCAAGGCGTCGGTGAGCGGAGGCACCCCTGTATATATCATATATTTGGAGATCTTAAAGATATTGCCCTTTAGCATTGCAGTTATATTTTCAGTGAACCTGCTGCAGAGAAAACTCCTGAAGCTCTGAAAAACAGCTTTACAGATTCTGAAGTATCCACCAGTGGAAGCAACAAAGGGCAGAAAGGTAAACAAAACAGGCCTGCAAAGATATTTCTTCTGGGCAGACACAGGCTTCCTGTAGACTTGTTTACAGTGTTGGAGCTGGCTAAATCCCAGGGCTGGGTAACAAGGGCTCCGGAGTCTGATCTTGCGTGTCACTTGAGGTGGAACCGTACTTACCTCTTTCCCTCTCCAATCATAAACAGTTCCCTAAATAAATTGCGAAACACTTAGCTCCAATGCTGTCTAGCAAATTAAAATGTGAAGTGTTGGGACTCCGCTGAGCTTGAAACAGGCCAGCTTCAAGTTGTTGGGAGACTATGATGAAAGGGGTACCCTGACTATATAATGTTAAATTTCAGGGACGGTCTTAACTTTGGAAGACTCCCTCCACAGTGTGATGGTGAGCATCTGTAAACTGGTAGATTCCATCCCAGAGAGGGAGCTGAGGTCATTGTCATGTGGGAAGGAGCTGATTCAACAGCGAGATTGCAGGTCTGTTGTGGGAAGAGATCAAATTTTCTTACAATAAGAAAAACAATCATTTAAAATAAGTGTACGTGAAATGTGTGACCATGAGTGTTTGTAGTAATGCAGCTGTCAATAGAAACGGCTATGCAGGAGCTTCAGAATAGGTGGGCAACTAGCCATGTATCTGCCATCCGTAGGTGGCATCACAATAGCACCTGCTAAGATATTAAAAACATTGTTAAGACCCTTAATTCGTTGGGTGGTAAAAGATGGGCAGTTCTTTTTCTGGTAGTCTTTTGGCTGTAGAAAATGAACTTAGCTTATGATGATTTCTATACAGCAGGTAAATAATTGAGGAGAATGTGTACATAATTAAATCTTAAAGAGACTTTTATGACTAAATTTATCTGTTCTGCGACTTTCCCCCAAAATTTCAATTTTTCTTATTTCCAGAAAAAAACTGCTAAATGACATTTATGGAAGAGGAAAGAATACTAGTACATCTCTGAGTACAAACAGCAGACTTTATTCTGGGTATGATGGATCTCTGGATGGTGGTATTTTCTTTCAGCTGGGGAAAAATTATTTCACTAGCCCTCATGGAGAAACTCTTACTTCTAGACAACAGCGAGTTGCTGCTGGATACTGGTGCAACCATTCAACTCCCTCCTTTGTACCAAACACTCAAGACTTAAATGAAGCTTGGCCATCTGGTTTTCCAGAGCATTTTGCTGTGGACAGTGATATTTCTGCACTGGAAAATTCAGTGTTGCCTTTTTCCAAAAGTGGCACCAAAGAAAGAAAGACAGAACAGAAAGGTTGGTTTTATTCAGAGATGAATGTAACAACTTCAGGGGGACAAAACAAACCCTGCCTACCTAAAAGCACTCTGGGAGGTGAGCACTCCTTGGTGACGGGAGAGGAGAACTTCTCTAATGATGATTTTGACATTGATGACTTTGATGAACTGGATGATATGCTTACTAATTCAACAACTGAACAGTGTTCCGCAACTCACCACCAGCTTGTGGAGGCAGTGCAACCTTCCAAACCATTCCTGGAAAAGAACTCCCCTATTGCCAGAAGAAACAGCCATCTTCCTCATCCTATTTATCCCCAAGCAAACTGCTCTGCATCTGCCAAGATTTCCTCTGGTAAATTATGCTTAATCTTAGAATGTCTTTTGCTGTGGTAAGAAACTATCATGGGAGGTACAATGGACTGATCTGACGTACGTATTGTGGAGCATCCTTTGTTGCTATGGGGGTGCCTTCCCATGCACAATTGCTTGCTGATTCACAATGGCTAGGCAGTGGTCTGCCTTTCCTTCTCCCAGTCACACTGTCCTTGTATTTGTATTCTGAAACCTTTGAGAAATCTGACACTTGATCTGCTGCACAGATGCCAGAAATACTTCATGTTCTGTTATTGATAGACGTTAAGATCCAGTCCTGCCAATCTACCCATTCCATTGAGCATGTAGTGCTTTTACAGATAAATTGAATTGATATAAAGGACTTGGTAAAGCACTGGAAAAGGCCAAAATCATGTCCAGCCTTCTAATAAGGGTTCCTCTTCTCCTAGGCCCACTGTTCAAAAATCCACCTTCTGGAGATCCAGCATTAGAACGCTTCAGAGGCTTCATGTTTCCTCATTCGAATGAAATGATGAAGATATTTCACAAAAGATTTGGTCTGCATCACTTTCGGACCAATCAGCTTGAGGCCATCAATGCCACTCTCCTAGGGAAAGACTGCTTCATCTTGATGCCCACAGGTAAGCGTGGGTGAGGGTGCCTGCCCCCCTTGGGATTGGGTGTGGAGTATGAGCTAGCTTGGTACTGTGTGGGGTTTTTGAGGCCGTGGAATGAGCAAACGGTGCAGGATGCTCGTGGCAAGGTGCCATTCACAGGGAAGGACTTGTGCATTAAGGACACTCGGTGTGCCTTTTGGCAGTCGGAACAGTGATGGAAGAGTGAAGATCTGAATGAATAAATGGGCAGCAAGATGGGTGGGACCGAACAGGTCACAGGGAGGCATAGGATAACCGGACATGGGATAAGTAGGTTTAAAGTATTTTTAAACTATCAGTTAACAACCAGATTTAAAAGAGCAGTTCAGATAATTGGATGAAATCAGGTTGCTCACACTCCCCGAGTAATTAGATGTTCTGCTTTTTGTAACAATCAAATGTTAGCTTGCAACTTTGCAGAATCAAAATGCGTAATTTAGACCCTCTGGTCCTATGGTTCTGTGCTTTTTGTCATGAGAGCCAGTGTGGTGGAGCCGCCAGAGCATGGCTGGTCCGGACCTGGAGAGACCTGGATTCTAGTCGCTGCCTGGCCTGAAGTTCACTGGGTGATTTGAGGTCAGTCATTGACTCTCAAACCCTTGGACTCAATGGCCTGCTTGTAAGGGTAAAAGGGAGAGGAGGAGGAGGACTCCCCCTTGAAGGGAGCCCCTAGGCTTGGAGGAAAGGCGGCTTATAAATTAAATAATAAATAGATACGTTTTGTGGGATTAAGTTTTGCTTATAGGCAAGGCATGTGCACACACAAGGACATTGCACAAAAGCCCAAATCCAAATCGAGTTTTATAAAACATGTTTATCCGCTCTGACTAAATGGAATCTGTTAGATTTCTTCCCTTGTTGATTGGCTGTGTCTCTATTGATTTGCTTAGCCACATATAAATGTGGCCAACCACTCCTTAGCAAGGTGGTTCTTAGCCCTGTTCCAGGGCCATCTTCTGGTCTTTTAAGTGGAGGGGTTTTTGGTCGTAGTCCTATGCATGTTTAGACGCAAAAAGCCCCACCACCCCAGCTTCCCTGATGCAGCTCTGCTGGCTGCTCCCAGCAGTTGTAGGACCTTTTTTTTTTTTTTTTTTGCCTGTGCATCTATTGGCTTGTGCCCTTAACATACTCAGTGAGCCACTTCACTCAAAGTGTCAGTTATAGATCTATTCAATAAAATAAATGTATCCTTTGTATAACAATCAAAGGCACAACTTTTTCAGAATTACTGTTTTAAAAGTTCTGGTAAGATTTTGTTTTCAGACAAAATTTTCTATTTCAAGACAGGAAAGAGCTGTGAATAGTGCAATCTTGCATTGCAACTTGTGTTTGCAGTGTTCTGCTTGGAATGGTAGGGTGTGAAAAGCTTGGAATAGTTATCAGAGACGTCAGAAGGAGCATTTTAGCTGTTGGCCAACCTCATATGTAAGCTGTCCTGAGATTTTGTATAATAGGACATCATACAAAAGCTTTTAATAAATAAACAAAATAAATATGACAACTTGCGTCTGCTTAGTGTCCACATTTTGGGCAAACTTTCCAGCTAACCTTTATTTTTCTGTTTGATGCTTTACTCAGGTGGTGGTAAGAGCTTGTGCTACCAGCTGCCCGCTTGTGTTTCAGTGGGAGTCACCATTGTAATCTCTCCCTTGAGGTCGCTGATCATAGATCAAGTTCAGAAGCTCACTGCAATGGATGTGAGTTCAGGTCCATGTTGCCTCTCCCACCCTCATTTTCTTGTTGATGTATAAAAGGGCAAGGTTGTGTCTTGGCTGTGCCTGGAGCCACCATGGGCCAGAGCAGTGCTGCCTTTTGCTTTCGCGTGAATGTAGAACTCCCACTCCCTACACTGATACTTGGGCAGTGAGATTCGGATTCAGGTTGATCTAAAGTGCTTGGATTTACAACCGTTCAATCCTATGTATAATGATTTAGTTGAGGAAGTGCAGGGAACGATTATCAAATTTGCAGATGTCACAAAAGTGGTTGGGATAGCTAATACCCTGGAAGACAGAAAGTAGATTCAAGGTGATCTTGATAGGTTGGAGGACTAGGCTGAAAGCAACAGAATGAAATTCAGTAGGGACAAATGCCAAGTTCTGCACCAAGGAAAAGGAAATTGGATGCATCTTTCCAAGATCAGGGAATACTTGGCACAACAATTCCACAAATGAGAAGAATCTTGGAATTGTTATAGATCACAAGCTGAGTGTGAGTCAACAATAAAATATGCCAACAATATGATATGATAGCACTTTTCAAGTAAAAGTGTCACAAAGAAGAGGGCCAGGATCTCCTCTCAATCAGTCCAGAGTGCAAGAAGTGGAATAATAAGGGGGTTAGTTCCAGGAAGCCAGATTCTGGCTCAACATCAGGAAGAACTTCCTGACTGCTAAAGCAATGTGCCCATGGAGCCAGTGGCCTAGGGAGGTGGCGGGGTCTTCCACACTGGAGGCATTCAGGATGCAGCTGGACACCCATCTCGGAGGGATGGCTTTATGTGGAGTCCTGCACTGAGCAGGGGACTGGGCCTGGCGGCCCCTTCCAAATTCACTAGTCCAGGATTGTGTGAGAGGGGGCTTTTGCACTTGTGTCCTGCGTGTGAGGTGCTGCCGGGCAAGTGGGTGGCAAGCTTGGACAGAATGCTCGGTGGGTAGATACTTGGTGAGGTCCAGCCGCTAATGGTCTCGTGGTCCTTTGTGTCGCAGATACCAGCTACTTACCTGACATGTGATAAGACTGATTCTGAAGCATCCAGAATCTATATGCAGCTATCAAAGAAAGACCCCATCATAAAGCTCCTCTATGTTACTCCAGAGAAGGTTTGTATGAGGGTTGAGGCGCCACCTGGGGGTAGCCCGCAGGCATATTGTGCACCTGTCACAGTCCGAGAGCTGGGTGATGGAGCTCTGACTTCTGCTCTGGCATGAAGCCTGCCGGGTAGTTGTGCAGGTCTGGCTTAGTTCTTTCCCAACACTCCAAAGTCATCAGCCATGATTTATTGTTGGGTTACGGCTCTGATTTGTTAGGCAGAGACAAGTCAGAGTTCCTGTTCTACACATAGCACTAAATGAGCCATGGACAACAGGTCTGGTTTATGTGAGGTAGTTTGGGATTGGTGCAAGCCTTTTTACAATGACCAAAGAAAGGTAACTTTATTCTGAGAGGCCTTTCTTGCTGACCAGCCAGTGTCTTGATGATACCATGCTTTTAATACTTTGCTTTTCTTTAACTTTGTACTGTAAACTGGTCCAGAAACTGCTTGGCCATGAAGCAGTATCCAAATATTGTATGAATGAATGAACGATTCTCTGAAACAGCTGATCCTCTGAGATTTCTGACTTACCATATTTTTTGCTCTATAAGATGCACTTTTTCCCCCCTCAAAAGTAAGGGGAAATGTCTGTGCGGCTTATAGAGCAAATATGTGTGTACAGTAAGTCTGTCAGCTGTGCAGCCCATGGGGAAGTGATGGGAAATGTGCCTGTGATTATGTACCCATTTGATTCAGAATATTTTTTTTCTTGTTTTCCTCCTCTAAAAACTAGGTGCCTCTTATGGTCAGGCGTGTCTTATAGAGCAAAAAATACGGTAATTGACATGCATCTTCCACAGGTCTGTGCAAGTGGCCGGCTGATGTCCACGCTGGAAAATCTGTATGAGCGGCAGCTGTTGGCACGCTTTGTGATTGACGAGGCGCACTGTGTCAGCCAGGTGATCTTTCCTCAGTTGGAAATTCAGGGGTCACTAAACCAGTGAGACCCCACAGTAAACAGAGCAAAATATATTTCACGTTCTCTTTCCACTAGTGGGGCCATGACTTTCGTAAAGACTACAAGCGCCTGAATATGCTTCGTAAAAAATTCTGCTCGGTTCCTATGATGGCTCTTACTGCCACTGCAAACCCCCGGGTGCGAAAGGACATTCTAAATCAACTCGAGATGCTTAAGCCGCAGGTGTAAGTTTTATCTGAACTCAGGGTGGGGCAGGTGGGCCTCAGCCAGCCTTCTGCAGGCCGATTGCATCTCACCCATAGAGCTAGCCCCATACACCTTTCCTCAGGAAGAATGTGATGCAAGCAAAGCTTTACACACCCTACTGTCCCTTCCGTGTGGGGCACTGTGCATCATGTACACCAATGGAATTGCTGCTGCTATATCTGAGCAGCCATCAGAGGTGGCAGCAGTGATTCCTCTCACAGCTAATCCTGGAGAGGCTCCGCCTTGGCTGAGGACCCTCACGGGGAATCAGTTGGCCCAGCAGGCCAAATTGGGCTGTAAGCCAAAGCATCTTGTCCCTGATCTCGAGCATGCTGAGATGGGAAACAAAGTCCCTGGAAATAAATTTGCTGATTGGAGTTCCTAATGGCTCTCTTCTCTTTATATACCTTTTTTTAAAAGAATCACTGCATGTTTTAATTATGTTCTCCCCCCCCCCCTTTTTTTTAAGGTTCAGTATGAGCTTTAACAGGCACAACCTGAAATATGATGTTTTGCCAAAAAAGCCAAAAAGTGTTGCTTTGGACTGCTTGCAGTGGATCAGAAAATACCACCCATGTGAGCTAACTTCCTTTCTTCCTCCTTGATCCTTTCTTATTCATCTCGATTGGATTTTGTAAGCATATGTTTCATGAAAGGATTCTAAATTGGAAGGAAATATTTGATACTTGGTTAGTGACATATCCAGAAGCTTTAATTTTTGATGTGCTTTGAAGCACATCGTAAGCCATGCTAAAAACGCCCTGTCATGATGAGCCATGGAATGGTTGCTGGTAAGTTAGAGTGAAGAAGCCCTGGTTCACATCCTGCTCAGCAGTGAACCGCGTGGGGTCCTTGGGCAAGTCACTATCTCAGAAGCCAGACTGCCATTGCCAGTTGATTTTATGAGTAAAATTGTGGAGAGAACCTCATGCACATGGATAAAATAGGAAAGGGCAACAGGGAATGTCACCTCACACGATGAGCTGTTCTGTAAGAAGGGCAGGGCAGAAATGTGTAAGTAATGGAGCATTGTCTGCTCACCATTTACATGTTTGTTTATACCAAATATTGGATGGTTCTAACTGCCCTGAGGGCCTTTTCTCTGGCCAAAAGTAGAATTAAAAATCCAAGCGAATGGGATGCGAAGGCATATGAAAATGCAGTTGTCGTTGTTAAGAGGCTGAGTTGCCTGAGCCTTATGCTTGCGTTTTGCAGATGACTCTGGAATAATTTACTGTCTCTCACGGTATGAATGTGACTTGGTTGCCACAAATTTGCAGAAAGCTGGTCTTTCTGCCCTTGCATATCATGCTGGTCTCCCTGATAACATCCGAGATCTTGTGCAGCAGAAGTGGATTAATCAGGATGGATGTCAGGTAAAGTGGATCAAATGTAAAGATGAAGGTAAAGAACACAAGTAGGCAGTAAAATCAAGAGGCACAGAACACTCCCAATACCAATTTAAATGTTGATGATTAATCCTCTAAAGGAGAAATGTTGACTTTGCAGAATGGACAATGTTTTACAATGAAAAGTCTTCACATTAGCACATCATTGATTGAACACGAGAGTGTAGTTTTTAATTAAAAAGAAGAAATTTAAAAAACCTGCAAAGACAGGGAAGTAAAATGCAGTGAGCCAGAAGCAGTTTGCACAAATGTGATGCGATAATTATTGTGGCAAAGCAAAGTGGCAGCGATTGACTCTTTCTAAATACGTTGCAGTCTTTATCTTTTATCCTCCTTAGAGTTAGTGTGAGGTGAAGCAGAGAGAATATTCAGGTAGCTGGTACTACGTTTGTCACAAAATGGGGCAGTGGTGTCCAGCTTAACCTCAGTTGTATGAGATTTCTGCTTTGTTTTCTTCCAGATTATATGTGCAACCATTGCGTTTGGAATGGGGATTGATAAACCAGATGTGCGCTTTGTGATCCATGCCTCTCTCCCCAAATCCATTGAAGGTTACTATCAGGAGTCGGGCAGGGCTGGGCGTGACGGAGAAATGTCCAACTGTCTCCTCTTCTACAGCTACAGTGACGTCACCAGGCTGAGACGGCTCATTCTGAGTAAGTGTTCCTCTCTCAAATCTCCGGGTAAAATCCAACCAGCGTGGGCTGCACATTTGCAAAGCGAGGGCAAAAGGGGGCTTCAGCGCTAACCTTCTGCTTTCTTGTCCTTGTGTAAAGTTGCAGTCCTACTTCTCCAATAGAAAGTCAGTTTGCCTGCAAGTGCTATGACTGCTTGCCATTTACATTTTAGGCAGATAATTTCATACCAGGATGCCTGGAATAAATAGGACACGGTAGCCAACCCTGGAATACTAGAACATTTGCAAACTGTGAGTTGGGAGACTGGAGTACTTTTTTCCTGTGTTCTAGTGGAAAAAGATGGTAACCACGACACGCGGCAGACACATTTCAACAACCTCTACAGCATGGTCCATTACTGTGAAAATGTAGTGGAATGCCGGAGATTGCAATTGCTATCCTATTTTGGAGAAACTGGCTTTAATTCTAAGTTTTGTAAGGAATACCCTGAAGTGAGTTGTGATAACTGCTCCAAACAGCAGGTACGACAAGTTCTTCCTAGCTTTCTGAAATGTTATTCTTTCAGAATATACTAATGAAATTCACTGATGATGACTTTCAAACTCTTTCTTTAGAATATTGGTCTTCTTGGTGTTTGTTTTAGATTACATGTAGCATTCCTAAACCATGAATTTAACTTGCGCATCTTGCATATGGAACAGTGTCCAGATGAACTCACAGTATGTTGTCAGCCGTAGTGAAGCAAAGCTGATTTCCCTTGTCATGATTCTTTTTAGGAGTATAAATTGAGGAATGTGACAGAAGATGTGAAAGACATTGTCAGGTTTGTTCAGGAGCATTGTGGTGAAAAGGCAACTATGAGAAGACATGTCGGAAGATACACACTGAATATGATGATTGACATTTTCTTGGGTAAGTTCTAATATCCGTCACTGACGTTTGGTGTTGGATTGCCATAGGCAAGGACAATAAGCTCCCTTCTCTGGAGGTTAGACTTCCTCAACGTTGAACTTTCGGGCTGTGTCCCACTGGTGGTTGAAGCTGCAGCCAAAAGAGGCAGAGACAGATGTCTGCATTCCTCCTTCCTCTTCCTCTGTTTCAAGAAGGCACAATCTGTCTTATTCTGAACAGGCACAAAAAGCGCCAAGATTCAGTCTGGCCTGTTTGGCAAGGGAGCAGCATACTCACGCCACAATGCCGAGCGACTCTTTAGGAAGCTGGTATTGGACAAGATTCTGGATGAAGACCTGTACATCACGGCTAATGACCAAGCAGTAGCGTATGTGCAGTTAGGAGAACGAGCTTACGCTGTGCTAAGTGGCACTCTCCAGGTATGTAACAACCAAGTTTGGGTGTTTTAATCCTTCCTGAGGTGCTCAGTATTCTTCCCCCAATATAAGTTCAATGTTTTGAGCATCAGCAAAAGAAATTAAGCTAGCAGGAAGGAAATTTAGTGACCTCCTGCTATCTTGTAAAGAAAGGCCTTTGGAAGGAAAGGGACTGCACTGATCCGTTTCTACTTGTTCCCACAGTAGCTGTAATGGGGAGGCAACTCCACTTCAACCAATCGCTCCGGTGCAATAGTAGTTTTGTACAGTGTCCTTTCCTTTCCCAGGTAGAGTTCTGTGAAACTGAAAGCGCCAGCAGCATTCGCAAGCAAAGGGCTTTGGTGGCCAAGATGTCCCAGCGGGAAGAAATGATCAAGAAATGTCTCTCGGAACTCATGGATGTCTGCAAAAACCTTGGGAAAATGCTTGGCATTCATTACTTCAATATTTTTAGCACTGCCACTCTTAAAAGAATTGCAGGTAATGTGGACCTTCTTGGAAGAACTTACTAGATCATGTGGTTATTCTGTTCCGTCGCAGCCAAATCAAGTGTCATATTAAAGCCTAGCATGTCACTTGGGTGCAGAGAAATACAACGAACTGTCAACCTTAAAAGGCCATGAAGTACAAATATTCTTTCTATCTCTGCTGTGAATGGATCAGTCTGAGAAATGTAAACATGAGAGATTTTATTTTTTATCATGTAGTATTTTAGAGTTTTAATTTTTGTGAACTGCCCTGTGAGCTTTGTCTAAGGGGCAGTATAGAAATGTTATAAACCTACAATACCGCTTGCATTTCTTACCTTTTTTGCCTCATAGTTGGGCTGAATTCACTGTCGAAGTGCATGTATTTGTAAATTCTGTTCTCTTTGATGCTCTGCTCCACTCCCAGTGCCTGGCAGGTGCCATGACTTAATTCCATTGGAAGGGAATTTCAGGACAAAACATGCTTGTAAGATCTTGTTTTGTTCTCAGTATGAGGCTAGAAATCACATTCAGTGTTTTTCACATAAAAGAAACAGCTTTGTGGAAGTCCGTTTGTTTTAACAGCGGAATTTTGTTTGTATTATTTTTGCTTCTGCCAACTCAAATGTTGAATCTCGGGCTGCTTTCATCTTCAGAGACATTGTCTTCGGACCCCGCAGCTTTGCTTCAGATTGATGGTGTTACAGAGGACAAGTTAGAGAAATACGGAGCAGATATAATTGAAGTGATGCAGAAGTACTCTGAATGGTCATTCTCAGGTATTTTGGGGCTATTAAATTCTGTATAGACATTTTATTTATTTAGGGTACATAGTCTTACACATTTAGATGTTACTTAATCTGTATAGTTACACTCCGGAGGTCACACTCTGGACCTGATTTTCTTGACGGGGCAGGAAGATACTGATCTGGAAGCAAGGAACTTATGTTTAACTCCCTTGTCATGGTCAGATCACTTCCTTGTGAGGTTTGCGCTCAAGGCTGACTTCCCCCTCTGTAAGGGTGCGGACCCTATTAAGATGGTCCACCCCCAGAACAGTAAGGATTCTGATGGGTTCCTGAGGGCTCTGGGGAATTTTCCAGTTGATAAAACTGGTGCTCCTGTCAGTGCTCTGGTTGATTTGTGGAACAGAGAAATGGCCAGGGCAATCAACACGATTGCTCCTAAGCATCCTCTCTCACCAGGCACAGCCTGCTCATTGCCATAGTATACACCTGAGTTACGGGTGATGAAGCAGGCTGGGAGACGATTAGAGCACAAGTGGAGGAAAACTCAGGATGAATCTGACCGAACACGCCTATGAGCTCATTATTGAGCCTATGCTGTGGCGGTGAGGGCACCGAAGAAATTCTCCGCTTCCATTGCCTCCTCGCAATGCCGTCCAGCGGAGCTCTTTTGAGTGGTGCATGGCCTGATACATTCTGGCCCAAAAAAAGATCCAGTGGCACTATCAAGAGCCCGCTGTGACAATTTTGCCCAGCATTTTAAGGAGAAAATCGCTCAGATTTGTCACGAGCTGGACTCCACAGTTGATAGGGTTCCATTACGGGATGTGTTCGGAGCCCCGTCTGGTCCAACATTGTTGGATGAGTTCCAGTTGTTGCAGCCTGATGGTGTGGACAAGGTGCTTGGACTGGTATGCCCTACCACCTGCTTGCTTGATTCTTGCCCTTACTGGCTACTTACCAAAGCCAAACATGGAATTGGTACCTGGGTCCAGCAGATTAGTAACGCTTCTATGAGGGAGGGCCGGGTCCCTGCCCCTTTGAAGGAGGCAGCGATCAGGCCCATCCTGAAGAAGGCATCCTTGGACCCAGAGGTGGCTGCTAATTACAGGCCAACATTCCATACTTGGGCAAGGTGTTGGAGTGGGTGGTGGTGGGACAACTCCAGGCACTCTTGGATGAAAACTGATTATCTGGACCCATTTTAGTCTGGTTTCAGACCCGGTTATGGTACTGAATCTGCCTTGGTCGCCCTGTACGATGATCTGTGCAGGGAGGCAGATGGGGAGTGCATCCCTGTTGGTTCACCTAGACCTCTTGGCGACTTTCAATACCATCAATCATGGTATGCTTCTGTATAGACTGGCCTCTTTGGGAGGAGGAGGCACTGCTTGGCAGTGGTTCCGCTCCTATTTGGCCGGCTGATTCCAGAAGGTGATGCTAGGGGACTATGACTCTGTACCATGGCAACTTTGCCACTGAGTACCATAGGGTTCCATTTTGTCCCCCTTGCTATTTAACATCTACATGAAATCGCTGGGAGAGGTCATCAGGAGGTTTGGGCTGAGGAGTCACCAATACACTGATGACACCCAGCTCTACCTCTCTTTTACAACCAATCCCGGTGAGGCAGTGGCTGTACTGAACCGGTGCCTGGCCGAGGTAATGAGCTGGATGAGGGCCAGTAAACTGAAACTCAATCCAGATAAGATGGAGGTCCTTTTGGTAAGTAGTTCAGGTTTCCAGATTTTGGCCCTGTCCTGGACGGGGTTGCACTTCCTCTAAAGGACAGGATCCACAGCTTGGGAGTGCTCCTCGACCCGGAACTGTCCCTGGGGGCTCAGGTGGTGGCGAGGAGCGCTTTCCTTCAGCTTTGGCTGATTCATCAGCTGCTTCCTTACCTGGATGAGCACTGCCTAGCAACAGTGACTCACGCTCTGGTAACCTCCCGGTTGGACTATTGTAATGCACTCTACGTGGGGCTGCCCTCGAAGACTGTCTGGATACTTCAGTTGGTTCAGAGCAGAGCCAACAGATTGCTGTCGGGGGCCAGTCATTATTCTCATATAACACTGGTCCTCTACCAGCTTCACTGGCTTCCAATTGAAGCCCAGGACCAATTTAAGGTGCTGGTATTGACCTATAAAGCCCTAAACACCTTGGAACCTGGATACCTAAAGAAACGTCTTTTTCCCTACATGCCCACCTGCCCCTTAAGATCTGCAGCTGAAGCCCTGCTCCGGGAGCCCTCCTTGAAGATTAGGAGAGAACATACTCGGAGGAGGGCCTTCTCTGCGGTGGCACCCCGCCTATGGAATGTGCTCCCTGGAGAGGTCTGCCTGGCGTCAAAGTTGTATGCTTTTGGGTGCCATGTCAAGACCTTTTTATTTTTCCATAATTTTAATGTTTTAATATTTTAACTATATTTTATGCTCAGTCATAGATTATTTATTAGGTTTTGACTTGTTAGCCATCCAGAGACCTGCAACGTATTAGATGGGGTTAAAAAAAAAACACACAAACAAACAAACAAATACATGGTTGCCATTGAAAAAACAGGCTGTGTGGGTGATCCCTTTGTAAGAATTTTTAATGTGCTTTAGGCTACTTTGAGGTATGCCAGAGACACCTCCCTTCCTACACAACACCGACGTGAAGCACACTGACATAAGGAGTTTCATACAAATTATGTATATGGCTTTCTGGTTTGGTAGCAGTTATATGGAAAGTGTTGGCATAGCTGAAGCAGTCCTAAAAACAGGGGAGCCCGTTCTCTCATATAGCAAGTTTACTCTCAGGTTCCACCACCACCACCGAGTTTGGCTTTCAGTGCTGGATTAGGAAGGCCACATCCTTCTCTTGCACCCGGTACATTGTCTCCGGCTTTGTCGTCATTGGTGGCATTGCAGAGGGGGCTTCTGGGATTGCTGGACTGCCTGGAGCAGTCAGGAAGAAAAGTATGGCAACCAGCACCAATTCATTTTGTCTGGACTTCATCAAAAATTGGGTCTGATAATGGTGGGAAATAGCACATGGTCACAAAGAGGTTTGGGGGTGGGGGTTAGGTGGAAGGGAGAAAAAGCAGCAGCCTGTGAAAAATCACACAAAAGGAGGAAAAGGGTGTATAGAGAAAGATGCTAAAGTATATTGAAGAGAAAAAAGATGTGAAGAAGAAAAAACATGCAAGTGCTAAGAAAGAAAGAACTTCCTGAGGCACTGAAGGTGATCCAAGAAGAATTGAAGGGCAGAAACACCTCCCTTTTTTAACGGATGCTGGGGAGGGGAAGACATCCCCACCAAAATGCTTTTAGCTACCAAATCTTCCCAGTAAAAGGGTCCATGGAGAAATTGTTAGTCTCTGCGCAAAGGAAAAAACAGTGAGGTGGTTGCTGTTTGCATGCAACATTCATGAATGCAACAAATCGTTCGGGCTCTATCTCCACAGTGGAAGGCAAACCACTTCTAAGCACAGACACTGATGGCAGCAGAAACTGCAGTGTTGGTGAGGCAGAGGAAGACATGTGCACAACATCTGGCTATTTCCAAAACGGAACAAACAAGGGAAGGAAGAGGAGAAAGGCACAGCTGTTCAGAGAATCGAAGAAGAAGAAAACTGGGTCTGCGGGCCGGCAGTCACATTCCAAGCGGTATGTTTTCAGATCCAAGGAAAAAAATCATCACTGGTTTGCATATTGCTAATGGGAATAAAACAATAATAAAAGATATTTTAATTAGTTCATTATGAAACACTGCGTGGAGAGTAAATGGCACAGGGGCAGAGCACTTTTATGGAGAGCAGTATGAAATCATTTTTAATTTCAAACGATCTCATAAAATAATTACTAACTCAGCTATGATATCAGCCATTTCTAGGTTGCTGTTGTGCATGGCTGGGTGTGAAGTGTTGAATAAAATGCACGAAAATCCAGAAGAGAAAAACCTTTGGGAAGGGAAGTGTCTGCTTCTCAGCAACTTGGGATGGGAGCTCATGTAAAACCTGAAATTGACAGTTTTGGTATTTTTTCTTAATGTATGGATGAAAGTTTAATTAAATTGCACAAGTGTAGAGAATTTTCCTGTAGGCACTTTAATCCCATGAGACTTCTAAAACAATTGTATCTGCTCATGTTTATATAAATAATGTGATCAATAACACATTATTGCTTTATTTTTCTTCCTTGCCCACACTTTCTAGGGGTTACAAAAATGGCAGAAAGGCATCATCTAATTCCAAAGGTTCTACATCTGACATTCCTCTAGTCAAGACAGGAATTGGCCAAAGGCCTGGAATTATGGCACCACCAAAACCCCAAAACAGGCACTACCTTAAACCTTCTTACTCACTTTTGTAATGTCTTTTAAAACTCTTCGCATTTCCATGACTGGTACTTACTATGTGCTTATTAAAATTGATCAAGTTATCTATTTTTCATAACTATTGAGTGCGAGTGGTTTTTTGTGTAAAGTTCCTTTACTGAAAGTTAAGGAAACAAAAACATTGCGAAACATGCATTTACTATTTATCTATAATCATTTCCCCTCCCACCACTGGATGGCGTTACATATACTTAGTGCAGGGGTCCTCAAACTACGGCCGCGGGTTGGATACGGCCTGGCAGGGTCATTTACCCAGCCCACCTTAGCTTTCGGACTCATACAGAGAAAACAATCTCCGAATGAATCCAAAAGTTCTGAGCTGGCGCCCCATGCTCGCCTCTCCAGCCTCCCGCTCCTGGAGCCAGGTGAGCACCTGAGAGGGGACCTTCCTCTGGCTCGGCAGCAGAGTGCCCTCATGTCTCCCCCATGTCGTGCTCTCCCTTTCAGCAGGTGGCGTGGCATCATCTTGGACTTCTGCAGCCTGAGCAAGCAGAGCAATTTTTAATTTAAAAAATATATACATTACACAGGTTTTAAAAAAGAAAAACTCACTAAGTCCTGCAACCCAAGTACATCTTTACAAATAATTGTAGAGATGGACTTGGGTTGCAGGACCTAGTGGATATTCAGTGAGTTTCTTTTTTTAGAGCTGTTTTATATATTTTTTAAATAAAAACCATTTTTAGCAGATTCAGAAGTTGCTCCCCTCCATCTCGCCTCCTCATTTTTGCTCATGAAAAATAAATTGTAATGCAAATTTTGATGTAGGATGCCACACGTCATGTATTTCTATGGGTGTGCACTGATGTGAGTGCAGATTTATTAGTGTCATTTGGTTGCTATTGGAGATGGCGGTTAAAACAGGTGGTGTGGAGGCGACAGATTGCTTCATCACTGCCTGTCCATCGCTTCAAAAAAGTGATCCCCTGTGGATCACGGTACCACATATGTAAATGAGCTCTGTGCTCATGATGAGCTCGTGATTGTTCTCTGCAGAAATGGTCCTAATCCTATCAGTTTTATACTCATTCTGTTGCTGTGGACTCGTTTCTGGGGTGCCACCATCTCATTAGCCAAAAGCAGGCCCATACTTCCCACTGAAATTGTAATAAGTTTATGTTGATTAAAATTGTTCATTTTAAATATTTTTCCTGGTTTTTTGCACTACAAATAAGATATGTGCAGCGTGCATAGGAATTCGTTTTTTTTTCCCAACTATAGCCTGGCCCCGGCAACAGTCTGAGGGACAGTGAACTGACCCCATTGAAAAAATTTGAGGACCCCTGAATTAGTCTCAAGTCCCTCAAGCTGTAGGTTGGTTCTTTAGAAACAGTGACAGCAACCAGGTGATTTAGAATTTGCTGGTGCCCTCCTCCCCAGTGCCATTTTATTAGTATGAGTATTTATTAGTAAATGGGGGCCGAACGAACGGTCTCTTCATTGGCCTGGCAGAGCCTGCCATTTGCACAGTTCCAAACCGTCTAATCCTTGCGAGCAAGGAGGGAGCGCGTTGCTGTAATCTAATTTAGAGGTTACCGAAGCACAGGCTACTGAAGCCAGGCTATCCCTGGCCAGCCAGGGGCACAGCCAGGCCACCAGCCAAAGCTCTGAGCCACCGAGGTCCCCCGAGCGCTGCGCGACCAAGGCGGGCCAAGGGGCAGCCCGAGGGACAGGCCCAGCAGCCTCCACTTGGCCAGGGGAGCCACCAGCAGCACCTCCCAGGGAAAGAGGCCACGCGCTCCAGGCGCTCGCCCGCGTCCCGCCGGGGCCGCCGCCGGGGCCGCTTCCGCGCGTGCACAGCCTCCCCTACCGCGGACGAAGCGAGGACGCGAGGCTGCGCGTCACCCGCCCGGGCGCACCGCAGCGGCGCGCGGCGGGCGCAGGAAAGCGGGCAGGCGCACGCGCAGGAGGGGGCGGGGCGCGGGCGGCACGCCTGCCCCGCCCCTCCCGCCCTCGCGCTTCCCGCCATTTCGCGCCGCGCCCCTCGAGCCGCCGCAGGGCAGCGGCGCGCGCATGGAGGCGGCGGGCGCGTGGGGGCCGGAGCCGGAGCCGGAGCAGGTCGGGCCGCAGGACGGGGAGCCTCGCGTACCGCGGAGGCCGCCTCGTGCCGGGCACCGCGCTGAGGGGGGCCCCGCCGCCCTGCCCTCCCCTCCCCTCCCCTCCCGCGCCTCGGCGCTTGCGGGCCGGCCCGGGCTGTGGGGCCGCAGCCTTGACGTCTGGTTCGCGGCTGAGGCGGCCGGAGAGGCCGGGGTGCTGCGCGGGCCTTGGGCCTGGGTTGGACCGGTTTCTGAAGGAAGTGGTGTCCGCGCGGGTGCTTTCACGGGTGGCTTTTTTGCACCACCGGTGCCCGTGGCCGGGCAGCAAGTCTCGCTAACGAGCTCCCTGTGCTTTCTCGTGAAGGAGCGAGTACCCAAGGAAGATCCCAGCGTGCGCCCGCCGGGAAGGTCTGCCAGAGGCGCGACGCTGGTGAAGCAAGTGAGGGTTGTGCTCACGCCTCTGACGGTTCCCGCGGAAGAGCGCGGCGGGCGCCAGCCGCAGAAGCGGTCGCAGGCGCAGCGCTGCCGCCCTGGGGGGCCCTTGGAAGAGCAGACGCGGGGCAAGAGGGCCTGCGGCGGGGTTTCCAGCCCGTGGGCGCCGGAGGCCTCTTCCCGCCCGGCAGGGCTTGCCATCCCCGAGACGAAATCCGACATGCACGCTTCGGCAGTTGGTCGACCTGAGAATGGTGAAGCTAAAGCAAGCGCTTTTTATTTTGTAAGAAAGTATCTCTTTAAATGTTAAGGGTGCTTTGAATTGCTTGGATGACAGGGCTTGGAATTTCCACTCCTGGGATTGCTAAATATTTCCTATTATTTGCAGGATAATGAATCAACAGAGCTATCAGCTTATGAGAAAAAGAGACTGAAAAATATAACGGAAAACGCTGAATATTTTGCTTCTCTGAAGCTTTTTGAGGTTTGTTGTGGTCGATAATACTTAATATTACTATTGAACATGGTCACTGTCATATTTGCAACTGGACAGTTTTAGTTATGGAATCCAACTTCAGTTGTGCTTGCCTAACTAGGGCATAATAAGGCAACAGGAAGGGGTTTTTTTTTTTTGGTAAAGCCAGTATATTTTTAAATATGCTTTAAATGTTTTTCTGTCACTAGTTAAATAAAATGAATTTGTGTGAATAAGAAAATACAGTAAAGCAGTCATCAATCAGATAATAAAACAGGAGAAGATAAAAATAGCAGCCAGCTAAATAAAAGCCATCAATGTCAAGGATAAGGAACAAGCTTTGGGGATATTCCAGTTGTTTAAATAATATTTGTATTCTCTTGCTTAAATTGTTTTCTTTATAGTCCAATAATTGTTACTCTTGAGAAGCAAATCTTCTCTTGTTTATAAACATGCTGCATCTTTCTAAGTTTATACATGTGCTCACAAGCAAATGTATTTCATTTTTCCATTATGCTTACACTAGAACACAATTATTGAAGATACAGAATAACAAAATAACTGTACTAGTGAGAGGTGCAGTACTAGAAAGTAGTTTAACTCTTGGGTCTGACTTGAGTTAGCTAAATCTGAAGCAAGAATGATGGAATTTTATGAGCTAAATTAATTGTGTAGACTGCATCTAATTTCTTGATTTTGCTCTCTTCAGTCAGCTGCGAGACTTCGTGAAATGACAATCAAAGGGCAGTCTCATGAAATAAAAAGGTAAAATAGCATGAGTATTTTAAATATGGGTAAAGATTCTAACAACTTTTTTTCTGCCCTGTTTTAAGTTGTAATGGTACCTAGCTAGTTACTTCTGAAAACTGAATCCTTGCAGTTCTGCCATTGGCCATTTTTCTGTTAGTATTATGTTTGGAATTTCTTGATTAAAAATACTATTCCAGGTTTTGTTTGATAATATGTTACTAAAATATTTCCAAAATAATGGTATTAAAAACATTGTGTAGCAAATATTGCCAGTAGTAACTTGGAAGTTTGTTCTTCTTAAATGGCTGTTGAAGGAGATGAAGTCTAGTTCCTACTTAAGAGGCAGGGCTAGGAACAATCCACTTGAATCTCCCCTTCTGGATGGGTGTGGAATACTTTAACGTGATGGATGTGAAATAGTGGAAATGTTGTAAGGTCTTAGGGGTGCACTTGTTGTTTCTGTAGAGTTAAACCTTCAAAGGCAGAAGCTGAGACAGCTTGTCGAAGATCCATGCGCTTGCAGAGAGTAGACCCCCTGGGCATGCCCCTGCCAGAGAAACCTGCAGAGCCAGAACTGTCAGTTGAAGAGCATGTAAGAGGACAAACGTGGAGGGCAGAACTGGCAACTCAGACCACTCTTGGCTGCTTCCTGTGTTGCTGGGTGCTTTGGGTTGGAGATTCTGGCAAAGCATTTCCTGGGGTCTTAGTCCAGTGCTATGGCTTGTATTCGCTCTGCTCGTCAGGGATCAAATGCTCTTCAGGCATTTGCATAAAGCAGTTCTGGGATATAGAAAAAAACCCATGTCTCTCCCTGTTGCTTTTCTGTGAGATGCACTGAAAGGGCAAAATGTGGAGTGGGCTGCCAATTTCTGTGCCAATTTTTCTTCTTGAAAGCTGTGTTTGCCACCTGGGCCGATTCAGATGATCCCTGCACATCAAGATCAAAGAACTGAGCCAACTGAAGGTGTTCTGAATACATGGGCAAAAATAAGCCAGGTATCACCAGAACTTCCTGACTTGATTTTGAGCACTTGATTTGTTTAATTTGGTGCCTGCATGGTCAGTTCTTTTTCTTTTCAATCTTTTATGCAGGTAGAACCTAAAAACACCAAGAAGAATATGTGCAACTTGGAAAGGTAATGCAGAAACTGGTTTTATCTTGCTTTTAAAAATAGGATTTTAAAAATAATACCTTAATAACAGTAAAATTAGAAAAAAAGAGAATAAAATAGGCTTTTTGTGGGTGCTAACATGCTAATTGTTTTGGCCTAGTTACAAAGCTAGACTGTGTGGAATGGTCCTCAGAGAAGACTGTGTAGCAAAAGTAGTCAAAAGCCGGATTTACTCTGTGGCTATCCATCCATCTGAAAGCAGAACGTTGGTGGCAGCTGGAGACAAGTGGGGGCATGTCGGTCTCTGGGATTTGGTAAACAGCACATCTTCTGTTCTTGGGACTTTTTCTTTCTTTCTTTCCTTGCTAGCTTCTGTACACCATTGATCTTAGGCAGGAATGTAGGAATGTTTAAACTTTTAAAACCTAGGCATGGAAACTGCTCTAGAAAAGTGAAGGGATACTGTCATTAAGAAAACTAGCAGCACCAGGTGCATGTTCAGAAGGTCCAGTGGTTGGTCAACTGATATCTCTCTGTAGCACAGCTAGCGGCCTTCACAGAGGGGCACGCGTTACACCCACAGTCTGCTGCTGGGTCATGCAGAGCCTCCTGAAGGAAAGAGGCAGGGTGTGCCAATGATGCTCTTTTCTCCATCTTGACAGGGCAGGGCTGGATCAGGTGGAGGGGCCACATGGCCACACAAAAAGCCTGTATGCAACAAAGCCAAGTCCAAAGCCACTTGGAGGAAGTGCCACCTGACTGGTCACATCAGGAATGTAGCCTGTCTCTTGGCATATGGACTAGAGGGCCCTCCCTCCATAAGGTTCCCCACCTCTGCTTTAAACAGCAGTGTAGAGTATTAATAACAACCTGAACTGTATATTTTTAGTTTTCCCCTTCATTCACCCTGATTGAAGCCTTCTGATAGTTCTGTTTTCTTGCCCTGAAAGTATGATGGGTCTCTCTTGTAGATGGATGTTACCTTTCCTGCCCCCTCCTTCTGATGGGTTGGAAGGAGCCAACTCTTCTCTATTGAGTCTCTTGCTTGCTGAACAAGAGAGGACCTTGCTAAGTTCTACTTGCAGTGTTAAAAAGTGAAGTAGCAGTAATTGTGTTGCTCTGTTCTTTGTAGGACTGCAAGTTGGAAGATGGAATTCATACCTTCACACTCCATAGCCAGCCTGTTAGCTGCTTGCAGTTTGCTCCCTTTAATGCTGCTCAGCTTCTCTCCTTGAGCCATGATGGCACAGTGCGATGCGGGGACGTAACTAGAGCGGTCTTCGAAGAGGTGAATGTTGCTAGAGTAACGTAAGGTGACTTTCTAGATCCTTCTTGCTGGGATCTGAGTTTGCATTCTTCCCAGTGTGGGGTGAAAAGGTCAGTTTTTAGAAAGGAAGAAGAAAAATCAGCCGAAGATGCAGCCCGAGAGAGGACTGACAAAAACAGTGTGGCAACTAGCGTGCTACTATTTAGGGTGATCTCCTGTTACTGTCAGGACCAGTATCAAAGTAATTTAAAATATATTTTGACTAAGCCTTGAATATCAGGGTTGTTTAAATTGATTCTGTTTCTGATTCTCAGGTGTACCGAAATGAGCAGTACAATATCTCTTCGTTTGACTTCTTGGCGAAAGATGCCTCCACTTTGTTAGTAGGAATGTGGGATGGAGGAGTGGCTATAGTGGACCAAAGAACTCCAGGACATTCCTCTGAGCTCCTTGCAGATCTCAACTCAAAAACAAGAACTGTTCATGTTCATCCAGTCAGCAGGCATTATTTCATGACTGCTGGAGCAAGGTGGGTTCAAGCTGTGCTCCAAGCACTGGTGGTGTAGTGCATTAGGCATACTTGCAACCAGAACAGTGCAGGGCTAATGCAGTAAAGGCTTTCTGCATGGATCAAACCTCAGTAAAGGTGTGTTGAAGCTCAAGTTTTAAGACATTCTCCCCAGTTTAAAAATGAAGAACCCTCAAAGGTTACTAGCATTTTATGCAAAACTGCTATTAATACTCATTGACTAAGATCTAGTTATTTTGCTTTTTTGTATAGTCCACCCAAAGGGCACCATCTGAAACTCCAGAAATACTGAGTAAAAGACAACATAAATTTGTGTTGATAGTTATTGGTTAGTTAATAGAGAAAACTCCCATGTGTTTTATGATTTGCAGACCACCTTATTTGAGTTGACTTTTGTGGCAGTTGCCTTTACAAGGCAGTTGATGTAACAAGCAGTATCAAATACTACGTTAGAACATTATTTGATAACAATATCCTTAAAAAATGTAGTCCAGTTAATAGAAGAGCAGAGCTCATAAACTATGCTAAGACATTTCACAACAGCTTCTCAGTTCCTAACAAGCAGGAATTAAATGACTCAATTCAAGAAAAGCTTTCTTAAATCTTTAAATACCACTTAAAACTTTGCAAGGCTAAGACCATCTGCATTCCAGGGGATGCGGTATGCCACAGCATGGGGGGCCACCATGAAGAAAACCCTTTCTTTTGCCCACTAACCAAATCAACCTATTTGATAGGTCTGCAGGTAGATTGGAGATGTCAGAACCAACCACCTTAAATATTATAAGGTAATAGTTCATGGAGGTTAATACATAGATCTTACTATGGTGAATGATAAAAAGGTAAAAGAGGGAAAATGCTAATACGGTAGTAACAAGGTAACATTAAAATTGTGGCTTCCCAGAGCAAAGATGTCTCCAGCAGGTGTCAAAACCAGTGCCAAGTTGGAACCTCCCTGACCTCACAAGTCAGGGAATTGCATAGCAGTGGGACTCTTCTCTTGGTGGGGAAGAGGCCATGGGTCTCTGCAGAAACGCCACTGGAAAATCCCATCCCTCCTCACTTCCTGCAGCTGTAGACACCAGAGGGGGCAGGATGCTTAATTGATCGGCTCTGCTTCCAGGGCCCAGCAGGAAGAGATGCCCCCCTCAGATATCGTCCTTGTAACTGACGGACAGGAGTACTTGTGGTATGTTCAGTGTTCCAATTTATGTTGCAGGGATGTTGGTATTTATGATGTTCGGCACTTGAAGAACAGTGGAAGCAAGCCTGTGGTGTCTCTCTCAGGACACACAAAGAGTGTTGCGTCAGCTTATTTTTCACCCCACAGTGGTAACAGAGTCGTGACAACTTGTGCTGACGATACATTGAGGTATGTGAGAGAATGGGAGGGAAGTGAAGTTTGCATTTTCTGTTTGTTGGAAGTCCTTTTTCACAGCCCAAGATAGACTAGGAGCATTTGCTGTCCCCAGGGCCTGCCAGGTTTGGTGACATCGTAAGTGCTTTTGGCAAAGGCATGACTAGACATCAGATGCTGTGGAACCTCCATCCATGTTGTGAGCACACGCATCTGGGCCCATGATCATGCGCCAGCTTTGAGCTTTCCAGAGGCAACTTGCTGGCCCCGTGGAAATAGGAAATGTGGCTGGATGGACTGTGGGTGGAAAATGACTGTTGCAGCAGTTGTTGTCTTTTGCATTGAGGTATGTAAATGCCCCCAGTGCTTGTGAGTGTCTTGTTTGCCTGAAACATACTTTTGAGTACTGTTTAGAAGTACACAGTGGTTTTCATCAGGTGGTCAAAAGCAATGCTTCTGCCATCAACCTTTTTAAAATAATCCAAACTGTTCTGAAGAACTATTTGTTTAAAAAAAGCCAGGGAGACATGTGGCTTTTTCTAGCTGTGCTTCAGAATTAAATTTTTGGGCATCTTGGTGTCTTTTCTTGCTGACTTCTACGAATGATGTTGGGGGTCAGTCCTTGGGACTATATGGGCAGTTTAGTTTGTTCCAGCTTTTCTAAACTCTCGCCTGCCTTACCATGAGCGAGACCCTCACAGTGGAATGTCAGGTTCTCTATATAGACCTTTAGAATTTGAAAAAGGCACAATGAAGAACAGCATGGCCTAATGACAGAAGGCTACAGAGCCCTTCATGCATGCAAAAAAGCCACTCACATTATGCCTAATGGTACTGCCTCATCACTTGTTCAGATGGAATGCCCCAGCTTGGAAATGTGTACTGGCCATCTGTTGTAATCCTGGAGACTTTCCCAGAGCTGCAGCACTGGCTGCTGGTGGGTGGTGCTGGCAGTCACACAAAGAGAAGCAGAGGGCAATTAATGTGGAATAGTCTCTTGCTCTCTTTGCATCCAGCTCAGGTTTTTTTTTCTGTCAGCAGCCTTTTATCTGGTGAGGTTTCAGTGAATAAGGAATGTGGTATGGGACTAAATACTGTCTTGCTGAACCCTCTGTATATTCCCAAGTTAACAAGGGGACTTTTTGGCTTGGTAATATCCAGGAGAGTTGGCAGGGTGGACAGCGCCACTAAAGTAGTAGCAGTTTGAGTTAGCTTATGTGCAGATCATTCAGACACATGCACCTTGCTGCGTTTCCCAAGCCCAGGGATTCCCAATCACTCGTTTCAGTGGCACTCACAGCACCCGGTCTGGGGCGTAGCCATTGCTGTAGTGCGGCATCAGGTATGGTGAAGCCGGAGAAGTCCGGGAGGAAACCATTGGTGGGTGCCGCAGTAGAGAATGTGGAGAACGGACTCTGCACTCCTGCTGTTGCCACAGAAGGCCTGCTCACCCAACCCGTGGCTCACGCACATATGGACCCCTCTAGGAGGATGTGGGGCATTTTAAAGATGGCTGTGCAGGTGCGGGCCATCTACACGGGTTCACCTGGAGACCGGAAGGAAGGGTGTGTTGATTGCTGCCATGGTGAGGAACTCCCAGTTGAACTTCCGTGAGGAATTGTCCTCTTCTGGGTTGCTTTGTTTGTCCCTCTGTTAGCAGTGGCCCGCTGGCTGCAGGGTTTAGTGAGCAGCGCCTTGGGAGAGCAGTAGCTGCTCCAGGGCAGGAAGAGTCACAGCTGCATCCCGAGCTGCAGGCAACTTCTGGCGAGGGTGTGCGAGTGTGAAATGGCCGTCGTGGTCCTGTTCACTGGCCGCACGGTGACTCTGGAGGGGTGTGCCCAGGCAAGCTGCCCTGGTGCTGGCCCAGCCTGCTGGCTGCAATGCATCTTCACTCCATGGCGTGCCTGTCATTTAGCCAAGTCCTCCTCAAGGCTGTGCGCCTTGACTATGACTGCAGCACCAGTCCACAGTGATTCTGATGGGCAAAGTCTTGACTACTTATCCTTAAAATCTAAATGTCTTCTGGATTAGGGTCTGTAGTAACAAACTGCTCTTACAGGTGTGAGGCTAATCTAGATTTTTGGCTTTTTTAACTGCTTCTGTATTTTCTCTTACAGGGTTTTTGGAACCAGTTGTTTATCATTGTTAGCCCCTATTCTTACCACGATTAGGTGAGTTAAGACAAGACAAGAGGGTTTACACTGTCATACCATGGCTGATGCAAGGGATTCGCAGGCCAGGTATCCTGTCTGCAGGGAACAGGACTTGGCTTTCCTTTCAGAGGCCAGGCAAAGAAAACTGAGGGTCACCTGGTTCTGTAGTCAAATCCTACTGAAGAATATGCATCTTTCCTGAGACCAAACAAGGGTCAGTTTCTTAGGGTTCTATTAGAGAGACACAGGAGAGTTGAAAATATAAAATAAACCTCTGTCAGGGAGGTCAGAATTGTAAAGATGAGGCTGGAGACATATTTTCAGACCAAGGAAGACAGTAACAGGAAGTGCAGGTCAAGAAAACCATGTGTAAAAGTAACTGAATGTTTTCTGTGATGATGTTATCTGCTAATTATTGTAAAAAGCTGAATGTATGAATTTGTTGTGTATAAGGACTGTGGCAGCTGCTCTCAACTGGAGACGGGCTCACTCTGTCACGACCAATGTGCACCTAGAATGAAGAGGCTTTTTTAATATAAAAAGACTTGCTGGTGTTGCCTGTCTCTCTCACAGTCAGCCTGCGAGCAAGGGGCGGGGGGTATTTTGTCCTCACCACTGTTGTCTCTTTTCTTTTTGACAGGCACAACAACAACACGGGACGGTGGCTGACCAGGTTTCAAACTCTGTGGGACCCAAAGAGAGATGACTGCTTTGTGGTGGGGAGTATGTCTCGACCGAGGCAGATACAGGCCTTTCATGCTAGTGGAGAATTGGTTCATACCTTCTCCAGTGATGACCACCTTGCCTCTGTCTGTTCTATTAATGCCTGGCACCCAAGCAGGTATGTTGTGATTGGTGGTAATTCCAGTGGTCGCCTGCATGTTTTCAAAGAGTGAAAAGCATTAGACTATTTTTCTCCTGATTTTTGCTGGTAGAAAAAAATTGCATTGTAGATTTGTTACAATACATATTTTGTCTCGGGGGAAAAGACCTGCACACCTTCTAAAGATATATCTGTGTGTGTAGTAAATATGCTTTAAAATGTTGCATAATGTTTTTTCTGATTAGCTTGCCTGTAATATAAATAAAAAGGCTAGATTTGGCAACCTAATACAGCAGCACTTTACAAAGTTGTGAGCAGCTGATGCTGTTGAATGTTTTTAGTTTATTAAATGCATCCACACTGTCTTAGAAATAAAAGGAACTGTGCTGTCTTGCATTCAGTTCAAAAGCTGGTTAGCAGCAGCATCTTGAGTGTTCACTGCCAGACAATAGAGAAGACATGGACTTAAGTTCAAATTAGTGCAAGTACATAAGTAGAATGTTAATACAATGATAAAATGGGAAGTGCAAAGATAGTGTTATGCTAATATTTCAGATCAGGGAAATGGATATTGCAGATCACGGCTGGGGGAGCCTGCCATGTTGTGCAAGCTGCTTTAAAGTAAGAATTGATAAAAGCTTGGAAAACCATGTGGCCTTCTGTAATAGTGCAACAAGAATGTTAAAACCATATGACATGGCACAGAAGTATCTTTTTAACCCTTTAGTTGGCTTTGCTTCTGTTTCTGAAAAAGTAAGAAGCTGTTGAAACAAAGGTTTCCCATTGCCCACGTTGATCTCAGTTGCTATTTTACATGTTTAAACCATCCCCATCAATTTACAGAACAAAGAATATTTTTCATCAGAATTAAATATTTATTTAAAAATACTTTTATATGGCACCAATGATTTTACACTAGCTACAGGTTGAATATGTAGAAAACGATACATTGTTTTGAAGGAAAAATGTAACATACAGCATTTGGCACGTGTAAGATTAACATCTATATTATGAAAACAAAAATTCACATTTTCAGGTGATTTACCTTCTACTGCTTGAAGATACAGTATGCTAATCCTTACTAAGAGTTTGTCTCCTCTAATACAGCAGCCTATGGAAATCAGCACAGTTTATACAAATGACACCTGGAACAACTTAGTAGTGAAGGTATGAGATGTAACATGGGGCAAAACAGGAAAACGACTTTTTCAGTTGCCAGCTGGAAAGTTCTTGGGATAAAGTATTTGGCAAAAATGGTGCACAATTCCCCAGGAATTTTCCCTTGCATGCCCCCTTGAAATGAATGAGAGCAGATAGGAGAACTTCCTTCTAGACTGTGCCCAAGGTTTTAAAACACAAACAGCTGTCTAATAATGAGTTGCCATCATTGGTATTCACGTGTTGCCCATTTGAAAAGAAAGGTGTTCATTGTACAAAATAGCTACAGATAATGGGGCGGGTGTGAGGCATGATGAGTGACACCAACAATTAGGACATGAAATACTGCATCTTAATTGGGATGGAGAATATTAAATTAAGACTTTTCACTCACTGCATAGAAGCATCATTTACTACAGACTGAGGTAGGAACACTACACTAGAAGTTAACTTGGTTGTTTTGTTGCATAAAACAGAGTCTATCCTTGAAAAAGGTATCCTGTCATCCTCTGGCTTTCGAACCTTTAATGTACCTGTCAGAGTTACCAGTGGAAGCAAAGTGGCTTCCAGCTCTTAGGGTTTGCTATCTGGCAGTTGCGCTTGATGGTCACTATTAAGGTGAAGTACCTGTAGCATTTCTACGATAGGTTGAAATATCAGAAAAATCCTTTCTAATGTCTATGTAGGCACCCTATCTGAGTCCAGTAGTCTTTTGCCAATACTTAACCATATTGCTGATATTGTTATTGTGCTCTTTTTCCAAATGATGAATGACTAGTTGTGGGCAGAGTGTGACTGAGCTTGGAAAGGCGATCGAGTGCTTGAGCTCACGCATCTGCACACCCTCGCTCACGTGCGTTCTGGCAGTGTGGCCGTCTTGCATGAGCATGAATCAGGGCATGTGTGCAAGCCAACATGGGATAACATGGTCAGAGAAAAGATGGTGAAGCCAGCCTCTGAAATAGTTCTGATTAGATTCCCAGATGACTTGAAATCTCTCCCTGAGATGAAGTAAAACGCTTGCCAGTCTGACTTTCATTCTCCACCCTGCCCCTGTGGCAGCACGCCCACACTGCTTATTGCTCCCTTTCGAATGAACTGCAGTTTGGCAGGCTCTTAAATCATACTATACACATCACAAGACAAAGTAAAAAATGTTTCTGAATTCCTTTCGGTTTGGAGACAACGCTGTTCAGAGTGTTTGACTTGTTTACATTTCAGTGCTACCACCAGCTCTGCAATTGCTGTTTGCTTTGTCATTTTTAATGGCACAAAAGAACAATTTTCTTTCTTCTGGAAACTGAATGGGTGTGATGATCATACGCCATTCTAAAAAAACATCTTTTGCTTACCCCATCACTGTATGCCACCATCGTATTTTTCTAATTCAGAAAGTTTTTTTTAAAAGCCTTGGTTTGCTCATTAACAAAGTAACACTTTTGTTGTTAAAATATAGGTGGAAACATGTTATTTTGCAGTACAAAAACAAGTACAGCTTTCTAAGACAAAATGTCTTTTGAAGAAGTCGAGATGATCACGGCTACCTAGTTACTAAAAACTAGACACAGTCAGCATAAATTTCACCCTCCCTGTATACCAACTCTTGCTTTATTTGAGGACTTAACTGGTCTAAAGTTCAGTATCTCTGGGGTCCTGAACGTCAGGAAGCTTAAAAGCACAAAAGACAAGTTCTGAAAGCCATGCCTTTCCATGCTAAAGGGAAGAATATCTACCCCTCAGCTGCAGACTTCCTTATCTTGTGCCTGCCTATTGCTTGAGAAGGGCTGAAAGTGCTGGATGACCAACTCTCAGAATCTTGCCTCCTGCTTCAAATTAAGCCAGAAGTTTATTGGTAAGGTAGCAAGATCACCATTTTTACAAATGACTGCATTTAAGGTGGTAGTGCTGTGCACAGTGGCAGTTTTAATAAAATAATAACACTATAATATTAAAATTACAACTCAGTAGCACCATTACAAAAGCTCCTGCATAAAGTATTAGCTGTCTTCTTGAACTAGTGTCCCAGCTGGAGGCTGGCATTTAATGTAGTAATAGTAGTAATAAAATAAACTCTATATTTCCTTGAAGTTTTTGAAATGAACACCTCTATGAAAGCTAAAATGAAACTTGAAGAATGAAGAATAATTAAAAAATTGGAAAGTGGACCTGTTGAAGAAACTTCGAGGACAAGGCCCAGGAAAAAGAAGTGTGTGTTTGTTTGAATCTGGTATGAGTCTGTCCCTTTCTTCTGCTTGGAAACAACTCTCCTGGGCTGCAGGGTGCTCTGAGTCATGAAAGGAGGACTTATTTTATGTGCCGATGGTGCCACGATGTGTCCCATTTTTCTGGGAACGGGTAGCTGGGATCTTCTGCATTCCACCTGGCTAGTTACTAGGAGGAGGAGTCCTGCCTTCAGGTGTCAATGAGTAGGCTGAGCACGGAGCGGATTTTGCAGGCAAACCATCGCCTGAGGGGACAAAAGTATTGATAATGGAACTGTTCAAACTCGGGGGTCTGGCGAATATCATGGAAAAAGGCAATGTCAAGGTCAGACTCGGTTAGGATGATGAGGAGGAGAAGCAAAACAAAGAGGAGCCCAACGGTCACAAGGAGCAAACGGAGGACACTTAAAACAAACTTATTCACCTGTTCCGCTTGGGCTCCACCACCGCTGCCCACACCTGGGCACAAGGCCCGCAGTTCCCCACCCAGCTCCACTGCCTCGGCCGCCGCGGGTGTGCCGGCCTCGGATTCCTTTTCCTCCTCTATGCTGCAGGGAGCGCCGTTGACCTGTCTGGACAGCAGCATCAGCTCCAGGCTGTGCTCGGCGACGGGCGTGGGCAGCACGCTGTCCGAGGGGCTGTAGACCTCATCTGAGATGACAGCAATGCGCTCGCCACTCTCCGCCCGACTGGCCCGTGACTGCGGCAGGAAGGCGTCACCGTGGGAGGCAGACCGCACAGGGGTGGAGTGGGCACTGTCCCGCAGAGACTCAAGGCCTGGAGAAACAGACAGGGGCCTGGGTGACAAGAGTGTGACACAGCCGCTTCGCAAGGGGACCCTGCCAGCTGGCCTTTCCCAACTTGCCTCTGTGCCCTTTGCAATAGCTGCTTGGCATAAAATCAGGGCAACCCCAGCAGCAGGAATTGAGCAGGGAGAAATGATTGAGGAGAACAGTCATTCTAGAAAAATTCAGGAAGAAGCAGAGTTAAAGCAAGTTGCACTTTGTACTGAGATAGCCTCACTGGTTTTTTTGGGTGTTTTTGTTTTTTGTCTGCCCGTACCTTAAATTTCTCATTCCAAATGCATTGTGTGGGGGGGAATCCCTTTTATTGGGTTGGTGAAAATCTGCCATTTATTCCTGAAGTATTCATTGTTTATTTAAACTAAAAACAGAAGACACACAAAGGCTTCTCTGCTGGACCCACCTTCCCCAGCAGAAAATGGAGGTCCTTGGGGTGTGCATGCTACAGCAGCAGAAGTCAGCAGAGAGGGGGGAGGGGGCTTCTGGCAGAAGCAGACGACAGTGTGGAGGGTGAACTGAGCTTCTGGTGGAGGCCCAAGAGGTGCTGTGTGCCTGAAGGGGTTGTGCTTACACAAGAATGGGAGGAATGCTGGATAAACAGCTGGGGATAGTTGGTGTGGCAAGGCACATACGGTGACTCGCCCCACTCAGGAGGGCAGAATGACACAGTTAAAGTTCCTGGCAGTACGGCTTTGAGCTAGCATATCCTGCTATTGCTTGTAGAATCTCTTCCAGCTGAAGGGCCAGATTTCATTTTTGTCACCAGCAGAAGGCTGGCCAAAACACCAGCCTGTTACAGCTTAAGGCCCCCACCCCTGCCTGCTACTCACAAAACCTTAGAATGGACCTTTTGTTGGCAGGAAACTACTGGAACACCAGGCGGGCCACCAGCCCTGTGGATCTAGCCCCTGCAAGCAGGACCTGGTACACTCCAGCAAGGTTAGAAGCTGCAAGGAGTTTTACTTGATTGCATTTGTGGATTTTAGCAGCAAAGTTTCAAACAAGGGACTGTCAGCACAAAGCATTCAAGGTCCTTTCTTCACATGCATGTAAACTTGCTCCTGCTTGTAGCTCCAGGGACGCTTCAGCAACTGTGGGTCCTTAATACACCCTACAAGGAAACTGATCTGGATTCCTCATGCTGGCTTTGCTACGGAAAGCCATGTTTCAGACAGTTCACACCGAAGTTCTGTTTGCTGGGTGTAATCTTCATACAGCCTTCTTTATGTTTAGGGCATTATACAATGCTCTCTGCTGCTGATGCTCGTAAGCCTCTGCATTGCTTATCTAGACAGCCAGGATGGGAGGGAAGAGGCTGGAGCCCCGATGGGAACTGCGGTGAGCAAGCAGTCCCAGCCCCTGTTCTGCCCCCTCTGGCCCTTCTCAAGGACCAGAGGCATCCTCAGTGTGTCAGCCAGCAGGATTCTTTCCATGCCAGCTGTGAAGAACGGGGCAACTCTGAGGTTGGAGGGTCACCAAGTAATTCTATGTGCCCCTCCAGACAACATGGGCAAGCTATAGGGTCATGCCCCTCAATGAGTTCTTCCCATGGGACGAGGCTGCACAGTACCACACATCACCAGGATGAAAGGTGGCTGGTAACTAGCATGGCATGTCTGAAGAGAAAAAGGGGTCCTGCAGTGGTGTGAGAGGGTTGATTGTTGGAAATATGTAACTGAAGAAGATACAGGTGCCAAAACCTTTGCCAAGTACATTGGATGCTGCACAAGCACAGTAACTTTGCAGGAATTGGTTACTTGTGGATATGTTCCCCACACCATCTCCTTGGAATTAGAGTGGGTCCATTAGAGTCACAGCTTTTCATGGAAATCAGTCCCTGAAGACAACACCCAATTTTGCCACAGGAGGGGTTCAACCATTCCTAAATTTTGCACATCTGTGCAGACATTAAAAGTGCAACTTTAAAAAATAGTGGGATTTCTTTCCAGTAGCAAGTTTGATGGAATATAGTGGTACCTCTGCTCAGGAACGCCTCTGTTCACAACCAAATTGGGTCCCGAACAGAAATTTTGGCAAAAATTTGCCTCAGGTCGCGAACTCCGCATCGGTTGATGATCGTGATCACACCCATCTTCCCTGCATGATTGTGCTCGGGGGGGGGGGGGAGATGGCCGTGATTGTGCTCATCATCCCTGCATGAGCGCACCCGCAATTGCACCAGTCTCCCCCCAAGCATGCCCGTGATTGCAGGCATTTCCCTCCCCCCCCCCCCCCCCAGCACACTCATCGCATGATTATGGTTTGGACTCTCCCTCCAAACAATAACCTCCCCACCTGGGTTAGTGTTCTTTACTGTACTTTGTTACTTTGTTTCAATTTTTTGTGATAAAAATTTGAAACAAAGTAAAAAATTTTGTTACAGAATGGATTAACCTTATTTACATTGGTATCTCGGGCGTATGCAGGGATGATGGGCTTGAATGTTAAAACGGGAGCATGCAGGGATGATGGGCTCGATGGCGGGTGCACTTTGGGGGGGAGACAGGCATGAACGCGGGCGTGCTCAGGGGTGGGGGGAGATGGCAATGATTGCAGTCGCCACCCAATGCAGAGTTCGCCACCTGAGTCAAAACGTTTATGAAATTTTTGTTCGCAACCTGATTTGGTTATGAACTGAGGCGTTCGTGAGCCGAGGTACCACTGTACATTGAACCTTAAGAGGAAATTTGACTTGGGTCACGATCAATTTGGGTCACAACCAGAGTCCTGGAACAGATTAAGTTTGTGAGCCAAGGTACCACTGTATAGTCACATTTAAATCTAAGTGGAAGGATGAAAGGCTTATAATGAAAGACGTATGAAGCTTACTTTATGTGCTATTCACCCTTTGCTGGGGAAGGGTGCTGTGGAAAAGGTGCATTTCCATGTGTGCAAAAGAGTGACCATCTGGAAAGTGCGTCAAAAGCGCATGGGGCCATGACGGCTCCACCATCTCACCTTCCATGATAGAGATATGTACAGCTCTCCTTCGTGTCCTGGGGACGCTGCTTAGCCGTGGCCCATGAGTGATGGATGGACAGCTACGGCTTGGAACCAGGCCTGCCCTGTAGAGAGGAAGCGCATAAAATTGCACTGGAAACGCAACGGTGGGCTGCAGTTCCTCAGATTGCTAACCCAACCCTGAAGGTAGCTCCCTGCAGAAAGCTCAGATAGAACAATCACCCATGGACTCCTGGTGAGTGTCACCACCACCAAACCAAAGCCTAAGCCTGCTTCTCACAACAGGGCTCATCGCTTGCCTCTGCAGTGGCATACCTGTGTATTTCTGGAGGCTCCCTCTTGATCTTGGCACTGGATTCCATCACTTCCTTTGCAACTCGGCCACTGAAAGTGATTGAAGAATGGAAACAGTGACAGGATTAGAAGACACCCCCGCCCTCCAGTGCTACTGGTGTGCAGACTGATTCGGGCACCCTCTGCTCTTGTGCTCCCTCTGCCTGGCCAGCCTGCCTTCATGCCCATGGCAAACAGAGCCTGTTTCATGACTCCCTCAGTAGGTGACTACACTATGCTTGGAAAAGTATGTTGCATTTCCTTTCCCAGTCCCACTTGGAACCCACCTCACACAGGAAGGACTTTTGCAGGAGAGTGTAGGGAAGCAGAGTGCAGCCTGGATCGCCTGTGCACCCCACACTCATGTTGGCAAGCTGCAAGCCACACCACTGGAAAACTGGCATGATGTCCTGATCATGTCCTGGCATGATCATAGAGCCCTCCCTGGTCAACTGACAATCCTGTGGGGAGCTTTCCTGTGACTTTTCTCCCACAGCTCAACATAGCACAGCCTTATCCTGGATGCCATTCAGAGGGGTGGTATCCAATAACTGCTACTTACGGTCAGTATTTACCTGTATCGGAACCGACTCCCTTTGAAAAACAAGTTGCTACTGGAGACCGTACGCACTTGGCTTGACTTTTCCAATCTGAAACAAGAAACAGATGTTGACAAAATGACCCAGGCTAGGGTAGGCAACACGTTTTGGCCTGATGGGCATGTTTGGAAATTTGAGAAATGCTCTTGGGCACCAGCACAAAATGGCTCCCATGAGAGGTGTGGCTAGTCACAAGGTACAAGAAACTTGCCAAAAAGTACAAGGTACAAGTAGGGTCTCAGCTCTAGCATTCTAAGCAGCTCCTCAAAACTCACAGATTCCAACATCATTAGAACAGTGTTAGGTGTTTGGTTTGACATGCTGTAAAGTTGTCCCTGACTTAGGGCAACTCTATGAATGACTGTCCTCCAAAGTGTCCTGCCCTTGATACTCTTGCAAACTCAAGGATGTGGCTTCCCTTATGGAATTGGTCTTCCTTTTTGTCTTCTGCCTTCAGCGTTCCCTGATGTGATAGTATTCTCCAGCGAGTCTTCCCTTCTCATGATGACCCCAAGGCACAACAGCCTTAGTTTCATTATTTCCGCTTTCAGGGCACGTTCTGGTTTGATTTGATCTAGGATCCACTTGTTTGTCTTTCTGTATTCACAGACTAGCAGTACATTTAGAAAGTACTTGTTTTCTTCCTGTCAGCTTTCTTCATTTTCCAGCTTTCACACCCACACAACAGTGATTAGCAATATCGTAGTGTGGTTGGTCTTGCTGTCCATTGAAATCTCCTTGCATTTGATCATCTTTTCCAACTGCTTCAATGCTGCCTTCGGCGTCTCAGCCTTCTAACTTCTCTGGTTTCCTTTTGGGTAGTTTCTTCATAGGGGTTTTCAAGGTAGGAAGATTCAGAAGTGGTTTCTCAGGGCCTCCTTCTGTGCTGAATTAACCAGAGTTAGCTTGAGCATCACTGCACTGCCCATAAAAGACCCTCCCCCAGCTGCTCAGAAGTTTCCCCACATCTGACACCATTAGAGAGATCCCTTCTCTTCTGATGTGACCATTCCTCCTGAGGAGGATGGATGCCCTAGAGTCTCTGCTTTGACCATTCTTCCCTGGGGGAGCTGGCTAGGCGACCAGCCTGGTGAGAGAGTTTGGAATCCCTGTGGCATCGCTCTCCGCTTCTCTGGCACTCTTAAAACCTGTCATCACGTCAAAGATGTGCATCCAAGAGGAGGAGAAGAGAGGTGGAGGAGACAACATCTCAAAGTAAGCAAAATTTTGCCCTCTCCTATTCCGCCAGCCAACACATTCCTCCTCTTTCTGAATCATCAAACGTACACTCCCTCTCAACTCACCACTCACGTGTGTCGCCTTCCCCCCTTCCTTTGACACACACACACACACACACACACACACACACACACTCGCACCACAGACCTGTATATGCACACGAAGACACCCGCTTTAGTTGTCTAAGCAAAATGCCAAACAACAAGAAGATACCAAAATCAGACATGTTGGGGCAGCCAGAGCTGGTCCACAGAAATGGAAACCTTTGCAATTGGCTCATGCTCTGGCCTACCATTTTTAATGTGCTTAGCTGGCCCTGCCACTGTCGACCACAGACGTCATGGGACCACATGATAGTTGTGAAGCTTGCCAGCCTGCATTTCATAAGAGGTCTAGCTACACAAAAGGGAACTTCTTCCAGCCTGCCAATATCTTGGCTGGGTGCTGTGGAGAAAGGGAGCCGTTCCAATGCTGAGTTAGATTTTTTGACTTGGCTCCTTGTTACTGGCTGCTGGGAATGATCAGACCCATGTGAGGACAAAATAAATCCTGGGAAAAGTTGTCTTGTGCTTACTTATAGAAGGCTTGATTTTCAATTCCGCATTTCCAGAGGTGCTTGCAGGCTTCAGGAGTTGGAGCAAAGTATGTCAGGACAATTTTCTTTTCCTATCAAAAGCCAGAAGAACCATAAGTTAATTCACAAGTTTGAGTCACACAGCTCAAGACTCCCAAGCTGGCTTTAATGCAAATACTCTGAAGGCTATATGGATTACTTAAGGACTGCAAAGGAATTTCCATGCCGAAGGGGTGATGGATTTGTTTATTTCAATCCAAGATGCTCTATGGACACCTTTATATGCAAGACAAAAACTGGCACTGACCAGCGTACGAGTCAATAACATACCAGAAATATGTCACACTACAGATACAACTGGTGTCATTGTATCAATACAGCATAAAATTATTGTTATTTATTACATTTCTATACTGCCTGTAGCTGAACCTCTCTGGGAGTTTCACAACAGGATATAAAAACAATAAAATACAATATGTAGATCAGCATTTAGAGCATTCAAAAAGATAATTAAAATAGCATTAAAATACAATTAAAAGACTTGACCAAGAAGAAAGAAAAAAAAGGCACCCAGTTAAACCCATCAGGTTCCTGGATGTCTAGGGAGGCCTTAAAAGCCTCCATAACGAGGCCTGTCTTAACCTCATGCTGAAAAGATGGCAAATTTGGTGCCAGGCTGGCCATGGTAGAGAGGTTGCTCCAGAGTTGGGGGCCACTACAGAAAAGGGCCCTCCCCTAGTTGCTACTCTTGGAGCCTCTTGAGGGTTGGTACCTGGAGGAAGCCCAGGGGCTGAGCATAGTGCCTGATAGATCAGGGTTGGAGGATGTGATCCAACAGATACTTGGTTCCAGGCCATGTAGGGCTTTATAGGTTAAGAGAAGCACCTTGAACTGTGACCAGAAACATGCAGGTGGGCTGGAACTGGCATCATATGTTTGGACCAGCTGGTCCCACTTATTCATCTGGCTGCTGTGACATCACAATTTCCAGTGTGCCTGAGACTTAAGCCTTGTCTAGGAGGGTGTTTGTTGAGCCTTGTGGGCACCACACGCCTCACGTACACTCATATAATTTTGGGCTGGAAAGGACAACTAGAAATTCATCATTATAAAACAAAGTAGGCCATGTTGGTCCATAGGGAAGCATCTGGGAGAATCTCTGTTCCTGTTGGTAGTTTGACTGTTTTTAAACCAGTATACCCATATCCATTTGTTGTTCATCTGATGTGTGCTGCTTTTGGATGGACTGTGGGCAGAAACAGAGTTGCGCTGCTGAAAGGCAGGCACAGATCCTGTTTATATTGGTTTTTCTGGCATTTCATTGGGCTGCCAGCTGTCTTTTGTTCCACTTTCTGCTCATTGAAGGAATTATATTTTAGGGATGTGCATGAATTCTGTGCCATTTGCACTAATGTACCTCTGCACTGGTTTGCACTTCTGTATTAATGTACATGAGCACATGTCCAAATTAGCATCCCCCCCCCCCCCACACACACACTGTAAAATGCTGGTTTAGTGCAGAATCCTCCGAATGGCCAGGATGGATTCAAAGTGATCTGAACTCATCTGAACTCACTGAGGGCTTCTCTGGCATCCCAAATTGTCACTAAGCTTATCTGTCTTAGGGAAGAAATAGGGATGGTACCTGTGCGATTTGGCAGAAGGCACTCACCTCTTTCTGACTTACATATAAATAGAATGTCTTGCCTTCAAATTTCATTTTTGTCACTTCATTCCTGCAAGCATAAAGAAGCACTTTCATCATAGGGAACAAAACCCACCTCGCACCGCACAGCATTACAAATGCAGAGCCCACAGACAGCGTGGAATAGGTTCTGGCAAGATGCAGAGAGTTAAACCAAATTGCTTGCATGGCACGCAAAGTTAAGAAAAAAAATGTTCTAAGGACAGCAGTTGCGGGAACTTCGAGTTCAACATTTGCCGTTCACCCGAAGTGTAACATGGTGAGAGAAGAGGACTCCTGGCTCCAAAAGAGTGGCGGAGGTGGAAGGAGGGGTGCGCCTGAGTGGGCGGGCTGCAGGGCCACCTTGGAAACTTTGTCAGCAGCACGGGTGCATTTCTGGGTGAGAATGTCAAATGTAGGATAACCACACTCAGCCAATGAGCCTGAAGTCTGAGAGACAGCAAAGAACAAGTAACAATGCAGCCACGTCTGGAGCGGGGTCTGCTGACCTTTCGGGTGACTGTGCCAATAACATGGACGATACGGTTCAATGCAGACAAATGTACAAAAGAATACACCTGGGGCAACAAACCAAATACTGAGAGTACAGAGTACAGGAAACAGTCATGCAGTGTACTGACCAGGAAAGGGGTTTAGGGGTTATTGCAGAAAAATCCTTGAAGCCCATCAGCCCAGTGCATGGCTGCAGTAAAAAAGGCAAACAGAGTACTGGGGTACATCAACAACGGGATACAACGCACAGCAAGAGAAGTGACCCTAACGATACATTGCACGGACCTGATCCCAGCTCTGCTGATGTCTTGAGGAGAGAGGGGGCCCTGCTCCTCTTGCTGCACTGCAGTGAGGATGGCACTTGGGAGGAGAATGGCATTCCTTTGGCACCAGCAATCATTCATTCATTCACTATTTATTTCATTTCTATACTGCCCAATAGCCAAGGATCTCTGAGTGGTGAATGAGAGTGGACAGCCCAGCAGGATGCACTCTCTGGCTGCTGGATTCGTCCCCCATCAGCTCCCAGGGATCAGGCTTTCCCCTGGGTTGAGGAAATACTCTTGCAGGGAGATGGTGAGTGCAAGAACGCTGAGTCATCTGACCATGGTTCTGCCCTCGGCAAAGTACCCTGTCCAGAGAAGGAATGGATGGCAGAGTTCTGGAGGAAGCAAGCAGCATCACTCACTGGTGGCGGCAAGGACGGCTGCTGCTTCCCTCTGAGGCATGTTCCAGGCCTGCATGCCTCCTTGGCAACAGGAAGCTTGAGGTGGCTTTGCCTCCTGCAGGCCTGGAAGCCGGACCCCAGTGAGTCAAAGTTTGCAGCCCCCGAAAGAAAGGTGGGCAGGCACAGAGTGGAGTGGGGCAACACTGGAACTGCCTATCGCATTGGAGGTCTTGGGCAACCGTGATATGCTTTAAGCAGCAGGAGAGCACAGCACTTGGTCCAGGGTCACCTTCTGCCAGAACTGGAATGAAGCTCTACAATGGAGGACACGTTGTTGAGAAGGACAATGGAGAAAGACTGGAGTATGGAGGACAAGCAACCTTGGCTTTGGCTGTACTTGGCCTATTCTTTTAAAGGAACCATTGAAAAATGGCCTTCCTGGCTCTTCAAAGCAACAGTTCCATGCTGATGTCCATCAAATACAAGTCAGCTTCTATAAGGATGTGTACCAAACGTTGCAGGGTAGCTGCTTGCCTGAAGTTTTTCCAGGAACAGAGTGCCCAGCAGCAAACTCCACTAGCCTCTAGTCCATATCCTGGCCTTCCTGGACACCAACACACACCCGCCGCACCCAGGTCAGCATGCTGCAGGAGTGGCCACACTAAGTTATGGCTTGTGGACTCACAAGTGGGGCCTTGTAGATGCAGCTGAACCTACACTACTGACTGACTGCTTCCAGAGGGAATAGGCGTGGGAGTGCTCTAAGGTAAGATCCTGGCAGGGAAGGCAGAAGGCTCTTACCATCTGTCCCCAGCTTTGCTCCCCATTCAGACTGGGAGGTGCACACCTGCTATTGGGAGCTTTCCTCTCAGTAGCTGGGGCATGGATCATGGTGTCAGCGAAAGGTTTCAGCTCTCCTACAGCACACCTGGCCCCCAGTCCAGGCCACACATCCACAGTGCAAGGAGAGCCAGTGTGGCCGAGGGGCTGGAGTGATGGCCTAGGACCCGTGGGCTTTGGGTCCGGTCCCTGCTCAGCTGTGGAGCACTGCATCTCAGCCTAACCTGCCTTGCACGGCTGTTATTATGAAGATAACGTGGAGAGGAGGAGGATTATATGAGCCACACTGACTTTCTTGAAAGTATATATATATATTCCCCCCGGTTTGGTGATTTATCTAAAAAAAAGTTACAAAACTCTCAGTAGCATGAACAATGCCCATGTCTCTGTTGGACCAGAGTCAAAATGAGGCAAAAATGAGGCAAAAAGAGTCAAAATTCTGTCATGCCTACAGAACCCCATCCATGGATTCTGCTCCTGTGCAAAATGCCTGCCAGGAGTTTTCAAGAGCCCTAGCCAAGAGATACCCTTGAGCTATGTGGTGGCATACAAATATAATAAATAAATTCATAAATAGTTGCAGATGCTAATCTAGCAAGAACTAGCCTCATCCACAGCTGTCCAGATATATGCAATGATTTCCAGGCCTAGGTATACCACAGTGAGCTCCTCAACTCAAAATCCTGCCTTTCTTTTGGTCGGGGGTGGGGGGGGGGCGCTTTTCATTATCAAAATAGAATATAGTAGCACCATCCCTTGATCTCTCTGCACCAGACTGCGCTTCTGTCCTATTACCCATAGTAGCTTTCCATGCACTCTGATCAGCAGCCAAAAAATAACAACAGTAATAATGTATTCTCACATATTTTCTCAAGGTTACCAGAATTCCTAGTTGTTTCCTTTACATAGGACTGACAACCCAGATTAATTTGATCCCACATGGTAAAGTTAATCCAAACTGGGTTGAGTGAAAACTTTGTTTTGGTTAGGAAACAATGGTTAGGATACTTTTCAAGGAAAAGTATCAACATTCACAAAGTTTTCCATATAGGGGACAAAAAGAATTTGAGATTAAAAAAAAAAAAAAATCAAATGTGGGAGAAGCAAAATGGATTTGTCCATCCCGACCCAGGGCTTTCAGTGCTCAGCTCTTAAAAACTGCAGGCACAACCCTCAGCAAGTTTAGACAGAGAAGGGCCTCCAACTCCTGTATATTGTGCCTTTCTCATACTTAGCTTTTAATACATATGGTTTGAATCCTTGCCTGTTCCACCACTAATGCTTAACGAGGGTTTCTACATTTTGTTGTTGTTGTTGTTGTTAGTCACGAAGTTGTGTCCAACCCATCGTGACCCCATGGACAACATTCCTCCAGGCCTTCCTATCGTCCACCATCCCCTGGAGTCCACTTAGGCTCACACCAACCGCCTCAGTGACTCCGTCCAGCCACCTCATCCTCTGCCATCCCCTTCTTCTTTTGCCATCTATTGTTCCCAGCATCAGGCTCTTCTCCAGGGAGTCCTTCCTTCTCATTAGGTGGCCAAAGTATTTGAGTTTCATCTTCACTCTCTGGCCTTCTAAAGAGCAGTCAGGGTTGATCTCCTCTAGGACTGACCAGTTTGATCGCCTTGCGGTCCAAGGGACTCGCAGGAGTCTCCTCCAGCACCACAACTCAAAGGCCTCAATCAGCGCTTAGCCTTCCTTATGGTCCAGCTTTCACAGCCATACATTGCAACTGGGAAAACCATAGCCTTGACTATATGCACTTTTGATGGCAGGGTGATGTCTCTGCTTTTTAGTATGCTGTCTAGATTTGCCATAGCTCTCCTCCCCAGGAGCAAGCGTCTTTTAATTTCTTGGCTGCAATCCCCATCTGTGGTGATCTTGGAGCCCAGGAAAATAAAATCTGTCACTACCGCCATTTCTTCCCCATCTGTTTGCCAGGAAGTGATAGGACCGGATGCCATGATCTTAGTTTTCTTAATGTTGAGTCTCAGGCCAACTTTTGCGCTCTCCTCCTTCACCCGAATCAAGAGACTCTTTAGTTCCTCTTCGCTTTCTGCCATTAGAGTGGTATCATCTGCATATTGTTGTTGATATTTCTCCTGCCAATCTTAATTCCAACTTGTGATTCATCTAGCCCCACCTTTCTCATGATGTGCTCTGCATATAAGTTAAATAGGCAAGGCGACAGTATACAGCCTTGCTGAACTCCTTTCTCAATTTTGAACCAATCAGTGGTTCCGTGTCCAGTTCTCACTGTTGCTTCTTGACCTGCATATAGGTTTCTCAAGAGACAAATGAGATGGTCTGGTACTCCCATCTCTTTAAGAACTTTCCACAATTTGTTGTGATCCACACAATCAAGGGCTTTACCATAGTCAATGAAGCAGAAGTAGATGTTTTTCTGGAACTCCCTAGCTTTCTCCATGATCCAGTGTATGTTGGCAATTTGATCTCTGGGAATAGCTGTAACAGTAGAATTTGGCTAGCACAGATGGGTAAGAATTTTGATTCCACTTTTTTTATAGGAATTCACCAAAATTCTCACCAAGTTCTTCATATTTGGGAGAGAAGGAACTTGGGAGTTTCCAAGTTCAAATGTCAGGAAATGCAATTCTGACAAAATCTACTCAAAATCTTCTGCAAGGTACTGTTCCTAGTCCTTCTCTGGATATCACAGTTCCCAACCGGAATGGAGGCACTGCAACTCTTGGACCACTAGGAGGGATCACAGCAGAAAAGACACATCTGCTCAGGATGCCGCTGCTCCTCAATCACAGCACGGTGGTCCACTTCACTGTGGGCCAGAGAGCTGGCAAACATCATGTCGATAAGCAGAGCACCTCAAGCTCTTTGAAGGCCCACAGAGGGTCTCTGGCACTGAGGGCTGCACTGCAAGTCCAGCCATTCACGCTGTTCCTGTCTGCTGCCAGCTGGCTCAGCAAACACATGCAGCAGGCCACAGAATCCTGGATCCCAAGAACTGCTTGCTATGCTCACAGTTCTTGCATTTTGTGAAGAGCTCTGGGGTTTGTTTATTTAGTGGATTTCTGTGCTGCTACAATAGCTCATAACTGGGCACTCTGCTCAGCTCACAATGTAATTGTTCAACTTGGGTAAACCTGCCACATGGTCTATCTTTTATTCTATCTAAGCATTTATTTTCTGCTCCTTCAGTATAGAAACAACACAGACTAAAAGACAACCAAGAAACTCAATGAAATAAAACCGCAACAGTGCCAGCAGCATCCCATGAGGTGGTTTTGGAATGGCCACAGGTGTTCCTGGAGGCCACTTAGCAGCCCTCAGACTGTATCCTCAGCCTGGTGAGGCCTGAGCCTTTGCATAATGCATTTCGTCACTGAGTATGGAAGTTGCTGGCACTTTCCCATCAAGGGGGTATGCAGTCCTCTCCAGCCTCTTGCCCTAAGTGCTTTCTCCAGGTACATGTGTCTGCACAATGGTCACTATTGGCATACCTAAACCTGCACTTCTTCATGTGGTCACCCGTGCACATCCCACCCACTGTCCTTCCCTGTTACAGGTGTGTCTTGCTTTGAATCCAATGCCTTGCAAAGAAACAGAGCAGAAAACGACATACTCTGCCCAATGGAATAAGGGAAAGTTATCTTCTGCTCTGGAGGATGGCAGTGGGAGGAAACTGACTCCTTGTCTAGCGCTTTGGAATGCTTCCTTTCAATTCACAGTGCAAAGGCAGAACCCTGAGGTCGAACACCTGCTGAAGACAGGCATACTAACCCTCTCTCTCAGTCAGTTTCACAAGCTGACCCTCTGGAAATATGCAAGAGGCTCCCCATTAAAAAAACAAAAATCTGTGCATTTAGCAAAGCTTTTTGCATCTCAGCTCTCCAAGCAAAGGCTGTGCTGCCGCACCATCTTGCCCCCAACCTGCTGTTGATGAGTTCAAAGACAGCCAAATGTGGGTGATGTCATTCCAATGCAAGGGAACAGGAGAGTGGCCTCTGTGAGGCAAGAAAACAGGGAGCTTTCCAGTGGGGACGAGGTTCTTAGAATATTTAACACCAACAGCAGGAATGCTGGGAGCAGGTGAACAACCTCAGGATAAAAGGAAATAAACGGAAGGCTCCACCAGTCATGCAGCCAAGATCCCACGCAGCCCTGGGACCTTTCACCCTCCCGCCCCACAGTGGCAGCTTCTGGTGCCTTTTTATGCACCCAGCTATAAGCCTGAGGAAGAGCTGCCTGCTGTCTTGTTAAGTATTTGTGGATTTCTCCGCTGTGGGGGACCATGTGCTCCATGCAGACCCTGCTCTGGGGACTACTCTTTCCTAGCTCACTGTTGACAGTCCCCCGTTGCACACCCAGAAACAGTGCTTGTTTGCCACAGCAGCCAGAACGACACACCAGAGGGCTGAGGGGGCTGCTCCAGCTGCAGGGAAAGTCCTCTTTGCTTAAGGGAGGGAGCCAAGAAAGGCTGTGGCAGCTGGGGGAAAAGGGTAGCGACTAATGAGAAGCAGGCGGGGGTAAGGATGAACGTGCTCCCTACCCCGGAGGAGGTAAAAAAAAAAAAAAGCCTGCCCAAACCCTAGTTGGCTGCGAGGACTTCCCACCAGTGGAGACCACCAGGGTGAGGCAGAGGGAGGCAGTTATGCCAAGCCACACCAAGGAGGCCGGGCGGCCTCAGCCTGTGGATCCTGCTGCACCGGAGGCATCTCGGGCAACACGGTCCTGTGACCAGATGTGGTGAAGCCCCCCCCCCCCCAGCACAGACAGCAGCAGACACGCCGTCCGCCGTGCAGGACTCACCATTTAATGAAGTGCACGCGCTTGTTCCCCTGCAGGACAACAAACCCGAAGGGCGTGAACGCCAGGAAAGCCGCATTGCCAGACACATCCTGCAACACAGGGAGAGCTTCTCATCAGAGGGTGCACAGGTTAGAAGACAACCTCGTATCTCTGCTCTTCATTAGAGACTGCATAACCAAACATACTCCTCTGCTTGGACAACATCCGTTACCTTCACAGATTTGGACTGGACATAAAACCAAACAGGCCTTTCCCGCAGGAAATCCGGGCAAGTTCCTAGCTCACCTGGAAGCCGCACTGGATATTTCATGCCGTCTTTCCTGGATACTGTTCCTTATTTCAAGGTACCCAATTGTTTTTTTTCCCGATTGTGCTTTCACAGTTGAGGTGGAAAACTGCAGCTATTCTCTCTCCTCACCTCTGAAGCTGCCATTCTGTGTCTGGTCTGCCATGCGAGGAGGGGGGGTTACATGCACTAAAATGCAATAGCATGCTGATTCCACAGATGCACAAGAGAACCTGGAGGCTCGAGGAAGGTCTGCATGATGGAAGGGCGGGCCTGGCACAAGCAGCATTGCTCCCCACCGCCCTGCCCTGGCCAGCTGCTGTCAGGATACAGGGCTGCCTCTGCAATCCCTCCACAGCAGTCTGGTTCCAAGTCTGGCACATCTCAGATCAGAATGCAGGCACGGGAGTGGCAGGCTGGGCAGCGTGTGCCAACGATGCCAAGGGCCTCGGCAAAGCACCAGGTGTGGGAAGCGGCCTTGTTCCAAGCCGAATGGGCTTCCTGAGCACAGCCCTGCCACTCCAGCTCTCCTGGCTCCAGAGGAGGGGCTTTTCCAGCCATTAAATGTGGCACCCCTGCAGAAACCCAGCTGCAAGACCATGCCATGCATGTTCCGATGCCCAACCACCTTTGGCAAGCATGTCCCTTGCTTCCATGAGTGATGACAATTACATGAGACAGTTCAGAGCTCAAGCCGCAAGTTCCTACTCGGAGTTCCACCCCTGATGTTAACTTGCCAAAGACCAAGTGCTCTCAGAGTCAACTTCAGCTAAGGGTAACTTGGAGTATGTTCAGAGTGAGATGGTCAAGGAAGAACTCAATGGCAAAAGGGCAAACCCTACTGCTGGCCAGGCTGGTCACGGGGTGGCCGCCCCACTACCACGCTGGGCCACATCTGGAGTCCTGTGTCCCATTCTCAACAAATTTTAAGAAGGGTGTTGACAGAGCAAAGCATGCCCAAAACGAGGAAACAGGCCTAAAAACCAAGTCTTACGGGGAGACCCTGAAAAGTTTTGACCTGGCTGGCCTGGAGATGAGGGCGTCTCGCATGATGCGAACCCTGGCCCATGCGCATGTGTGAGTATGTGAACTCCTTTCCCCTTTCTGTACATTGGACAAGTCCTGCTCCCCAGCTGTGCTGTTGGAAACAAGAAGAGATCAGATCTCCAAAAAGAAAGGAACCTCAGACATGAAGGCCCAAGGAAAAGTTTCAGCAGGCAGTGCTGCTGGGTACCTTGCATGGATGTGGGTCGACCCCATATGTCTCCAAGGTCTGCGCTTTCCTTAAGAAGTTTAATTCAGAAGTAGCTGGTGTCTGGCCGCTAGAAGAGAGAAGAATGGGGACAAGCATGGCCACTGGTCACAATACCATCCCAATCCTCAGTAACGGTTCAGCGGTGCCCTCACAAAACCATGCCTGCTTGCTGCCATGCACAAATACAACACCTGTTGAATGTCTGCCTGTCGTCTGGCTGTTCACAGACAGGGTGCCTCAAGACAGAAAAGGACGTGGGGCAACCTGCAGGAGTCGCTAGTCACAGTGCAGGTTTCCTGCTGGATCTTTGTTCCTGCCTCACTAGTGGTCTGCCACTTGCCTCTGCTTTCCATGGTGGAAAGTTAGGCTCCCTCCCTGATTTCTGGGTTGTGCTTTGCCCACGGAAGCATAGAAAACCTTTACATTTAAACTGCTTCTCACTGTGGGTCTCTTGCACCCAACCAAGTTATAAGCTACCTGCCCATCCCTAAGGCAGGGATGGTGGGGAATGTGCTCCATTCAGTTGTCGCTGGACTGTAGCTCCCATCATCCCTCACCTTAAATTGTGCAGGTGCAGTCCAACAAGATCTGGAGGGAGGCCGACCCTGACTGCTGTTAGTACAAGATTGTAACGTGTCTTTTAAAATGCCTTGAATGTCTTTTATGTTAAAGTTCGCTATTTGTGTGTGTCTAATCAGAAATTCAGCATCTTGATTAGAAAAGTTGCATGTCCTGATTTTAGCAGAATTCTGCTGGGCTTATCTCAGCGGGCTCAGTGCCGTTCTTGCTTCAGCCAAGTAGTTGACGAGGAATGTGATTATAAGCAGGATGCTACCCATCAGGACTCTGTCTCCCAGGTGTACTTCTAAACTGAAGCAACTCCTCTGCATATGGCACACACACCCAGGCTGTTGAGCTACCCAGCAGTTAGCGGGAGGCTGCTGCTGATTGACAGGATGTATTAGGGCAAATTTGGGCCCGGTGGAAAAGCTAGAGTTACCGGGTGCCAATCTCACCCAGGCTGCCAGAGACTGTGAGGTGTGGAGGATGAATGAATGTCCTCCAAAAGATTCAGACCACTAGCTGTTGAAAGCTCCTTTTCATAAGAACTCCAAAGTCAAGTCTTCTCGAAATCCCATCAAGCAGCTGAGACACTGAACTGGACCAGGAGACCTCAGCCTTACGCTGATTCCTATCCTCTTCCCATGGCACACTTTTCCTTTGTCATTAACTTTTGCTGTGAGGCAAACAACAGAAACTCCGCACCACAAGGGTGGCAGCAAAACCCAAAGGCAGAGTCACCTGAGCTCAGTTTTGTGGATCTCTGCAATTTTCCTTTCCAGTTTTTCAGAATGCTTTGGGAAAAACTGGAATTTGGAGCTGTAACCCTCAGGATGCTTTCCAGGGTCATAGTCACCGATCTCAGCTGATGGACAGATGGAAGGAAGGAAGGATGGAAGGAAGGAATTGAGGGATGGGAAGAGAGAGAGAGAGAAATGGTGATTATTTGGCAGGTTGCAAGGCAGTGCTTTTCCTTCTGGTGTGCAAGGCATGTTGTACTTGCTCCATCTAACCCACGTATTTCTAAGCATGCAGACTGGCGATGGCCCCTGGGGCCCAGGGCAGAGAGAGGTAAATTCCCAAGTCATGCTCTTCATGATCCTTGGACTTCATCCAAACCTTCCCGTTCTGGTCCTGCACTTTAACAACCCCAAATGGTTTGTGTCGGCTTGTGTCTGAAACCAGAGGACCACTTGTCTGGCTCTGGCTGCAGCTGCCATGTGGCCAGGTGGCAAACAAGGTGCCTGCACAGTGGAGCTGGTCTGCGTCTAACTTCCCTGCCTGGCAGCTGGACCCTGGCACACCTTGGGGATGGCGTTTCTGCTGTGCTTGCTGCATGTCATGCGATCAGCCTTTATCACAGGAAGTAAGTCTGTCTTGTCAGGAGGCATTACCTTGAAGGATATAGGCAGCGAGCAGAGCAGCATCAGATGTCTTGCACAGGAGGCGGCCGTGATAGAGATCTCTCTTGATCTGCAAGAAGACAAGATACCTGGCAAGAGAACCAGAGCACATGGAATGAACTCATTTCATCACATCCAAGCCAGAATAGCTTCTCCTGAAAGCTTTGATCAGGAGCGTGTGCCTCACACCACACCCTTTTCCATGTGTTTCATTTGTAGGAATCTCTGGCAGACAATCAGCCCATGTCATGTTCCAGATGGGGATTGCATGCAGACTCTGACTGACATGGTGTTAACTTTCAGTTTTCTTGCAATGCATTGCCAAACTGAACTGTTCAAGGTACCCCAAACAGCCTTTCAGACCCACTTTTCCATGGAGCTCTTTTCTCTGAGTTTTTCAGAGGTGGAGCTGAAGTGCTAACCAATCTGCCACAATGGTTACTGAGGGACAAATTCTATGCAAGTTGAAGAGAAAAAGAGTCCTACAACTGGTAGCATGGCTGACTTGAGGGATTCTTGGAGGAGTTGGCTTTTTCGCTGTAACCCTGTGGTGGCCCTATCATGAAGGATCCCAGGGTACTACCGTGCCACTGCCAACATGTTCCCCCTCACCTGTACCTTCAAAAATGAAAACTCTTTGCCATGCTACTGCTGGCTTCTTTGGTCATGATAGGCTTTGTATTGGAATTGGAATTGCTTGTGAGCTTTCCCGAAAATAAACAGTTCTGCATCTTTAGTAGGTAGACAGAAATTATAATTTCTACTAAATAAACCTGGAAACAGCAACTATCTTTGTGGATCTTGCAGGCAGCTGCGAAAAACCTAGCATAACAAACTGAGCTGGGCATTGGTGTCTATAAGAAGCTGTTGGTTCCTCATTTCTAATTTGCTTCACGCTCTGACTTTCCATCTAAGCAGAGTTGAGGGATGATGTGAATTGACTTATACACATGAGAGCTAAAATTAGATTTGCCCCCATTTTAAATCTCCTTCCTTGAAGAAAAAGAAATTGATGGCTTGCAAGAATGGAAAAAATAATCCAGTCCCTCCTCACCTGCATGAGAGAGATACACAGAAGGGCAACAAAGCAGTTGGATGACATGTGAGCCACATTATCCGGGAGCCCAGCCACTGTGCTGTCTGGCTGCAGCTCCCCTTAACTCAGTCTGTTCTCAGCATTCTGCATTCGCCAAGATGCATTCTGAGGATCCTAAGTAGCCAGGGCCCTGCTGCTTCCCTGACTAAATCTCTGGATGGAATTTTAATTTGCTTTCTAATCTTTGATGGCTGTCAAGGCACTGCTGCTCAGCATTCCAGATTAGCAAATCATCTGCATGCTTAATAGCAGACACAGCTGTTCTTGGCCATTCCACATTTAAATTCAGGCCTGATGGGTATACCATGCAGCAGCTGTTGAAACAAGAATTCACCTACAATCTGCTTATCAAGCAAGGTCTCACTAAGGATGATGCCTCGGCCTGGGCTTTTGAGATCTGGGCTCTGCCTACTGTCATAGGGATACCTGGACCAGGCTGCTGCCAGCCAATTCACATTGAAACCTGACAGGGAGGCCTGGTAGCCTCATTTGGGCCACAGGCTGAAAGTGCTGCGTCCCTGCTCTAAGAATACTGCATTTCATCTTCCCAAGGTACTCAGAAGATGGTCAGAGCACAGGTATCAATAAGCAAGCCGCAGCTATTTACAGAACTTAAAAAAAAATCCATCAAGATTTAAGAGCAGCTTTACAAACCCAAGTTGGCAGAGCCCTTTGTCAGTACTGTCACAGACCATTTCTAGATCATTTGCACATGTGCTGCTCTGTCTGGGAAGAAAGAATTCTTTGTTGTTCACTGACAATCAGAAAAAAGCAGCCTCAGCACAATCAAGGTGTCCTGCCTGGAAAACAAGACTCTGCACTTTCATGCTGAGGAAAACATTCCCCTGTTTATCTGCTCCCCACTTAAGCACCCATAAAATCTTTGTTCCAGAAAGTTACAACTTCATTAAAATCTCAGATTATCTTTTGCGAACATACAACCGGTGACGGATTTGTAGTGCCACAGGATGGGCTGCTGAGCTAGCAGATGCTTCCTTCCTCCCAGGCTACCACCATAAAAGAAATACTGTAATTTTGGAGGCAGTCCATGCAGGGAAGGACTGGAGGTGGAACCAAAGAAGACCAACAGCTTTCCACCTGACTACTCCCTCGCTTCTACCCGGCCACCTCACACCTTCCAGCCTCCACCACTGTTGATATTCTGGGATGGCATCTCAGGGCTCAGCTCTCCAGAGCAGCACCCTTGCACCAAGAGGAGGCGGCACTGCCAGCCTCAGCCCGTGAGGATGCAGGTCACAGAACCTCCAGCACAGCACAGCAACTCCCATCTTGCTGCAGACGGAGACTGCAGGAACAGGCCAAGCCACTTAGGAGACAGGGCAACCCTTTCAAGCTCAGTCCTGGCTGGAGCTTCTCACAGACAGGCCCCGCTCATTTTGTGCCTTAGGGCCATGGGAGGTGATACGTGATGCTGATCCATTCCCCTTCCTGGGACCTGACCTTGCTGGTAAAACCCACCCACACCTGCATGAAGCTAAGCCTTCATCACAGCACAGGCAGAACAAAAGACAGATGTACAAAGGGATGTCACAGTCTTTCTCCTTGCAGTTTCACACTCTGGCGGGGGGAGCAGCCCCTGTGGAACTGTGCATCGCTGTTCCTCTGGATCATTACCACAAGTCAGTAATTTCGCCACCCTGGATGAGCCTGTGAGAGACTTTTGAGGGACGCTCAGCCATTCTGAAACCTGTAAGTCACAGGGGCCAGAGGAGTGTGCGGAAAAGAGCTTTCCACACAGCCCAGTTCTGCTAACCATCTGCCAGGCCCCAGAGAAGCCGCTGGAGGAAAAGGATCCATTCCTGACCCTGACACAAGGGGCTGTGTTGTTCCCCAAGTTTTGAAAACTCCTCTTTTCTTCTGCTCTTTGGTGCTCCCATATGGCAGAACACTCCCACCCAGAAGCAGCTGGCATGGCAGACTTTGCATAAAACATCCAAAGAGCTCCCTGGCCTCTAGTTGAGGCAAGCATCTCTCTGTAGCTAGCACAAGATGGAAGGAACCTTACCGAGTGATCTCCTCTTTGAGAGCAGCGGGGTCAGTGGGGTAGAATTTCACCCTGAAGCACATGGTGAACGGAGGCTGTGCTGCAGAAGAGACAGGCACATCAGATTGGCGGGGGATCAACAGCAGTCCCAGGGACCCTGTACAGCAAGCCAGTTCTACCTCCACTTCCCCAAGCAGAGCCTAAATCCCAGGGAGCAAAGTTGCCCCTTACCCTGGTGCAGGGCAGTGCCTTGAAAGCAAACTTTAGTTCATGCTATTGGATGGCATTAACTGACTTGCTAAACCAGAAGTGACCCTTAGGTTGCTGGGATGGTCTATGTGCACGTGGCATGGGCTGCATGGGGAGTAGAAAGACTTAGCCTTCTGCGCTTCCCATGGCATCAGGAAGGGAGAGGATTGCTTGGGCTTAAGTGCAACAAAGCACTTGAAATGCATGCTAATATGGGGTCAGAAGTGAGGAATCCTGCCACAGCTATTGAACAAAACCTGATCCTGTTCATTGAAAGCAAGTTAAGGGAACTTTAGACTACAGAAACACTTGGAAAATACCAGGGTGTTGGAGCCCAGGTGCAAGGCACTGGCCAGGCAAGTGCAGAGTTCCATGCAGTGGGGACAATGAAGACTCAAGAACAAACACCTCGATCACTGCCTCCGGCTTATGGTATCAAATCAAGACGTGATTCAATCCCAGAAGTCAGGCCTGCCCCAGCGTTCCAAATAAAGCAATACTCACATCGCATTTGCTTCACCACGGACTTTGTGAATTCCAACCAGTGCTGAAATACAGAAGAAAGAGACTGTCAAAGGGAAGGAAACAATCCAGGAGTTCACTGCGGCCACATTCAAGGGAGGGGCCGCTGCAGGCCTCTCACTCTCATGGTGAGATGGTTCCAGAGTGCAGTTTGCTGTTTCTCACCCAGAAGCCCCAGCAGGCCAGGTTACAGCCCGCAGTCTGGCACTGCTCTCCCTCCAGCCTCAGTGGGCCACTTCTGTAGCCTGTGTGCAGTCACAGTGCCACCCCACCCCCACTGTGTGCTCCTCTGGATGTGCTCCTGCCCCTCCATAGCATCATTCAAATGCTAGACTTCTCAAGCATTTTCTACAAGCAGTAGTCACGACTGCACAGGTGCTCATGTGCTGATTCAAAATGAACCAGGAACTCCTTTCTGCAAGCTTTTCTCCTATCCCAGTGGTCAAATGCCCACCATGCCTGTGACATCACCTACTGGCTAAACACACTGAAAGTTGATGACAGACTCAATTCTCACTAAACACTTGGGCAGAATTGCTCAGGAACATTTTATCTCCTGTCTTGGGTTCTCCAAGAGTCAGAATCTTCCTCTTTCACCAGCTGAAACCCTGTAGCCCTGTAGCTCAAGGGTCACCCTGGCCAAAGTTGAACATCTTCTGCTTGAGCCCCCTCTTACAGCAACCCCACTGCTCCAAGAACTGGTGCTCACCTTTGTTGGTTTACTTCTTCTCCACTAATCCTATCCCCCCCCCCACCCCCCATTGTGCTATGTCATTTAGAGTGCTCTCTGGGGACCTTCTTAGCAGAAGACTGAGATGGAAGTGCTTTAAATGGTGCCGGAGATCAGACTAGATGGCCCGGGAGGACCCTTCTTATTCGCTCTGTTTCTATGTTTCTAAATAGATACACTGCCTTTTATATGGGCAGTTTTTCTGTTCAAAATGGATACCCTTTGCTCCCAAAGTAAAAAAATACACTCTGGTAGCAAGGCAGTTTGGGGGTGCAGTAAGGTGAGGAAATGACCCATGGAAATGGATCAAGCATTCCCTCCTGTCAAACTGGAAATCTCTCACCACTCTTTTTCATTAAGAAACAAGCTGAGCGACTGCCAGCTCCACCCACTATGTTCAGGTATGCAGGTGTGGAATAGTCTTGTGCCATGCTTGGCTGTGGCTGCTGTGGAACCTGGCCAGGGAACAGAAGACCTGGCACCAGGAAACACCTGTGTACAGCGGCAAGCTGCCTGCTTCCGCTCTGGCCACACAGACCCACATTCTTGGGGACATCATGGCTTCTTCAGCATGGCGCTTTTCAACCATTGTCTAAGCTGTGCTGGGAGACAACCTTTCCACCTGTGACCTGAAGGGGGCATCCTTGCTGTGCAAAACCCCCAAACACAAAGCCTTCCACGATTCCTAGGCCTTTGTCTCCACATCCATTCAATGCTTTCCTCACTAGGGGGACTTTTCAGCCCATCCAGTGAAGAGGCTTTGCAGGGAGAGGGCAAGAGGTGGCTTAGGATGACTCACACCAGGGACCAGAAGCATCTATCAGGGCAGAACAAGGACATGGTTACAAACAAGTCAAGGGACAAGAACAGGAAGACAAACTGAGGGGCGGGCACCTTGAGGCAGGAGAACTGGGCAGGATACACGGCGGGAGTCAGGCCAGAAGCGGGAGCTGACCCACGGTTAGCAGGCAAGCCTGCATTGCTGAGGCAACATGGCAAGACAGGATATACCATGACCCAAATGCAGCCAAGTCAGGCCAGGGGTGGGAGCTGAGCCACACACCACAGCTAGCACAAAGCCCCTTGTTGCTGAGGGGCCATGAGATTCCTCTCCAAAGAGGCACATGGAAGGTTTGTGCCACAGTGAAACTGGTAGTGGCAGCTTCATTTTGTTAGTTGCAGAGGAAATTTTTCTTCACCCCAGTCTCTTGCCAGCTTTCCTCCTCGTCCTCCTCCTCCTCCTTCCTTGAGAGACAGACATCAGGAGGGCAAACCAGTGGATCCTATGAGATGATGTGAATACATGCTCAAAAGCAGCATCCTTGCAAGTGCCAGAAGAGCCATCTTGATGCTGCTAGTTTTGGGGTGCTTAAGTCATGTTCACAAGCAGCTGCCAAGCCAGCCTGAAGAGGATCATCCAAGGTGGAGCCAAGTCCTGCCCACACAATCTGGACAACCAAGTCAAACCATGGGGAAGATTTCCTTCTCGGGGGAACAAGGCCCCAAGCTCTCCACAAGCATCAGCACCAGGCAAGCATACCAAGTATTCTGACTAGGATTCCAGTGCATGTTATATTCACTCTCTGAAAGCAAGGAGACCTGAGTGGGATTTACTACCAAACTGGACACCACCTGAAAACCCTGCCGGTAAGACCCAGCAGCATACATTACTCTCCCTAAAAACATTCTGCAAAGGAAACAGAGCTGCATACATCATGCACTTCTGCATAATTTATCTGTTCTGCAAAGCAAGGAGGCCTGCAAAGCACCAAAGCACCTCCTGCCACCCTGGGGTTGCCCCTTGGGATTCTCTGAAGGTCTTTGCTGGGACTCACCCTTTGCTTGTCTGGATCCACAAACCGGATCCCAAAGTAATCTTTCTCCAGGAGGTTTAAGTGATGGCAAAGGAGGTCGAAGAGGTACTGACCTTTGGCATCTCTCTGCAAAACAAAGAAGCGGAATTCATCAGAGAGTGGATGAGCGGCCAGCTGGCGTGCCACACAGAAAGGGCTGCTGGGGCCTGTGCCCCTGTGGCCAGCTCAGCCAGGCATTTCCCGTGTTCGATGAGAAGGGGCGTGCTGAGTGCAGTCCGCAGGCACCCTGGAACATGCCAGCAGGCAAGGTATTTAGGGAAATATCCTCACCAAAGCAATACTGATTATCATTCAAGGAACGGGTATGGCACAAGTTCTGGTACAAACAAACACGTCCTGAACTAATCTCAGCAGGGTAATGCTCTGGATTTCAGACTTCAGTGTTGTAATGCAGTTGCAAAAGATACTAACCTGCATGCAAATATGCATATATTGAGGTTAAACATGTCTAAAATGTGTACTTACAGAAAATACATTCAAAAACCTGTATTTAGCTGTAAATGTTTGTGCAGAATTAAAAAAAAATCAAAGATGAGTGAAGAACACATCTAAACCAGTAGCTGTGCTGTTTACTTGGAGCCAAGATCAATGACATAATCAACAATACTCACAACTCATAAAACCTACCAATGAGTAAAAAACCCTTCCTTCTCATCCATGTTGGAACTAATGGCATAGCCAAAAGGAAAACAGAGGAAATTACATCAGGCATCAAAGCTCTAGGCAGAAAAATTAAGGACAATTTTGGGGCCCAAATAGTCTTCTCCCAAATCCTACCAGTTAGGGAAAGAGGAAAAGACAGAGAAAGAAAAATACTCCAAGTAAATACCTGGTTAATACAGTGGTCTTGAAGAGAGAAAATTGGTTTCCGGGATCAAAGGATAAACTTCTTGGATGAAGGACTACTGGCAAATGATGGGCTACATCTCTCAAAGTATGGAAAACAAGTCCTTGGACACAAAATGAGGGCTTTAAATCAAATCACATAGAGGAGATAGATGTACAAAAGGACTCTACATGAACAGGAAAGAAATAAGCCCTTCAGCAGAGAAAAAACCACCAATAAGAACTAATAACAAAAATCCAGAAACAAAACCAGGTTATAACCCTAGTGAACTGCAATGTTTCTACACGAATGCCCAGAGTATGGGTAATAAACAACATGAACTTGAGCTTCAAGTACATGAAGGCAACTATGATCTTGTGCCAGTTACTGAAATGTGATGGGAAGATCCTCTCAGTTGGAGTTCAATAATAGATGGATACAACCCCTTCAAGAAAAATAGAAGGGCTAAAAGGGGAGGTGGAGGCTATTTATGTATTTATTTAGAACTTTTGTATGCTGTCCCTTATGCATGGCATCTCAGAATGGCTTACAAACTTTAAAATCAAAATTCAATAAAACCATCACATGTATAAATAAATAACTCAGTAACAAAATTTAAATAAAAATCAAAACGACTGTTAAAATGTTAAAATACTATTTTTTAAAATGAAATTAAATAAAAAGGTTTTGACCTGGCACTGAAAAGAATATAAACTTGGCACCAGGTGCACCTCTCCAGGGAACGCATTCCACAATCTGGGCACCACCACAGAGAAGGCCCTGCTTTGGGTAGATGTCCTTTTTACCTCCTTCAGGGAGGGTTCCTGGAGCAGATCCTCTCCTGCAGATCCTGCGTGAGGGCATATAAGGGAGGAGGCGTTCCCTCAGGTATCCTGGTCCCAAGCTGTTCAGGGCTTTGTAGGTCAAAACCAGCACCTTGAATTGGGCCCAAACTTCAACTGGAAGCCAGTGGAGCTGGTAGAGGACCGGGTGCGTTATGTGAGAATAGTGACTGGTCCCCATTAGCAGTCTGGCAGCTCTATTCTGTACCAGCTGAAGTATCCAGACTGTTTTCAAGGGCAACCCCATGTAGAGCGTGTTACAGTAATCCAACCAGGAGGTTACCAGGGCGTGTCTCACTGTTGCTAGGCAGTGTTTGTCCAGATAAGGATGCAGCTGATAGACCAGCCAAAGATGTAGGAAAGCACTCCTTGCCGCCACCGCCACATGGGTTTCCAGTGACAACTCCGGGTCAAGGAGTACTCCCAAGCTGCGGACCCTGTCCTTTAGAGGGAGTGCTACCCCATCCAGGACAAGGTCAAAGTCACTTACCTAAAACCTCATTCCACCCACCAACAGGAGTTCCATCTTATCTGGATTGAGGCTCAGTTTATTGGCCCTCATCCAGCCTATTACCTCGGTCAGGCACTGATTCAGTACAGCCATCACCTCACCTGGAGTAGATGTAAATGAGAGGTAGAGCTGGGTGACATCAGCATACTGGTGACACTGCAGCCCAAACCTCCTGATGACCTCTCCCAGTGGTTTCATGTAGATATTGAAGAGCATGGGGGACAAGATAGAGCCCTGTGGAACCCCATGGCACAACTGCCATGGCGCAGAGCTATAGTCTCCCAGCACCACCTTCTGGAATAGGCCAGCCAGAAAGGAGCGGAACCAACGCCATGCAGCGCCTGCTACTCCTAACCTGGCCAGCCTATCCAGAAGGACACCATGGTTGATGGTATCGAAAGTTACAGGGATGCACTCCCCCTGTCCCTCTCCCTGCACAGGTCATCTTACAGGGGGACCAAGGCAGATTCAGTACCATAACCAGGTCTGAAGCCAGACTGAAATGGGTCCAGATAATTCATTTCACCCAAGCATGCCTGGAGTTGCACTATACATTAAGAATACTTATATCTGTAATAAATTACAGGAGAAGGAGCTAAGTAGCCACGCTGAGTACATCTGGGTCAACCTAAGCGGAGGAAAAACAGCCATTGGTGTCTACTACTGCCCACCAAATCTAAGAGATGACAAGGACATCTTTGAAAAACAATTAACCAATGTGTCATCAAGACATGGTGTGGTCATCATGGGGGATTTCAGCTTCCCTGATATTTTCTGGGAGACACATTCAGCCAAACATGGTCCTTCCAAGAGATTCTTCACATAGGATAACTTCCTCCAGCAGAAAGTGGAGGAAAGGACAAGAGGAATTGCTACTCTAGATTTAATACTAACCAACAAAGATGATCTGGTAGATAGTGTAGCTACTACAGATTCCCTGAAAGTAACCACACCATTCTTGAATTCTCTATTAAGAGAATGGCAAATGTCTGCTGCAACCAAACACGCATCCTTTACTTCAAAAGGACCAATTGTAAGAATTCCAAGTCAGTCATAAGCAAAATTCCCTGGGAAACTCATCCTAAAGGAGAGAGGAATCCAGGGGGGATGGGAAATATTAGGAAAAGAAATTATTAAATGACAACAGCAGCAGCAACAGCAGCAGCAGCAGCAACTAATCCCAACAATGAAAAAGAAACTACGAAAAAAAAAAAAAAGCCCAATTCATGACTCCACAAAAAGTTAGGAGACAACTTAAAAGCTAAGAATAAAATGTGCAGGAAATGGAAAGGAGGTCAAGCCTCAAAATAAGAGTATAAACAAACAGCAAAAAATTGCAGGGACACAGTCAGGAAGGGTAAAGCTAGTTATGAACTGAGACATGCTAAAAATAATAAGAAAGCATTATACAACTATGTATAAAATAAAAAACAAAAGAGAGAGGCATACTACAACTTGTCAAGGATGGTAAAAAGATAACAGATGACAAGGAAAAGGCAGAGGTGCTCAACTGCTACTTTGCTTCAGTCTCCTCTTCCAAAAGAAAATGTGACCTGCCTACAGAGGAGGTATTGCAAAATGAAAGGAAAGGATGGCAGCCTAAGATCAACAGACAAGTGGCCAGGGAGTCCCTTGAGCGCTAGATGCATTCAGATATCCAGGACCGGTGGCCTCCGTCCTAGAGTATTACAGAAACTGGTGTAAGAGCTCTCTGAGCCACTATATATAATATTTGAGAAATTTTGGAGAACAAGGGAAGTGCCCAATGACTGAAGGAGTACTGATGTGGTCCCCATCTATAAGAAAAGGAAGGCAGAGGAACGAACTATAAACCACTTAATGATAGCTCTAGGGATTGAGGTTAGACTAAGTGGTTTAAGAAAAAAACAGTTTGTGTGGACCTTGAAGAAAATGTCATGATAAGCAGAAGCCAAAATGGATTTTTAAAGAATGTCATGCCAAACCAACCTATCTTGTTCTTCAGATGGGTTACCACTCAAATGAACAGAGAAAATGCAGTAGACATTATTAACCAAGATTTTAGCAGAGCCTTTGACAAAGTGCCCCATGACATCCTAATAAATAAATTAGCAAAATATGGCCTTCAACAGTTCTTAGTAATTAGGTGGATCCACAACTGGCTTCAAAACAGGTTACTGAGAGTGATCATCAAAGGACCAACAGTAGCTTCTCATCCTGGAGAGAACTTATTAGTGGGGTACCACATGTCTCAGTCCTGGGACCAGTATGTTTCAACTTCTTTATTAATGATCTTGACAAATCCAGGGAACAATAATTAATTTTGCAGACAATACAACACTAGGTGAAATAGCTAACACCCTGGAGGACAAAAACAAGATCCAGGGAGACCTAGACAAGCTTGAATGCTGGGTGGAAAACAACAGAATGGAAAACAACAGGGACAAATGCCAAGCTCTCCACCTAGGCAAGAAAAATCAGCTGCATCGATACAGGAGGGGGAACACTTGGCTCAACAGTACTGAGAGTGAAAGGAACCTTAGAGTTGTTGCAGACAACACGTTAAGCATAAGCCAGCAGTGCAATACAGCCTCAAAAAAGGCAAACATAAGCATTTTGGGACGCATAAATAGAGGCATCTCTTCCAGAAATAGAGGAGTACTCACTCCCTTCTACTCTGCATTAGTCAGACCTCACCAGAAATATAGCGTGCAGTTTTGGGCACCCAGGTTTAAAAAGGATGCAGATAAACTGGAGAGGGTTCAGAAGGGGGCAGCTAAGATGATGCGGGGCCTGGAAAATAAGTTTTATGATGAGAGGCTGAAAGAACAGGACCTGTTCAGCCTTGAAAAGAACACTATGAGGTAACATGATAGCACTGTACAGGTAGCTCCAAGGCTGTCACAAAAAAGGGAAAGGCCTCCCTCATCCCAGATTGCAGGACACAGAACAATGACCTTAAACTACAGCACACCAGATACAGTAAAAACTTGGATTGGGAATAACTTGGTCTGGGAGTGTTTTGCAAGATGAGCAAAAAGTTTTTCTAAATTTTAACTTGATAAACGAGCGATGTCTTGCAGTACGAGTATTACGCGCTTTGCCCGCCGAGCATCACGTCACAACTGAGCGCCGGTTCTTCTGTCTCTCGCTGCGGGTGTGAGTACAGCATCGTCTCACCCCCCCCTCCCAAGCACGCCTGCAACCACACCCGCCTCACCCCTGAGCACACCCGCGATCGTGCCCGCCTCCCCCCCAGTGCACCCGCCTCGCCCGAGTGCGCCCACCTCCCCCCAGAGCACACCCACGATCGTGCCTGCCTCCCCCCAACACATCCACCTCACCTGAGTGCGCCAGCCTCCCCCCAAGCACACCTGTGATTGTGCCTGCCTCCCACCCCCAATGCACCTGCAATCGTGCCCATCTCCTCCCCCCCGAGTGTGCTCGCTTCAAATTTTTGTAATTAAAAAAAAGTTACAGAACGGATTAACCTTATTTACATAGAACCTTATGGGGAAATTTGCTTTGCTATACAAGTGGTTTGGATTACAAGCATGTTTCCAGAACAAAATTATGCTCGCAATCCAAGGTTTTACTGTACAGGCTAGACACAAGGAAGAATTTCCTGACTGTGAGAGCAGTACAATAGTGGAACAAGCTCCCAAAAGAGGTTGTGTGCTCTTCCACATGACAGTCTTTCAAGAAACAATTGGACAGTTACCTGATCATAATGGAGTAACTGGTATCCTGCACTAGCAGGAGATTGGACTTGATGGCCTTCTTGGCCCCTTCTGACCCAACTATTTTGTGATTTTGTGAAAACTGACTTGGACCTCGACCACACTGGTTTGTCCACAATCTGTAGCCGCTGCAGGCAGATTGGTTAGCACCCGCCCACCCTCTGGTCTGTTCTTACAAGCCTGCCTCCCTCTTACTCTGTGGGGACAATCAACAAGGGAGGTTGCCTGTGGTGGTTCCATGTTGGCAGAGCTACTGTAGCCCTGCCTCCCCTTGCTGGGGACACTGCCTGCATCCTTGAGTGCTGGCTAAGCTCTTCTATCTAGAAGAGGGGCCCATGTTGTCATCTCCTCCTGGGGACACAAGAGATGTCAGTGGTGCTTCCTGAATCCCAGCTCTGCCTGCCCCTCTTGACCATCTGGGTGGCTTGTTCCATTCTCCGTTGCAGGAGGTGAGTGCTGCAGACCAGAGGAAAAGACTGGGTTTAATTCCAGGCTGTGTGAGCAATATCCACTGTTTGTCAGCAGGAGGAAAAAAAAAAGGAACAAGTTCAGTCGGAAAAGAAGCCATGAGAAGACAGTGGCTTCTGCCTCTTAGTAGTTCTAAGCGTAGCTCTTTGCTGCCTGGAGACATGTGAAAGAGTCATGGCAATTCACATCCGGGAGCTTAAAGGCAGCCTGGGCTCCACTCCTTGGCTTAATAAGTGGTCTGGATTCCTTGCTTATGTATGGCCCTGTAGTCGAGGAAGAGCAGCTCTACAATCATGGTCTTTGTCGCTTTATGAGCTGTTCTTGTGAGGCATTTTAGGCTTGGGTCTGTGGCATCGGTTCTTCTACCCTATGCCAATTCTTCAACAAGAACTACTGATTCAAACATTTATTTGTTTTAATCCATTAGATGATGCACAGCTTATGTCAAGTCACAGTCTCTCTGCCCAAGGGATTTATCTGTTTCTCAGTAACAATAGTTGTCTTTTCTACCGACAACCCCACACAAAATCCTTTTTGCAAAGCACATCCAGTGCTTTGATTGTTTTACACTGGGGTGGTCCCACATGTGGCCCTGAAGCCTTATTCTGTGACCCTCTTGCTACTTGGTTCCCCCACCCCACCACAGTCCAGACCCCAGTGCTGGCAAGGGCAGAAGTGTGGCAAGAGCCTGGGTGCTGGCTGGGCTGGGAGCCAGTGCCGAACGCGGAGGCCCATCCTGCCCACAGGGCCACCTTGGGCAGAGTCTGCTGCTTCGGGCAGCTGGGAGGATGTCAGAAGAGTGGGCAAGGAGAGAGGCGCCCGGGCAGCTTCCACGACTTCAGCTACAGCGGGTCTGCTGCTTTCCTGAGCTGAATGTCACAGGATTTGAAAGCAGGATTATGCTTCCCTTAAAGAGCCAGCGAGCAGCTGCTGCTGCAACGGAAGACTTCACCGCATCCACATGCCCTGGCTGGGTCACATGGCCTTCTGCAAACGGCAAGCAAGTCCCCAAGCTTTGCAAGAGCCACAGGCACAGGCATGGGAAGGAGCCAAAGCGGAGTGGGGAGGGGTGTCTTCTTTCTGGAACTTCCAAAACATGCATCCAGAGGGACAAGCCCCTACTTAGCTTTCCTGGCCATACCATCCTCGGACAGTCTGACAAGAAGATGACAGATCCCTGGGCTGCGGACTCTTAAATTTACTTGTGCCAAAATGTGCTTGACAGATAAACATAAAATTCAGCTTTGTTCCTGGAGCCATCAGTGGTGCCACTTAGCATAAAAATCAGCAGTAGGGCAGCAGCAAACCAAGGGAAGGTGGCAGCAGCTCCACGCACAAGAAGAGCTGCTGTTTGCACGATGATAGCAATCTTTACCTCACCAACTTCCCTCCTGGGAAGCATCACGTCGTCCTTGCCTGTCTCCATCTATGCCTTCACTAAGGACAGAAACCTGGACAAGGAGGCTATTCTGTGCCTGGCTGCGTCAACAGTTACACCATGATTATGAAGAGACCGCACTGATGCCTCAAGGTTACTCTGGAGTGACTTGTTCTTTATCCGTCCCTCCTTACACAGAGGGGGTGGGCAGGCTTGGTACATCAGGGCTGTGGACATGTGGTGTAACTTGGTTTTTGTAAAGTTTTCAAGAAGTTTTCACTGGGTGAGTTGGGGCCTACCTAACAGGATTTTTGTTATGAGGATTCAGGCCTGGGCCAAGTGCTTTTCAACATTTTCATTAATGACTCGGATGAGGAAGTGCAGGGAACAACTATTGTATCTGCAGATGACCCAAAACTGGGTGGGATAGCTAATGCCCTGAATGAGCGTTATGAGATTCAAGGTGATCTTGATAGGTTGGGCTGAAAACAACAGAATGACATTCAGTAGGTACAAATGGAAAGCTCTACACTTAGGGAAAAGAAAGCAAATGATTGTTACAAGATGCAGAATACTTGGCTCAACAGAACTGCAAGTGAGAAGGATCTTGGGACTGTTGTAGATCACAAGCTGAATATGAGCCAACGATGTGATATGGCTGCAAAAAGGACAAATGCTATTTTGAGCTGCATTAATAGTAGCGTATACTTCCAAATCATGTGAATGTTGGCACTAGTTAGGTCCCACCTGTGTCTGGTTCTGGGCACCACAGTTTAACAAGCTGGAAAAGGTTCTGAGGAAGGCAATGAGGAAGATCAGGGTACTGGAAACAAACCCCTGTGAATGGAAGGAACTGGGCATGTTTAGTCTTGTGAAGAGAAGACTGAAGGGGGATATGATAGCACTTCTCAAATACTTGAAAGGCTGTCACAAAAAGGAAGGCCAGGATTTCTTCTCCATAGGATGGGCTCAAGTGACAGGAGGCCAGGTTCCTGAACATCAGGAAATAACCTTCTGTTCAAGTGGTACAGCAATGGAACAAGTGGCCCAGGAGGTGGTGGGCTCTCCCACTCTGGAGGCATTCAGGAGGCAGCTGGACAGCCACCTGTCAGGGATGCTTTAATGGGAGTCTGAGCCTGGCACTGAGCAGGGGGTTGGACTTCTTGACCTCGCAGGCCCCTTCTCACTCTACTGTTCTGTGATTTTATGATTATGGTACGAGATAGGTTAACTGTTTCCCACTAATTCTACATGCAGATAGCAAATTTCTGGGAAGCAGAAGTCAAGCGATGATGATGATGATGATGATGATGATGATGATGATGATACTGGATTCATATTCCCCCTTTTTCCTCTTGTGAGGAATCCAAGATGGCTTACACATCTCTGTGTTATCCTTACAACAACAACCCAGATGAAGCAGCCTTTCCAAATTATTGCAAGTTTGACCCAAAATGATGCTGGAATTAATGTAGCTTCCTCCAAGCTGTTTTGGATGCAGAAGTCGCTCTCAATGGTAGCCATGCAAAGCCTGAAAGCCACGCTCAGTAGCTATCATTGCAGCAACATTACATGGCATTTTACTGAACTGACAACAAATGCCACTACAAAGATCCCAGGAAGTCACTGGAGCTGGGAGATTTAACATAGACAGCAGCAGATTCTCTCCTCCCCAGTCTGTTTCTGAAAGGGCTTTGCAGGAAGAAAATGTCTCATGTACACTTGGGTGGCTGCAAATATTTTACTTTGCCATTTCAATGAAGGGAGAACATAGCACAGAAGCTAGATTCTGAAAACCGGAGAAATCTGGCTGCAGTGTAGAAAAGCAAATGCTATTATGCACAGAATTGTTTCCTCTTTGATCTCCTTAACTTGAATTAAACATGTTTTAAATTAAGCAGTAAGAATATGTCCTTCAAGGAAATATCTGCACTCTCTATGCAAATCACAACTTGAAAAAGGAGCTGTCCCTTCTGAACCGATACATGATGATGAGATTTGCATCTGTCTTATGATTTGGTTGTTCTCTTATCTCAAGTCTTCAACTGTTTGCAAAAAATTTATCCAAATTTGTTTCAGCATTGTCCTCTCATTTCCAAAGCCCCCCAGAAAGCCTTGCTCTGTCTCTTCTCTGCATCGATTGCTGCTCAGCAACAACCAGGCCAGCTTGTGAGTGCTGCTGCAGGGCCTGGGCCACATTCCTGGCCCCCTTCACTCCTGAGCCTTGCATAGTTCTGTGGCCAGGTGGCAAACAGGCCAGCCTGGTGACCAAACCAAGGCTTTCCCAGTGCTTCGATCCTTTCTTATTTGCCTTGTAGAGCGAGGGTACAAAATGTCAGGCCATGGTGGCCCTCTGCAGGCAGCCTGGGTGCCTCACGTTCTGCAGCCTGTGCAACAGTGCTCGCTTTTACTCCCTTAACTGCAGCTCAGCTTAATCCATCATATTTCGATGATGCTTTGGAATCATTGCTTCATTTGCTGTTGGCAACGCTTCTGCCAGTCTTAAAGTGGCACAATAGAAGTCACCCAAGTTAGCTGCACCATGTACCCTATCATTTAGAAATTCTGCAGGAGTCACCAATGCCTGCTAAGTGACCAAACGCCTACTGAGGAGCATGTCTCGTTGAACAGGGCCAGGGTTTTGCAGTGTTGGGGACTCAAGTTGAGAGACTTGCTTGGACTCAAGAGTTCTATTGTTTTTACAATCAACTTGCTTTTTGACATGAGGGAAGAGGTGGAAGGACAAGTGGGTATGGGCAGGGGAGAGGGATTGCAATACAGGTAGTCCTTGGGTTCCATATTTACAAATGTGTAGATGTCCCTAAACCCTAAATGAATATCTCTAATGAAAAGCATTCAGAAACACAGAGTCAGTGAGTGCGTAGTTCCCTAGAGATATTCATGTTTTTTTGTAGAGATAGAGATTCCCTAGAGATATTCATGGCTTTTTGTTGCACAGCATTGGCTTGAGCATACTGAAGCCAGTGTGTTTCAGGGCACGTGTATGGCCTCAGGGATGAACAGACCATGGCAAAGAACAGAAGTAGAGGTGTGGACGCTGAGGTACCCAGATGACTTTTCCCTGCTCTGCTGCTGCTGTTCTAAAGTGCAATATGCTGTTTTTATTTATAACTTCCTAATCCATGAGGTAAGATTAAGCCTAACATTAATTAATGATGATGGTCTGATTGTGCTGCTAGAGGGGATGGGATTTACCACTGGAGTTGCTTTCTTGAAGTAGGGCTCAAAGTTTGTTCATACAGCCATTGTTGATTTCCCACCATGAATGGCCTTGCAGCTGCTCAGGGATGGGTCACAAGGGCAAATACTAAAGGGGAACTAGATCAGTATTAGTATGACCAAACTACAGCTGCCCAAACCACTTCAGGTTCCATTTTGTTTGGAACTGTAGCATTTTATTATTATGGCTAATTGAAAACTAGCAGAGCAACTCAGAAATATATTCAGAAAATGAATAAACGAAAAGAACAAACAACATAAAGTACTTTAAAGTGCTCAAAATGCTTCATATTCATGACCTTGTTATTAGCTATGCAAGAATGAAAGTGACCTAGCTTAACTCTAAGACTCTGATTTGAAAGAATGTTCTAAACTGTTTTAAGAATTATTTCTTTTGTTTGTTTTTTACAGTACTATATACTTTCACACATGCATGCATATTCTATCTTTCTCCAATATGTGTAGTTACTTTATTATTAGAAACATAGAAACAGAGCGAGTCAGAAGGGGTCTCCCAGGCCATCTAGTCTGACCTTCGGCACCAGCTGGTTCCGCTCACGACATGCCCACCATGTGGACGTCCAGCCTATCCTTGAACACCCACACCAATGGGGCCTCAACCACCTCCCGTGGAAGCCCATTCCACTTCCTCGGGGTCCCAACTGCCAGGAAGTGCTTCCTGGCATCTGAATGGGACCTTGGCTCCCTGAGCTTTGCTCCGTTGGAGCACGTCCTGCCTTCCTCTGCAGGGGAGAACAGGTCTCTGCCCACTTCCATGTGATGTCCCCTCACATACCTGAAGCTCAATCCAGACAAGACAGAGTTCCTGTTGGTAGGCGGTTCGAGTCTAGGGGTGGGGGACTTGGGCCTTGTCCTGGACGGGGTTGCACTCCCTCTAAAGGATAAGGTCCGCAGCTTGGGGGTACTCCTTGACCCGGAGCTGTCGTTACAGGCCCAGGTGACGGCAGCGGCGAGGAGTGCTTTCCTGCAGTTGCGATTGGTACATCAGCTGCATCCCTTCCTGGACCAGGACTGCCTGGCGACAGTGACACACGCGTTGGTAACTTCTTGGCTAGATTTCTGCAATGCCCTCTACGTGAGGCTGCCCTTGAAGATGGTCCGGATACTTCAGTTGGTACAAAATAGAGCTGCCAGGTTGCTGATGGGGGCTGGGCGTTATTCTCATATAACCCCAGTCCTCCGTCAGCTCCACTGGCTTCCAATTGAAGTCTGGGCCCAATTCAAGGTGCTGGTGTTGACCTATAAAGCCCTAAACGGTTTGGGACCTGGATACCTAATGGACCACTTGCACCCTTATGTGCCCTCTCGCCCCCTAAGATCTGCAACAGTGGGCCTCCTCCGGGAACCTCCTGTGAGGGAGGTGAAGTGGTTGAGTACCTGGAGGAGGGCTTTTTCGGCGGTGGCACCCCAACTATGGAATGCGCTCCTTGGAGAGGTTCACCTGGCGCCATCGTTATATGCTTTTCAGTGCCAGGCGAAGACCTTTTTATTTCAGTCTTATTTTAATTGTTAGTGTTGATTTTGTTTGAGTTTATTTTTGTTTAGTGTTTTGATATTATGTATGTTTAATGTTTGTGTTGATTGGGGTTGTATGTTAGGTGGTTTTGTTTATTTATTTGGTATGGGGTATTTAATTTTAGTTGCCGAGATGTACCGAGGGGGTGGGATAAATTATTTTAATATTTGTACTGCCTTTGTATTTTAATCATGTTGTAAGCCGCCCCGAGGCTTTGTTGCGATGGGGCGGCCTATAAATGTTTTAATTAATTAATTAATTAATTAATACCTGTATGCTGCCAACATATCCCCTCTGAGTCTTTTGCTAAAGCCATGTTGTTGTTATTACTGTATTATGATCATGATTACAGTGCTTTATTGTATTTAAGAAAGTTTTGTGAATATGGTAGTATTTCCTAAGTGTTTCATAGGCATAGAAAGGTAAAACATATACATATACTAAGACAAACACTTGGCTTAATCAGGTGATCCAGCTTGCATACAAATTTGACTTAAGGGTGTTCTCAGGAGCAGAACTCATCCTGGTAACCAACCTAGGGGCTACCTGTACAGTGGGAAGGCGTCAGCTCTTTTTGGTACCCTTTGCTCTCTCCTCAGCAGGAAGTGCAGCTGTGCTCCTCCTGCCAGCTGCCTCTGCTCTGTTTCCACACATTTCCAGGGAAAATAACAGCACCAGGCTGGGGGCCAATCAGGTCAGGAAAACTGTTTTCCAAATTGCCATCTTGATCAATTTGAGTAGCAGCACGGCTTTGTTTAAATCAATTGTGGTTGAAGTAAACAACTTCGATGCATCAGTAGCAGAAGAGCCGATGGGAACATGAGGGGAGTTACGACTGCCACCCCGCCATGCCTACCCCATCACCATCTCTCTTTTCTGTTAAAGTTGGCCCTTGAGAGTTGAGAAGAGACTTGACTGTTCTTGCAGTGACTTGAGACTCGGACTTGGAGTGGAAAGTAAAGACTGAAGACATGATTTGAGACTTGGAGTAAAGAACTTGAACACATCACTGGTGCTTTGCCTGAGCAAACATGCAGCCCACCTAGACAGGTTTAGCCTGGGAGGCTTGTTGCGTTGACAGTCAGGCCCAGGCGAGTTGCTTTCTCAGGACAATCATCTAGAAAGGAAAAGTCACCCCACACTGCACAGTTCTCTAAAATCCCCGGCCCATTCCCCATGTCCAAAGAGTTGGGGCCATTGCCTCCAAAGATCAGGCTCTGGCAGGCCTGCTCCCCTGCCTGCCATTGCTCTTCAAGAGGCATGACTGGCACGACTGAGGCAAGTGGAGAGGCGAGGCCTGCATGATCTGCTCTGTGCACTTGTGTGGCATGATCTGCTTCACACCGGTGGCTTCCAGGGAGGGAGGCCACAGGATACCTTGAGTGTTTATCAGAGGACAGGGCTGTGCAGTCCGCATCTGGTTTAAGGTGAAAGAGCCCCACAAACCAAAAACAGGGGCCACGGGGTCCCCCATCCACAGGGAACAGCTCCTGGGCAGCAGGCTTGGCTGGCCCACTCAGACTCTCTTGCCCAGGCCTTCCTAACGTGGAGAAATGTATGATATTCCAGTTATAGCAATTGCCTCCTGCATCTGCTCATGTTATGCAACTCTTTGTCCTTTTCTTGGCCTCCTGTTTTGCTGGCATGTTGTGGCTACTCTCTTTCAGTGTACATATTAATGTTAACACTGGGAGTTCTCAGGGCTTATGCAGGGTGGAAAAGGGTTTGCAAGTAAGGGCAGGCAAAAGCTCCAGAGGCATCACTAGGAACAGGACAAGCTTCCTGCAGGCGTGCCCCAACTCTGCTTCCTTTGCCTGGTAGAAAGCCACTGTACCCAGTGCTTTTTTTGTAAGAAAAACGGTGCCGGAACTCATGAAATTATTTACCTTTCACATGTAGTCAATCACTGTACACACCTACACACATCAGTTGTGTAACAAAACATAATAGTTACCACCTTCAGTAGGCACTCAGCACGCGACCACACGACCAATCACAAGCCAAGCAGCGCCATCACAACCAGTGCGGACAAAGCAACGCATGCATCGGATTCGACACACAAGCAGCCCGCATGCACCATTTTAATGATTTTGCTGCCAACCTGCTATGCTCAACAGGGCGATCCAAATCCACATGGACCAAACATCAAATTTTCAAAAGTTACTTTGAAAACTTGGAAAATCTGTAGAAAAAAGGTGCCGAAATTCTGTTCCGGTGTGTCTAGGGCGAGGAATTACATTAATATTGCTAGTGCCAACTCAGTTTTTCTTTACAAACAATATAATGAGATGCTACGGTGGTAGCTAAGTAATTACTTTCTCCAACTCTGCCAGCTTGAGGCAGTGGGGAAATCCCATCTACTCTTCCGTCAGCTCCTCCACACAGTCCACGATTCCTGGAGAGCCTCCTAGCTGGGGGCACCAGTGCCTGCCAGTGTGCTCCACAGCAGTCAGCTGCTCTCATCAACAAACAGGGCTTTTACTCCTGGGTTGCCAAAGCGGGGCCTCCATTTGGAAACACCGCCTTGCACGCCTTGTTGGAGCCGACAGGAGGGAGGCGGTGATGCCAGGCAGCCCTTGCGTGGTGCACTAGGCAGGGCCTGCGCTCCAGTGGGACTGCTGCCTGATGCCAGGACTCAGCGGGGGGAGCGGCCCTTACCTGGGAAGGAGGGGGGGCCAAGGCACTGGCTCTGGGTGGAGGGCAGCCGTTCCCTGCAGCAGGAGTCCAAAGGCACCCTCACTAGGGATGCCACCAGGGCAGGCATCCCCATGGGCACACCACTCCAGATCCCTCCTCCTGCCCGGAGGCCACTTGAACCCGTGTCCCTGCAATTGGCTATGGCATCCCAGGAGGTTGCACCTCCCAATTAAACTAGGGAGAAGCCTAGAAAGGCTTTGGACTTGATACTTAATTTGAACTTTGCATTGTTGTCTTTGCCTTGTCCCACAGAACTGACCTCTTCCCCCAAATTGCAAGCAAGTAATTATATTAAATTTAATTATTATTTAAGAGCAACAAAGACAATCACTTATATAGCATGCAAAACAAAAACCCAGCACCACTGACAGCAATGTCACAAGCTGTGGCTGTGAGTATTCACGATGAAGGAAAGCCAAAGGCAGGGTTAGCATCATGTTGTTCAGACATACAAGAAGGCAAGTACACAATGTGCCTAATTGCCCAGTAGCCCCTCGCTGCTGCATGTTGCTACTCAGTGGGCCAGTTGTCTTATGCTACTGTGTGACTATGCTTTGAAAATGAATCAGATATTCAGGGAAGGAAGTGCGAAGTGTCTTGAATCTTTAGACACAAGTTTAAATGTGATCCTGTTACTTGAGGCAGATACATTTTGAGGCTAATGTCTTTTTGCTGTAATCCTCTCTCCTGTTAACTGACATTTTAATCTGTCCCTTCAAGGCTCATGATGGAAGTTTTTTCTCCATACATTTATATAAATGCTTTGGAAGAGAACTTCCTTGAGAGAAATGAGCTTCAAGTGCCTCTTGGTTCTTTAAGCCCTGAATTAGAATCTTTATCTCCTTAAAATTTAATCCATGTCCCGGTTTTGAGGAGTCTCTTTCATCTGCCTTCACCTGTCACACCCTCTCTGGGAGTTCCATCTCTGGTGCTAGTTTTCATTTCCTCCCTTGCTCATTTGGGCAAATGGCAGCATATTTCAACATCTTGGTGGGTTTTTGCACCCTAAAATGGAATCCCCAAGCCTGGCCAGAGCTGACCAGCACCATGGCCATTCCAGACCTGCTATTGCTTATGGACAGTTTACGAAGGAAGGCCCTCCAGAATGCCCCATGCATGACAGTCCTGCTTAGCTAGGCCATGGCTTCCTTTATGGAATCAAGCAGCCTCTTACTCGGTCTTCCTCCTCCTCTTCTGCCTTTGACTTGCCCTAGCATGACAGCCTCCTCCAGCGAATCTGGCCTTTTCATGATGTGTCCAGAGCATGACGGCCTCGGTTGTGTCATTTTTGCTTCCAGGGGAAGTTCTGGCTTGAGTTGTTCTAGGACCTCCTTGTTTGTCTTTCTGTTGCTCCAGGGTCTTTGTGAATTTGTCCTGCAGCACCATGGTTTGGTTGCTTCCATTTTTTCCCTGTTAGCTTTCTTCGCACTCATTTCTTCCAGCACACCCATTTCCTTGCCTACCACATTCCTAATCTTCTGCCCATATCATAGGGACACACACAGTTCAATTCTGGACACCACTGTTTAAGAAAGATGCAGACAAACTGGAAAGGGTCCAGAGGAGGGCAAGATGGGTAATCCAGGGACTGAAAACTAAGGTCTGTGAGGAGAGAATGAGTGAACTGGGCATGTTTAGCCTTGAGAAAGTAGACTGAAGGGAGATATGATAGCATTTTTCAAATACCTGAAAGACTGTCATGGAAACAAGGGCCAGGATCTCTTCTCAATCAACCCGCAGTACAGGACATGGAATAACGGGCTCAAGTTCCGGGAAGCCAGGCTCTGGCTGGACATCAGGAAGAACTTCCTGACTGCTAGAGCAGTGCAGCAATGAAACCATTACCAAGTGAGGCAGTGGGCTCTCCCACATTAGAGGCACCCAAGATGCAGCCGGACAGCCATCAATGAGGGATGATTTAGCCGGGAGGCCTTCACTAAGCAGGGGGCTGGACCCGCAGGCCTTCTTGGCCCTTCCAACCCTCTCCTGTTCTAGGATTCTAGACCACAGCCGGTTATGACTCCTTCCTGGCCACAAATGAAGCTAGTACCACCAGCCAGGATCGCAGAGGAGATTCTCATCCAAAAAGGACGCTTCACAGGGTCTACAGCTGATTAAGGCACTGCTGTATTAGGAGAAAAATCTCCTCCATCCCAACCCATCAACCACTAGGACTTCTCATAGAAGACAAAATCAGAAATCACTGCTTTGCACCCAGGCCTTGCTGACACGATTCCCAGAATGGGACCATCTGTTTTCAAAACGTTCCTCAGTGAGTCACAATTAAAGAGAATGATGAGGCGCGCTTGTGTCAGAACAAACCACTGAGCACCATTCAAATTTTCATAATTAACTGAACACAGATAAATTCATCGAGATGAATCTTTGAAGAAAATGACTCCCCCCGGCCCCTGGCTGTGCACACACATCACACACGGGGATGGGCTGTGTCAGCAACTGCAGCCTTGCTCTTTTCCTGCTGTGTTTCTTGCAGGACATGCAAGGCACAGCCGGAGGGATGAAGTGGGGAGGGGAGGGGGCTTGTGACGCTTGAGAAAAGCAGGGAAGGAGGGGACCAGGCACAACCTGTGAAAAGGTGCAGTGGTCCACATTCACCTTCCGGTGAGAGGAAGAAATACAGGATTTCAGCCAGGAAAGGACCAGCAAGTGAGCTCCAGCTGAAAGGGCAGGCTGTGGCGTGGTGTGCCTGGTTCCTGACCCTGGGCACAGACGCCACCAGTGCAGCCACTCCCATGAAATGCTGATCTGTACACCCTGAGGTTTGCTGTGTGCCCGGGCTGTTTCGCACCACCTTTCAAAGGGAGTGCCGGGCTCTCACTGCAGGAGCTGCTCGGGGTGCACGGCTTTCCCACAGCTCTGCTGCTCTGCATCAGCCAAGCCAGAGGGTGAGCAGGGATCTTCGCTGCGCTTCTGGATCTTTGCTGCACTTCCCCGACTGGGCTGCCTCCTAAAATAATGAGCCTCCTAATAAAGGACATTTGCGGCAGCGATAAGTGGTGCAGGGCGTCTTTGCTCGCTCAGTTGCGCTCCCAAATGGAAAGACAATCTGCTCTAATTAGCATAGCCAATTCTCCTCATAATCTCCCAGAATGGTTTCTGGGAGGCTTTTCCTCCTTTGTGAGGGGATCTCACACAGAGGTGGGCAGAGACCAGTTCTCCCCTGCAGAGGAAGGCAGAATGCGCTCCAATGGAGCCAAGCTCAAGGAGCCAAGGCTCCATTTAGATGCCAGAAAGCACTTCCTGACAGTCAGGACCCCAAGGGTGTGGAAGGGGCTTCCACGAGAGGTCACTGAGGCCCCATCGATGTGGGTGTTCAAGGATAGGCTGGATGTGCACATGGTGGGCATGTCATGAGCGGAGCCGGCTGGAGCCGGAGGTCAGACTAGATGGCCCAGGAGACCCCTTCTGACTCTCTCTGTTTCCATGTTTCTATCCCTTCCACATGCCTCGGCCTCCACGAAGATGCATTCACACTAGAGCCAGAAGAGCAGCAGTGACTACTCTCCCCATTACGGGTTTGCGAAGTGACAGGTTCTGCTCCTCACCTGCGACATACACCATATTTGTAATGTGCCACTTGGGACTGGAGCTGGCCACTGCTGTTCTGCTTTAGTCTGTTAGGGGCTTTGTGCAGAGTGCCACACCACACAGGCGGTCAACACTGCAAGCCCTCTGGTGCTGCTTGAGGCCATCAGAAAAAGAAAGCAAGTCCAACTCCTTTCACTTGCAAAATGAGCCATCACCTATCACGGGAGGCAAGTTGCCTGTAGTTTTCCCTTCTCAAGTGGGACAGCTCCAAGAACATAAGAACCCAACAGCAGCCCCACCTTTGCTCCAACTTACGCCTGGCTCCGCTTCTCCCCCACTCAGCCCAGACATTTCCTCCAGAAACTCCTGGCAAACAGAAGGCAGGTCAGGAAAACTTGGCCAAGCCCAGCCACGTGACCAACACTCCCCTGCCACTGCAAGATATAAATCCACCCGCACTACAGCCAGCCATTCTGCTCCAGGATCCCTGCTGGTCCCGGCCCACAACTTCCCGCAGCCCCTTCTGCAATCAGACTCTGCTTCTCCAAAGTCAAAGAAGCCTTTGAATCCCAGATCCCATAGCAGCCAGCTTGGGACAAGTAGGACGCTGTGCATGTTTAGCTTTGAGATCATGAGCAAACTATACCTCATTTAACTACAGAGGCTTTGCCTAGAGGCTGCAGGCTTTCAAACGACACTTTGCAAATGAAAATCCTTTTGAGCCACTGAGGAACCACAGAGCTTTTCAAGTGACAGACACACACTGCTTGCTCCTTTTTGTTTTGCTTCCCCATGCAAAGGACTGCGACTCCCAGATACATTATGAGGACTTTGGAGGAAAGTGATTTAAATAACCTTTGATTGGCTCCAAAGCAATGAACTGGGACTGTAATATGAAGGTGACTTTGCTTTCAAAAAGCTGGCCCTGAAGTGTTGCCCACCACTGGAGAACCAGTGTTCGCTTTCTCCGTGCATTTTTGTTATTTTCAAAAGGCCACCTTCTCTCTCACTGGCCAGCAGGACCTCTCGCTCTGGACGAGAGATTTCTCTTGCTTTTGGCTACCATGGACAGCTCCAGCTGAGGCTGACTTTGCACCTGCGACTCTGCAGGGGCCTTCTGTGTCCCGGGCTCCTCCCAGGAGCGTCTCTGCACACAGCTGCTTCTTTTGCACACGGTTCACTTGTTCTTGGGCACCCACGAGCCCATCCTCAGTGCTAAAATATGACACACACGTTTAAAGAGACAGTAAAATGCAATAAAAAGACCCAGGAAAGAAGAATCACTCAGGCCTCCGGATAGTGAAGGGCATCTTTAAAGGCTTCCACATAGTGGACTGTCTTGACCTGGCATCAAAACGATGGCAAATCTGGCACCAGATGGGCTGCAGCAGGGAGGCTGTTCCAAAGATGGGGGCCACCACAGAGGAGGCCCTCCCCCTCCTTGCCTCCATCGAGGCTTCCCAGGTGTTTGGCCCAGAGGCTGAGCATGCTTTCTGGATATACTGCTGCTGGGAGAGACATTGTTATGAGCTGAGGTTCCCCCTTCAAACAATCACCAGCCACAGACCATTTCCTTGCCAAAAGTTTTTATTGCTTCCAAGTACAAATCACCCACAACACATTTCAGAGCATGCACAGAGATGCTTTTGAACCCAACGTAGGGATTACTTCCAGGAGCTCTCCTGATGAGCATGCTTGGGCCCCATCCCCCTGTGAGAGGCCCTCTGAAGGGGAGCACGCCTTCTCTCCACGAGCTGCTCCTTTGGCTGGGCTTCTTGCCTCTGCTGATGCCTTGCCATGGGGCTGAGCCGGGCTGGGTGGGATGCTCCATGACCGAAGGTTCCTCATCCCCAGTGCCCCTCCCACTGGCTGTGCATCTCGGCCATTCCCAGGAACCACTTTCTCCAGCAGTAGCCAAGGCCACCGCAGTGGGCACAAGCCATGGAGCAGAGTGAGGCGCCTGCCTGAATTCTGCAGCGTTCGGAGCAGGGCGATCACAGAGGCCCAGGGAATTGCCAGGGATGCCCTGGAGCCACTCCCGCCAGGAAGGGCAAGGGCTTTTGGTAATGCAAAGCCTGGAAAAGCACACACTGCCCAGCAGCACCCATCTCACCAGGCATCTGCCAAGAGGACACGGTTCTCTTCCTGTACTGCCAGAGTGTCCACAGGGCTTCTCCTTTGCATGTATTTCTCGGAATTACTTTGATAGATCTAAAAAACAGATGCAGCAGACACATGGGTCCCTGTCTTCTCCATGATGGTGAAATGGTTTGCATTTGTATTTAAATTATTGCTGTTTTCCCTAACTGTGTAACTATAAATTTCCATATGCAAATATCAAGCGAATTTGTGTCCTTTTCTGTGAGGATGTGCTTCCTTGTTGAAAATGCTTACGTGGTCACCATACTCGTTACAGACTAATTGACACTGCCAGCTTAAATCTGTGCTCTTGCCTATTCTTTTCAGTGACCTTAAAAGCAGGCAGTGCAGGGAATTAGAAGTGGCTGATAAACTCCAGCTGCTGGGGAGCAATTTCATCCGGTTTGGGGAATGCTGCCCTTTCCCAGCCACCTAAACTATTTTCAGTGTTCCAATAAAAACTGTGGACAGACTCCTGCTGCTACTTTATCATGCCACCAGCCTACATGGTGCTTTAAAAGGCAAAAAGTAGGCTTCCACTTTTCCAATCTACTTTTGAGAGGGGATAAAGTTGAAAACAAGAGAAGTTAAGAGGCAAGGAGAGAGAGAGGTGGCACCATCTCAGTGTTCTTGAAAGAGAGTCCAGCCAGAAGGGAGAGGGAGGAAGACCAGCTGGAATAAACTTCAAAAAGATCAGCAAACTTTTGTTTCCAAAAGTCTTTCAGAAATTGTGCCTGTATTCATTCCTTTATCAGAGGTAAAGTTTAGCCTCCCAGAAGTTTAGACAGATCCCAAGGAGAGTGTCTCCACCAGTAACTCTGCCCTGGCAAGCCTTGACATATTTCTTTCCTTCCCAGAGAGATGCCAGATTGGCCACCTCAAAGAGAACTATTTTTATCTCCTTTGTTATGATCTGGGCATTAGGAAGAGTCTGCTCTGCTCTGTGCTCGGAAGGTAGGTGTCTGACTCAATTTTATTTGCCTTGAAAAAAGCGACATAATTTGCTGTAATAGGATCAAAAATGTCATGCTGATCTCTGCTGAAGGGCTGCAGCTCCGCCATCTTCCACAGCAGCTGAAGCTCGTTTTCCTTGCACCTCCTAGCCATGTCAGGACAACCATGTAGATCCATCCTGGCACCGCGCTCAAGGAGCCACTGCTGGATCTCAGCTGTTCCGTCACCTGGCTCCAGAGCTTCAGCGCTCCTTGGGGATGTGGGAGAGCTGCTGTAGGGCTGACAGACTTTTCCCGTTCGGCTCCCTAGGCGTGTCCCGCACGCTTCCTGCCCACCGGCATCGGCTTGATTTGCCAGTGGGGAGATCGGTTACCAAGGCAGGGAGTGCCATCGTATCTCTGTGTGTGGTGGCAGTGCTGGAGGAAGGCCCCTGCTGGCTCCAAGTGGTGGTGCAGTGGTGCAACCCCAGAGAGAGATGCCAGTGGGGAGCTCTCACCTGTAATGCAGCCAATGTTGGGGGCCGTCCTGCAAGTGGTGCTCATCCTAGGCTCAGAGCTTCTTTTGCACCCGTGTCCGTCAAGAGCAGCTCCTGTGTTAAGGGACTCAGCACACTCAGCTGGAACAGACTCTGATTCCAGCTTGGAGTCCCATTCAACTCAGTGAGCTGACAGTTTCTCTTTCATGCTCTGCCCTGAAGCCTTTGCGGTTGCTGGGCTTGCAGAAAGGATTTAGCCTGCCAGCTGAGGAGAGGGCCATCGTCCCTCAGAGAACAGTCCCAGCAGCACTTCACAGACCCTCCACCCAGTCGAGAGGAGGAGACCTGCACAGTAAAGCCTCCTGGAGCTTCCTTGCAAGGAAAAAAGGTGGGATATGAAAATAATAAATTTTCATGAATAACTTAGATGAATGGGTGCATTATAGACATGTATTACAAATGTCCTAAAGGCTTTTGACATTTGTCATTCTATTTATCACTGGGATGAGACTTGGCCAGTGTGGACTTAACCCAGTGGCCCTTCTTCACTGACGTTCCCTGCTGGTGATCAAAATCAGATTGTCTGAACTCCTCTCTCTCCCACACACTGGATTTCTTGGGATATTCTACTTGGCAGATTAGCTGTCCCATCAATGAGTTTGCAGTGCATGTTAAAAACTCTTTCAAGAGGCTGATTTTTCTCAGGTGATGCTTCTAGCAAGGAATACAATCCAAGACTTCTAATGTCTTTCTCTGTTACTGGCATCATTTCTAGATGGATACAGGAATCCGTGTTGGGCAGGCACTGCTCTTTGCTTGCTTTACTCCATTTTTAAAGGAAAGTAAACATGTTTCCAGGATGCCAGAGGGACCAGCTCACGGAAAGGAGGCGCAGCAGTGCCAGGGCTGCATGCCTCGTGTTGCCGTGCTGTTCCACTGGCAAGAGCAGGCATCCCTCATGGATTTTTAATGAGCGTTTTTCAACAAACAGTAAAGATCTGTTCTAGTAAACACATCTGGATTGACATCACTGATGCTATTAATTGCTCAACCCCATCTCAGAAGAAAGGAAGGTATCTGTTTTGCTTTAAAGCCGTCTAATCGTGCTGTCTTCTGTCTTGCTCTTGTGACAGCCACACTTGTAGAAAGCATGAAAAACAGGTTGCCATTGCTGCAAGATGAGAGAGCTGGGAGAACTTGGGCAATTTGTGTTCAACAGAAGAGCTTGGAGTGCACACAGTCAGTGTTCTTGAATCAGAAGCAGCAATGGCTGGCTCAGCTAATGCTCGAATGTTGTATCAAAGCCATCAGCAATGGGGGCTCCTTCTCACTGGCTTAATTCATCTCATTCCACAGGGCCAACATGGCTACCGAGCCTTCGACCTCACCTTGCTAGATACGCCCTGAGCTTTTGACGATGCAGAAATCATGCCACTTACCAACCTAAAAAAGGGCCTTTCGTATATTCACCATAGATTTCGAGGAGGTGCTTTTCAAGACCTTGGTGGTTGAGGAAGCTAGTCGGACCCAGGGATCTCCTTCCTTAACAGCATCTCATTCCTTCCCAATGTATGATTATTACACATTTTTCTTGTAGCATGAGAAATAGAAAATAGTAGGATATTGTTGTGTTTAAATCCAAAATGCATTTGGCAATTGAAAGTTGGTTGGAAAAGGATTGGAAAGACTGGTTTCTTCAGTTTCCCTCCCACAGAGGCATTATTTATCTTCTGACCACAATTTCTTCAAAAATTATTCCTGCATAACAGAGTAAGCTGTACCCTGCTTATTCGGCCTCTGGACAGAAATGAAAAACTGCCAGAAATGTCCATTCCATTAACAAGGAGCAATTCAAAAGTTGTTGGCCGCAGCAAAGGCTTTTTATCTCCTGCTCAGGGCCAAAGGACACGTGACAGTTTAAACCAGATCTGCCACAAACATGTTGAAAGCGAGGGAGGCTGGCCTGCTTTTCCAGCAAAAGGGAATAGCGGCTGACGGGTGCAAGGCTTCTTCCCCAGATATGCTTTTCTCCTCCATTTTGCTCCAAGACCCAAGCTTAGCCAAACAAACAAGACCCAAGCATGAGGGAGGAGTCCATCAGTGCCCACCAGCCTGGCTGGCAGTGTGCTCCCCCCTTCGCCACACGTGGCAGATCTGTACATGCCAGTTGCTGAGAAGCTGGGCAGGAGGAGGTCATGCTCCGTCCTGCCTGAGAGACCCTGTGGGCGGCTGGTTTGCTATGTGTGTCCAAGTGCCGAGCTGGATGGCCCTTTGGTCGTACCTGGGAGGGTTTGTCTATGTTCTTATGAACTTAGCCCAGCTGGAGATAAAAGAGCTTGGGGGGAGGGGCTGAAGGAAGAAGAGTCCCCAAGATGCTCCCCTGGGGCAATAAAACCAGCCGTCCATACACCCCCTCCCCACATTTTCAGCAGGATCTAGACAGATCTGTGTTTCGCACCCATGGCCCCACTGCTGCTGTGTCTTTAGTTTGACCAGGAAAGGCAAAGGTGGCCCACGAGCTTCTGCATTCATGAAGCCCCTGTTTGGGCAGAAAAGGAAAGCTGTGTGAGACACCCAAGAGCAATGGCAGCGCAGGTGCCCTTGCCTACGGAAATGTTAGTCCAAACCAGAAATGCAACCAGTACCACCGTTCCCAGTTAAGAAGAAAAAAATATGCTGACAACTGCATGATGCAGTAACAACTTCTTGGGCATGATGCGCAACTACCCATCTGTTTCAACAAAGTTCCTGTGCCACGACTGTTGGGGTTCTGCTGTCACCACCTCCAAATGTCATTTCACTCTGAGACACAGGCATGTATTTTCTCACATGCTTGCTAAAGATAATCATCTGAAGAACACTACATACGACTGGAAAATTGACAAGTGTGCCTAATATTGCATTTGCAGTTGAGATATATAACGTTTGAATGTATGAAAAGAAATCTGTGGAAAAGCACTGGAAATTTTTCCAGGAAATTTCCTGAGCAGGAGAATCACTCTTAAGCAAAATTAATCTTGTTCTGGCAAGCGAAGCTCCCTAGAGTTTTATGTGCACATCACCTGTAATGAGAGTTTCTGCAAATCCCTTATTCTGAGTTATGGGTCCCTTTGCCTACTTATGTTAATAATACACAGTCAAAAGCTGAACGATTCATAGAAACAGAGTGAGTCAGAAGGGGTCTCCTGGGCCATCTAGTCTGACCTCCGACACCAGCCGGCTCCTCTCACGACATGCCCACCATGTGCATGTCCAGCCTATCTATTCCTAGCCTATCTGGTCAGTGGGTCAACACCACTCGCTTTCCACAGTGTGTTCTGAAGCTATTGGAGGAGAGCCATTTGCCTTAAGGGGATGCAGGCAGGGTCAGGGCCTCTTCCCCTTGCAGATCAGCATGATGGGAAATCACAAGAGAGAACTCATTTTTGCATGGACAGGTAACTGTGGGGAGACCACACTGTGCCAAGCACCCAAGGAGCAGTGACAAAGAGGCGACCCGTTCCATGTTATCATAGAATGGGCAGTGGCTTGTGGCCTTTCTAGTCCACGTGATGCAGAAAATCCAGAGCATCAGAACACACCTGACAAATGCTTGACTGGCTTTTGCTTGTAGACTTCCAGCAATCGCCTCCTGGGAATGTGTTCCATGCTTGACCTGTTGGGAGGTTTCTCCTAACATCCAACCAAATCGACATTCACATCAGAGCTAGTGCTGCTCCTTTGGGGTCGCAATGCAGCCCACATGCTGATGTCATGGAAAGCCTCTGACCTGCAGCATCATATCAAGGATTGCAAGGCCCCAAGGAGAAATTCTACATTCTGGCAGGCCTCTTTGGCCCCTGGATTTGGTTTCCCATGAAGCTCAGATCCGACTCTCTAAAAGGGGATGAGAAGATTTTTGGGGACTTATTTGTGGGGGCTCCTGTAGCTGAGCCCTGCAGAGTTGCACTGGAGCTGCATGACTCCTTACTTGGACCCTCTTGTACTTGCACATCATCAACAGACATAATCCGAACGCAATCTGGATTGCAGGACACTTCCATCATTCTCTCCACATCAAACAGAGCAAACGCACAGGGATGCTCCTCAGGAGCCACAGCAGGCCACCCCAAGGCATCCTCCCGGCTTCAGGGCCTCCAAGCAGGGCCATTTGGTAATGGGCCAGGACCACTCTGGCAGAGAGAAAGGCACAGCTTTCATAGTTCCAAGCCATATTTCAGAATGGCTGCAGAATCAGCAGCAGCCAGGGACAAGCTTTCATTGCACAGAAGTGCCCCTGGATTCACTCCATCAAGGAAGGGAAACAAGGCCTCATATGGCTGATACCTCCCCAACCCAGTGAGGAGGCTCGGCAAGTCCAACATCTACACGGGAAGCAAATATTCAGTGGGTCCTGCTTGTACTGGAGCTGCCTTATCACCTCCCCAGTTTTGTTTTTGCAGCTCTGCGGTGCAACCTCGCTGCTGCCTGCACCATCTGCAGAATGTGGGCACAGTAAATCCCTGCGGCCTTCGCAGCACAGCCTCTAGGAGACGCCTTGGCCGGCTTTCAGGTTCACTGCACACACCTTTTCCTGCAGCACTAACATCCTCTGTCACATAAGGTGACCTTGCAAGAGTTTCATGCAAAGGCTGGAACAATAACGAGCAAGAGAGGACTTGTGTGCGTGGGGAGGGATGGCAGGCAGAAAAACCCAGAGAAAGTTGGGAGCCCAACCCGGGACCTGTCTTAGTAGTCCAGATGGCAATGGCCGCAAGCGGTAGCCTGGTGTTGGCTTCCCATGCTTTTAGTGAAAGCGCAAGATGGTATTCAGGAGGATGCTTTCCCGCCGCCGCCCTACCTGAAAAGGACAGATCTTGGCACACGGATCCATGTGCTAGGAATACCCAGGCTGAACCACGACAATGTGCTGCACATGGGGCAACCTTTGAAGACTGTCCAGCACCTTTACTGGTGCCGAATGCAGCTGCCTGCGGACTGGTGGGGACGAGGTGAGGCAATCATGTAATGCGTATATACTTCACCAGCTGCACTGGGGAATGGTGTGTTTCCAGGCCCAGTCTGAAGTGCTGGCTTCTGCCCCTAAAGTCTCAAAACACTTACCGGGCTTTCACCCGTGTCAGCCTGCCCATATTGTAATATTGGAAAAAGGCCCTTCTCATGTGCCCACCTGTGAGCACAATTAGATGGCTGACCACTTGAGGGGGCCTTTCCAGGGACCCCCAGTGGCAAACCCCTGGTATGCAGTGCCACTGGGATCCCTGAGGCCCGGCTACCGCAGGCGTTTAAGAAGGGCTTGGAGCCTTACTGCTCTTCTCCCGAGGTGTTTGCTGCTGTTGTGTTTATTGTTTTAAGATTGTACTTAAAATCCAGTGTGTCAGTGTGGTGTAGTGGTTAAGAGCATGGGACTGGGACTCAGACGATCTGGGTTCTAGTCCCCGCTCAGCCATGGAGCCAACTGGGTGACTTTGGGTCAGTCACAGACTCTCAGCCCAACCTACCTCACAGGGTTGTCGTTGTGGGGATAAGATGGAGGAGGAGATGTAAGCTGCCTTGAGCCCTTTGTAGGAAAAAGGCAGGATATAAATCGATAAATAAATAAATAAATAAATAAATACTTGTTGTTATGTCTGTTGTTGTTGCAGACTGCTTTGGGAGGCCGTCTGCCCTGAAAGACAGCCAATATCTATTTTAAATAATAATTACTGTAAAAAATAATAATATTGCTGCCAAACAATCTGTCTACTTGCCATGCGGGTGGTCCTAGTTATCCTGAATATTTATTAATTGGTTAATTTAATTTAATAAAACAATTTTATCCTGTCTTTCACTAAATGTCTCAAGATGGCTTACAAAACATAAAATCCACAACAATAAAAGTACAATCAATGGAACAATAGATAATAAATAAGTTATGATAAATACAACCAGTAATAATAAAATAGCATCAAGTTAAACCAATAAAAATGAATTAATCACATTCATAAGGAAAATAAGGAAAAAAGCAACTGTTAACTTCTAAAATTGCTGATTCTTAAAATAACGTTTTTATTTTAATAATAATAAAATATTGACATAAACCATCATGAAACTCATTTGACAACCCATCTCAGTCTCTTTGGGGACAGGAGAGGCCGAGATTACGGCTGACTGTTCGTGACAGTGCAAAAGGGGTTAGGGATTATGGGCTGTGTCAGAAGAGCTGCCTGCAGCCTCCGATCCATGCACAGAGTGTTCTTACGCTGCTCTGGCAACGTGCTTAGACTTGTCACTTTGCTTCAGATCATGGACACGTGTGTCTACCAAGGAGCTCTGGTCCCCACCCAAGGCTACGTGGCCACACATGCCCAGAAGAGCGACTGGCACCTGGTCGTCCTCAGGAGACGAACCCTGACCTGCTGATCTCCTTGGCTGCCACACTTCTGCACTTCTTGGAAGACTCCCGGCCCCACGAGGGCAGGCACTTGTTCCGATGTCAGATGCAGGTTGGTGTTAAGCTAAGTTTTCAAAAAAATATATATACCGGGGGAAGAAAAATCAGTGCTCATTGGCTCAGTTTTTATTTCTTCCTTTTTCCTCCTTTCTTCTATTTCATGCTGAAGTTTTCTAGCAACTGGCAAAAATCAGCCTTAATGATCAATGGTGGTAAGCATTCTGGTCCTTTTAATCTGGACCCTAACATTTATTTTTTCACATGATGTATACATATGAGTACATTTATTAGAAACAAAGTATATTGAAACGGAGTATCTGTTCCAGTGCCAACAAACATGCTGTTCAGAGCGGGAGGGAGGGGATCCACAAGACCAGCCACGCGTGCCTGCAGAAGAAACCATGTGGTGCAGATGGGCATGTTCTATTTTTAACCTTCAGATGTTCTAAACTGTCAAGCCTAGCTCAGAAATCATCTTCATGAAAGACAGCAGAACCAGATGTTGCCCTTTGAAAGTTATAAAAAAATTGCTGAGGCTGAAGCACGGGTGGATATCCACTGTGGAGCCTGTCCAAAGCAATCTTCTGGTGGAACATCGACCTCACCTTGTGGTTCCAGGCCCGGAGAAGCAGAATCAAGGTGTTCTCTGCTTTCTACCAACACCTTCGCACAGCAGCGCTCAGCTGTCTGGGCCTCCTCGCAAATGACTGACAAGTGCTTGGCCAAGCCGTGGCTGCTCTCCACCTTGTCCTTCTACTCCAGTGCACAGGGGAGGCCTGCTCTTTCTGTTTGCTTTCCATCTGAATTCTTCCAACTGCAAGCAGCACTATGACATGCCTTGAGAGAGCGCGACCATTTGCAGTGGCTGTTAACACCGTATCATGGAAATGCCTCCTGCACGGCAGGAACTGCAAGGAGCTCGCAGGATGCTTGGAAGGTTTTAAACACAACACCCCAACATCCTTAGCTCTGCACAGATCTGCACTCCCATTTGACCCTTTAGAAAGTGTTGAGTTGGAAGAGGACAAACATGCCGGGTGGTCAGTTAGAGACCATCAGCAGGGCCAACACCAAGCTCTTGCTAAAATCCTGCTATGCTAGAAAATTGGAACGACAGCTGAAAGCAACAGCAGCATGCCAGGCATGAAAAGGCTTCTATTCAAGACTATGAAGACCATTTAAATCCAGATCCAAATTATAAACAGGTTCTGAGTAATGGCACAATTAGGTAGGCTACCCATCCTTTAAGTGAAGATTATATAATCAAAGGAAAGGGTCACACAAAGCAGCAGCACACACTGTGAAGAAGCTGCACAACTGGGGCAGCTTGTGCAGTGACCCACAATGCAGTGAAATGTCTGGTCTCATCAGAGGTTGCCCTCCCCACTCTTTCCCCCTTGGGCCTCCCACAGGTTTCCTGTGGGCCACTAGTGTGTTGCCATAGTGCTTTAAGCACTGTTTTCTAAAGAGCAGAAATAAACGGAAGGCCATCTAGGTAGAGTATTCCAACTCTCATTCTGCTAAAATGACTGGGAATTAATAATATTATTTAAAATTGAATCATTACCATCCCAGGGAATAATCTCTCTGACAAGACCCACCTGGCACCAACATTGTTATCTTTTGGTTCCAGGTTAAGACCTTCATCTTTTCTAAGGCATCTGTCAGCAAATGAGGACTCAATCAGATCTTGAGTTTTTCCTGGTGTTAATGCTTTCAAATTGTCTTAGACATGTGTCTCTGTGTTGTATGTTTTGTTGTTGTCAGTCGCGAAGTTGTGTCCGACCCATTGCGACCCCATGGACAACATTCCTCCAGGCCTTCCTGTCCTCCACCATCCCCCGAAGTCCACTTAGGCTCATGCCAACTGCTTCAGTGACTCCATCCAGCCACCTCATCCTCTGCCCTCCCCTTCTTCTTTTGCCCTCAATTGTTCCCAGCATTAGGCTCTTCTCCAGGGAGTCCTTCCTTCTCAGTTGTATGTTTATATGTCCTTATATATGTGATTTGATAATGTATTTTTAGGGTTAAAATCTTGGCAAGCCACCCAAAGAACTTTGACTTAGGGGATTTAGGGAAGGGAAGGGAAGGGAAGGGAAGGGAAGGGAAGGGAAGGGAAGGGAAGGGAAGGGCTGCCTTTAACAGCGAACTCTGTCATGTGGATATACATCCCAACCAGAACTCTCTACGGCACACAAAAGCAGCTAAGAAAGTCGGTGACTGAAATCTACCCTGAAATTCCGTGGCGCCTCCATGGGGTGCGCTGCCACCCACCTCACCAAACACCTGCCCTGTTCTGCAGCAGCTTAGTACTGGCAGGGCAGTTGCGCACCCCCAATTTCTCCCCCAGCCTCCAGCCTTGCGTCAAAGGCTGCACCCCACCTGGCCATCTCCACAGCAACAGGATTTGTTTGGCGAGAGCCCCAAGCCACCTGGAGGGCAGGGTTGCTCCATGGGTCTGGCGCCCCCTGCGAAAGGCCCGGCAGCCAGGCCTGGCTGTTGCTCACCTGCACCTGGAGCGCCTGAGCTTCACAGGTCTTTTCTCACTGTTTCAATTAGATTGATATATTTGCCTATTGATTTGTTCTGAACAGCTCGTCTTGTGTTTTATTCTCATTAAACTTCCACCTTGAGCCACTCAAACAAAAAAAGCCTTTGTCTTGAAAGAAGGCACATTTGCTGTGCATCAGCTGCATCACAACAGCTGCATCCCAACGGGGGCTGCACTGAGGCCACTGCCGCTGTGCCAAGCAAAATGCAGCAAAACCCTAAATCAACTGCTCTGATTAGAGGAAGATCCAGCAAAAGTAACCACACTCTGAGAACAAAGATGAGCTCCCCCAGTCAGAGACAGGACCAGCCTTGAGGCCAGGCTGCAGAAATGGAAACACTCAGGTGGGAAAGCACCATTTGAAGAGCTGCTGGAGGGTCTCTCTTCGCAGGCTTTTCATCTTTAACTTGATTGCCATACTCCTTGGAGAGAACTACCTGCTCTGTTGCACGACTAACACAAACCATAACACTTCATAATGTGGGTAACAAGGTGATCTCAATCGTCTCAAGTATTCCAACTCGACATGTTATGCATGCATGTGCTCTGAAAAGCACATCACTTTTTTGCAACAAAACCAGGGAACAAAGAGAAAGTAATTCTGTATCCATGTAGGATGTACGTGATGAAGCTCCCTCTCACACACAAACACTTGAAAGACACAACTCTTAATAAGCAGGAACTACCGTTTGCACAAAAGCTCTACTTTTAAGGAGTCACAGCAGTATTTCGTAACAGCTCGTAAATGTTTTCAGCAGAGACCTTTATCTTTGTCAGACACAATCTCCCCTCCTTTTCCTTCCTTGACTGTACTACATCACAGGATGAGGCCAGGAGAGGCTGTCACCCAAAACGCTGTGCTAAACTGGGCAGCACACCTCCACATCTGCTGGTTCTGAGTGGGAACATTCTGCTTCCTGACTCCAGGCATTGCCTGGGAAGCTGCCCCCGTCGGTCTGCAGGCTATACAAGCAAGCTCACTCCCAGGGAGCAAGGCTAGCGGTTGATTTTGCCAGGGGAGCTCAAGCGGGAAGTCCATAGCAATATTTTTTTCTCGTAATACTAGTAGGACTCTGTTGTAGGACTTTAAGGAAGACAGGAAAAGGCACAGGCCTTTCCCATATAATCAATAAGGTAGGATCAAAAAGGGAGTAGAGACCATGGATGGGGAGAACACCCCAGAGGGGGTGACCTGCAAGGTCTGTGCAGTGTTTGTTTTCTTGCCTGATGTAAACATTGCCCTCATGGGCAAAATGTTCCCCTGTGCCTGGCAGATGTAAAACGCACCTCCCCACACCACCATCCCATCCAAGCATTGAGGCTCCTTAGCTGCACCAGACTAGGGGGGACTCTTGGCTCAGCATTTCTACAAGCAGGAAGGACCTTGGAATGGTTGTAGATCACAAGCAGGATAACAGCCAAGGAGGTGATGTGGCTGCAAAAAGGGCAAACACCATTTTGGGCAGCATTAATAGAAGTATCACTTCCAAATCCTGTGAAGTGCTGGCTCCCCTCTACTCAGCACTGGTCAAGTCTTAGCACTCCAAGCCTTATCTGGAGTCCTGTGTCCAGTTCTGGGCACCATATTTTAAGAAAAATGCAGACAAGCTGTAAAAGGTTCAGAGGAGAGCAACTGAAATGATCATGGACTGGAAACAAAACCCTGGGAGGAGACTGGGTATGTTTAATCTGTAGAAGAGAAAACTGAAAGGTGATATGATGGCAATCTTCAAAAGATTGTCACATAGAGGAAGGGCAGGATTTCTTCTTGACTATCCCACAGTGCAGGAATCCAGTCACAGGAAGCCACATTCTGGCTAAACATCAGAAAAAATTTGCTGACTATTAGTGTGCCAGTGGAACCAATTCCCGAGGGAGTTTTTTGGCTTTCCAACCCTGAAGATATTCAAGATGGCCATCTGTTTGAGATGCATACATTTGGAGTCTAGCAATGACTGGGGTGTTGGATCCAGTGGCCTTAGTGGCCCCTTCCAACTCTCCTTATTTTATCACTCTGTGATTTTTTGAACAGAGCACAAGTCTGATCCAACTGGGCAGGGTCAGATCCTAAAGGAGAATTCTGCCTGGGCCAATGAGCACGGCTTGAGCCTGTGCTTTCCTGTTCGCATGCGGCATGAATCACTGGCCTGCCAGCTCTGGGCAGCCTCCAGTTCTTCCATCCTTGCTCCCCTTCTGTTTATGCATCTGAGCGCCTGAACTGAGTCCTGCCCATTCATTGCAGGGCAGCTGGCTTCCACTTCACCGCCAAGAGCAGATTCTAGCAAGGGTGGACAGCACAACCAGCTGCTGCAACAGGCACATGGGAGCTACTGACAAACCCACCCCCCCGCAAATATCCTTAGATGCTCCCAAAACAGAATAGGCTGCAAGTGATGAAACTCTGCCCAAAGAAACATGTTGCTCCTGAGGATGCCACCAAGGTCCATGTTCTTTGCTTAAGCTGGTAAAATGGTATATAAGTGCAAAGTTAGAAAAATAAGGCCAGGATCCAGAGATGCAAAAAGCTCAACAAGCTCAACAGGATTTTCTTCACAAAATGAATAGTTAAACGATGGAGTTCACTGCTACAGGAAGTAGTAATGGCTGAAAAAGTATTAGATTCATGAAGCAGGAGGCTCTCAGTGGCCACTCACCTTGCTGGCTGTGGGCTGCCTCCTTCACCAGAAGAGGCATGGTTGCATACACCCGTCGCTGAGGAGCTTGGGCAGGGGGAGGTCTTGCCCCTACTTGGCTTGAGGGATCCTGTGTGCAGCTGATCTGCCATTGCATGCATGGAGTGCTGGACCAGATGGAGCTTGCTCTGGTCCCGCAGGGCTTTTCTTACACCCCTCATAAAATCGCTGCTCAGCAAAGCCATTCAGACTCAGGGGAGCTTGGACATTTCATGACACTCTTCATCCATCAGGGCTCAAAAGTCACTTTTAATAAAAGGGAAGCAAATGCTACCGGTTCAGGCTTCATCACAGAAGCCAAGAGTGCAGCTGTCCCAGCCCCTTGGGCAGGTGCTCCAGGGACCCACAGCAAGCAGTTCAGGAGAAAGTGGCAGTGGCGGCCTTGCTCACCCTCCGGGTGTTGCCCTAAAACTGCCGCTGCTGCGGCGTGCCTGCTTGCCCCTTGCCCTGCTGTTTCTGCCCTTCACCGCAGCTTTGGTATGTTGTGTTGTCTGTGAGAGCACGAGCAACCGCCTTGGCAAGGCACCAGCATGCAGAGGCATGTCTGTGGAAGGCAAATTTGACTACATGGAAATATTCCCGTCTGCTGCTACTACACTGAGCAGCCGGAGTTTACACAGAGTCTTATTCAATAAGGACGACAGCAGCCAATTTTGGGCCTTAGCCCGAAAACAGAAGCAGAGAATGAATGAACGAATGCGTGAAGCACAACTTGCTTCAGAGGAATGTAGCCCCATATTCTTCCCCACGTGCTTTCATACACGGGGCACGCACACCCAGAAAACATGGGCCAAGAGCCAAGGACAAGAGGGGAAGAACCCTTCAGTCATGCTATTAAGAACAAAATCCCTTCCCACTCCGAAGATGCCTCTTGTGCTCTGTCCAGGCTATTTTACAATATTGTATCATCTTCACATGCAGCCTGGTAAATCTGATGCAGTTACGAATTAAGGCTTCCCACACCAAGTGAGGTTCCTGTCCTAAGTCTGCCTTGTCCTTGAGCAGTGCTGGGGATTTGATCGGGATCGAGTTGCTCCCAAGTCCGACTCAATTCATGTCAGTGACTCAACCTAGAAGCAGTGTGCAAGCAACTTAACTTGAGGTTTCTATTGTTCTATGTAGTCCCCAGGTTGTGCACTTACGAGCGTGTGGACTGCCATAAACCCTATAACAAAAAGTTGTGAACATTTCCAGGGAACTATGTGATGCATCTGGCAACATATCAGTGGGCACATAGTTCCCTAGAGATAGTCCTGACTTTTTGTAGAGAGATTCCCTAGAGATATTCACAGCTTTTTGTTTCACAGCATCAGCTTGAGGATATCCAAGCTAGTGTGTTTCAGGGCACATCCTGCCTCAAGGTGTAGAAATAGAGGTGCAGGGCAGAGGTATCCAGATTACTTCTCCCTACTCTGTTGTTTTAAAGCTTGAAATCCTGTTTTTATTCAGAACTGCCAAATCCATGAGGTAACATGAAGCCTAACATTTTCTAATGATGATGGAGATGGACCTGGGGCTGGAGAGTCAGGGTTAGATTGTGTCACTGGAGCGGGGCAGGTTAGCACTGGAGCTGCTTTCTTGAAGTAGGGCTCACGGGTGGTTGTACAGCCACTTTTTTCTCACCATAAACGGCCTTGTAGCTGCTGAGGGACGTGTCACAATGGCAAATGCTACAGGGGAACCAGGTCAGCATTACAGGCCCATCCTACAGATGGGGAAATGATGCTGAACTGACAGCAGAGAGAGAGAACAAGAACCTGTCTGAGGATCTGGCAGGCTTGATCCCCTACAAAGTGGCCAACAGGCCTGCAAATATTACCCAATTCTATAAAAAGAAAGAGATTTCTGATTATTTTCTCTGTTTTGTTTTAGGTTTGGTTTGTTTGGAACTGTGGCATTTTATTATTCTTATGGTTTAATATAAATTAGCAGATCAACTCAGAAATATATTCAGAAAATGAACAAATGAAAAGAATAAATGTTGTGAGCTGCCCTGAGGCTAGTTGGCAAGGGGTGGCATAGAAATTTTTCTAATAAATAATAATAAATAAACAAACAAACAAAGCACAGTGGTACCTTGGCTCTCGAACTTAATCCTTTCCAGGACTCTGGTCATGACCCAGATTGGTCGTGAGCCAAGTTAAATTTCCCCAAAAGGTTCAGTGTAAATAAGGTGAATCTGTTCTGTAACCATTTTTTTAATCAGAAAAATGTGAAGCAAAGTGACAAATAACAACAAAGATTGGGGCCATCTCCCCGCTCCACCCCAAGCACAAGTGCAGCCATCTCCCCGCCCCCACAGCACGACTGAGATTGTACCAGTCATCCCTGCATGTGCCCGTCTTCCAGGCATACTCGGGGGAGGGAGATGGGTGCAAACGGGGGCACATTGGCGGGGAGAGACGGGCGTGAACGTGGGCGCCATTGTGCTGGGGGGGAAGACAGCCGAGATCGCGGTTGGGCTCGTGCAGGAGAGACAGGCACAATCACGGGCGCGCTCCTGCAGGAAAGACAGGTGCGATCTCAGCCATCTCCCCCCTGCCCCCAGCACGATTGCGGCCATCTCCCCACTCTGGGTGGAGGAGGTGGTCACGTTCACGGCTGCCACCCAATGTGGAATTCGTGACCTAAGTCAAAATTTTTATGCAATTTTTGTTCGCGACCCAATTTAGTTGTGAACTGAGATGTCTGTGAGCTGAGGTACCACTGTACTTTAAAGTGCTCAAAATGCTTCATATTCATGATCTTGTTATAATTTACACAAGAATGAAAGTGATCTAGCTTAACTCTATAAGACACTGATTTGAAAGAATGTTCTAAACTGTTTTAAAAACTATTTCTTTTGTTTGTTTTTTTTACAGTACTCTATACCTACGTGCATACATACAAGAGTCTCTCTCACTGTCTCTTCAGTACCTGTAGTTACTTCATAATTACTGCATTATGATCATGTTTACAATGCTGTATTGTGTTAAGGTTTAGTATTAAGCATTCCATATGCACAGAAAGATAAAACATACACATACACTGACAAACATTTGTCACACGAGTAAGACAAACTCACTTACGTGATCCAAGTTACATACAAGTTTGGCTTACGGACATTCTCAGGAACAGAACTCATCTGCACCCAGGGACTGCCTGCCTGTGTAGGAGGAAGGCTCCAGCGCTTTTTGGCTCGCTGTGCTCTCCTTGGCAGGAAGCACGGCAGCCTGGACACAAGCCCTACGGGGCGCAAGCCTGTCTCCCAGGATATTGATTGCATGGGGTTCAAATACACCCAGCCAGGGAATGTGAGCTGGAAGTTGCGGTCATGAAGAGTTTGGCGCTCCTGTTCTGCAACTGTGTGGCAGGAAAAGCTCAGGAGGCACCTGAGAGGACAGCACACACGACATTACCAGCGAGGAACAGGAGCAGGCTAACGGCTTTTTTGGCCTTTTCAGATCCTGGAATTCACTCTGGGTCACTTACTAATCCTTCATTTTTCACCATGGCAACCAACGAATTCTCCCCAGCAGATGCTGCCACAAATACTGCATTTCTGAAGAGCAGCAATCGCCAATGGCAGAGGAGTTTTGTTCAGGGGCGAATGCTGTGCAGACTGTTTCTAAAAAACAAGCAAATGGCTGCTTTCCTTTACTGCCATGGCCCTGATCCAGGAGCTCCCAAGAGACCAGGATGAGAAGCTGCCTTGCAGGCGTTGACCACTTTACAAGTCGCACTCAACAATTAAGGCCAAGACAAGAATGGCAACACTGGAGCTGCATTTGTGGCTGGCTGTTCAGTGCCTTGATCAGGGGTCCTCAAACTTTTTAAACAGGGGGCCAGTTCACTGTCCCTCAGACTGTTGAGGGGCTGGACTCTAGTCTGAAAAAAATATGAACAAATTCATATGCACATGGCACATTAGAAATTAATTAAAATTAAAATTAATTAAAATATTGATTAAAATTTAAAAAATTAAAAATTTAAAAAGTTTGCTCTGCTCCCTCAGACTGCAGCAGAAGCCCAAGATGAGGTGGAGAAGAGCATGTCCATATTCGAGGGACAGAGCTACAACACAACCAAGGCACTAAATATGGTATTTTGCATCATGCAGCTGAGGACTGCAACTGGCACTTACAAAGAATGAAGCAAAAATACTCAGGATAAATACTGTTAATGCCACTCTTAGTATTGGAAGCAAGTCAGCCCAGAACACTACCCACAATACACAATTGCTGTATTTGGCTGCAGAGCTGATGACTATCATATTTTAGTGCAACCTCGGCAAAACCGGTACTGCCCAGGTGAGTGGGACTGCAACTTCCATTGGCCACGCTGGTTGGGCATGATGGAAATTATAGTCCTTGCTGCCATCCCAGTTCCAAGGAAGTGGGAGCGCGAGTGGGAGGCCAGAGAGGCGAGCGGGGGGTGGCTCCCCCAGCCAAGAGAGGGCCGTAAGGAGGGAGACAAGGACTGCTTTCCGAGGCAAAGGGAGGGACATGGGGTGCCTTCTGCCTCTCCCTGCTGCAGGGGGAAGCATGGCAGCCACTTGATGGCAGCGGTGGCTTGCCCAGAGAAGGCCACGGCTCCCGAGCCTCCACCGCGGCCTTCTCTGGGCAAGCTGCGGCTGCCTCGCCAAGCCCAAGGGCAGCTGCTCAACGGCGGTGGTGGCTTGCCCATAGAAGGCTGTGGCTCCTGCATGTCCGCCATGGCCTTCTCTGGGCAAGCCACTGCCACTGTCGAGCGGCTGCCCCCTGGCTCGATGAGGCGGATGCAGCCTGGTCCGCAGCCCAGGGACGTGACTGTCATACTTAAAAATGGATTTAAAAAGTTATTTTTTTCTTATCTTCAATCCTTTTTTAGCATCTTTCTCTCTCTCTCTCTTCCGCCTTCCTCTCTTCTGTTTCCTGCTCCGTATTCCTGCTCTGTATATGCATGCAATGGGGGGAGCAGGGGAGAGCCAGCACACATGCAGTTGAACTGTTACAATTTGGTGCATGTGCCGGCTCTGCTCAGTTTCAGAGAACGCATCAGCTCAGAGCTTTTGGACTCGCTGTCCGAGTGAGTCCAAAAGCTCTGAGGCAGGCCGGATAAATGAGCATGGCGGGCTGTATCCAGCCTGCGGGCCATAGTTTGAGGACCCATGGCCTTGATGGCCTCTAAGGAACTTTCCAACTCTGAGGTTATTATTTCAACTGGGATGGGAGAGTTTATTTTCAAAGGAAGAATCCTGTCTCCAGTGAAGCTGATTTGTCAGGGGAGACTCAACTGCCCAAGCAATGACCTTTCTCTTGGGCTCTGGTTCGGCTGAAAAAGAAACGGTCCCATTCAGAAAGCCTTTGGGGCTTTCTGAGTTGAGGGCATGGGGCCAGCAGCTCCCAGACTGGTGTCCGCAACAGCAAAATGGCAAAAATAACCAGATGCCTGCACTTCAAATGAGCTCCATGCTACTGTGCACTGATGTATACTGAAAATTCGATCAGGTGCTCAGTGTAGCAGAAGTAATCAGGCCCTTATGCAAATGTCTACCACAGGAGGCCATACTTGGGAGCCGTTTCTGGCCTGCATAGAACTGAAGCTGACACTGTTGCCAGGAACACTGGAACAGCCTAGTAGGCAGAGCAAGACCTTTCGCAAGTCCAGACCAATGGCTCACTCTTACCTTCTCTCCATTTCAGCATGAAACAAGCTCCTGGGTACGCCCTGCAATTTGTGTTCACCCAAGGCCTTCCCTGTGCCCCCCACTGGTGCCCTGACCCCCACCACTGTTACCCCGCCCCCATTTCTGCTTCCCACAGTCCCTATAGAGCAGGAAGAAAGTGCTCTGAAGCAGGCCTGCTGGGATACGTTTGCGCATGAGTGCCTCAGGGTGCCCCATAGCAGCCTCATGTGCTGTACCTGGGCCAGAAGAAAACTGCGGCACCTACGCCCTGTTAAGAGGAAGAGGAATGCTGCTGGTGGAGCAAGCGAGAGCAGGACGCAAGACTGGAGTCCAGGTAAATATAAGCATGTGTCCCTGTGTTCTGCATTAAGCACTCTGCATGTTTGTTATTCACTGAATATTGCTCTGAACAGGATCAATGCATCAAGAAAGCAGATCTGAGCTTATTGGCCCTATTCTGCATGCAGAAGTTCTGTGGTGCTTACATGCACATGGGCTGCTCTGGAGGACACCATGGTCAGACTACAGCATGCTTCTACCATCAACCAATTTGGTGAGTCTGCTGACACCAAAGACAAAGCAAATGAGCTGCAAAAATCCACCCACTTGTCTATACAGGAGAAGTGAGGAAGGACAAAGCCATAAAACAGCTGACAGTCCCACCTCCCCACCAGTGACTGACCGCCATGAGACCGCTGGCCAGGGAAGGGCTTTGGAGAGCCCTGGCAACTCTGGCCACGAGCAAGATGGGGCAGTGTGTGGGGCACAAGCAGTTCTGTGCCCAGAAGGGTGAACATGCCTTTTATACCCCACGCATGGGGCAGCTTTGCTCACCAGCTGATGGTCTTTGTGTAGGGCTTACTCCAGACGGCCAGCCAAGCCTCACGGCAGCCTGGGCATCCCTCCACAGAGCAGCCGGCAGACAAGGGGCAGGCGTCTCCGGGGGGCCAGGCTCTTGCGCCTGCACTTGCACCCATGTTGGTCCAGCACGGAGCCTGCCCCCCTCCAGTCACATTGGTGCTGGAGCAATTTCGGAGCAGCGTTTGGCAGCTGCACGTGTTGACACCCTTGCTGAGGATTTTGCTGCAAACAAGTGAGGATGCCGGGACTGGGCAGTGTGTCATTCTGCTTCTGGAACGTGCTAAGAAATGCCAGACAACGCACCTAGCGAGGCTGTGGACAGAGAAAAGTTCTCGGGGAAAATGAAAGCCAAAGGGCTTTCTGCACCACCCCCGAGGCAGTGTGCCTGGGCACCCTTGCCTAGTAGTGCAGGAGGGGATGGCACAGCCACAAGGCTCTTGAGCGTCAGACAGGGAGGAGATGGTCTTTACATAACCGCATGTTGCTCCACTGAGGGCTGTAAAGTCCTGGACCAACATTTTCAACTGAACCTGAAAACAATTACAGGTAAAGATAATGTCAAATCCCTTGACATTAAAGTCCAGGCATGCCTGACTCTAGGGGGCACTGCTAATCTCTGTTTCCTGGCCGAGGGAGCCAGCGTCCGCAGACAGTCGCTGTGGTCACGTGGCCAGCATGACTAAACACCAAAGTGCACGGAACGCTGTTACCTGCCCACCAAAGTGGCACCTTTTTATCTACTTGCATTTGCATGCTTTTGAACTGCAAGGTTGGCAGGAGCTGGGACGGAGCAACGGGAACTCACCCCGTTGTGCAGATTCGAACCGGCGACCTTTTGATCTACCAGCCCAGATGCACAGCAGTTTAAACCACTGCGCCACCTGCATCCCCTTGAAAAAGGTTGCTATAAAACAAGAGTTCTATGCACTGAACAAGTGACCAAAGTGTTACCCTGAAGACTGTATTTAAAACAGAGGCCCACACAGCAAGTGCCAGAGGAGTCTAACCTGGAAGGAACTGAAGCAAAGAGAGCTCTGTCTTCTGAAGAAGTTCCAGTTGGGGCATCAGTGGAAGTGACAAATGGCATTCCTGGCTGCTCGCACCACCTGAGCAACCATGGCAGCTTGAACCCCCTTCCTGGAAGCTGCAGCACATTTCAGCCAGTTCACCTCTATCTACTCCTGCACCGAGTCCAGTCCTGTCTCTTGCTTCCCAGGAACCAGTGGGAGGAAAGGCGTGGCAGTGCCGGCCGTTTCCTGGTTCTCCATGCCACTGTCACGCCAGCCCACACTGCTAGAGGAGCTTGCCCTGTGCTGCTGCCCAGCAGTTCCCCAGCATCGCCTCCCAAGAACGGCCTTCAGGAAAAGACCATGTGCCCAGTGAAGCGGGCCAGACTGATACTCACAGGTGGCACTGAAAGAGGCCCAGGACATGGCAGCCTTCCTCTCTGCTGCAGGGCATCCACCAGGGCACCCAGTGCAAATAGCCCGGCTGGATGTCGGGCTGGAATGTACCCAGCCAGTTTCAACCAGGAAAGCCATGGCTATGAGATGCTTCAGGCATCTTCCAGGAAATGCATTTTCTTAACCCTCACCTCTGCCAGTTCCCCCATGGCTCCCTCTAGCGGGGCTCCTTGGACTGAGCTGCATGGCTCTGACTTTGCCTGACTTTCCTTCTGGCCGAAGGAAGGAAGGAAGGAAGGAAGGAAGGAAGGAAGGAAGGAAGGAAGGACACGGCTGCTGATTCAGATCCGGACCCCACACACAGGGGCCACTTTCACATACCAGGGGCTAATAAAAGAGAAGATCAATGTCCACTGCCCCAGACTGGAGGCTGGCACATGTCCATGTGAGCAAAATGGGAAGGAAGCTGAGCTGCATTGCAAGGGGAGGGAGAGGATGGAGAGAAACCCCCGTGTCCCAGGCAGCTGTTTCTGCATGAACTGTGAGCTGGGCAGTCCTCACCGTGTGGTAGGAGGAAACTCAAGGACATGGTCCTTGCAGGCAGTTGGCGCTGATGGAGGAAGGCAGGCAGGCAGGCAGGCTCTTTAGGTGAGCTCCCAGGGAAACCTTCCTCTCCTGCCAGAGCCATGAGCCCTCCCAAGGGGTCCCTCCCCCTGCGGGGAGGGCTGTGCTGCATCACACGCCCTGGGCTCAAGGATCCAGAAGGCCATCCAAGGCCTGCCTTTCCTTTCTCCCATCCAGCCAAAGGCCCAGGAAGGTGGGTGGCAGCACCCATCCCTCACTGCCCGAAGAATGAGGCACCCTTTTTCCACCTCGAGAGGTTATCTTGAATTGCCCGCGGTGTTTAAGGGTCTTACAGAGGGCTGGCCAAGTGGCACCTCCCCTCCAGGCAGGCTTGGGCTTAGCGCTCTTGGCTGCTTTGCTGGCACAGAAAGGGTCCCACCAGCACATGAGGAGGAAGGAACGGGGCTTCAAGGGTCTAGAGTGGCATTTTTACACAAAAATGGTATTCAGCCATTTTGGGTACCAGCCACCCAGAATGACAGGTTTATGTTCAGAGAGCCACATCGCCATCTAAAATGCTTACCAGAGGCAAAGTTTCTCTGTAACTAGTCACAAAAAGAATCCCACATTCTGTGCTCAAAATAATTTCAGCATAATTGGTTTTAGAGATTCATGTTTTCAAAGTACCTGGGGAACTGTGGAAGTGGAGGGCTAAGTAAGACAATTCAGGCAAAAAGCCATGCACCATGGAAGGCCAGGCAAATGGCAGGTTTCATTTCAAAGGGAAGTAGACAGTTACTGAGATGGGCACCATCCTGCTGCCTTCAGTGACAAGCTCGCTTTGAGTTCTGGTGTGGAGCAGGCATGGAGGCATGTCCTTTGCTCCCTTGGAATGCCTGCCTGCTCCTTCCAGGTTCTCAACTGTAACAGGCCTCCTTCAATATTGAGACCTAGAAGCTTACAAAGAGGAAAAGACCAAAAATCCCCGAGAAGCCAAAAAGAATGTTTCCACAAAGCTGTTCAGGACTGTCCACTTTTTGATTTGCCAGCAGAGGCTGTGGCAGTGAGATCCCTGGGGCCCTTCTTTACCCACAGCTGGGAATCGTACCAGCCCTTCTGATCGGATTCCTGTCCTCAGGTACCCACAGACCAGTCTGTAGATGCTCTCAGTGAACTGTGCTACTTGGGCTTTTGCAGTCTCTTACTATTATATTAAATTATGTATTAAACATTTTATATACTGTTCTCTCAGCACATTACTCTTCTCTTTGAAGAGGAGATGATCAAGAATTAAGCAATTGTGAAAACAATCCTAAAACTGCAAGATGCTGCTAAGGTCAGAGGACCTGCTGCTGGGTGAAAAAATGGAAACCGTACAGAGGCTGGAAAGGGCCTTCCAGGGTGCTAAATTGTCCTGCACTAGATAAGATGCCTCAGACCCAGTAGAGGCACACAGCACAAGGGAAGACAGAGGGAAGACCAACCCAACCCCCAAAACCCTCCAAGCAAATGCACCCACTCCCACAACCAACCACCAGCACACACAGCCCAGAGGGCCAGGAAGCCTTGTGGATGATGGAGCCACAGAGTGTGGGGCCTCCTCTCACCACAGTCCTCAGTACCATGCAAAAGCCGCCTGTACCTTGTGTTTCTTGCAAGTCAACAGGCATGCAGTAAACACCCAGCAGAGCCCAGTCCACGAGTGTGTCTTCCTGTTTCTCTCCTGTGTTATTTGTCCCCACTGTCTCTTGGCATCTTCCTAACATGTATCCAAGAGGATAGGATGGGTTTCTCATCAATGATGAGGGTGATTTCACAGGATGTATGGTGTGCAAAGGCTGCAGTTAATGAGGAAACCTGCAGGTAACCCAAAACTGAGTCTCTGGGCCAGGATGGAGCCATGAAAGACCTTCAAGTGGCATTAGATCCTAATTTCACAGATTCCATCCAAAACATACCACTGAAAAGCCACAGGGAGATTTGCACCATATTGCCTGAAGTGCTCTGGGTCATTTAAATGCAAGGCTGGATGTAAGCAAATGCTGAGCCCTGCAGGATTAGAGAAAAGTAAAGCTGGGAGGGGCCAGGAAGGCCATTGGGTTAACCCCCTGCTTAGTGCAAGACGCCCAGTTAAACCACCTCTCTCAGAGGGGATGTACCTGCAGCCCCCCAGATGTGCCTTCTGTACTGAGGAAACCACTTGCCGAGAAGGTTTGTAAATTCTGCAAAGCGGCATCGCAGAATGCACTGACGCTTTCAGATGAGGCTCCCCCATTGCATAGCAAGGAAAAGTAATGGCACCATCCGCACAGAGAAAAAATGTTGGGGAGGGGAGTGATAGGGAACACATGACCAAGAAAGGCTAGAAGTAAAGTGAAGCATGGCTCCCTGGGTCCTTACAGAGAAACATACAAAAATATCATCTTCACCGCAGGCATAAAACCAAGGGATGCTGAAGCCAAGGAGTCCCACCCAGTGTGGGATCCTGCAATGGTCACAGCACTCTCCTGGCCCACTCTGCCAACGAGAGATCTGCTGTGCACACTGGAGCACCCCGGCGGGGCTTCATCTGGCACCTCAGACAGATGGACGTGGCCAAGTCTGCAGCACTGTAAGTCAGAAGCAGAGCTCATACTGATCCTAAATTGCTTCCTCTTCTCCAAAACACAATTTTATCTTTTGTTATTTCTGCAGACATCAAGAATGTTTTTACCCTCGCTCTGTAAAACTCAGATGGAACATCTAAGGTTTCAAGATCCATTTTCCCCAGCCCCAGCACTTCCCAAAGATATAAAAGGGCTCTTTTGAAATGGTCGCTTTCCAGAGGACAATTCTGAAATCTCCAAACAGAGCAAGATGGAAGGCCACCACTGAAGACACAGCGTGCACTGATTAGAGGCTCCACATTCCCGACCTTTATGAAAAGCTCGAGGGCATTTTCTCAGTTGTATTGAAGCCATTCGCTGGTTGAGCTAACTGAGTTCATCCTTCATGGCTCAGTTCTCTGGTGGTTCTGGAATGTTTACTTCCTCCTCCCTCCCTCCCTCCCTCCCTCTACTCCACAATAAGAGCAGCATGACGAGCCTTTTCAGCTTGGAGCACCTATTAAAGCATGACGACTGCAGGCTCTGTTGAGAATTTTTTAGAAATTACGGTTCAAAAAAATGTATCATTAGTCCACAGTAGTCTGCATGAGACAATTACAGCAGTAAGACTTCACCTTTAAATCTCTGCATTCACTTTAGTTCTTAGAGACCCAGCCATCAATCTCTTTGGTCAAGCTGGAAGTCTTGATTTATGAAGAAAACATAAAATATATCGCTTCCTAGATGAGGACTCTGTTGACCCTCCCTGCTATCCAGCCCTCGTCTTTTAATGCTCAGCCCTCACATAGGAGGTGAGCCTAGTCAAGAGAGAGGCAGTCTGCAGATACCCGCAGAACTCTGCTGGTGCCCCAGCGACCTCCTGCAGCACTAACGAAGGCTGCAATTCATATGCGCAGAAGAGGAATGCTGCTCACGCAACATCAGTGTGGACTAGCCTCCTGTGAACCGCCCCTGTGGATGCTTGGTGGCTCGGGACTCACAGCTGAGAGGAAGCAGCCAGAGGCTGGGGAACTGAGCCCAACAGATTCCTATCACCAGAATGGATTCCTCACATTTCCTCATTCTAGACCAAGGCACCGATCTCCCCTCCCGACCCCCTTAAAAAAGGTTTAAGTAAAAATGGGAAACGATGTGGGCATCAGGTTCTCTTTCCTGATCCTGAACCTGCAGCTAATCAGCTGTTCAGTCAACAGGAAGAAAAAGCATGGCAGAGCAGAGAGGGGAGAAGTGCCAGGTAGAGGGGTGGAGGTGAGAGGAATAGTGGGGCCAGGGCCTAGGAGGGGAGAGGAAGAGGAAGAGAAAGAGAAGGCTGGCAGTGGGGTAGCTGGAGAAATTGCAAGGAAAGCGGCTGGGGAGAAGACAATGCGGCTAGAGGCTGAGAGCATGGAGAAGGAGCACACCAAGGTCTGTGTGTGCAGGGCTGGGGAGCATTGTCATGCCGTGCAGGAGGAAGCAGAAGGCCCAGTAGCCACGGGCAGAAAGGCACACAAGTTCACACAGTTCAACCATGCACAGACTGAATTTTGCTAGCTGGTGTAGTACTTATAGGAAAGATGCTCGCAACTGGCTCATTCTGAGAGCAGCCTGCAATGAATCCACAACAGCGCTTTCTGGGTAAAATTGGAACAAGCGAATCCAGCATTCCAAGGAAAGAAGCACACAGCCTCTTCTTAACATGAAGAGCTTTCAACAGCCTTGGCCAGTGAAGCTGTCTTCAGCGTGTCACAGGTGAGACCAGCAGCTGGGTGCACTGAGAGATTCCCAGACTGGGCCAAGGTCCTGAGTTTCACATTCTGAAGGAGTGGAGTTTCTTCGTAGAAATGGTGGATCGAGCCAAAGTCCTAGATTGCCTTATGGTACTTAAAGAAGGCAGGCTGGAGTCTGCCAGGGTACAGCCAGCCTGCCTGCCAACAGAGTAAATTAAGGGGGTTTTGCACCAGCAGATAAACCTTGGCACAACCTTCTGCTTGGCTTCCAGAGGCCTGCTGGGAAGCATTTTAGATGACCTGGGTGCTCTTGCAGTCCTGCTTGCTGGCTTATGTTTTCTCTTGTGCACACAGGTGGCATTCAGATGTTGATCGTCCAAAACTGGAATATGAGATGCGTTACCTACAAAGGAACAGCTGCAGAAGAGGCAAGACCTCCAACCATTTCTCATCAAGATGGCGGACCTGCCAATAGAGGAAGAACGTTAAGGGCAGCTTGCGGGGCTTCTTCCCCTTCTCCTCAAATGACTCTGGCAGCGCATAGATGGGGAACGAGCAGGACAGATGATGCAGTCATTTAAAAGCAAGGCCAGGAGCAGCAATGTCCATCCGCAGAGAAGCTTTGTGACGTTTCTGGAGCATCCCTCTCCCACACACGTGGAGTGGGGAGAGAGCCAATCACAGTTCTGAAAGCTGGAGAGGTTGCCTGCTGCAAGCACCCTGGAAGAGAGGCGCTGCCCCCCAAGCCTTGACCGCTCCCCACTTGCCCTTCGAATGCTGCAGTCTTGCAAGGATGCCAAGCAACCTTGCTGGCCAGGAGAAAAGCAAGCCGGCTTTCCATCACAGACCCTTCCACAGGTCCATGCTCAGGGGCTTTCTCTGGGCTTTGGCCTAAACATGCTAGCCTTGCTGCTCCATCCCTCTGAGTAAGGACAGGGGTCTCTTCGGCAGGCAGGGTCATCACAAGCATGATGCCATCTGTGGAAACTTGCCCCTTTCCTGACCCTCCACCTTTCTGAAGGGCGATTAGCAGCTTCATGCAGCTGACACTTAATATCAGGAGAGAAAACAACCTGCAACGGCCTGGATCCCTCACCCCCTTACATACATACATGTGCACACAGATACACAACCTGTGCAGCCTCTGAGAAAAAACTGCTTCCTGATTCAGCTTCTCTCTCAGGAGAAAGCATGCTTGAACCACTGCCGAAAGCACCCCAGGGCAGAGCCCCAGGGAACAGCAGGACTGGATGGCCCTCTGGCTGCTCTGCTAGGCTCCGGGTAGCAGAAATGCACCGAGATGGGCAAGGGGTCTCAGAATCTGTGTGCAAGGAAGAGGGCCAGAAGCAAGCCAAAGGGGAAGGAACTGATACTCGCATTTCACTTGACCTGGCCTATAAACTTCACCGAAATCCGTCCTTTCTGTCCCCTCTTTTCTCCCTCCTCAGCTGCCTGCTGCTGCTTTGCATGCAAGACGAGCCCCTGGCCCTTCTCATCCCCTTCACTAGGACCCCACCCCCTCCTTTGTCCTGCCTCCTGCCTCTCGCTGCCAGGATCTGCATTTCATAATCTGGAAAATTTGCAGAAACTGAAAAAGCCAGAGGATCTCCCAGAGCCCTGATAATTATTTATTGCCCTGAACAAAGCAGAGCGGCCTTGGATGTCCTGTTACCTCATGCTGGGCTGAAAGGGACCCAGGGACCCAGCCCCCCAGCTCCACATCTCTTGGCAGGGGTGGTGCCTCTGGCTCCGGGGCGCCTTGCACGGGAAATGCGGCATTCCTCCCGGGTTCCCACAGCAACAGTGGGCACTGCGAGTGGCACCCAAACATTGGCTACTTGTTTTGTAGAAGACCCACAGAACGAAGGTAAGAGAGAAACTGTGACAGATGGCCTGCTGCTGACATTCCTTCCAGCATGGATTTATACCTCTGTAGTTTGAGCTACAACATCAGCTTTGCCCTTCCCACTCAAAGACTCCCGGCAACACACAAAGCTCACCCAGTTTCTCCAGTTCCAGTACAACTGGAGCCCACTGACCTGGAGCCCACCGGAGCCCACTGACCCACTGAGCCCACTGACCTGGTAAGGCCTTCAAGCTGCTGGCTCACTCCAGCCACTCCCATGCAAGGCAATGCCTGCTGCCTGTCCCCATTTATGCAGTCAAATTTTAGTTTAGCCTTCCCCAGCTGTTAGGGTTAGGGTTCATTTATTTATTTAAAACATTTGTATGCCATCCTTCCCTATCGCGTCTCAGGATGGCTTACATGATTAAAAACAAACTCTAAAAGGGTTACCCTTTGGTTCTTATTTCAGCGGTACTTCAGTTCCTATCAGTCCAACCAATTGATCTGGAGGACATCAGGTTAGGGACGGTTGCTTTAGCCAGACTATGCATGAGCTCAGGCCTCATGTTCTCCCGGAAGCTTATAGTTCAAGCACGTACGTTATTTTGCTTACGGCAGCACCTGACTAATTCATTCGCATTTTATTTCCCATCCTCTCAAGATACCTTCTCCCAACATACAGGTGTGCACAGAGAAAAGGATGAGGAGCCAGTGCCCTGGCAGGCACCTGGCTGATGTCAGCTACTGCATGTTGCCCAGGATGCATGGTGGTCCACAGGCTGCCTGCATGGACTGAGCTGACTGGTCTCCGGAAATGGAAAGAGTCCCAGGCTGCCTTGTCCATTCAGCTTGTTCTGCTTTTCCAAGCAAATGCCAGCACTTCAGCTACAGATGAACAAATACTAGAGGCCATCCATGAAGAGAGGGGGCCACTGTCTGGGGTGCTGGGCAGGATGACTAAATCACAGGATGAAGAAGCAAAAGGAAGGGAAGCCCTTATGTTGGGGGCAGAGGAGTGAACCTGATGAAATCTCTGCACTCTCAAAGAGCCAGCGAACAAAATGCAACAAACCGTTCAGTGCTACACACCCCACCGCTTTCAGAGCTGGCTTAAATGTAGAGCCTGAGCAATCCCAGGGGCTCTGGCAGATCACCAGGTATCGAAGCAAACATCACAAGAACCAGAACAACATTCTTAAGTAAGAAAGGGGCAGCCACTTGGCCATCAAAGTCTGGGACCTCTTGCTCGTCTTAGCAAGGATACCGTTTGCCACCCACATCATTCTGTCGTCATACTGTGAGGAAATGTTGGGATAATTCTGCAGGTGACTTGCACACAGAATCAAAGCCTGCTCTTCAGTGTGTGCACACCCAAAGTGCCCCTTTCTAGATCCCATGACTTTCAACATGTTCCTGCTTTCTGCAGAAGAGCCACACAGCCAGGTTCTCCAAGGCGGCTTGCACAAAACTAGAATGAGGTGCCCCTAGATCATCACTGGAAAGAGCGAGCCGGAGAGGAGAGGAGCGGAGAGGAGCGGAGCGGAGCGGAGCAGAGCAACCATGGAGGAAATCTCTCTTTGTATGAATTCTGGATGTACTGGAAGAAGAGTCTCAATGTGGAAGTTTGTTTATAGGCACAAAAAGACACCTGCTGAACTGAGAAGCCCCCAAGTTCAAAAGCTGCACAAAGAGCTGTCTCTGTAGAAGCTTCCACAACACTCTGCATATTTGGGCAACATCACAGCAAATGGGGGTGCTGCTAAGCACCCCAAGAGAGTGCCCAGTGGCCTAGCCTGGTGCAAGGCAGCTGCCTCTCTCGAGCCTAAAGAACAGGAACTAGACTTGGCAGGCTTGGATGCACCACAGGATGCCATCCAAGCCATCTCAGCTCCAGCCAACTGAGAAAAGAGCTGGTCTCCAAGACAGGAGCCGAGTGTGGCCATCCTGACCACCCTTTCTGCTCATGGAAACGGTCTTACCAGATACGAAATAGTAAAATATGTGCTAAGCATGCATTTGCAATTCCAATGTTGATACATACAGGAAAGAATAGCTATGGGGGCACGATGGTCCCAGCAATATCACTCCCCAAGAACAGAAATACCTCTTCTGTCACATAGGATCGAACATGCACCTGTGAGGTGTGAGCCAAGATGCAGGGGCATTATCAGGCGGCGTTCTCTCCTGCACTTCCTAGCGGGGAGAAGGAACACGCTCTGCAAGCACCGTGCCTCGCAGGCGAACTCCACCCAACAGGCAAGCTCAGGGCCCACTGCACTGCTGGCTGGCACGTGTCCGAGTCACCTGGCTGAAGGCCCCTCTCTTCAAGGGTCAAAGCCTGGTGCCCCAAGAAATTCAGCTGCATGCACAGAAGAAGTGGGTGCGGCAAGGCAAGGAGGGCCGGGCCAGGCCAATAACATGGCCCATAGCTGGGACATTTCCTGCTGCTGCTTGGCCCAAAGGGCTGAATGCAACTGGGGGGGGGGGTGCTTTAAGGCCCTCCCAGCCATTCCAAAGTGCCCCAGGTGGTGGGGGAAGAAGTCTTTGTCTCACCCCACTGTCTGCTTTCAAGACGTGCTTCCTGCAGCTGGCCCTGCGTGTGCACCTGTGCAAGCGCTCTGCCCCAGTTTCCCGGCCTCTGTTTTCAGTGACTAGCCGGCAAAAGGTCTGCTGAGCGGTGGGTGGAGCCCTGTGAGATGGGCCTCCGTGGCATAATTCAAAGTGGCACTTGTCAAAGCATCTAAGCAATTAGGGTGATGGTTTCACTCAGGACATCAGCTAGCCGGTAATAATGTTTTCATACCACTCTGCAAACTTCCTAATTTGACTGACAAGTCATGATCTCCTAGAGGGAAATACGGCTCCATCCTCTCTGCTCAAGTTGGAGGTGACCCAGAAACATGCATGGCCAAGCATGCCCAAACGCCCAGGCTCTGCAGCAAAACTGCCCTGATGCACCACTTGGGAAAAGGGAGCACGCCCAACAGGGAGGAGAGTGTCCTCAGGACTCGCCCCGTGTCCTTCCTTGTGCCTCGCAAAGGCCCTGAACACGAGTGTCCTGTCTGGAAGCCCACCAAATTCCTCGCACAATGGCGCGCTCTGCACTCAGGTATGACCGGCACCACCACAGGCACAAGAACAAGACACGCCGCTGTCACAATCATTTAGGGTCTTTGCTGCATAGTGCAACTGAGCGTAGATGGTAAGCATCATAGGATCAAAGGTGGCACATGACCTCAGAAGGTGCTGTGATGTTCTCTATCCCACTTAATACAGAAACATAGAAACAGAGGGAGTCAGAAGGGGCCTCCCGGGCCATCTAGTCTGACCCCCGGCTCCAGCTGGCTCCACTCACGACATGCCCACCATGTGCATGTCCAGCCTATCCTTGAACACCCTCACCGATGGGGCCTCAATGACCTCCCGTGGAAGCCCATTCCACCCCCTCGGGGTCCTGACTGTCAGGAAGTGCTTCCTGGCATCCAAATGGAACCTTGGCTCCCTGAGCTTTGCTCCATTGGAGCGCGTCCTGCCTTCCTCTGCAGGGGAGAACAGGTCTCTGCCCACCTCTGTGTGACATCCCCTCACATACCTGTATGTCACCAACAAATCCCCTCTGAGTCTCCTTCAGGCTGAAGAGACCCAGTTCCCTCAGTCTCGCCTCATACGGCATCCCCTGCAAACCAGCCACCATCCTTGTGGCCCTACGCTGCACTGACTCCAACCTGGCTATATCCTTCCTGTAACGAGGGGCCCAAAAAGTAACACAATGCTCCAGCTGCGGGCGCACCTGAGTCATATAGAGTGGTAGCAATACTTCGATCTAGAAGCCACACTTCTGGCTATGCAACCAAGGGTGGCGTTCGCCCTCTTGACCACCGCATCACACTGTGGACTCATGTTCAGCCTGCAGTCAACCAGCACCCCGAGGTCCCTTTCACAAGTGCTGCTCTCCAGCCACTTGTCCCCTACCCTGTATTTATGACACCCAATCCTGTGCCCCAAGTGCAAGACCTTGCACTTATCCACATTGAATGCCGTCCTGTTGTTTCCTGCCCACTTCCATAGTCTGTCCAGATCCTTTCAGATCTGGAGTACCTGCTCCTCAGTTGTGGCCACTGCCCCAGTTTTAGTATTGTCTGCAAATTTGATCAGCAGACGGTTCACCCTTCTTCCATGTCATTGAAGAAGACATTTATCAGGATCGCCCCCAGGACAGAGCCCTGGGGGACCCCGCTTGTCACTGGCCGCCATCCTGATGATTCCTCACTAATGGTTACCTTCTGTTTTCGGTCAGTCAACCATGCCCTAATCCACTGGACAGTACTGTGGTGTATCCCAAAACTCCTCAGTTTCTCCACCAGTATATCATGGGGCACTTTGTCAAAGGCCTTGCTGAAATCCAGGTAAACCACATCCACTGCATCCCCTCCATCCAGCCATCTCGAAACCTTGTCATAGAATTGCACAAGGTTTGTCTGGCAGGACCTGTTTTTGCGGAAACCATGTTGTGTGGCCACCAGCCTCCCTTCCCTATCTAGCATTACTAGATCTCTCTCTATTATGAACCTTTCCATTGTTTTTCCTACAATGGACGTAAGGCTAACAGGTCTATAATTCCCCATGTTCTATCTACTACCATTTTTGAAAATTGGGACCACTGACACCACCCTCCAGTCCTCTGGAACTTCACCCGTTCTCCACAAGGCCTCAAAAATGGAGGCCAGCGGGTGTGAGAGAACCCCTGCCAACTCTTGAAGTACTCTAAGGTGTAACCCGTTAGGGCCTGACACCTTTGTAATGTCCTATGCCCTGAGGAGCCCTTCAACTTCTGGGGGGGTGACTCTAATCTGTGCCCTTAAGTCCCCAGCCTCATCTAATCTCCTATGTGAATCTCTCCCATCCTGCTTTGGGGAGAACACAGAGGCAAAATAGTCATTTAGCATCTGTGCCTGTTCCCTCGTATCAGTCACTGGATCCCCTTCCTCCTTATTTAACAGTCCCACTACTTGTCTCCCCTTCCTCTTCCTATTCACATGCTGATAGAAGCCCTTTGTGTTGCTCTTGATATTCTTGGCAAGTCTCAGCTCATAATCAGCCTTAGCCTTGTGAAGAATCCTTCTGCAACGGGCCTCCTCCTCCCGGTATACCCTTTTGTCTATTTGTCCCAGTACCCATTTCCTACGGAGGTTCCTCTTGCGTCTAATCCCTCTAACCACCTCCTTTCGCATCCATGGTGGTGCTCTCCTCCGCCTCCCCACCTTACTAACTAGAGGTATCGCCAACCTTGCGCCTCCAAAACCTCCCTTTTGAGTGCCATCCACCCCTCCTCAACTCGCTTGTCTTCCAGTAACCTATCCCAGGAGACTTTCCCCAGTCTGGCCTTCAGTTGGCCAAAGTTGGCCCTCTTGAAGTCCCAGCTTCTAGTGCTCGACCTGCTGCACATCCCCAGGCCCCTGATCTCAAAGCAAAGGATGGAGTGATCACTCGCATCCAGAGCTCCCCTAATCTGTACCTCATCTATCAGCTCCTCCCTGTTGGTCAAGACCAAGACAAGGATGTTTCCCCCCCCCCTCATCGCCTCTCGGACCCTCTGTGTGCAAAACCCATTTTCTATAGCTTCTAGGAAGCGACGTGACCTGGCTGTCACCGCCAAGTGAGTCTCCCAACTAATATCCAGGAGACTGAAATCTCCCATAATTGCTGTGTCTCTACCCCAAGATATCCTTAGAATCTAATCTGTCAGGACAACATCCAGGGTCTCAAGTTGACCAGGAGAGCGATAACATACCCCCACTGTCAGGTCCCTTTCCCTGTCAAAACCCCTAAGTTTCACCCAGACTGCCTCTACCGAATCCCCATCTGTGCTGCATCCTATCTCACTGCATCCTATCCCTTCCCTGATGTATAAAGCTATGCTCCCACCCCTCTTTCCCTTCCTGTCCTTTCTAAAAAGGCGATACCCCTCTATGTTCACATTCCAGTCTTGCCTTTCACCAAGAAACTCCCACCAAGTTTCTGTGATCCCCACCAGGTCATACCCTCCTATTCCCAGGAGAGCTTCAAGCTCTTCCTGCTTATTACCCATGCTCCTAGCATTGGTGTACATGCACCTGAACCCCTTCCCACTGCTTCCTTTCCTTGGAGTTCCCAGCCTCCTCCTTCCTGCCATCCTCCCTGATACCTGGCTCCTCTCTGTAGGAGCCCTGTCAGTCCCTGCAGTACCTCTAAAACCCTGCTCCCAGAGCCCTGATCCAGTGCAGACACGTTTCTGGGGGGCTGAACCCCTCCCCCCCGGCTCAGTTTAAAGTCTTCTGGACGAAGCTCGCTAGAGCATCTCCAAAGGACCTTTTCCCCATCCTCGTGAGGTCCAATCCGTCCCTTGCCAGAAGTCCATCGGCAATAAACCGGGTGCCGTGATCGAGGAACCTGAAGCGTTCCTTCTGGCACTACACCCTAAGCCAGTCGTTCACCTCAGAGACCCTCCTGTCCCTGCCTGGCCCAAATCCCCTGATCGGTGAGATCGACGAGAAGGCCACTTGGGCCTTCAGCTCCCTGAGTTCCTTCCCCAAGGCCTTGGAGTCCCTAGTGATCCCGCCCACACCCTGCCTGGCCATGTCATTTGTGCCCACATGGATCAGCCGAAGCGGCTGGTGACCCCCAGAGCGAAGAAGACCCTCCACTCTGTCCTTCACATGCCGGATGCATGCGCCCGGCAGGCAGCAGACCTCCCTCACCTCAAGGTTGGGGCGGCACACTGCCACCTAGTGCCCCTCAGCAGAGGGAGTCCCCGATGACGATCACATTGCATGGAAAAGCAAATGAATCGAAAAGGGCTCCTCCACTTCCACTCTGCTCAGCACAGCGATCTGAGGCTGCACGGGAGCGAATGCCCAGGCAGCCCAACGGCCTCACCACGCCAGGCACACGTGTTCAGGAAGATGTGGAATGAGTGCTATGGCCGAGGCGGGGCTGAGCGACTGTCCTGCTTGGTGAGCCGGGCATGCAAGAGGTGGCAGGGGAGCAAGCCCAGTTCACTACAGGCACACTTCATTTCGAAAGCAGCTAGGGAAAAATGCTTGGCTCCAAGCCACACACAATTGCAGCCCACGAAACAGCAACCCATCCCCTCAGTGAGAGCAGCCCTTTTCGGCCAGCCCTGTTAAAGATCTTGTCGACAGAATGGCCCACATGCTTCATCTGGAAGGGGATTATCTTGGGAGAAGCTAAGATTCAAAATTAATGCAGTGAATTAGCCAGCGCTGCATTTTGAAACAAAACTAAGTCCCTGGCCCTCATATCGGGATGCATGTTTTGTGAGACCAGAGACAAGATTAGCACTGCTGTCCCAGAAAGAGCATCCAGAAGGCCCATCCTCGGCTGGAGCCCTTTCCCCTCATTGACGGGCCACAGCCAGTGTCGTGATCTCGTTCAGCCTCTCCGAATTAGCCTGGCTCACAGTTCAGTCAGGCAACATTTCCGCAAAAATGCACAAAGGCGACCCATGCCATCCATGCGCTTTATCAACAGGGAGCATGTTGAGCTTTCTGGAGCATGGACTGCGCAGCCCCAGCTGCTGCAGCTGCCCGTTCCTTTGTCTCACAGTTGCCACTCTAGTGGCGCTTGCTGAAGGCAGGCAGGTGGCACTGGCAAGCAAGTAGCTTATCAGAGGCCAAAGTGGAGTGTGAGGGTGGAAGGGTCACAGTGCCATTACTAGCTGCGATTTTGCCTTGCATTTCCTGCATGCACAAGATGCTCTGGAGCCCTTCCTGCTGCTGGGTGTTGCTACGTGTTGGGGTTTGGTGTGACTGGAGGTGGGGGCTGCAGCAGCTCCTCCAGAAGGCATCAGGCTGACACCGCACGGAGGTTCTCGTGTCTGAGCTCATTTTTCAGTGCTGGTCAGGGAAAGTCAGAAGCACCCCAAGGTTTGTTCTGGGGAAGGAAGAAAAGACCACCCCCCGCCTTCAGGTTTATCCAGGCAGGTAGGTGTGATAAAGCGTGCATGCCAGCAGTTGGAGGAGAGACAGCTGGAACTGGGAGAGTGTCCCTTGGCAGAAACCAGTGTCTGTTCAGAACGGCGCTCAGGGGAGAGCCTGTCTACCAATTCTGGCAGTGCACAACTACAGAAAAGGGTATCTGGAAGACAGATAAGGATGCACTCACACCAACTGACAGCCAGTCCTATGAAAATGGCCATCACTCGGACATACGGAGTGTACTTCCTAAATTTCAGGCTGTACCACAATCTTATTATACTCTGCTTCTCCTTTATCTCTAGCAGTGACTTTCCATTCCTCATTCTGTCACATCTGTGTTCTTTTTTTGAAACATTATTTCTTGGGAAATTTTACACAAAAATGCTTGGTTTGCCTCAAAACGGCTTTTTTTTTTTTTGGTTGCCTTTTTTAATTCTTCATTGGTTTTATACACTTTCCCCATTCCTAATGCACTACAAAAGGGTGCTGCAGGATTCTCATCCAGCCATCCCTGAAGGTCACCAGCCCTCCTGGCTACCAAGGCCTTCCACAAAGGCCACTGCTACGGACAGGAATGGCTTCTTCTCCAGTCTGCCACCTCTCCTCACATGGACAATATCGACAACAACAATAACCCAACTCAGTTATCACTTCTAACCTTTAACACTGCATGGTCACTCACATCAACATGACACTTTCAGATTCCCATTGCTGGCATAATTGAGACAATGTATGGAACCCTGTATTGAAAATGCATCTTGTAGTTGCATCCTTAAAAGGCAACTTGGTACAATGTATTAAAATCGGTTCATGGCACAAAATCCCAGAACCCAGGTAAAAAAAGAGCCAAATCTGCGTGCTCTAAAGAAGCAACCTTCAGATTGTGTTCCGTGCTTGTAAGCCTTGCAGGCAGAAATTTCTCTTGGTTGTGAAATATGACACATTCCCACTGGGTAGCTTTCCATCTCTCACTGGCTAGAAATGCTTTTGCTTAAGCTATGCCTGGGACCACAAAGCTCACAATCTCTCTAGCTCTGGAGGTGAAGTCCTTTTCTCCATCAAGGGCTACTGATCCAGAGGAGGAAAACTTGGGGGACATTCCAAGCTTAATTCATTTCCCTGGTTAGGACAATCCTGTGCATCCTTCAGTTTGCACATGGCTGGGCAGAGCATGCTCAGAGTTTTAGGCCTTTTGTCCATCAAGCAGAACTGCACCTTTACCTAATTAAGCACATACTCTTGATTGCATTACAGATACTATGAAGAATGATCCTGTTGTTGTACCTAGGAAGCCTGCTCAGAATGTGGTCGTTCCTGGAGCTCTGGCTAGTTGGGATGGGATCCACCAGCACCAAGGAACCAAACAGTTAAAAGGGAGGCAGTGGAAGACTTCCAGGAATAGTTCCACTGGGAGAGGAGAGTGCAGCATGCTGCCCCCCCACCTTGCCCCAAATCAGCAATGACCCTCCGCTGCCTGTCCCTTCGGGCTGCTGCTGCTGGCCGGTGATTGGCGTTGACCCACTCAGGAGCCCTTCTGAGGAGGGAGATGTGCAATGGCCCAGGGGCCAGTTGCAGTTAAACGGAGGAGGCTATAGTTGGCTGCCAGGCTTCAGAGCCCTCATTCCAGGCGGACCCAGCTCCGCAGGCCCCTGGGAGCCAAGGAGCACCTGCAAATCGTGTCCGTCTCCAGGCGTGCCATTTGCCATGTGGCACCTCAGGCCCAAGGAGCCTGGTCATGCCATGGATGCTGCGGCAGTTCAGCTGGAAGTCTGCACACGCTCTCAGGCTTGAGCAACCCTTACGGAGCCTTGGGCACCTTTGAGGAAGCGTCCTGGCTGGGTTGCCATGGGACGTGCAGCAATGGATGAGCCGACCGCCCCCCAGGCTGAGTGGAAGGCAGATGTGGCATCTCAGCCCCAAGCCCTGTGCCGCTCTGTTGAGGCTGCAGCTTTCTGCACCATCAACAAGTGGCTCTGCAGTAATTGCAGCTGCCCTGAAGGAAACGTGTTGGTTCTGGTTTAAGTGGGAGGGGCAAGCCATGCTGCCAGGTGCCAGCGAAGGTGTCTGGAGTGCTCCAGCCCCCTCAGTCATCATGGTGCCCACCCCTGCGCAACCCACAAAAGTGGGATCCAGTCCTGGAGTGTCAGTAGCCAATCAAGCACTCCAGAGTGTGAGGTGGGAAAAGCTGTATTCTGCAGGAAAAGGTCTCTGTGCACAGAGTAGGCAAAAGGGAGCTTGGAGGGAAAAACATCTTCCTTTTTTATCACATTTCACAAGAATGGAAAGAGGCGCTGGCAGAGTCTTGTCTTTCGGGGTCATGGAACCCGCCTCCTTTCTAAACCCGCAGCTGGGCACAGCTGGGCGAAACGCGGGCCGAAACTGTGTCCCAGCACTAGCCCAGCTGGGGATATGTGTGCAAGAGGGAGAGAGGGAGGGAGGGAGGGAGAGACTGCGTTCTGCTCCTCTGCCCACATTTGGGGCTACATGATTTATGTGATAAACAAGCCGTCTCAAATTAAGCTCACCAGAGATCAACTGGAGTCGATCAGAATGGGTTGGTTCATCACCAAAGGACTGCTGTGGCAGGAGGATCCATGGAACCCTCTTAGGGAGACAGAGGCCTGCAGCAAGTAGCTGAAGGAGGCGTGGGCCACTGGTTACCTTTACACCCTTCCACAGGCAGCTGCAAAGGTGTGCACACAGGCCTGGCAGCTTTGCAAAACTTGGCACTGCCAAGACCAAGATAAAACGCAGCAGGGAATCAGGCTGCAATCCGGCACCCAGGTATCCAGGAGTGAGCCCTGCTGAATGCCGGGGGGGGGGGGGTGGTCCCTTCCTTGGAAGGTGCCAGCACAGGGCTCTGCTGCCTGAAGTTGGGCTGATGCGTAAGACCCTGTGGTGCTGAGCTTGACCACGCTTGCTCAGGCAGCCCGGGCACTGCAGCAGCTCTGTGCAGCCCATAAGGCGGGGGGGGGGGGCATCCTGAGGCGAGGCTCTCTTGAGTCCTCCTGGGCCTTTTCTAGCATCTTCCTGAAATTAGATACAGTTTGTAAAAAAGTAAAATTGCAACTGAGGCTTTTGCGATACAGCATATGTTGCTATATGTTGCCTTTGTGTACTAAATGTCATCGTGGAAGGAAGGAAATGAAGGAAGGATGGAACACATCAGCCCGTGCAAAATGAATGCACGATGCAGGGGAAAAGAGACATCTGTGAGCCGCTTCAAAACCTCATTGTCAGGACAGGCTGAGAACAAAACAGGGCGAGATCTGGTGTCTCTGCCATTCTCCGCTGACCTTGACGAGTATCTTTTTCTTACTGAAGGAAAGTGTTGGCTGCTTGCACAGCCTCCCTGGGCAGCAGCCTCAGTGGCCCTTCTGGCACCTCTTTGCCACCCAGGGCTGGGTCTGCCTGTTTCCCCACGGCCTTACCTGCCCCTCGGAAGGCTTTCCTCACGGCTTCCAAGGGACCCGGCGCCAGCCTGGCCCAGCCCGTGGCAGAGGAGGCGCAGCCATGCACGATCGCTGCCCGCCCCCTGCTCCAGCTGGCTGCCTGTTGCCCCGGGGCGGCCTGCTCTTCAGGCAGGGCTGTCAACGGGAGGCTCGGCCGGCCGAGGGCGCCCGCCCTTCTCCTGGTCCGGGAACCCCGGTGCCGCTGCCTTTCTCCACGCGTCTTTCGGCCAGAGGCAGGCTCCTGGGCCGACAGCGATTCTGACATTGGCAGGCTACCCATGCGAAAAACGAGCTGAGGCGCTACTTGCAAACGCAGCGGCAGGAAACCACCCACTGCTTCCCCGCAAGCAGTCTTCTAGTCCTCAAGGGTCTTGGGAGAACCCTGAGACATCCTCTAGCTGCGCCCGCGTTCCCCTGACCATTTGGGGCCCCCGGAGGAGCCACAGCGCTGGGATCCTGCGCCAGGGCGACAGAAGCGCCTTCAAAGGCGGGCGGCCGGAGGTAGGACCCGCGGCGAGAGCGGCGCGGGGTGCTCAGAGAGAGGAGGGAGGGCGCTGCGGGAGCGTGCGGCGGCTCACGCTGCGGGACGGGAACGGCTGCAGCGCGCAGGCTCCTTCCCGCGCCTCCCGCGGAGGAGCGCCGCCAGGCCCCGGCGGACGGGCCTCCGCAGCCCCGCTCCGGGCAAGAGCGGCCACAGCCTCGGCTCCGCGACTGTCGCGCCCGCCCGCCCGCGCCACAGGTCTCGCCGCCTCGCCGGCCGGGAAGTTGGCTAGGCGCCCGGGAAGTTGCAGGCGCCGCGGGCAGCGGGGAGCCGCGCCCGCCGCGCGCAATCCCGTGTCGGCCGGAGGCGCGGCTGCTTGGCTGGCCGGCGGCCCCGGCGCGCCGGTGCAGCTGCCGATCGCGGGCGACAAGCCGCCGCCGGAGGGGGCCGGGCCGGGCGCGCGCGGCACCCACCTGGATGATGCAGGAGTACTCGCTGTCGTCCAGGAGGCGGACGGTGCAGCTGAAGTCGCGCTCCAGGCTCCTGCTGCTGCCGCTCATCAGCCGGCTGAGCATCTTTGCTCGCGCCGGGGGCGGCGGCGGCGGCGGCGGCGCGGCGAATCGCGGGCTCCCGCAGCCGCGTCCTCACATGGCGGGCGCGCCACCGCCACGCCACCGCCACCGCCGCGCTGCGCCGCGCTCGCACAAAGCCTGCTCGGGGGCGGGCGGGAGGGAGCGAGCGAGTGAGAGGGGGCGGGCCGGGGGGCCGCGGATGCGCCAGGGCGGCCCGGCCCGCCGCCGCCGCCGCCGCCCGCCGAGGCCAATCCGCGCCCGGCGCCGCCTCTGACGGGCTCCGCCGCGCACCAATGCGCCGCCGCGGCTGCGGCACCGGGCGGAGACTGCGCGCGGCGCTTGGCACGCAGGCGGCGGCGGCGGCTGCAGGTGACGGCGCCCTCCCGCCCGCTGCGGCTGCCCGCCAGCGCCCAGCGCCGCCGCGGGCTCTCCTGGCTCAGCGCCGCGCTGCCGCCCGGGACCCGCCACGGGTCCAGGGATGCGGGCTCCGGCGGGCGCGATCAGGAGGCGCAGCGTCGCTTGAGGGTCGCCTCTCGCCAGCCTGGCGGCCCCCGGATCCGCCGGCTCTCCGGGACGGTCCGCGGCCGGGTGCAGCAGCCGCAGGCGGAGGCGGTCGGCCGGGGCAGGCCGCGCTCGCGAGACGCCGGAGCCTGCGGCAGCTCCGCTTCCAGGCGCCGCCACAGCACGCAGGAGCCGCTCGCACGCTCAGCCCCCGGAGAGAGCGAGACCCGCGCGGCGGCCGCAGAAAACAGCTTGCTTGCGCCCCTATTTCCTTGGCAGCGAGCTCGTTCGGTGGGGCAAAAGCTGCTCTCCAGCGAAAGCAAAACTCTCACGTGGAGCACAGTTGCGTGTCCAGCCAGTGCAAGCGGGGCAGCAGCCCCTGGGCTGACAAAGGCAGCTGAGCACAAGACAGACCAGGTGCTGCGGGAGGGAGGGAATAAGCCCCTGCCAGCCCCGGAGCGAGTGCCCAGCCGCTTCAGGAAAAGTGGGCAAGGTGGCCTTGGCGCCTGCCAGTGGAAATGGCCCAGGCACCTCCCACACCAGGCCTGGAGAACCTCCTGCAGCAAGGCCAGGCAAGGCCAGGGGAGCGTCTGCTCATCTGTGCCTGCTCCACCCAAGAGGGAGGAAAGGGAAACACATATGTGGATCTCAAGACAGCCAACTTCAATACGTTCAGAGGCCTGGAATCTTGTGTCCAGTTCTGGGCACCACAGTTTAAGACAAAGGCAGACCAGCCGCAAAGGGTTCAGAGGGCCACACAGATGTTCCAGGGACTGGAAACAAAGCCCTGTGAGGAGAGAATCAAATAGCCGGGTGTGTTTTGCCTGGAGAAAACAATATAGCCCTCTGCAAGTTCTTGAAAGGCTGCCACAGAGGAGGAGGCCAGGAGCTTTTCTTGATCATGCCAGAGTGCAGGACACAGAATAATGGGCTCAAGCTGCAGGAAGCCGCTTCTGGCTGGCATCAGGACGAACTTCCTGTCAGAGCAGTAAGGCAATGAAACCAGCGACCCAGGGAGGGCGTGAGCTGCCCCACATTGGATGTGTTCAGGGCGCAGTTGGACAGCCATCTGAGAGGGGTGCTTTAACCGGGAGTCCTGCACTGAGTGAGGGGCTGGACCCCGATGTCCCTTCCAGTTCTACTATTCTATGATTTTATGATCAAGCCAGATTGAATGAACAGTTACTCTTGTGCTAGCCTGGAGCGAGATGCTTCTATAAACTTCTGAATTCTTTGCTTGCTGCTACTGATGCAGGTGATGATCTGACTGGAGTTTTTATTATTATTATTTGGACTGCCATTGTGGCCGGATCACTCTCTCACTTGTTCTTGTGCCTCAGCTGGAAATTGAAACACTAAATGCTCAAAGAGATTCCTTGTTTCTTTTCTAGTCATGTTTGGCCATTGCATGCCCTCATGAATTATAATTAGCTTAAAGAGGTATTCCCAGGAAGAGTGGATTCAAAATAATTCCCTTGTCAGAGGAAATGGGTTTCCCTGCATTGCAGTCTTTCAGAGTCAAGGACCTGAAATACAGATACCAGAGGTTCTATTTATGCATCAGCAGCTGCACCTTTCTGACTGTTCCAAACACCCCAAGAGTAAATTGGCACATACATTATATCTCTAGGACTCTGTAGGGTCTTTTGAAATTCCCTGTGGAGAGAGGCACTGTTGGCTACCATGCAGACAGCAGAGTCAGAAATGCCCTCCAACACCCCTCTTTGTGCTGCTCTCTTGCTTGCACTCTGGGCTGGAGCAGCTATTTCTGTTTTCAAGACCTCACCATTTCCATGTGGATATTTCTGGTGATTTCAGTGAGGTCTAAGAGGCGGTCGTGTTTAACTCCCATTTCAGAAGCCTCACTTGTTGTCTAACATGTGCCAATTTCATCAAAGATTTTGGCCAGCCTCCAATAGTTCCAGTGCTGCAACCCATCCAGAGGAGCGGTCTGCTTTGCACTGCTGCCAAAGCATCGCCTCTCTTAGTTGTGATATTTGTGTTGTGATATTTTCTCCCCTGGAGTTCCCTGGCCCCGCCATTGTGGACCTCTCTTGCCTCACCATTGTCAGTAACTCAGCTTTTCAACACTTTCCTGATGTTGGTTTGTCTCTTTCTTCCTGTGTAGGCACCACTCCTTGCAGTTCACAACCTACTGCTGTAATACTTGCTCTTTTTAAAAATTGCCAAGGCCAGCATTGGCATCCTTTCTATTCTGACATAGTCAAAAGCTCCCAGGTGAAGCAAACGTGTTGGTTTGTGCCCTGTCCCCTCCTTCCACCCACTGGGAACGTTTATTTTTGTCCTAAGGCAAGTGCGAGTGGTTTTCTTCCCCATCGTGTACAAAACCACTCAGGTTTTTATGCTTCTGGTAGTTGCTGTTCTGCAAGAGGGTACACTGCTGAAGCTTTCAGAAATGCCCATAAATATTTCTGCTCTATGTGGGAAAGGAGAACCACCCCTGGCAAACACTTTCCAGTAGCCGGAGGCGGTGAAGAAGGATGAGGCCATCTCTTCTGTGCCCTGCACATGCAGCAGCAGCAGCACAGCCTTTGACATGTGCCAAACTTAATTTGGAGTTCATCTAAACTACTCGTGGCATTCCTTGCTTTGAACTCTGCCCAATTCTTCCAGTGTCTGATTTCGAAGAGTCAACTGGACCGGATGCCCTGCCAGCTCATGCACCCACTGTGCTGTCCATGTGCAAAGCATGCATATTCATGTCTTCCCCACTATTTGATATGCTGCCCAGCTCCATTGGATCAGTGGGACAAACAGTGGGTGGAAGGGCAGATTCTGCAACCTCTGATGATGTGGAGAGAAAGGACTCATTACTTAAAAGGCAGAGGATTCATCAGCTAAAGTTTATTGTAGCCCCACCTTGTACTCTCACTGCAGCTCCAGCTCCTTCATCATCTCACCAGTGCTGCAAGGTTTTTATTAAACAGCTAAACCTTTATTTCTATCATTCTGCTTTGCTGAAGAGACATTTGCCTTCATCCATATTTATGTACCAGCAGTTTGCTCTTATCCTTAGGATTCAAGAAGTGCTTTCAGGTTGTGCCCTGAAAATTAGTTTGTTGATTTATTTCTACCACCTTAATTTATCAACCACAGGAAGCAAGGCAAAAACTCAAATGTGTCAGAAGCAATTCAGAGAGAAGTGAGAGAACAAATGTTGAGCTCTTGTATCTCGCTGACCAGCAGAAGAATAAACCTTTCAGACAGACTCAAATCTGCGCTGTTCAAGGGTGTCAAACTGTCTCAGTTAATACGATTGCAGCTTGCATAGCAAGGAAAGCCTCTGCATCAGCAGAGCAAGGGCTCTCAAGTGCACCAATAAATAAAAGGCAAAAATAAGTTGCACCACAGGAATGTTTCAAGATGCACATGAAATAATAATCTGCAACACAGGGACTTCCTTTACATGAAATGCAGACTGAAATCGGGAAAGGAACAGCCTGGCTAGTCTGTTGCCAAAAACAAAACAGTATGCAGGACACACAGCAAAAGCCCTCCAGATGTTTTATACTACAGCCCCCATATTCCTTGACCATTCCTGTTAGCATTATCCTAAACTGGCAGGTTGTTGCAGGGGCAGCGTGGTTAAAAGTGAAGTCAAAAGCAAGTAAAAACGAATGCAAAACATACTGTTGTAATGACATCAAAGCTTAAAGGAATACAATAATGTTGCAGTAGCAATTTAGAAAGCTGCACTGAAAGCAACAAAACTTTTCAAGACCTTAGTAGTGCTAAACACTGTGATAAAGCAATTCACCGTGAATCAAGAAGATGAGGCTCCGCGCCTGGCTTAAGCCTTTGCTCCAGCAATAGATGCTGAAGAAGAAACTGGCAAATGCTGTGCAAGCGTCCAGGAGGAGATCGACAGGACATCCAAACAAGATGTCCTGGCTATCGTGACTGAATTTGAGCTCTTAATACATGAAGGCAGGTCTGACTTGAAAGGTGTTCTTGAAAGTTGGCAGGGACAACTCCCATACAGGAATATACCAATGGAAGGCGAGGACTTGTTCAAGAAGGACAGAAGAAATAGGAAAGGCAGTGGAGTTGTACTGGATGTTAAAATACCTGTCCCTGCACGGAAATACAGGAAGATGAGTCTAGCAGCCCCACTGAGAGCGTCTGGGTCATAATTAATGCATCAAGGAATAAAGGGGTTTCAAGGAGGCACGACGCGGGGCTTCAATTCCCCTGAAGTCTGTCGGGACACAAATTCTGTCAAATGTGGCTGGTCCCAGAGATTCCTACCATGCATGGCTGGTAACACTGTCTCAGTCTTTTCCAAACGGGGTCTGTGAAAAGTCCAAACTGAAGAGTCAGGATTGAAGCTTGAACATACACAGAAGATCAGAGAACGCCTGACTGCTCGGAAGGAGCACCGGCCCCTTCAGCAAGGGTGCTTTGGGGGGGGGGGAGGTGGGCAGAGGCACAGGAGGACTCGCCCCCGGCCGGCAGGTCTCCTCTCCCAGGGTTTTTAAAAGGGCAGAACATCCCCGTTTCCGCAACCCCAAGGTCAGCTGTCCGACCTCGGAGGAATCTGGAAAGCCGGGATCCCGCTGGCTCCAGGGACGGGCCGGCCCGGCTCCCCAGGCAAGGCTGAGCGCGGCTCCTTCCTTGCGAGGATCGGTGGGGCCCTCGGGCGCCTCTCGGGGCAGCTGGGCTGCTCGTGGCGCCCGCGGGCCGTCCCCGTCCACCAAGGCGCCCTCGCTGGCTGCCCTCGCAGGAGCGCGCCGCGCCGAGCCCCCTCCAAGCGCAGGCCGGGCTTCGGAGCGCGCTGCCTCCGGCGCGCCCGCCGCCGCCGGCCTCTGCCGGCTCCTCCGCCGCGCTACGGGTGCGCGCCAGGCCGACACGCGTCCAGCCGCGCTCGGGCCGGGGACTCCCGCGCGGCGGCCCCGCGGGGCTCGAGGGCTGAGCGGCGGCGCGGCCCCCTCCTCCCCCCAGGGAGCATCCCGGCGCCCGCCCCTCCCGCGTTCCGCGGCGCGCTCCCCCCTCCCTCCCCCGGCCAGGCGGCGCGACGCGGCTCTCGCGAGAACGGCCACGCGGACGCGGAAGTGGCGGCGGGGCGGCGGGCGGGCCCGGCAGCGCCGGAGGGCGGCAGGTAGGCGGGCGAGCGAGCGGGCCGGCGGGCCCTGGAGGTGTCCAGGCCGTGGGAGGGCCGCGGCGCCGCACGGAAGGCTCCCGGGGCCGCCCCCGCGGCCGAGGCCTGTCCGCCGTGGCCGGCGAGCGGCGAGGCACGGGGAGGCGCCCCCCGCTCCCCCGGGCTCCGTCCCCGGCGCGCCCGCCCGCGGGCCCCTCGGAGGCTTCGGCGAGCGGTCGGGCCGCGGCGCTCGCTGACGGCCCGTGGGGAGCCGGGCGGCCTGCCCGGGGCCTCCGCCGGCCGAAGCAGGCTGGCCTCGCCGGACATGGCCGCGTGCGGGACCGGAGCCTCCGCAGGGAGCGGCGGCGGTTGCAGCCTCCCGCCGGCGCGCGTTATGCATGGCGCGCACGTGAGAATGCGGACATCGCGCGCCCGGGCCTCCCCCTTCTCCCGGCTTCACCCGCGTTAATGAACCGCCCGAGGCGGACGGTGCCGCGTGCGGAGTCCCTCGGCGAGAGTGGGAGGCGGCCCTGGGACTGTCCCCGTCGCGGCCGCTGACCGCCTCGCCCTCTCCCCCCTCGCAGGTGCGGTGAGAGGCTGTAGCGCCGGCCCCCGACCCGCGTCCCCCATGGTGGGCTTTGGAGCCAACCGGAGGGGTGGCCGCCTCCCGTCGTTCCTCTTCGTGGCGCTGCTGCTGGTCATTGCTATCCTCGCCTTTAACTACTGGAGCACGTCCTCCCGGCAGACTGTCCTGCAGGAGGAAGTGGCCGAGCTGCAGGGCCAGGCCAAGCGCAGCGATGTGGCCCGAGGGCGCCTGGAGAAGCGCAACTCCGAGCTGCTGCTCCAGGTGGAGTCGCACAAGAAGTACCTGGAGCAGAAGGAGGCAGACCACAGCCACCTGAGCAGCCAGCTGCAGGCCAAGGACGGCCAGATCAGGAAGTGCGAGGAGGGCAAGGTGAGGTGGGCACGGGGCCCCTCTCAAGGACCATCTCTGGCTTGAAAGCAGTTGTGGCTCGACCTGTGGTATTTGACAGCATGCAAGTCCTACTGTTGCAACCGAAAGGTGAAGGAAGGCAACAATGGGAGGATCAGCTGTTTGCATCTGACTCCTGTGGTCCTGTGCACTGGCCTAAGTGCAACCTTGAACCCATCACAGCTCCTTTCTCTGACTGACCACACAGATTTTGCAACTTCTCTTCCACTCTGCTTGCTTTTACTTATACAGGCTTGATTAGGGTGATTACCTTTATTAGGCCATCTTCAGTAAGCCACTCAAAGCTTGCAAGCTTTCATGGTATTTTAATCAAGACACAAGTATATTAGTTGAAAGTCAGAAGTTACCTTGATAAAACAGAGTTATAGGCTTTACAACTTCTAGAGCATCTTGTGCAGCACTGAATATTGTACAGAAATTTATTGTGGAAAGATTGTTTTATGTGCTGCTAGTTCTGTTGTACAAATAGCTGCCTTTCAGGTTTTTGGCCTTAATCAGATGTAGGCTAGACCAATTTCAGTCTTAAACAAGACTGATGTAATTAATAGAAAGATACGTAATGTAGTTGCACAGCCTTATATTTTATTAGAGAGGGTTTGCCCTCTGCTAGCATAGCCGGTTTTATAAAGGGTGCTTCACAGTAGTTGGAACAATGTTGTGAACAGTGCTGAAAAGTAAGTTTGAAAATGCCTTTAGGAACTGAAGACCATACTTCGATCATAAATATGGAAAGTAGGCCTTCTAGAGGTTGAACACATTGGCTTCTCCAAGAGTTTGTTTGTTTGTTGTGATTAATATCTGACTGCTTGATGCAGATGATGTCACAATTCATTTTATTCAGGTAAGGTAATGTGTTTTTATATGAGGTCACAGAACATAGGCACTATCACTGCTTTCTAAGGAACACACAGTCTGGATTTTTATTTTTTCAGGATGCCAAGTTCTATCTGCTTCAGCTCTAATTTTGAGTGGAGGTGGGGAAGGGATCAACATGACTCACTTTTTCCCCCAATTCTCACCTCTGGCAATTTATTACAAGTTCTTATAATTGTAATAAATACAAACTGCTTGCTCCACATTCTGGAGTGGGGAACTATAAAAAGATAAAATAGGTAGAATAATAAAGCAATTTGTGGAAAGTGAATCAATAAAAACTTATGGCTTCTTTTTGTTAAAAACCTTTAGGTGTATTGTGTACAACGTATCGAATGAAATGCAAGCATCAGTGGAGGCTTTTGCTTATCTAGTAAGAACAGAGTTTCAGCAAAGTCTAGGTGCCTGGGATCATTTTGATGTTTGAAAACTTTCTGTCACATACAACTACTAATCCACACATTTTTAAAAACAATTTTTCCTCTTCAGGTCAAACTTCAGAACAACATATCATACCAAATGGCAGACATACATCGCTTAAAAGGTGAGTTATACTGATCGGTCAAATGCACTCAGTAACCTGCAGCACATTACAGAGGGCTGTGAATGGAAAGGGCATCTGATAAAAGGCAGCAACTCATGGTGTTACCGTGAACTAGAAATTCATAATATATGGCCTTTGTTTATCTGGCACAAGAGGTAACTCTTGTTAGCCAGTGTCTCCCCGTGTTTCGCATCAAAGGCAAAGAGCTGTGTTCTGTTCTGTTACAGAATGCAGGGAGAATTCTTTGGCTTCCCAAAAGGATGCTGCACGCCAGCAAGCAAGCAAACAGAAGAACACCTATCTGGTGTGGGGGTAGGGGAAGGGGAGGGGGTTGATGTTTGCAAGAGGAAAAAAGCTGGCATCTATATGTAAAATAATTGCACAAACAAAGTGTGAGTTGCAGATTCTAGCAGCAATAGCATGCCTGCCAGCAGAAACTTTTGTTGGGAGATGTTGAGACGAGCATTGTTCAGCTGAGTAATTCAAGCTCAAATGGTGGGGAACTCAGGCAGGATGGAGGTGTTGTGTGTTGCTTGTCTTGCTGGTGCGCTCCCTGCAGGTGGACCACTGTGGGACAGAAGGCTGGCTAGATGGGCCTTTGGTCTGGCCAGTGTTGCATTTCTGTCCTTTGACTTGGGCAGACCAAGGCCCCTGAACAGTTACAGAGACCGTCCCTCCCTTTGGGCTTACCATGTAATGAAGCAAAAGGGATGGAGAGGGAGGAGGACAAAAGGGAAACGTGCCTGTTCTTATAATAGTGTTACATCATCTTAATACATAATCATTGTTTTTGTGTGATGCAATTTCCCAATGAGTGGTGTAGATATGCTTCTCGAATGCATGAAACTCCAAAGCCCCAATTTCTGGTATTGTGCTAGGTGCTCAAAATACAGAAGCAGCACCCCCACCCTGCTCAAAATAGCGACTTAATAAAGCGATTAAAATAGCGATTTAATAAAGATAGCTGTGGAGTAAGGACCCCAAAAAGTCATTGTAATTTGTAATTTTGCTATCAGTTGGCCAACAGAGTGTTCATAGTTTTAGTTTTTGCACTCAAGATTTTTAGTAGTGGTTTGACTTTCCAATAACAGAAACAGTCAAAATTATGCTAGGAAGGAATTCTTTTAAAACAACTGTTACCTTTACAATTTGACTCAGAACAACTTGCAGAGTTGCGTCAAGAGTTCATTCGTCAGGAGGATCAGCTACATGAATACAAGAAGAACAATACCCAGCTTCTTAAAAGGTTGGAGTATGAAAGGTGAGTGCTCCAACATGAATCTGAGCTAATGCTGTCGAGTTCTTTTCTGGTGGTACACAAAAGGGGTAGGAAAAAGAGCATGTTTCACGACTACTGTGGTTGTGGGCCAACAAACTCCTTCCTGCCCTGAAGGACAGGAGCAAAGAACTTCTTGTTTGGGTTGGCTTACCATAGAAGCAATGCTATTTGGAATTGTGTGAAATCTTGTAGCTAGAATCTTCCAAATTTTGGCTCACCACAGCTCCCCCCCCCCCCACCGTTTACTCCTTTTCCATTCACCCGAGATGGTGCCGTCAGACTTGGCAGCTGGCTTTTACCATCCCTGTTTTCACAGCCATCAGCAGCCCCCTCAGAGTGCCAAAACCTTGGAGGGGCTTCCTGTGCTTGCAAACTCATTGCTAATGGATTATTAAAATTGGTTTCCTTGAAATAGACGACTTCTCTATGTTCTGCCAGTTTTCAGTGCGGACAACAGATCAAGGAATTGAGAATGCAGCATGAAGAAGATATGAAGAAGTTGGAGGACCAAATTATACAAGACCAAAAGGTAGGGAGCCATCAAAAGTTGTGCTGAAGTAAAACAAAATGCAGTAGGTGTTGAGGGGTTTTGAACTATCCTTTTCTGCCTGTAACCCTTTCCTTGCTGGGCATGAGGGGGCATCCACAGGAGGCGCTCAATCCTGGCCAGCACAAGATGGGCTCCAGTGGCCATGGACCACGATCCTAGAAGTGGCAGCACTCATGTTCTTGTTTCTTTTCCCATGGCAGTCAGCAGTTTTTAACTGCTGAAGCAGACATGAGCCGGTCCTCCCTGAAACACCCCAGAACAGTTCTTTCAGGCTGACCGAGGAGCTGAGGGCCTGGGCTCCCCAGCCACTTCTTCAGCCTCCCTTTGGGGCTTGCAGGGCTGAGGCAGCCCCAGGAGTTGCAGGAGGACCTCGCAGGCTGGGCCCTTCAGGAGCGGAGGGTCTCTCTGGCTTGCTCCCAGCTTGTCCTCTGGCTTCACTCAGGACAGAGTTTGTTCTCGTTTCCATTGCTGGGTCAGAGTAGGCCCCGTTCCCATAAACATGGTGTTGGATTCCATGGAGTGAAGGACACAAGCAAAGGACGTTCTGCCTGTGAAAACCCAGCTTAGAGGAAGGAAAGAGATTCCTGTGTTGATCATTTTCTTTTGGCAGCAGAGCTGAGAATCCTTGCAGTTAAGATTGAAAAGCTTGATCAAAGTCTGATTCAAATCTGTTCCTTTCTAACATTAGTTCTTAATTTTCTCTTATCAGATGGCTCACAACAGCCAGTCCAGTAAAGATACTGAGGCAGGTCAGAACAATAATCCAACAATATTGAAGACCACTCAAGATATGGATGAAAGCAACATAATTAAGAATGAAGCACCTTCAGCCAACAATATCTCAGATGGCAAAGGTCTGTCTAGTGCAGCAGTGGTAAGACATGGGTAAAATCTCCATCCGTATTGATGGTTTGAGAGAATATTCAGCAGTTGGGTGTCCTGATGGGGTGGAGAGATTTGTCTTGTCTCACATTATGCAACTTTGATCCCCCGCCTTTAGTCCTGTCTCTGTAGCGATCCTGCATTTACTTGGAGCTTGAATTGAAGGTGCAGTAAGGAGAAATGTCATGTTGTTTTGACAGAGAAAATTAAACCAGGAGACGACGCAGGCATGCCTGGAATAGAAGAAAATGACCCTGCTAAAGCTGAAGACACTCTTGCTGGTTAGCAACACCCTCTATTTTTCATTTCTAAAGCATCTAAGATCTACTAATTTTCTAGAAGTAAATTCCATGACGGGTTACTCCTTTCACTCACTCCATAGGCAAGGCTGTGGCAGTTTTTCATAGTTGCTTGCTGAAGAATGCTCTGTTTGGCTAGAAGGCAATTCCTATGAAAAACAGTGGTGGATATGACTTTTGGCTAGTATGGTTCTTGTATGTACAAGGAAAGTTACACGGAGCACCAGAATTTCAGGATTGCCTCTTAATTTTGCATCTCAGTATAAACTGACTGAATTGCTAGAATAAACCCCCAAAAAGAGCTTTCTACCAGCCTGTGGAATTGTGCTTAATTCCACATAATATGTGACTTCAAGGAAATGTTGTATAAGCAGAGCCTTCCAAGGTAGAGAGGCAAGGAACTGCTAGATTCAGACTCTGGCGGTATCTTGAATTCTGGAACCAGCTGGAACACCTTTCTTTTTTGTGGACTTCCAGCGGTGCGCTTAACATCCGTCCGCATCAGTGGCTGCATTTGTACTCATCGTGGTTCAGATACAAGAAATCTGTCCTTAGCAGAACTGTTAGTTCTCTGTCTCTTTGACTGCTTTGCAGAATTCCCTTCTAGCACATTCAATTGGTATTAAGAAATGAGTGAGTCATTGCATAAATTTGCTTTGTTTAGCTTTAAAGAAGACACTCGATTCATCTCCTCAAAATCTGTATCAACCCAACGGAAATCTTCCCACAGAAAAACCCCAGGCTCCAAACCTTGCTCAAGGTAAGACGTCTCTGTGTGTTTCGGAGCAAAAAGTAAGATTAAATATTCCTTTACAACAGAAAGGGGCATCTGCAAGGACTGATGCTGTGAAACTTGAACTTTTCTAAAGCCACCTCCTGAGCCTTCCTGGTGGGAGGAATCTTCCCAGAACCTGTTCTGCCATCCTGGAGTCAGTAGACTTGGTGCTTCTGCATCACCATCAAGCCTAGAGACAAGAAGGCTCAGTGCAAAACTGAAAAAAGGTCCCAAAAAAGCCATTTTTTTCCTACTACGAATCTCTTTATTTTATTTTGGAATGGCTTTGGACTGTGAATTGATCTTTCAGAATTTTAGAATACCTTGTCTTTTAGCATTTAAGGCAAGGTTCATATATTGTTGCCTGGCCTTTACCCTGCCAGAACAGCTTCTGAAGTCACCCAGTGAGCCCCATGGCCACCCAGACTAGAACCCGGGTTGCCTGAGTCACAGTCCTGCACTCTTAATCATGACACAATGCTTGCTTGTCCCTCCATGTAGAATTTTTCGGTTGGACCCTGAGAAAGCTGCTGAGGGAAGTCGGCGTTTGCCAAAGCTCCCAAGAAAAGGGAATTTCTCCCAGCTGAACCTCCCAGAACCTTACTGGTGTGTGTCAGCTCACCCAGCACCCTGTTGCAGAGACTCAGGTTCCTGCGTGGAGAGGACCATTTTTTAATCTCTCCGCCACGGAACTTTTCGGCCTTGCTGCATTCACAGGGCATGATTGTGCTTGGGCAGCCTTCTCACAGTTTGTACCGTTGCCAAGATTTAACCCACTGCAGGCTGTTTAAGTTGTGGTGCATCTGCCTAATGATACTCGAGGGGGAAAGACTCCCTGGGCAAACCGAGCACAAATGTGACAGAGCGGGTGTTGTTTCATTTTGGAGAAATGAAGGATTCGGGGATAACTGGCCAGCTGGACTTTTGGAAAAGGCAGAAGTATTCCTGCTGTCAGTGTTGGAATCATGTCAGAGCACTAGTTGGAAGGAACGCCTGTGAGGAAAATTTCAAGGACATTAAACCAGGTTTTCCTTCTCTGTTCCTTAAGAATGGCTGAGGGACAGGTAATCACTAGGCTTGGCAAGAAAGCAGTGCCTGGACACAAGGAATCCTGATTCTTTTAAGCATATCTGCAGAATTCTTCAAAGGTTTTTGGAGAAGCATGGCTGAAAGAACAACTAATCGTAGATCCTCCCTTCCCAATTCTTCTGTCAGTACTCAAGTAGATAAATGAAAATGCAGGTGATTGGGAGAAGATGGCATGCTGGCACTTAACAGAACAAATATTTTCATAAAGGTGCATTGGGGTTTCTAACTCATCGGAGGCATCTGGACAACCTGCCCATCAAATGACATTTAATACATTTTTCCTTGTCCCTGAATTACTTGCTTCTGTGTGAATTACTTGCTTCTGTGTGTTTCAGGCATCAATATGAACCAGGATGGAAATGATGTGATGAATCAGATACCATCAAACCCTCTTCAGCATTTAATTCCTGGTCATGTCCTGGGTAATCAAAAAGCTGAAGTAGAAGTTGTAAAACGGGCTTCAAAAGACAGAGCCAGTGACTTCCAGAGATTGAAGCAAAGTAAGTCAGTCTGTTAGTTACTGATTTAAACTGCATCACATTGATTGGAATGGAAGTTTGTATTGCCACAGAAAAACTGAAGTGTGGGCAAAACTTGCTCCTGTATTTGGTTGTGTGTATTTTCTAGTTAAGTTGCTGCTTAGATAACTTTAATGCTAAAGATCTTGGATTGGTTCCAAGTAGGGGTAGGGCTACTATGAATAGACCTCCTTAAATAGTGGAATTTAAATTACTCATTACTAACTCCAGTCCCATTGATTCCAGTGGATTTCCTAAAACGAGGAGTAAATCTGGATCCAGCCTTTTAGCTGAGAATTGTGACAGCACAACCTGCCTCAAGGGGGCCATGCTCTGCCGTCTGACTGTTTTCCTCATATGGAAGGGTTCGGACAAATCCGTGGGCTGCCATGAGAAAGTTTTTTTCAGTCCATTTTTGATCAGGATTTACATATTTTTCACTTTCTGTCCTGAAGAAAGACTCAGACACAATTTGTGGTCAACGTCTATACATTTTTGAGCTTGCAGTGTGATTTGCAGGCCAAAAGAAAGCACTTCACTGCATTGTACATGTTGGAGAAAAGCATAAAAAATTTCCCTCTGATTAAAAATATGCTTTAATCAGAGGGAAAAGAATATTTTCATTTTGACAATTGATATTTACATTTAGGAAAAATGCATAAAATGATGCACATGTTTTTGTGTGAAAAGGAAGACACAAAGCCCTCAGTTTTGGCTTCTATCAGAATGAGGTTTGAGGTGGCATTTAAAGGGAGCTTGTCTTCTTGATTCACACATCCCTAGCAAGGAGTTAGAGGAGACCCTGTGGGACAACACCAGGACTTTCTGAGATGGGGAAGTGTTTTAATAGCATGGATTTTCAGTTGGCATACATTAATTGTGTAGGCTTTGTGTTGCGTACAGTAGGAATAATGATTACTATTAGTATTCTGTTGACTCATAGAAAGCTCAGAGTAGCTTACAACAGTATAGCACTGTGTTGCTTTAAATGAAAAGTGCAGAATTGTACATTTAAAAATATTTAAAGCAATACTATCTAGAGATGGCAATTCTTTCAAAAAACAGTTTTAATGGCAGGTTGTATGCTTCATACCACTTTCACAGAACAGAATTCATGCATAGAAACTGAAGTGACTCTTGAATTAAGGGAGACTCTTGAATTAAAAGGGGTTTGAGACTTTTAAGAACGGTAGTTAAAATGTTTAGCTTTCATTTAGTTTTAGTTTCTTAACTTGAGATTGTCTCTGAATTTATTACACAGGAAAGTTGAGAACGTCCCCGTGCAGGTTTGCATCAGTTTAGCTCCCCGGATTAATGGCTTGCATGTAGTTTGGGGGTTGATGAATGGTAGGTGAAAATAGCTCTTTTCCAAAGTGTTTTGAGTGGTAGACAAATGTGTGGTTCTAGGAAAGGGCCATTTGTGCATGAACATACCAGTTTCAAGATTTCGAGATGTACGGTCAGGAAATGCTTGCACACCATCATAGGGCTGCTGCTGCTGTGTCCTCCATTGCTGTAGGAGCATCACAAGAGCCCCGGGGTTGGAGACCCAAGTCCCATCCATCCCAGCATTCTGTTTACACAGTGACAGCCCTCCACCCCGACCTCAGCTGCCCATGGGAACCCACCTGTGGGACAGGAGTGCCGCAGCACCCTCAGCCTAGTTCCCCAGCAGCTGGCGTCCTGCAGTAGGTCTGACCACACATTATGTGGATGGAAGAGAAGGAGACAGTAGGTCATATTTTCCAGGATCGGAAAGTCACGGCAGAGTGGGTCAGAGTCACTTTAAACTAGCCCAGTTCTCACAATAAGACTTCAGTGAAAAGAATCACTTGATGAGATCTTAGAGCGCTGAATCAGTTGAGATCTCCTAATTTCACAGAATTGCCTGAAAACAATTCTCAGCTTTTCTTTACTTAGAACCACGTTTTAAGACTGCACAAGCCACTGGGGCCTTTTTTGGGTTCTTTATTATTATTAATTTCTGTAGTGTAGGGCCTTTGAGGACCTACTACTGTTCAAGCATCCAGCTGTGATTTTGCTGACTTTTGCTTAGGTGTGTTAAAGATCTGAATCAAAAACAATCCGCTGATTAATCTTAACTCCCCTGTCCCCTTATTTTGACATTGCTTAACCGTTGTATCACATCTTAGTGGTTCAGTAAAATCAAGCTGATAAAGCTCCTGAGGAGCAATGCAAGCCATATTTAGTGTCTTTTTACACCCATTATCTGATTTATTACATTGCTTGCCTCATTTAAAGTTTTAATATACCTGTTAGAAATAAAAAAAGTTGAGCTGGGATAGGGAAACACTTAACTTCTTTGTGAAGAACGGTATCTCAGCCTTCATAAATATTTCTGTGTAGCTTTAGTTGAAACATACTTATTTTTAAACATTTGTACCCTGCCTTTCCTTAAAATCAGTACAGCTGACAGCTGGAGAAACAATAATCCAGTCTTACAATATGCATTTATTATTTTATTTACATCCCAGCTTTTTTCTTCCAAGGTACTCAGATGGCTCACACAATTCTCTCAGTCTTATCCTCACAACAACAGCCCTGTGAGGTAGGCTGAGCATGGGTGACTGGCCCAAAGGCACCCAGTGAGTTCCAAGGCTGAGTGGGAACTAGGACCCTGATCGCCCGAGTCTAGGCCTGCGCTCTTAACCACTGCATCACATTGGCTCTCAGTATTGCATATGAAAGCAAAATAAAAGCCCAGAAGCAGGAAGATCAAACAAGCAGTACAAAAGCATCAAGTTGAACGATAACCAGGTAAAGACAAAATTAAAGCTAAGTCATCCCAAGTGGGGCTTGTAGCAACGTGTTGCCACCTGAAACGCACTGATGTGCTGCTTCGCTGAGCCAGCAAGGCCTGCTTCCAGGAGACAGCATTCTACCCGCTTTCGGTTTCCCGCCCCGTCCTCCCATTCTGCAGTCACCAGGCACCATGGGTCAGCATTGGGATGCCTGATGCATCCCCCTTTCCCCCTAAAAACAGTTTGGGGTTTTTCCTAATCTGTTTGGTATTTCTGCCGAGTTTTGAGTTCCCCCACACCAGTTTGCTTTCCTCTTGTGCATAGGGAGGGTCGTTGACTGAGTAATTAATTCATTTCTCTACTATCCAGTAGCTGGAGCATCCTGTGCTGTTTACAGCACACAAAAATACAATATAAAAATACAGACAAGATTAAATGCATCATAAAAAGTTCTACATAAAAAATTAACACACACATAAAAATTACAATGGTCTATATGAATTAATCAAAAGACCTGTTTAAGTGGCTAACAACGCCTCTCCCTAATGACTAATTAAGTGCCCTGAGATAAAGGACAGTTTTAATCTGGTGTTGGAAAGATACCAAGGTTGGTGCCGGGTGAGCCTCAGTGGGGCCCTCATTCCATAACTGGGGAGGCACCACTGAAAAGGCCCCTCTCCCTGTGGCCACAAACCGAGCCTCCCTTGGAGGTGGCAGTTGGAGGAAGGGCCCAGAACTTGATCCAAGTGTCCTAGACTGGTGAGGAGAGCGCAAACCATGTATGGCTTCATAGGCCGAAGCCAGCACCTGTGGTTAGGATTTTAAAAACCCAACAGAGGAAGAACTGCAAGTCAAGTCGATACATCTCACAGCCTCAAAGCATTTCCAAATGTTGGAAAGTCTTTAAAGAGAGGGCAGAGGAGGTTTTCGCAGGAGGAGGTTCCAGCACCTGGGGGCAGTCCCCTAATCCCTGCTCCCAGCTAAGGAACCCCCTTTGCATGTATAGATCAAGACCAGCATGTTGCACTGGGCCTGGAAATGAACCGGAAGCCCACTGAGCTGTTCCAGCAGGAGCATCTGGTCCCTGGTTTGGGGCACTCTTACTGAAACCCTGCACCATGAGCCCCTGGAACAGCGCCAGGCTGGGATCGCTTGTACGCTCCTGTTGCCAGCAACACGTCTGTGTGCCCTGCTCCTTCTGCTGTAAGAAATGAAATGCAATTTGATTCTCCAGTAGTTCGCACTGGTATGAATTTTTGCCCGACTCTCCAGAAACGAATCACATGAGGGGTTCCACGCACGCAAGAGCACCCCCAGAAAAGGCTGCCTTCCCGCAATCCATCGCAACTGAAGTGGCATTCTGGAACGCCCTTGCGTTTATTTTATTTTATTTTAATTATTTATTTATTTATTTATTTATTTATTTATTTATTTATTTTTTGGTTTATATCCTGCCTTTTCCTCAAAGGGCTCAAGGCAGCTTACATCATTCTCCTCTTCCATCTTATCCCCACAACAACAACCCTGTGCGGTAGGTTGGGCTGAGAGTCTGTGACTGGCCCAAAGTCACCCAGTTGGCTCCATGGCGGAGCTGGGACTAGAACTTAGGTCATCTGAGTCCCAGTCCCACACTCTTAACAACTACACCACACTGGCTTAGTCTGCTTAGGCAGCCCCAAAGATTAGAGGTGCTGTTGCAGAGCATTTATATCCTGCCTTTCCCCTCAGAGTCCTCCAGTTTTTCCTCACCATAACAGTCCTGTGGGGCAGGCCAGGCTGAGAGTGAGCAGCCAGGGCCAAGCCACCCGGTGGGTTTCATGGCTGAGTGGACTACGGCCTGCACCTTCCATGCTTCCAGGCCAACACTCTCCACTGACCTCACTGCACTGTACTGGGATTTTCCACTTTGAGACATGCAGGTGAAACTTCTTTTGCAGCTGGATGATGATCGAATTTGTGGGAATAAACTTTCAAAAGCAGTACCCAAAGGACATGCTCTGCAACGAGGGAGGACTCCTAGAATAACGGATGCTCCCTGTCCTCTTAGGTGACTGTGAGATTCTGCACTGTCCTAAAGGGCACCTTTGGCTTTGTGCCGATTCTGACTGCTATCAAGAAGCATACAGTCTTTCAAAATTTTCAAGAAAAATTCTCTAAATATATTGCAGGATTTCATGGATGAGCTGTGAACTAATTAGCTCAGGTTAGCTGGTTCATGTTTTTCAGTTGGGTAATTTTAGGTAGGTATTTGTGGCATAGTTGTAAATTATTCTCTTTCTATGAATTTCTTACTGCAGTTAACTCTTGAGTGTAGGTTTTACTAAGATGAGAAAACTTGCTGAAGTAATTGTGGGATCTTTTTATTTATTGCTTTCATATTGATGATTTTATTGATGGATTGATTGCCTTGCAATTTGTGGACCACAGTAGACACAGTTGTCTGAAAGAGATGGAACTCCAGTTTTAGTAGAGCTCATGTGTTCTTTCTCTTTCATGGATCACTGCCTTGCCATGGTGAAGGGGCTGGCATAGCTCAATGAAGCTATGAGCCATGCCGTGCAGGAGCACCCAAGACAGACAGGTCATAGCAGAGAGCTCTGACAGAAGCTGATCCACAGGAGAAGGAAATGGCAACCCACTCCAGTACCCTTGCCGTGAAAACCCCATGGACAGTACCAACAGGCAAAAGGATATGACATGGGAGACGACCCCTCAGGTCGGAAGGTGTCCAGTATGCAACTGGGGAAGAGCAGAGGGCTAGTACTAGCAGCGCCAGAAAGAATGAAGTGACTGGGTCAAAGCCAAAAGGACACTCTGTTGCAGATGTATCTGGTGGTGAAAGGAGAGTCCGATGCTGCAAAGATCTGTACTCCATAGGAACCTGGAATGTAAGATCCATGAATCAAGGCAAGCTGGATGTGGTCAAACGAGAGATGACAAGACTGAACATCAACATCTTAGGAATCAGTGAACTAAAATGGACAGGAATGGGTGAATTTAATTCAGATGACCATCAGGTATACTATTGTGGGCAAGAATCCCTCAGAAGAAATGGAGTAGTCTTCATAGTCAATAAAAGAGTAGGAAAAGCAGTACTGGGATACAACCTCCAAAATGACAGAATGATCTCAGTTCGAATCCAAGGCAAACCATTCAACATCACAATAGTCCAAGTCTATGCCCCAACCACTGGTGCTGAAGAGGCTGAAGTTGACCGGTTCTGTGAAGGCCTACAACACCTTCTAGAATTAACACAAAAAATGATGTTCTTATCATCATGGGAGATTAGAATGCTAAAGTAGGAAGCCAAAAGATAACCGGAATAACAGGTAAGTTTGGCCTTGGAGTACAAAATGAAGCAGGACACAGGCTGGTAGAATTTTGTCAAGGGAATACGATGGTCATAGCAAACACTCTTTTCCAAAACCCAAGAGACGACTCTACACATGGACATCACCAGACTGTCAACACAGAAATCAGACTGACTATGTGCTCTGCAGCCAAAGATGGAGAAGCTCTATACAGGCAGTAAAAACAAGACCAGGAGTTGACTGTGGCTCAGATCATGAGCTGCTCGTTGCAAAATTTAGGCTTAAATTGAAGAAAGTAGGGAAAAGCACCAGGCCACTCAGGTATGGCCTAAATCATATCCCTGAAGAATATACAGTAGAGGTGACAAATAGATTTAAGGAATTAGATCTGATAGACAGAGTGCCTGAAGAACTATGGACGGAAGTTCGCAACATTGTACAGGAGACAGCAACTAAAACCATCTCAAAGAAAAAGAAATGCAAGAAAGCAACATGGCTGTCTGAGGAAGCTTTACTAATAGCTGAGGAAAGAAGGGAAGCAAAAGGCAAGGGAGAAAGAGAAAGATACACCCAATTGAATGCAGAATTCCAGAGAACAGCTAGAAGAGATAAGAATGCCTTCTTAAATGAACAGTGCAAAGAAATAGAAGAAAACAATGGAATAGGGAGGACCAGAGGTCTCTTCAAGAAAATTGGAGATATGAAGGGAACGTTTCATGGGTGTGATAAAGGACCAAGATGGCAGGGACCTAACAGAGGCAGAAGAGATTAAGAAGAGGTGGCAAGATTACACAGAAGAACTATACAAGAAAGAGCTTAACATCCCTGATAACCACAATGGGGTGGTCACTGACCTCGAGCCAGACATCCTGGAATGTGAAGTCAAATGGGCCTTAGGAAGTCTGAGCAACAACACTAGTGGAGGTGACAGTATTCCAGCTGAGCTATTCAAAATCTTAAAAGACGATGCAGTACAAGTGCTACACTCAATATGCCAGCAAACTTGGAAAACTCAACAGTGGCTGCAGGATTGGAAAAGGTCAGTTTACATTCTGATTCCAAAGAAGGGCAATGCCAAAGAATGTTCAAACTACCGCACCATTGCACTCATTTCACATGCTAGCAAAGTTATGCTCAAAATCCTACAAGCTAGGATCCAGCAGTATGTGGACCGAGAACTACCAGAAGTACAGGCAGGGTTTCGAAGAGGGAGAAGAACTAGAGATCAAATTGCCAACATACGCTGGATCATGGAGAATGCTACGGAGTTCCAGAAAAACATTTACTTCTGCTTCATTGACTATGCCAAAGCCTTTGATTGTGTGGATCACAACAAATTGTGGCAAGTTCTTAAAGAGATAGGAGTACCAGACCATCTTATTTGTCTCTTGAGAAACCTATATGTGGGTCAAGAAGCAACAGTGAGAACTGGACATGGAACTACTGATTGGTTCAAAATTGAGAAGGGAGTTTGGAAGGCTGTATACTGTCGCCCTGCCTATTTAACTTATATGCAGAGCACATCATGAGAAAGGTGGGGCTAGATGAATCACCAGTTGGAATTAAGATTGCTGGGAGAAATAACAACAACCTCAGATATGCGGATGATACCACTCTCATGGCAAAAAGTGAAGAGGAACTAAAGAGCCTCTTGATGCAGGTGAAGGAGGAGAGTGCAAAAGTTGGCTTGAAACTTAACATTAAGAAAACTAAAATCATGGCATCCAGTCCTCTCACTTCCTGGCAAATAGATGGGGAAGAAATGGAGGTAGTGACAGATTTTATTTTCCTGGGCTCCAAGATCACCACAGACGGGGACTGCAACCAAGAAATTAAAAGACGCTTGCTCCTGGGGAGGAAAGCTATTGCAAATCTAGACAGCATACTAAAAAGCAGAGACATCACCCTGCCAAGAAAAGTGCGTATAGTCAAGGCTATGGTTTTCCCAGTTGCAATGTATGGCTGTGAAAGCTGGACCATAAGGAAGGCTGAGCGCCAAAGGATTGAGGCCTTTGAATTGTGGTGCTGGAGGAGACTCCTGCGAGTCCCTTGGACCGCAAGGCGATCAAACCGGTCAGTCCTAGAGGAGATCAACCCTGACTGCTCTTTAGAAGGCCAGATCCTGAAGATGAAACTCAAATACTTTGGCCACCAAATGAGAAGGAAGGACTCCCTGGAGAAGAGCCCAGTGCTGGGAACAATAGATGGCAAAAGGAGAAGGGGACGGCAGAGGATGAGGTGGCTGGATGGAGTCACTGAAGCAGTTGGTGTGAGCTTCAGTGGACTCTGGGGGGATAGTGGAAGACAGGAAGGCCTGGAGGAATGTTGTCCATGAAGTCATGATGGGTCAGACACAACTTTCCGACTAACAAAAACAATGTGTTCTTTGGGTAAAGGGGCAGCCTTTACACATTTCTTTATTCTGGAAATAAAAGGAAGTGAATCCCTCTTTTTTCAGACTCCCATACACTGGATGGTTAACTCACTGCACTGGGCTCAGAGACTTGCTTTAGACCCGTTTATCATCTGCGTGATGTGGGATCTTCCTCTTTGCTCATGTGTTATAAATCCATTTTTTTCAGTTTAATCCATACTGCCACAGTGTGGAGTTAGATTTCAGTTTCAGATTCCTTTTAAACTTGGAATTGTAATGCTTTAAATTTCTAGTCCTTTCACACTAGATAATAGTTGCATTAGTCAGACAGAGTTTTGTAATTACATAGTTCAGGACCTGTCAAAGCAATCAGCATCTTTTGCGAAAGTTTAATCAATAGCAATTCATGAGTTTGTGCTTAAGAGTGCAGTTTCTGGAAGAGGTTCAGCCAACCCAGGTTGGTCACTTGCCTTCTTTTAAGGCAAACTTTTGGGGCCTTTAGATGAAGAAAGTCCAACATTGAAGTAAAAAATAAAATAAAATCAGTGGTCATGGATAAACAATGGCATTTGTAGAAAGTATGGGTATTTATTCCTGACTCAGGTTTGAAATCCTGAAGATGTCTTCCTAGAATGTATAACTAAAGGTTACAAAACTTGCACTTTCTGAAGTTTCTGGCGATAGAATTTCCTAAAAAGGTCTTCAGCTGCACATCCATTTTTCACAATTTACAAAGCTGTAAGATTTATTTGAACCAAAGAATTTTTTGAGTTTGGATTCCATTCTCCTTTCCATCCCATTTCCATCTTTTCTCTTCCCACCCTTTGCTTCTGACTATAAATCCTTTACCTACTTCACAGGCCGGTTCTTTGATGAAAATGAATCCCCTGTTGATCCGCAACATGGCTCTAAACTGGCGGATTATAATGGGGATGATGGGAACGTGGGTGAGTATGAGGCAGACAAGCAGGCTGAGCTGGCCTACAATGAGGAAGAAGATGGTGATGGTGGTGAAGAAGACGTCCAAGGTGAGCTTGGGCTTGTCTCCATCCCATTCACACGATTCCCTCATTTGAGAACCACGTTGAACTTGTCTCTAGAATTCCACTGGATGGCTGCTTGGAAAGGTCCTACTGTGGATGGGGAGGTGAATGTTGACTCTGTGTATTTTTGCAGCAGCTCAGCTTGCGGAGTAGTTTAAGATCGTGAAGGAATCAGATGGAAAGTGACTTTGACTTCCCAGTAATCTGCAATTTGTAACAGAGCAGCGGACACACAGGTGCTTTGATACAGCTCTTGCTTATGAAGGTGCAGACGGGGATTAACCCCGTTAGTCGTGGAAGTGCTGAGGACAAAGTGGTGGGATCCCCAGACTGCGGCAAGTGCGAGGGGGCGCTGCATCTCTTGGGGGTTCTGGTAGCAGAAGTACTGGCTGAGCAGTAATCAACTGGAACTTTTTGCTTTCTGCAACCGTCTAGAGTGCTTTACACTTCCTAACTCCTTGAAATTGTATTTGTCCACTTTGCATGCACATTTAGTGCATTGTTCTTTTTAAACTGTCTTCTGGATGCTGTTTTCAAGCCCAAAATTGCACCTTCTTGCTTCTGCAACAAAGTGGTTCTGCAGAGAGAGGGGTCTATACAGCAACAAGATGTTTTCAAGTACTGTTCTCTAAAACATGCTTAGCAGAATTAAGTCAGTTCTCTTCTCTCAGTCCCCACCCTTCCTGGATATTCTTGTGCAAGGCAGAGATTGTGGATTCTGTTCCTTGCTCCCATTTATAAACACGATAGAAATTGCTTTGAAATACATGCCTATCCCGTATCATTCCGGAGTAACAATCTGTTATTTTTTTCAAGATTCATTCTCAACTCTGGTGTTCTAGTCTTTTATTTGAAATCTTGTCAACTTCCTGGCCTGGAAGCAAGTGACAGAATTTTGCATGACACACAAGAGCAGTTTACCAGCAGCTATAGAATGGAGGGCTGCCAGCATTCTTCAGAGATAGGGAAACCCACGTTTTCCTCTTAAGGCAAATGGTAGGAATGACACCCCCAGGGACAGCACTAGATTAGGTTATGCTAAATCACATTCCCAGATTCACAGGTGACTAAGACCTAATTGTGATTTGAAAAGCAGCTGTGAAAATACAACCTTGGGAGTCTTTCAATGCATTTCTATCAGAACCTCTGGATTTTTTATGAGTGTTGAGTGATAGCGAAGTTCAATTTAAACCTGAGTGCTGCTTCCCTGAGTGCTGCTTCGTAAAATGTTGAGTACTTAGTGTGCAACGGATGATAGTGCAGTTCATTTAATCAATTTCGTGCCTACAAATAGCATTCTTCCATTGATGGATTGTGTGTGATTGTGGTAAAGTTGCTTCTGATTGGACTTGGTGCTGCTGTCTGAGTCCAGCAGCAGGTTTTTTAATGAGGTCTCTGTGTAATAGATGACCTGAGATACGGTTATGGTCCCATTAATTCTAGTCAGTGTTCTGGTACAGAGCCCCCATTTAGCTGAAGAGCAGGTGCTCAGCCTCACAAGGCAAAAGGGGAATAAACCCCATAGCTTGGGTTCACCGAGCCTTCTGAATTTAGAAATGGAACACCTTGAATTTGAATTCTGTTTAAAATACAGGACAGGTACCACACACACAAACAAACAGACGAGAAGGGAAACATTACTGAATAATAAGGGAGGAGCAGTGTTTCTAAGAAGACATTCTGACCTCTGAAACAAGTGTGTTAAGTAAAATTTTCCGCTCACAGCAAACATTCTGGAAATGCACTCCTGAGTATGCCCTCCCTCCACCATATTCTCAGTTTACATGGACAGGCAATGAATAGTATGTTCTTGATGCATGATTTGGTTTCTGAGAACTTGCTTCTAAGGACTTAATTTTGGCATGCCTCTTTGATTGCAGATGATGAGGAGAGAGAGCTTCAGATGGATCTTGCAGGCTATGGGAAGGCACGCTTCAATGATGTACTTTGAATTCTGCATTTCCTTTGGCTGAGAGATCAGCAACAAGGAAAAAACTGAACCCATTTATTTACTGTAAAAGACACGGAGGAGTGACTGCAGACTACACAGAACACATAGTTAACATTAAATGGTGGAAGAAAAAGGTAAAATATGTATATAATTGGTTCTGATACTTGCAAAAAGAAGTGTGGTGGTAGAATGTTCTTTTACAAGATTTTTAACAACTCAAACCTTTGTAGAGTTAGGTACACTTAACTCTTTATTAGATTGGGCTGTAAGACTAGTCTTTATCTTTGACTTAATAACTGACATTGTAAAATAACTTAGGTTGCCACATTTCTGAAATGAAGACACTTTGTAAAAAGAACTTGTACAGTTTGTATGTACATTTATTAATTACTCCATGCTAGCACATTCTTTTATCTTGCCATTCTGGCTTATATTTTACAGGTAACATTTCATTTTAAGAAAGTTGACTGAAAATGTGATAAATGTGTTTATGAAAGTTCTTTCCTTAATAGCATAACTAAGGAAGGTTTATGTGACAGTGAAACATAGTACATGAAACCTATATGAGACGATATAGTTAAATTTAGGAGAGTGACTAAAGCGATCCATAATGGGAATCTGACAAGAGCATTGTCTCATTTTATAGGATATTTACCAGAGTTTAAATCAGCAAACACTACAACCAGTATTTCCAGCACACAGGAGCTAGAAAAAAGCTATTTTATTATTTACCTATGTTTTTACAGCAGTGGTCTTGCTCATATGCAGTAATAGATGAGTCTATCGGAAAGTAGCTAAAAGTACAGTCTTGACAGTTGCTAAATTCCTTCCTGTTTGAACCCTGGGTGTGTAGAGAGTATCAGATGATACTCATTCTTGTTTCAACTTCAGTGCTGCAGTATGGATGACTCAAAAGCTTGGGTATGTTCTATGTTCTTGTGGTTTTGTGTGTGTAAGCTCAAGGTGTCTGTTTTTGTGTAAAGCACTTTCTGATGTTTACAGAAATGGTTATGCCCATTTATACCCTGGCAGTGATGAATTATTAACCCTAATCAGTTATCAACAAGGGCTACTGTGAATAGCATTTCTAAGTCCTATATGACAGGGTTGATTGTACTTCACTATTTCTGTACTCAGGTTAAAGTTCAATTTGGTAAGTACATTTATGGTAATTTAATGGATGACTTGCATTGAATAAAAAGATATCTGTTCAAGATTGCCATCTGAAAAGTGTTGTAATCAGAAGTTTATGATTCAAAACTTTTTAAGGGGACTTCTCAAGCAGCCGTGCAACAACTTGGGAGTCCTCAAGGGGTGACCATTCTTCCTGCAGCTTCATTTCCAAGTTGTATCTTAACTGGGTTTTACACACAGATTCAAGGCTGAACCTGTTTAGAGGTAGTTTCCCAACCCTCCCATGACCATCAGTCGCAATGTTGTTCTCTGTGAATTAACCAAAATGTGTGTATGCCCCAATTTAGGTGTGATTTTATCAAGATTCTGCTGTTGAAACCGAACATCTAATAGATTCTAATAAAGCTTAATACAGTTTTAATGCTTGCTTTTGTCTAGTTCTTCAAACAACTAGAGTTTAGTGCAGGATAATAGCAGGCAGATCTGGACTTGCTGGTAGTTCTCTGGACAATTTGTAGTAGATTGGCAGGGATTTTTGGCTCTCGACTGTTTCAGTGGCAGCAGCAAATTTACTCCTGCTTGCCCTGCATTATGGAATGCTTAAGAGGGAGAATGTTTGGGGTAACTCAGTAGACGTGTGGTGTGATGGTGACCCCCATTCAGTTCAGGTACTCAGAACAAATTCTTCGCCTCAGAATGTCTTCATTCTTTTGTACTAGGTGCTAGTAGTTGGATCCGCCTTCTCTGAAATATGGTGAGCATCACAGAAACTGTTGAGTTTTTTATACTGCAATTCGGAAGAGTCAAAGTGTTAGACTAAAATATTTCATCCTTGGCACTGTAGGACAATTTGCTCTCTGCAACAGGAGCCAAGGTTGGGAAACAGAGTTTTAGGGGTGCCAGTCTTGACCAGGAATTTAAACCTAGATGTTTGAAATAATTATCATTATAGGGAACCATAGTAACTAATATTAGTAATTAATAGCCCTTTAATTTGATGGCCTTTTATTTTAATAATGCTCCTTTTAAGAATGATTTTGGAGCAAAATATCTGGTACTAATGCTTGTTGCAGGAATCTTCCAACACAAATGACTTAGGTGCAGGAAAGCCGCGTTGTACACCGCCTCTGCGGTGTGTCTTTACTGTTTGTACACACAGCGAAGCCACAGTTGATGGCAGGTTCTTGCTCAGTGAATTCTGCAAACATCCAAGAGTGTATTTCTCATGCTGCCTGAACAGTTTTCCTTCAGGGAGATGACAATATGGAGCAAGGGTAAAGTATCCTGTCTGGCAGAAGTAGAGTAATTCCACATAGTTCTAAGGAATGGAACTACATTTCTTCAGCAGTTGATAATTGCATCTGAAGGATTCAGATAAACTAAAAAAATACCAAAGGCCCAGCGGTTATCAGGTGCCAGTAAAGTAACTAACACAATTTAAGCAAAGAGCAGGAATTTGGGGCATGAATCTAATGGTAACTTTGTTTACCAGCTTATCTTCTAAAAGCCATCAAGGCAGTTTAAAACAATAAAGCATTAAAAACTGAAAAGAGGTGTCATCACACTCTCAGGGGACTGTATTCCTTTGTATGGGAGCCACACAGGATGACAAACTGGCTTCTGAGGGCCATTGTGAACAGCAATTTTGTGGTATCTGCCACACGTGATTCAGTTAAAGAGCTGATGCTGTCCAAATCAGAATTTCTATGTACTGCAATTTAGCACAGGGAAGTGACCAGTGCGAAAGTGGATTGATTGACTGAAGTCAAGGCAGTTCAAACTGCTGATTCAAATTGGCAAGAAAAATGGTTGACTTAAATTAAGTTTGTGCCTGAACAGTGGTACAAATCTGACTATCAAGCCATGTTAGTTTACAACTGATTCATTCTTAGAAGTGGTCCTTGCATTTGTCACTATGTGTGTTCCATATACTTTCCTTTACCACCTGTAGAGGAAGACCTTTAGAAATCTTGATACTTTCTGTCTAAACAAATTCCTTTGCCTTATGTGGACACATTCCACTGCATTAAGCACAGAATTACACCCCTAGCCAAGTTTTGCCTTTGCATGTGTGACTTTAGTTTGGTTTTAAAAAATTAAATTCTAATTTTTCAAAAATCTCACCTTATTGATATTAAATAGTTGGGGTTTTGTGAAAGCAATATGTGAAAAGCTTCATTTCTTTCCAAACAATCTGTAAGAATCACAGGTTGGAATAGTATTTTTCAAAACAGGTGGGTTGTTAAGTGTGATGCCATTGCCATGCCTATATACACCAATTAAATATGAACAACCCTGCACAGCACAGACACCTCTGATCTAATAGTAACTTGCCCTTAGAGGGTCATCTTGATTTAAAAACTGGGCCCCTGAGGTGCTGGAAATGAGTAAGTTTTCCCTTCCGCTGTAGTCTAAAAGCCATGCCCCAGGAGTGTGGTAGAGACTTGTGCAATAGGTCTCTTCATAAAGCTTGTGCTATAATTAGTACCGGCCATCCTCCATAGAGGGATCTGTTTTAAATAGGATAATCTCAGGAAGCAACTGATACAGCTGGCTAGCCAACCACTTTGGAAGCATTGCATAATTTTAGATTAGGTTCTGTGCACAATGAAAATGCTGAGCCAAGCTGTAGGAACACCAGAGCTGCCCCTCAAGATCCTCTCAATGTGAAAGGGATGCTCCTATAGCTCAGAAACATTTCCAAGCACATCACATACTATAAAAGCCTTTTCACCTTGCAACTCCGCATGTGGGACATCGAAATGGCTCAGTTTGCCCTTTCTCCTTTGTAGTCTTGCCTCCATAAATAAATCTGAGGCATTCCTGAGCTGAGGTACTGTTGTATAAGTTAAATAGTCAGGGCGACAGTATGCGACCTGGCTGAACTCCTTTCAATTTTGATCCAATCAGTGGTTCCATGTCCAGTTCTCACTGTTGCTTCTTGACCCACATCCAGGTTTCTCAAGAGACAAATAAGACGGTCTGGTACTCCCATCCTCTTAAGAACTTGCCCCAATTTGTTGTGATCCACACAATCAAAGGCTTTAGCATAGTCAGTGAAACAGAAGTACACGTTTCTCTGGAACTCCCTAGCTTTCTCCATGATCCAGTGTATGTTGGCAATTTGATCTCTAGTTCCTCTGCCTCTTCGAAACCCTGCCTGTACTTCTGGTAGTTCTTGGTCCACATACTGGACCTCGATGCTTTCTGTGATGGGGGCGGCATAAAAACGCTATCTATCTGTCTATCTATCTGTCTATCTATCGATCTATGTATAATAAAATACATACATACATACATACTGCTGGAGCCTAGCTTGTAGGATTTTGAGCGTAACTTAGCTGGCATGTGAAATGAGTGCAATGGTGTGGTAGTTCGAACATTCTCGGGCATTAAACTTCTTTGGAACTGGAATGTAAACTGACCTTTTCCAATCCTGTGGCCACTGTTGAGTTTTCCAAATTTGCTGGCATATTGAGTGTAGCACTTTAACTGCATCGTCTTTCAGGATTTTGAATAGCTCAGCTGGAATACTGTCACCTCCACTAGTGTTGTTGCTCAGACTTCCTAAGGCGCATTTGACTTCACATTCCAGGATGTCTGGCTCAAAGTCAGTGACCACCCCATCGTGGTTATCAGGGATGTTAAGACTTTTGTTGTATAGTTCTTCTGTGTAATCTCTTTTTAATCTCCTCTGCCTCTGTTAGGTCCCTGCCATTTTGGTCCTTTATCATGCCCATCTTTGCATGAAACCTTCCCTTCATATCTGCAATTTTCTTGATCTCTAGTCTTTCCAATTCTATTGTGTGCTTCTATTTCTTTACACTGTTTGTTTAAGAAGGCATTCTGATCTCTTCTAGCCATTCTCTGGAATTCTGCATTCAATTGAGTGTATCTTACCCTTTCTCCCTTGCCTTTTGCTTCCCTTCTTTCCTCAGCTATTTGTAAAGCTTCCTCAGACAGCCATGTTGCTTTCTTGCATTTCTTTTTCTTTGGGATAGTTTTAGTTGCTACCTCAGAGGATGCTGCAGTGCCCTTGGCCCTGCACTGGTGCCTGCCCTGCCTTGCCAGAGCCACACACTCCCCAGTCTTGTTTGCTTCAGATGGCTGTACCTGGCTTTGTGTGTCCTCTGGGAAAGTGCTCCGCCGCGTCATAAGCCAGGTTCCCTGCATAAAGTAACACAGGTTTTCCGGTTCTTGTTAGGGGACAGTAACCCAAGTCAGTTCTAAGCACTGGGAAGCAGCTCCAAATGTCTGCAGCCAAACTCACATTTTCTGGATCTAACTGCAAACTCAAAGGGAGAGGACCGCTTTAAAAAGATTGTCCACCTAAGCCTGTCTTTAACTTAAATAGTGGTAACTCTGGCTTCCTTTTAAGAGTTTGGCTCCTGTTCAGTTTCCCCACATCACTCAACAAAGAATCTTCCTTTGGATGACTGGCACAGCCTCTTGTCAACACTGGAGGAATTTTCTCCTCTTGAGTAGTGTTCCAAAAATTCATTGCAATTAGGTGACCGGAGGGAAGGCTGCGCTCAGGACCAAACCTGCTGAATCCTTAGGGAGCACATCGTTCTGCCAGAACAAGGCATGAGAGGGCTTGCAGGAAGCAGTTCGGCTTCTTGGGTGGCTTTCTTCAGTCTCACGCTTTTGGCAACCACAAATCAGATCCTGACATGACAGCTTGCTTCCTAGCCTCCCGCTTTAAAAGCACAACCAGCAGCTTTTATCTGAATAATCAGAACACAGAGCTGGAGAAGCCCAGCATAGCCCCAAGCCACAGTATTGGGCAAGCCCCACCCTGCCTTGTCAAATTTGCTCATGCTGGCCACTTCCTTAAGTGCAGTTTGAAGGCCTCCATTTTGAAAGTGCCGCCTCTGTCCCTGTAACACCTGTATAGCTCTTCGATCTTGACAAGACAGGGAAGAGTCCAGCTGAGGCCCTGCAAAAGAGGCTGTGCCAAGCATGCTGCCTTAAATCATTACCTAAATGGGGGGCGACATCACCTGTTTTGGGTTAACTGAAGCGAGACCTGCTTTTTGGATGGACACAGTGACCGAGACACTGAGTGATGTCTGCTGAACAATGTGCATTGCACTTGAGCGGTAAATTTGGTCCAAATTTCGATACAGACCCTGGAGAGTTGCACAGAGGGGTTGTTTCCCTGAAGAATGCAATTGTTCATCTTTCTCCCACTGAAGACTAGGTCAATCAAAATGCATTTGGGATATCGGTATTGCTTCTACATGTAGCCCTGGATTTGGAGTGGCTGGCTTGCTACTGTGAACATGTGCAACCTGGGCCTGTGAGTTACTGAAGGAGATCCTTGACTGCTAATCAGTGGCCTTGTAGTGTCTGCATTACCATTTTGTTATTTTGGGGGGATAGATAATTTAACCTATTTTGTTTCTGGAGTTGTGCGGTGCTGGCATTCTGGACCCAAGGCTGGAATCTCTCTGGAAGGGCTTTTAGCTACTGGCACAGTGACCTGTCCTGTCAGCGCACACCGATCCTGTGCACACAGCAGCAAGTTTTGATGGTGGGTCTTTCGAATACGGTGACTAGCAAAATAAGAGTTTTGCCGCTGGGGCAGCACTCGGAACTGCCCCGCTACCTCGGATACAGGTACTTCACACCTACCAAGTGAAAGCTAAGAGAAGACCTGGCTCAGACCTAAGCAGGAAGCACGCAAAATCTTGCTTTGGGCGAGTAAACGCCAGCTCATTCCAGCTGGCGGGCGATCCCCAAGCCCCACGGCCGCAAAAGCACCTCCCTCGGCCAGGCTTGGGAGGCCGGCGAGCGCGGCGCGGAGAAAGTCCGCCGACGCGCAGCTCCTCGCGCGGGGAGCCGCGCTCCTGGCCGGAGCTCCGTTGGCGGGTCACGGCACTGGCCGCGAGACCCCCGAGCCGGCGAGGGGCCTTCCCTGCCCGCAGCCCGGCCGGGCCCGCGCCTCGCCATTTGCGGGGCCGTCGCTCTCCGAGCCGCTTACCTACGCCAGGGCTCGGCCCGGGGGAGCGGCCGGCCGGCCGACGCCTCCTCGCCGCGGCTCTCGGGGACGCGCGTGCGCAGGGGGCGCCGGGCCGCCCGCTCGGAGGGCCCGCGCCCCGCTCCGCGACGGTGCGGGGCCAGCCGCGCGCGAGCACCTCCCAGGAGGGCCCGCCCCCTCGGCGCGCGCATGCGCGGCGCAGCGGCGGCCCAGGCCGCCCGACTCACTCCTTCCCCCGCCCCTCCCGTCATCATCCGGGTACCGCCGTGCGGTGCAGCAGGTCGGTAGGCGGGAAATGGCGACTGGCCGCTGCCGGGGCTGCTGAGCGGCGACGGGGCCCCCGGCAGCGGCAGTGCTTCGCGTGCGCAGCGCGGAGGGGGCCCCCCAGGACCGGCCCGGCCCGGCCCGGCCTCCCGCGCCGCCGGGGAGCCGGGCAGCGAGCGGCGGCTTGACGGGCGGAAGGGGGGAGGGACGTCTTCCTCACCTCCGCCTCCTCTCCGCGCCTCACAGGTAACTGGCGCCCTCCCCGCCCCACCGCCGGGCGACGCGCCCGCCGCCGCCGTCCGCCGGGCGGCCCGCCGCGGGGTAGCCCCGGCCGGCCTCCCGCCGCCCTTCCCCGACCCCTCGTCGGGCCTAGGCCCGGGGGAGGGGCCCTCCCGGCCTGGCGGGCGTGGGGCGCTGGTCCGAGCGCCCCCCCCCCGCGGCGCGTGGGTGGGCGGGCGGGCTGCGCGGCAACACCTGGGCGCGGCGGGCGCATCGTCCGCCCGCCGCGAGTGCGGGCGGGGAGGGTGCCTCTGAGCATGTGCAGGGTGCCTCCGACGGGTCTCGCGACGCGCTTCCCTCTGCTTAGGCGCTCATCGCGGAAAGGGCCGCTTGGTGCCGCTGGCTCCGCCGGGCTGGCCGCGCGGTCGTCCGCCGCACCGAGGCGAACTTGCCGGGTGCCGCGCGGCCTCGCGGCCCGGGGCGGGAGGGGAGCGCGGGGTCCCTTGCCGGGGTGTCAGCGGCGGCGGCGGCGGCGCGCGGGGTGGGGAGGGAGGGGCGGGGCCGGCGCGGCTGCGGGGCGGGCTGAGCCGAGCGTGGGCCGTGGGGGGGCGTTGCGCGGGGGCTCCTGCCCCGGGGCCGCCCTTCTGCCGTGCTTTTGTTGCAGCAGCGCGCGGGGCAGCCCGTTTATCCGACCCCCCCCCCCAAACTCTGGTTGGTTAGGCTGAGGCCCAAGGTCATTCAAGGAGCCGTGCCGCTCCGTGGGGGATTTGAAGCCCGGTTTCGCGGCAGGATCTGAAGGGACCTCTCCGTGGCCGAGCAGACACGCGAAGCCCGGGGCTTCTTGGAGCAGAGCTGCGTCCCTCATCTTTGACTCCCCTTCGCCCCTGTGGATGCGGAGTCCTTAATATCATCGCTTAGCCAGTTTGCTGAGATTTGGGGGCAGTGGCTGACCCACTTGGCTCCAGCAGAGCTTCGGACTGGCGTGGTGCGGAGAATAGTAAAACGGTGCTTTTAGCAGGCCTGCTGAATGCTGGACGAACTTTCCAAAGTGCTGGGCTTTAATCAGCAATGCGAGTTGATAGCTCTTGAGTTGGTTTATAAATTTACTGCTTATTTATTTCTGTTTGTTTGTTTATATAACTCAGTATGTGTGGCATGCTTTGTAGAGGGCAAACCTTGAGAACTTGGCAATCTGCTATTTGACACAGAGGAAATAGGGAGGGGGTGAGAGAAAAGGGGCAGGAGTAAATCAGAGAAAGAATATGGCAAATAAAACATGGGATAAGCGGCTGAGCCAGTGTCTTTAAGGAAAAGGTGGGTCTTGGGGAGGGATTAGATTCTAGTTACCAGGCAGAAGTGACATCTTGCCTTAGTATGCAGGTATGATACCAGCTTGAGTACTCTATTTCCTGAGAAGTTTTCAAATCCATTTATATATGCTAATTATTGCTATTTTGTATTGGAAACATATTTGTCTATTTCCTTATTCATAAGGTGGGAATACATTGAAAAGGGCTAGTGCTGTATGATTCAATTACTTGGTAATGCAAAATCCATACCCAGAAGCTACTAGTTAAATTTCATGATAGACCTGAGTGAAGTATGCTAGCTGTTAAATCTTTTCTCTACAGGAATTGTGAAGTCACCAAATTATGGTAGTGCCTGAATGTTGTACATAGGTGACAGGAATGCATACCCTTGTATTTCACCTTTCTGATCTTTAATTAGGGTTAGCATTAGTACAAGTACATTTTGGGACTGCTCATTCAACCCACACTGAGGCTGAGGCACATCTGGAGTAAGTACAACTGCCATGTTTAATATGGAAGCCCAACTCAGGGGTTGTTGTGTGTGAATCTGGAGAATCTGGATTATGTGGGGATTCGCCTTCACATAATTTATGACCTGTTTTAGGCTTCTGCAAGATTCAAGGGTTGCTTAACCCTTACATAACAGTTCCCAAGTAGGGGTTTCATGGCACCTGCAGGTGTTGCAGCTTGTTATCGTTTCAGATAGATAATTTTTAAGGTTTTAATTTTGCGAACCACCAAGAGAGTTTTTGTTGCTGGGTGGTATACAAATTAGAATAATTTGTATCTACCACATAAAGCTTGAAAGAGAGAGACCATTTTCTTGTGCCTTTTGAAGCTTAGGAAATTATTTTTGTTGTGGTGGTTTTGAAACACTGAATTTTAAGAAACAGAACTGGCTTCCCATTCTTCAATTCAGAATTTTTAAGTGAAGATAAAATGAATATTCTCTCCTGGCAACTTTATTTAAAAAGTTGCCACTCTGTGGAATAGTGTAGTTTTGATGTGGCCAAATATTATAATTGACAGGATGGGTGTGATGTTATATTTTCAGTCTTTTATATATATATATATATATATATATATATGGGTGTGATGTGTTATATATATATATATATATATATATATATCGCTTTGTATGCATTTCATGTATGTTTTTATTGTTGGTTCTTTATCTAGCATCTCATGACATGAAGGGTGTAATCAAATGCCTTCTGTCCTGGTTGCATGTAAGCCTCCCAATTCAGAGGCTTAAGTGCACGATGCAAGACATGCCAGTGGAAACCTTTGCTGTCACCATACCTTGTGCCATGTATTTCATCTAGATGTTCATTTTCAGGCATCTAAATGAAGCACCGAGAAGGGGTGGGGAGGAGGCTTGGATGCCATCTGGATATTGAGTGAACCACTGGCCATGGGCTCTTGCCCCCCCCCGCACCCCCCTTTCCTTCTCTCCAAAGCCGGTTTGTGACCGCAGAGAGGCAGCTAACATGGTACTTTCTGTCCCTGCTGCAGGGGATCAGTGGGTGGGTGGACTGGAGGCTCAGTTTCCAGAGTCCCAGCTATCTGGCCACACGACCCTGGGACTCCAAATAATCCTATGGTCCCAAAAGATGTCAGGAAACCATAGAATTATGCATTATTATGGCATTTGAACTTGATGTCCAATCAATTTATGAGAGAGTCTATTTGTATTTTGGTAGGTATCTGCAGAACCCTGACTGAAGTGCATGATTGGTGGGTGCTTTAGGACGGTAAATGCATTTCTTAGGCAGACATTATTTCTGCTTAAAAAATTAAAAATGTATGTCATATTAATTAGCAAACTGTATTAATTTGCTGCTGAGTATGCATAAACATTCCCAACCTCATCTTTAATTTGTCATATTCAGCAGCTCAGCATCACTACATTTTCCATGTGTCCAAGCAGCACAGCGTTGTTCTTCTTTGGTCTAGGCCTAGAAAAAACATTTCAGCATCCCCAAAACTGGGGCACAAAGGTTCTCTGAGTGACTTTTCCCAAGTAGGCTGCCTTGAATGTTCTGTTGCATAAAAATCTTGTTGCTAGTTAGAATCTTTGTATTGTCATTTTTGTTGAATGGCATTTTCAATCACAGCACAGGCAAAGTAACATCTCACGAGGCTGTAATTTGAAAAGTGGAGTAACTTTATGTCAGATGAAGATAGTGAAACACTGAAAATGTGAAAATACATTTCACATTGCTCTTGTTAAATCTGACCTATATGTGGGAGATGTGGTGCTCAAGATTTAAGTCTTTGTAACGGGCCGCTTTTCTTTCTTTTCCCTCCAACTATGTGATTGTCTTTGCTGTTCACTGACTCTGGATGTCATGTTGAGGGGTAAACAGTTGGGGTCTGCTTCCTAGCTCGAAGCCAGCGTAACCCCAGTCCAACCACCCTTTCCTTGTTATGCACTTCAGTTTCCCATCAATCAGAACACAGGGAAAAGCAAGAAGGTATATAAGAAGAAAATGCTGGTAGAGCTTTCTTTGCAGTTAATGTGGTAGAGAAGGGATTAAAGAAGCTGTTGCCATATCCCCCTACCACATAGTGAATAGATAAAGTGCAAGAGTCTGCAGCCTGTGTCCCATTTTGGGTGGGAGTGCCCCAGTGGGTAGAGCCAATGTTTCCCACCCTTCAACCCTTTCCTTAGTATAAAGTAAAAATAAAATAGTGTAAAATATGGCCCCTGCTAATACTTAGTTACTGATCATGAATCATCAGGGATCTCTCAGTCTGAATTCCTTCCAAAATCTGGTCTGTATTGACATCAGTTTGGGCCTTCTATCCATTTTGGTTTTTTGCTGTGATATTATTCATATTTATAAGTTTGTACAGGGTGCTTTATGACCTTTTATAGGACTTCCAAAATAGTGTACAAGACATAATAAAAATATCCAAATATAAAATAATTGATAGTGAACACCAAAGTTCTGGTAACACCAATTTGGTAATAGCCTTGGGCCTTATGCAACAGCAAAACATGCTTGAAAATCTTTGAAAGAAGCTAGGAGGAATGGGTCTCCATCGGTGTCCTGAGGCCTGGGGCCGACATGCTGCCACCAAGAATATTCTGGCCTGCATCCTCTTCTGATGCACCTGAGGATTTAGTGGCAGCATGCAGAACAAACCCTTCCCTTCTGGGTGAGTGGAAACATGCAGAAATAGCCAGTTCTTTAAATACCCTTGGCCAAAACCATATAGGGTGGTATAAGTGACCATCAGAACTTTCAGCTAGACTCAGAACCATGCAGATTAAATAGGAAGAAGGCAACTCACCTCAGTTAATCCCCCCCACCCCCGCATCAGCAGCATAGTGGAGCATTCTGAACCAAGGACAGTAACCTGAATTCTTTAAAAAAAAAACATCCCAGTGTGGTGCACATTGCAATAGTTCAACTTCCATGTAACTAAGCGTGAGTGATGGTGATAGTTTGGAGCACTGAGGAAGAATGCTGTGTTGTAATAGATTCTCTGCGGTACCCAGCACTTTTATATACATTCTTCTCTTGAACTGTTAATATAAACATATTTACAGATTCAAATGGGAAAATAAAACACATACAGAATTCTCACAACTCTTGTATATGTAACCCACATTTGAATTGAATTCAGTTAAATTCTTCTTTCTAGGTGGAGAGCCATGCTTTCTTGTCATTATTTATAGCTATCTCTCTAGGCCTTCAAAGCAGCTCGCATAATAAAAGCAAATAAAAACCAACCATCGCAGTATTAAAATACAGTGATTACATTGTTCCATATGCTACGGCTCGGGTTATTTGGAAGAAATGGCATTCATTCTTTGCTGGATATAATGCTAAACTGTGGTCTAGTATAACATGAGTGAGTCTTAGGCTCATGTGATCTCCACTTTCCTTAGTGATGAAGAGATCAGAAGCTTTTTGCTTCCAGTTTTAACTAATTGCAGCTTAGCATTATATTTGAACACAAACAGTCTTTAGTTTTACATATGGCTTAATGAAAGAAGCCAACCTCAAATTGTGGTTTATGAAATTGACTTTTTCAATAAACCATAGTTAAGATTAACCTCAGTTTAAGGGTTTGATGTAATGCTAAATTGTGGCTAATTGAAAATGGAAGGAAGCATTTCCAATCTTGCAGCTGCATCAGACACATGAGCCTGATAATTTTTCATATAACAAGTAAGGGCTTTATATGCCTACTTGGAAAATAGGTTCTTTCCGTAAGAATATTGTTACGACAAAATTGTTGTTTACTTTTATAGCTTTGGATTTGTTAATAAAATGTATCTTCTCCTCTAATCCTCCCTATGCTGTGTTTCATACATAAGAACACTTCTTTGGAAGTAATTCTTATTTCTGTCGAATGTGCTTCCAAGGAAATCTTTAGTATCAGAAGAAAACCATGTATAAATTGTACAACAATGACTTAGACTTTTGTGTGAATCTCCATTTGGCAGGAATGTTTATATTGTATTCAGCACACTGACTTGAAAATAAGTTTCAGTGAAATCTGCTTCTAAGTAAATATATTTGGATTAGAATTACTGCTTTCTGCTGGGCGAGTTTGCACTTCTGTTTCACTTAGTTTTCTACAGAATGACATAATTAGGGACAAAACTCAAGATGTTATAAAATGTATGAACAGTGGCCAGAAGAGCAGAGTCAAATCTTTATTGAAATACTGTTTGACCTTGGGCAAGTCTCTTCACCTCTCTGTGCCTTGGGACTAGTTCATATACTATGCTTTTGTTATGGGGAGAAGCCATGCAGAATGCTAATTACAGCATTGACATGTTACAAAAATCAATGTTTTTCTAATAGTTAGCACTGCCCAGAGAGCTTTGGCTGTTGGGCGGTATAGAAATTAAACAAATAAACAACTGTGTATGAAGTTCAATGATAGCTTTAACTTTGAAGAATGTAATACAGGAAAGTTATGCTGGCTTGAGTCCTTTACCAGCCAAGCAGAATTTGCTAGCAAAAGGACTTTTCCCCTGCACTGCAGTCCCCATTGTACCCCCACATCTGTTGCAGAGGGTGGGAGGAGATGGGGGAAATCTCCCTTAGTGACACTTAGGGGAAGCTCTGCATGCAGTGTTGCATTTAAGCTAGCTGAAAAACATTTTTAGTTTCTGGATGGATCTTTAATCTTTCCATTTTATCTATCTATCTATCTATCTCTCTATCTCCTGCCTTTTTCCTACAAAGGGCTCAAGGCAGCTTACATCCTCCTCCTCCATCTTATCCTCACAACAACAACCCTGTGAGGTAGGCTGGGCTGAGAGTGTGACTGGCCCAAAGTCACCCAGTTGGCTCCATGGCTGAGCGGGGACTCGAACCCAGATCCTCTGAGTCCCAGTCCCATGCTCTTCACCACTATGCCACACTGGCTCTCTCTCATTTTCCTCTTGTGTGCTTTCCTAACCAGTTTTGTGATTGGGAAGAAAAAGATGTAACTTAAGAACATATTATTTAGGAAAAATGGAAGCTTCTGGGCCATCATAACTTTTGCCGGGGTCGTCCTAGCTGATATTTTGCAGGTGGTCTTTCATTTACAGGAGCAAATCCTGCATTATTGATTCCATTGTCCTTCTTCAAATACACCTTCATAGTATAAAAGTGCTGTCTAATAATTATATCACTGAGACATATGAGGAAGATGCTTAAGATTCCCATAAGCCACCATGGTTTTATTCACATGTGGGACTCGCATATTTGCTGGCTGCCATTTTGAATATAAATACCATGACAGAGGTATACCCTGGTGTATTGTGCTGGCAAACCCAAGTGTCATGGGTTGTTAAAGATAACCCTAGAACAACCTATGAGAAATAATTATTTTCACGTCTGCTTCCCACACAGGTGTTTTCACAACTGTGCTAAGGTTCCTAAGATTGTTCACACTAGCCTAGACTGCATCAGTGTATACGTGAAATTAATTTTTCTCTTCAATGTGCAGAACTTTGCATTATGATTGTGATTATTACATTACATTTATACCCTGCCTTTCTTCCTCTTGCAAGGAAACTAGAGCAACTTATACCATTTTATCCTCACAACAATGATCCTATGAGGTAGGTTTGACTGGAAGTGTGTGCGTGGCCCAGAGTCTCCCAATGAGCTTCATGGCTGAATGAGGACCTTCTCAGTCCCAGTCCAACACTCTTAACCATCACATTTAGTTACATTACTCCTTTTGGTAATTTTAATGCCCATTTACCCAGTTTGAAAAGAGTCTTTGGGGGCTTTTGGCAATCCCCTTTTATAACCACCCTAATAATTTTGTGCTTTCTTCAAAATTGGCATCTCCTTCCTTCTAACTTGAAATCATTTAAGACAAATTTGGTGCTCATCCTGATATAGATCATTGAGGCATGTCCCTTGTAGTGTCCCTTCATTGCTGGAATTGACCGCCTATTTCTGTTCTCCATCTCTTTTCTTTAATGATCCAGACAAGGACTTGTTGCTTTATCCCATAACTATATTTGCTCACAGCCCCCTTTTTACTCTTGAAAATATGTAATATTCAGTGGGCAGCCTTAATCCATGTGCTTTTTGACACCTTCAAAAAATTTTAATCATTAGCAAAACTGGACTTCCTTTGCAGAAATCATGTTGATTCTTCTTCAGCAAGACTGATTCTTTCTGTATACTTGGCAGTTTTCTCTTTAATTATGCCTTCCATCAATTTACCCAGTTAAGCTAACTGACCTGGAATTTCCTGCATGTGCCTTGGCCACAGCAGCTGAACCTGGGGACAAGTTGCAGTTTCTTAGAAGATAAGCAATTGCATGTTTGAGTCCTTTGGGATTTGAGGTGAACACCTTCTGGGGCCAACAGGTACAGCCTGGTAGACACCAGGTTGGACAAAGCTAATTGAAGTGCCCAGGACAGAGCTCCACAGCACCCCATTCAGAAGGTCCCTCCAACTTGGAGAGGAACCATTCATGATCTGCAGTTTTCTAACAAGCTCTGAATCTACTAGTTTTAACGGTTTGCTAACCAATATTCTACCTTGCTCAAATACTTTGCTTGTAATGAAGATAAATTATTCCTACAGTGTTCTAAGCTAGGAACCAAGTGAAAAACAAAACAACCCAAAGTTGATTAGTATGACAGGATATACAGCCTTCTGATCGCTGCATTGTTGTCAAGATGCTTTCAACCGCACTCCTTTATAATCCATTGTTGTAACTTCCTTTGTATTCAGGCTAGATCGTCTAGAAACTAGGCAAGCAAATCTGCTAGATTCTCCTTTTCTCCCCTTTTGGAAGACCTGGTGAAATTTGCTGGTCTCCAGTCCTGTGGTGTCTCATCTGTTCTCCAAGATTTGTCAAAGGTGATAGAAGTTATAAAATATCTCAACAAGTTGTTTTGGCATGCTTGGATGCAGTTCATTTGCCCACTGAAGAGCTCGCTTCAGTTGCTTAGACATTTACTATTCAACTTATTAGTTTTGAAATGCAGTCTTGTTTTTTCACCAGCCATTTAAGGTAGCCAAACTACTCTGCATTAGCACTGTAGACTTGCTGGCTAATTGTACCAATGCCATACAAATTAAATAAATAAAATAACCAGTCGTGTTAGTTAATGTGAGATTTTGCACAGTTCTTTTTTGAGAGAAGACAGGCAAAATTGTTACAAATTTGGATGACAGTGATAAAAGTGATTTCACGACTAAAGATTCATCATTTGATGGTAATTATTTAGTGAATTTTGGTAGTGCTTGTAGTTTAGCAGTTACATTACCACTGTTATGAATGGTCATAATTCTTGTTTTGCATACTAGTGCAAACAGACTGTTGTCTCAGGACCACATGGGCCTGCAAAGATGGGTCGCTCCAAACACCCTGGACTGTATTTAGTTTCCTCAGTCCCCAAGAGATGTTCAGAAACACCTTTCTCTGCCACTGCTAGTAGTGCAGAACATGCAGCCTGTATCTGGATTGCACATTTAACTCCTAGTCCCGAGCCAAAATCACCTGCCCTCTTATTGTATATATTTGAGCTTTGCACTGAAATATCACAGACTACTTAAATTTCATGGCCTTTTGGCCCTGCCAGTTACAGTTTTTCTTTCTGTACCCTCCCTCCTCCATATAATCTTCCTGTTAGGAACCATACTTCATGTACAGTATATCATAGAAGTGAGTACACCCCGCACATTTTGTAAATATTTTATTATATTTTGTTTAATATTTTATTATATGGGCTGGATGAGGGCCAACAAACTGAGGCTCAATCCTGACAAGACGGAGGTCCTGTTGGTGGGTGGTTCGGGCTTCGGAGTGGGGGACCTGACCCTAGTCTTAGAAACATAGAAACAGAGCAAGTCAGAAGGGGCCTCCTGGGCCATCTAGTCTGACCTCCAGCACCAGCCGCCTCCGCTCATGACATGCCCACCATGTGCATGTCCAGCCTATCTTTGAACACCCTCACCGATGGGGCCTCAACGACCTCCCGTGGAAGCCCATTCCACGCCCTCGGGGTCCTAACTGTCAGGAAGTGCTTCCTGGCATCCAAATTGAACCTTGGCTCCCTGAGCTTTGCTCCATTGGAGCGCGTCCTGCTTTCCTCTGCAGGGGAGAACAGGCCTCTCCCCATCTCCATGTGACACCCCCTCACATACCTGTATGTTGCCAACATATCCCCTCTGAGTCTCCTCTTCTCCAAGCTGAAGAGACCCAGTTCCCTCAGTCTCGCCTCATACCCCATCCCCTGCAAACCAGCCACCATCCTTGTGGCCCTACACTGCACTGACTCCAACCTGGCTATATCCTTTCTGTAATGAGGGGCCCAAAACTGAACACAATACTCCAGTTGCGGGCGCACCAGAGTCATGTAGAGTGGTAGTAATACCTCTCTTGATTTAGAAGCCACACTTCTGGCTATGCAACCAAGGGTGGCATTCGCCCTCTTGACCACCGCCTCACACTGCTGACTCATGTTTAGCCTGCGGTCAACCAGTACCCCGAGGTCCCTTTCACAAGTGCTGCTCTCCAGCCACTTGTCCCCTAACCTGTACTTATGACAGCTATTCCTATGCCCCAAGTGCAAGACCTTGCACTTCTCCACATTGAACGCCATCCTGTTGTCTCCTGCCCACTTCCATAGTCTGTCCAGATCCTTTTGGATCTGGAGTACCTGCTCCTCAGTTGTGGCCACTGCTCCAGTTTTAGTGTCGTCTGCGAATTTGATCAGCAGACTGTTCACCCCTTCTTCCATGTCGTTAATGAAAAGATTAAACAGGATCGGCCCCAGGACAGAGCCCTGGGGGACCCCGCTTGTCACTGGCTGCCATCCCGACGATTCCCCGCTAATGGTTACCTTCTGCTTTCGGTCAGTCAACCATGCCCTAATCCACCGGACAGTGCTTTGGTGTATCCCAAAACTCCTCAGTTTCTCCACCAGGATATCATGGGGCACTTTGTCAAAGGCCTTGCTGAAATCCAGGTATACCACATCCACTGCATCCCCTCCATCCAGCCATCTTGAAACCTTGTCATAGAATTCCACAAGGTTTGTCTGGCAAGACCTGTTTCTGCGGAAGCCATGTTGTGTGGCTGTCAGCCTCCCTTCCCTATCTAGCATCACTAGATCGCTCTCTATTATGAGCCTTTCCATTGTTTTTCCTACAATGGACGTAAGGCTAATCGGTCTATAATTCCCCATGTCCTTCCTACTACCCTTTTTGAAAATTGGGACCACCGATGCCACCCTCCAGTCCTCTGGAACTTCACCTGTTCTCCACGAGGCCTCAAAAATGGAGGCCAGCGGGCGTGAGAGAATCCCTGCCAACTCTCTAAGTACTCTCGGGTGTAACCCGTCAGGGCCTGGCGCCTTTGTAATGTCCAATGCCCTGAGGAGCCCCTCGACTTCAAGGGGGGTGACTCTAATCTCTGCCCCTAAGTCCCCAGCCTCATCCAATCTCCTATACGGATATCCCCCGTCCTGCTTTGGGGAGAACACAGAGGCAAAATAGTCATTTAGCATCTGTGCCTGTTCCCTCATGTCAGTCACTGGATCTCCTTCCTCCTTATTTAGTGGTCCCACCACTTGTCTCCCCTTCCTTTTCCTATTTACATGCTGGAAGAAGCCCTTTTTGTTGCTCTTGATATTCTTGGCAAGTCTCAGCTCATAATCAGCCTTAGCCTTGCGAAGAATCCTTCTGCAACGGGCCTCCTCCTCCCGGTATACCCTTTTGTCTATTTCCCCCAGTACCCATTTCCTATGGAGGCTCTTCTTTCGTCTAATCCCCCTAACCACCTCCTTTCGCATCCATGGCGGCACTCTCCTCCGCCTCCCCACCTTACTGACTAGAGGTATTGTCAGGGCTTGCGCCTGCAAAACCTCCCTTTTGAGTGCCATCCACCCCTCCTCAACTGGCTTACCTTCCAGTAACCTATCCCAGGAGACTTTCCCCAGCCTGGCCTTCAGTTGGCCAAAGTTGGCCCTCTTGAAGTCCCAGCTTCTAGTGCTCGCCCTGCTGCACGGCCCCAGTCCTCTGATCTCAAAGCAAAGGATGGAGTGATCACTCGCATCCAGAGCTCCCCTAATCTGTACTTCATCTATCAGCTCCTCCCTATTGGTCAAGACCAAGTCCAGGATGTTTCCCCCCCTCGTCGCCTCTCGGACCCTCTGTGTGAAAAACCCACCCTCTAGAGCTTCTAGGAAGCGACATGACCTGGCTGTCACCGCCGAGTGAGTCTCCCAAGTAATATCTGGGAGATTGAAATCCCCCATAATTACTGTGTCTCTCCCCCGAGATATCCTTAGAATCTGGCCTGTCAGGACATCATCCAGGGTCTCAAGTTGACCTGGAGGGCGATAACATACCCCCACTGTCAGGTCCCTTTCCCTGTCAAAACCCCTAAGTTTCACCCAGACTGCCTCTACCGAATCCCCATCTGTGCTGCACTCTATCTCACTGCATCCTATCCCTTCCCTGACATATAAAGCCACACCCCCACCTCTCTTTCCCTTCCTGTCCTTTCTAAAAAGGTGATACCCTTCTATGTTCACATTCCAGACTTGCCTTTCATCCCACCAAGTTTCTGTGATTCCCACCAGATCATATCCTCCTATTCCCAGGAGAGCTTCAAGCTCTTCCTGCTTATTACCCATGCTCCTAGCATTGGTGTACATGCACCTCAACTCCTTCCCACTGCTTCCTTTCCTTGGAGTGCCCAGCATCCTCCTTCCTCCCATCCTCCCTGGTACCTGGCCCCTCTCTGTAGAAGTCCTGTCAGTCCCTGCAGTATCTCTAAAGCCCTGCTCCCAGAGCCCCGATCCTCCCTGCACACTTGTCCAGTGCAGACACGTTACTGGGGGGCCTGAAACCCCCCCCCCACTGGCTCAGTTTAAAGTCTTCCGGATGAAGCTCGCTAGAGCATCTCCAAAGGACCTTTTCCCCATCCTCGTGAGGTAACCCATCCCTTGCCAGAAGTCCATTGGCAAGAAAACGAGTGCCGTGGTCGAGGAACCTGAAGCGTTCCTTCTGGCACCACACCCTAAGCCAGTCGTTCACCTCAGAGGCCCTCCTGTCCCTTCCTGTCCCAAATCCCCGGACAGGTAAGATTGGGCCTTCAGCTCCCTGAGTTTCTTCCCCAAGGCCGAAAAGTCCCTGGTGATCCCGACCACCCCCTGCCTGGCCACGTCGTTTGTGCCCACATGGATCACCAGGAGTGGCTGGTGACCCCCGGAGCGAACAAGACGCTCCACTCTGTCCTTCACGTGCCGGATGCGTGCGCCCGGCAGGCAGCAAACCTCCCTTGTCTCAAGGCTGGGGCGGCACACTGCCGCCTCAGTGCCCCTCAGCAGGGAGTCCCCAACAACTATCACCCGCCGCCGTACCTTCTCGGTGCTGGTGGGCAGCCGTGCCCTGGTCCTCGCCTCTCCTGCAGTGGCTCCCTTGCCTCCTGATGTCCCAGGCTGGGGGTCCTGCTGGTCCCCTGAGGCCTCCTCAGCCCCAGCCTCCCCAAGTGGAGAGAACCTGTTTCCCAGCTCCAGATTGGTGCCAGGAGAAGGAGGAGGCCGTGCTGGCCTCCTCCTCCTGTGGGTGACATACCTCCATGTCTCTGCAGCTGCTCCTCCCATGGTCTTTCCCTCAGCCCTCTGTCGAGAGGGGGGCTGCTGCGGGGGGGCCTGAAGAGCTCTCTCGGCCCTCAAAAACAGAGTTTTAATTGGAACAACTTGCACTGTTGCCGATGGGGATGGGAATGGGGATGGGAATGGGGTCTTGAATGGGGTTGCACTCCCTCTGAAAGACAGGGTCCGCAGCTTGGGAGTACTCCTCGACCCGGAGTTGACCTTGGTAACCCAAGTGTCAGCAGTGGTGAGGAGTGCTTTCCATCAGCTTCGGCTGATCCATCAGCTGCGTCCCTTCCTGGAGTTCGACTGCCTGGCGACGGTGACTCATGCGTTGGTGACTTCCCGGCTAGATTACTGTAATGTGCTCTACGTGGGGCTACCCTTGAAGACGGTCCGGATACTTCAACTGGTGCAAAACAGAGCTGCCAGGGTGCTGACGGGGACTGGGCGTGGTTCTCATATCACCCCAGTTCTCCGTCAGTTTCACTGGCTTCCCATTGAAGTCCGGGCCCAATTGAAGGTGTTGGTTCTTACCTATAAAGCCCTTAACGGCTTGGGTCCTGGTTACCTAAAGGAGCGCCTGCAACCATATACGCCCTCCCGCCCCTTACGATCTGCAGCTGATGCTCTCCTCCGGGAACCCTCTGTGAGAGATATAAGGAGGGTGAGCACCCGGAGGAGGGCTTTCTCTGCGGTGGCGCCCCATCTATGGAATGCGCTCCCCAGAGAGGCTTGCCTGGCGCCGTCTTTATTTGCTTTTCGGTGCCAGGCGAAGACCTTTTTATTTAAGCAATATTTTAAATGTTAAATTATTTTAGATTAGATTTTATATTGTATTTGTATGTTTTAATTCGGACCTTGAGATGGGCCAGTTTTTAATATTGTGTATGCTTTTAATGTTTTTTTGAGGTTGTAAGCCGCCCCGAGGCTTGTGGCAAGGGGCGGCATATAAATCTGTTAATAAATAAATAAAATATCTTTTCATGTGACAACCCTGAAGAAATGACACTTTGCTACAATGTAAAGTAGTGAGTATACCGCTTGTGTAACAGTGTAAATTTGCTGTCCCCTCAAAATAACACACAGCCATTAATGTCTAAACTGCTGGCAACAAAAGTGAGTACACCCCTAAGTGAAACTGTCCAAATTGGGCCCAAAGTGTCAATATTTTGTGTGGCCACCATTACTTTCCAGCACTGCCTTAACCCTCTTGGGCACGGAGTTCACCAGAGCTTCACAGGTTGCCACTGGAGTCCTCTTCCACTCCTCCATGACGACATCATGGAGCTGGTGGATGTTAGAGACCTTGCGCTCCTCCACCTTCCATTTCAGGATGCTTCACAGATGCTCGATAGGATTTAGGTCTGGAGACGTGCTTGGCCAGTCCATCACCTTTACCCTCAGCTTCTTTAGCAAGGCAGTGGTTGTCTTGGAGGTGTGTTTGGGGTCGTTATCATGTTGGAATACTGCCCTGTGGCCCAGTCTCCGAAGGGAGGGGATCATGCTCTGCTTCAGTATGTCACAGCACATGTTGGCATTCAAGGTTCCCTCAATGAACTGTAGCTCCCCAGTGCCGGCAGTACTCATGCAGCCCCAGACCATGACACTCCCACCACCATGCTTGGCTGTAGGCAAGGCACAGTTGTCTTTGCACTCCTCACCTGGTTGTCGCCACACATGCTTGACACCATCTGAACCAAATAAGTTTATCTTGGTCTCATCAGACCACAGGACATGGTTCCACTAATCCATGTCCTTAGTCTGCTTGTCTTCAGCAAACTGTTTGCGGGCTTTCTTGTGCATCATCTTTAGAAGATGCTTCCTTTTGGGATGACAGCCCTGCAGACCAATTTGATGCAGTGTGCGGCATATGGTCTGAGCACTGACAGGCTGACCCACCACCTCTTCATCCTCTGTAGCAATGCTGGCAGCACTCACACGTCTATTTCCCAAAGCCAGCCTCTGGATATGACACTCAGCATGTGCACTCAACTTCTTTGGTCGACCATGGTGAGGCCTGTTCTGAGTGGAACCTGTCCTGTTAAACCGCTGTATGGCCTTGGCCACCATGCTGCAGCTCAGTTTCAGGGTTATGAATGTTTGGGTTATGAACAACCTGTACTTAGTGCCATGTTGGGTATTACATGAGTGGAGCTGGTTGGAGCTGGGGTCAGACTAGATGGTCCAAGAGACCCCTTCTGACTTGCTCTGTTTCTATAAACGCTATATGACTATCTCTACAGAAAAGTGGTGAATATTTCTAGGGAGCCATGCAACATGTTTGGTGACACATCCGTGGCATCCTAGTTCCCTAGAGATAACGTATTCACGGCTTTTCGTTCTGAAGCATCAGCTCAAGCATTCCCAAGCCAGTGTGTTTCGGAGCACATGTAGGGTGCGCAGTTCTCTGTTGGTTTTTCTTTTAACATTTGCCCTTAGCTGCTGTAAGCTAAGGCTTATATTGCTGTGAATCGCCCCGAGGCTTTGTTGCAATGGGGGTGGCACACAAATGTTCTAAATAAGTAAGTAAGTAAGTAAGACCATTTATGATGAGAAAAAAGAAAATGACTGTTCAAGCAACCCCTGTTTCAAGAAAGCAGCTCCGGTGGTAACCCACCCCACTCCAGCAGCACAGTTGAACCCTGACTCTCCAGCTCCTGGCCCCTCTCCATCTTCAGTTAATGCTAGGCTTAAAGTTACCTCAAGAGTATTCCAAACTGTTTCTTTTATTTGTTTTCTACAGTACTGTATACCCACACACACAGATATGAGATTTGCTCTTGTGTGCTTGTACTCTGTCTCTCTCCAGTACCTGTAGGTACCCTATTATTACTGTATTATTATCATGATTGCAACACTGTATTGTTTTTAAGATGTTTTAGTGAATATGAAAGTGTTTTATAAGCATAGAAGGGTAAGAGCCGTATGTATATACTAAATCAAACATATGGCTTATTCATGTGATCCAACTTAAATACAAATTTGACTTAAGCACATTCTCAGGAACAGAACTGATTGGTAACCTGAGGACCACTTTTATCTATAGAATTTGCCAGAATTCATAATAGTGCCATGAATTCATGAATAGTGCCATGAGAAGTGGAGTTTTTTCATTATTAATAATTTTGCTCTGATTTCCCAGGGTTTTTTAAAATAACAAATTTAAAGAAAAATTCTACTTTCTCCCCTCCTACTTCCTTACCCACAGATCACTCCTCCAGATCACTGGGGTTTGTAGTTTACATATTTACACTAAGAGCAAATCAGTTGTTACAGTTGGATTTTGTTTTTTAATGGGGACAAGGAAGGCGGCAAAAAAGAAAGGAAGAAAGAACAGAAAAGAAGAGTATAAAGATGTGCTAGCTGTAAGTTATCACATTTTTATACTGCGCAATATCCAAAGCTTTGTGGACAGTTCACGAAAATTAAATGCAAAAATACAGAGAAAAGCTTAAAAAGTTTAAAACGGGTTCCAGTATCGCCCTAAGAATTGATAGGTGGACCTAGGACCTTCTAGCCCACCAGCCCCTGAAAAGGTGTTCCATATTAGATTATGAAAAGAGGGCAAATTTCAGGCAATTTTACATGGTTTCCAAAATCGCCCAGTTGGCTTCATGGCTGAGCGGGGACTGTAAGGAGTAAAAGAATGGTGCTGATGTCAACTGGGATCTGTTTTGTATTATTTGCCGTATTCATAGAAACAGTGCCTCACGTCTCTGTTTCCAGCCTCCGCAAATGTGTGTCTGGTGGGCTGAAATGCAGAGTGCTAGACTGACAGGCAACAGCAGCTGCCACTTCTAACACCACTTCCGGACTCCTGTTGATTGATTAACCTCCCAGAACTTTGTTCATGTCTGCAAAAAATAAAAATAAATAAAATAAAGGCATTTGCAGAAAATACATTGGTTGGTGCAGGGCAGGCTTTTCTCTGAATGATATGGAACAAGCTGTTAGCAAAGCTATTCATGTTTGGGATGGATTAATTTATTTTGCTGTCTTCTAAAAAGATTGCTTTACTCTGTTGTCTGCTAAAGCTTCTGAAAATGTTCAAGCTCTGTATGTATGTATGTATGTATGTATGTTTGTTTGTTTATTAGATTTATATCCTGCCTTTTTTCTTACAAAGAATTCAAAGTGGCTCACACCATTCTCTTCCTCCTGCTCTCAGTCTTATCCCCGCAAAAGCCACTCTTTGAGGTAGGCTGGCTGAGAGTCTGTGGTGGTCTCAAAGTCACCCAGTTGGCTCCGTGGCTGAGCAGGGACTCGAACCTGAATCGCCTGAGTCCCAGATCTGCACTCTTAACTGCTAGACCACACTGGCTCTCTTATAGCATGGCGCTTTATTCTCTTAGGATCCATTCACCATGTTTTTTCTCATTTACAATGTTTGTATGTCACCCCATAGCATAAAGTTCTCTGGGCAACTTACAATAAACATGAACACAGTTTAAATGAACATTGCATCAGAAGTTATAAACTATGGCAACAAGGCACAGCTCACAATACCCCAAAATTAAACACAGATTGTAAAACTGAGAGACCCAGATGGCACGAGTTGCTTGGAGGGCCTGGGTGGACAGAAGGTTCTCCTGGCTTTAGAAAAGACCGTCATGATGGCAGCAGGCAAACCCCCCTGCAAAGGCTAACTGGACTCTACTGGAAAAAGGCTCTGTCAGGTAAAGCTGATTAGTTTCAGTTCTGTTGACCTTTTTCCTCCAGTACTTCACCTAAAATCCAGCTTTGTTAATATAAAGGCTTTCTAGTTATTATTTGCTTTTATTTTTGGTCCACCAAGGACTCTGTGTGTTTTACAGGTCCAGGGAACAGCTGGAGTTTATATTTCTACAAAATTGGCCACTGTTTATTTCTGTATCCTGGGAGTCATCCTGAAACCTCCGTAGCATGTAGAAGTACAGTGGTCCCTTGGCTCACAAACTTAATCCATTCCAGGACTCTGCTCATGACCCAAATTTGTTGTGAGCGAAGTCAAATTTCCCCATAAGGTTCAGTGTAAATAAGGTGAATTCATTCTGTAACCATTTTTTTAATCACAAAAATTTGAAGCAAAGTGACAACAACAAAGATCGTGGCCATCTCCCCCCCCCCCCGCCCCGCGCACAACCGCGCTTGTGTTCCTTGCACAAGCAAGACTGAGATCGTGGCCATAGACCAGTGCGATCATGGGCGTGCTTGGGCAGGGAAGACGGGCGCAATCATCACCTGATGCAGAGTTCAAGACCTGAGGCAGTTTTTTCCTGAAATTTCTGTTCACGACCCAATTTGGTCATGAACTGAGGTGTTTGTGAGCCAAGGTACCACTGTACACCCTAATCAGAGTACTGCCTGCTACATCCCCCCTCAAGTATGTGACTAAATGCTGACACCAGGGGTTCAATATCAGGCAGTTCCCCCACCTCTTCGCTTTCTTTGCTGTCAGACTTAGTGACATGTCCTGAAGAACTCAAAGCTTTACACTCTTGTAACTTTCTGGTTGGCCCAATAAATGTGTTGCCCCAATATTACACTTGTTTTTTTTCCTTATGGTCAACGTGGTGTCACATTTGTATGGTAGGCACATATATGCTAATTTAAGTCTTCAGTCTGTGGAATAGAAGTGGGAATAGCATAATGTTCTGCCTGGTAAAGCAAATGTCTGTTAGGAGACCTGAGGGTAACTGTTGCAAAGACCATTAAGGGAACTAATCATAGAGGCTTGGATGGATGTGAGGACTCCCTGGCAGTGGCCTCTGGCTCAGCTGAATGAACAGGATGGCATCTGCACCACCTGTTGGTAGAGGTGTCCAGTCTTCCCTCATAAACAATAACTGCATATGCAGTTGCTGTGTATCTTCTATGATTTATTGTAGAAAGGTGCAGGTTCCCCTTCATACCTTTCACACAGGGTACTGGTAATACCTCTTTGCTAGGCTTTTCCAAAGAAAAGGTGCAGTCCATCTAAAGGCACTTGGAATTTCAAGGGGATTAATAAGCATGTGCTTAACCTTCTCCCCTTGGAATCTGTGGGACTTCAAGATAGATAGTTTTATTTATATCTTGCTTTAACAAAACAAAATGAACTCCTGTGGAACATTTGTTACTTGGTAACAGATCTTCAGGAATAGGTGCTGCTTTTAAATTCACCAGAAGTAAACAGTTACTTGGACATGAATCGATGTGCTTCGACATGAATCAAATGGTTACTGAAATTTAAGGACAAAGGTACAACTAGTTGTCACGTTTTTCTCATTTAGATTCTGTATCAGTTTATTTGTTTACAGCTGATATTCAGTTGTTTTATTGACACTTTATCTAATTTCAATGTTTTCAATTGTCCCAGAAAATCCTTTCATGAGGTAATCCTGTATTTTGTCAAGGTAGAACTTAAAATAAGCTTCATAAATTGAAACTACTTAACTGAAATGCAGTGTTCCTATAAAGTAATATTTTAGTGGGTTTTGTTAACTTTGCTTAAGTTAGATATCTGTACACAGCTCTGCCTCCCTCCTTGTAGTCACGGAGCAGCTTACAAACATTAGTGGAAGTTCATTTCCTATCTCCTCCCTCTAGTGTCCCACAGAAACATAATTTCTTCGTCGTGGCCTCTGTGCATCACACACATGGGTTCTGCGCCTGCGCAGTGCCTTTGGCCAGACGATTAAAAGCTAACGGTTTCTTTGGCGGGAGACTCCACTCCCCCTCCCCCCTTGGGACTATATAAAGGAGTGGAGAGTCCGCCATTTTCCAGTCTTTGCGACCGCCGTTCGTTGTGCCTCGTGCCGCTTCGCTCTCGCTTAGATCGTTACTTACCTCTTCTTTGTTCGAAAATCTCCCTGTTTTTCTCCAAGTTATTCATCCTGTTGATATTCCTGTTAAGTATACTCACTTTGTTCGTTCTTTGTGCACTTCTCTTCTGTTTCTACAAAAAAAAAAAAAATTATTATAAAAATATTACTTTCCCGCTTTACTATCTTCTTTTTTCACCTTTCTACGATGGCGCAACGGGCGGCGTTCCGCAAGTGCGGGGGGTGCGGCTCTAAAATGCCTGCGGCTGACCCGCACAATCTGTGTCTCCTGTGCCTAGGGGAGGGGCACAGAACCGATAAATGCCGCCATTGTTTGGCCTTCTCAAAACAAGCGAGGAAGAACCGGGAGAACCGCCTCCGCAAGTTATTGTGGGATCAGGCGCTCCGCCAATCGGACCAGATTGTGGCTAAAACCACAGCCTTAGCCCCGCCCGAAGGCCGTCCAGCCTCGGCTGATTTGCCACAGCGTCCGGCTTCCTCTTCGGCTACTCCACCCTCACACCCTTCGGTTGAAGGCGCTTTGAGCATGGCCGACCAATCTGCTCTGAAAAAGCAGGAGAAAAGGAAGCACAGTGATCCAGAAAAACATACTGTGCACAAGAAGGCCAGAAAGGATAAGGCTAGTAAGCCTTCTAAAAAACCGAGAGATCCCGAACGCCCAAAACATCGACATTCGGGTTCGACGGCCTCCTCGGTACCGATGCCGGTCTTGGATCCGACGCATTCGACTCCGGCCATCCAGGCGGCGATGAGGGTCACTCCGCCAGCCTCACCACACCCTCCAGAGCCTAGGGTGCAAGAAGACCCGCATCATGGCTCCGTTTCCGACGGTGAAATAAGGGATTCTCCCCCTCGGGTGCGATTCCCCGACACCGATGCCGTCTGCTCCTCTTGAGGCTGAACCCGCCTTTTCACCACCTAGAAGCCGAGGGAGCCGCTCCTCCGACATACGGTCGGACGACTGGTACCAGTCACGGTATTCCTCGGTACCGAGGCGGGAGGAACACCATTCTATGGCTTACTATCCAGCTCCCAGAGGTCGGTCATCACCGCCAGCTCCTAGGGACCGCTTCCAACCGGCACCTAGAGACACTCCGAGACCTCCATCCAGAGCGAGCAGATCTGAGTCTCCAGCGGAGTCCTCCTCTAGTACCCCTCCACCATACTGGATGGAATCCAATGAATCGGATGTCGATTCGACCTCCCCAGAGGCAGCGGTTTCCTCACAAGGCCCTGGGTCACCAGAGGAACCATACACCTCGTTTTCGGAGCTTATGGCGAGACTGGTAAAATCTCTAGAGATTGAAGCACACCAGCAACCAGGACCGAGTACTGACCGCTTTTATGATGTGGTCAGGGGAGAACAATCCACATCGATTGCCCTGCCGCTGATCACAACCTTGCGGCAAGCTATGGTCCAACCATGGGACCTCCCGGCCCACCCTCAACCGACATCGCGCCAATACGAATCCATGTATCGAGTCCGAGAGGAGGACATCCCATTTCTCCTCCGGCACCCCAAGCCGAATTCGGTTGTTGTCGAATCCTCCCAGGGCCGGGAGGCACGCGGACATACATCACCCCGTGATAAAGAGGGCAGGAAGGTGGATTCCTTAGCGCGCCGGGTCTACGCAGCATCCGGGCTCGGACTGCGAATTTCAAACTATGAGGCGACCCTGGCGCGCTATCAATACTTCTTGATGCAGCGCCTCGACAGCATCATTTCCACCTTCCCGGGGAACCAGGCAGACCTAGCAAAGACCTTTGTGAGGGAAGCAATGCAGGTGGCGGTACAACAATTATCGACAGCCCGCCACCACGTCGATACCGATTCGAGGTCCCTCGTAGGCGCCATCTCTCTCCGCAGACATGCCTGGCTGAGGAATTGTAATTTTCCGGAAGAGATGAAACGCCGAATAGAGGATATGCCTTTCGACGGGTCCGGCCTGTTCAATCTGAAGACGGACAGTAAATTAAAAAAGATACACGAATCCAGGATGACGGCCCGTCGGATGGAGCTACAATCCCAACCGCGACGTAAGTGGCCATGGCCCCGCCCTCAATTCCGCCAGCAGTACCAGTCTCGACAACAACAACAGCCTCATCAACGTCAACAGCGCCGCAGGCAACCATCCCAGCGCTTCCAACAAACGCGTTGCCGCTTTGACGTCGACCGGCGCCAGCGCTGACGGGGCGAGCGAACCCTTCTCCTCCCATCTACACCCTTCCCCCTCTCTTTTGGGGACCGATTGAAAAGTCGGCTCCCCATTTGGGAGACCATTACATCTTATGGTTGGGTGTTATCCATCATTCGACACGGATATAGAATCGAATTCGATGTCGTTCCATCACCGAGTCCTATCCGCTTTATTGCAGCCTCGTCGGTTTTACTAGACGAAGTTAACCAGCTGCTTGCTAAAGGAGCGATCATTCAGCTACCGCCCTCGGATGGACTCCATGGATTCTATTCCAGGTATTTTACCGTTCCGAAGCGGGATGGAGGTCTCCGACCAATTCTGGACTTGAGAGCGTTAAATGCGTTCATTGTGCCTAAAAAATTTCGGATGACCACGTTACAAAATATCCTCCCGCTGTTAGGAAGAGGAGATTGGTTCGCCTCACTTGACTTGAAGGACGCCTACTTCCACATCGCTATTCATCCACAACATAGGCGATTCCTTCGCTTTGCGGTAGATTCCAGTATCTACGAATTCAAGGTGTTACCGTTTGGGCTGGCCACTGCACCACGCGTTTTTACGAAGTGTATGGCCCCTGTCTGTGCATACCTTCGACTGCACGGAATCCAAATTTTCCCATACCTTGATGATTGGCTGTTGGTTTCAGAGACTAGAGAGGAACTTACCTCAGCGGTCCAGTCTTCGTGTGCTCTCTTACAAGACTTGGGACTCTGTATTAATCGACAGAAATCTTCCCTGCTTCCTACACAGGTGATCAACTTTATTGGAGCCACACTGGATTCGACGGTGGCAAGAGCCTTCCTCCCGCAGCAGAGACAAGATGCCATTGCAAGACACATCGCTCGAATCCGACGACAAAGGACCGTCCCTGCGCGATCCATTCAGAGACTACTGGGACATATGTCAGCTGCGATTGCTGTAGTTCCTCATGCCAAGCTCCGCCTGCGACCACTACAGCTATTCTTCAACGGGATCTTCCAACCGCAAAGGGACCCACCCACCAAACGACTGCGAATTCCCTCTTCGGTTCTACAGTCGCTCTCATGGTGGACAGATCCAGCGAATCTGAATACGGGCGTCCCGTTTCGACCTCGGTACCCTACGATATCCATCGGTACCGACGCGTCCCTTTCGGGATGGGGAGCCGTGTGTTCCAATCTCCGCACTCAGGGGACTTGGAATCCTACAGATGCCAACAATCATATCAACTTCCTCGAACTACTTGCTATCTTCAAAGCCCTACAGTCGTTCGAAGACGTACTTCGACACCAAGTAGTCCAGGTCTTGTCGGACAACATGACTGCGGTGTTTTACTTAAACAAGCAAGGAGGCACTCGATCCCGAACGCTGGCCCACCTAGCGATGCAGATCTGGGACTGGTGCATCCCGCGGGACATTACGCTGCTGGCAGTCCACCTAGCAGGCACGGACAACACAGAGGCAGATCTCCTAAGCAGACACATGTCATGCTCACACGAATGGGAGCTAGACCCTCGAATTCGAGACGAGCTGTTTCACCTTTGGGGCGTACCGGACATAGATCTCTTTGCCACCCGTCACAACAGGGTGTGCGAGACATACCGCTCCAGAGCAGGGATAGGACGGGGATCGTCCGGAGACGCTTTTATGATCCCCTGGAACGGCAGGACTTTTTATGCCTTCCCACCCATTCCCCTCATCATGCGAGTTCTGGCAAAGATTGTCCACGAAAAAGCAACGGGGCTCCTAATAACCCCTTGGTGGCCCCGTCAACCGTGGTTCTCAACTCTCCTTCACATATCATGGGACGAATTCATCCACCTACCGCATCTCCCTTACCTGATCACCCAGGAAGAGGGCACAATCCGACACCCCGATCTCCTGTCGCTGAAGCTCACTGCCTGGCGAATCCGATGATCGGATCCAATGTATCGGCATTGACACACACTCCGTCTGCCGGTACTGCCCATTCGATCCCCATGTCTCCGCAGCTGCAGTATATTCTCGATTCTGCGTTGAGACCATCCACGAGGAAGTCGTATGCTGCAAAATGGCGCAGATTCTCTGTTTTCGCCGACTCCCACTCGTTTCCGGCCATGTCGGCATCGATACCGCAGATCCTACAATTTCTTTTTGAATTGCACCGATCTGGACTGAAACCTTCCTCGATCAAAGTATATACAGCGGCGATCTCTCACTATCGGGGGACTGTCCAGGGCTTCTCCATTTTTTCCCAACCCCTGATAAAGAGATTTTTGAGAGGACTCTGTAATTTACACCCAACAATCAAACCATTCATGCCCACCTGGAGCCTCTCGGTGGTGTTGCAAGCACTGACTAGACCACCCTTCGAACCCATGGTGACAATTGATATGCGCCTCGCTTCCTGGAAGACTGCCTTTTTAGTAGCGGTTACTTCAGCCCGTAGATCTTCGGAACTTTGTGCTCTTAGGGTGGATCCTCCATTTATGAACTTTCATAAGGAGAAAGTAGTTTTACGCCTAGACCCTACCTTCCTTCCTAAGGTTGCTACTTCTTTCCATATGCAGCAGGAAATAGTTTTACCAGCCTTTTTTCCTGTACCCTCGAATTCGATAGAGAGGTCGTTACATATGCTAGACGTCCGACGCTGTCTAGCATTCTACAGATCTCGGACGGAGTCTGTTCGGCAATCTAATAGACTTTTTGTTAAATACGCTGAAAATGGCAAGGGCTGCCCGGTCACCCCCCAGCGGCTTGCAAAATGGATAGTTAACACTATTGTCCTGGCCTATCAACTAGCGAAATTGGACTTGCCATCCACTCCAACGGGCCATTCTACCAGGGCTGTTGCTGCCTCATCAGCCTTTGCGTCTGGGGTACCGATGGAAGATGTATGCAGGGCTGCTACCTGGGCCACGCCCTGTACCTTTGCTAAGCACTACAGGCTGGATGTCCGTGCCAGGCAGGACTGCTCTTTTGGCAGAGCTGTCCTTTCATCTGTTCTTCGATGATGACACCTCCCTCCTCCTAATCGGGTAAGCTTGTTATTCTACCCATGTGTGTGATGCACAGAGGCCACGACGAAGAAGAGCAGGTTGCTTACCTGTAACTGATGTTCTTCGAGTGGCCATCTGTGCAGTCACACAACCCACCCACCGACCCCACATGGTGTCATGGGTGGATTCACTCTGTTTTTTTCTCCAGTTCGATACCACCCCCTTCCCTTTTTTCTAAAAAAAAAAAAAAGAGAGAGAGAGAGAGAGAAACTTAGAATTAATTACCAAATACTAAACGAACGTCCGGTCTTCAAGACTGGAAAATGGCGGACTCTCCACTCCTTTATATAGTCCCAAGGGGGGAGGGGGAGTGGAGTCTCCCGCCAAAGAAACCGTTAGCTTTTAATCGTCCGGCCAAAGGCACTGCGCAGGCGCAGAACCCATGTGTGTGACTGCAGATGGTAAGCTGAGGATGGTAAGCTGAGGATCTAACAGGTTGTGACTTGCCCCAGCCATATGAGAAGTATGTAGGAGAGCTAGAAATGGATAGGGGGTGTGTTCAGGTAAAAGAGTCACACACTGAATTAACTTTTTGTGCTTATGGATCAATAGGTAGGTAGGTAGAATAACATCTTCAATTTGTCCTCCCAGGCATACATGTCCAATTAGATTTTGATTAGGAATTGTGTTTATGAATGCATAGTGGAAATACAGCAAATTAATAAACTGCCTTGGTTCTGCTTGAATTGCTCTGCTCTGCATATTCTTTGTATATGAACCAGGCTTGCCAATTCCTGGCATACTGACTGTAAACGTGTGTAAGTTGTCAGATGTCAATAATTTTTGTTTCTCATTTATTATAGTATGTTCATTCCCATTCTCCTATTTCCATCTCTTTGGTCATCCTGAACTTCTAAAGGAAAAGAACCAGGGAGACCAAATGATGATAGCAGCAGTTCTTCTCCTGTCCTGCACGCAAGTGCCTTCCTTGGTGTGTGAATGGACGGAAAGCAATGGCTTGTTAGTGACACAACTTGTCGTTCTCTTGTGGATGTGATACTTTTATTTCTTCCCTAGATGGGCTGGGCTGATGGTAGTGGGTTATTTCCATTTCAGTTTCAGTTGATTGTTCAGTTAGTTTACATAGATCTTTGGGAGGTTCTGGACAAGCATTAGGTGCTGATTCAGTCCTGCTGACTATGTGCTACCTCTTTTACCAAAAGTGGCATGCCTGCTTACACTGGTTACTAAGGAGCTTGGGCAGGCAGAGGTCTTGCACTGATCCTGCTCGAGTGATCCTCTGGATCACTGTGTGAATGGAGTGCTGGACTCGATGGACCTCTGGTCTAAACCAGCATGGCTTTTCTTATGTTCACAGGTTCTTCAAGATGCATTTGGAATGAGAGCTGAAATTGCCCTTTGCCCATTCAGAGCCCAGGTGAGAGGCGCATTAGCTTCCACTTGAGTGGTCCCAGATTATCCATTTTAGATTTCTCCTGTAGGCCTTTTGAGAGTACAGGTCCTATTCCAGAAAACCACCGAAGTGGCCTCAATGAAAATGCATGCTTGGCTTTGAGGTAGAACTGCTGCACGTCCTGTTGCTCCTTTTATAGATGCCTTGCCTGAATTATAAGATGTCTCAATTATTCATGTCCTTGTGTTTTGATCTAGATCTTAGGTCTAACAGGTTCTGGAGAATCAAATGGTTGGGTTTTAGTCCATGGTACTATAATTTCTCAGATTCCTAGATGCTACCCTCAGCCTGAGGGAGCTAGAATCTAATTCTGTAGATATTCAAAATACCTTGCATTGAATTATACTAAATAACACTTTGGAGTCTTAGTGGGTTTTTTGTCCTTCTTCTCTTCTAGTTTTACATGTGATACCCACAAAAATGAGGCTGAGAACGCGGAAAGCGTCTCAGCAATCAAATCAAAACCACACACAGCGTGCATTGAGGGTAAAGAGAAAATACTCAGAGGTGGAAGAGAGCTTACCTGTTGGTGGAGGAAAACCTCAGAAAAATGAAACTGGTTTATTGTCTTCAATAAAAAAGTTCATCAAGGGCAGTACCCCAAAGGTAAGTACTCAGCAACTGTGTCTAATGTTTTGACAGGATTCCAGTACTCTTTTATTTATGTATTTGCGATATTTTATCTCCCACTTAGGTCAAAATCTTCCCATTATGCTTGACAAAAATAAATCCTAAAACTACAATACCTCATAATTTAAAATGTTTCAAAGCACATTGGTTGCAAACCTATACAGATGACCTAAAAATAATTCAGAAAGGCATTAAAATAAAAGGACAATCAGAAAAGAGTAAGAGAGGAGGTTTGGTAGCATTCTCTATAAAGGGGGTTTCCAAAGACATGGGGCTGCAGCTGGAAAAAAAAACCTGTCACTGGTTCCTGTGAGCTTGATCTCCCCGAGTGATCTCACCAGAATTCAGAAACTCTGAAGCTGATTTGGGCTCAGGTAGGCTTCTGTAAGTGCATGTAGTCTTTCAAATAAAGCTCATTTAAGCTTCTAAAGATGTGAATCAGCACTTTAAATTGAGCCCAGAAATAAATTGGTAGCCCACATACCTGAGTCCTAACTCCATTCGCATCGTGATCACTGCACTGTGCCCATTATAGTTTCTGAACTGTCTTTAAAGGCAGCTGCTTATAAAGAACAGCAGAGCACCCCAGTCTGGAATAATTCTGAATGTGTGTTGAAGGCCACACCTCTTCCCCAGATAGGATCACCTCCTCAAATCACTCTAAGCTGGTAAAAGCCTCTTGCCATGGGCAGGACCTGCACATCCACCGGTCATGCCGGGTCCAGGAGAATCCCCCCTTGATTCTTCAGGGTCGAGCAGCACCACACAGAGCAGGCTGCCTCCTCCCTTCCGGGTAAACTGCACTCCCAGTGCACTGCTTAGACTGAATTTTAGCTCGTTTGGCCACATCCACTCCAGAACTTCAAGCTCAGGGATTGCTGCCACTTCCCAGTCTTGAAGGGAGCTCCATGTTGCTTGCACCAAGGGGATGTTTTAGCCCAAATTCTGGAAGTCTTATTTCCGTATTTGGGGAAAATGGCTGCATTCAGACATAACATTTCGTGTTACAGGAATGAGCAGGCATAAGTTTCTGGTGAGTGTAATCCTAGTGTGTGGGCTGTTGTAAAACAAAGTACCAAATTATAGCTTGCTGCAAACAGATCAAAAGTTTCAAATCTCTGTGTGCAAGGAGAGTGCCTAGAACTAGCTCGCTTGCTCGCTCGCTCGCTCACTTTTTCTTGTTGCTGGAAAAGAGGGTATAAAGGAGAGGAAAGGGAGTGTACCATCCAAATCTTGGTCTTATAAATGCCAAACCATGAGGTCTGAATGCAGCTGTGAAAGTGTGAAAGGCACGGGTGTGCCCTCTGGGAGGCTGTGCTTTGGACAGGTTGGTTGTTTGTACAGTGGTGATGGAACAAAGGTAAGAAGTTGCATAGTTTCCTTTCAGTATATTCCTTTGAAAAGAGAAGCAGCAGCATAAAAATCCATTGAGCAAGTTTTTTCCTGCTTATGAGCGCGATATAAATGATTCTATGGTTTTCAGATTAGCTGCATAAATTGGGAGTCTTTCTTAGTTGGAAATACTTTTAAAGAATATCTGTATGCACCCAGATGCACAAGGTTTCTGATTTGATAAATGGCCAATGCAACGCCTAAGATGCAAATTGAGTTTGTGCAAATCCTCTCTATCACAGTGTAGATGTTCTGCATTGCATCAAAGGGACTGCTTTCATGAAGGAGATGGGGAATAGCCACCTTTCTGGGAAGGAGCCTGTAAATATTGGCAGTGTGGTTTAGTGGTCAGAATGTTAGCCTAATCGCAGGGAGACCCACGGTCAAATCTCTACTCAGCCTTGGAACTCACAGGGTGCCCTTGGGCCAGTCACTGTCTCTCAGTCTAACCTGCCTTACACCTTGGTTGTGAGGATAACGTTGGCAGAGGTGGACCATATCCTGAGTTTCTCAGATGAAAAGAATAGTAGTGAAATAATTCAAAAGAAGCAGATTCCAACTCATGCGTTCTGATCAGACTATAGGGACATGTTTCATGTTGCCACTACCATCTGGGATGTGAAGAGGAATTGGTCAGTTTAGTTGCTGGTTAGCTGTTTTTTGAGGAAATTTGATTAGGGTTCAGTAATACATTGTGACGTTTTATGATGTCAAACTCAAATATTTGGTTGTAAGCTACTTTGCTTGCCTTTCTAGGCAGGAAAACTGCACCTAAACCAGGAATGAGGAATATATGGCCCTCCAAATGTCGGACTGCAATTCCTATCATTCCCCACCCTTTACTGTGGTGGTGAGGCTGATGGGAGTTGTAGTCCAACATTTGACGGGTCACACATTGACCCCGTGCACACACAATAGCAGAAAATTGTTGGTTACTTAGCACTGTGTTTTGACCCAGCTGGAGGTTGAACATTAAAAAGCTTGCAGAATTGCCCAGCATGCTCCCTGGCAATTTGTGGCATAATTAATCTACTGTTTGCCGTGGTTACATGTAAACAGTCCCCTTAAGTAAAGTGATTTTTGAAGATTGGCCTTGCTAATCAGTGCTGTAGTAAATTTGAGATATATTGTTTTAAGCATGGGCAGTCAACAGCCAGTCCAGACCTTTCTGATAGACTCTCCCCAGGATTAGGTGATAGAATCAAAGGCATTGTAGTCACTGGTCTGCCATTTCCCTGTCTTAAAGGATGAGTAAATATAATGCCCTGTTTAAAGTGCTGCAGATGCTTGGCAACATTTGCCTAATTACCCATACAGCCTGTTGTGCCATCCAAACTCAGGTGGCATGCCTTGTTTGTGGAGGAAACAGACTTGGAATAACCCATTGCAAATGGTGTCCAGCAAATGCTGCAGCGGAGGCTACTGTCGCTTGCTTACACTGCAGTGATCATGGAGCTAGGTTCCATCCCTCCTCTTGTTACTGATCAGAACTGAAAGTTATTTGTAATTTCCATCCCTAAGAAATTCTTTAATTTAGATGTACAGGATTTAAACTTGAGTCTGTTGGTAACAAAGCTCCAAAATAGCCCTCCTAACAGCACCTTGGGGGTTGCAGGCTGTTTTTCCTTGCTTTAATGTGAGAGACTCGTTTATTTCAGTCTTTTATGGAAAAAAAAATCCTTTCCAACTCTCCCTTCTTACAAAATGGAGAGATATAGAAATAAACATTAGGTGCATGAAATTCCACCATCAGTAAGGATCAGAAAAATGGACAGAGAACATGTGTTAGTGACCAAAATACATTTCAAATTTTAATGCTATGCTTTCTTTTTAAGGATGAAAGAGAACATCCTGCAAAGAAAAGTAGAATTGAGCATGATATAGATGACAGCTTGATTACATCCACTCCTCGAACAGGAGAGAAGCCTAATAAACCCCTCTCCCGGGTTAGGCGGAAAAGCCAAGTGAATGGAGGTTAGTACATATTTCTCTTCAGTGACTCATACGGAGACTCTGGGCTTTCTGCTTCCCTGAAATAATTAAGACTTTTGGCGATGGTTCCTTAGGAGAGCAGGGCTGAACCTATAATAGGAGCAGTGTACTTGGGTCCCCATACTGCTGCTATCCATCTCCACAGTGTGTTGATTGTGCTTTGTGATATTTTCCCTCGGTGTTGACAGCAAGCACCTGAGGTAGGCTTTTATGCCAATTTTGAGGATGGGAAAGGAAAGTCTTTGCCAAGGTTAGTGACTGGTCTTAGGGCTGATCTGTGTTTTGCAGCTGGCTCGTCGCCATATCAATACATTGTTCTCTGAATTAGGCCTTGTTAACTAATCACAAGCTGGAAATGGAACTACACAGCTTGCTCAGCTGTATTATTTCCTATGCGCTAGGTATAGGATAAGCCAGGCCCTCAACCTTGGCAGACTCACGAATAGTGTCGTGGGTGCCCTCGCAAAATGGCTGCACTGGGGCTGTCCCTTCATAAAATGGCTGCTGTGGTGAGCACAGCCAGGCACGAGCATGCATTTTCAGAAACGCAAATTGGTGAGACTGAAAGAAAAGTAACTTGCCCAAGAATATAAACTCATGGTAGAGATTGGGATTGAACACCAACACATGAGAGCCTTATGAGGTAGGTTAGGCTGAGATCAACAACTGGCCTAAAGTCACCTGGTCACTGCCTTTCTGCCTAACCTACTTTACCAGGTTGTTGTGAGAATAAAATGGAGAGGAAGAGGGTCAAGTACCTCACCTTGGGCTCCTTGGAGGAAAGACAGAAGTACAGTGGTACCTCGGCTCACGAACAAATCGGGTCACAAACAAAAATTACTGAACAATTTTGACTTGGGTCACAAACACCACTTTGGGTGGAGACCGAGATCGCAGCCATCTATCCACCCCCCCCCCCCCGCCTGGTGGGGAGATGGCCGCGATCGCAGTTGCTTTCCTGCAGGGAAGGCGTCAGTGATCAGAGGTGCGCTGCTGCAGGAAAGACTGGAGCAGCAAAGCAGAGCCACGCGGGGAAGACAGCCGAGAGTCTGCCTGTCCTTCCTGCAGGAGTGCGCCTCTGACCAGGCACGCCTTCCCTGCACGAACGGAACTGTGATCGCGGCCATCCCCCCACCCCCAGCACTCCGTTTGCACCCATCTCTCCCTCCCCCAGTGCACCCGCGATCACACCCATCTCTCCCCCCTACGCCCCAGCGTGCTGGGATGACAGGCGCCTGCAGGGATGACAGGCAGGATCTTGGTCATGCTGGGGGCGGGGCGGGGATGGCCGCGCTTGGGGTGGGGTGGGAGGAGATGGCTGTGATCTTTGTTGTTGTCACTTTGCTTCACATTTTTCTGATTTAAAAATGGCTACAGAACAGATTAACCTTATTTACATTGAACCTTATGGGGAAATTTAACTTGGCTCATGACCAGTTTGGGTCACGGCCAGTGTCCTGGGACGGATTAAGTTCGTGAGCCAAGGTACCACTGTATGTGAAACAACCCAAACAAATGAAGGCCACTTTTAACCAAATACAAACAGTGCTGAGGAGGAACACTTTGCTTTGCAGCAGGCCAGTACCCCTGTTAAAAATGATTTTAAAAAAACTGAAGACAGTAGAAACCAGAAAGGACATGGAGCTTGGCAGGCACCAAGAGACGAATCCATTGTCATGTGGGTGCCCACGGGCACTATGTTGGAGATCCTGTGGAGGCCTCTTCTGCATCTGTTGGGATGTTTCTGAGAGCCCAGCCCTTGCCCAACTTCACAGATCATAATTTTTGTAACAGGCTGCTACAGTATATTCTTTAAAATAGTTGCAGTGGCCAAGTGTCTGTACCTGGCAGGTGGGATGGTGCCTGCTACCTGTCTGGGAACTGGGAGGCCACAGCCACAGCCCCGCTAGGTTTGCCTGTTAGCAGGTGGTGCTACCAGCATTTAATAGCTGTTTTTGGCTGTGAAACATGCCCAATGTGCTTCTTGATGTAGTATTAATTCTGCAGGTATTTCTTGAACAAAGCATACGTTTGTGTGGATATTGTCTTGTTGCATAGTGATAAGGGACAAGATCACATTCCTTCTATTTGAACAAAGTGGTGTTTCTTTGTAATTCTAGAGTTCCTGAGTATGGTAACGTGCCTCAGGCTTTTCCAGTTCCCTGTCTCTCTCCTCCTTTGGCATGGCTCTGAAAAGGAGATCATTTTGTCTGATCACACTTAAGCATCATATCTCAATCCAGAGAAACTGTGCTTAGTCTTAATTTTGCATTAAGTAAAACAAGCCAATGTCAACCATGTTTTATTAAATTGGATTGTTTCAGTAAACCATTGTTAATGTTATCCACAATTGTACAAAACCTAAATTGCAGTTAATTTAAAATGGAAGGAAAAGCTCTTGATCTCGTCAAAGCTTCACTAGAGAGAAGAGTACATGAGAGGCCAAGCTTTCTATTTGCAGCACTAAATCATCCTTCTTATTAGGTTGAAGCCAGGCTAGTTTGTCAGCACATATGCATTTGTTTTCACTGCTGTCTCTCCTAAGTATGGGTGGGAGGGTTTTATTCATAAGGGTGAGCTAAACATAATTTTAGATAAAAATAAAATCAGTATTTGGATCAACATTTATTTGAATGTATTTGTCATTCCACCAAATGTATTATAATGACTACAGGAACAAATATGACTGCAGAAAATTGCTTAGCTGAAGTGTTCTGTGTGTTCTAGAAGCCGGAAATTATGAAATGACAAACCAGCATGTTAGACAAAATGGGAAATTGGAGGATAATCCCACCACTGGCAGCCCCCCACGGACTACATTACTGGGGACCATATTTTCTCCAGTCTTCAATTTTTTCTCACCAGCAAATAAAAATGGCAAGTATTATACAAAGCTGCATTTACATACTATGCACAGCTAAAATAAAAAATGGCTCTTATGGAGGAGTTGCTATGTATCAGGATGTTAGGGGAGAGAACACAAGCCGCGGTGTGCTTTGAGTCTTCCTGATCACAGCGCCTGCAGATTTTCTAGCTGCGATAGCAACCTATGGACTAAAACATCTTTTCAGGGACGGTTGGCTCGGACTCTCCAGGGCAAGCGGTTGAAGCGGAAGAAATCGTGAAACAGCTCGATATGGAACAGGTGGATGAGATCATCACCAGCACCGCAGCCTCTGCCAATGGCGCTTCCTACACCAGTCAGGCCGTGCAAGTCAGATCGATCAACAATGGCTTGGAAGAAGTAGAGGAAGTGGCTGACCGTGACCTGCCTCCTCTCACTGGTGAGGGCCAGGTGTGGTTTGGCTCTCCTTGAGGTAGCATCGAGGAAGGCCTTGTGCTTCTCCGCAGCCCTGGAGCAAAGGGGGCTGGCTCAGGCTCCTCCGCGAGGAGAGGGCAGCATCGGTGGCCTTCCCTGAAGGACCTTTCTTTCACTGATGCACGTGTGGTCTAAGGACTGGCAGTGTTTTCAGTCAGGTATCATTCAGTCTGTCCTGTGTTTGGCTGACTGCATCAGTCGTGTTTGCATTTGCAGAGATATCTAACTGTTGCTTATTGGTTGGGCATTCAGGAGACAAATTATTTGGCTTACAAGCATTGGTTGAGGGTGATGCAACTTTATGCAGAACAGCAACGCTAAAGCCCTTACGACCAGAAAGTCGGATAAAAATATTTTAATAAAGGAATAGTCTGCTCTGCTGCTAACAGGGAAATTCTTCCATCAAGTGAACTAATAAGGAGCTTTTGTGTTTTGTTAGCACCAGTGTCTCCGGACAGCGGTTACTCATCGGCTCATGCAGAAGCCACCTATGAAGAAGACTGGGAAGTCTTTGATCCGTATGTGTTCATATTTGAACTCTGTAATTTTAAGTAATACGTTAAAAAAATAGAAAGGAAACAGAAGGCCCTGTCCTTTGATTAGGCTTGTAGTGGTGAGCTAGGGTTTTAAGGAGGAGTGCTTGCTTTTGTTTGAAGCATAATTATCCATACAGACAGCACTTGAGCAACCACAGCAGTAAAATTAAATTTATTTATTTGAAATCTTTGTGGCACCTGTAATTCAAATTAATGTGGGCTGGATTATATAGTTTGAAAACAGCAGAAATATGTGTGCATCATGTCTTTTGTTAATAGACCCAGCTGGTGAATTCTGTCACAATTATTGGAAAAATGGGGCCAGTAAGAAACAAGAGGGGGAAGTGGTGGAATGCTCCAAAAATCCCAAAGTTTGCGAAAATATAAAATAGTCTTCAGGGCGGAAAAGCCCTGAGGGGACAGAAATGTGCACACACCAAAACTGAAACAACCCCAGAGAGAAGTGAGGGTGCTAAGTGGCCATTGGGCTCAGAGTGCCTTCTGGACTGCTCAAATGGAAAATCAGCCAGGGAGCGAAACCGCATAAAGTATCCTGGAAGAGGGCTGGGTAACCTGTCTGGAACGCTGAACAGGAGCCCTCCACGCTACAGTGTTTTGCTGCAGCTCCCACTTGTACACAAAGGTTAGCTTGTGAATTAACTTGTCATTGTTATTTAAGTCATTTAAATTATTGTTGTTTGTAGATTACCCTGAGAGTGTCAGCTATTGGGTGCTATAGAAATACTAATAATCATACTGCAGTGCAACAATAACAATAAATAAAAATGAAACCAGCAGATACAAGAACAGTCAACAGTACTTAAAATTGCATTCAAAGTATTTTAAAAGCCTGAGCAATAGAATTTTTTTTAACTGTAAAATACCCTCCCTCTGTCCCCTTGCACTCTCCTTCTCTCTTGTGTATGCTTTTCTCTTGTGCGCACTTAACGCCTCAGAATCAAACAGGAGAACCTTCTGGGCTTCCAGAAGCTGATTTCTAAACTGCTTGTATGCCCTGCCTTCAGTGTAGAAGTGTATTGTGCAAGACATTTTCCTATGAGCCCGCGACTGCCCACATTCTTACCCTTCACCTTGACCCTTTCCAGCTGCCCCAGCAGCTGCAGTGTAAAAGCAGTGGCTTATCACGTGGTATCTTGTCCTTGGTTTGTTTATTTTTAAGGTACTACTTCATCAAACACGTTCCACCACTAACAGAAGAACAACTTAATCGGAAGCCTGCTCTTCCACTGAAAACAAGAAGCACACCAGAATTCTCATTAGTTCTAGACCTGGTAAGGAAAACCTATTCTGCTTTTGTGGCATCGACATACTTCACAGTATTGTAGCAGAAGGACTTTATTTTCCCACCTCTGCTAAGTCTTCTCATTTTCTTAATTCGTTGTAGGATGAAACACTAGTCCACTGTAGTCTAAATGAGTTGGAAGATGCTGCACTCACATTTCCAGTCCTTTTCCAAGACGTTATTTACCAGGTAATCAAAGCCATGTTTGGGTGAATATAAACCTGTCCGTATGAATTAGAGGGGCGGACTCCTACCATGCACTTGGTATCTTCTTGCCCTCCCAAGACAAAGGCAATTAAGAGGCATTGTTTACATGCTAAGAAATGTTGTCAGGTGAGCTGTCAGATAGTAGATGTATTTATAGCACACTGCAAAATGAGTTCCAAAACAGTTGCAAAACCTCTCAGGTAAAGATCTCAACCATTTCCTAATGGTTGAAGGATTCCTCTTAGCTGTATTTCTGCCTAGCACGTCTCTCCTTGCCAGCAGGGGTAGGAAAGAACAATGGAATTTTGATGGTTATTTTGCAAGAGAAGAACTTGCTACATGCTTCTGTGCATGAGAAAATGAATCCATGCTAGTTAAACACACCATTCTGAAGGGGAAAAAGTAAATTTAGCGCCTGGGGATAGCTTGCTTTCAGAAGCGAACCTGCCTCTTCACTCCTAGTCAGATGCTTCTTTTGTGAGAAGAGTTGCTTTTGTTGATGGAGACTGCCCGATTTCTAGCTGTTGGTTGTACTTCACAACATATTCTTAGCTTCCATCTACTGTGCATTCAACAATTCTCCGGCGAAGAACAGGGGAAGGAGGAGGAGAAGGAGGTGTGTTCCAGCAACTGCCAAAGATGCTGCACTGACCCCAGCTGTTGTTCTCAGGTCCCTATTGTGTGATGTACCTGGGAGTAGCAACAGCTTCCCTCCATGTAGTTCGCACGATATTGGACCCCTCTGTAGTATCTTTGGAGAATGACACCAGGCACCTTAAACGGACACTTGTCCAGGTATTTTACCCTAATTTTAAAACTTGTATTTTGTATTTTGTTTTATTTAAAAATCCTTCAAAATTCTGAAGCTTAAATGAGATCTTCCAAAAAAAACCAACAACAACAAAAAACAAACAACAACTTGGGTTTCTTCTGTCCTGTTTGGCAATAGCAGTGTTCAGATTCCTCTTGGACTACATGGGGTAGGAGGAGTCAGTTACCTGGTTTGGATAGCAAAAAGAAGGGCTGGAAACCAATGCTGCCTTGTTTTTCCTCCTGTGGTTTGCTGAGATTTTTTTCTTTTAAGTGACTGGAATGCATTCTGATTCTATTGCCTGTGGTACATCCTACTAGGAATAGTCAAACTGCAAAATCTGTTTCTTTTAAATAGATCTTGGGGTGGATGGGGTTTAGAATAAAACTTTTCTGTCTGTTGCTGAGACAAATCAAATGATACAGAGTTCAACGAACTGTGACATATTTAATTCTCTAGGAGATTAAGTAGAGTTTGCATTTGACAGACCCCAAATCTTGCCTGGAGTATATTCTTGATTTATTAGTAGCTATTTCTTTTCTTGCTGGCTCTTAAATACAGTTAATTTGTTTTCTGAGTGGCTGGAGAATACAACCTGCAACACAATTTTGCAAGTCTAAGGACATTTAACTGAGAGTTCAGTGAAGTCTGGTCCTTTTTCTCATCTTTAGCTTTTCCAGAATAAACAGGTTGAGCACTGCAGCTACAAATGTTCCAGTATTGATCCTAATGCATCGGTTCTGGATTTAAAACCAACCATACGCTTGGAAGTAGGTTTCATTGTTTTTGGAGAAATCAGTTCCACGGCTTGTGTGTTAGGAATAGCAGCCCATTGCCAGCTGAGTCTGGCAGGAGAAAGCAAGGTGTGTTTTGCCAAAAAAAAAAAAAGAGCAATTAAATCAGGAAGTGGCAAGGCCCACACTGTGGCAGCCAAGGATCAGAAGCTGGGTTCCTGCCCCCCCCCCCCCCCAGACAGTTCTTTGGCTAAAGCACTTTATTTCCAATGTCTGTTCAGCACACTATCAGCCAACAAGGGAAAAGTCCCTGAGCACATGCAGAGTGGCTTGTTAAACCCAAACTGGAGACTATTTCTGAGAACCCTCCTTTTCCACAACCCTGGGCCCCGCCCCCCAGCATGCCCCTGTGGATATGGGCAGGCCCTCTAGTTAGCTAGCTCTTCTCTCCCAGTGCCACATTATGGGGTCACGTCATGGGGTCAGGCCAAGTTCTTCTGGCTGCTCTCCCATGTCCCTTCCCAGCACTTCCCAATCCCGTCAGTTCCCAGAGTCTTCCAGAAGAGGCGGAGGCAGCAGCCTTGAGATAACCGCTCCCTCCTCCGCCATCTCTCTGTCCACAGACCACCTTTCCCAGGCCTCACCATCCTCCTCTGAAGAGCCAGTGCCACCCTGGCCCTGGAAAGCACACCAGGAATAACTGCCTCTTCCTTCCCAACGCCAATGTCGCCTCTCCAGAAGCTCTTTTCCGTCCTGGAGTAGCGAAAACCTCTCTGGGTTTTCATTCTTCAGTATACAAAATTGTATTCCCCAGGATACCATTTAGACTTTTTGTACTTCTGCTAGGAGAGAAATAAATGCAAAGGAGGGGAAAGGACTAGAAAGGATGAGTGTATATATTTTGTTGGAACCCTGCTACATTAATGCCAGAAGTCTTCATGGTTTGGCTAGTCTTGGAAAAATCTATCGGTCACATTCCAAAAGTGTAGCTGAGCTAGTTTCTTGCTGCAAAAACAACCAAGAGCCATGACACCTTAAAAGCTAATACACTTGCTCAGTAGGAATTTATGCAGACTAGAGACCACTTCATTAGCGGCATGGGTACAAAAATAAAAACTATGACAAATGTGGTGGTGAAGCCTTCCACAGCCGCAGCCAAGCATAACCAGAAGGGAAGGTACGGGTGGTTACGCGACTCTGGTAAGTGTTATGGGGCAGTCTGAGTTCTTGTTGCATCACTGTGCCATGTCTCTGCTGACCGTCAAGGCCAGTGGTGAGTGTTCTGGGTCTAGGCAGCAGGATGTTGGTTTGATTTCTCTGCTACAAGCCTTACAGTGTCCATTTTGTCAGTTCTGCTCTGTCTGATCAGCCTCTCGGTGGCTGTGCAGGCAGATGATAGCAGTTGGAAATGGGTGACTGAGCTGTGGGCACCTCCATTTGGCAGGGGAACTGTGGAACCCTGGCCTTGGCCATGGGTGGTGGGGTATTATTATCTGACAATAAGCGAAACTACTATTCATTTTCTTGCACATATACAAAAGCACTGTAGACATGTGTCTTAATAAAATCACAGCTGCCTAGGGTTAAGATTTTTTAAAAATTGTCTCATGAGCTTCTTTAGCACTTCTTTACTCTTAAACTTGAGTGTAAATGCTGTAGGGACTTTTACTGTGTATTGGTAGTTTGCTATATAATATAGATTTCAGCAGCAGGCGTAGTGCAACTCTGTTGTAGATTGCATGAAAGAAATTATTTGTTGCAAGGGGCGGCATATAAATATTTAAATAAATAAATAAAATTATGGCATGCCAAGGGCTTGTCTATCATACTTTGCAGCCAAATAATGCACTATTTATTCCTTTAGGTGGAGGCCAGTATTCAATACCTGCTAGGGTACAACCCCTGCCCTTCATGAAACTGCACTTATTAATTAATTAAAACATTTCTATGCTGCCCCATCGCAACAAAGCCTCGGAGCGGCTCACAACATATAAAAAATACAACAAACTATTTAAAACCTATCTATCCCCCCCCCTCTATCCCTTCCCCAAGACTTTCCAGAGTCTTGGTGAAGGGAGGCCAATTTCCAGTTTAATTGTTCATTTGATCTCCATCCCTCCTCTACATCACACATGACCTTTCAAAGTACATTGGCTGCCAGCTTCTCACCCTATAAATGTGGGCTCTGGTGTTGGGCTTTGAAATGTTGTTCTTCGGGGATGGGTTTGACAGGGTCTGAGTATGTGGAGCTGAGGAAGGCTCACTTCACCTCTTCTACGCAGCGGTGCACCCTGGCTTCTGGTAGCGATTCCAGAGGTGTGCTTGCAAAACAAACCCCTGTAAGGATGTTTTTGCCAATGACCTCCTGATGGAAGACACAGACTACAAGGATGAGTAGATGATGACCAGTAAAGTTGCCTAGGATGTTGGGCTTTGGATAAGAAAAGCTAAATTCTCATTGATGGCATAAACAGACATGGTTTATTGTGCATTGTTTTCTGTGCATGTCAAGGCAATTAAATTAGGAACCCTTCACTGGTTTCTGAAAGAATAAGTAGTACGTAATATTACTAAATCTGACTCAGCCAGCCTGATTTCTTGCTGAAGGAAGAGCATTCCTGAACCTCAAAAGCTTACAAGTTAAAAATGGTACTTGACCCTGTTGCTTATCTGTGCTCTGTCCCTGATGCGCTGGTTGCTCAGTCAGAGCTGAAAGAGAATATTCAGCACTTGGTTACTTGCCTGGTACAGTTTGCAGTATTATCAACCACATTGCAGTATTATCGACCATGCTACAAATTTCTGCTTGATGTTGGTATTTCCAATAATACAATCAAATACAACCTAGAATTTTACCAACTAAAATTAACATTTCTTGTTCCCACATTACTAAACATAATAATTGCTGTAGTATAGATTCTTACTGCTGTGTTAATAACTGATTTATTGAACGATGACTACCACTTGTTGTTACAGAAGTCTTTCATTTGAAGCAGAACTTCTTCATTGTATACTGTATATTTAAATCACCGTTTCTCATTCTAGGTTTATGTGCGATTAAGACCATTCTTCAGAGAATTCTTGGAACGTATGTCCCAAATCTACGAGGTAATGAGTCTCGCCTGGAGCTTGTGTGTGTTCCTTTAAAACCTTAAGCTTTGTCAGTGCAGCTGGCTAATGCTATTCCCCTTCCTTCACTTTCAGATCATTCTTTTTACTGCTTCCAAGAAAGTGTATGCAGACAAGTTGCTGAACATTCTAGACCCCAAAAAGCAGCTCGTCAGGTAAGCATGCCATGAAACAGCCGGTCTTCCTTCTTGAACTTCAATCAGAATTAGACTGCACACTCTTCTAATGTAAAATAGACCCATTTCAATATTACAGCATTCTGAAAATACAGATGTACAAATTGCTTCTGTTCAGGGTTCTCACCTGCCAGCCCTGCCCTCTTCTGAGATACTGCAAGCCGTGAAGACAGCAGCTGGCCACCCAAATTGTGTGGGCCGGGGGGCTCGGTGACCAGAGATAACAGAGGGAATGGCCCTACCTGGTGCTTGGGGCTGGCGATGGCTGTGGCAATTGGGGAGGGGCTGTCACACAGTGGCGAAGCTCCTGCTCTGCTAGCAGAGGGGGACACAGCCCTGCTAGAAGCCCCGGGGAGCTGGCACTGGTCATTCCCCATCAGGCTGGATGGATTTGAGTACGAGGCAGCTTGGTTCATGTTTGAATATACACTGAAATGACAAGCAGACTCAGGTGTTCTAGTTCCTGGCAGCCTTTATCGGGCTACCTATAAATAAGGTAATGGTTCCCATATGTCATTTGGAAAAAGAAACAGAACCCTGTGGATGAGTGGCAGGTGCATTGACTTGCTTGACCTGCTAACTGCTTCTAATAGGTCACAGAGGGCCATAGTTACGTGAAACGCTGAACAGAAGCCCTCCTGTTCCAGATACACTACAACATTTTATTGTAGGTCCCATGATTTTTTTTAAAAAAATCCCTGCAGTCTGTTAGGCTAAAGGGCAATTTAAAAGGTCTTCTAATAAATAATGATTGCAGGTGATTAAATTTCAACAATTGTTGGAAACCCTCCAGAGAGCCATGTGGGTATTGTGACAGTCTATGAAAATGCAAACAAACAAATGATGTCCCTGAAAAATAAGAGGCAATACACTTGGGTGACCCCTGAGGTATACTTGTAAAACATTTTTTGAAAGCTTAAAAGGGGGCAACACAGCCCCGCCCCCGATGCTCAGCACAGAATACCATGCTTCATGGCATCCATGGAATGTTCCATGTCTGTTTTCCAAAGAATAATAGAAAATGGGGTGTGGATGGCAGGTCATGCTTGTACCCCAGATGATTTATGGTACTCCAGACAAGGACATGGCTACCTGCTTGGAATCCCAAATAGAAGCAAGGCCCTTGGACTGTGTGGATCCAGCACAGCTTTTTGCTGCAGGGCCTGTTGTGGAATGTGGACTTTGAAGCATGGCTGGAGAGGCCGCGGAGTCGTGGTGGTTGCTGCCGAGCAGGGAAAGCCTGCTGTTGGGGCTTGATCGGCTTCATGTGTGTCAAGATCTGTTACAAAAACCTTTGGCTGTTCCTTATTATTGTCCTCCCTTAGCAACAGTACGTTGCTCCCCCTCCTGGTGAAGTTAATCATTGAGAGTACAGTAGTCCCCCAAAATTTGCGGGGGTTACGTTCCTAAAGCACCAGCGAATTGTGAAAAACCACGGATTTGGTGCCAGCAATGGGCACCAGCCGCCAAGGCGGTGCGGGCAGGAGTCGCAGGCCGGGCCGGGCAGCGGGCGCACAGAGATCGTTTTCTCCGAGTGAGTCCAAACTCGGAGGAAACGATCTCCTTGCGAGCAAGTCACCGCATGGTGAGGCACCGGCTTACTCGCACGGAGATCGGCTAGGACTCACTCGGAGAAAAATTCCATGAAAGACTGAAGCCATGAACGCTGAACCGCGACTTCAGAGGGGTATACTGTATACATGCTTTAATTTTCTGTGAGATGTTTATTTTTTAAATGATTTCTATTATGAAGTCCAGATGCTCCATCTGATCCAAGTTTTCTGGGTAAATGAAAATTAAATGACTCTATCAAATGTTAATATTGTGCTGCAGAATAGTTAACTGCCAGTTCTCAACAAGTATGACCATTTTTTGACTATGTTTCAGATAGGGTGTGTTTGGACAAAAATGAAACATGAAGACTGCCCTGTAATAAAAAGATGAGCACTGAACTGCCCAGGGAGTCTTGGGCTATTGGGCAGTATAAATATTAAGTAAAGAAATACACCAATTGAAATAGGGGGAACATTTTAAAAACAACATTTTAATACACCTTTCTCTACTTATAATCTGAAAGTGGAATGTCTTGTTTCCAATGAACTGCAGGCATCGACTTTTCCGTGAGCATTGTGTTTGTGTACAAGGAAACTACATAAAGGATTTAAATATCCTCGGTAGAGATCTCTCAAAAACAATAATTATTGACAATTCACCACAAGCCTTTGCCTATCAGGTGAGTACATTTTCTTCTGTTCTCCGTTCTGTTCTCAAAGATGATTCTTTTAAAAAATGAAGACAACCCTACGCTTTAACAGATGAAAAGCAGACTAAAAAATGAGGAAAAGCAGTACCTCATGCAAAATATTTGAGTTAAATTATGTGACTGAATCAGAGCCAAGACGTGGAGTAGTCTTCATTCTACATTAGTTCTTGTCAAGTTAATAGATCTGCCTCCTTAACATCCTTACCTGAATTACAAGCCAAGCAGTTAGGCAGCTCACTTGAATATTTTTTAGCAGCCACTGGAGATACAAAGCAAAAACATCTCTTAATGAAGGTATCACTGTTGTGTCTTTTGTTCATTTAATATTTTGCTAAGGAGAGGTATAGGCTGCTTTTGAGAGAGATGAAAATGTTAGCATGATCTGTTGGCATAAAGAGTAATTGCACTAAATTGATTATGGCTCTTTCTGTAGCAAGATGTGTGTATGTGCTGAAGTGTCAGCCATGCTCCAGCCTGCGGCTTCTCTCTCTTGGGGAGAGTTTAAAGAGTAGGACTCCCAGGCATCACTGCCCTCCTGGTCCTGCTCCAGAAATTCTAACACAATGTTTAATTTTCTTTTGTTGTTGTTTATTTTTAGCTTTCAAATGGGATCCCTATAGAGAGCTGGTTCATGGATAAAAATGACAATGAACTCCTAAAATTGATTCCTTTTCTGGAGAAACTTGTAGAGCTGGTATGTAATTTTAGAAAATGATCTTTTGATATATCTTTTCCTCTGAAGTCATCACAGGATTACACCTGTTCTGGATTTAGGGGCAAATTTAGAATGCTGATGGTGGCAAAAACATACCATTGTGGCTTGGAAACATTACAGCCTCCTCTGTCCCTTGTCTGGCATTGTAATACTGATGAATTATCCAACAATATGTATGCGCAGAAGGGGACATGGAAAGCTGTTCTCTGTAGATTCTCCTGGTCTCTTAAACATCAGTCTGCCAAAGTCTCAGGTTGAACATGCTCAGGAAGCCAGTGAAGTGCTAGAATGGCAGTGTTTGGGTGGCTAGCATAGTTGCCAGGTGGGCTGGAGGCCTCTCAAATATTCAAGGTATGACTGTCATCCAACCCCAGTAGGGTGACTTTCCAAGCATTAAAAAACCCTCATAATCCGTGGCTTGTTCTAGGGTCATAGAAGAATTAGTTAACTTTTATGTAACCCATCCTTGCTGAATTCATACAAATGACAAGCTGCAGTTATGGATATATTTGGATATTCAAAATCTGTCCAGAATACACCACAACTCACTGTGACTTAAGGAAGCCTTGGTGGAAAATGGTAGTAGTGCAAATCAGGTCATACTTGTGTGTATGTGTGTGCAAATTTTAAATTTTACAAGTGTTGAGTAAATCTTAAATTTTTAGTTTTTCTAACTTGCCTTGTGCTTGTGGAATAGAATTCAAGATGAATAAAATACCTGTCAGTTTTTGGATTCTATACAGGAAGGTATAGTGCATATAGGAAGCTTGCTGTGTGCATGAAAGTTATGTTGCAAGGCTTACAAGAAAATGCTTAGTGTTAGGTCTGCGTGGAATTTCATGACTTGTTGCTTTCAGAAAGCCAGGAAGTGTGTGGCATCTTGGAAGAGCAACGAACCCTTCCAAGACACAGTTCAGATATAACATTAAGCAGTTTTCTCCCACTGAGTTTCTGGTTATGGAACTTGAAGGAGCCAAGTGGGAGTGATCGGGCAACGTATTCTAGCACGTTTGCTTGTGGTCCGTTATTCTGCCTCCATTTTTATTACGTTGCATTTACATCCTGCTTTTTTCCTTCTGCAAGGAACAAGGTTCTCCTCCTCTCCACAAGTAGGTTAGGCTGAGAAGCAGTGACTGGCCCAAAGTCCCCCCAGGGGCTTCATGGCCTAGTAGGGACCACGGCCTGGATCTCCCAAGGCCCAGCCAGCACTCTAACCACTATCCACACTAGAGCCTCTGCAGCTGTGGCTACTGTTTTGTGAAATGTGGCTATTGAGTTAAAGCATGGGGCAGAGAATTTGGAATGTGAGTGGCTGAGAAACTCAGAATTTCTAATTTTGGTTCCAGACCTAGCATGGGCAATCCCTATCTCTTGGCTCCCTCTTTTTTCTTCCTCTGCAACAGACCACAAGGTTACTTTACAGGTTGTGATAAGGTGCATTGCAAAGAGAGATGTTTATAACACGTGAAAGATCAAAGTGGTTGCTTTTTTTGTTTTGTTTTCCCATTTCTAGAATGAAGATGTTCGACCACACATCAGAGATAGATTTCGCTTGCACGACTTACTACCCCCTGATTAAACACCAAGCCTTTGTCAAATACTTAAAAGGGGAAGAAAAAGCAGGACCCCTTTTTCTTTTTGGACTAAAACAAAAACATTGCCATTACTGTTGAAATTTTTGCATTTTTGTACCCTGTCTCGCTTTTCTTATCTCTGATGCCCAAAAACAATCAAGGGTTACAGAAGAACTTTATATATCGCCAAATGGAATACTCATAGTACAATACCGTAAGTAGGCTAGAACAGAAGCGTCTTTAGAACTAGTGCAACTCCAATAATTTTTTTTATGTACAGGACATCTGCCGTTTATAAAGAATTCTGTTTCTGCCACCAGCAGTTTGACCTATAAAAACACAGGATTTTATGAAATAACAGAGATTGAAAATGGACTCTTATTTTCTCTCTGTTTGGTGCTCTCTAAGTGGGTTTGTAGCCACTTCGTGTTACTTTTCAGAATCTCATTTCAACAGGAATGGCCAGTAAATTTGGGTTTTGTTTTTTTTTTTATTTTCCTGTTAAGGTTTTTATAACCTTTTTACATTTTTGACCTGTATTAGATTTTAGACTTTCATTATGCATTCCTTTAGTTGAAGCAGCTTCATAGTTTTCTGGAAATAGCCAAGTTTTATTAGTTTTTTTATTATATTATTGAATGGCCATTTTCCTGCTTTGTCTCCCTGCATACTGTATATTTGTTTAAAAATATTACCTAGTTTTATTCCATGTAAGTTTCATTTAGAAATCTGTGTTTATATATATAAATATATTTTTTGTTCTGTAATATTCTACTGTAGTGGAAATCTTTTCAAAAAAATCAAGAGACTGGCTAGATAAGAAGAAATATAAGAATTACTAATATTCAGAATATTTAAACCATTGTGATGGCATGTACTCTGGACAGACGATCTCTCGCGGTGGCACACACGGCCCAAGACAAGGATTAATACCTCGGAGTCTGCTGTGCATACGAGTCTTGGCGCAACGTGGCGCAGTTCAGGCTGCCTTCAGAGCTCTTCAGGAATGAAGCATTGCGGGGAGTAGTGGAGCGCTTGCGGCTGCCTCACGTGAGCCGGCCACTCTGCCGTGCCACTTCTTGCGGTCTGCGGCCATCTGCTGCCGCCGCAACTATGCACACGCCGTTGCCGCCCATGCAGCCGAGACGCTAGCACCGTGGTTTCCTATGCTATATGGAAATGGTTTTCAAGCCTGGGTTCGAATGCAGCTTGTACAAGAAGAGGCCGATATTTTTTTAATGGAGTGTAATCTCCTTTTTAGGAGGCTTTTTATGGAAGGGGGAAATTTGTAAAAGTTAGTAAGCTTTGCCTCTACGCTGCATTAACGGGCCACAAGGCTCAGGCTGTTTTTGTGTAAAGGATGTTGCAGAATGGCACTTTTTCTAAAGAGAAGTTTGATATTTTGTATGCTTGTTAAAGAAAGTACAGTATTGGAAATTAAAGGTGGACAACTGATAATTGAAAAGTATGTCAATTAATTTTTTATGTATATTACCTGTTTACTTGTACAAATTTATTGTACAAATTACACGCAGCTTCATTTTCAAATGAGTCCTTAAAATAAGGAAAATCTTTTTAGGAAAGCATTTAATTTTTGTATTTTTTGATTTTCAGAGGCATGAGTTATGTCAATTTTTCCAATGTATTAATGAAGATTTTAACTTTTCATCAGGTTGAGTGTTTTCTTACTATATTATCTGTTGTATATGTAGCACACTGTGTCATTGAACTGTTAGGAAAAGTTAGCATGTAGAGCAGGCCTGCTTTGTGGAAAATCATCACTCATTGAAAACAAAATTAGGGTCGATTTTCTGCAAAACAAAAACCAACCAACCATGAAGAGCATTTGTTACCCAGAACGCTGACTTCTTTGTATTTAAAGAAAGGTATTTTGCTTGCAGGAAAATGCTACAGATTCGTTTGAATGAGAATCTTTGAAATGTATTTATCTTTAGGGCATCTGGACATCTTTATGCTATTTGTCTTAACGTCTTTATTGAAATAAAATGTACATAATATTTATATATATATATATATACACGCATATATATATATAAATGTAACTGTGTGTGCGCCTGCGCAGCCGTGATCCTTGTAACCACTCCCTTCCTGTTTTGCTAATAATAGGTATATAGAAACATTTGATTTTTGAAACGTTTTGAAATTCTCCTCGTAAATCTTCGCAAAAGGAGCTGCATTGGGAGTAATAAGGACGTATTCTTGACTAGAGTTGGAATGCCTGTTTCCTTCCAAAGATAACAGATACATCGAACAATAGTCAAGTATATCTCCTCACTGCTCCTGGTGAGGATTTACAGCTCTCGTTTTCAGTGGTCTCCAGGTGGAGATAACCTGTGCTCACTAGTTTTGAGCAAGCTGGAGTAGGATAGCCAATACAAAAGACTGTAGCTCTGCCTTCCACTCCGAAAATACCAGCTAGAAGTTGGAAGAGAGCGGCACATAACAAGGGCTGAGGGAGCCACCCTTTTGAGAAGCAAGAAAGACTCACCTCAGTGAAAAGTGGCTGCAGAGAGAGAAAGGAAGTGTGTGTGATTCTACATTTCTGTGATAGTTTGCTATGCTGTATTAAGAGATTATTTTCTGCAGTTCACAAATAAATATATTGAATATAGACCCTACCCTAAACAAAATAATGGATGGACATTTCTCTGTGACTTGAAGGAAAACTGCAGTATCCTTTTTAAAGCAGCTTTTTAAAGCATTTGTGCATTTTCATTAAAAACGCTTACAAAACCAGATGCTTTTAGTTAAGCTGACACATTGCATATACAAACCTACCTGTTCCGTGATTCCTAATCACTGAAAAGAGAGATGAAAAGCAAGAATGTGAGCTTTTACAATGTGGATTATTAGAAATGTAGGAGAACTAACAGTCCAATATTGGACAAACTGAATCAACCATTGCAGGCTGCTCTGTAAATACATATTAAAGTATCATTTTGTAATTTGGTGCAAGTCTGACTTTTGATTCTCGTCCCTTTTCAGTGGAAGTGTGAAAAGGCTTGTATGATTCTTGCTAATGCCATACAATGCAACCTGTTTGGTATTTTTCTTGTGTTTGGATTCACTAAGCAAAGAAATTAGTATTCCCTTTCAGTGTACTCCTTAAATTATAGATAGCTTAGAACAAACCAGACATCCTGTGAAGAGTCATGAAAGGTTTTGGAGAGAGATGATCTGGGATCCCAAATTGTATTACAGAATTTAACCCAGTTGAATTCTTACTTGTACAATAAAATATTCAGAGTTGTGCAGGTTTTCTACAACCTTGTTTAAAAGAAAAAGTGTGCTGATTTTTCCTTCTTGGAAAAAAACTGTGGAGTGTTTAAAGTGCAAGAACATTTTATTCAAGGCTTTGGTTTATTATCACTGATTTCATTTCTAAAACCATCCCCACGGACAGTAGTGCAGCAGCTTGAATCCAGCAATTGCCTCTGGCAAACAGGATTCCTATGCACTGGAAGGATCTGATCAGCAGGAACGGCAAAACAGAGACAGCGTTTTTGCTGGTTCCACCTCTCTTTGAAGCCCTTCAAAAATTGCTACAGGTCACCATCAGTTAACAGTGTGGCGATGCGCAGGGAGTTGGCAGTACAAGCCAGTGGAAATCCCCACCTGCCTCTCAGTAGAAGGCGCATTCTGAGAGGAATTCCATTCATGGCTTAGTGCCACCAGAAGAATGAAAACATGGATCTAATTCATAATGACCATACAGATACAGCACCAAATGATTTGTGCTTCTGTGTATACAAGCAGAACACGTTTTTTCTTTCATCTGCTCAGGGCTGCCGCCTCCATCATGTATCAGTCCCTGGAGGCACAGCCAGTGAGGGAATTCTAACATGCCACCCGCTGGTTAGCAAAACCAGCTAGAATCCAATTCCAAAGCATGCTTTGCCGGGTTCTAACATGCTCGCACTTTCCACAATTTGCATGTGCATTGTGAGTCCTGAGGAAGAGCCTTCTGGACCCAAAGGGCGGCAAGAACTCAAGCAGCACCCCATGGTAATCTGTCCACCCCCCCCCCTTTTCTGAAGTCTTTCCATCCTCCCAAGTTTGGCATGTCCCTCAAGCTGGGGGGTACTACTGGGCTCTGATGTTCTACACATCCCTTCCATGCGGTGCTCAGTCTGCATGTTTCCCTCCTATCCAGCTGCTGCAGTGGCTGCTATTACACATAGCATAAAAATCTTTGGAGCTACACTGCATTTCCCAGCATTTATTTCTCTTATACATCTGATTTAATGGTTTCCTCTTACTGAGTCGTCTTATATTTTGTCCAATTTCCCACAACCAATATTTAGGTAGGTTATAAACACTATTTGATTTCTGTTCTGCCCTTTGGCCAAAAATGGCTCTCAAGGCAGGTTACAAGAAATAATGACGTACATAATAAAAGAGCTAGTATTAATGTAACAAATTATTTTTACTACATCTAACACACAAACAGTATTTTTTTTTACTGGCTCAGTTAAGACTAGAGCCTTGCTTATTACCTGAACCTAAAATTTCTCAATTATTTGAAGCAGTTAGGTTGGGGGAGTGTAAAGATTATTGCCGTAAGAGCTAAGCCGATTCAGAAAGGTTGTGTTTCTACCCTTGATTAAATATTTGTGATTTCACAGTGGTTAGTAACCAATGTGTAGCCAATCCACTGTGTCACACAATGAGGTCTCCAGGTTTCTAAAACCTACCCATGGTTTTATTTCCTTTGAGGGTTGGTGTCCTATATTTATGCAAAATAAAAGTGCTGTCAGTATAAACCTCACATTTTTGGAGTTTATAAAAATGACACCTGTTGAGTGAATCATTCAAAACACAGCCATGTTCTAGTTAATGGAAGTCTACAATTAAGGAAAATTTCAAATCAATCTGATAATCACCATAGGTACAGCAAGTTAAAAATGGCTAGAAGCTCACTCCATTTATCCTTCCTCCACTTGCAGGACTGCATATCCCATGTTTCTTTCAGATTTTGGTGAGAAGTTCTGGTACATTTGTAAACCAGCTTATCTGTGAAAACAGTAGGCAGTACAGAAAAATCTTAAAGAAGAAAGTCAATTCAGGCTTGATGAAGAGGCATGTCTTCCATTGGTCTGGTGGTGATCTCAGAAGTTCACAAGTTTTCCCTCCCAATCATAGCTTATGGCCATGAACTGCCAGAAAAGTTACGCCATGCTTGCTCCATTTCATTAGCCACCACCATGTTCCCAGTCTGAATCCTACTGTGCACACCTCCAGTTTCCATTGCCAAAATGACCCCCAGATACGCCTTTGCAGGCATGGCAAAAAGGGTAGAAGCTTCCTGCCCCATGCCATTAAGTCTTTTGAGATCAAAGAACCTAGATCTGACATTTTGCTTTATACCTGAGGAAGGCAGGGGTGGGGATGAAAATGCACAGGTGGGGGAAGCAAAAGAATTCATCTCCCACCAGTCTTCTGAAAATAAAAATGCACTACATCCATTGAGCTAAACTAATATTTTTTTAATAAAGGTCTTATTGCTGTCTCCTTCAAGCAAGAGAGAAGCCGGTCAGGCACTGGTCAGGCGCCCCTCACTTTCCCTAGCCATTAGCTGGCCAGGAGGTGCAAAGGTTGCATGGAGAAGTGGCTCGTTTATTTTACTCATCACATTTCTATACTGCCCAATAGGCGAAGTTCTCTGGGTGGTTTAGAACAATAACATAGAACAAAATACAGTACAAAAGTTTAAAACCGCACTATAAGATAGAAGTACAAGCAAAGCAAAACCTAGCAGCGATGCAAAAATTTTAAACCTAGTAAAGAATTTAAGGAGACAGAAACCGAAGGCTAAAAATTCTGGAAACGCGGAAGTTCTTCACCTGGCAGCGAAAAGGGCTCGCTGTGGATGCCAGCCCCCCCGCCCCCCCGGCGCCACAACAGAAAAGGACCCCCCCCCCCCGCAGCCACCCAGCTACCCTTCTTTGACCAACGGAGCCTGGGCGAGAGATCCTGGCAGGGATCCTGGCATCCGGGCGAGAGCAGCCGATCGCCCGGGGGCCTCGCCGGGCCCGTCCTGCTCGCGATCCCGCTGCGCCCCTCCGGGCCAGGGGCGCTTCCAGGCCGTTCCCCAGGGCGCCCCGCGGCCAGGCTGCCTCGGCCGGTGCTCCCCGCCGCCCGGCCCTCGCGGCCTCCGGCGCCAGCGCTGGGCCCAAGGTCGGGGCGCCGCGACCGCCGAGAGGCCCCCGCCCTGTCGGCTTCCCGGGATGACCCTCCGGGCGCCGCGGCCCCGCAAGCCCCGGCGGAGCAGCCGTAACCCGCGAAGGCGCACGAAGAGGGGCCTCGCGAGTGCGGCGGCGTATGCGCAGGACCGGAAGTGGGTCGCGCGATCACGCCACTTCCGCCCGCAGCAGGTAGGAAGCTCCGCCCGCCTTCCCGGTGTGCTCCGCGCGGCGGCCGCCCGGCCCCGCCCGGCCCAGCAACCCCGCGAGGGGGCGAGCGAGCGAGGGAGCGCGCGCGGCGGACAACATGGCGGCAGAGGCGGACTCCTGGGGTAGGTCCGCGGGCGGGCGGCCCGGCCCGGCCCGGCCCGGCCCGGCCCCGCCCGCCCGCTGAGCGTCTTTCTCTCTCTCCGCAGACGTGGACACCTTCGAGGCGGCGGACCCGGTGGCCGGGCGCCTCCGGCCCACTGCGCTCGTGGTGGCTGCGGACCGCTGGGCCGGCGAGGACGAGGACGACGACGTCAAGGTGGGTACGCGGCCCTGCGCGGCGCGGCCGCCCCGCCAGGCCCTCCCGCCGACGCGGCAGGGGCGGTGCCGCGGCCAGGCCAGGCCCACGGCGCGACCGCCCCCCGTCCGGCAGCTGCCGGGCCCCTCGCCGCCCGCGCGCGCGGCACCCGAGGGGAGGCGGCCCCGTCCGCGAGGAGCCTCGGGCCGGACCCGAAGCAGCCGGCGGGCGGGTTCTGGGAGTGAGCGGCGCTCCTGCCCACGTTGCCTAACCGGGCGAGGGGCGTACGGCCCTGCTGCCGCGGACGAGCCGGGGCCGCATGAAGTCGCTGGCGCCGCCGTGGTCTCTGGCCCGCGCGTGGCGGACGCGCCTTGCTCCCTCATACGCCGGGGCCGCTCTTGCGCGGAGTTTCCCTCGCGGGCCGTTTTCCACGCGGAGCAGTGTGTCGCCTCTTCATGGCGAGTTGTATCAGTCCCTCGCCCTTCAGGGCACCAGCCCGAGCGCGGATAGAGCGAAGGAAGCCCCGCGACGGCTTGCAGGCTCCTGCCGGCAGCACGTAGGATGGGGCCTTTAGGGTCCTTCACTTTTCCCAACTTTTCGTAGTCTTCCATAGTAGGATCAGTGACCACATCTGTGCACGGTGCTTTAAGTGTAGTTGCACCATAGATTTGATACCGGCTGTTTTATTTTCCTTTATTCTCTAATTATACCTGGCATGGAATTTGCCTTGTTCGAAGCAGCTGCACACTGGATGACACATTCCTCACGCCGACCACCGCAGCCCCTTCCTGGTCAGTAACTTCTGGGCTCGGATTCCATCAGTCTGTATGTTGTGTTGGATACTTTTTTTGCCCCAGAGTTTCACTTTGCGCTTCTGTTGAACTGCTGTTGTCTTTTTTGGCCCTTTCTCCCAAATTGGTGAGACCTTGGGGGAGCTCTTTACAGTTGTTTTTGTTTATTATCCCTAAATAAATTGGTATCACCCCCAAGCTTGACTACTTCCCTACTTGCTCCTAGTTTCTCTGAGAGGGATAGTTTAACTCTGTGCCTGCCCTGAGCAGGGGGTTGGACCAGATGGTCTTCTGGCCCCTTCCAGCTCTACTCTTCTATGATCCTATGGAAATGAAAAGTTTTGTTCTTACTTCTGATCCTTTTGATACCCCACTGTTTATATTTCTCCATCTGGCAGATTGACCATTTATTCCTCCTGTCTGATTTTTCTAACCGTTTACTGGTCTGTTAAAAGGATCTTGCTTGTCAAAAGCCTTTTGGAAGGACATGTAAGGAATGTCTACCACATGTCTGTTGACACTCACAAGGAATTCTAAGAAGCTAATGCAGCAGGACTTTATGGAAGCCATGTTGGTTCTTTTTCAGCAGGGCCTGTCCTGCCATATGCTTACTAATTTAAACTTTAATACTTCCAATGAATTTATCCAGCACAAACACTAAGCTAATTGGCCTGTAATTTCTCAGATCTATTGCCAATCCCATTTTAAAAACTATTATTGTTTTGACTTTTCTCCAGCCCTCACGGAGGCTGATCTTGGAGTTGTGTTAGATATTTTGTTAGAAGATCAGCAATTTTATATTTGACATCTTAAAGAATACTAGGATGGATAGTATCTGAGCCCAGTGAATATTAGCATTTAATTTATCAATAAAGTTGAGAATCCCATCTTTTGCTGCTATTTACTACCTTAGTTCCTTGGACTCCTTTCTTGAATATCAGTTCAGATGAAGTTGTCTGTCCCTTATCTTCTTCAGTCTTAACTTCAGGGAACAAGTTTTTTCACTGAGAGACAAGCTTATCAGAACTGAGCGCGCAGCCCTAATTAATGCCCTGGTTCTGAGAATCAGGCGGTTGGTCAGCTCAGCACTGAGAGGCTTCGACAACCTTGCTGGCTTTCTCTCTTCATAGCTTTTTTATTGCTGTTATCAGTTTGCTTACATGGAATTTGCGTTGTTTACTAGGGGGATGCAGGTAGTCACTCAGTGTGAGGGGAAAGTCAATTGTCCTGTTGCTAAACTTGCATGGGTGTTGTGTGCAACCCTGTTGTGTGCCACTAGTTTGTCACTGGAGTGGAGAGGCTTCCTTACTGGGCCTCCTTGCACCCAGGGCTCGCCCCCTGGCCGCTTCCTTCTTTATGTAGCGCGCTCTCGCCTGGCCTAGCGCCTGTTGCAGCCAGTTGGATTAGCAGGCCTCATCTGAAAGGCAGGGGAGGCCTTTGAAAACTTTCCTGTATTAAGCGTGGCATTGGAAGCCCCTTGTCAAGGGAGATGGGGGAGCAGCAGGGTGGCCAGGGTAGGATCAGGGGCACTTGATAAACAGGCTGACTCTGCCCCCTTTGCTTTGGACATTCCTGGCTGGATGCTGCATCTGGGAGGTATCCAGCTTGTTCCACTGGCCACACACCTGTTGGGTTTTGCCTTCTCCTACATCTCAATGTGGTGATGTAGCTCTTGAGCCCAGCTGCGGCTGGGATTACCCAAGCAACGGCTGTCACTGACACTGGAGTATCCCCTTACTAGATTATTTGGAACGAGTGCAAGACCATGACTAAGGAAGAATGACCACCCAGGAGCACCAGGTAACATTATACTGGTGCCTGGGCAAGTCCAGCGAACAGTAAAGCTACCCTGACCAAATTCTGGACCTAAAAATGGATCCTGGCATCTAAGAACTACAGATACTGTTTTATGTTTAGGGTAAGCTTAAAGGTACTTTCTCCAGTTTTTGAATCTTTTAGAAAAGACAGAGATGAAAGGTCTTGCGGATGTGAAAATGTCCCCATGAAAAGTAGCCATACCCATTGCGGTCACCATAGGAGTCTGTGGCTCTCGTTTTTTCTTTGGCAGCAGTTGTGTGGAAGTGCACAGCCCTGCTAATTGTGATTAAGCCTCCTTTGCTCAGGTTTGCTGTTCCTGCTGCCCTCATTTCTCGCAGCTGCCAGCCTGCTTCTAAATAGCAGCGTGATTTCTTTGCATAGCTGTGATATTCTTTGAGTCCCAGGTCGTGGCCAGCTTTTCAAGTACACTTTTTGTGTGTGAAAAAGGCATAATTCTGTGTGTTTTCTGTGTGCCATTGTCAGTACTGGAGATGGCAGTTTCTCATCCAAGATGGAGGCTGTGTCTGTTTGCACCGCTGCTGTCGAGACGGTGCATCAGGTTGACTGAGCCATCCACCCCAGGAGAGGGGAAGGGGCTCCAGTTCCCTCCAAATGAAACGTCCCCAAAGGCCTTGCCTGCTGGGCATTATGGGAGATGCCATCCAGCACATGGAGGACACCACAGTGGGGAGGGCTGCTCTGGGTGACTTGCTTTGGCCTCCCACCGCCAGGCTGCCCATCCAAAGCTGCTCTGTTGACTCAGGGGATGAGAGGCTGCCTGATCAGTGCAAAAAAACCCAAACAAACGGGTGAAAAATGGCTTTGTAAGAAATAAGCAGCTCCCTAGGAAGAAGAGGAGGAGCACTTTCTGTTACCAGAAGCGATTCCTTGGAATTGGGCAGCTGCTGCGCATTCTCTGTGAAGTTGTGTTGAGATGCCAGTTTTGTAAATAACCATTTTTCAGTAGTCTGTAGCAAGTAACTTGTAGACAGAGACATCTACAAAAGTTGGTGTGAATTTTCTTTCAGGCCACAACTGCCTAATCGTGGTGGATGAGGAGAGGTAACTTAGTAGACTGGGAGACAGTAGGAGAGGCGACTAAACCGGGGAAGTGTGTCAGGAATTCCACCCACAGATGCATCTCCCACACCCTTCCTGGGTGAGCGACGTGCTTACCTCTTTGTCATTGTACTTAATGCTAGTAATTAAAGTGAGCTTGGAGTTAGCAATTACGTCTCACTTTTCGTGATAGTTTTTCAGAGCGAGAAAGACGTGTGTTTTGAGGGTTCTGCGCCTGCAGAATTCTCTCTTGCTGCACGGCTGCCACACCTTCCCTAAAGCAGCATCTGCTGCCGCTTGCACAGTCGGGCAGCCGGTTGGGTGGCTTGATGTCTGCTCTGGTGTCTCTTTCCTGGGGTGGTGCCCCCGCCACTGTTACAGGGCAGGATTGCTCCTCATACTCCCCCTCACCTTTTTGGGGGGGTGTCATTGGATGCTATTCTGTTGTCGCTCCTGAGCAGCATCACAAAAAGGACATAATTTGAACCGACTGAGCGAAGCGTGTGCCGTTGAACCCTCGATGCCGATAACTGGCGCTGCTTTCTTGTCTTTTCCTTTCCTTTTTTCATTTCCTTTGGCCAGGATAACTGGGATGATGAGGAAGAGGAAGAGGAAGAAAAGGAGACAGAGGTAAAGCCAGGTGAGAAGCACGGGAGACTCATCCCCTGTGCAGCCCTCATGTGGCTGGAGGTCCAGGCCTCTGGTTTGGATGCCCATGCATTCGTAGCCATTGGGGTTCTAAAGTCCCCAGCACTTAAAATTTAAAAATAATGTTGTGCACTGTTCACAGAAACCAAAGTTTCAGAAAAGAAGAAAATAGTAGAAAAAATAAAAGAAAGGGAAAAACTTCAGAAGAAAAAGCAAGAGGAGATTAAAAAAAGGGTAAGGCCTTTATGACTAGAGATAAGTGAAGTGCGTTTGTTTTGTGCATCGGAAGGAACCAGGTGGCATATGCCCTGGTTCCCCCTGGTTTCAGACGGCCTGCTTTGTCCACAGAGGAAGCTTCTGGGTTGGATTTTTGGGACTCGTGGCTTCACTTGTTGCATGTCTGAGCTGATTGCTACCTGCCTAGCTGCTCCAGTCCCCCCCCCCTTCTGCTTCTGTAGCAGCCCCAAGAGAGGTCAAAGGGGCACCCTCCAACTTCTTGTTTCTTATAACTCCTGCAGGAGAGGCCCTGGAACTTACTTCTGGGTTTATGTTGCATGTGCCTCACTGGAGATAATGTAATAAAGCGAAGTGGCATCAGTGTGTGTGTGTGTGTGTGTGTGTGTGTAAATTCCACATATATATATGGAATTTCTGCATGCCCCTTAATTCAGGGGAGGAAATTCTTTTGAAAAACATGCCTTCTATTAAGCCACTGGGAAAAGATGTAAAATACACAATTTCCTGTTCATCTGCATACATTTGAAGCTTCCAATAGCCATGTTGGTTTCCCTCTTAAGGTTAACACTGAAGCACAGAGTAAGAATTGCTGCAAATCATTGATTTGTTTTGTTTCCTCATTTAAGTTAGAGGCATCAGAAGAATCTAAAGAACTTACACCAGAGGAACAGTTAGCAGACAAACTACGGCTGCAGAAATTGCAAGAAGAGGCAGACCTTGAGTTAGCCAAAGAAACCTTTGGTAATTGAGGGAGCGGGAAAGGAAGCAGGGCAGGTGTGACTATGTATGTTCATCGTGCCTCATTCTGCAGGATTGGGGGGCATTTCAAAGCAGGAACATGAAAGAGATTGCTTCAAATGCTCCCTTCCGCAGACAGTATGCAGACACGCCACTGCTCAGCCAGCTTGGTTACTGTTTGCCTTCCTCCACAGGTGTAAATAACACATACGGAATAGATGCCATGAACCCCTCTTCGAAAGATGACTTCACGGAATTTGGCAAACTGTTAAAAGAAAAAATAACACAGTATGAGAAGTCCCTATATTATGCTGGGTTTTTGGAAGCATTAGTTCGAGATGTATGTATTTCATGTAAGTACATAGTAATTCTTTGCCTCTAGTCCCATTTTCAGCGTGGGGGCAGGGTAGGACAGAAGTCCAGTGCAGCACGTGTAGTGGGCAGAATGAGCAGAACTAGCAGCAAAGTCTGTGCAAACTTACTCCTGGCCTCCTGTGCCACAACCTGCAGTCTTTGAGGTTTTCCACTTTGGCCAGGCCCTCCTTTCTCCTCTTCCTTATGTTTCTTTATTTAAAGTTACCTTTTCAGGAAAAAAAAAGATATAGGCCATTTCCAGTACATTTCCCCACATCTGTACATACCTAATTTTCCTAGTTCAAAATGATTATTAAGAAACAAAATAGAAGGGCAATATTATCCAAAACTCAGTTTATTTACCTGAGTCCCACAATATACTGTTAGCTTTCTTTAGTGTGTAAATCTAGCAAAGAATACGTGTCACCTGCCCACATTTACAACCCAGGAATGTGCTTTGCCTTTCCAGTACTGCCCTGTGATCCTCTTGGCTGCCCATGCTCAAGTGATTCATAACTCTTGCTGTACAGAAAGGTTCCCTGCTCTGGGGATGCAGCCTAGGAGAGAGTAACTTCCTTTTCGCAATAAATCCTGGAAGGCATATTGGCAATTCTGTGAACTGCAGAGCAAAGTAAGGCTGCAGAAGGAGTCCCCCAGACCCTATGAGCAAGCATTGCGGTCCCCACCTTATGTCCCAGCAACTGGGGGGCTGTAACCACCCGGAGTCTCAGAGGAATCTAGCAGATCTGAAACAGGGTTCTGCTTATTGCCTCCTCTTTGGGTAAAATATGCTTCTGTTTTCAGAATCCTACCATTTATTTAAAACCGGCGCACTACTAAGCAGGGGTGTCACAGAAAGGGCGTTTTGGAGGGCCTCCATTCCTTGGCTCGCCACAGGCTAGTGATGACTTGGTGCCACATAGCATTTCACAGCTGTGAGTGCAGGTCCCATATGCCTTAAATGGGGGAAAAAGTTGCCCAACTTTCAGTCTGCTAATAGTTGTTCAACGCCTTCTGGCAAAGTGTGTGTAGGATTAAACACCCGTCATGTGTTTTAACCGAGGTTTTTCCTGGGTTTGGTTTTCCCTTGAAGGGTATACATGTTACTTGGAGTATCTGCATGGTAGTGTCAGCGGTATCTCCATCTTCGGGAGAGAGATTCTGTGTCCTGCAGCTGGGCAAACCCCCCCCCCCATTTTTTTAATTCCACTTAGTGGATTTCCTGATTAGTGAATGTTGATGCAATAAATGAAAAATGTGGTCACAGTTGCTGAAAAGGTGCTGCTGTGCCTGTGCACATCGGCCTCTCGGTCTGCCTGCATCACATGAGCTCCCTGGCCAGGCAGAGGCTTCCGCAGCTCACGTGTGGCCTGGGCATGGCAAGCGCCTCCTTGGCACCGGAGTAGTTTCCCCAAGATGCTTGGCCATGTGTTTTTCTAAAAACACTCTTCTTTTGCAAACAGAAGATCTGTATTAACTAAAATCCATTTCCAAGGATTGATTTGTTTGAGCATTGTGAAAACTGCAGGAAAAGTACTTATTGGAAAGCCCTATAAATGATCCCTCCCATGCTTTTATTCCCAATTTAGTGGAAGTTGATGACTTGAAAAAGATCACCAATTCCTTGACAGTCCTGTGCAGTGAGAAGCAGAAACAGGAGAAGGTGAGTCTGGGGTGTGGTCTCTCTCGGGGTGCGTGCTGCTTTTTGGCGGGGCCACTCCCTGTTGTCCGTGGAGATGTCCTCTTCAACCCCAAGTTGTTCCGGGGACCTGTGTGATCAGTGTCACAGTTCTCGGTCCCCTCCCTTGCTCTGTCACTGTGTGAACACGGGCTGCCAGTTCTGTCACCGTGCATCACTCCTAAAACAAGGCCCAGTCACCGTAGGCCAGAGGTGCAGCGCCTCTGGGGAGGCCAGGAGTAGGGCTCCATTTTGAAGGGCTGCATTCCAGAGATGGACCTGGCTGAGAGCAGCCATCATGACTTCCAGCGCCTGCTGCCAGTCACCAAACATCTGTTTTATTTAATCGGGGGCATGTCAGCCTTTCTGTCAGAAAGCAGGGAGACCACCAAACAAGGGGTGCTTGGCAGAAGTGGGGTGGGGCTGGGGCTGGGGGCGGGTGGTGCTCTCCCTGTGCTCAGACGGCCTGAGGCCGTGGGCACCTGCCCCAGACAGCGGCCAGTCCACGGAAAGCCTGCCCTGACTTGAGCAGGCTGGCAGATTTCTCAGTGTAGCCATCTGTCAGTTTACATTGTTCTGGCAAACACGATGTCCACCAGAGCAGGTAGCTTCACCAGGATGCTCTCTGTGCATGTCTGTCTGGAGAGGACCCCAGGATGTCTGGCCCTCGCAGACTCAGCCATGGCTGTGCAGGGAGCTGGTGTTGCAGAGGCTGCCTAAGCTGGGGCCGCTTTTGTCCTCCCACAGCAAAACAAGGCCAAAAAGAAGAAAAAGGGGGTGGTGCCCGGAGGAGGCCTGAAAGCGACCATGAAAGACGACCTGGCAGATTACAGTGGTTATGACGGGGGCTACGTGCAAGACTACGAAGACTTCATGTGACACTTCTCCGCCCTTCTGTTGCTTCTCTGTTGCCCATAATCCCCCGAAGTGTAGCACAACTTCTTTCCTTTAAATTCTGCCAAATGCTACAATCTGAAAGTGCAGTATCTTTGCGAGGTCGGTGCCCAGTCAATATTCCGCTGCAGATGCCTGCCTTGATGCTGAGGGTATAAACTGCCAGGGCTCATTCTTTTCAGTGATAGGAAATGATGGAATTTTGATCATGTTTGACTTCATAGCAGCAGAAGCAGCACTTAATTGGAAAGTAATTTCAACCAAGCCAACATTGTATTATTACCAACATCGTTTAGTAATAACAGCCTTAACTGTACCTTTTCCACAGACTGTCCAGACAAAAAGAGCCGCTTGCAGCAAGGATACAGTGTGCATCAAGTATTAAAACTGGCTTTCTCTGTTCAGTGAGACCTTGAGCTTTTTAGTAGATACTGGCAAATGCCCTGAGGGAGGATTCTGCACTTAGAAAGCACCTGTGACATGGCCCCAACTTCAACCCTGGCAAGTGGCAAATAAATCGCTTCTTTAGGTTAGGGTTGGGGGATGGTTCAGTGGCACCGGAAGACGCGTGACTCAAGTCTAGGCAGTTTAGTTGACACTTCTCTGACTCTGGAGGAATTCTTTGTCACCACGGTTTGGGGGCTACAGTACAGCTCTCGCAAGGCTTCGTTGGGTCTGTCTTCTTTTCTTTCTTTTCCCCATTTACAGGAATCCTGCTTAGCGAACTGCAACAGTTAACGACAGTTGGGTAAATTGTTATGTTAACAATTATGACATCTGCAAATGTTTTATAAAAGCAACTAATTTAATAAAATCACTTGTGAGGATGGAGACGTTGGTCTGGCTGTGTTTCTGCCGTGGGCAACGACTGGGGCTGGAGAGTAGGTGGGGCTTCTTTGGCTCACACTCGCTGGAGGCCATACGGGCTTTGTGAGCATTCTCTTCCAGCCCAGCCCCCTCGTCTCACGCCAGGCCTGCTTCATCCTGCTGCTCTCTGCTTGCTTGCACACTTTCTAACTATGGGAATACCTGGCTTTGCCAGGTATTCTGGTGCCTGAGTCTAACATGCTGAATTCGGGTTTCCCCTGTGGTCATTTCCTCTCTCATGGCTTGACTGAAAGCTTTGGCTCTAGAAAACGTCTGCAAATGAATCGTACATATAAACAGATGTGTTGGTTTCCTGTTTCTTCTGAGGGTATTTTACTATGAGGAGTACTGGTGGGACATGCTTGCGCTCGAATTCACTATACTCCCTACAGCAAAATTAGCACTGGGGGGAAATCCTGTATTTTCTTGAAAAAGAAACAGCCCCTTCTCGCCAGACCCTTGACACTTCATATAGTGCAGTCCCTTAACACAACATCATGCATACAATCATGGGGTCAAAACACAGTGGATGGGTGCAGATGGCCCCCTCCCTCTGGTGAAATGTTCCCATTGATACTTCCTGGGCTCTGGGACCGTACTGACCTCCCTGCTAATGGGAGGGTCCCCTCCCTCATGGGGGGAGGACCAACAGCAGTGGCTGTGGGTACTTGAGCGGCCGCTGTCCCAATAGTTGCCTCCCAGAGTGGTCTGCTCCTTCCACCACACCATGTGCCCCGAGCAGACTGTCGCCAACTCCACATGGGCCTCCATCACAGGTCCCAACCGATCTGGGGCTCTGGCTTGCGCTGAGTGACCAGGAAGTGTGTTTTGATACAACGTAGGAACTGAACTTCACTGCCACAGGAATGTCAGACTGCAAGCGTGATACCGCCATCGTTTGTCTAAGATTGGCATAACCAGATTTGTTTGCGCTCGTAGGCACATGCAAACCCTTCAGGTTCTTCGGAGCTTGCGGATGCACAGCACTGCACGGTGGCCTTGAAGGCCTGATGCAGCACTCCCAAGACCAGCTGTGGCTTTTTGGAATGTGGTTTCGCAGCAGAAGGTCACCTCCAATGCAAAGTTCTTACAAATGCCAGTTTTATTTAACCCTGACCTCAGGAGTCAGCATGCGCTCGAAAGCAACTTAGGTGGGCGTAACTTGGCGGCAGTGCCGTGAGAGGCTGTGCACATCTCTGGCTTCTTGGCCATGTGCAGTCCCTGCAAGAGCCCCCAAGGTTTCTGGGTGGTCTTCTAGCCTGGCAGCATCTAGTTTGTCAGCAGATCATTCAGGCAGCACCCCGTCTGGGCATCCTGCAGAAGGGTGCTCACCACATCGTAGAAATGGTTGTCATAAGCCAGCTTGTAATACACATAGATATCGTCGCAATAGGTCAGCAGCTTCTTCAGGTGTTTCAGAGCGGACTCATTCCCTGCACGCTGCTTGAACCTGGAAGAAAGTCACGTGGTGCAGCCACCTCAGCTTCTCTCACAAGAACGTAAGAAAGCCAGGGCCCATCAGTCCAGCACTCCGCGCACACGGCGGCAAAGCAGCTGCTCCCCAGGGTCCCCCACACAGGAGGGGCACAAGACCTCTGCTGCCCAGCTCCCCAGCAGCTGGTGCACGCAGGCAGCCCACAGCCAGGGTAGTGCCCATGGATCGCCTCCCCGTGAATCAGCCCATATCCACACTTCCCATGGCAGCCAGTTCCCTGGCCAAAGTGAGCATAAGTTGTGTGAAGGAATCTTTCCTCTTTTGGGGTGTTGGTGTTCCAGGAGAGAAAAATGCCTTCTTCACACAATGCAATATTGCAAGTACTTCTCATGCCTCCCGACTTGCCTTTTTCCCAAGCTGAACGGTCCCAGTCCACAGGTGACCTGCTCCAGCCCCCGATCTCCTCAGTTGTCCCCTCCTCCAAGAGATCCCTGCCTCCCCATTAGTTCAGCCTCATGCCAAAGCAGGAAGAGCGCCAGCGAGGGCAGAGTGTCTCAGCTGCACAGAAAACCAGGCGGAGGGAAGGCCTCCGTGCTGGAGAAGCTGGTGATGGCTCACTCACTCGCTCACAAAGCTGACTTACTTCTGAGCGATCTCCTCAAAAGTGCTTGCCTTCAAGAGGCCACACTGCTTGTATTCCTCCAGGTAGTTGAAATCACCCTTCACAATCACCCGCTGATACAGGACTTCAGCCCAGTCGGGAACGAAGTCGTAGGCCTCGGCCACAATGGCAGCCTGGAGAGAGCGCGGCCCGGGAACAGGAAGACATCAGCACGCCGGGAGGCGCACGCCGGCTCTTCCCAGGTGATCAGGGCCCGCGACACACCAGTGCTCCCCTCCAGCCAGTGTGCAGCAGGCCCTTCAATCGGCCACTCCCAGCAGTGGAAGCCTCCCTGTCCTGCAGCTCACCTGGTAGAACCTGGGCAGGGCCATGACGCACTCGAGCAGATTCTTCCAGCTCAGGTTGATCAGCTGTGTGGTGTGGTTGGTGTTCAAGAAGTGGAGCTGCAGCGTGATGAGTTTTGTCAGCCTGTTGCAGTGCAAGGACTGGTGCACACAGAAGTCCTAAGGGGGTTGGGGGGAGAGAGGGTCAGGGGGCGAGGGGTCCTGCTCCCCTTCAAAGCCAGCTGCCCTCCTGTTTGGACCAGTGCCCTCCAGTCCCGGCCAACGGGGATGCTGCAAGCAGCAGTAACAGGCCCTGGAAGTGGGAAAACAGGCAGGCCATCCCTCTCCATCCAGACCAGAGAGAAAGAACTGCTCTCTGGATCTGCAAGGGGCATCTGGAGGGCCGTGAGGGCCTCACACAGGTGGTTCCCCTTCCCCAGCACTGGTCGCTGCCAGCAGTTTCGCTGGGGGGTGGGGAGCCGTTTTAGGCGCTGGGGGCACCACTCGCCAGGGGCCTGTCCTGCGGTCCAAGTGGGCTGCGCGCAGAAGGACCAGCCATGAAGCTTGGCCAGAGGCTCTTGCTCCTCCGCTCGAGCCTTGCGAGTGGAAGCTCCCTCACCTCCCGCGACCCACAGGAAGTTGCCACGGGCTGCCGCCATCCTGCCCAGGTCTCCGGGCCTCTGGTGGAGGCACGTGCCCAGGTACACCAGGTTTTCTGGAGTCCAGGGACTCCGCTCACCCTAGGGCAGCAGAGCTGCTCCTGTTGCCGGCCGGATGCCATTGGTGCGACCCCACAGAACATGGAAGGCGAACACGTCTCTCAGTTCATCCTGTGCTCATTTCAACTAGCTCTGGGGACCGAGCCCCTCTGAGGTCGCTGGACTGCCGCTGGGGGTCACTGAAGACACGTGGATGGCCACGGCCACCGCTCCCTCCTCCAGGCTTCCTCCACTGCTCCCAGGGTCCCACGTTACCTTGGAGTAACTTTCAGCGGCATCGATGAAGAGGGTCAGGGCTTTCATCAGCAGTGTCTTTAGGTGAGGCACGTTCTGGAGGCAATCCTCTGGAAGGGAGAGGGCAAGCTGTGTGGCTGTGTAGCCCCGCCATGGCGGGCAAGAGTGGGGCCCGCCCTTCACCGGGGGCCAGGCCACCCCCACAGCAGGACAAAGAGGGGAAAAGCAGCTGCTGCTGACCAGGCAAAGAGAACACAAGGACCCCAATGGCAGGGAGTACCAAAGGGGTGACTTGGGCGTCCCTGACTCTTTTGGACCCGCTGCACAAAATCTCGCGGGCACCTCCACAAAGTGGCGGATGTGGGCATCGGAGACAGCGCCCGGCCAGGGCTGTGCATGTGGCCATGGCAGGCAAGGGTGTGGCCTGCCCTCCTCCTGTTCTGGCAGAACCGGGCACCGCCACTGTTTCTTCCTAGCACCCCTGGCCATGGGCAGCAATCCCTACGGCCCGGAATTCCGGTCGCTATTTGTCTGGAGTTGGCAGGATGTGTGGGCGCTCGTGTTGGGGAGGGCGAGGGAAGGGAACAGCTGCTGCTGTGGACTCATCTGGTGTGAGCCTCTGCAGACTTGCAGTGCACAGAAAATCCTTCAGCTGGAGAATGGGAGTTTTTCTCTCCCTTCTGCCTGACGCGTTCTGTGAACCTGCTCAGCTACCTAACTTGTGGACGACTCAAACTGATCAGTCAGGAAGTGCAGCACAGCCAGAGGCCACAGTCTGCCCCCCACTCTGCGCGCAGCCCAGAAGTGCCCCCCTTCTGCCTCTCCAACCCTCGTCCCCATCCCCCTGGCTCCGCAGTGAGGAGATGCCATCAGCACAGCTTCCTGCCCTGGCCAGCTCAAGACAGGCACCAGCGTGACCTTCGGCCACCTAATTCCCGAACTCCGGACCACGTCTGCTTGCACACCGAGCCTGGAGGGCTGGACACCTCTAGAAAGGGGCAGGTATAATAACCCCTGGCACAAGCCAGCAGGGCTTCCCCACAGGACTGGGGTGCTCAGCTCTGCTATGGAAAAGGCGGCCTGGCCACCCAGACAGTGGGCTGCACGGTTCCTTCCACAACCAGGCTCCTTGCAATCCCAGCAACGCCCAAGAGGATTGGCCCTGGCAGTGGGCGGAGGCACTCAAACTCCCCGGGCTTCTCGGGGGGGGGGGGGGCGACGAGTTTAAAGGTCTGAGCGATGCCAGCTGAAGGTCCGGGAAAGCTGTGCAGGCAGCTGCTGCACGGAGCCCTTGGCCCCACTCTGCCGCCCAGCGCTGCATCCGCGCCCCCCTGGCTGCTGGCCTCGGCCTCAGGCCCCTGGGACTGTGTGTCGGCAGGGGGGCCACAGGTAGAGCAGGAGCCGTGCGGTGCTTTGGTTCGCTCTCCGCCCTCTTGGCTGCCTTGCCCTTGGCTACCTTGATCTCCGCACAAGCAGAGAAGCTGCCACTTCTGCAGTCCAGCCCGGGGAGCAGGGCTGTGGGGCAGGCCGCCTGGCCCAGGCTGGCTTCGTGGCCCTCCCAGAGCTCCCCCTGGGGGGGAGGGCAGCTCACCCCACGGGCAGGAGTCGATGAGCTTGAGCTGGGTGCGGGCCGCTGCCTCGTGGTTCTCCCCGATCTCCCGGCACATGCTGAAGCAGAGCGCGATCATGTTGTGCTTCTCGCTGTCTCCCGGGCGGCGGCGCTTGGCGTAGTCCAGCAGGGCAGTCTTGAGCGCCCCACTCTGCTGGGAGGGAGGCACACGTCTCAGGCCAGGCAGCAGGGAAGGCGGCTGTGCTGGGCGGGGGCTTGGGAGACCCGGGTTTAAGCTCCCGCTCAGCCACGCAGCTCTGGGGTGACTTTGGGCCAGGCACCGCCTCTCGTCACAGGGTGGCTGCCATAAGAGGAAAACGGGAGGGGGCAGGCCCTGGAGAGCGCCTCGAGACCGTGCAGGGGGAGGGATGGGAGTGCGAGACCGTAATGCGGCAGCTGCCCGGACCTCGCCGGCTGCAGTCCCAGGCAAGGAAGCCCCAGATCAGGACCAGCCTCCGCCGCCACTCCACCGGGGTACGCACCGAGTCCAACTTCTTCCGCATCAGCACCTCAAAGTGATGCTTCTCGTGCAGCAGGTCGAAGATGTACGTCATCTCGTTGTACCGACCGATGCCTGTGAGCAGCCGCACCTTGGAGAGGAGAGGAGAGGAGAGGAGAGGAGAGGAGAGGAGAGGAGAGGAGAGGAGAGGAGAGGAGAGGAGAGGAGAGGAGAGAGCTCATGGCTCCGCAGAGGGGAAAGGCCTTGGGCATGGCCAGGCAGCCACCCGGCACGGGGGCCCCGCCTGCCCTGGGAGGAGCAAACTCAAGGGTGCCGCCCGCCCGCTCGCAGCAGCAGCTCACAGTCCACGGTGCTCCCAGTGCAGGACCCTGGGGCGGTCACGTACCACAAGGCCATACTCTTCGCTGGGAGCCAAGTGCTCTTCCGTGAGCATCCGGGCAGCCTGGAGGACCCGGATGATCCCTTCCATGTGGCACGTCAAGCTAAAGCAGCTGTGGGCCAGGATCAGGAGCTCAGTGGCTAGGAAGGAGGATGGGAGGGGTCTCCTCAGGAAGTGCATTACTCTCGGGGGGGAGGGGGCCAAGGAGGCTGGCGCACCCTGGCCAGGAGCTGGACTTGCTGGGGTGCCTGAGCTCCAGCACGATCCCTCTTGCTGGCGGGAACACCAACAGGCAAGGCTCTGCAGAGAGCAGCCCCCCTCCAGGCACCTGCTGCCGAGCCCACCCCTGGAGAAGCTCCACCCCCACTGAGGCTGCAGGACCCCATGCACAGAACGCCACCATGGCAGGCTAGGCCCGCCTCGAATGCCGCTCCTGGCTGCAGAGATGAGCCATGCAAAGGGAGCCAGCGGCCGCTCCGGTCATGTGGTGCTGAGGTCCCAGGGGCTTCGAGGATGGTGGTGCCCGAGCATGTGCAGTGGGCCTGTGCTCAGAGACAAAGCCTGAGCCCTCGGTGTCACGCCCCTGGGGGTGCGCCCTGCTGACACGGATCCCTTTGCCCCAGGGACTCACTGCAGGCCAGCTCCCCAGGCGGCACAGAAGCGATTTTCTCCAGCAGCTGCTTGCCCACCAGGGCAGGGTCTGGGCACAGCTTGGCCAGCTGCAGCAATACCTGGCTCTCCTCTGCGGGATTTGGGGCTGGCTTCTTCCCTGTGGGTACAGTGCACGCCAGTCACAGCACACGCTCTGCCACCAGAAGGACAGCAGGCAGAGCCTCCCTCCTGCCCAGCCCCACGTCCAGGAACCCCTCCCCATGAGCTGTGCGAGCACTCCCTCTCCGAATGCCATGGCCGCGGCAGTGAGCTGAGCCTCTGAAACCTTTTCTATGATTTCTTTCTTGCTGGAACACTCCCAGGAAGTTGGAAAATGATAAACGAGTAACAAGCAGAGCTGGATGAAGATGGCACAGGAAAGGGCGTAGGGGAGGTCCGAGTGGGTGGCACCCCGGACAGGAGCCCCAGAACAAGGCTGAGGGCCCTCTCACGGCCCTCTGGGCCATCCATGCAGCACCAAGAAAGCCCTGGCAGGAGGCTTCCCTGGCAAACGGAGCAGACCTGTGAGCCGAAGCGAGAACGCGCCCGCTCACCTTTCCCTTGTGCAGGTGCCAGCAGCTCCCGTGTGACCTCCGCAGCCACGAGCTCTGCCACCGTGTCGGGCCCCAGCCCCTGGGCCACGATGAAGGTCTGGGCCCTCTTGCACCTGTCCGCTTGGCGAGAGGAGAGGATTGTCCGCAGCAGCTTCTCGGGATCACGGGCAGAGATCTCACTGAAGGAGCAGCCCAGCTCCTGCCAGGAGCCAGAGAAAAGGGAAGGGCAATGTCCGCAGCTCGTCCACAGGATGCCGGAGTTCTCTGTGGCATGGGCCACCTGGAAGACCCCACCCTGCCCTCAGGCCCGGGAAACACCCGGGGAAATTCAGGGCTTTCTGGAGGGCCCTCCCCACTCCACTGTCCGCGCTCACCTTGGACAGCTCGTACAGGCAGAGGGCCTGTCTGCAGTAGCTCCGCCCGTGGACGCACTCGGCAATCAGCGCCTGCAGGCTACCCGTGACCTCTCGGCTCGGACACTCGCCCCCCATGCAGGGCCCGCTCCCCAGGACCGAGGCTGAAAGCAAAAGCAAGGCTCTGGAGAGCAGGCGCTGCCACTGCCCGGAATGGGGGTCGGCAGCCCCACCCACAGCTTGCCCGAGGGCCCCCCGCTCACCCCAGAGCACAAGTGCTCTTCTCCTGCCACACGGACGAGCATCGAGAAACACACTGACCTGGCCCAGGTCCTCACACCGCTCTGCCCACGTCTGAAGCAACGGACACGGTGGCAATCGGGAGAAGCCTGGCTGTGGGGCGACCGCGCGTCCAGCCACAGCAGCGCGCTCCCCGCTCCACCCTGGCGCTCCAGCAGTGGGCCCGGCACCAGGCAGCCGGCAAGCGCCCGGCCCGGCCTGGCCCAGCTCCAAGGGGGCCTCACTCCCGGCTGCTTACTGCTCGGCAGCCGCCTCTTCTGCGCGCCGCCCTCTCCGCTCCCCTCGCTTTCCTCCTCCTCCTCTCGCGCTTCGAGGATCGCCAGGATGTCTGCATGAAAGTGGCTCCGGGGAGGCTCTCCAGATGCCAGCGCTCTGCAGTGCAGCACCAGGGAGACGTCTCGGCTGTGGAAGCTGAAGTAACGGCACGCACGGCTCGCCTCGTGCACGCTGCCCTCATCCAGCAGCTGCCCAATCAGGACGTCCAGGGATGCCCAGTCAGCCTCCGGAAGCATGGCCCGCGGGGCGTCCTGGGAAGGCAAGCACTCGAGCTGCAAGTCCTGGGGCACATTTAACGCGGCCAGCTTGGAGAAGGAGAACTCCGTGGCCAGGGACTCGAAGGACTGCTCTCCGCTAATGGAAATCTGGTGCGAGAGTCTCTGCTGGGCCTGCCGGGGCCCCTGGCGGAGCGTTTGCTGGGCGATGCGGCACAGCCAGACCTCCCTCTCCACCTGCCCCAGTTCCTCGAGCGGCAGCGGGTCACTCCTGGCCAGCCAGTGGCCGGCCAAGCTAAGCAGCAGCTGCCTCTCGACGATGCAGGAGGCGCCCTCGTCATTTGGGGATGCGGACGACACCGCGTCCGCCTGCGCGGAGAAGAAGCCAGAGGCGGCATGGGTCAAGATGCCATTCTTCTCAAAACACTCGTTACACTTCTTCCAGAACTCAATTCTTGTCCGTTTTTGGGGCCAATGGCCAATCTGTTTCAAAAAATGCATGTTCTGGAGCACCTGTGGAACACAGAACAGATTAAAGCATTTCTCCGTTCCTTTGCAGTGACAGCGCAAACCAAATGGAACCTTCCCTGCATGGAAACTGAGGACATGGGCTGAGCAGGAAATACCTAGATGCCTCTTCCCGGTCCACCATGGCCTAGTCTAGTCTAGAGTCTGGCAAACTGTCAGCTAAAACGTGCCAAAAAAACTGCCCAGCAACCAGAACGTGGCTCAAGCGCACCTCCTGGATGACGACGTTGTCCATGGGCAACTCTGCAAGTTCCGCTACCTCCCGTGCCGTGGAAAAAGCGCTTCTCTCCTGCAGCTGCTCCAGAATTCTGCTGCATTCATTCTGGAAGTTCTCAGCAGTGTAATTAGTTAAGATGGCACGATCAATTGAGAGAGGGGAATCCCTCAGGATGTAGCTGAGGGCACTTAGCTTCTTCATATCTGCCCCTGAGGACGAAAGGAGCACAAAACGAAGGGATAACCATCTCACCATCAAACGGACTCACCATCTTGGCTGGCCCCCCCGCAACATTGCTCGGCGCACGCGGGCACCCCTGCTCCTGCCGCCGCTCCTGCTGCCACCGTCCAGAACACCGCCGGCCTCGGGACTCGTCCCCGGCTGCACTGGCACGGGTGAGAGGCATGCCGGGTGGGGCAGGCGAGCGGTAGGCGGTGGGCGGGGCGAGCGAGGGGAGGAGCCCTGTGGGCTAGAAAGCGCTGCCGGGGGCTGGCGGCCTCGGGCCAGCAGCCAAAGGGTGGTGACCAAAGGGCACCACCGTTTGGGGCGCCATTCGGGGGGCCGTTTGGGGGACTGGGCTGGCCAGGGGTCCTGGCCCGTAGAAGACAGACTTGGTGGGGATCCAATTAGTTAATAGGGGATTTTAAATAGTAAAGCTTTAAATTTTTGTTGGTGCATCTCAGCTGTTGGTTTTGTCTGTTGTTATGTTGTTGCCTGGGGAGCGCGGGGGCGCCGCCATTGGGGTGGTGATGGGCAGGGGGCGTTATAGCCATGGGAGATTAACACGTCTGCCTAGAAGAAGGAGGGACAGATGGGTTCTGGTTATTCTCCCAGCCGGCGGGTTCCCGGTAGCCATGTCAGCTGCCCCCTGGGCCTGTCAGTGCTGTTGTTGAATGCCAGATCGGTCCACAATAAATCTGTCCTCATCCACGACCTGATCGTGGATGAAGGGGCCGACCTGGCCTGTATCACCGAGACCTGGGCGTGGGGGGGGGGGGATGTCTCCCTTTCACAACTATGCCCGCCCGGGTACCTAATTCAGCACCGCCCACACCAGGAGGGGAAGGGAGGGGGGGTTGCTCTGGTTTATCGAGCATCAATTTCCCTTGTGGGGCTTCCTGTTCCCTCGAGACCAGGGCTGGAGTGTCTCCACTTGGTGTTGGGTGACTGGGGATTCTGTTGGTGTACCGTGCACCCTTCTGCCCAACAGACTCCCTACCTGAGCTGATGGAGGTCATCTCGGACCTGGTGTAGAAGACCCCCAGGATGGTGGTCCTGGGGGACTTCAATCTCCATGCCGAGACGGCTCTTACCGGGGCGGCTCAGGACTTCATAGCCTCCATTACGGCCATGGGGCTGTCTCAACACGTCGTTGGCCCAACCCATGAACGTGGACACACTCTGGACCTGGTTTTCTCGATGGGGCAGGAAGAGGGTGATCTGAGGGTGACGAATTTAAGCTTATCGCCCTTGTCATGGTCGGATCACTTCCTCATAAGGTTTGAGCTCGAGAGCGGCCTCTCCCTCTGTAAGGGTGCGGACCCGACTTTGTGGGTCTGCCCCCGGAGCAGGATGGATCCTGAAGGATTCCTGAATGCTCTGAGGGATTTTCCGGCTGATAGGGCTGGTGATCCTGTCGACGCCCTGGCAGAATTGTGGAATGAGGAGATGACCAGGGCTATCGACACGATTGCTCCCAAACGTCCTCTTCCATCTAGCCGAGCCCGTTCATCTCCGTGGTATACGACCGACTTACGGGCGATGAAGCAGGCTGGAAGACGACTAGAGGACAGGTGGAGGAGATCACGACAGGTATCTGACCGAACACTCTTGTGTGCGCATTATCGTGCCTATGTTGTGGTGGTGAGGATGACGAAGGATAAGGTCTGCAGCTTGGGGGTACTCCTCGACCCGGAGCTGTCGTTACAGGTCCAGGTGACGGCAGCAGCAAGGAGTGCTTTCCTGCAGTTGCGATTGGTACATCAGCTGCGTCCCTTCCTGGATCAGGACTGCCTGGCGACTGTGACACACGCGTTGGTTAACTTCTCTGCTAGATTTCTGTAACACCCTCTACGTGGGGCTGCCCTTGAAGACGGTCCGGATACTTCAGTTGGTACAAAATAGAGCTGCCAGGTTGTTGACGGGGGCTGGGCGTTATTCTCATATATCCCCAGTCCTCCGTCAGCTCCAATGGCTTCCAATTGAAGTCGGGGCCAAATTCAAGGTTTTGGTATTAACCTATAAAGCCCTAAATGGTTTGGGACCCAGATACCTAATGGACCACTTGCGCCCTTATGTGCCCTCCCGTCCCCTAAGATCTGTAACAGCGGGCCTCCTCCGGGAACCTCCTGTGAGGGAGGTGAAGTGGGTGAGTACCTGGAGGAGGGCTTTTTCGGCGGTGGCACCCCAACTATGGAATGTGCTCCCTGGAGAGGTTCGCCTTGCGCCGTCGTTATATGCTTTTCGGCGCCAGGCGAAGACTTTTTTATTTCAGTCTTATTTTAATTGTTAGTGTTGATTTTGTTTGAGTTTATTTTTGTTTAGTGTTTTGTTATTATGTATGTTTAATGTTTGTGTTGATTGGGGTTGTATGTTAGGTGGTTTTCTTTATTTGGTATGGGGTACTTAATTTTAGTTGCCGAGATGCACCGAGGGGGGGTGGGATAAATTATTTTAATATTTGTACTGCCTTTGTATTTTAATCATGTTGTAAGCTGCCCCGAGGTTTTGTTGCGATGGGGCGGCCTATAAATGGTTTAATAAATAAATAAATAAGCAAGCAAGCAGGTGTGGCTGAAGCCACGGTGCAGTCGTTGCAACGAGCACCTCTGGGGAGAGGCGAGGCGAGCAGCATGGCTGGAGGCCGCCTCCCAGAAGCAGTGCCGAGGCCATGACGGCATCGTGTGCCTCGCTCTCCTGTTTCTCCACCCAGCTCAACTGGGGGCGGGGGGGTGTTTTTACCCGCCAGTTTATTAATCTCCCTGTTCACAGGCATTCGTGATTCTTCATTCTCTAGGCCATCCTGGAATCATGATAGCTGAAGGGTGGCATAAACATGCTTCACATACATGAACAAATGCGCCACACATGGTGCTGGTCAGCCACCAGAGGCTCAGCCCCTTCCCTCTCAGCCAGCACAGAGAGACGAGCACAGCAGGCAGCAACTGGGCTTGCTGGAAAGCCCTGGAGTGGTGGCACGGGGGCCTGGATCAAAGGGGAACGCTGTGTGCGCATTTGCTTTTTCATGTCCTTGTTCTGCCGCCCAAGAGCCCGAGGGCTCTCTGGGCCGCTTCTAATGCACTTGCCCACCACGCTTCTGCTGGCCTCCCATCCAATTTCTATTCCACTGAAACGGAAAAACCATCTGGCCGCTGAAGATGTCTTTGCCACCAGCCTCCAAGTCTAAGAGCGGCCTGAGCCCAAGCACTGAGAACAGGCCCTGACTCAGGTTAAGCCCCAGCTAGGATTCCCAGGGGCAAGCTGCGTGGGTGACGAACGCCAGCAGGAAACAAGCGGCGAGAGAGGGTGCTTGCCGTGAGGCAGGGCAGTGCCTGTGTCTGCAAACAGCTGGAGGAGCCTCCTCAGCTCGTAGGGGGTGCGGCACTGCTGCAGCATCAGTCCGAGAAGGAAGGCGGCCTGCGACTCCAGCCAGGGCATGGGCAGGACAGGAGGCGGCCCTTCGCACACGGCCTGGAGCTGTGGAAAGAGAGGGGCAAGTAGGCCCGAGCACCCCGCCCTGCTCCCTCCTCTCCCCAGTGCCCTGATCTCAGGCAGGCACCGATTAAACAGCAAGGGCTGATGGTAGCAAAACGCAAGAGCCTCACGGACGGTGCTGTGCACGAGGTGGGAATCAAACAAAGCATCTTAAATTAACAAATGTATCCACATCAAAGTGAACATCTTCAAAGACAAGCCGTTCTTTAAACCAGTGTCAGTTTCCGCCTTCTTCTTGTTCCCACTTCCTCATCTTAAACCTCAATCACCCTTTTAATTGGCCTCATGGTCTGGCCAGTCGAGAAATATTCTCCCGTGTGCTGTGTCAGGCAGCCCGATTTCGGCAGCCTCGGTTGGTCCAAGAGAGGAGCAGGGGTGGGGGGCAGAGGAAGCCTGCTCTGAGACCTGCCGGGCATGGCCCCTTCCCCTGCGGGCAGCCCGTGCAGAGTTGGGGAGGGCCCAGCTGGGGTCTCTACTTGGCGCCGCAGCCACTGGGGTGAGCTGGGCCAGCCACAGACTCTGTCTGACCTACTTTACAGGGTTGTTGTGAGGATAAAAGGGAGAGGTGAAGGTGGCCACGGCCCACTGCTCCAGGCTCCTTGTAGGAAATGGCAGGATGCAGAGGTAGCCCTTCCTCTAAAGGAAGCATCGATCTGGGATTTCCTGGCTGCAGGGCCTTTTGCCCGGCTGCTGCCTGCACGACCCAAGGGCCCCGCTCCAGGGGTGATGCATCTGCTTACTTTTATGACGCTGTTGTGGAACGCGAGGAGCCTGGCGGAGGCCTCCGTGTAACTGCGGCGCTCCATGCACAGCTCATACCCCTCCAGCAGCAGCAGCAGCGGGGAGTCCTGCGTGCAGCCGATGGACACACTGCTAGCACACGCCCAGCCCAAGCAGGCGGCTCGGCTTGCAGACCGAGCCTCCACGCGCCCCGTCAACCCCCTCCAGCCCCGCTCGAGGCCGCCTCATGAGACTCGGGCGGGTAGTGGGGCGGAGCTCCAAAAACATGCTCTGCCCCACCTCCCTGGAGGCCCCGTTCGATTCCAGAGGCATTTAGAAAGGGATAAAGCACATGCGGGGAGAGGCACCAAGCAGTTCTGCCATCCGGTCCCTCCAGGGATACATTCCGTGGTTACCTTCAGGAAAAACTGGAAGCCATGAAGGAGCGTTCTGATCTTCCGCCTCGACAGAAGCCTTTGCCAGAGCGCGGCCAAATCCAGAAGGTCCCACGGATGGGTTTCGACAGGGCCTTCGAGGTGCTTTGTCACCTCGGCTGTGGTGGAGCAGTCCAAGGAGGTCACGATCCAGACACAGAGGCAGTGGACGGTGCCGGCGCCCTGCAACACACGCGGACTGCTCAGATGCCCAATGAGGGGAAAAGGCCCAACCGCCAACCGTGGAGGGCCCACGGCGAGGCATGCACTGACGGAGGATGCTGCCCCATGGGGTCCGCGGAGGCAACTCCTACCTGCAGGCACGCAGCCAGCACGGCCAGGGCAGGGACGTGGTGCTTCACAGCAGCTGCCAGAAGGCCCTGCCAGGCGCGGGGCGGCTCCTGGCCGTGCAGAAGGAGGCAGAAGAGGTCGGTTGCGCGCGGCCTGTGCTCGGGCCTTGGCCGGCTGAGCTCCCTGCCCTGACCTCCCTCCCGAGCACCTGAGGGCAATACGCTCTTGAAGGCCAGCCACAGGTGGTTCTGCAGTGGTGGGGAGAACTCCTGAAGGATGGGAACGACCTTGGAAAGCGGAAGAACAAACAAGCGTTTCAACAGAAAACACGTTCACAGCAAGGTGGCCGGCGTCCCTTGCCAGGCCCGTCGGCCCTGCTGCTCCTTCCCGTGGGAGTGTCGCCTTCTGCTCCCCATTCTCTGGAAGGCCAGGCCTGCGAGCCAACAGGGTCACTGTGGCCTTGGGACTCCTCACCTCTGTCGGTGGGTAGCCATACATCTGGGCCACCGTGATGAACTGCAGCCACTCGTGGGCTCTGGCACACGCCCGCAGGTAGGAGGGGCTCCGCTTGATGCCGTGCAGCCAGCAGAACTGCACCACCAGCGCCCACTGCCGCCTCGCCTCACCAGACGTCCTGCGAAGGAAGGCTCTGGCTGCACCACTGCCAGTCCTGGTCGCCCCCGCCCCCCATCCCAAGGATCCTCGACGTCAGACAGCACACTTGGGGGAAGGGGCACTTGCGGGAGGGTGCACCGGGGGGGACATTTCAGCTCATGGCTCCGCATGCAGAAGGCGCCAGTCATTCCTCGCCCCCCTGCAGCTTTGTGGCTTTTTGGGGAACCGCCAGGGCCAGCTCAGAGGCGTGACTTACTTCTGGACCTTCTGCTGCTCAGTCTTGTCCCAAACCGCCTCCTCTAGGCAGACGAGCAGCTCTTCTGCAGCCCGCTTTTCCCCGTCGGCCAGCTCTCTCAGCTTGTCGACTGGAAACCGAAGATGCAAAGCACGTTGCTGAGATCCACGATGGCGTGGCATGGCCAGGTCACTTTCAGTCATTGTTCCTGAGTCACTTGCAGCCAGTTCTGCCACCTCCTCTTTCATCTGCCTTTATGTCTATTTGATGGGATCCCCGCCTAGGAAGAGGTTGCTCAGCGGCCCTTCTCTGCCCAAGAAACTTTCTCCCAGAGGGTCTCTTGGGCTCACAGGGACATGTGACATCCGTGCCCCTTTTTTCTGGCCTCTCTGCATCTCTCTCTTCCTCCTGACCATGAATGCTCGTCCTCTCTCACTGTCTCAGGATCCCTTTCCTCTCTCCCTCTCTGGTTCTTCCTCCTTTCTCCCCAATCTCTCTCTCCCCAATCTCCCCCGTCCCCCCGTTCCCACTTTCTCTGTGCAACTGCCTGCAGCACCTTCTCGATTCACTGGCATCGGGCCATAAAATCCAGCTGGAGAGAAGCCCATCCAGTCCAGCCTGCCAAGGTCCCCTGTGGCCTCCCAGGTGGACCTGGAGCTCACACCATTTGCTCACACCAAATGCCACCAGCACAATGCTAGCACTGCCTTCAGCCTGCACAGGCAGCAAAAAAGCCCCTCCACCACCCAAGGGCATCGATGGGGGTTGGATGTTGCCCCTGCTCAAGCCGTCTCTCGGCAAGGGCTTTTTACACTTTCGACAAGAAAGGCAGACAGAGTCAGGCCACCAGCTCACAGCGGGGTAGCCAGCCTTGGCCCGGCCGTGCGAGCACCACAATGCTGCAGCAGTTCTGCCTGCCCTGGGAGCAATGACGCTCCGGAGGCACTTGACACTCGGAAACAGACAGGCCAGCGTAGCGTCTGTTCTCGCACAAGGGCTGGCGAGCCGCATGCTGCGCCACAAGACGCACACATGGGACGCAGGCGGGACAGAGGCCTCACCCACGGACTGCCGGATGGACTCGTACTGGGGCTCCTCGCTCCTCGACATGAAGTTCAGAATCACATTTGCGGCTTGGGCATCAACCCGGAGCTTGAGGCTTTCCAGGCCCAGCAGTTCCAAGAAGCAGGCGCAGGCTGTGACCACCGAGGGCACATAAAAGCAGCTGAGGGCCAGGGCGTAGGTCTCACTGCCCGCGTGCTGAACCCTAGGAAGGACGCAGCCACAGTCAGCATGAGGCACCCAGGGGGCCGGGACCAACTGCGCACCACACGGGGTCCCAGCCAGCTCTGGTGTGCCTGGCTGGCACACAGCGGGACTGTGGGCCATGAGGAGCCAGGATTCGTGCCAGAGGCAGTGCACAACAAATTCTGTGCGCTTTGTCATTTCTGTCAAGAGGATGGCTGTAGTTACGATTTCTACATCTCAACTTGGTCGTTTACCAAAACAAACAGTGTACAGGTGCATTTTCTGGGCGCACAGCTGGATAGGGAAGGTTTCCCAGCATAGCTGGTTGGGGAATGCTGCAAGTTGACGAGTTTTTTTCTGTATGAATGTGCACAGGATTGCACCCTTAAGTTTTTTCTTAAGAAGCCACATCTGTTCTTAGCAGAAGCCAGAGAATACCATGCAAACTCATTACAGCAGAAAATTGCTTTTACCTCTGGCCTTACTTTTTGGTACTGTATTTACAGTAATAATGTATTGCTTATATTTATAATACTAAATTTATGTTGTAAATTATTATTATTTATCATAATATATCTATAGCATGCCACTTAGGATAATCCCTTATAAAGCACCTTGAAAATATAGAACATTAAGTGACACCTCACTATGACACAACGGACAGTTTTCAGTGGAAAAGGCAAGCGCTGTTTTGTTCTGCTCTTTCCATATCTCTGCTTCCTCTAGATACTCACAGCTGCTTTGGGGTTTTGCTCTTCGCCAGCTGCTGGACTACAAAAGACGCAAAAGCAAATGAAGGACGTTCATGGCGCAAATAGTGGCGAAAATCCAGGCGTTCCATGATGGCCTCTTTGTTGACCAGAGCCGGGCACGAGAAGTGAGGCAGGGCACCAGGGAGATCTGCACGAGGAGGAAGAGAGAGGCAAACGTGGGGTTGCTCATGTCAGGTGACATGTGCATTCTGAGCAGGGGCCTGAAATGAGGGCAGGGCGAGCCCAACTGCCACTGAAGAGTTAGGAGCGGACACAAAACCTTCAGTTTTTGCTCTTGTTGCTCCTGACTTGGATTCGCACATGGCCACAAGCCAAGTGCCTGGACAGGCAAACCATGAAAAGGCACCTCTGTGCATTTGCGCGAGCCCCGTTAATTGCAGTGGGGCCGACAGAGGAGAAGTTTCTGGAGTGGCTTTTTGCCCTTTGGTTGCTAAATCAAGGAGGCGACTGAAAATGCCTGTGAGTTGCAGGCCAGGCGAACCCTGCCCACGAGCGCAGAGAGACACGCCACGGGGCTGGAAACCCCCAGGAAGTTTACTTTTTATACCTGCATTTCAGTGCTCCTGCTTTTAAGTGCCGATTCCACAGGTCTTAATATACACCTTTGTTTACTATCTAAAGCAGAGTTGGGGAGCTTTTACCAAGGGCCACATGGCCTCAGGGGAAACTGCTCAAGGTTGCGTGCCGAGCAGCACTGCCGGAGCAGTTCGGCTCTTTCCCCCTCCCCACCCCCATTCACTTCCCTCTCCACTGAAAATCATGGGCAGCGGTTTCGCTCGCCTGCTTTGATTAAAAATAAGCAACTGGTACAGGAGACCGAAGATCTTGCTTGAAGCCAAATCTCTCAACAGTTTAAGTATCACCATCTTCAGAAAAACTGCTTTTCGGGCTAAAAACACTCGGCCCCGCGGAAGCTGTGGGGCTGCAGCCCTCGCGGCTGGCCCGCCTGCTTGGGGCCAGTGAAGAGGCTGCAGCCCAAGTGCATCTGGAAGGCCACACACTTCCCCACCCGAGAACGGCAGAATATACTGGGAGACTCCACCGACACGGACTTCATTTCGACTCCACGGGGAAGTTACTCACCAGGAATAGCAAGAGTGTTTGCTGACTGCCAGCCAAACAATTTGGAAGGATCGAACGGAACGAGTGCCTAAAAACAGAAGACCAAGCTGTCAGGGGCGCTAAAAGCAAAACAAAACGAATGTGTGCCCATTTCATGGCCCTCTGCGATCGCACACCCTCGCTTCCACTTCGGGTTCAGTGCCATAAGGCTCAGACGGAACCCAGCATGGTGGCGCAGGGCTGTGCCTGTCCCGGCGGCATCTGTACCTGAGCCAGGTGATAGAGAGAGACGTCGGAGGTCAGGGCCCCATGAGAGGCACACTGGGAGAAGAGGGCTGCTCGCAGCTTGGGGTATGGAATGAGCGCCATCCGGAAGAGCTGGGCATCCACCTTCTTTCCGCCATCCCTGTTCTGAAGAACCTATAGCGAAGAAGCAGCGAGACGGCCTTGCCAGGCAGGGGGGAGAGCATGTCTCCCAGAGGACAAGTGGTGCCTGGCATCCCTGGGAGCAAGAGGCAATGACGCAGGAGACTTGAGCAGGTCAGCAGGGTGGGGGAAGGCCCATGCCAACGCTGCCTGCTGGGGGCTTCCAGAGGGGACATGGGCGAGGCTGGGCTGGGGAAGCCCTTGGAGGCACGATCCGGACTCGGCACTCCTCCTATGCCCCACTCTCTCTGGGATGCAGGAGCAGCCCCCTTTCCATCAGCAACTTGCCAACTTCCCCTGGCATACCTGGTCGATCCCTCCAGGGGCGTACATTGTCGAAGCCAAGGCAAGGAGCGTCCGTCCCTCCAGCAGCATGCTGCTCACGCTGGCCTGGTTGCTGGGAATCAAGACCTGGGCGTTCGCGAGGCTCGCATGGAAAATCACGGCTGCATCTGGCACATGGAGGACGAGGAGAGGCAACAGCGCTCTTGTGGTGAAGAGTCCACAAGCAGCCAACGCAACTTAATCACCATGAAACAGCAACCCCCCAAGGCCGGCAACTTAGCAAAAGTAGTTTTCAAACTTTAAAAAAACAGCATCCACAATTTCTCTCTCTCTCTCTCCCTCCCTCCCTCCCTCCCCTGGCACAAACAACTGTTCGGATGAAGCTGATGTTGTGAATTTGACTCTTATGGGGTAACACAAGCGCATCTGGATCCTTCAGTGGCTCACTATCCTTTCCGCTTTTGTCAGAAATGCACAAACAAGTTGTCCAAACAAATGCGCAGTGGTCCCTACCTCCAGGTTTGCTGGCAATGCGTCGACACTGCACTAGAAATTCAAACCAGGGGTGAGCTTCATGCAATGATCTATCATCGAGAATGAGGCAGTTGGAAGAATATAAACTGAAAAATCAAGAGCAATGTATTAGTGTTGTACAATATAAAGGAAAAAGAACATTCTCCCCCTTTGAAAATATGGGCCGGTCAGTGGGAATTCCAGTGGCACTTCAGGAGAAAACTGCGAACCAGAGGAGCTGGTGGCATGGCTCCGTCCCTCCACCTTCTGCCCAGTCCCAGACCAGGCATGACTTCTGGCATTTTTGTTGGTATAAAGTGTTTTCCCTAAGAATTTTGCTTTTTGTGTTTTGACATTCATGAGTTCAACCCTGGTGCCAAGCCTGGGCCAGGGGCATTCAGCTTAGCACCTGTACGAGCAGCTGAGGGAGGAGGAGAGCAATCTTCATTTCGGACAACCACCAGGTGCCCTGCCGTTTTGGCAGCAGACAACTAGGGCCAGATGCCCCTCTGGTGGCCACTTCCTAGATAAGTCTCAGGAAAACCCTCCCTGCTGAACCTTAGTTCAGGCTGGACTGCAGAAGCAGCGCTGCACAAGCTTGGCTAGGAGCCTGCTTGAGGTCAGTGAGGCTCCCGATAGCAGAAGAGGCATGGTAAGCGTAAATCTCTGTCATCTGGCTGGGTAATAGATCGGCTTCCCTTCCACACCTGTGTGTTGAAAGAATAATTGGCCTCCTGGCAAAACGGGGGGGGGGGGGGCTGTGGTGGGCAGCCCAGGAGGCGACTGCAGGGTGGGAACGTGCTGCAGCTGGAGGGAGAGAAGCACTGGGGATGCTCTCTGTGGGAGCGGGGGCACACCAGCGGCTCCATGCACCTGCCGGGCAAGTCCTCTGCCCTGTCTCACCTCTTTCAGGCCAGGCTCCAAGAACTGCAAAAGCCAGTTCTGGCCTTGATGCCTGGACAGTCTGGGAGAGGTGCTATCGCATCTATGAAGAGGGCAGGAACGTGAAACAAGAGACTAAAGTCAAAGAGTACAGTGGCACCTTGGCTCACGAATGCCTTGGTTCACGAACAAATCGGGTCACAAAAAAAAATTACTGAACAATTTTGACTTGGGTCGCGAACACCACTTTAGGTGGAGACTGAGATCGCAGCCATCTACCCGCCCCCCTCCCCACCCGGTGGGGAGATGGCCGTGATCGCAGTTGCTTTCCTGCAGGGAAGGCGTCAGTGATCAGAGGTGCGCTCCTGCAGGAAAGATAGGAGCAGCAAAGCAGAGCCGCGCGGGGAAGACAGCCGAGAGTCCGCCTGTCCTTCCTGCGGGAATGTGCCTCTGACCAGGCACACCTTCCCTGCATGAACGGAACTGCGATCGCGGCCATCCCTCCACCCCACCCGAGTGGGGAGATGGCCGCGATCGTGCTGGGGGTGGGGGGCAGATGGCCGAGATTGCGTCCATCTCTCCCTCCCCCAGTGCGTCCATGATCAGCCCCGTCTCCCCCCCACACCCCCCAGTGTGCCAGGATGATGCGCACGTGCTGGGATGACAGGCGCGATCTTGGTCGTGCTGGGGGGGGGCGGGGAGATGGCTGCACTTGTGCTTGGGGGGGGGGGGAGATGGCCGTGATCTTTGTTGTTGTCACTTTGCTTCACATTTTTCTGATTTAAAAAATGGCTACAGAACGGATTAACCTTATTTACATTGAACCTTATGGGGAAATTTAACTTGGCTCACGACCAATTTGGGTCACGACCAGAGTCCTAGAACTGATTAAGTTCGATTAAGGTACCACTGTATATTAAGCCTAGAAGGAAATCCTCGGACTGGGAAAGTTTTTGAATGCTACAAAAGTGGTTTTGAGATCAGTATGCTCACTACTGAATAGGAAATGAGCAGGGCAGACAGACTTTTCACAACTCTTTCCAAATCTCACTTTGTTGGGCTGCTCCTGGTTTTATCATTTACTTATTTATTTAAAGCTTTTATAGACCATCCTATTACTAGCATCTTGGGACAGTTTACAAGCACAGATAAAAAATGGCTCAGCATCCAGCAATTCACAATTAAAACCAATTAAACATTAAAATACTGAGTGAATGAAAAGGTTTTCCAAAAAGAAAAAAGTGTTGGTGCCAGGAGAACCTCTCTGGGGAGCACATTCCACACTTGTTCTTTTACACATCTGCACAAAAACAACTTCTGGACAGGTTTTCCTACCTGTAGTAATCCAGATAGGTGTACAGAAGAAGGTCCAGGCCACGCTCTAAACAATAATGGATAACGCAGCCGTGGAAATCTTTGCCAGCAATGGGCACGTGCTCCAGAACAGGGTGAGGGTTCTGCATCACTCCTCCAATGAGGGCCAATCTCTGGAGGAGGCACTCAACGTTTTCCAGTTCTGCCGGTACAAAAGTCCCATTCCTGATGAGCAAAGAAAGCAACCATGAGGTAAAGGGCAGTGGCATTTTCTTCTCCACACTGCTAGAGAGACATCTACCAATATGCGATATATGAACAGCCGGGCAGAGGTTGGATATCCGGACGGGCCCATCACATACCTAGCCAGGCAGTCCAGTATTTCATTGTGCATAAAGGAGCTACACAATGATCTCTGATCAATGGCCTTGGCGGTCAGTTGTGGCCAGTTGGAGCCACCATCCTGAGGCTGAGAGTCTGCAATCCATGCACTGATGCTTGCCCAGTTGTGCCAAGACGTCAGGTATGTCCAAAGAACCTCTGGATTACATGACTTGAACTCTGTGTTTCATACAAGTAAATACATGTAGTCAGTATAAAAAGCTGTGGAGACACGGGCAACTGCATGTATTCAGGAGCATTCTGTTCGTATTTATTATTTTATTTTATTTATTTAAAGCTTTTATATACCATCCCATTACTGGCATCTTGGGACAGTTTACAACAAGCACAAATAAAAGAGGTTTCAAAATGGCTAGATGGAGGAGATGCAGTGGATGTGGTTTACCTGGATTTCAGCAAGGCCTTCGACAAAGTGCCCCATGAAATCCTGGTGGAGAAACTGAGGAGTTTTGGGATACACCACAGCACTGTCCGATGGACTAGGGCAAGGATGACCGACCGAAAGCAGAGGGTAACCATTAATGGGGAATCATCAGGATGGCGGCCAGTGACAAGCGGGGTCCCCCAGGGCTCAGTCCTGGGGCAGATCCTATTTTATCTTTTCATCAATGACACAGAAGAAGGGTGAACCATCTGCTGATCAAATTCATATACGACACTAAAACTGGAGCAGTGGCCACAACTGAGGAGCAGGTACTCCCGATCCAAAAGGATCTGGACAGACTATGGAAGTGGGCAGGAGACAGCAGGATGGCGTTCAATGTGGATAAGTGCAAGGTCTTGCACTTGGGGCATAGGAATAGCTGTCATAAGTACAGGTTAGGGGACAAGTGGCTGGAGAGCAGCACTTGTGAAAGGGACCTCGGAGTGCTGGTTGACTTCAGGTTAAACATGAGCCAGCAGTGTGATGCGGTGGTCAAGAGGGCAAATGCCACCCTTGGTTGCATAGCCAGAAGTGTGGCTTCTAGATCGAGAGAGGTATTACTACCACTCTATGTGACTCTGGTGCACCGCAACTGGAGTATTGTGCTCAGTTTTGGGCCCCATTACAGAAAGGATATAGCCAGGTTAGAGTCAGTGCAGCGTAGGGCCACAAGATTGGTGGCCAGTTTGCAGGGGATGGGGTATGAGGCGAGACTGAGGGAACTGGGTCTCTTCAGCCTGGAGAAGAGGAGACCCAGAGGGGATATGTTGGCGACATACAGGTATGTGAGGGGGTGTCACACAAAGGTGGGTAGAGACCTGCTCTCCCCTGCAGAGGAAGGCGGGACACGCTCCAACGGAGCAAAGCTCAGGGAACCGAGGTTCCATTTAGATGCCAGGAAGCTCTTCCTGGCAGTCAGGACCCCGAGGGTGTGGAATGGGCTTCCACGGGAGGTAGTTGAGGCCCCATCGGTGCAGGTGTTCAAGGAGAGGCTGGACATGCGCATGGTGGGCATGTCGTGAGCGGAGCCAGCTGGAGCAGGGGGTCAGACTAGATGGCCCAGGAGACCCCTTCTGACTCGCTCTGTTTCTATGTAACATTAAAACAATTGTTTTAAATTGCATTTTAATGTATATCATAGGGTCTTTAAATGTTCTTTTAACATTCCTTTCAATTTCCTTGCAAACTGCTTAGAGATGCTATCAAATATGAACAGCAGTATATAAATCTACTAAATAAACCAACATATATCTAGGTATGCGTACATAGAGGAGCACCTGTATTATTTTCTCTCCATCTATATTCATACTTTTCTAAGCTTGGAATGCTTCATTTTGCAGCCACTTCTGCTGCTATGCGCTGCCAACTCCTTCCAGTGACCTTGTAAATGAACTGCCCTGCCAGACAGCCTTGCTTAGCGCTCGCAAATTCAGAGAGGTATTTCCATATATTATTTTCTCTCCTGAAGAAGCTGCTCCCCATGTCCTCTCCACAGCTGAGCCACAATTGATCAGGGGGCGAGCAGGCGCTCCTTGCTGGCCAAGGCCAGGCCATGTCTCCCGCTTGTGTCATTCATTGCCAACGTGGGGAAGACATTCCCGCCTCGGTGAGTGTCCACCAGGCAATTTTTATGGGGCAGGCCCTTATTTTCAGAACATTTTGATCTGCTAAGGCCCCTTTCTTTTCTTCTGTAAGTTATCATCATTATGCTTTTGCCTTATTTGTATGAGATTACACTGGTTCAGTTGTTGCAAGCCATTTGGATGGCTCCAAATGCACGAGAGGGACAGAGCATTTTTTCTAAACAGATAAACAAGCAAACATTCCTAATGTAATTAAATGCCAAAGCTTACTGGGGAAAAGAAATGCGGCACCTGGACACTTGGTTTCCCTTCCAAACAGACCTCAGCCGGCATCCCATTGCCTTTCCTTTGGCCCCAGCTGGATGGGTTGCTCAGTCCCAAAACACAGAACTCTAGCAACAGACCACTCCCTACAGCATATCCAATACTTGCCACCTCCTGGAGATCGCGTTGGAAGAAGAATCATCTCTCGTGTGTCCCGATCCCACCACTGAGCCCAGTTCAACATAATCTTGTGCTCATGGTTGTGGACTCGGTCCTCACAGCAGTTCAGAAGTGCTTCCAAAGCAGCACTATAGGTAGAAAGGCCTTGCTCCCTTCTCCAGTAGCTGAAAATGAGATCCAAATACCTCCATGAGGCCCATTTCATAATTCATTTGCTCTTTCCAAAGGAGTCCAGATTTTCAGCTGTGTCTAATATAAAGCTGTTGCCACATTTTAAAAATGCCCCATACAAAAACCACGAATGAACCACTCTGAAACCAGAACACGGAACAACCTTGGCTGGGAACAGGGGCAGGTCAGAATGGCCAATAAGCAGTTGACAGGAAGGCAGTTGGTCTCACCTCTGCCACAAAATTTAAGAGGGCAGCTGGAGAAGGCTAGAGAACAAAAGAACGGCTGTTCAACTGACTGCAGGGCTGGGCAGTCCAAACTTGGTATGGCTGCTGCTTCCAGGACACCAATCTGGGATATCATAGTTTGTTTTCATGAGGCTGACAATGCATTACCTGCACGGGGCTGCTTTCTTTTCACGCTCCGGAAGCGCTGTTGAATAAACTTTTTCCACCCGATGCACGAAATCTATCATTTCTTTTTCCGCTTCAGAGAAGTAGTTTTTGTCTTGCAGCGTGTTCACCTGCAGAATCAAATTGAAATGTGTGTGTTCTCAAACCAGTGGAGGTGCAACTTTTCAAGCGAGGTTTGTTACCAAATTGTAAATGTGAGCAGACGTAAAGGTTGACTGTGGGACCGGACATTTGGAGTTGCATGAATATGAAAGCACAGCATGTGCGACGAGATGCAGCAAGCTGTCCCACAGGATCAGAGTGGTAGAGCCGGAAGGGGCCAAGGAGGCCGTCGGATCCCCCCCCCGCACGATGTAAGACCCTCAAGTTGAGCCACCCTCTCGGGTGCCCTTCTGGGCAGCCACGTCACATGGCTGGCTCATACTCACTTTGTGGTCTTCAGCAATTCCAAGATCCTTCTCACCTGCAGGACGGCCGAGCCAAGTATCTCCCATTGCGTTCCTGCATCTGGTTCCCCTGCACTTGTCCCTAGTGATTCCATTCTGCTGCTTTTGGCCCATCAAGATCACCCTGAATCCTGCCTCTGCCTTCCAGGGCATTAGCCACCCCACCCAATCGTCTGAGGTGCAACACAGCTTGGCTGGGCACCAACGCACCCACCCTGGCTTACTGCCAAGGTGGGTTAGCATGACCCATAAATGCACCCGCTGTGTCCAACACAGACCCTACAACTAAGAGATGGTGATGGTTTCACCATTGTGGCATTTGTACGTTAGCTACGAACGCCAAAGAAGCAGCTCAGAAGGTCAGTAATCTCTGGAATGTGGATGGAATCCCACACCATTTGGGCTGGGTAAAAAGTGGAGGCAAGAAAGCCCAAACCATTGAGCGGGGGTGAGGATGAAAAAGCGGCAGTCAGCAGATACACTCACCAAGAAGTCCCGGACATGCCAGTTGCTTACATAGAAACACACTCGGTGGAGCTGCTCCATCACACTGAAGCCCTAGCAAAGGTAAAAGCAACTTCTGTTGTTTCAAGCAATGCTTTGCGGAATCACTCCCTTTGCAGGCACTATGTATGCAAATACACAAATGCACACACGTATGCACATTGCAAAATATTTGACAACTTGGTTACAGATAGTTTTAACAGACAGTTTGCCAAACGAGTTTTTAAAAGCTAACATTTGCTGGCTCATGCCTTGAGAAATATTTCCCCCTTTATCAGCTGCTTCCCTGCTTCACCAAACAGAACATGGAGAAAAGAAAAATGAGATCACTCATCAGTTTCATCTACGCTGCTGCTTTCATCTACGCTGCTCAAACCCTAGCCACCCAGGGTTTGAGCGGCAGGGCAGGGCAGGGCAGGGCAGGGCTTCAGCTGTTTTACCATCTGCCCAGCAGTCCTCCTCCTGAACTGGCTGCAGAGATCTCTTTGGGGCTTGCCAAGCTATTGGTGTGGAGGAACCTTTTGGGTTCAGTGTGTGCCAAAGCCCCTCAGAGGGTGCAGTTTGGTGTTCTGCAAACTGCTTTGAGGGATTCCTTTTTTGGATGGGAAAAGCAGGGGAAAGCACCTGAAGAAAAAGCACCCATCTCCCAATTTGCATACCTACAGACACAATGAAAACCAAATTCAGACCAGGCTGAGTGCTGGGCCTGTGTTGTTGTTGTTAGTTACGAAATCGTGTCCGACCCATCACGACCCCATGGACAACATTCCTCCAGACTCCCCTGTCCTCCACCATCCCCCGGAGTCCACCTAAGCTCACACTAACCGCCTCAGTGACTCCATCTTGACTCCATCAGTGACTCCATTCACTGGCCCTCAGTGAATAAGGGCCACCTTATTCTCTGCCCTCCCCTCTTCTTTTGCCATCTATTGATCCCAGCATCAGGCTCTTCTCCAGGGAGTCCTTCCTTCTCATTAGGTGGCCAAAGTATTTGAGTTTCATCTTCAGGATCTGGCCTTCTAAAGAGCAGTCAGGGTTGATCTCCTCTAGGACTGACCGGTTTGATCTCCTTGCAGTCCAAGGGACTCGCAGGAGTCTGCTCCAGCACCACAATTCTGAGGCCTCACTTCTTCGGCTCTCAGTCTTCCTTATGGTCCAGCTTTCACAGCTTTCACCACACAGCCTGTGTTACTCACCATGTTTCTCAGGAGTCCGGAGGCTTCCTTGAGGTTGTTGTTCAGCAGGCTCTTGTAAACCAGATCCTGCCCAATCCTTTTCAGCTCCTTGAGGCTGCAGGCAGGATTGTGAGTCAGCCGGAAAAAGGTCTGAGCCTCTGGCAGCTTGTTGTTTAAAATGGCCTCAGCAACAGTTTGCTGCAAGAGGAAACTGAATGTGAGTATGATCCAAGGAGCAGGTTTTGCAGCTGCAACAGCCCTTCCCCCACAAACACACGCTGAACACCACACATTTCTGGAAACTAGCATTCCGCGGCACACAGAGCCTGGACCAGGAGGGGCCACGGAGCTGCGCACAGTGCTCCACATAAACTCCCGCCAGTGACCTGCCTGTGGGCATTAAAGTGGCATCGGATCCTTTGCAAGTGCTTTCCTAACCATGCCCAGCATGGCCTTTGGCAGCGGATGCCAGCCAATGTGTTCGCTGTGCTGCCTGCTGTTGATTTGGATGGAGAACTCCATGGGGTTGGCTCCCTCTCACCGAAATCAACAGGAATTAGAAATGCAGATCTTTGACCGGACTGCGTCCAAAATGCAGTGCCGGTTCGCTATCTCTGCCTGTAAACATGTGTGAATCAGTATATTTGCAACTGCTTCTCAGGCGCGAAAACTGACAGGCTAGTTACCTCCATGCTGAACTCTTCCCACATCGAGCTTTGTTCTATCAAGGGCACGTCTTTGAGATCGCAGCATAGGCTCCCCACACCGGATGGCTTGCGAGGAAACTTCATCATAAACGCCCTAAGCTTAGTGATGTAGCTGGTTAAAATATCGACACATCTGTTCAGATTGTCATCCAGTTCTGTGAAGAAAGTCAGGGAATTGTGTCAGAGAAAGGATGGCTGAAACCTGCTCCCTGGGAGATGGGGAAGGTTAAAGCAGCACTGTCTGCACTGCCAGGTCTCGAGGCACCAACTCAGCACTGCAGCCAGCCGTGGGACTACCCTGCAGGGACCAGGGCTGAAACCCTGGTGCAGCCACATGTGGGCCGCCATCTTGCAGCCTGGCCTAACTCACAAGGTTGTGAAACTGGGGATGGGAAAGTTGTTTATGGCACCTCAGCCCCTGAAGGAAGACCACCAAGCAACAGGAAGATGCAGAGGCCCCCTACCAAGAGGGGCCCTTGATGCCCAGGTGATCAGGAACACAGGCTCAACAGTTTTGTGGATCACACCTTTACCACCCAGGCATGAGTGGCATCCTATAAATGTCTGCTCAGAAGCACATCCCAAGAATGCAGAATGGCCTGGTAGCGCTCACTGCCAAGTCAAATGCACAAAGGATTTTAGAGCTAGATATTTCATGACATGCTGTTGGCAGGACTGAGACTTGCGTTCTGATTATTTAAAATGTCACCCTTCTCGCTTGACACAGGAGCTCACAGCTTACAACTAACAAACCAACTAAAAGCCGGACCATTACAAGACAGCTGCAGAGCACCGTCCTGCCTCGGGCAGCAGGTGTGCCACAGACTCTACCTTCTCTATAGATGAAAGTATCATGGAGCTGCTTGTTAAGGAAGGACAGGGTGAGGTTCAGCAGCTGCTCCGAGAAATGCTTGCTCTGTGTTTCCAAGTCATTTTCTTGGATCGCCTTGCAAAGCAAGTCCAGGGCCGGCCTCAACTCTTGCATACCTGGGAGAGGGAATTGGAAAGCAGAGACAGATGGAGAAATGGCTTGAAAAGGGATTTGCAGAACACAAATAAAAAAGTCCTCTGACATGAATTATCTACCAAGCTTATGCAATTCACTCCATGACATGTTTTGCTAAAGCAGAGAATACGTCAGTTTCTTTCCTGAGCACAAAACACCTGAACCGACTTTGGATAAGTGTAGAGCCCCTTCTCTTACCAAAGCGATTTGAGCAGCATCAATGTTTTATTGTATTTTAATTAATGTTGTGAGCCGCCCCGAGGCTTTGTTGCGATGGGGCGGCATATAAATGTTTTAATAAATAAATAAATTCCTGGCAAACAATGCCCTCCTCATTCTCTGTGGCCACAGCCACACATAATGCTAAAGCGAGCCTTGTGTTTTTATGCGTCTCCTGTGACATCTGCAAGGCAGCTACTCCCGAGTAGTTTCCACACATCCCCATCCTCCCTCCAAGGGGTGGCACATATCCCATCAGCCTCTGCCACTGGGAGTCAATCCCAGCATGCTCCAATCCTGCCTGCCACTCCTCCACTGGCCTGCATGCTTCCCAGTCCTCAGCATGTGCGTCTCTTCCTGACCCGTTGCTGCACAGAGCCGCCAGTGCCACGCTTGAGGAGGACAGTGGTTCTGCAGGAGCAGCGGAACCGCACCTGCCATTGCTTCCTCGCTCTGCAGCCAAGCAGAAGTGCACCCACCGGGCCAGGATGGGGAGCAGCAGCCCCCTGGGCACACGTTCCCCAGAAAGCGTGTCTGGGCATCTGCTCAGGAGGCTGCCGGAGGAGTGCTGTGGGGAGTCAGGGGCAGGGTGGGAGTGCGAGACCTGGGCTCTCAGGTTACTGGCCCTGGCGGAGAGGCCCTGCACAGGACAATGCCCTGGCGGGAGTGCCACACACAGCCTTCTTTGCAGCTGTCGCTGGGGTAAGTGCCCCATGCCCTCCCCTGGCATGCTCTCCCCACAGCCAGGACACTTGCCTGTGCGCTCCCCAGGGTGCCAGGCTCCCCCTGTGAGGCAGGCATGTTTGCAGACATTTGGACAAGGCAGGGCAGTGACATGGTGACTGGGTAGCCACAGTGGCAGCAGATGGGGCAGCCAAGCCCCGGGAAGAGCACCAGGAGGGAGGGCAGGGGGCACAGAGGCAGCCCAGTGGCGCCTGCCTGCTGGCAACTCATCCATCATTAGGTGGAAGAGGACAGCAGAAAACGGCGGCTGGAGCATCCACAGCCACTCTCACGGCCAAACTTACAGTCCAAAATGGGAGAACCGCAGAAAAGCATCGTGAGTAAACTCACAGACAACGACAAGCAATTCTGAAACACGAAAACCTTGGGCTGGACTGTGGGCATCCAAGGCCACGCTTCACCGTGCTTAGTGAATTCAGGCATGACAACAAGCTGTCTCCAGCAGGGCTTGCAGTCGCACGTGAACAGGGCCTGTGCCTACAACAAGACAATGCTGATTGGAATCACTCCAGTTTTACTTACTCTTCAAGTAAATCGTTGACATTTTGCTTGCAGGCTGATCTTCGAAGGAGCAAGCAGAGGATTCACTGAAAAGATTCTCTTTGTTCTTTAAAAAAAAATCCACAGTGTCCAACTGACGATTCTCTAAACCAGCCTAAATAAAAATGAAGTTACAGTTAAAAATGCACTATCAAACAGAAGCTTTAAAATGATGATTTTCTGGTTTTCTTGTGAAAAAAAGGACAACCCAGTGGACCAGGACTGGGAAGGCAGAGCTGGAAAGTCATAGGTCAAAAAGCCTTGGTTTTGGGGCAGAGCCCTGTGGGGCTCCACTGGCGACCTCTCCCTGTTGGGAGAAGTGGCCATTTCTTCCCACCCTCTGTCTTCTAGTCTTTAGCCAGTCAGTGATCCATAAGAGGACCCTCCTTTACTCCATGACTGCTTCGTTTGCTCAGGAGCCTTCGGCAAGGAACTCTCAAGAGCCTTTTGGAAGTCCAAGTAAACACACTTACTGTATCACTGTTCACACGCTTATAGACAATGTGGGGTTGTTTGAACTCAATGCCATAAAGAATGTGACACAGGACTGTTTGTTCTTCACAGGCCAAGAAACAAAAGATGGGGGATAGTCCAGAAAGAGTCTCTAGCAACTGAAAGGACCCACCACTTCTAATGCCAGAGAGGAGAGAGGCGTTGCTCCTTAAGACCCACACCTGCTCCTTACCTCCAAGGTGTGTACAGGAATGGAGCACCGCCCCCATTCATTGAGCTGGCAAAGGGAATCCACGGTGCCAGCGCTGCCGTGGATGATTAGTCGGTTCAAGAATTCCTGTTGAGTCATGCCAAACAGAAACAAGGAGAGACCAGGCTCTAAGGGTTATCAGAGAGAAAGAGGTTAATCATATATTTCATGTCAAGATTGTCAACATACAGGGTGCTTAGGTGAAGAGGAACAAACCTTTCTTCAGACATTTGCAGTGATGCTCTTACGTCCAGACCATCTCGGTCTGCACAGGGGCTAGAAAGGGACTTTGCTTTTTAACGACAAAGCAGCACACTCACCTGAAAAGACGAGGCCTAACTGCTCCTCTGGGCTGCACTCCACAAAAACTGCGTTTTTGCCCACACATGAATGCCTCACATCTTGAGTCTCCAAATCCCACAGAACAAGAATCAGTCCTTCACTCTCTGTTGAAACGGTGAGTAATGCACTAAAAGCTGTCACAGATTTACATTCAAGTCTGACACAACCTTCCTGGTCTCCTGAATAAATGTTCTTCCATCCTCTGTCTGCTATACTTGCATATTTTTGAGCTTTCCCTCTTGGGCTTGCCAGGACATGAGCCGCATCCTGAAGCAGCGAGATCTTAGAAGCTTCTTGGGGTTTATAACCATAGTCCTCCAGGTGTGGGAGGTACTGGTACCAAGGCGAACACCTGTAAGCTTCCAAACTTGGTGCCTGAAATCTCTTTGCTGTATTAGATAAGGAAGACAAGTGCGCCTTCCAGGACCTGGGAAAAAAGGAAGAAAATGATTCCACCTTCTCAATAAGCAAAGCTGTGGTTGTCCAAGAAATAAAAATGTAGGCATTGCGTTAGCTGGCTAGGTTGGATTCACTGCACAAACTGAAGTGATATTAACGGTAATAATGCCAGCAAAACAATTGTAGAGAAAGTGTCTAAGCAGACCTGGGCCTCTACTAGAAAATGTCTGGGTAATGCAACAAGCCACTGCTGCCGCTGATATGCCAAGGACCCTTTCTGTAGCAGCTCCAAGGGGAAACCTCCCTGACACTCGGAACCTCCTCTTGCCTGGGGAATTCCTGAACCCCTGGACCCCAGAAATATCAAATCCTAAAATATCACGCATCTTTTAATAGGCCAAGGCTTTGCACTGGCCGATCTTGTGCCTACATCCTTGAACCCAAGCTAGCACGGATCTACTGGGTGTAGAAACCCTGCGCTGGGGTCTGTTTTCACTTCCTGGGACTCTTAAAGGGCCAGGGTTCTAGGACAGCTCAAGAACAAGGTTTCTACCTAGCTACAACTATTCCCAACCCAGGAAAAAAGTTAGGCTCCAGAGCATGAAGATCCTGCTTTGAGGAATATTTGCCTAGGGCTCTGGTTATGACTCCTCTCGAACTGCGAATTTTGTAGCACGAACCCCAATCGCTCCGTGCTCTGAACCCTTAATGTCCTTCTAAGAGTACATTCTCTGCTGCCAACTCTGTACTTGCTTCCAGATTGCTCCTTAATTTAAGCTACAGGCCACTAGCGCTCTCTTTGGAACATCTACAATGAAGGGCCGTAACTGCTTAACTCTTGTCCCCTAATTCTCCTTTAAACAAAGCCAGACCAATGAATCTCCAGCTCTGTCATCATGTCCTATGGTGAGGAAGCAGGACATGTGCAGCTGGACAGCCATCCAAAGGAGGTGGGTTAACTGAGTGTCCTGCACTAAGCAGGGGGCTGGACATGATGACCTCCAGGCCCCTCCCTACTCTGCTATTCCAGGATTCATCCCAATCTCCAAAAGCTGTTTTCTTTGCAACAACCCAAGTAACAGGCGGGCCATATCAGTGGCCTCGCCTGCAAGCCTCTGGCCCCTGCAAGCAGCTTTGCACAAACACATCCACCTCCCCCAAAGGTGCAGCAGCAGTTCTGTAAGCGCACCTGTCCGTCCGGAAGGCACACGGCACAAATTTCATATTATAATCGGAACTTCTGATGTCATCCTCATCCGTCCCCGGCAGTTGTTCTATAGGAAGGCTGTCAAAACTCCTCTTGCAAAGTAAGTGATCCGGATACTCTCTGAGGGCAAAGTGGCATTGATTGATTATTGATGAATTGATCCAATTCATTGATTGGATTGCAGGCCGACTACAATTTTCCAAACACTTTTGATGGACAGCCCTATATCGAATGCACCGCAGTACTTAATCTGGTCTAACCAAGGCAGCACTTTTGTAATCATCAGTAATATATTGGTTTATATGCAACCTATTCCCAGCACTAGGAATCAAGCCAGCTCAAAACATTAACAACTTAGACTGTAAACATTGATAGAAATATACACAGAATGACACATCATTAAACCGGCTAGAATACCGCTGTTCTGAACTGCAGGCTCCCCCGTCATCCAGAGTCCCACAGATGGACCAAAGATTTCCTGCCCCACTTTCCAGACAGATCCAGCCACCTACTTGAAGTATAACTGGAGATCAATGGCTGCAACATAATTGGAGCTGTTGGCCACCACAGCGACACTCAGGTCACGTGCAACATGCAACAGGGTTAGGGGACACGGAGTGTTCAAGGTCTTGTCTTTGTGCCCCTCTACTTGATAGAGGGAAACATTGACCTGGGCCAGACGGGCACCTCCCGCAGCATCAAAGACATCTTGTAACCATGTCAAGGAGAGTCACCAGCCAGCCACAGAAGAGACTCACATACCAAGGAAAAACCTGTCATCTTAACAGCACAACACCGTGCATGTTTGATGATGATGATGATGAATCATGTTTCTATACTGCCAGTAGCCATTCAGAAGCAGGCCTTGAACGTTAAATGGATAAGTGTATGGAGGACGGCAACGTGGGCACATTTACTTGCAAGTAAGCCAGAATTTCCACAGAATTTACATTTAAGAAATGTTGCCTAAGTTCACTAGCTCAAAAGGTACTTTTCACAACAGTCCAAATTGTCCTGGGCTTCCCACAAAGACAAAAAATGTTGTGGCACCCTTAAAGACAGATGGTTTCCTGAAGCACAGTGCCACTCTCCACCTGCCATTACACCTGCATGCAAATCTTCCCACAGAAAGTGCACACAGGTTTCCACCCATTTCTAGGGCTGCTTTTTAGAGTAAAAGCATTTACTTGTTGCCATTAAGAGTGCTCATCTGCCATATCAAAATATTCAAGATTACAAATAGAACGAGGAGGAGGAGACCAGTTAGGTTTAACTAATCAAACTGGGAGAGAAGACAAATGTTAGTGCCATGACAAAGATGGATAAAAAAAAGATATTCAAAGAAAGTGAACCAAAATTATGAGAGGGGAAGCTGCACAGTTTCATGTACCACCCATAACTTGGCAGAGCTAAATGGAACAGGAACAAAAACAACGAAAGGACATTCCAGGAAATGAATGAGTGATGTCTATTACTTCTGACAACTACCGTATTTTTTGCTCTATAAGACGCGCCTGACCATAAGATGCACCTAGTTTTTAGAGGAGGAAAACAAGAAAAAAATATTCTGAATCAAATGGGCACATAACCACAGGCACATTCCCCATCACTTCCCCATGGGCTGCACATCTGACAGACTTGCTGCACACACATATTCGCTCTATAAGATGCACAGACATTTCCCCTCACTTTTGAGGGGGAAAAAAGTCTTATAGAGCAAAAAATATGGTATATCTTGATTTTCAAGAAGATGGGCAGCAGCTGTTTAGCAGACGTCAGTTTTCGCTCTGAAGTTCTTTTTCCATTGCAAGAGAAGACTGGAAAATGTGGGAGAGGGAGGGAAATGCAAACAAAACTTTTGCCGCCTTCAGACCAACAGATGCTCAGTAACACCGCACTGCCAACACCGGAATCAGAAAAGCAGCCTACATCACTCCCTCCTATCTGTAATCCCCTCTCCCCTGCTTATGCCTTGAAAAGCATCACAAATTAAACTGCAGAGGGAAGAGACAGGCAGAGCCGTCGAGCAGAGCTGCTTTTCCAGAACCCTTCGGAAAATGCAGGGCTTGAAGAGACTGTTGCGTAAGATTCGGTTCCCCATTTATGACTTAAAGGATACATATCCATCCAGACTCGTCCAGCAAGAAGAGGATGCCTCTACACATGGTGCTGTCAACTATCTGTCCCAACACCTCTGCAGACGGCTCCAGTTGGAAGCACTTCTCCAGCTCTTCTGTCTCCCGTTCTCCTCCAAGAAAAGCAAGCTGTGCCACAATGAAGTTGTTCAGCAGCAGCAAGGCTCTGCCATTTTTAAATGACAGCACCTTCAAAGTGGAGATGGAAGATAAACCTGCAGAATTAGGACAAGATCAGTTTAGCACCAGTTTTAAACCAGTTCATCACTGTTTCAGATGAAGCAATAAAGCATACAGAGAAACACGTCAAATGCACACGCCTGACACAGCAGCATAAGCCAGTGCCAGGAGCATTTGTGTGCATTACATGTTTGGAAGAGCCCAGCCAGCTTCCCTGGGTATCCTCAGATACCACAGAGTCCACCTACAACATGACCGGGGCATACAAGCCAGGATGATGCCAGCACACCATGTATTCTTTTAGTACTCACTAATATTTTTAGCTGCAATCAGTTTCTTCAGTCTCTGTTCCCTGCAGGTCTGGAACTGTGTCACATGACATTTTCCAGCCTCCAGAATAACTTCATATATACAAAGTTCATGGGTTTTGCTGACAGCAAGTAACTTGGGACTGTCCGCTGCGAGCTCCTCTTCTTCCACAGTCTCCCATGTGAAGCTATGACAACGACATTTTAATTACACAATCCTTATTCCAAACTGTTCTCTTCTAAACTTCTAGGCCTGCTAGGCTTTTAAAGACAATTGTTTGGACGTAACAACGGGAGACCAACAGGACGGGAGTTCATTGTGATTACTGGTTCCAAAGATTGTCCAAAAGCTTACCCTTTAGGCTCATGGTGCCTTCAGGAAGCAGCTTACAAGGGAATTAAAAAATACAAATAGGAAACCCTGTGCAGCTCTGGCACGTGGGGAAGGCAAAACCCATGTAAATTATTGCAACTATCGATAATTGCAACGTTTTATTATGGGGGTGCTTGGATCTCAGGAACTCGCTACCGGTTTTTCATAATTCTGAGTACCGCTTCATAGCTTACTAAATAAAACTTCCCGGTCAAACTTCCACCAGCTGCGACTAAATAGCCCCTCCACCCGGCTGAACCCAGCGCCCCCGACCAGGAGCGAAATTGGGAGCCAGCCTGCAAGGCGCCACCCCGAGCGGGCAGCCGGGACTTCCCCGTCCGAGCGCGGCGAGGTTGGGCGCGCCGGCGACACCGATCGCCCCTTCCGAGGGAGCTCCTCGAGGCGGGGGGTTCAGGGCCGCGGACCGGCCAGGCTGGGCCCCTCAGTCTCCGCCGCACTTACTCGTCCCAGGCGCCCGGCACCGCGGCGCGGCTGGGGCCGCCCTGCCCCCGGCACGACGGCCCGGGCGAGGCCGGCGCCGTCAGGATCAGCGCCGCCGCCGCGGAGGCCGCCAGCACCCCTCGGCCGCCGAGCTTGGCCCGCGCCGCCCCCGCCACCGGGCCGCCAAGCGGCAGCAGCAGCACCCGCAGCGCCTCCGCCATGCTCGGTTCGAGCGAGTCGCCGCCGCCGCCGCCAGGCCCCGCCCCCCGGGCCGCCGCCGCCGCCGCCGCCATCTTGGCAGGCCCCCTAGGCGCGCACTGCCTGGACTGCATTTCCCAACGGGCCTTGCGAGGGAGGGAGGAAGGGGCGGCCCGGCGGAGGCACCGCCCTTCCGCTGCGCGAGCGCCGACCGGTGATGGCGGCGTCGCCGGGGCGCGGGGATGCTGCCGCTGGCGCTGCTCTGGCGGGCGCTCTCGCGCGGCGGCGGCGGCGGCGGGGCGCGCCATGAGGACGCGGGCGCCGCCGGCCAGGCCCGCTCCCGCAGCAGCAGCAGCAGCAGCCGCCGCCGCAGCGCCGCCGCCGCCATGGCGCAGGAACGGGCGCTCGAGGTCTACGGTCAGTTCAGGCGCGGGCGGGCGCGCGGGCGGGCCCTTCCCAGGCTTCGGCCGCCGGCCCGGCCCGGCCTGCCGGCCCCGCAGGAGGGACCGACCCGCGCGCTGCGCTTGCTCCCGCGCAGATATCATCCGGACCATCCGCGACCCGGAGAAGCCGCAGACGCTGGAGGAGCTGGACGTGGTGGCCGAGAGCTGCGTGCACGTGCAGGAGACGGGCACCGACGAGTACCTGGTGACGCTGCGCTTCACGCCCACCGTCCCGCACTGCTCGCTGGCCACGCTCATCGGTGAGCCACTTCCCGGGGCGAGCGCGGGCCCGGCGGGCGCGCTGCGGGAGGGCAGGGCGGGCAGGGCCCGAGGGCTGGCCCGGCTCGGGCTTTGCAGAGGCGGTGCACTTTCGCGAACCAGCCCGCGGCGGGCCCCGCGGGGGTCGTGCTGCGGGGGGTCGATGCCGCCGTGGTCGCTCGCCTTGCCCCGCCTGGCGGGCGGCTTGGCCTTGGCAGCGGAAGCCCGCGCCCCCTGCTCGGTCCAGCCAGGCGACGGTGCCCCGTTCCCCGTCTCGATGCCGCCCGTCTGCGCTGTTCTGCGTAGCTAAGAAAGGCCACCGGAGGGTGTTCTGAGTGTGTTTGCAGCCTTTTCTTTTCTGGGCCTATGGAAGCAGAAGTGACGGGAAGTTGGCTCCATTTTCGTTTTCACTTTATTGCTCTCTTGAAATTTGGACTCAGATTTACTCTGTCATGAGGTTTGTGCAATTTTTCCTGTTTTTCTGTTCTGCCTTGCAACTTGTGCGGGCAATGACTGCTGCTCATTTCCTCTATTAACGTTTGGCCTACTTTGGCAAAGAAAGGGTTTGCCTTCCATAAGGAAGACAACATATATACTGTATTTTCCCTCTATAGGACATGCCTGACCATAAGACGCACCTAGTTTTTAGAGGAGGAAAACAAGAAAAAAAATATGTTGAATCAAACGGGCACATAATCACAGGCACATTCCCCATCACTTCCCCATGGGCTGCACATCTGACACACACATATAAGACGCACAGACATTTCCCCTTACTTTTGATGGGGGGAAAAGTGCATCTTACAGAGCAAAAAATATGGTACCTGCCCAGCTGCTAAGATCTGGAGCAGAGGTCCTTCTTCCGGAGCCCTCTTTGAAGGAGAGCAGAAGAGTGGCTATCTGGAGAGGGGGCTTCTCTGCCGTGGTGCCCCACCTGTGGAATGAGGTGTGGCTACTGCCAATGCTTTTTTCATTTAGGCGCCAGGGCAAAAGCTTTATTTTCCCAGCATTTTAAGTGTTAGTATTGTTTTTAACATTGATGATATATATTATTGTGAAGCTGTGTCTCATTTATGTTACCACCACCCTGAGAAACTGTGAAGGGCAGGATACAAAAATTTAAAACAAACATCTTGTAGTAGAAGCCAGCAGCAAAATGCTTCTGGAACCCATGTTGCTTCTTCCCAGTGGAGGCACAAACAGTTGAGCAAGGCATTTTGCTGCATGGCCCCCAAGCACCTTTGGAAGAGAGGTAACCTGGCAGGGGGGACAGCTTATGAGCGGGGTTGTCTGGGAAAAGAAGCCTAAGATATTTTTCCTAACATTTAGGACTATGTTTGAGGATCAAACTTCAGAGATGTTTGCCTTTTAAACACAAGGTATGTCATTCAGATACTTTACTTTTCTAACTAGAACTATTCTGTATGTTGAACCTGTGCTTTCACAAGTCACAAATGCACATTTCCCACCCACCTCTCGCCCAAAATAGAGCTTTTTTTTTTTTAAAGAGGATACTTGAGGGTGTAAACATTGAGTTGTTCATGGTTTCTTTTGCTCATACCAAACATGAGCTTGAAAGAGGCAGCCAGAAGTATTGCCAAGCTTGTTACTGCTGGGAAGCCATTTTTGTATGTGTTCCTTTGGTTGGCATGAAGAACCAGGAGCATGTATTGGCTCCAGGGATGGGGTTCTGGTCCAGAGAAGGGAGACTGAACATATTGTTTGAGCGTGTGTTCTGCACTGCTGTGCTATGAGAACAAAGCATTTCTCACCAACCATTTTCTGTCTCTAGCTGGAAATCTACATATCGGAGGGAGCGCATTCCACAGAGGAGGACAGTAAGTTTGTCTTCCAGTCATGTTTGAGTGTGAAGTGCAATTAACGCAGCGAGTTGATTTCTGTGGGTTGGGCAATGCTGGAGACAAACTTTCTATCTTTAGGAGCCCCCTTGCAACATACAAAGGGCTCAGTAAGGTTCCATCGGTAGCAGGTAAGTCCACAACAGCTAGTAATCTACAAACAAGTTACTAGCCTGTTATGCATAAATATATTTGTTTCTGACCTATTTTATGCTGAAAGGGCAACATATAAACTAGTTACATAAATGGAAATTTAAAAAGGACTCTTGAACAAAATAATCCCTAATTTCAGATCTCTGGAAACACAGGTTACAAGACCCCAAAGTTCTGCAATTACAAATGCTTTGAAAAGTGTGTTGCGGGAGGAGGGATATTTGAAGATGTGGTTTAAAAAAAAATCTTAGTGTAAGTTCAGAGGAGTGGAAAGTAACCTATAGAAAAATTGTGCCATTGTTCACAATTGGCCAAGTTTTATGTTTTTATTGTTGAGGAGTTAAATTTATGCTTCTGGGGAATGTCCTGAACATTCTGTGTTACAAGGCACTGCACTTGTCCCATCAGGTGCTCTTCTGAGCTGGCTGTAAGAACCTGGTATCTTACAAACAGGAAGCCCTACCAGCATAATTTTCTCATTTAGCAGAAAATAACTGCTCTGTAACAGCTCAAGAACTTAAACTTTATTTTGCTATCCTTTGGTAACCACCCTGCTGGACCTCTTTCCTCCACAAGCTTAATGCACTTCAAGAGACCCTGGCGCATTTCTTCAGGCCATGAGTAACATTCTCCTTGGTTGTTTTCCCACTGGCTTACAGTTAACAAGCAAATCAATGATAAGGAACGTGTAGCTGCTGCAATGGAGAACCCCAATTTGCGGGAGATTGTGGAGCAGTGTGTCCTGGAGCCTGACTAGCTGCTGTGACAGCCTCCGACTCGGGATTCACCTGGCACATTTGAATTAACATCTTGGCAAAAATACAGAGGCCTTGACTACCAGGGAGATCTTTGTAGTGTCTACATATTTAAAAAAAATATTTTTTATAGAAATGCATTTAATTACAAAGAGAGTAGACCATGTATAGTACCATGTGTACTACAAAAAGTAATCTTGATTGAAAATTGATTTTATACGAAATTTACGAACCAGTCTGTTGCTGTCTCATGAATATGCCTTGTGCTTTTAAAATGGGATGTTGAATTAGATTTCCCACTTCAGATTGGTGAGGTGTTTTTGAATTGCTGCGGTGTGAAAAATGAATAAAATAAAGAGTTCTTGAATCTGGAGTTAGCTTGAACATTACTGGAACTTCCATATAGGTTGAAAGAAATAAAGATAAACCAACATGCATTAAGAAAAATTACTGGAGCTGGCATTTTTGCAAATGAGAGAATAGGATTGCGTTCTATTCCTATTGAATTTCCAGAGGGACGGTCACATTAGTTCATTGTAGCAAAAACCACCAATGTTTATGGTGTGGAACACCTGCATCCTCGGCAGGAGAATAGCTGAGCTATTTCTAGCGATTTAGAGTTGGAGGATGGAACCGCTTGTGCAACTGGGGTGCCCACAAGCTGCAGCGCAAGGTCCTGGGACACAACCGGGGAGACGGTGGAACAGATCAGCCCAAAGGCAGCCAGGGATGTCTATCATGTGGATCCCGGGAACAGTGGGGAGTTGCAAGGCCCAAGTAGGGGCGCAGCGGGTGGGGTGAGTCCTGCCTGTTTTCATGGCATGCTTGTTCCAGGGTTGGGATGCAGACGGGTTCATAAGGAGAGCTTTGGGAAGAGAACAGTAAACAGGGTTCAACAAGCTGCTTTGTGTATGCTCAGAGACAGATGTGAAACAATGATCATTAACTGGTTTGAGGTGGGTGCTTGTCAGAAAAAACATACGGCTCGCCATGCATGGCTCTTAAAGACTAGCAAATGCCTTGTGCCAAAAGCTTTCATGGATACGAGCATTTCATCAGATGGAGGAAGTGTTATCTTCGAGTTGGCAGATTGGTATGTGCCAGTGCAGAAAGCAGTGATGGTGGCCATTCCTAAAACTTGTAGAACACAAAGGCATTCTAATTGCATGGAGGAACTGATTTTTCATGTGCAGCACGACTGAGGTCAGCAACATGGTGCCTGCAGACACACACTTCTGGGCATCTGCCAACCCCCTCTGCGCATCTGGATGTTTTAAAGCATATTGTAAAACCTTAAAAGGCCTCTGAATGCCCTGTTCCCCTTTCCCTTCCCCAGAAATCTCTTGGGCATCAATGGAAAGGAAGATAGAACCAGGGGCAGGCTGGAGTCTTTGCTGTCTGTTAGACAGTCAAAAGCTGCTTCGGGGAGTCAGGGGAAGTGGGTAGGAACTGGTGGGGGGACGGGCTAGAAAATCCAGTAGTTGGGAGCATCTAGAGAGCAACCATGGATTGAGAGAGATGTGCGTTTATGTGTTGAATGCCAGGGGTACATATCGCTGCACACCTTGTGCTGTACTCTTTGTGGTTTGTGTCAGGGAGGGTACTCATTTTGGGGGGCTCAAGCTTCCTATTTTTGGTAAATAAAATTGGGGGAACTAAATTTTAGGGAAAAATAAGAGTATGGAAAAGCATATGGTTAAAATAAGTGGATGTTGATAGATTTTTTGTTGCTTTTTTCTCAGTTGATAGGTTTTTTCCCAGTTACAAACATTTTATGATCAAAGAGCAAACATAAATCTATTACAAAAATCAACAAAACTATCACAAGGTTTGGCTTCAGACTATCTGTACTACACTATTCAGTTTTCTTAGTTGCTATATTTTGTTACGCACCCATTGTAGGTCTCCAACCAAGTGTAGATGTGGTTCCTCTTAGTGGAAAGTCTGCTTCCACAGGAGGAAAAAACCCTTCTAGACAGACACTTAATATTTCTTTTGAAGCTCATGCATGGTAACCACAACGGAGGGTGGGCATCTTAGTTGCGAAACAAAATGCTTTGAGAATTTCAAGGTAGGGCTGTCTTCATTCTCTTGCATTTTGGGTCTCGTCTTGGTTTCTTTTACCTTAACATCACGGAAGGGACTTTTGGGTCCCTCGCAGGCAACAGTTTGGTGGTCCAGTTCCCAGCTTCTGGCTACTGAAGTGTGGTCCGAGGTCTGAGCCTGGGAACCTGAGAGTGGATCACCAACTGATCTGCAGTGGGTTGCAGTGCTGGTGCAGGTTTGGAGCATCTGGCATTTCACACCTGTATCAGTTGCCAGGAGAAGTTGGTATGGATCCTTCCAGTGGAGATCAAGGGAATGTTTCTTTTAAAGAGCTTCTATATAAACTCAGTTGCCTGCTTGGGTGGAATGATGAGACTTGCCAGGTTCTGTAGGAAGTGCAGCGCATCCCTGTGAATGAAAACCTTTCACGCATTTTGTTACAGCTTTTTTGTAATTAATATGCCAAATGAATGTCCTGAGGAGGCATATTGGTTGGGGAAGAAGGTGGGAGTCTCACTGAAAGTTGATTCTTGTTAGCTTAGTCTGGAGAACTCTGCTTTGTTGAGCTGCCATCCCAGCAGATACAAGGTGGTAAGAGCAATGGACATGCCACCAGGTGTGGCGTGTGTCTCAGGCTCGCTGCAAGATTCATCTAGAGGAAAGTGTACGGAAGTCTTGTCCTAGCAGAAAGTTTATAGGTTACCTCTGATAGCCATCATCTTTTCTTGGGACACAACCAAAGCTGGGAAGAAGGCACTTGGTATAATAAACCGCTATGTTGCAACTTCTACTGTATTTTAAGTCTGCAGATTTCAAAATAACTAACAGCAAAGGATGTGTCTTGCTCCCTCCCCCAACAAAAAAACTCAGTTCACTGAAAGATCTTTGGCCTTGTGTATGTTTGGCTTCATGATAAACAGGAGCTGCCTAGCCTTGGCTAACCTTTTAAGCCAATTTTCTTCTGCAAGAGGTTCCTTGCATTTTCCCTGCCTTTTTAAAAGTTACAACGATAAAGCCTTTCTGAAGATTTCCCCTTTATATCGGTGGTTTTTAGAGCTAATGTTTATTTGCAAGATGACAAAGGCTTTCACCTTTCCAGTGTTGGTGCAGAAGCGCCTTCTCAAAGCAGTCAGCAGATGGAGTTGGCGCGCCTCTTGCGCAAGGAAGGAGATGCAGAAAAGATTCTCCAGATGGTGCTAAAAGCATGGGGTTTGGCTTGCCGTTTCTGAAATACCTGTCCGATGAGTCAATTCCTCTGACAATGCACCATGCCATAATGTTGGATACTGCATCTCCAGCAATATTCCGTTTGGAGACCTAGCCAAGTCAGCTGCAGCGGACATAAGAGGGCTGCTTCATTACACAAGCGCCTTTGGTTCCCACTTCAGGACCATTCCCTGCTTTGTACTGCTGCCAGGCCATCCTACCTCCTCATCCTCTTCATGTGAAAACAAGCGCTCCTTCTCACACCCTCCAACACAGGTGTGAGAACATGAATGTCAGAAACCCTGGAAGGTTGAATGTACGTTCCCCAAAAGCCTTGTTTTGATGGGGTTTTCCTGATAGGAGCAGAAGCTGGTTTTAGGGGCTTATAGCAGCGTTGCCCCTCGGATTCTGTCACAAGGCCCTTGTCCTTCCCTCAGCTGTGTTTACATGTTTGAGAACTCTGAGGATCCTTCTGTGAGGTGGAGGTACAGAGCAGGGACTAGCCTGGGGCTTGCCGTGCGGTCAGCTCAGGCAGCGTGCATTCTCAGATTGCGTGTGCCAGCATTAGAGGCTTGAGACGAAAAGTGCATGTTGGATCTGCAGCCAGTGAGGCGAGACGCATTAGAGCGCGTCCGCTAATTGCAGGCCATACTGTCTCGAGATAGAAATCAGGTGAATTGCTTTCATTAGGCCAGGCTTTAGCTGACCACCGCCGGGGAGCGAGCAATCTGTGCCAAGGGAGCCCCAGGTCCCCACTGTCCCACAGAATGCTAGGTGGGTACTAGCTGGGGCAGACCGTGGCTGCCAGGAAGTCCGGCAAGGGGGCTCAGCATGCACAGACCGAGTCCTGCGTGGTCACCAGCTTCCCCTTTGCTGACCTGGTGCTCCGCAGCCAACACCTCTGTCCCAGGGAGCTCCCACCTGGGTTGCTCAGGTCCCTCGCACGGGAGTCACCAAGCCCCCTGGAAGAGGTCTCTTAGAGAGGATGCCAAGCCAGGGCTCTGGCCCAAGAGGCAACAGTGGTTCCTGGCCACAGAAAGCCTCTGGGTGGCCGGGTTCCCACATCACAGCAAGCCATACCACATGGTTTCCACTGCACAGGTCATTTGTGTGGGTGGCCTGGAAAGAAAACCAGGCTCGTCACGGTACCTCTGCTGTCCATTTGCTTCCCTCTCAGCCCTCCAGGTGGAATCCCAGGACGCACACGGGGAGGAACGAGGCTCCTCTCTGACAGCCGTGTTTGTGAGCCGAGTTCGGATCGCTGCAGCTGCCAGGCTCCTCTTTGCTGTCCCTGGTCGCTCAGCTGCCCAGCTAGGAGCCAGGAAGTAGAAAGTTGGGATGGCACAGCCAGTGGAACCATCTCCTTCCCATCCCCAAAGAAATGGGCGTGGTTTCACGAAACTTTGTTCGGGACAGCGAGTGCTCTTCATGTTGAGCACAAAAGGGAACTGCAGAGGTGCTGTAGGTCATTGGGATTATTTGGTTCTGCCACAGTACCACTAGGTCTCCCCCGCTTTGCAGGCCGCTTGTCTGAATGCTGCTCAAGTGCGGGTGAGGCCCTTAGGTGGATCATAGCTGTGCTAAGAGAAGCAGGTCACAGATGAGGCTGAAGCAGAACAGGAATCGCAACAAGAGCGAGCACGGCCGTGTTACAGCAATTTAACACACGAGAGCTGCAGCCATTAAACAGAATCAAAATTAGGGCAATACATTTCTGTTGTATCTTCTTGGGAAAAGATTTATTTTAAATCTGTATTTGAGATGATAACTTTTTGCATGCACACTTAAGTATTTCTCTTACTGGAGAAAGCCTTTATCTGGCTCTGATGTACAACCGAGGCATACCACACTCTTTGTTGAGAAATGGTTTTACCTAGCACACATCAAGAGCAATTTTAAAAGATTTTGGAGAAATTTAACTTTGAGACAGAGGAGCCACAAAGCAGTAAGATCTATAACATTTAACTGAGTTTGCTGAAGGACGGACAGATTGTAGCCTCAGTCTTTTAATTTTTGGTCATCCTGCTCTTAGCCTGGATAATACATGCAGTAATAAAGTTTAATTACACAAACAAAGGACTTAAATGCAGTACAAAGTCCTCTGAGCCATTATCAATGGAGGTCAAAAGCAAAGAACCATTCTATGAGAGCACGTGTTTGTGGATGTTGCTATGGATTAACCGTGTTGGAACCGCAGCATTAAGAAAGTCCCTGGGTCACGGAAAAAAAGAGGTGATCTTGACAGTCGTGGGCATCTTCAGTGGGATGATGATGGCAGCCTGGTGAAAAGAAGTGGCTGACCCGAGATTCAGACTGTGACTGGAAAAATCAGAGCGCGCCACAGAGTTTGCACCCACGGGACTCCCGCTGGCACCCAGTTTAGGCCAGAGTTAAACTCTACCTGCCACAGACTTGGTCCCCACGGCTGACAGTTCGCAGCCAGCCTGAAACGAGGGAGTGGTGATGTTAGCTTGCTCCTTTAAGCTCTTCATGCCAACAAGAAGCAAAATAGTCGCGATCACAACAATGTAACCAGGTGTGTTCACTCTTGTAAAATATAAAAATAACGGTTTTGATTATTATTTTTCAAAAATTGCCTAGGCAAGAGTTGCGTGCTGGCCTGCCAACAGCAAGTGAACCCTGAACGGGAGCCTGGTGGCAGCACCGGAGACCTTTCTAAGATCACCTCTGAATTATTGCTTTTGTGTGGTCGTGCTGTCTTCCCTCACCAGGTTTCTTCTGTAGTACATTACGGGTGACCGTGCGTGCAGGAAAAGATCCCTCCGAGAGACGTCGGCTCCCCTCTGGAAGCCTGGAGAGGCCTGCAGTCATGCGCCACAAACTGCAAAACCTCCGCTTGCTGAAGAGCAAACCTGCAGGGACCTGGAGGGAGTGACCGAGTAGATGCAGTGGCCGAGCCGCCCCGTGGAGCTCGGGGCTCCCCAGGGCAGGCCCTTCCCTCGAGGCTCCCAGCCCATCCTCCTTGGGTGGTCCTCGGGACCGGGAGCACTCACTTCCGGGAGGCGCGCTCGTTGCCACGCTCCGGATGGCCGGGGCCATGGTGGTAGCAGGTCTGGCAGCACTGGATGCGGACCGTTGGGAGGTGGCACCTCCCCAGCAGCAGCAGGGTCTGGCAGAAGCTGAAGGAAAGCCGGTTGCGCTCGCAGACAAAGCCTGAGGGAGGAAGTGGGCAGTCACCCGGCCTGGAACCTGCTCCCTCTCCTCGCCCCTTCCCCTGCACCGCGACAGCCCCCTCCCCGAAGCCCTCCAGGCATCATCCTGGCACTGCTCCCCCTGAGGGAGGCACAGGTGTTCTGCAAGGCCACAAGCCAGAGATGGGGACTCCCCCATTACAGCCTGCTGGCCTTGTGTCAAGCAGCCTGGCACTGATGGCCCGAAAAGGCAGCCCGGCCGCTGTTGCAGGAGGCCTCGGTGGCCCTCCAAAAGGGAGGCCTGGGTCCCTCAGCACAGCCTGGAGACACCACCTCTTCCTGCCCCTCCTGGCCTCCCTGCAGCCAAGATGACTGGCCCTGGGGATGGAGTTTAGCACCAGGCCCTGGCACTGAGAAGCTGAGAACCAGCAAATCACCCCCTACCCTGCTCCTGGCACAGAAAGAACAGCACTGGGGGGGGGGGGGCAAACAGGGTGCCTCAGGGGCAGAGGGAGGGGCCAGAGTACTCGTGAGCCTGGGGGAGCACCGGTTTCCTCCCTCCTTCATGCCCTGCCCAACAGCCCAGCTGGGTGGGGAAGGAGCCTGCTGAGCAAAACACGCCGGGGGGCTCGCCCCGCTTGCACTGGCTGCCTGTCAGCAGCGGAGTCCAGGGGCTCACAGGCATCCCCACAGGAGTGCACCTCCGAGCATGGGCCTTCTCCTGCACTCTTGCGCATCCCATCCTGCAGGCAGGCAGGCAGGGATCATTCATTCATTCATTCATTCAAGATTTTTATGCTGTCCAATACTAAAGTCTCTGGACTGCTTACAAAAACCAAAAAAACCCAAAACTACCATATGCAACAAGCAACACACTGCATCCAATAAATAATGATAAAATCAAAGCTAAAACCAATTAACTGTCAAGATATTGGGAAAATAAAAAGGGGATCGGGAGGACTTTAGCAGAGCATCCTGCCCAGCTCCAAACCTGCTGGCACTCCAGGCACGGGCGCACGTGAAGTGCCCACCCCACTCCAGCACCTTCCAGAATGGACTCCTGTGCTGAGGCAGCGGTAGGACCCCTGGCCAAGCCGGCCCCTCCTGAGTCCAGGAGCCTGCAATTTCTGCCAGGGAAGGAAAAGCAGGCTCCAGGGGCCGCGACTGCCCTGGGCAAGCCCCTTTCTTCCGGCATGCTGTAAAGATGCAGAAGAGCAAAGGCAGGAGGAGGTGAGAAGCCAAGCCTTGGTGGCAGAGAGGTGAGGAAGCCTCCACCCTGGCCAGAGCCAGCCCAGCACCACGGTCCCGGCAAACCCTCTGTCAAAAGAGGAGTCTGCGGGTGCGGCTTAGCAGCTCTGAGCCAAAGAGGGGAGGGTGAGGTGGAGCTGGGAAGTGGGGCCTTCCTGGGCAGCTCTCCAATTCCACTACTACAAGATCCTGCCTTAAAACAAAAATCAGCTGCCTCCCACCCACAACCACATGTGGATGCTGCATTATATTCAAGTGTTTCCACGAGGATTCCTCCGGGGAAGAGGAACTGTGGCTTGGCACTGGCTCTTCCCCCTCGGCCCAGAAACAGAACTGCAGAGTCAGCCAGGAGGGTGTGGGTGTGGGTGGGGGTAGCTGCTTCCTCCCCGCCTGTTCCCATCAGCTCCCGCACAGATTGTGTCCTGAAGGACACCACAGAGAATGGGAGGGAAATGAAGGCGCCTCTGGGAATGCTCCCAACAGAGCCAGGGGTCCGCTGGAGGGCCTCCCGGGGACTCTTTCGCAGACGAGGCGTGTTGGAGGGGCTGCAGCCCTCCCTGCCCGTTGCAGCCGCTGGGAGTCTTCGCCAGTGGAAGACCTTCCCCTACTGCACACAGCAGTGAGTGGCTTGTTGGCCCACGGACGGCAGACCTCCTTCCCACTCCTCAGCATGCGCAAAGGCTGCAGTGTCTCAAGTGATCCCGAGAAGCACCTTGGGTGGCAGAGGCCGAGCCAACCTGCTTCCATGCTGCAGCCCAGCCTTTGCGTGCGCCTCTGGTCCTCTGGGGGGGGGGGTGCTTCTTCGGGGGCCTTGACGACTCCGCAATACGTGTCCCTGGGAAGACTGGTTCCTGGATGGACCCCACTATGGCATGCAGGACCCAAGGCCTTTCCCAGTAGGGCACCTTCCCACAGCTTCGTTACTGGGCTGGATGTCCACCCACGTGCAACAGGTTCATGTTCTCTCGCACATGCCACCGATGGGCACATTTCACGATAAGGCGCACACCACTGGCGGACCGAGGCAGGGGCATTATGTGGGGCAAACGAGCGATTCCACGCCAGCGATATGAGCAAGCCAGCTTCATGCCCTGGGGTCAATTTCACGCTGCACGTGAGCCAGCCCAGCATTTCCAACACGCTCCAGCTGGAGGAAGCCGGCAGGCTGCAGCTGCTCCGCGCCCCCTCCCTTCCTCCCCACACGATTCCTTCCCGACATTCTGAGTTCCTGCATTTCCATTAGCTTTCCAGCCCTGATAAGGAGCAGGGTTATTAATAGGCGCATCTTTTGTGCAGAAAGTCATGGCTCCGTTTCCCTTTCCTAAAGTGAGGCAGGAGGCTCACCTCTCACGACCAAGCTGGCTTTGAAGCGAGGCAGGAAGGAGATGCAAGGCCTGCCCAGAGACAGTCAAGGACCGCCGTCCTTCCCCTTTCCTCCCCATTGAAATATTTCTCACCTCAGACAAGGGCCCATCCCAACCCACCCTCTGGGCCAAAGGAGACTCATCCGCAGGCAGGATTTCCAGCCTTTCCTTTTGGATGGCACTCAAAAGGGAGGTTTTGCAGGCGCAAGCCCTGACAATACCTCTAGTCAGTAAGGTGGGGAGGCGGAGGAGAGTGCCGCCATGGATGCGAAAGGAGGTGGTTAGGGGGATTAGACGAAAGAAGAGCCTCCGTAGGAAATGGGTACTGGGGGAAATAGACAAAAGGGTATACCGGGAGGAGGAGGCCCGTTGCAGAAGGATTCTTCGCAAGGCTAAGGCTGATTATGAGCTGAGACTTGCCAAGAATATCAAGAGCAACAAAAAGGGCTTCTTCCAGCATGTAAATAGGAAAAGGAAGGGGAGACAAGTGGTGGGACCACTAAATAAGGAGGAAGGAGATCCAGTGACTGACATGAGGGAACAGGCACAGATGCTAAATGAATATTTTGCCTCTGTGTTCTCCCCAAAGCAGGACGGGGGATATCCGTATAGGACATTGGATGAGGCTGGGGACTTAGAGGCAGAGATTAGAGTCACCCCCCTTGAAGTCGAGGGGCTCCTCAGGGCATTGGACATTACAAAGGCGCCAGGCCCTGACGGGTTACACCCGAGAGTACTTAGAGAGTTGGCAGGGGTTCTCTCACGCCCGCTGGCCTCCATTTTTGAGGCCTCGTGGAGAACGGGTGAAGTTCCAGAGGACTGGAGGGTGGCATCGGTGGTCCCAATTTTCAAAAAGGGTAGTAGGAAGGACATGGGGAATTATAGACCGATTAGCCTTACGTCCATTGTAGGAAAAACAATGGAAAGGCTCATAATAGAGAGAGATCTAGTGATGCTAGATAGGGAAGGGAGGCTGACAGCCACACAACACGGCTTCCGCAGAAACAGGTCCTGCCAGACAAACCTTGTGGAATTCTATGACAAGGTTTCAAGATGGCTAGATGGAGGGGATGCAGTGGATGTGGTATACCTGGATTTCAGCAAGGCCTTTGACAAAGTGCCCCATGATATCCTGGTGGAGAAACTGAGGAGTTTTGGGATACACCAAAGCACTGTCCGGTGGATTAGGGCATGGTTGACTGACCGAAAGCAGAAGGTAACCATTAGCAGGGAATCGTCGGGATGGCAGCCAGTGACAAGCGGGGTCCCCCAGGGCTCTGTCCTGGGGCCGATCCTGTTTAATCTTTTCATTAACGACATGGAAGAAGGGGTGAACAGTCTGCTGATCAAATTCGCAGACGACACTAAAACTGGAGCAGTGGCCACAACTGAGGAGCAGATACACCAGATCCAAAAGGATCTGGACAGACTATGGAAGTGGGCAGGAGACAACAGGATGGCGTTCAATGTGGAGAAGTGCAAGGTCTTGCACTTGGGGCATAGGAATAGCTGTCATAAGTACAGGTTAGGGGACAAGTGGCTGGAGAGCAGCACTTGTGAAAGGGACCTCGGGGTACTGGTTGACCGCAGGCTAAACATGAGTCAGCAGTGTGATGCGGTGGTCAAGAGGGCGAATGCCACCCTTGGTTGCATAGCCAGAAGTGTGGCTTCTAGATCAAGAGAGGTATTACTACCACTCTACATGACTCTGGTGCGCCCGCAACTGGAGTATTGTGTTCCGTTTTGGGCCCCTCATTACAGAAAGGATATAGCCAGGTTGGAGTCAGTGCAGCGTAGGGCCACAAGGATGGTGGCTGGTTTGCAGGGGATGGGGTATGAGGCGAGACTGAGGGAACTGGGTCTCTTCAGCCTGGAGAAGAGGAGACTCAGAGGGGATATGTTGGCAACATACAGGTATGTGAGGGGGTGTCACATGGAGATGGGGAGAGGCCTGTTCTCCCCTGCAGAGGAAAGCAGGACGCGCTCCAATGGAGCAAAGCTCAGGGAGCCAAGGTTCAATTTGAATGCCAGGAAGCACTTCCTGACAGTTAGGACCCCGAGGGCGTGGAATGGGCTTCCACGGGAGGTCGTTGAGGCCCCATCGGTGAGGGTGTTCAAAGATAGGCTGGACATGCACATGGTGGGCATGTCATGAGCGAAGCCGGCTGGTGCCAGAGGTCAGACTAGATGGCCCAGGAGGCCCCTTCTGACTCGCTCTGTTTCTATGTTTCTATGAAAGCCACAACCTCTCAGGAAATGGACTTGGGCTCTGGGGCGGGGGGCTTAAAACCTTCACCCTACACCCCTTCCCCCAGTTACAACTATTCTGTTCCCAGGTCGGAGGGGGGCAAAGGGGCAGGGCAGTGGGGAAGGAAGGCATGTCGCGTTCCCATGGAGAATTGGTAGCGTAGTCGGGAGGCTTGCTGGGAAACCAGAGCCAAGGAGAATGCCGAGCCCCCTCCCCACTGCAGCAGCTCTGATCCGAACATTGTACTGATTGGGGTGGGGGGCTTGGAAGTATTCTTTTGGGATTGTTCTCTGGCCGGCCAGCTAGCTTTATTTTTGTTGTGAGGAACAATTCCAAAAGAGGGTTGATTTGTGTGCTATGGGAACTCAACAAGTGCTCTCATTCGTGAAAAGCCAACGAATGAAGGGAGAGAGACTCCGATGTTTTTTACGCCATGACTTCTTATGTGGCGGGGACGGTTAAAGAACTTGTAAACTTTAGATTGCTTTTGAAGCCACAGGCAAGCTTTGTGGCTACCGTGCACTGCTCCCCCGTCCCCAGCTGCAAAAGCAGCTACGCCTTTGTGAGTGGCTGTTTTGCAGAGTGCTTTTCCAGCACCCTCCGCAATGGCCTGTCTAAGTGCTGTGCAAGAGAAAGGGATCTCGACTCCTCCGCAAGCCACTGGGGGAGGGGGGAGGGGGCGTTATTTTTGGCTCTGGAGCTCAGCAGGAAACGCCTCATTTCCCGCCTGGCCACAGACCAATCCAGGCCATTTTTAGGCCCCGAGTATTTAGCATCTGCCCCCACCGGCATGAGAGCTCCTCTAGAGCGTGATGGGAATGATCACAGCCTTGTTTGTGTATCAGGACTACAGCATGTTCACCCCCACTGGGTCAGAATGTCCGCTTTATCGCCAGACTGAAATAAAGAGCATACTTCCTTGGCTCACACATTAGCCTGCACGGCAGACCTGGGCTCACGTACACGTCGTCCTGATCCAGGAAAGGTCTCTGGTCCCACTGCCAGCATTCCCAGGGAAGGCAGGGCCAGGCAGCTGCTGCTATCCTGTCCCTTACCAGCAGCTTGCAGCTGGGGCAGCTGCACCCCCAGGGTGCTCCGAGCCCTCCACGGCCGCAGCCACAGCCCTGACCTACCTGGGGACTCCGGACCGAGCGGCATGGGAGGTCCCGGGCCTGCTGGAGGGGAGCAGGCCAAGCCACCCAGGGGTCTTTCCAACATGTGCACACAACGTGTGCTGTGCGTTGCGGCCCTGCTCCCAAAGAAGGGTGCCTCTCAAAGGGCTGGGCTGGAGCCAACGAATGCAGGGGCTGGTCCCCCTCCATGCCACAGGCAAGCTGCCAGCCACTGAGAGAGCCAGTGAGGCTCAGCGGGGGACCCAGTCCTCCTCGGGGGTGACCTTCAGACTCGATCGCTCTGATGGCCCAAATCTCGACCTGAGCTGGGCTTTGCCGGATGGGACCAGCACTCAGCACGGCGCCTGCAGCAACAACTCCCGTGTTCTGTCCCCGGGAACATGCCGCAGGCACAGCCCAGCCAGAGCTTCCTAGCAGCCTTCGAGGCGGCCCACGCCTGAAGCAGGTCGCATGGTCGGGGGGGTCAGACCCCTCCCCAGCAGGCAACGCTGATTCACTCACCTCACCCGTGCAGACAAGCCCTGGCCACTGATGAGACCAGCGCTCTGGGGCCCTGGGAGCACCCCTGGCCGGCCCGGGAGCCACCACGGAGGCCAGCAAGATGCCCTCCGTGGCGCCCCCAAGTGCCAGTGAGGTGCACAGCACCCGGCGAGGGAGCGGAGCAAAGCGGGCCAGGCGAATCCTCTGGAAAGGGGCCACCAGCCCTCGCCTTGCTCCCCACTTACTCAGGTTGCTGTCGGTGCAGTCCTGAGGGCTGCATTTCCGGGTGCTCTCAGGCCGCGGCTCGTGGCTGCACTGGCCACTGTCCTCCTCGGCCTCGCCAGTCCGCGTGTTCACGCACTTCACCTGCCGCCGCTGGATGCCTCCTCCGCACGTGGCTGTGCACTGCCGAACACACAGAGCGCTCGCCAGCCTCGCCTCGCCTCGCCCCGCCTGGCCCAACCCCAGGGAAGGAGTGCCGTGGACGAGGAGCCTGCCCCTGAAGGGCGGGCTCCCAGAGTGCCCTGCAGCGGTCCCGCAAAGGCCACGTACCTGTCCCCAGGAGCCCACGGTCCACTTGGTGCAGGGGCGGGTGTTGCACGGGCGGGTGCTGTCAGGCCGCGCGGCTTCCTCGCATCTCCTGACTTCTGGGCAGGTGACCAGGCGCTCCTGCTCTCCTCCCCCGCACGGCTCGGAGCACTAGCCCAGAGGAGGCCGGCTGTCAGAGCGGCCAGCCAGCGGCATCTGCAGCCGGGGAACGGGGGCTTGGCCACTCGCGAGCTGAGCGGCAGGGTTCTCCCTCCCTGGCTGTTCCCCGCAAGCTTTTCCAGGACTGTCCAGCTCTGCGGACAGCAGCCTTCCCACAGACCTTCTCTCCGGGGCATTTCCCTGCTCGAAACCTGTAACCGCCACACAGGCCTGGCCACCTGCAGTCCTGCCACTGCCCTCCCGACTTTCCGGCCAGCTCCCTTCCCCCTCCCCCTCCCCCTCCCCCTCCCGCACCTCCTGCGGCTGTGGGTGCTCTGGCAAGCCTGCGTTACTCAAGGCTCCAAAGTCGAGGCTCCAAAGTCACAGGTGTTTCTAGCTGCTGAGGCAACATTATTTGGCGTGCAACAGCGCTTACGTGGCTTCATTTTAGAATATTGTGAGTGATACGCCACAGAATACGTACCGCTCAGTGTGACGCCGAAAGCTGCAGAAAGCGGCAGGGCCTCCCACTGCAGCCCCTGCGAAGCCTGGCTGGAACCCATGTGGAGAGGGTTCCTTTGGTGGAGGCGCCTGGGGAGCGGGACCCCCCCCAGCACGAGGATCCGCTCACGTGCTGCTCACCTCTCTCCAGGGGGACGTGTACCAGCGCAGGCATGGCTCGGTGTGGCAGGGGCTCTGCGTTGGCGGCTTATAAGGGACGGCCTGGCAGTGGAAGGGGCGAAGGGGCCGCTGGTCCCGGCTGTCCGCACAGTGGACGTCCCGCAGCTTCACTCCCCCGCCGCAGGCCTTGGAGCACTGGGCGGGAGACACACAAGGGACACGGCAATGGTACTGGCGGGCTCCGGCTCCACCCCTACCCCTCAGCCCTGCCCTGGCCAGCCGCAACAGGCACCGTTCCGGCACAGTGACCATCTTAGCCACTGAGGCTGGGGACCCGGGCAGCAGCCGCCACCCGCGTGCCAACGCCAGCTCAGAGCCCGGCACGACTTGCTGTGCCGACATCATCCAGGCTGCTCCCGGGGAGAGCGCCGAGTGGATGCAGGGGGGCCTGGGACACTACCAACCTGCGCAAAGCCCCCAGGGGCCGCAGGGCTGGCTCGCTTCCGTGGCCTTCTCCTCCCCCACCCTCAACCGCAGGGCCGAGACTTGGCTCTCTCCAGGTGCGAGGAAAAGAAAGACGTGGGTTCCGCTGGGGGAAACCCTCGATGTGCAGCCTGGCTGGCTCGGCCCAGCCACTCGAGACAAGAGGATGTGCGCCGGGAGGGAGCAGCACGGGAGGGCGAGGTCAGAACCTCCTCCACCAAGGGCTCAGTTTCCACGTGGGTCACCTACCTTGCTCCAGGCGCTGGCACGCCAGGCCGCGCAGGGCCCCAGGTAGCACCTTCGGGCAGGAGAGGGCTTCCTGGCGGGGTCGCACTCTGCCTCCACTCCTGAGCTGCAGTGCACGGTCCTCCAGATGGCTCCCAGCCCGCAGGTGGCTGAGCACTGAAACGGGGGAGCCGTGAGCACCGCCCACCTCACTCCCTGCCCTCCTCCAGCCCATGCAGCCTCACCTGCTGCCCACGCACCTCCGGCTGGCCTCGCCTGGATGCTCCCGGCCTCTGGCCCCTGCCAGGAAGATGGCAAGGCCAAAGGTCGAGAGTGCATCCGCTCTGGCCCCGGAGCCACGGCAGGATCTTCAGTGCCTCTGGACTGCCAGAAGCCACCTGCCCACCCAGCCCTCAGGAGGCCTGTGCAGCCAAGAACGCCAGGTGAGCCAAGAGCAGGAGACACCTGCCTCCCCGGCAAAGGGCCCCCGACTCCAGCGAAGCAGGCTCGCCAGACAGAGAACAGCTCCCGCCAGCTTCCTGCGGAACTTGCCTCGCTCCAGTTTCCAGATTCCCAGCTGGCATTGGCAGCAGCGAGTCCCACCGCTGGGGGAATCACAGGGAGCGCCTCACTCTTCCCTGCCTCCTGGGGTACCGTAGTGGTGAGGCCGGGCCCCCAGCCGGGACTGCCAGGAACAAATATCCAGTGAATCCCGTTGGGCAAGCTTTCATCTGTGTCCTGGAAGGGTCCATGAGCCTTGGTAGACAATGCCAGCTTTGTCTCAGGGCTCCTCTTCCTCTCACTGGCTCCCTTCTCCCGTGGTGCAGCCAGCGTGGAGGGGGAAGGGCTGGGAAGGGTGGGCTCCAGCTCAGCCGGTGCCTGCTGTCCCCAGGCACCTGGGCTGTGGGGGTTGGAAGGGGAGGGCCCTTCCGGTAGAGGGTCCGTCGTCGGGGACAGAGCGCCCCTGGTGGAGGCGCGTTGGGGGCTCTGTGTATTTTCCACCTTGCTCTGGTCGCTTCCTAGACTGGGTGAGCTCACAGTGTGGTCCGGCTCCTTGCCCTGCTGCAGGGAGAGCTCAAGGGCGGCTTTGGTGGAACGAGCTGGAGGAGGGGCAAAATGCCCAGCTGGTCTGCCTGTTCCTGCCAGCTCCAACCCAATGGGGTTGAGCCGAGCGTCTTGCGCCCTGTGAGGGGCGTCCATGGCGCTGTTGCCATCAGCCTTGCCTGCGTCACTTTGCTCCCCATTGCCTGCTTCCACCATTTCCCACAAGTTTTGCTCTTCACCGTCGTCATGACCAGGAAACGCCCAGCTTCTGAGGTCTTGGTCCCTTCTGTCAGGGGCCCCAGTCGGGCTTCCCTGACTGCGGCTGCTCCAGCCAGGAGGAACTGTGGGTGTTAGAATGGCTGTGCCAGGAAAGCCAAAAGAAGGAACGGTGGCTGCCGCGTCCTCTCCCAAAAGCCTACTTGGAAGAGGTTCTCCGTGAGTTGTTCCCGACACGCGACTGCCGCTGTTCGCTGGGGAGCTCGTTGCTGCTGAGGTAGATGGAGAATCTGGCAGAAGCGTTGCCCAGAAGCGCTTCTCCTGGACTGCAGAGGAGGTGGTGGCTGTGGTGGCAACGGTGGCATCCAGAGGATTGTGCCAACCGGCAAGAGTGCTGTGATCCTGGATTGTGTTAGCTTCCCCTTCATCATGGGGCCGAGGAGTTGGAGAAGTGCTTGTTCCTTCCACTCCCTCCTCCGGATGTGTGGTCAGGAGAAGGCCAGGGTGCGTTTCTTCAGGACGCTTCGTTGTGCCCTCGAGAGTCTCCTCCTCGGCATCTGGGTCTGAACCCTCCTTCCTGCCATCCATTTCACCCACTGGGTCAAGGGACAGATCTTCATGGAAGTTGATGAAATTGTAATCGTAGTAAAAATCGTCCACGAACACATTTCCCTGCCGATTGCTGCTGGACGGAAAGTTGTCCTCGAGGAGGACATTGAGGTCTGTGGCACTGGGCTGTGAGGAACTCGGCTTGGGGATGTGGTGGTTGGGCAGGAAATGGATCTCGTTGAAGAGCTCCCGGCTTGATGACCCACTGCCAGACCAGTCCGGGAGACTGCTTTCCACCCTGTTCCTGCAGGGCGGCATGGAGCAAGCGGCCCTGGAGACGGGTCTCTGCCCCGCATCACAGGGGGCTCGGGTGCCGCCGGGGCAGCGGACGGGTCGCTCTTGGGTCCCACTCCCACACGTCACGGAGCACTGGAGGGACAAGGCAGAGGAAAGATGAAAGAAGGGGCCCCACCAGCCAGGGCCCATCGCCTCGGGATGGCCCCGTTGCCCGTGGCCCACTGAGTTGCCCTCACCTGGGTCCAGTTGCCCGTGGCCCACTGAGCTGGGCAGAGGCGCTCCCGGTTGCAGGGGGCGGTGGCATCCGGCCTGGAGAGGTGCTGGCACTCACTGGGCTGCAGGGCCTGCTGCTCGTCTGGGGCCACGCTCTGGATACAGAGGATGGTCCTCCGCATCAGCCCTGTGTCCCCGCAGGTGGCCGAGCAGGCCTGCCACTCGCCCGTCCACCACCTGGAGGAAGTGGCAGGAAGGAGCCCATCACACTCAGACCCCCAGGGAGGGGGAAGGCCCCCCAGGCCTGGCAGTGCCACACCCCCTTCTGGGGGCGCTGAAGCCAGAGGCAAGGAGAGTGACAAGCCAGAAGGCCACCCTGGGTGCCAGCGTCCAGTGCTCCCTGGTGGTGGGCAGGTCTAGGGGGGCCATGCACTTTCAGAATGTGGGGAGAGAAAAGGCAAGTGGCCCTCGGGGCCTCCACGCAATAAAGGTCCGTGGCTGAAGAAAGCAAGTGGGGCCTGGGAAGCAGGGCAGCCAGGTGGTGTGGCCCCGGCTGGAGGTTCCCCACACTGCCCTAGCGTTTGTGGTGCTGCTCCGGAGGCTGGCTGCCTGCCTGGCCCAGAAGGGGGCAGACCAAGCAGCCTACGGCCCAGTCCCCCCGCCCTCCTTCTGCGCAGAGGGGCAGCCCCTTCATTTCAGCCAGAGGTTGATGCCCACCGCTCCACTGTGCGCTTCCGCTGGACTACATGCAGTGCCCCCGCAAGAGAGGTGTCCCCCAGTGCCAGCCACGCGCTGCCCCAAAGCACTGCAAAGCCCCTGGCACCGCAGCCCCTCCCAGAGAGCACCCTGTGCAGCAAGGCCAGGGCATGCCCGGAGCTGACCTGGCAGGGCACAGCTCCTCACCGCAGCTCCTCTGCTTGTCATCGGGCCGACTGAGCGCCCCGCAGTAATGGTCCTCCACAACCCCAGCCACCTTCTCGGTGCAGTGCACCATCTGTCTCTGGACACCTGTGGGCGAGAGGAGGCAGAAGGCGGTCAGGCCCTGCCTGAGACCGTGGCTGCCGGGGGCCACGCACTTCCCCAGGCCTGCAGCTCTGCCGGGAGGGGCGGTGCAGCGGGGGGGGGGGGGGTTCCGTGCTGGCCTCCCTCTTCCAGAGCCACCGGCAAGTGGCTGGTGTCACTGGTTGCCCGATGCAAGAGCCAGTTCAGGCTGGAAGAGGACCACCCCTTCCACTGACCACCGCCTGCCCTGTCAAGGCAAGGGGGTGGTGGGGAGGGGGACCTGGATTAAGTGAGCACCAAGTGCAGCCACCAGGGGCCGGGCCAGCAAGGCCAGGCTGAAAATGCAGTGGGCCAAGACGCACGTGTGGTGCGCGGATCCCTGCAGCCGACAGAAGCCTCTTTGTCCAGCATCTTGCCTTTGTTTGGTCAGGGCACCCGCAGCTCCCTCGCCCCGCTTCCTGTTTCCTAAATGGATGGAGGAAGCTGGGTTGCTCGCGCTCGCTGCATGGGAGGAATAGCATCTCCCCCACCCCAAGAGGACCCCTGAAAACAGCTGGCCAACTCACAAGAATCGGTGCATAAGAGGACTCCTGGGCAGCCAGATGGCAAGAGCAGTCCTTGGGCCACCCATGCCACTGCGTGTCTGCAGGGACAGCAGCCCCATTGTGCCTGAAGTGCCACGGGTGGCCCAAGGACTGCTCTTGCCAGTGGAGGCAGGAAGCTCTGCAAGGCCCTGGAGACGGCCCTCCACTCACTGCAAGCCAGAGCGTGGGAGAAACACGGAGAGCCCATCGATAGGCTGGACATGCACATGGTGGGCATGTCATGAGCGGAGCCGGCTGGTGCCGGAGGTCAGACTAGATGGCCCGGGAGGCCCCTTCTGACTCGCTCTGTTTCTATGTTTCTATCAAGAGCACCAAGAGCTTGGAAAGCGACGATGCCCATGCAGAGAGGGCAGAAAGCTTTGGCTGTTCCCAGGCCAGACTGGAGGTAAAATGACTGGGAGGCGGGTAGGGTGGAAGAGGAAATGCGCAGCTGCCATGACAATTTCCTAGCCCAATTTCCTAGCCCAATTTCCTAGGGAAGGACCTACCGCATCTCCTGCTCTTCCTCTGCAGAGCTCAGGGTGCTGGGTAATCCCTCGGACCTTCCCTCTTTGCAACAGCCCAGCAACAATACAAAAATCACCCATGTCCATAGTAAAAAGGCAGAACCCCAGAAAACCTACAGCAGCCACGCCAAAAACAAGGCAAACAAAAATGCTGTGCTGTCCAGCATGAGAAGCATTCTACCAAAGTAAGTACCTTTGCACCGAAATGGTCTTCCTGAAGGCTAGTTGGGGAACTGACCAACTTCCCTGGGCAGGAGCCCCATTCCAAGTTGGACCATCGCCCCGGGACACTCATCCAAGAGCTTCTGCAGAATTATGCCAAGGCTGGGCTGGGCACAGAAGGCAGCACCCCTGCTGCCCCCATAAATGGGGCTGAGTCCATGCCAGGACTTGCTCACAGAAATCCCTGTATTCCTACACAGGCAAGGGCACCCAGGATGTGTCCCCCCCTGCCCCCCGTTCCTAGAGGGATGCAGGCGCGGCAGTGGGAAAAGCTAGTGGGAAAGCGGGCCCGACAGGTGCACAAGGAGGACTTTTGGGCTGGGCCGCATCGAGAACAGAACCGGGCAGAGGAAACAGGCCTCGCTGTAACCCGGACCTGGGGAGGGAAAGGGGCCTTCGGGGGCCCAGGAGACCGCTCCGCAGGGCGCACATGTGCCAGGGAGACACAGGCTGAGGCAGAGGGAGCAACGTGGACGCTGGGGCTGGCTTCTCCAGCGCTCTGCTCTGGAAACACAGCCGCTGGCATCCCTGACATGCAGCTGGGGAAATGATGCCGGTAAGGGGAAGGCGCGTGTTCCAGGTGAGAATTGCCGCGGGAGCACAAGCCCTGCAGGTCGAGTGGCACAAGACGGTCTGGCTCTCTTGGGAACTGGGATCCAGAGGCTCAGCAGACGAATCAGCCCTGCCTGGGTGGGCGCAGGTGAGAGGACTTCTGCTGTGCCGGACACACGAACCGCTCACCCGGCAGGCGAGGCCTGGTGCCAGGCCAGACTGTGTCCCCCGATTCTTGCTCAGCTTTACTCAAGCTCAACCCCCCCCGAGTTTCGGAGGCTTATTCCCAGGTGGGCGGGCGCAGGTTGCATCTTTGGACTGCTCTGGATTCCTGCCTCCAGGAGCATCAGTAAACATCCCTCTGGACGGTGCCCACCAGAGGTGCCATTCCACACAGCTCCCTTGGTGCTCCACAGCGGCTCCAAGTGTCCGTCAGGCTTTCTCGGGGCCTGCAGACACCCTGCCCCTCCTCACAGTCCAGCCAGCAGCTGGCCTCAGCACGCACCCCCTCTGCCACACCGGCCACGTGCCACGAGTGAGCAGCACGGGCCCTCACTCGCTCCCACGAGAGTCACTCGGGTGGGCCGCAGCTTTGCTGCGTGGAGGCACACTTCCTCTCCTCTTCCGCTACCACTTGGCTGCGGAGCCCAGCTTCGCAAAGCCAATCCCCCCATCACACAAGGCTGAGCGAGGTGCGGGGTCCAGTAGCCGGTGTGGCTGGAGAGAAGCTGGACCTCTGCCACCGGGCAGGCTTCTAGCCAGGATCAGATAATCCCTCTGGCAGCCTCACTCCCTGGCAGGACTCCGGAAGGCTGCTTGGCTGGCCAGCGCTCTCTCCTCAGCGAGCTGGGAAGGGAGCCCTCGTCCTCCTCCTCCGGGGCACTGCTGCCCCAGTTCTTTCCCCCACAACCCCCTGCTGGAAAGTTCCCCTCCACACGTTCCCTTCCATTCATGATGCCAATGTGGCCGCTCTCAGCATCTGCAGGGAGCCCGGCTGCTCTGCACCCTTCAGAAGCTGCCCCCTGGGTGGAGAAAGTGCCCTCCAGGCCCGAATGCAGATCTACTTTCTGCCTTTACACCCCATCTTGTGTGCTCCTTGGAGCATGAGGAGGAAAGTGGTGCTCCCTCATGAAGTCTGAAGGGGGCACTGGGAGAGGGCGCTCGGACGGCCTGTGCCAGCGCCAGCAAGGCAAGCCTGGCCGGGAGGGACGCTGCCAAGCAGCGCCTCAGCAGATCAGGGGAACCCTCCCTCCCCTCCAAAAGTGGGCATTGGCCCAACCCGGCCAAGCTGCTGATGGCAAGGGCAGGGTGCTGCTGGGTGGAGGGGTGGCCTGGTGGCCCCTTCTGGAATCTGCAGCTGTGACACTGTGGAGGGATGCCAGAGGCTGGGTTGTTTCAATAGTGGGGCATTCCCTTGGGATGCAAGGCATCCTGAAGAGGGAAGGAAGGAAAAGGGAGGGAGAGAAGCAGGCCAGTGGCAGGTCACAGAAATGCCCAAATGAGCGTGGCTACGCACCAGGACCCTTGGCAGCCACCCCCCAGGAACGCCCGGCATGCTGCCTCTGCAACTCAGGTTCCGGGCTCAGGTCCACCGCAAGCAGAGGCAGCCTGGAGCCTTCCCACAGCAGTGGAGGGCAGCCACAGGGGGTGGGAGCGGGGCGTGTGCCAGAGACATGGTGGCAAGGGAGGGCTCTGCCGTGCGCAGGCTCAGCGCCAGCCTCACGCAAATGGCTGCGCCCCTCGGAGCCTGTGGACACAGGAGGTTCAAGCTGTCACAAAACTCTCACTCTTTCTCATCTGGAGCGTGTGTTTTGCAGCACCACCTGATTCCCTCCCTCCAGCCCTTCCTCTTGCCTCATCTCATTGTGCAGGACCAGGCGAGGCACGAGGGGAAGTGCTCAGGTTCTGAAAGGTCCGCCTGATGGTTGTTCCACCCAGCCGACTTTTAACTCAACTGTTAATCAGAATTTCATGGGGCACTTTGCCCAAGCTTTGCTGAAGTCAACAGAGGAGGTGCAGAGCATTCCCACAGTCCATCAGGGAGGGTCCCCAGTCAACAAGGGGACTCAGAGGAGTCTGGCAGGGTTTGTTCTCGAGGAATCCATGCTGGCCGCTGGCCGTCACCGCGCTGCTTCCAAGGCCCTTGCCGACCAACTGCCTTAGCACCTGCTCCAGGGTTTTCCCGAATAGGCCTGTAGCTCCCAGGCTCTTCTTTCCCTCCTTCCTTGACAACAAGGACACCATTTGTCCTCCTCCAGTCGCCCAGCACTGAGGCACTCGCTGCCAGTCATGGGCCACACGGTCACCGGACTGAGGGAAGCCTCAAAGTCCAGACATCGTCCACCGCAACTGCCCAAGCAAGCCACTGACTGTCAGCTTCACGGGGGCAGGTGCAGTGGGGCTGCGCCCAGGTGAGCACCACACTTGCCGGGCATGGTAGAGTTCCTGCAGCAAGCACCCTGCATGGCTCCAGGCCGGGGGTGCTGGCTGCTGCGTGAACCTGCCAGGGTGTTTATTTGTAAGTGGGAGCTTTCCCACTTGGACTCAAGGATGCAAACCCTTGGTCAGGCGGTTACAATTCCTGCCACTCCTCACACGACATTGGAGGGTGAGGAAAAGGCATGGATGCACAAAAGGGAAGGTGAGATGCTTTACCTGTCCCACAGGAGGCCGTGCATGCTGTCCAGGTGCCGTACTGCCAGAAGAATTCGGCTGGAGCTATCTCATTTTCATTGTCTGCCTCCCTTTGGATGGTGTATTGATAGCGAATTCCCGGGTTCTTCTCCTGGAACAAGAGCTGGGTGGGAGGAAAGAAGAAAATCTTATTACAAAGTTCATCTGGGATACCTAAGTGGTAGTTAACCGAGTTGGAGGAAAGAGGGACGTCCTGTCAAGAAGGTCCAAAAGGAAACCTCCTTCAGTCCTGGCATAGCCTGAGCAAAGGGCACCGACTGCACCTCAGGAAAAGTCTGCAAAGTGACTGGGTGCCACTTGTTGCAAAGCCGGCTGGGGGAAAATCAGTGTTGTCCTTCAGGCCTGCCTATAGCGGAGGAGCCGAAATGGCCCCTGGCGTGTGAGCAAGCAAATGTGCAGAACACTTTGCACATGTGCAAATGAGGCAACTTGGAGGGAGCTTTTCGGGTGGCGCCAAGGTGAGTTTCCAGCTGCCAGGCACACGCGACTCCTGAGAACAGCGAGGAAGGCCTCAAGCGTTTCCCCACAGCCCTTGGCCAGGGCAGGGCGAGCACCAGGCTCACGAAGCAGCCTCTGGCTCACGCACCTCCCCTCACTCCCTGCGTCTTTCTGCTCATGACAGGAGGGAGCAGGGGGGCTGAGCAGGCTTGTTCTGAAAGCCCTCTTGCCTGTGCTGAGCAGGCCTCGACAAGGGAGGGTCTCTGGGAGGAGAGGAGGGGGCTCGGGAGGCGAGGCCTCTAAGGCAGCCGGGAGGCGGGGAGGAGGCTGTTCAGCTGAGCAGAATGGGGGTCCAAGAGGGAACCCAGCACCTGGGCTAGAAGGGAAAGGGAAGGGAGGGGAAAGCCAAACACCTCCCAGTGAGCACAAGTATCTCCTGAAATGCTCGAATGGCCAAGTACTCCCGCAAAGGAAGGCCCGGCTGGCACAGAGGACTTTTGCTGGCTTTGGCTGCAAAAGAGGGAAGCTTAGCTGTGCATACTTTGATTTCATTTGATGTAATGCCTTTGCAGAATGGAAAGGTGTGCCACTGATGAGAGAGGCCCAGGTGGGGTCTCTGCAAGTGGCACCTCCAGAAAAGCAAGGTGCCAGGTATGCTCAGGTTCTCCGGCTGGTGCTGGCTGCACCACCAGCCTTCTGGCCCCTGGCAAGCTGGGCAGGCTCCAGATTGCAGCTCTGGGCGGAATGCAGATCCCGCAGGCCAGCGGGAAGAAAGGCAGCCGGCCTTCTCAGTCCGTCCCATCCCAGTCTGGGCGCTCGTCACGGAGCAGCCGGCCATGCCGCCCGCTTTGCTCCACTGCCCGGAATCTGGCTGGCTGCCCTGTCCCCAGCCGCCAGGCTCGCAGTCCCCTGCTCGCGCCAGCAGCATGGCTGCGCACACTCTGCACTGCAGCCTGCCTGGCGCATGGCCAAGCCTGTCAGTGAATGGGCCTGCGCGGATCAGGTTGTGCATTCCGGAGCATCCAAGAACAGCTGTTTCCAGCAGCTTCCTTCCAGATCCCCACACTGGAGAGGGAGGCAGGGCAAGCGGGCTGCAGTAGCAGATGCTAGAGGCAAAGGGGTGCCTGCAGGTGCAGCCTGCCTGGTGCTTGGGCAAAGAGCAAGGAAGCAGCCAGAGCAAGAGAACAGGACACAGCAGGACACCCGCCCAGCCCCTTGCTGGCCTTTGGGGTAAGGTCAAGCCAGCAGCAAAACGCAGGCCTAAGTATGTGCAATGCTGGGAAACACATTTGGCTTAAGCTTGATGGACTTTAGACATATCTTCTGACCTGATGGTCAACAGCAGGCCAGGCCAGAGGGCTTGGTTTTTGCAAAGTTGCTCAAAATTGTTGTGCAAAGTCGAAGCCAAGAACGGCATATCTCTAGCACAATTTGGGGCCGACTCACTCTAAGTCACTGCTGTTCTCGGTATAACATTAAGCTCGCAAAGAAAGGCAGGTTGCTTACCTGCAACTGTCATTCTTCAAGTGGTCATCTGTGCATCACACATATGGGTGCTGCGCCTGCACAGTGCCTGTAGCCGGGAAGATTTAAAAGCTTAATGGTTTGGTGGGAACTCCACACCCCCCCACCACACAGTATAAGAAGCCGGAGTGCCCACCATTTCCTCAGTCTACTGAAGACCGACCATTCGTCCCCAAAGCAGAAGCAAAAACTATTACACATCATGTGTTTAAGACAGTAAAGATAAGTATATATATACATGAAGATACACTCTACAGATCTGTAACTAAGTGAAAACACAATACCGTAGAAACCCAGTTTCTGACACCGAGTGGGTGGGTTGTGTGAATGCACAGATGGCCACTTGAAGAACGACAGTTACAGGTAAGTGACCTGCCTTTCTTTGTCGTGGCCTCTGTGCATCACACATATGGTGACTAGCAAGCTTACCAGACCCGGAGGCAGGCGGTGTCATATCTGAAGAACAGAAGAAAGGACTGCGCGACCAAAGGAGCAATCCTGTCTGGCACACACATCGAAGCAGTGACATCTGGCAAAAGTGCAAGGAGTAGTCCAAGTGGCCGCCTTGCATATGTCATGGAGCGGAATGCCAGCAGAAAAAGCAGAAGCCGCAACAGCCCTTGTGGAATGGCCTCTGGGCATGACAGGTAAATCCAATTTAGAAAGTTGATAGGCCAGCTCAATGGCCTGCACAATCCATTTCGAAAGTCTTTGGGATCCGATAGGAGACCCTTTGTCATGTTCTGAATACTTGATGAAAAGACGCCTGGTATTGCGAAAGGGTTCTGTGCAAGACCTGTAGAAGGCGAGGCATCGATGAACATCAAGGGAGTGTAGCGAGCACTCTATGGGTGTAGACGGAGTAGGAAAAACGGCTGGTAAGATAATGTCCTGATTGACATGGAAGGGTGACACAACTTTCGGAAGGAATGCTGGATCAATACGCAGAACTACCTTCTCCTTGTGGAAATTGAGATAAGGAGGGTATATATGAAGCACACAGAGTTCACTGGATGTGATAGCAACAAGGAAGGCAGTCTTCCATGACAAGAGATGTAAGTCAGTAGTCGCCAAAGGCTTGAAAGGAGGTTTGGTGAGTGCTTGAAGGACAACAGAGAGGCTCCACGTCAGAACAATTGACCTAACTGGTGGCTGGAGATTCTGTAATCCTCTAAGGAATCAACAAATAAGGATGTTAGAGAATACCAATAAGCCTGCCACCTGGCCACGGTAGTAAGAGATTGCAGCAATGTAAACTTTAATGGATGAGGGTTTGAGTTCAGTCTGGTGTAATGATAAAAGAAATTGAAGAACATTTTCAATAGAGGCTGAATGAGCAGTAATGTGGTTGGTTTCGGCAAAAGATGTGAAACATTTCCATTTAGCCACAAACAAGCAACAAGTCATAGGTCTTAGCGCAGATTGGAGAATGAATTGAATATCAGGATGCAGAACGCTCGAATCTGATGCAGCATTCATCAGTATCGAGGGAGGATGAACCACTGTGTCCAGACACCGCCGGGTCGGTGTCAAGACCAAGGAAGCCATTGGCACCAAGAGAGTAGTGTGATTTATCAAATGACCCAGGCTGTTAGATTGAGCAAATGAAGGTCTGGGTGGCATACCGCCCCGTTCTGTTGAGTTATGAGATGAGTTATGGGAGGCAGTCACTGAAACCTGTTGCTGGACAGAAGGAGAATGGTAGGAAACCAGGGTCGGTAGGCCACCAGGGAGTGACAAGAATTGCCTGAGCCTCATTGAAGGTGATCTTGGCGAGAATTCTCGTGATGAGTGGCATTGGGGGGAACGCATAAAAGAATGTCATTAGAGCGTCCCCTCTTGAACCCGGACCGATGCCTGCTTGGGAGCAATAGGCTTTGCAGACCGTATTTGCATGAGTGGCACATAGGCCTATGTCCAAAGGGCCTCAGGTCTGAAAAAGGTGATGACAGACCTGACAATCCAATTCCCATTTGTGAGTTGTCGACATCTGTCTGCTGAGGGCGTCTGCCTCCTCGTTGTCAGTAATGGCTAGGTGAAAGGTGAGCAGGGCGATTCCCCTCAGAATGCACCAGTCCCACAGTCTCATCACTAGATGAGCCAGGGAAGCAGACTTTGTTCTGCCCTGTTTGTTGATATAAAACACAGGCACAATGTTGTTGGAGGCTACTTGAATAACTTGGCCCCGAAGAATATTCTCGAATGACCGAAGGGCTTTGAAGACTGCCAGCAGCTCTAGGTAGTTGATGTGTTTGGCAGCCTCGTGATTGTCCCAAGTGCTCCGAGTGTGAAGGTTGGCACACAGTGCTCCCCAACCGGTGAGGGAGGCATCGGTGAACAGAGTCAGTGCTGGATGAGGTGGGCGGAACGAAATGTCGACAGACAGATTGCTTTGTATAGTCCACCATGACAGGGTCTGGAGAACGGAGGCTGGGAGACGAAGAGGCCGGTGAGGTGAATCTTGTTGAGGTTGGAATGGCCGTTGAACCAAAGTAGGAGGGGCCTCATCCATAGTCTGGCGTACGGGACCATAGAGACTGTGGAAGCCATATGTCCAAGGAGCTTCTGTACTGACAGGGCTGAAACAGTTCTGTCCATGTGGATCCGCCGAATGGATGCATGAAGATTCTCTTGTCATCCTTGAGGAAGGAAGGCTCTCGTGATCATGGAATCTAGACAGGCTCTGATGAAATCGATGATCTGTGAAAGAACAACGCACGATTTTTTGTAATTAATACACAGTCCCGAATCATCTAAGAGGGTGCCTGTAGTTCAAATCGACGATCGAAGGCCTTCTCTAGATGAGGAGACGATCAACCAGTCATCAAGGTAAGGGTATACTTGAATTCCCTGAAGCTGGATATGTGCACACATCAGGACCTGTGGAGCAGTTGCCAGTCCAAATGGTAAAACGTTGTATTCAGACAAGTTGGACTGTAAACCGAAGAAGAGACGGGTGGATGCTAATATGGAAATAAGCATCCTTTAGGTCCAAGGAAGTGAACCAATCCGCTCTCCTGAGCAACGGAAGGATGTTTTGAAGGGTGGTCATCTAGAATTTCTTAGTTTTGATGAATTTGTTGACACCATGTAAGTCCAATATCGGGCGAAGACCACTGTCACATTTCGGAACCATAAAATATCTCGAATAGAAACTGTGTAACCCCTCGGAGCGTGAGATTTGTCAAATTGCTCCTTTACGAAGAAGCTGCTGAACTTTGCCTTTGAGAACTGACGACAGAGATGTATATCAGATCAGTTCCCATGGGGAAACTCTATATCCATGCTCCATGATGGATAGATAGATGTGATGGACTCCCAAATGGGAAGTTGACTTTGCAGTCAATCCTCAAAAGGAAGAGGGGAGGGTGGCTTCAGGAGAGAAGAAAAGGTTTGCTCAGCCCGTCAACGCTGGTGCTTATCAGAATTCAGACGGTGACGGCCCTGCTGATAGCGCTAAGGTGGTGGTGCTGCTGACGAGGCTGAAAATGCTACAGGCCAGAGAACTGCATGTAAGGTTGATACTGGTAGGAGGGACGGGACCAAGACCACTTATGTCTGGATTGGTTTATTTATTTATTTCTATTTATATCCTGCCTTTTTCCTACAAAGGGCTTGGTTGGGGACTTCCATATGACGGACTGTCATGTGTGATTTGTGGATGGTCTTGAACTTGTGGTTTGTCCTGGTGTTGAAAAGCCCTGAGCTGTCAAAGGGCATATTCTCTATGCGGCGCTTTGTCTCATCCAGGAAGTTGCAATTCCGGAGCCAGGCATGGCAACGGAGGGCTACAGCACCAACAAGGGCCCTCAAGTCACAATCAACATGATGCCTCACCACAGAGAGCTGTTGAATCACCACCTGCATCGCCTCTTTGGTGAAGATGCGAGCCAGGTCCCTCTGCTGCTCTGGAAGTGACGCTGTAATATTCTCCAGTTTTTGCATGAGAAAATACTGGTAGCGAGCCAGCGTCACCTCATAATTAGAGATCCGGAGCCCGAGACATGTGGGGGCATAAATACAGCGGGCCATCATGTTGATCTTTCGCCCTTCCTTGTCGCAAGGAGTGGTGTGTTTTCTCAACTCACGACCATGAGACAACTCCATGACAATCAAGTTCGGCCTCAGGAGACGCAGGAGAAATGTAATGTCCTGTTCATGAACTTGGTAAATAGATTCATATCGCCGTGAAGTCGGCTGCGGCTGGTTGGGGAAATTCCACGGTTCCATCATCGCCTGACAGAGCGTCATAATGTGTGACAAAATGATGGTGGCAGAGTGTCCTCTCTTGACGATGTTATAGAACTTATCGGTACTGGGATCGAAGCGGTGCTGAGCTTCGATCTCCAGTGACCTCACAAATCTCGCCATCAGTTCCCCAAACATCGAATACGACTCCTTGGGAGAGCTGGGGATTGTGTGGTGATCACCACGTCCAGTGAGGTGGACACTACATCCGAGTCCTCCGAATTAGAATCGTAATGGAGCAGAGAACTGGAGGAGTCGGCCGGCGAGGAAGGGCGCCTGGTCTGAGCTGCCGCAGACGTCGATGAAGTATCCCTTGGGATTGGAGACAGTGTACACTGAATTATATCTGTACAGTGCATAGTCATCCCATGGTTCACGACTATGCAGCGGTTGCACCCATTCTCCGGAGGGACAGATGGAGGCACACTGCTGGTACCGCACTTGCTGAGGCAGGGCCCTCGGTGAAGCCTCAGGCGAAGACTGCGGTGTGGGCAAGCATGCCATCGGAGGAGCCATCTGTGGAGAGTCCCAGATCTCTCCGTTGGAAATCGATCCTAGCATGGCTGCCTCTGGATGTTCTGGCGAGGACAAGACGGAAGGAGCAACCTGTCACAGGGACCCTAGCGGGGTGACCTGTATCACCAGTTGGAGAGCCAGTCCGGTTGGTGTTGGTACCAACGCGGCCGTCGGGACCGACGGGGCAGACGATCCTGAATCACGGTGCCGGGGCTGATCGGCCTTCTTGGCTTTGTGAGCCGTCTTGCCTGCCTTGTCCTTCTTAGGCTTCTCATGGCCCGAAGACTTGCTGGATCCACTGTGCTTCCACTTCTCCTTTTGTTTATGAGGAGATTTAGAGGAACACTTGCCTCCAGCAGCATAGCACCATCAGCCGATGGGCGGGGCAGAGGGGCAGCCGAAGACGAGGGTTGGATTGGGCCGCCAGCTGATCAGACTGAACCAAGGCCTGGTCCCAGAGAAGCTTGCGCAGGTGGTTTTCCCATTTTTTTGTGCCTGCTTGGTGAAGGCCTGGCAATGGCCTCATTTATTGGTCCTATGTCCTTCTCCGAGGCAAAGAAGGCACAAGTGATGTGGATCAGTGGGGGACATCTTGGACCCGCACTGAGAACACTTGCAGAAAGCCACATGCTGAGCCATCAAGATTGAAAAAGAGAAGATAGTGAAGCCGAGAAATGTAAGAAGAGAATAAACCCTTTTTTTTGGGGGGGGGGGGAGGGGGGTATGTGAAGAAAAACTTCTAATGGGGAGGGATGAATAACTTGGAAATCTTAACAAGAAAGCTAAAAGAACAGACACTATAGCTACGAGCTGAGAGACGAAAGGCTCGAGGCACAGTGAACAGTGGTCGCAAGAAGACTGGGAAAATGGCGGGCACTCTGCCTTCTTATACTATGGGGGGAGTGCGGAGTTCCCACCAAAACCATTAAGCTTTTAAATCTTCCTGGCTACAGGCACTGCGCAGGCGCAGCGCCCATATGTGTGATGCACAGAGGCCACGACGAAGAATGGAAGAATCCTCTCCTCCCTGCCCATGTAGGTGCCACCATGAATTTTTTGACAGTTAATTTCCGATTTGTGCAAAATCCAGATTTTTTGTAGTTTGTGCAAATCTGCAGGAACTCTGCAGCAGTGGCCTGAATGATGCAAGACTTCCCTGGCTTTTAAAAAACAGTTATGCAAAACATGGCCAGTTTCGTCTCGTGTGGAGCTAGTGCCGGAACAAGGCTGATGGACCATGCAGAGTTCCAGGCTGCAACCCCAATCAGCTGTAAAAGTGACTCTCAGCCTAGTCTACCTTGCAGGGTTATTGTGAGGAAAAATTGAGAGGGAGGCAGGGATTTGGCCTTGGGCTCCTTGGAGGAAAAAGCCTGATATAAATGGAATAAATACATTGGCATTTCAAAAGGCCACCCCAGCCTCTTCGGCAGAAAGAGCTCAAGGTCACGACACCAGGATTGGAATGGAAACAGGATGCCTCGCGCTGCCCTCACATCCGACCGCAGAACACGCCCTCCCAGGGAAGTCACAGGCCGCCCGTGGGACCCATGCGAGCCGGCCAAGCCCTTTGCACAGCACTTCCCTTGCAAATAAGTAGCCGGCCAATGGAAGCTCTCGGGCGCGAAGGTGCCCGGCACAGCCAGCCATGTCGTGTATGTGGTTTGATGGGGGTGCCTGGGAAACCCACCCCTGCCCCTGCCCCCCAACATGCTGCCTTGAGTTCCAGGATGCAAGAAGGGCAAGATGTCAGCACCAACAGCAACGCATGCTGCAATCCCTTGCTGGGTTTGATCATCAGCACGTGCAGGTCATTCTTCGGAATGGAGGCAGCGAAGCTTTTGCCTGTGAAGGACGCCGAGTCCAGGCCTAGAACTCCCAGAGCGGCATCCACTGGCTCGACCCATCAGGCAAAGCACAAGGCCACAGTCCCTGCGGTACCTGAATCCACACGGGCTCCTCTGTGGGCCCCGGAGACGTGAGGTTCTCCCAGTTTCCCGTTCTCCTGTAGGTGAAGGTTGTCCCGGCCACCTGGTAATCACCGTTCCACTGGATGGTCCAGCCACCGTTCAGGAAGTATTTCTCTGGGTCTTCGCTTCGCAGGGCCAGGAAATTCTCCGCTTCGGCCACCTCCTCAATCTGAATTCCTCGCGCTCCAGCTGGGATCAGTCCCACATCAACATAACCTATTCGGGGGATTGAACGGCTCATCAGCAGCAAGTTACAGGACTAACTTATCCTTCCATAAAGTGGAATAAAGCCCTCCATTTCTAGATGTCCCCAGAACAAAGCCCTCTGGAGTGTTTGTCCCTTCTCGGGATGACTCTGTGCGCTGTGAAGAAATGGTGGCACTTGGCATGGCATGGCTTGACCTTTGTGTGAAGGGGAAAAGAACGGCGCAAGCAACAAAACTGCTAAAGGAAAACATGCACATTTGCATTCCCGTTGCACGAGCCAAAGATTCTCAGCCTGTGAACTTCCATCAGGTCTTGCCTCCTGACAAAAACTGTTCTGTCGCAAAACAATTGGTGCTGCTTGTGCCCAATGCCCACACTTTTCTACACCTGGACTCTACGAATGCATGTCTTTCTGGCTGTCAGGGTGCATCTCACTCGCCCGGTATGGAGCGCAGAGTGCTGCTCGGAGCCAGAAAATGGCTGAAAGGGGAGGAGTTCTGGCAAACAGCCTCACCTCGGCCCTCACTCTCCTCGAAGGTCCTCTTGACTGTCTGGCAGGTGGATCCATCCCCGCGACACATGCCGCACCGATCCTCCACAGCGTAGGAGTCAATCTCATAGTCACAGCCAACGTTCTGGAAAACAGAACAGTCGTTCAACAGGGCGACCCGCGTACGAACGACGGGTGAACTGAAGATGCCAAGGTGACCCATGTGGGAGTCCTGGAGCAAGGCCTGCAAGGTAACTTCAAAGGCGGTGATGTGCTCAGTATTTCCTAGATTCCTTCTTCCAAGCGGCACGCCTGCTCTTTCCCACATTCACCTCACAAGCAAATGCGGCCAACGCAGGTGTCCCGGGAGGCCAAGGGACAGAGGCAGATGGTGTGCCCTGACCTGGCCACAGTCACAGGCCCATTCGATCTGCACCTACCATTTCTTTTTCCAGAAATTACAAAAAGCAGTCTTCAATCTGACAGCTAGTGACTATGGCTTTAGAGCACCCAAGGGGCACATAGGAGAGGGTTCGTTACCCCTTCATAAACAAAGAAAAAAGGTGCCCCCGCCCTGCCAAGCTGCACCAATTTTCCACTGTTTTTATTATTTATGCATTTTCAGCTGGTGTGCACAAACATGCACGTGTGTGGGTTCAAAGTGGCTTGTTCTGCCTAAGCAGGGGTGGCCGCAGTCCCCAGTAATCAGGCACCCCCGTGGGCATTAATTCAGAGAGGCTGCGAAGGGCTTCATTTCTGGGTGACGTTTCCTGACAGCCGTCAAAAGGCAAGCTGTCAACAGAAACGGCAGCTGTGTGTGGCCATGAAGAGCGGGTGGTGGGGAAGACCCGGTCAAGCATGTGTCCTTTTTCATGTGCGGGGCCAAAGGCATGTTGACTGTAGCGGATCAGGCTGTACTCAGAGAAACAGATTTTGTCATTCCGCCCCTCTGCCCGGCCATAAATACATCAATACACAGTCTTAAAAGATGCCTCAGTGTCTGGTTGTGAAGATCAAACAACCCTCTCCATTAGTGGGTAACTTCAAAGTGCAATCTCTGTATTTTATAGGCTTGCCAAAGTGCCTCCCTAACTCAGTAAGTTCACACATGTAACCTTTTTGTTTACTTTACTTAGCCAGCCTGTTCAAGGTAACTTTAATTTAGAAGGCCTGTCAAAGGTATCTAATTAGAGTGAAATGTAACCTTTTCTTTATGATGCTGTGATGTGTATCCAATCACTTTCCTATCCATATCAAAGTATCCAATCACCTTCCCGTGTATTGTATTCACTTCCCTTTTGTGTATTCTATATAACCCTAATGGAATTAGCATTGGGAGTTCCTTTCTTGGGTACCCATGGATCCATGCATTTAATTGTAAATAAACCTAACTGCCCTCACAAGAAACTGACCATTTGGGCCTTAATTGCGGGATTTCAGTGTGACAGGGCAAACAGGCGTCCCTCCTGTATGAGTTCTGCACTGTCAGGGAAGGTGGCTGGGGAATTCTCAGCTCAGGAGCAGCACGGCGACATCTGCTCTAACCATCTACAGCTCCAGCCAGAAGTGGCACCATCTGCCATGTGCACCACACATCTGCACAGAACAGTTCTCAGAGAGAACACCAGCACCCACATGCCACTGACTGCAATCCACACACAAAAATGCCACTTCACACCAGCAAAGCTGCCACACGCCACCATTTTTTGCACGAGCCAAGTCCGGCTCTGCCACTGCCTCCAAAGGGTCCTGCAACAGCCGCTGGCTGCGCTGCAGACCCGGATGGCTGTCCCAGCCCTGCTGAGAGCCCTCTGGCAGACGCCAACCGCCAGCCTACCTTGCAGATCCCGTTGATACACAGGTCCCGCCTGGCGCTTCCTTCGTAGCAGGGCGTCCCGTCGGCAACAGCATCCCGGAGCTTCTCAGCAAAGTACCCATTTTCTGGGCGGCAGTGCAGTTCGCAGGGGCTGCCTGCAAAGGCCCAGAAGACCAGTCAAGGCCCTCGCGGGAGCTCCCTGTCCTCCTGCGTCCCCCGCCGCATCCCTCCCCGCCATGGCACGGGATGCTCTGTGTGGCTGAACCATCCGGCGGCATCCTGGAGAACACCTTCCCAGCCCGGCTGCGGGGGTCAGCCAGGCCTCCGGCACAAGCAGGGCCCGCTCTGCCTGACGCTGAATTCCTTGGAGGAGCGCAGGGTGCCTTGCGAGCTGGGGAGCCCCCCGCTGCCCACAGCCGCCTGCACATGCTCTGGCAGGGAGCTCCTGGGGCCTAGACATACGATGCCCAATGCTGCATGTGGCCAAGGGACAGCCAACAAGCTGCAGGGGTGAAACATGTGGCTGTAGGGAAGCGACTATGCATGCAACAAACCTCCCCAGTTTCTCCCGCCTGAGGCAGAGCGACTCACTATTATTAGGCACCGGAGTCCATTTATAAAGCTTCCCTTTGTAGGGCCTGGCATCGAAGTAGCTGCACTGGACGTGGCGGAAAGACGGCTTGCCTGCCGGGCACGGCTGGGTGCTGCACACTCGGAAGCGTTTCCGCTCCCCCAGGCAAAATTTGCCCCCATACTTTGGCCTGAAGTTGGGAAGGAAAAGCAAAATCAGAACAACATGCAGTGCAGAGTAAAAACTTCTGCTTGGAGGGAGGGAGGGAGGGAGAACGAACGGCCTAGAAGCATGTCAGCCGGTTCTGACTGCCCTGCTGTGTGTCTGCAGGAAGAGAGAGAGAGACCGTGAGCCCAGGGGATGCCAGCCTGTGGTGCACCAGGTGTTACGTCTTGTAATTCCCATCATTCCTCACCATTGATCACACAGGCAGGGGCTGCTAGGAGTCTAGGGCAGAACATCTGGGTAGCCACAAACTTCTTGGCTAAGAGGATCAGGCTGCCCCCCATCCCTGCTGGGCACATTTGCCAGGCAGAGGCCTCTGTATGCTGGACCAGGGCTCCCCCCTGTCCTGGCCAGACCAGCCAGCAGAGAGGCAAGAGAGGAGCTGCAGGCCAGAGGCATCTGGGAAGCCACAAACTGCCCCCTCCTGCTCCAGGGCCAACAGGTTCATGTCACTCACGACAACATCTCCATATAAATGAAGTGTTGAAATCCTGGACAGCAAAAAACTAGGGATCGGCAACACTGCTGGTGCTGACAGGCTGGCTCCTGAGGGGGCCATTGTGCCCCTCTGCCCGAGCGCAGCCCTGCCCCACTGTCTGCCTGCTGTTGATCCCAGAGGGCTTTCTCTGGGTGGACGGTGTAATAACACCACATCACCTGGTCGAGACCTTTGCCCTTGAGCAGGTTGGGAGGGTGAGAAAGGACTGGGTGGACCTTCACCCTAATTTAAACAGGAAGCATGGTTCCTGTTGGGCTTGTTGGGTGAAACACTTTTATCTTTCCAAACAAAGCAGGCTGCGCATCTTTCAGCAGAACTTGCTAACAAGGAAACCCAAACAATTCTGGCCCTTGAGCAAAAATTACCTCCTCACCAGTAAACAAACAAACAAACGAGGGCCTCACAGAGCTGAGACCCCCTTCCTTCCATGCCTCTGGCATTCCCTGCTGGAAAACAAAGCCGCTTTCAGCAACTGCTGTCCCAGAGAGCACGGCTGTGTGGGATGGGAAAAGAAGACCAGAGACGGAGCACACTGTGGCAAGAAGCCCATGCCAGAGCGCACCCAGGAGGCTGCTGCCTCGCCTGCTACCCTGGGCCCTGTGCAGGTGTGGCACGAATTCTGCTCTGAGGGAGCGTGGGTATCCCTGGGCCCCGGCAAGTATGCAGATCGCTCCCCCAAGCTCCCTGCGGTCAGAGGGCATCAGCCGCCAGGCCGCCGTTGCTTCCCACGCTGTGCTCAGGCGTGCTGCAAGGCAGCTTTTTCAGAGAGAGAATCCTGGGCTGGGAAGCAGGGTCCCCGATGCAAAAGCCACCCCCCTGCGCGACGGCCAGCCACTCACGTGGGGCTGCTGCACTGCCGCTCCGCATTCTGCACGCCGCTCCCACAGGTCCGGGAGCAGCCTGCCCAGGAGCTCCAGGCTGCCCAGCCCCCGTCGACGGGCTCTGGCCGGTGCCCCACGTGGACGCATTCTCCATCAAAGCACCACTGCGGGGCGAAGGACAGGGGTGCTTCAGCCGAAGGGCAGGGCCAGGCTGCCTCGTCTGGCCTGGGGGGCCGAAGTGCAGCCCTGGGGGCAGCATCCATGTGTGTCAGGGGGGCGCTGGTGGCCTTCGCCAATGCCATGCAAGTGGGGGCCGATCCTGGATTGATAGCTTGCAGCCCAGAGCGGACAGCTGAAGAAGAAGCTGGGAAAACGGGGTGATTGCATCTGTTTTTGAAATGGCAAATTTGGGCACTCATGTCTGGGAAGTTCGGTTTTTAAACTTGCAGGCAGTGCCTCAAAAGGCACATCTGCTTCGCTGCAACGACCTTGCAGACAAAGTGCAAACATTTTCTCTCAAAAGCAGAAAAGCAGGAGGCTCTGAGTTCAAACCTAGAAAATCTGTTCCACACACCTGGATACTGTTCCCAAGGAGGAGGAGTCAAGGTACCCACTAGGCATTTCTGCCTCCCAGGTCCAACTGGTTTTTTTTTTCCCAGGAGTGCTTTAATGCCGCCTCTTTTGGACACACTCCTGTCCCTGTCAGTTGCACTGAGCCAAGAAGCGCGAGAGCCAGTGGGCAGCTGGGTTGCCTGGGCTCCATCAAGCACCTTGTCTGCCCCCCAGGCCTGAGCATTGGACACCTCCTGATAAAACGGGGCCCAAGGATGCTCCGAACGCCCCCACTAGTGGCATCTCACTTGTGGCAGATGTGAGCGAGTTCATCCCCAAAGGATCTTGCAAATCAGACTCAACGTAACACACATCCTGAACTGCAGGCATGTGACTGGTCTCACTACAAATGTGCCCATCCTGCTTTTACGAGAGAGTGCCGCGGGATGCCCTTGAAAAGGTTTCCTGAGGACACCTTGAGAGCCGATGTTTTCAGGCAGAGCCGGCCTGCCCCACAAAGCCCCCCCACCCCCGCCGGGGCCCGCCCGGCATGGCCTGCAGCAGCCATGATTCCTCCCGTGCGAACAGCCAGGCATCACCTTGTTGTCGTCGCATTTGGTGCCGTCGACGGCCGCGTCCAGCTTGGAGTGGCACGTGTTTCCCACGGAGCACCAGAGCGTGCTGCAGACGTTCTGCAGAGGGGAGGAAAGGCGTGGGCACCGCGACCTCGTGAGCCCGTCTGCAGAGCCGTCTGTCCAGCTCAGAGGACAGCAGGGCCACCGCCCCTCAAGCTGAATGGGGCCCCTGAATTTTGACTCCTCCTGACGGCCTCGCTGTGACCTGAGCAGCAAGAGCCTTGCTGGGGAAGGGAGTCCACTGAAATCACTGGGACTCCTGCACGCTGAATGAAACCAGTCCCCTCCACATACGTGGCGCTTTGCACAGGGCAGGCCTCTGTGGGGGCTGCCAGTGCCCAGCCTCGGGGTCAAAGCAGCCTCACTTGCCCTCCCCCTTTCCTCCACCACCTTCCGTATCTTCTCTTCCATTGTGAAGAAGAAACGGCTGCAACCTCAGGCTGCCTCTGGCCGTCCGGAAGCACCCCTCGCCCTGGGGAGCTTATGGTGAGGTGCGGATCCAGAACGCAGGGCCCCCGGGAGAACAGGAGGAGTCAAAGGGATGTGGTTTTCATCAGGATTGGGGAACAGGGGGAGAGCAGCACCTTCTGCCTCCCATGGCTCCAATTTTGAAACAAAGGGCTTGTTAAGGGCACGTGGGCACTTGGGGCTGAACCCAGGGGCCTTTGGGTGGGCTGCCATTTGGGGGCATTTCTGCCCGCTGCCCCTCAGCTTGCCCAGCCCTGTCTGGAGGGCCTTCACCATCCACGGTACCGCCCACATGCCACCATGGAGACACACATCGCCCGTCCTTACGTCCATGTCATCGCAGTAGGTGGAGTAGGGGCCATATTGGAGCCGGCACTGGTGACCAACGTCGTAGAGGACTCCAGGCGGCACGGAGAGGAAGTCGATCATGTCCTTGGCTGGCAGGTCATCCAGGCAAAGCCCCCAGCCCCGGCTGCAGAGACACAGAGAGGGAAACAGGTGGAGGGCCCTGGAGGAAGGGGAGCCTGTGGGGGGGGGGGGGCATGTGCCACACAGCCAGCCTTGTGAGCACCAGGGCCTGTGGGTGCTCTGCCAGAGACCCCGAGGCAGCTTCATGGAGGAAGGAAAGGGCCCAGGTTCTTCCTCTGGTTAAGGGCATGGGAGGGAGGGAGGGAGGCACATCTGCTGCAGACCCCCCACAACCATGCAGATCAACAGAGGACCCCTCAGGCCTTTTGTCTGTGCTGGCCAGAAGGTCCAACTCACAAGGGACTAAGACAGGCTCTGGCCATGCTTATTCCAGAGCTGCTAGTCAACCCAGTCACGTTCCTGACCGGAAGCCAGCGCTGCACGAAAGTGGAGAGGAGACGAGGAAACACACCGTGACCCCCACAGTGGGGACTGCAGCTGCGGCTGAGCAACTTCCAGGAAGTGAGCTGGCCTGGCAGACAAGGGATGAAGCTGGCTGTCTGGCAACCCGCTGGCCCGGAGGGCTTGCTCCACCCAGGCAGCGCCTGTCCGGGGTCTTGGAGGGCTGCCGGGGCACATGGAGATGCAACCGGGGGCCTTCTGCATGCCAAGCTGGTGCTTAGCCATGAGCTGGACACCCCACCCCGGAAAAAAAGCAAGGTGGGAACGTTCCTTCGAACATTCCAAGCAGAAGGAAACCAGAACAGTCTGTTTCCCAACACTGAAAAATCAGTGAGCTTTAAACACTGTGAAGGAGAGAGAACTCAGACATAAAAAGGGGAACTGGTGCAGTGATTATGATTGTTTTTCTCTAAGAAATAAGTTTTATTCCTTGCCGGATGTCCAAAATGGGGAAATGCAGTCACGCACAGGGTGTGGGATGTCCAAATTAATGTGCCAGGATAAGGTGGCCAGGATTGGTGCATGCAGGGACAGGCAAGCTAGGAGAGGCACTTTCAGGATCAGGGTTGGAGCGATATATCACTGCAGGAGCCCTCTGGGGGATCAGGCCTCACAGAAACAGGGCGAGTCAGAAGGGGTCTCCTGGGCCATCTAGTCTGACCCCCGGCTCCAGCTGGCTCCGCACACAACATGCCCACCGGTTGCATGTCCAGCCTGTCCTTGAACACCCGCACCGTTGGGGCAACGGGGCTGGGGCTGCCCCCACACCGGGCTAGGACTGGGGCTGTTCCCAGCCGCTGCATTTCTCCCATGGATGCAGCCGCTCAAGTGCCGCCATAGCCGAGGACGGGGTGGCACTCCGTTCCCTCCCCATCTCCCCCACGGGCCTTCCACAGACTTTAATTTGACCAAACCAAGGCTTCTCTTTTCTGAGCTCTCAGGCAAATCTCTACTTTTTTTGTGGTGAAGTGGAAAGGAAATTAATGCAGATTTGTGGTTGCATGTTGCTCTGTTAGCAATTGCAGAGTTACCAGAGAGCTTGAAAAAGAAAGTCCTGGAAACAGCCAGATAGCTGGATAATAGCTAGTGAGGCCACACCCTGATCAGCCAAGTTAGCTGTCCCTTCTTTTTTCAGCTCCTGCCACCTCCCCCTTCTGCAGCTCCTTTGCTGCAGTCAGCAAAGACGACCTCATTGCCCAGTTTCTCCAGAGTCTTATACTTTAAATGCAGTGATTTGGCTTACAGCTGTGGCTTCTTCTAATGCTCTGTTCCAATGCTGATGTGTTCCAAATACTTGTAAACTACCCTAGCATCAGTGCTGAAGAGGGCTCATCTATAGATAAAATTATACTGATGCATTTATTTAAAAGCACTGCCCACCTTTTCTTAAGCAATTCAAGATGGCTGGTAACTAAAAAAAAATAAACTACACAACTAAAAACATAGTTTAAAGTCTCAAAGTGGTAACGCGAAATGTAAACAATAAAAAAGCGCCAAGAAAGTGCCCTGAAATAGCTGCAAACAGCAAGCAGAGCTCAGCTGGAAAGCTGGCTGCGCATGAGGAGTAACAGTGGGCTTTCCCCACAGCTGTGGCATCCTCTGAGTGCCAGGGGTTGGGCCAGGGAACTTACTCGAGGAAGCGGGTGATGTATTCCCGGCTGCAGTGGGACCAGGTGAGTGGCGACGTGTCATACAGGAGCTGTGGAGACATGATGAAAGGTCTTTTCCCCACTGGCTCACAGTCATTGCCGCTTCCATCATGCTGAATCCCAAAACTGTAAGAGCACACCCCGCAAAGGAGAGGTGAGTCACACACCTGGACACAACCGCAAGGCAGCTTCCGACAGACAGCCCGAGTGTTGGGGCAGACGCCCTGTTCTCCCTCCCTGGCCTCTCCCCACAAGTCCTTGAGACAGAGGCGCAGGCTCCCGGAACAAAGGGGGCCCTCTGGAGCAGCACCCTCTTTGTTTCCTGGCTTTTGTGCCATTCTTCCCCATTCCAAAGAGCTGGCCTGTTTTTTCCCAAGGCCCCGTGACTGGCACTACAGACATCCAGATGAAAACAGCCGGGTGTGTTTGAGTCCTGCTCTTTTTGCCTTGGATTCAGGCGACCCCTGGAAGTGGCTCAAGAGCTCCTCTGAAGCCGAATGTGCCCCTTGAGCAGAGAAGGGCCACCCTCAGCCTGAGTGGTGACCGACTGACGACAGGGCTGCCAAAGGGCCACACCAAACAGGGCATGTCACTAACACAGTGCAGATGGAGGAGGCTCCGTGGGTGGGGCTCTGTACTTTCCTTGACACTATACAGGCGGCTAGTCCTCATGCTATGCTGAAGGTGACCTGCACCCCCAAACACGCCTCAGAGCCCACCTCCTTCAAAGGCTACAGCTGAGAGGGAATGGCGCGCCCGACGGTACCTGTGTCCAAGCTCATGGGCCACCGTGAATGCCAGGGGAAGCCCCGTGTCCTCATTGATGTTGCAGCTCCTGTGGGGCTGGCACATGCCAGAGACATGAGACAGGCCCAGCGTCTCACATGGACGGTTCATGGCTGTGCAGAGGTCCTTCCTTTTCCAGCCGGGGAGGAACACAACACACATAACAGAGAGGTGGTTACAGGGCCTTGCACATCCCCAACTGGGGTTTGAAATTAAAACAAAGCAGCAGGAAAGCCTTGCAAAAGAGGGGGAGTCAGGCCAGGGCCGGAGGCAAGACTGCAGGCAAGACTGAAGCGCTCCATCAGAGCAACCCCAGAGGCTACCGGGAGCCAGGCGTGGGGGCTATGCTCTGGTATGGAGCACCGTCTCCCCAGCGAGTGCTCTGCCTCAAGCCTTGTTCCGGGTGAAGGCAAGGGCACTTCTCCAGGAGGCCAGGCCAAATGTTCTGGAGGCTAGCAAGGGCGAGGGGTGGTACCTCGTCAGCAGGACTGCAACATCGTGGTGCAGCGGGTGAGCGTCCCCCTTGATGTTGATGGCCTTCTGCCACTTGCAGAAACTTCTCAGGGTATTGTCTGCATGGTGGGTAATCTTCAGATCTTTCTACAGGAATGGAGAGCAGGATTCACTCAGCTACTCTGGCGCCTGCAGGGAGTGTGGTCCTCCCCCCTTGTATTCCTATCAATCTTAGGAAGAGGCACGTGGGACTTGAGCGCGGACCCTGGATCTGGCCCAGCATTCTGTCCACCAGGTGGACAGCCAGCTGCCCAAGGGGGAAGCCCTCTCCTCTCCCATTCCCCACCCTGCTTCTGACAGGAGAGGGAACTCACAACCATCAGCAGCCCTTCATAGCCTTATGCGCATTGTCACCTTATTGCTTACAAAGCTCCCAAAATTACCAAGCAATAGGATGAGGGTGCAGCTACACTCAGGGTTGCTCTGGCTCTGCAAGCCCCCTCCATCTGCCACCAACGCTCCTGGGCCCTGCAGCCTGCATCACCAGTACCATTAGGAGGAGCACTGCCCCAAGTGCCTTCCTGGTTTACTTGTGCACTTGGGCTAGAATTGCAACCCTCCACACACAGCCCCTTCTCACTTGCAGCCCCTTTTCACCAGAGCCGCACTGAAACGTACTCAGAGCGATCTAAAAAGTCATCATCAGGACCAACATCAATTAAAAAGATCTTTCATCCTTTCAAAGGCCAGAAGAGGGCATGGAAAAAACAATCCTGAAAGAATCCTTTCAGGATTCCGCAAGACCAGTGCCACAACTTGGCCATAAAACCCAAAAGCTCAAAACAGCGGCATTCAGAAGAGACCTGTGCAAAAAGGGATGCTCCTTGCAGCTCAGGTAGACTTCTGCGCCATTGCACCTCCCCTTTGGCAGAGGGCCCGAGGCCAGTGGAGAAAGCGTCACAAGCCACCGCGGCCGCCACACGGCGAGAATGCATGCAGCCTGAGCATTATGGCAATGGGACCAAGCACAGCTGAGGGCCACAAGGCACGTCGTGAGTGATCCCCACAGAGGCGGCACCACCTGCACCTCTCACACTGTGTCCTGAGTAAGCTCTCTCGGCAGCTTTCCCTCCATTACCTCTTCCTCTTCCAGAGAGATGAGGCGCACGATAGAAATGTGGATTGGGTTCCCAATGCTTGCATCGTGGAATAAACCAGCCACCTGCATCACAGAAGAAACAGAACCAGCGGTAGGGGGCTGCTGCTGAGGCGGGGGTGGGGCTGCTCCCACTATCCTGCCAGCGCCCCCAGCACAGGGCTCTTTCTGGCATCCAAGGCGGGGCTTAACATGCCTGGCAGCACGCAACATTCCTCCGCAGTGCCGAGAGACCAGGCCGCCGCTGGGGCTGCCGCTGGAAACAGCTCCCCACAGCCCAGAGCACAGCAGGGCTCCCCTAGCCCACCCGGGGCACTCACCATGTTCATGACCGTCAGGACGTACTTCTCGACGTGCTCGCTGCCATGGTGCTGCACCATCTTGGTGTCCGCCACCACCAGGGTCTCCACCCACTTCTCCTTGCTGACGGAGCGCTGCCTGAGCCGCCGCCGCCGCTTCTGCTGCCTCTCCTCCCACTTTTCCCTCTGCTTCTCCGAGTGCATGAGGCTTCCTTGGCATAGGAGAGGTGAGAGGAGAGGGGCCTCAGCAGGCCGGATACCAGGCTGTCCCACCCGGGAGCATTGCTGTGCCTTAGGCAAGGTCCACCAACGCCCTCTGGGCTCCTTACTTCCACCCTCCCCACTCAGCATCCCACCTGGCAGGCTGTTGTTTGCGCCCCTGCATAGGGAGTGGCCTGCTTTTCCCAAGGCATCCCAAGGTCATGCTCAGACTCTGAATCCGGTCTGGAGGAAAAGGTGGGCTCAGAATTCTAAACTGAGAGGTCAAGGCCACCAAGCCCAGCAATGTGAGCAAAGGGATGGCAAGAGCATGACACTCTCTGGTTGTGAGAGAGACTCTGCTGAACTGGTGGAGTCAGAGCAGTTCAACTAGTCCCATCGTCCAACGTCAGCTCAGGAGAGTGGGCTGATTGAGCAGCATTCAGAATCCCTGCTGTCTGGCCCACAAGCACCAGGAACCTTCCTGAGGGTGGAGTGAACTCTGGTTGGGATGGGAATCCTGTTTGGAATGAACTTCTTGCTGGCATGAGCTGCCACCTCTCTAATAAGCTGGTTTCCAAACTGGGCTGATGTCTTTTGCTAATGACCTCTGCGATCTGGTTTGAGCAAGAATGCGAGGCTTGTGGGGCAACCAGCTCCCAACACCCTTCAGGGCTGATGTCTGGAATGTGTTGCTCTTTGATGTGGCATGAGAGATGCTGTCAACATCTCACATGGACTCAAGCACAAGAAAACAGATGAAAGGAGCAAAACCCTCCCAGGAAAACACACGCAGATGGCACTGCCTCGCCACTGCACAGCTGTCAACAATCTGCGTGGCTTCAGGAGCCAAGGGTGCCAGTGAAAAATCTCCCAAACTTCATTTCAGAAGAGCCTGCTTTTCACACACAACCAACACCAGCTTTGAAGGGAAAATGCTTCTGGCGAGGGAACTGCTTCCGTTTCTAATCCCAGCTGTGACCTGAAGCAAATTCTGCACTTCGGTTGCTTCCTGGCTCACATTAAATCAGACTCCACTGGGACGTTACCCGGTTTGATCCAGCAGTTCTTCAGCGGTGACACAGAGCAAAATGACTGGGGCCAGAGGCGATCCAGAAGCCATTGCCAGACGGGGAGTAGACTGCCATGACTGTATCATGGCGTACAAGAATAGCCTCTCTTTGCTGTCTCAGAACCATGGTCACGGTCAATTATAAGCTGAAAGAGCTTCAGAAAAAGTAATGCCTCTTCAAAAATTCAGAAAATGCTACTCTGAATTGTATCCAAATGTTCAGGAGTTCACCAAAACCAAGAGAGGCTTTGCAACTTTGTTTATGACTCAAGAAGAGGAGCCTTCCCTCCACCCACTCAGCTCAAACTGCAGAGCTTGAAGAATATTTCTGTTTCAGTCATTTTCACTAAAATGGCTTGAAGCAACTTATAAAATACATATAACTTAAAGCAACTTATAAAGCATGCTAATATGTTATAAAACAACACAAGTATAAACTGACAGGACGACACATTTGGATAAGATTCAAAAATATAAAAACAGTCAGCCCAGAGATTTAAGGCCTATCGGAGGAAAAAGGCAGGATGGAGACATAGTGCCGGCATCACTGTTGCCATGAAGGAAACAGCTCCTCTCACTGCTGTGCCCAGCAAGCTGCCTCTGATGCAGGAGGTAATTTTGAGCTGTCAACACTTAGCAGCCATTCATAGCTTCTCCCACCACGAACTGACCCAATCCTTGTCCAGGTTGGTGGCCACCACCACACCTTGCGGGAGCAAATCCTTGACAAGTCTTTCCTTTGCCCTGCCCTGAAGCTCCCACTGTGCAGTCGCATTGGATGTTCCAGGTTCTGCTTTTAGGAGAGAAAGGGAGGAACACATCTCTGCTGGCTTTTTTCACCTGAAGATCTTCCAGGAGCATGGGTCACATCTCAACAAAACTCTGCTAAAGCATCTTTGTCTGCCTATCCATAAGAAGTTTCGGTGTTCCTGAACCTGCCAGACACAATCTGCTCCTGGTGTGTCCCCCTTTCCCCTTCATAGCCAGATGTTTTGGATGAATGCAGAGGGGAAGAGCCCTTTTTGGGCTACCCTCCCCCAATGCTGCCCTTTCTTCCGAATTCCTGTTGCAAACAGTAGCCACAACCTACTCCCAACCTGCAATGCCAACAAATCCTTGGGCACATTTTGAGAAAGGGAGAACTGAGTTAGGAATAAGAACAGCCAACCGGCCTTGCATCAGCTGCATGAAGATGACCCCCTTCTACTTTTCAAAATATAAACAGCAGCAGAGGTGAGCAAATCTAAGACATTGACAAAAAAGATGGCTTTGCAAATTCAGTTCCCTTCATCTCTTCCAATGGACATATTTAATCCTTCTCAACAAAAGAAGTATGAAACATATTTAAACAAGTTTCATTGCTCTGTCCATTGAGGACAAGACAAGATCTTGTGGCTTCAAAACATGGGTAGCAAAGGTAAGCTCCTCTCAGCAGAACAGTTCTTCAGACTACAAATTATCTGAAGACTAGGAAAAAAGTACCTTGCACTCCACACATCCTGGACTGGGTCAGCCGGCTCATCCCTTGCTTTGTGCTCACTACTGAAATAAACTCTTCTGCCTCATACTCGGGAATGTGGCGCCGATAGAGCCTGTGGGAGTGGGCTTCCCTCTCCCCTCTCAAACTGCTTGGAGGCAGCGGTTCGATAAAGAAGTCTTCATTGGCCAGCCGGAAGACTCCTCTCTGGGGAGGACAAAAGCTCATGAGTAAGACACGTCACTGCACACCAGTCAAGAGTTAGCAAAATTCTTTCCTAAAGGCAAACAAGTAGGTTTTAGCCTATTTGGTCCAAGCTAGGAAACATTAAAGAACAAAGGTGTGGGGAAAAGCAATGTTGAGCCATGACAGGCGACCTTCATCCCTCCTGGAGAGCCCAGCTGAACTGCTGGCCTTTTGGCACAAACGGCAACGCTTTCGCTCACAAGTGCTTCCCGAGCTGCCCGAGTGCTTTGTAAGCAACACAAGCTTACGAAGCACCATCTGGGTGGGATCACACGACACTTGGCCAGATCTGGTTCCTGCCCCGCAGTTCCACAGAAAACCTCCTGGGTCTTCATAGCTACCCACCTGTCATACTCCATCTTCTTTACAAATAAGAAGGGGAGATGCACTTTAGGCCTTATGAGAGCGTAAGAGGCTCAGGGCAAAGGCAAAATTTGCTCATGCATGGCGAGGTCTAAAGTCCTTTCCCCCTTCTCTGGGAAAGATATCTTGGTGGACAAGAGCAACCTATTGTGGGGGTTGGATTTTAAGCCTGCTCGGGTCAAAGCCCAGGCTGGGTACCCTGGACCGCTACCCAAGCTGCATGTGGTAGTCTGTGCAGTTGTACCCGTTGCTGTGATTAATGGGAGCTGACTGCAAGGAACTTTTGTGGGATCAGGTATTACGGGCCCTCGATTATTTTCGTTCCTGTGAAATGAGGGAAATGAAATGAACCCAGGGAAATGAGCAGGATGTGGACTCCGAGATGGATCACGGAGCCCCATGTGGGTTTCTTGTGAAATCCTCTGCAAAAATTGAGAGTGTGTATTCAGTATCCTTTATTTTTAAAGCACCATCTCTAAAACTTACCAAGGCAGAGTCCAAAAGGCAAAGAGCCACACCGGTGCAGTGTGCCAAACGTAGGCAAGAGCCTAACCATGCAGGAAGGCTGAGCGAAGGCCCGAGGCCGCTGGGACAGGTTCCGGGGTTGCGGCGCACTGAGGCTGGGCGCCCAGCCTGCAGACACTTACCAACCCGTCACATGTGCTGAGAGCGGCCAGTCCCATGGCTTGCTCCTGGTTCTGGACAGACCCAATCATGTGGCAGGAGTTCTGGTGGGAAGCCCGGATCCTGGCATGGGCGATGCCCCCATAGCGTCTCTCGCTCACAAACCCCGGGGCCAGGAGGTGCCTGTTCAGGCTGAGGTTGAATCGCAGCTGCTGCCCTCTGTGGTCCAAGCTGTAGAAAGCCAGCGGGCGCTTCTGGGCGAAAAGGGCCCTCTTGGAGAGCAGCCGGTGGGACAGGTTGTAGGAGAGGAAGGCGCCTCTCTCATCTACCTTGACCGGATAGACGATGTCATAGCTGGGATCCTGCACAGGGACTGCGCCTACTCCTGCGGGAAGCACATCCAAGGGATCGGCTGGAAAGAGAGGCACTCCTTCCTCCCAGGCATTCCGCAGCAAACGCACCCCGTTGTTTCGTGCACGCTCCCGGAGGGGCCCTTCTGGAGGCAAGAAAATGCCACCTGGGGTGGAAAAGTGCCAGTTCTGCTCCTACTGCTCAGGGACACAAATGAGCTCACATAAACGGTGAGCAACTCCCAGCCCGGACTTGGTGGGCCTTGCTGGGCCAGCAGACCCCGCAGAGCCATGGCTGGGCCGGGCCTCTTCCACGCGGGAGCGGCCCTTCGCTGGCAGGCCTGTCCGGCGCATGCAGGAGCGCCACAGGGAAGGGGCCAGGCCGGCCTGCCCATGGCGAGCCCGTGGCCGTGGCCGGGCAGCCCCCCTCGCTCGCAGGGCCGCTGGTCAAGCGCGGCCGCGGCCTCCGGGGGGGACTTCGTGGGGCCGACGGAGGGGCGGCAGGCCGGAGCAGGCCTTCCTGCTTGCCCACCCGGCGGGAAGCGGCCTGAAGAGGCTTCCCGGAGGCGACGGTGCCCCGCCGACCTGGGCGCGAGGAGCAGGCAGCGTCGCCGGGCAGCTGCCGCGACGGCGTTCCGCCAAGCAGCCGCCCGGGACAACGCGGGCAAAACGGACGGGCGGGCGAGGGGAGGGTCTCCTTTGTCTGGCCTGGCGGCACCTGAGGCGCCCCGGAGCCGCGCGCCCGCAACGCCCGACAGCCCCAGCCCGGAGCGCGCTGCGAAGCCACCCCGGGCGCCGCCACCCGCCTGCCCGGCACCCACCTGGCGGCTCCACGCGGGGCCCCTGGGCCAGGACGGCGGCCGCGGCCACCGCGAGCAGCGCAAGGGCCATCCCACGCCGCGGACGGGCGTCCTCAGGGCGTGGGCGGGGGGCGCGCGGCCGGCGCCGGGCTCGCTGCTGCTGCTGCTGCTGCTGCTGCTGCCGCCGCCGCCGCCGCCGCCGCCCGCGCTGCAGCCCCGCTCCGGGGAGCGGCAAGCGCGAGCGCCCGGACCTCCATGCCGGCGGCTGCCGCCGGCCCCGCCCCCGTGCCCAGAGCCAGGGCCCGCTGGCCGGCCGCCCAGCGAGCGAGCAGCTGGCGGGCGGGCGTCGGGACGCACGGGACAGGAGGCGCTTCTGCCTTCCGCGGGCCGGGCCGGCCGCCAAGCAGCGCGCGGCCGCCGCCTGCTGGACGCGGCAGAAACGGCTCGCCCCCGCGCCTCCCGCAGCGCGCTCACGGTGTAAAGACCGCGGCTCGGGTCCCCAGCACGAAAGCACGCGAGAAAGCGCGCGCGTTGAGGAGCTGCGCTGCACGCGCCTTAACTCCTATCCCGCTGCCCGGAAAGGGTCCTGCGCCGAGGGTGCCCTTGCTTGAGGGAAGGGCCGGGAGGAGGCCGCAGGGGGGGGGGGGCGAGCCAGAAGGGCCACTAATGGCCAGGGCTGGGGTCCAAGCAAGGGGCTCCTGGGACCATTTCAGGTGGCCTCGCACAGATTCAAGTTCCAAAGGAGAGATCAGGGTTTGGGGCCCTGTGGGCTGCCTCAGGAAGGAGTCGGGCCCACCCGCTGCTTTCACCCTCCTGGAACCCTGAGGAAAGCTGACCCCAGCCCCTTCGTGCTCCATATTCCCCCTGCCCACACAATTTAGCACAATATATGCAACTGGAAGGTTGTGGAGAAGGCCAGGCTTGTAATGTGCATGCAAGCGTGAAATTAAAAAAGGGAAACCCCATGAAAAAAGACCCCTTCATGGATCACTGCCTTGCCAAGGCAAAGGGGCTTGTATAGCGCAATGAAGCTGTGAGCCATGCCATGCAGGGCCACCCAAGACGGACAGGTCATAGCAGAGAGCTCTGACAAAACGTGATCCACCGGAGAAGCAAATGGTAGCCTACTCCAGTACCCCTGCCATGAAAACTTCATGGGCAGTTGTTGTTAGTCGCGAAGTCGGGTCCGACCCATCGCGACCCCATGGACAACATTCCTCCAGGCCCTCCTGTCCTCCACCATCCCCCGGAGTCCACTCAAGCTCACACCAACCACCTCAGTGACTCCATCCAGCCACCTCATCCTCTGTCGTCCCCTTCTTCTTTTGTCATCTATTGTTCCCAGCATTAGACTCTTCTCCAGGGAGTCCTTCCTTCTCATTAGGTGGCCAAAGTATTTGAGTTTCATCTTCACTATCTGGCCTTCTAAAGAGCAGTCAGGGTTGATCTCCTCTAGGACTGACCGGTTTGATCGCCTTGCGGTCCAAGGGACTCGCAGGAGTCTTCTCCAGCACCACAACTCAGAGGCCTCAATCCTTTTGCGCTCGGCCTTCCTTATGGTCCAGCTTTCACAGCCATACATTGCAACTGGGAAAACCATAGCTTTGACTATACGCACTTTTGTTGGCAGGGTGATGTCTCTGCTTTTTAGTATGCTATCTAGATTTGCCATAGCTTTCCTCCCCAGAAGCAAGCGTCTTTTAATTTCTTGGCTGCAGTCCCCGTCTGCGGTGATCTTGGAGCCCAGGAAAATAAAATCTGTCACTACCTCCATTTCTTCCTCATCTATTTGCCAGGAAGTGAGAGGACCAGATGCCATGATCTTAGTTTTCTTAATGTTGAGTTTCAAGCCAACTTTTGCACTCTCCTCCTTCACCCGCATCAAGAGGCTCTTTAGTTCCTCTTCACTTTCTGCCATGAGAGTGGTATCATTTGCATATCTGAGGTTGTTGATATTTCTCCCAGCAATCTTGATTCCAACTGGTGATTCATCTAGCCCTGCCTTTCTCATGATGTGCTCTGCATATAAGTTGAATAGGCAGGGTGACAGTATACAGCCTTGCCGAACTCCTTTCTCAATTTTGAACCAATCAGTGGTTCCGTGTCCGGTTCTCACTGTTGCTTCTTGACCTGCATATAGGTTTCTCAAGAGACAAATAAGATGGTCTGGTACTCCCATCTCTTTAAGAACTTGCCACAATTTGTTGTGATCCACACAATCAAAGGCTTTAGCGTAGTCAATGAAGCAGAAGTAGATCTTTTTCTGGAACTCCCTGGCTTTCTCCATGATCCAGCGTATGTTGGCAATTTGATCTCTAGTTCCTCTCCCTCTTCGAAATCCTGCCTGTACTTCTGGTAGTTCTCGGTCCACATACTGCTGGAGCCTAGCTTGTAGGATTTTGAGCATCACTTTGCTAGCATGTGAAATGAGTGCAATGGTGCGGTAGTTTGAACATTCTTTGGCATTGCCCTTCTTGGGGATCGGAATGTAAACTGACCTTTTCCAATCCTGTGGCCACTGTTGAGTTTTCCAAATTTGCTGGCATAGTGAGTGTAGCACTTTAACTGCATCGTCTTTCAGGATTTTGAATAGCTCAGCTGGAATGCTGTCACCTCCACTAGCTTTGTTGTTGCTCAGACTTCCTAAGGCCCATTTCACTTCACATTCCAGGATGTCTGGCTCGAGGTCAGTGACCACCCCATCGTGGTTATCAGGGATGTTAAGCTCTTTCTTGTATAGTTCTTCTGTGTAATCTTGCCACCTCTTCTTAATCTCTTCTGCCTCTGTTAGGTCCCTGCCATTTTGGTCCTTTATTATGCCCATCTTTGCATGAAATGTTCCCTTTATATCTCTAATTTTCTCGAAGAGATCTCTGGTCCTCCCTATTCTATTGTTTTCTTCTATTTCTTTGCACTGTTCATTTAGGAAGGCATTCTTATCTCTTCTAGCTGTTCTCTGGAATTCTGCATTCAATTGTTTGTATCTTTCTCCTTCTCCCTTGCCTTTCGCTTCCCTTCTTTCCTCAGCTATTTGTAAAGCATCCTCAGACAGCCATTTTGCTTTCTTGCATTTCTTTTTCTTTGGGATGGTTTTAGTTGCTGCCTCTTGTACAATGTTGCGAACCTCCGTCCATAGTTCTTCAGGCACTCTGTCTATCAGATTTAATTCCTTAAATCTATTTGTCACCTCTACTGTATATTCATCAGGGATATGATTCCGGTGTCATATCGTTTTGCCTTTTGGTTTTCATGTCCATGGGGTTTTCATGGCAAAGATACTGGAGTGGGTTGCCATTTCCTTCTCCAGTGGAAATGGGCAGTACCAACAGGCAAAAGGATATGACAAGGGAGACGACCCCTCAGGCTGGAAGGTGTCCAATATGCAACTGGGGAAGAGCAGAGGGCTAGTACTAGCAGCGCCAGAAAGAATGAAGAGACTGGGTCAAAGCCAAAAGGACACCCAGTTGCTGATGTATCTGGTGGTGAAAGGAGAGTCCGATGCTGCAAAGATCTGTACTCCACAGGAACCTGGAATGTAAGATCCATGAATCAAGGCAAGCTGGATGTGGTCAAACGAGAGATGACAAGACTGAACATCAACATCTTAGGAATCAGTGAACTAAAATGGACAGGAATGGGTGAATTTAATTCAGATGACCATCAGGTATACTATTGTGGGCAAGAATCCCTCAGAAGAAATGGAGTAGTCTTCATAGTCAATAAAAGAGTAGGGAACGCAGTACTGGGATACAACCTCCAAAATGACAGAATGATCTCAGTTTGAATCCAAGGCAAACCATTCAACATCACAATAGTCCAAGTCTATGCCCCAACCACTGGTGCTGAAGAGGCTGAAGTTGACTGGTTCTATGAAGGCCTACATCTTCTAGAATTAACACCAAAAAATGATGTCCTTATCATCATGGGGGATTGGAATGCTAAAGTAGGAAGCCAAAAGATAACTGGAATAACAGGCAAGTTTGGCCTTGGAGTACAAAATGAAGCAGGGCACAGGCTGGTAGAATTTTGTCAAGAGAATACGATGGTCATAGCAAACACTCTTTTCCAACAACCCAAGAGACGACTCTACACATGGACATCACCAGACAGTCAACACAGAAATCAGATTGACTATGTGCTCTGCAGCCAAAGATGGAGAAGCTCTATACAGTCAGTAAAAACTAGACCAAGAGCTGACTGTGGCTCTGATCATGAGCTTCTTGTTGCAAAATTTAGGCTTAAATTGAAGAAAGTAGGGAAAAGCACTGAGCCACTCAGGTATGACCTAAATCATATCCCTGATGAATATACGGTAGAGGTGACAAATAGATTTAAGGAATTAGATCTGATAGAGTGCCTGAAGAACTGTGGACGGAGGTTTGCAACATTGTACAGGAGACAGCAACTAAAACCATCCCAAAGAAAAAGAAATGCAAGAAAGCAAAATGGCTGTCTGAGGAAGCTTTACTAATAGCTGAGGAAAGAAGGGAAGCGAAAGGCAAGGGAGAAAGAGAAAGATACACCTAATTGAATGCAGAATTCCAGAGAATAGCTAGAAGAAAAAAGAATGCCTTCTTAAATGCACAGAAATGCGAAGAAATAGAAGAAAACAATAGAAATGTGAAGAAATAGAAGAAAACAATACAATAGGGAGGACCAGAGATCTCTTCAGGAAAATTGGAGGTATTAAAGTTTCATGCAAAGATGGGCATGATAAAGGACCAAAATGGCAGGGACCTAACAGAGGCAGAAGAGATTAAGAAGAGATGGCAAGACTACACAGAAGAACAATACAAGAAAGAGCTTAACGTCCCTGATAACCACAATGGGGTGGTCACTGACCTCGAGCCAGACAACCTGGAATGTGAAGTCAAATGGGCCTTAGGAAGTCTGAGCAACAACAAAGCTAGTGGAGGCGACAGTATTCCAGCTGAGCTATTCAAAAGCCTAAAAGACGATGCAGTAAAAGAGCTACACTCAATATGCCAGCAAAATTGGAAAACTCAACGGTGGCCACAGGATTGGAAAAGGTCAGTTTACATTCCAGTTCCAAAGAAGGGCAATGCCAAACAATGTTCAAACTACCACACCACTGTACTCATTTCACATGCTAGCAAAGTTATGCTCAAAATCCCACAAGCTAGGCTCCAGCAGTATGTGGACCGAGAACTACCAGAAGTACAGGCAGGATTTCGAAGAGGGAGAGGAACTAGAGATCAAATTGCCAACATACGCTGCTACAGAGTTCCAGAAAAACATCTGCTTCTGTTTCATTGACTATGCTAAAGCCCTTGATTGTTGGATCACAACAAATTGTGGCAAGTTCTTAAAGAGATGGGAGTACCAGACCATCTTATTTGTCTCTTGAGAAACCTGTATGTGGGTCAAGAAGCAGCAGTGAGAACTGGACATAGAACCACTGATGGGTTCAAAATTGAGAAAGGAGTTCGGCAAGGCTGTATACTGTCACCCTGCCTATTCAACTTATATGCAGAGCACATCATGAGAAAGGCAGGGCTAGATGAATCACCAGTTGGAATTAAGACTGCTGGGAGAAATATCAACAGCCTCAGATATGCAGATGATACCACTCTCATGGCAGAAAGTGAAGAGGAACTAAAGAGCCTCTTGATGCGGGTGAAGGAGGAGAGTGCAAAAGTTGGCTTGAAACTCGAAATTAAGAAATCTAAGATAATGGCATCCTGTCCTCTCACTTCCTGGCAAATAGATGGGGAAGAAATGGGGGTAGTGACAGATTTCATTTTCCTGGGCTCCAAGATCACTGCAGATGGAGACTGCAGCCAAGAAATTAAAAGACACTTGCTCCTGGGGAGGAAAGTGATGGCAAATCTAGATAGCATACTAAAAAGTAGGGACATCACCCTGCCGACAAAAGTGTGTATAGTCAAGGCGATGGTTTTCCCAGTTGTAATGTATGGCTATGAAAGCTGAACCATAAGGAAGGCTGAGCGCCAAAGGATTGAGGCCTTTGAATTGTGATGCTGGCAGAGACTCCTGCGAGTCCCTTGGACTGCAAGGTGATCAAACCGGTCAGTCCTAGAGGAGATCAACCCTGACTGCTCTTTAGAAGGCCAAATACTGAAGATGAAACTCAAAATACTTTGGCCACCAAATGAGAAGGAAGGACTCACTGGAGAAGAGCCTAATGCTGGGAACAATTGAAGGCAAAAGAAGAAGGGGACGGCTGAGGATGAGGTGGCTGGATAGGGTCACTGAAACAGTCGGTGTGAGCTTAAGTGGACTCCAGGAGATGGTGGAGGACAGGAAGTCCTGGAGGACTGTTGTCCATGGGGTTGCAATCATTGGACACGACTTCATGACTAACAGCAACAACTACAATGAAAAAAGAAGGGAGGACATATAAACAGACGTTTACTTTGAAGAAGTAACTACCAGCTGCATCATTTTTAATGCCATGAGTGCGGAATTGGGGCCAGGCCAACTCAGGCAGGGAGCTGGGCATGGGTAATCGTGGGTCTAATCACTCTTCTCACTACAACTCTCGGTGCCTGTTGCAAAACGGAAATCTGCTGGCTTTGTGGGCCAGTGTTTGCAATGGTCGTTACAGCTCCCCCATCTGGAATTAGTCCGTGGCAGGGCAGAAGGGGTTAAAGATCAGTCCCCTCCCCTGGAAATTTATGGGAAGGGTGCATTCAATACCCTTTCCAGAAGGGCAGAAAGACACTTCTGCAAGCATGCATAAAGAGTTGTGGAAAATGTCATTTTAATGTGAAGTCACAGAGTTCTCTGTCTCTCACCAGAAACCCCGGAGTTTAAAAAATCCATGTAGAGTCCTACAGAGTGGTTGTCAGGGAAAATTCTGGGAAAGCAGGATTTCAGAACGTTTGCTTTTTTGGTTTTACTTTTGGTTGGCTCTGCCCTTGCAATGTAATAATTCTAACAGAATAACGAGTGCCATTGAAGCAACGTGGCTGCTCCTATTCGCCTCCCAAATCTTGCAGTCCATCAAATGCCTCACCTTAAAACTGCTCTCCTCTCCTGGGAACCATGATGCTCCTTCCTCCTGCCCCCTCTGAAAAGTGCTAGCAAAAGCAGCATCATTATGCTAGAACCTGGAATAGTCGTTTTCGCTAACCGCACGATGGCATGTTGGAATTGCTTTCCTTGCTGTGGCCATTCCTCTGGGGAGGCAGCAGGCTTGCGCATTTGGATGAAACCCCAGCAAGCTGCTTTACGCCACAGTCTGCTTTGGAAGCACATGCTTCTGAAAAGATGTGAGTAATGCATAAGTGTGCTGAAGTGCCCCTCCTGCACTGCTTCTGAGCTTCTCAGAGGCCTCTGGCTGGCTCCGGCACCCTTGTTCTCATGTGCGGACGCTGGCGGGGGGGGGGGGGGGTTGGCTTCACTCCATCCTGATGTGGGGCTGCCATCTGGTGGAAGGAGGCAGCAGCTGCCCTCTGTCCTTCCTACAAGTGGAATAAAGATGGAAACAGGAGCTGCACCCAGGTCAACTGTGAGGGTGCTCTAGCCAAAGTGGGGTTTAGGAATTCCTGACTTTGGCCACAAGTGCCTTCTTGGGAGGCCTGCTGGGCAAAGGGCTCCTGTTGCTTTACGCCCTGGAAGCAATGCTGAAAGGTACTGCGGGGGGTTCTCTGCACAGGGAAAGAGCCCTGTGTTCCATGGTCAACACCTCGGAGCCAGCACCCTGGGGAGCGTCTTGGCACACTGCTCCCCCGCCTGCAGGTGCAGGAAGGCTGGGGCGTCCCCTGCGGGGGGCATCTAAGGCTGGAGGGAGCTGGCAGTCTGAACTGCTTGGTCAGAGGGTGCGGCCCCTCTGGGCAGCCCAGCCCAGCCCAGCCCCTCACCTGCATTCGTGCATGTCTGCACACACTGTGGCATGCAGTCCACCTTTTGTTGTTGTTGTTAGTTGCCAAGTTGCATCCGACCCATCACAACCCTGTGAACAACACTCCTCCAGGCCTTTCTGTCCTCTGCCATTCCCTGGAGTCCACTTAGGCTCACGCTGACTGCTTCAGTGACTCCATCCAGCTACCTCATCCTCTGCCATCCCCTTCTTTAGCCTTCAATTGTTCCCAGCATTGGGCTCTTCTCCAGTGAGTACTTCCTTCTCATTAGCTGGCCAAAGTATTTGAGTTTCATCTTCAGGATCTGGCCTTCTAAAGAGCAGTCAGGGTTGACTTCCTCTCGGACTGACCGGTTTGATCGCCTTGCGGTCCAAGGGACTCGCAGGAGTCTCCGCCAGCACAATTCAAAAGGCCTCAATTCTTCAGCGCTCAGCCTTCCTTATGGTCCAGCTTTCACAGCCATACATTGCAACTGGAAAAACCACAGATTTGACTATACGCACTTTTGTTGGCAGGGTGATGTCTCTGCTTTTTAGTATGCTGTCTAGATTTGCCATTAGCTTTCCTCCCCAGGAGCAAGCGTCTTTTAATTTTTGGATGCAGTCCCCATCTGCAGTGATCTAAAATCTGTCACTACCTCCATTTCTTCCCCATCTATTTGCCAGGAAGTGAGAGGACCGGATGCCATGACCTTGGTTTTCTTAATGTTGAGTTTCAAGCCAACTTTTGCGCTCTCCTCCTTCACCCACATCAATAGGCTCTTTAGTTCCTCTTCACTTTCTGCCATGAGAGTGGTATCATCTGCATATCTGAGGCTGTTGATATTTCTCCCAGCAGTCTTAATTCCAAATGGTGATTCATCTAGGCCTGCCTTTCTCATGATGTGCTCTGCATATAAGTTAAATAGGCAGGGTGACAGTATACAGCCTTGCCGAACTCCTTTCTCAATTTTGAACCCATCAGTGGTTCTATGTCCAGTTCTCACTGCTGCTTCTTGACCCACATACAGGTTTCTCAGGAGACAAATAAGATGGTCTGGTACTCCCATCTCTTTAAGAACTTGCCACAATTTGTTGTGATCCAACAATCAAGGGCTTTAGCATAGTCAATGAAGCAGAAGCAGATGTTTTTCTGGAATTCCGTAGCATTCTCCATGATCCAGCGTATGTTGGCAATTTGATCTCTAGTTCCTCTTCCTCTTCGAAATCCTGCCTGTACTTCTGGTAGTTCTCGGTCCACATACTGCTGGAGCCTAGCTTGTGGGATTTTGAGCATAACTTTGCTAGCATGTGAAATGAGTGCAATGGTGTGGTAGTTTGAACATTGTTTGGCATTGCCCTTCTTTGGAACTGGAATGTAAACTGACCTTTTCCAATCCTGTGGCCACCGTTGAGTTTTCCAATTTTGCTGGCATAGTGAGTGTAGCTCTTTTACTGCATCGTCTTTTAGGCTTTTGAATAGCTCAGTTGGAATACTGTCGCCTCCACTAGCTTTGTTGTTGCTCAGACTTCCGAAGGCCCATTTGATTTCACATTCCAGGTTGTCTGGCTTGAGGTCAGTGACCACCCCACTGTGGTTATCAGGGATGTTAAGCTCTTTCTTGTACAGGTCTTCTGTGTAGTCTTGCCATCTCTTAATCTCTTCTGCCTCTGTTAGGTCCCTGCCATTTTGGTCCTTTATCATGCCCATCTTTGCGTAAAACATTCCCTTCATATCTCCACTTCTCTTGAAGAGACCTTTGGTCCTCCCTATTCCATTGTTTTCTTCTATTTCTTTGTACTGTTCATTTAGGAAGGCATTCTTATCTCTTCTAGCTGTTCTCTGGAATTCTGCATTCAATTGGGTGTATCTTTCTCTTTCTCCCTTGCCTTTCACTTCCCTTCTTTCCTCAGCTATTAGTAAAGCTTCCTCAGACAGCCATTTTGCTTTCTTGCATTTCTTTTTCTTCGGGATGGTTTTAGTTGCTGTCTCCTGTACAATGTTGTGAACCTCCGTCCACAGTTCTTCAGGCACTCTATCAGATCTAATTCCTTAAATCTATTTGTCACCTCTACCGTATATTCATCAGGGATATGATTTAGGTCATACCTGAGTGGCCCAGTGCTTTTCCCTACTTTCTTCAATTTAAGCCTAAATTTTGCAACAAGAAGCTCATGATCTGAGCCACAGTCAGCTCCTGGTCTAGTTTTTACTGGCTGTATAGAGCTTTTCTATCTTTGGCTGCAGAGCACAGAGTCAATCTGATTTCTGTGTTGACCGTCTGGTGATGTCCATGTGTAGAGTCATCTCTCAGGTTGTTGGAAAAGAGTGTTTGCTATGACCATCGTATTCTCTTGACAAAATTCTACCACCTGTGCCCTGCTTCATTTTGTACTCCAAGGCCAAACTTGCCTGTTATTCCCGTTATCTTTTGGCTTCCTACTTTAGCATTCCAATTCCCCATGATGATGAGGACATCATTTTTTGGTGTTAATTCTAGGAGGTGGTGTAGGCCTTCATAGAACCGGTCAACTTCAGCCTCTTCAGCATCAGTGGTTGGGGCACAGACTTGGACTACTGTGATGTTAAATGGTTTGCCTTGGATTCGAACTGAGATCATTCTGTCATTTTGGAGATTGTATCCCAGTCCTGCTTTTCTTAACTCTTTTATTGACTATGAAGGCTACTCCATTTCTTCTGAGGGATTCTTGCCCACAATAGTATACCCGATTGTCATCTGAATTAAATTCACCCATTCCTGTCCATTTTAGTTCGCTGATTCCCAAGATGTTGATGTTCAATCTTGCCATCTCATGTTTGACCACGTCCAGCCTGCCTTGATTCATAGATCTTACATTCCAGGTTCCTATGCTGTAATGTTCTTTGCAGCAATGGACTTTCCTTTCACCACCAAATACATCCACAACTGAGTGTCCTTTTGGCTTTGCTCCAGTCGCTTCATTCTTTCAGGCACTACTCGTCCTGTTCTGACTGTCACGGGATTCAGTTTAACGTGTGGGTGACTTACATGAAGAAGGATCTCCTATACAGAAGGGATCCTTTGTAGCATGTGCCCAAATATGGATTTTTAAAAAAGCAATTCTATGCATGACAAGGGGACAGATTCTAGTTGAGCAGGTGTGATAATAAAGAGAGGCTCCGGGTGCATTGATGTCCGCACTCGCCCGGCCATGAGCACTGAGCGCCCTGCTCGGCGGGCTGGAACCTAGCTAGGCACCGGGAGGGACTTTCTCCTAGGCCTCCTTCCGGGCGCGGGGCTGTGCGGGAGCAAGGCCTAAGTCGCGCAGTGGGGCACTGGCTGGCCGGCGGTGGCCGAGGCGGCACGTGCCGCTCGCGCTGCTCCGGGGGCGGGTCCCCGTTCGCCAGTCGCCGACTTGGCCTGTGAGGCCCCCGGGGACGAGGTGTGTTCACGTCCGGCGGAAGGGCGCGACGCGCGGGCCGCCCAGGACGCGAGCAGGACACGGCCTTGCTCCGGCTCCCCGGAAAGGTCCGCCGCTTCGCCGGAGGCGGCCCCGGGAGGTCCCGCGAGGGCCGACAGGCCTGCCATTTGGCCTGGCTGGCTGCCTGGCGCCGCCTTCTGCCGCGCGGGCACCGCGACTAGCACGCCCCTTCCCGGGCGGCGCAGGAGGGACGAGCGGCCGGCGAGTGGCCAGGCCCGGCCCGGCCGCGGCGCCGACTACGAGGCCCAGGATGCCCCACGCCGGGGGGAGGCGGGGCGCGGCGCCGCGCATGCGCCGCACGACATCGCCTGCCATAATGCGGCGCCGCGGCTGAGGCCCCCGCCGAGCGGGAGGGGGAGGCAGAGCCGTGTATAAATGGCGCCCAAGCAGGACCCCAAGCCCAAATTCCAGGAGGGTGAGCGCGGCGCGGGCACTCGGCTGTTCGCACATGCCCCGGAGCTCCCTTTCCCCGGGGAGGGGGCGGCACGGGAGCCGGGCCTGCTCCACCGGCCGCGGCGCCTTCTCTGGGCGGCGCGGCCCGCGAGCCCCTGTCGTTCGGCGAGCGGGCGGGCCCCTCGGCCCCGGGGTGGGGAGGGAGCGCCGCGCGGGCCTCGGGCGGGGACGGGGTCGGGCCGCCTCCTCCCGAGGGCCGCCGCCCCGAGAGGCCCCGGCCTGCCCCTCGCTGAACGGGCCTTTCCCCGCAGGTGAGCGGGTGCTGTGCTTCCATGGCCCTCTCCTCTACGAAGCGAAGGTACGTGGGTCCGGCGGGCGCGGGGGCGGCCTGGGAGCCCGTGCCGCCTTCCCCGGCACCCGGCTCCTTCCCCCGGCTCGCCCCGTCCGATCCCGCTTTCCTTGTGGCAGAGAGGCCGCCCGGACGGCGAGTAGCGGGGAACCCGGGCCTTTGAGGGGTGCCAACGGGGAACCCTCGGCCGGCAGCGGCTCCCTCGGGCATGGCTATAGGCTGAAGTGTTTCAGTGGCTCCTTCCCTCAGTTGCTAAAGAACCGTTCTTCTTTATTGCAGTGTGTAAAAGTTGCCATAAAGGACAAGCAGGTGAAATACTTCATACATTACAGTGGCTGGAATAAAAAGTGAGTATTTCTGTTTCTCACATCTCTCTAAAGATGCCTTCCAACCTCTGGAGATCCAAGCTAAGGTATAAGGTTAGGTAGCAAACAGCTGATCTACAGTGTGTATGTGAGATTGATAATCAGCAGCCCGTGACTGCATTTCTTGGTGTGCATCCAGTTGAAACGATCCCATAATGGCACTCGATTGCAAACATTCAATTGTAGAGGCACAAATGTAATTATAATAGCTGTTATAGTTTAAGGAAATTTATTCAACTGTCTAGCAATAGCAGACACTGAAAATGCACTTGTTTGGCAAGGTCGTGGATTTTTTCCAGCTGCTGCTAATCCTGAATGCAACTACTTCTGCTTTTTTCACACTTTTTTCTGCCTTCTAGTAGTTGTGCTGTCACATGTCAAACCACAAAATTCTGACAGGCTCTTTAAAGGGGAAACATGATGTCTTTTGGATAAAGACTTTGTTCTTCAGTTGCTGGTTGTCCATTGTACCTTCGGCACCTCCTGATCAGTCTGATGTTATCTGTTCCAGACCATGAAATTTTGCAGATCTTATTTGGGTGGAAGTAGCTCTCCATTTGGGAGGGTAATTCTGGTCACATGCAGTCACAAAGTGAAGACCACTGGCTTTTCTAAGGCAACAGATGGAACAAGGGAGGCTCTGTCTTGTCGTGTAAGCTTTGAAAGCTGTTCTCTCTTCTTTCAGCTGGGATGAATGGGTTCCAGAAAGCAGAGTGCTCAAATACGTCGACACCAATCTGCAGAAACAGAAAGAACTTCAAAAGGCCAATCAGTAAGTATAAGCAGTAGAGGAACTGTTTTGTGGTAGAGAAACTCTGAGTCTGCCTAGTAGTGTTGTAAATGGTGTTGTGTGTTGCATGCAGCAGTTCTGGATGTCTCTCAGGGTGGGGCTGGTGTAACTACAGCACTGAAGCACTTCCTGTCTGGGGTTGGGGACCCTTGAGGTGCAAAAGAAATGAACTTCTCCAGGCAAAGGCACAACCTGCTTTCTCTCTGCCTTCCCGTTTCCACAGATGGACACGTTTCTTCAAAACCATCTTTCAAAAGTATTGTTACGGTTCTTACTGGGGACTAACAAAATGCCTGTTGCTGGTACAGCAGCGTGTATATGGAGGCAGGGTTTGTACATTGCATGGCCCTCCAGCAAGGTGGAATAGCTGATTTTGCCCTCCTCATGGGATTTAATTACGTCCTGATTTTCTCCCGAAAATGGCACTCAGTGTGGCTCATTGTAATAACATACAGGTTAAAATCAGTGCTAAATAAAATGTAACTTTGAAACAGCAGACTCAAATGCTGTAGGAAAAATGGGCCTAGATGTAAGAAATGAAGTAGGAGAAGGTCTCTTGGAATTTTGCGAAGCCGGCCATCTGTTCATTGTGCATGTGTACACTTTACATTATCAATGGGATTACTGTATATGTGGTCAGCCTCAGGTGGCCAGTACAAAATTCAAATAGTCTATGTAAATAGAAGCAGAAAATGAAGAAATTATACTCTTGCTGCCAAAACATGACCAACAGCAGGCAATGGTAGTAACCGCAAACTCTTCATATCAAGAATCATGCTAAAAATAGACTGCTAACAGAAAGACTGTGCCAAAATGCAACTTAAACAGCATTCCTAAGGAATTTAAAGTCTACAGAAAGAACAGATTTGTATTACTCAATTCAATTGACTGTGAGCCAGAAGAACTGTAGACTGAAATCAGAGACATTAATAGGGAAGAATGCCAAAAGGCAATTCCTGTAGCAACAAGAAATGTAGCTGGATGATCAGAGAAACATGGTTGTAAAGGATAGGCAAGAAGCAAAAGCAAAGGGTGACAGCAATAGGGTAAGAATTCTGAATCCAGCTTTTCAACAATTATCTTGTAGAGACCAAAAAAAAACACAAACCCCCTATTATGATCAGACTGAAAAACAACAAATGAGGAAAAACGAGGGAGTTTTTCCAGAAGATCTAAAAAATCAAAGGGGAAATCTAAACCTACAGTAGGAATGCTAAAAGATAAGGTAATATACTATCTGACCAGAAGAAAAGTAAAGTGGAAAGAATATATGGAAGAACTATACAGAAGAGACAAAAGGATGACAAATGTTTCTATGTTTCTAAATCCCTTTGAAGAGGAATCCTGTGAAGGATAGGGAAGTGAAAGGTCCTCTGAAAGCCCTGGGAAAGGGACAAAGCATCTGGAACAGAGAGGTAGAGAGCTGTTCCAAGCTTTGGGGATTGAATCGGTCTTAATAGTAATAAGAATATGCCAGCAGATATACCAAACAAAATAATGGCTCACAGACTGGAAAGGTTCAATATACATTCCAATTGCTCAGAAAGGAGATGTGAAAGTACTGCAACCAGAGGACTACTGTGGGGCGGCATAGAAGTAGAACAAAGTCACACTAATTTTCCATGCAAGCTAAGTGATATTTAAGGTGTTGCAACAAAAAGCTTTACCCTGTATGGAGCAGGAAAGGCCTAAGGGTCAAGCTCGATTCCAGAAAGGGAGAGGGACTCAAGATCATATTGCAAGTACACAGCGTCCATGGGAGTGCACCAAAGAATTTTAGAAAATCAGTCTATGCTCTAGACCACAGCCAAGCCTTCGACTGTTTGGACCATGAGACGCTATGAATGGTCTGGAAATAATGGGTGTGCCCCTGCACTTGATTTTCCTGATGTGAAACTTGTATCATGGACTAGAGTCTAGTGTTGGAACAGAATATGGAGAGACAGAAGGTTATCTTGTCAGGTTGTCTCTGTCGTCAGCACAGGACAATTTTGAAGCACATCCACTGAAAGTATAATAGAAAAGGACAGCACCCTTAAACCACAGACCAGCTTACACACTGAAGGTTTGCCTGAATGTAACACACTTGCCTGCTGGCAGAGTGGCAGGTGAAGGGGTGCCAACCTGGCCTCCTTTCAGAGGGGAATTCTAAGCCTAGGAGCAGCCTGCCTGCCTTCCTGTCTCCACCAGGCATGCCTCCAGAGCAAAGAGTCTTCTCCAGAGACCTTAAAACCAATGTGGGCAGCTCTGAGACAAACCATTCTCATTGCTGTGATCCCAAGTTGCATAGGGCTTTACAGGCCACAAAGGGAATTTGGAGCGGTGTCCAAAAGTGACTCTAAAGCCAGTGAGAGGGAGCTGTGTGCTTCCTGGAGCCAGGCCCAGTCACCTGGCCAACTCCTCCTAAGTGCATTTCAGATGCAGCCCCACACAGAATATGCTGAACTAATCCAAACGGGAGGTAGCTAAGGCCTTCGTCACCATGGCCCCCTCAAACCTGGGATATGTAGCTAAAGCTAGTTAGCTATTCTGGAAACATGAAAGCTTGCACATTCGTGGTATTTTTGTAAATGACTTGGGATCAGGATACCTAAAGGAACGCCTTTTTTCGTATTTGCCCTCCCACCCCCTGAGATCGGCAACAGAAGCCCTCCTCTGGGAAGCCTCTGTGAAAGATGTTAGGAGACAGAGTATCCGGCAGGAGAACCTTCTCTGCAGTGGCGCCCCGACTATGGAATGCACTCCCCAGAGAGGTCCGCCTGGCGCCATCATTATATGTTTTTCGGCGCCAAGTTAAGACCTTTTTCTTTAATCAATATTTTAATATGTTTTAATATCAGATTTTATTATTGTATTTTATTAATTTGCAGCCAGAGTGGGTCTTCAATTTATTTATGCTGTTAACCATCCAGGGACGTTAGTAATTGGACGGCATACAAATTTTATAAATAAAATAAAGTGTCCATAAAGGTATTTTCTAGCTGCGAATTTCAGAAAGGGGATTTGAAGATTTATGTTCTGTAAGGCTGAATAGAGAGAATTCAATTCCAAAGGAAGATGGGAAAGTGTAACTTTGGGAGTGCTTGACTGTTTCCTGGCCTTAGTAGTGAAAGGTAACAGGAGTATTAACTCTGGAACATTTTTGCTGGCTTTTTTTTTAAAGGGAACAGTATGCAGAAGGAAAGATGAGAGGTGCTGCTCCAGGAAAGAAAACGTCCGGTCTCCAGCAGAAGAATGTTGAAGTGTAAGAAACAACTTGTTTGGTTTTTTGAAAGGCTTTGTTTGTCCAAATCTTTGCCCTTGAAGATCCAGGCAAACCAAACCTTCTCAGTTGAAAATGGTACTGATTATGGAATGTTGCTTTGGAAAATATACCTTCCCTTCATCTCTTCTGAAAAATTTGACTTTGAAAGCACTATAAACAGACTGCAAATGGATTTAAAGTACACCTTGCATTCACACAGTTGGTGTGGCAATCATTGCAGTTCTACAGGATAGTTTGTGAAGGTCTAAATAATGACAAAGTAAGCACGGGAGCCATAAGTAGGAAGTTTCCGCATCAACACCCATGTTGCACTCATCAGAAACCTTGGATTATTGGATTGAAATGCGATTAGAAGTTTGGTCAGCCATCCCCTCAGCTTGATGGGATTTGAGCATTTAGCTGTAAGTAAGGCTGGCATCACTGCAATGCCTTCTTTAGAGGCCAGTGACCTTGCAACTTCTGTTCTGCAGGGTAGCCAGCGGCTCAGAGAGGCCTAGCTAATCACAGCTTTTTGACACTTTTTCAAATTGGCTGTTCTATAGACTGACCTACTTTTGGTGGAGCTCCAGTTAAAATGCAGCTTTTTTGAACCTTGGATTTAAAGGTTATTGAAGCAGTTCCCAAGAAGAGGCACTGTATAGTCAAAATCCTTTTTTAGACTATTACTGCTTCTGGAATGTTGAAGGTTTCTTGAGCTCACCACTTCCTTTCCTTACTGCAGAGCCCTGCTAAATGAGTAGGGAGTCAGGTTGGCAGCTCCTGTGCTGCAGCCCGCTTCAAACAGAACTAGCTGGCCACTTGAATTTTGTCAGGGATTGCTGCTCTGACCAGCCTCTGACAAAACAATGCAATTGATCCTTGTAAGCTTGGAATCGACGCTGTGTTTCTTTCATGGATGGATGGATAGAACCACACTAACTCAGAGCCCATATCTGTCCATTGGGTCTTTTCCTGTAACAAAATAACATTAAAATGTGGGTATGGGCAGATACCGGTCCAGGGAGGCTGCCCGTTGCCCAGGGATTTGTTGAATGGGACAATAATCTCCTCTAAGGTTGTGTCAGTTCTTCAAGCTGAGCTACATTTTCTTAAAGGTTCCATGTTTTGGGTTTGACACTCTCTCCTTAACTCAACCCCCATTGTGCCTAGATTTTTCAGACGAGATGGAGCGCACACAGTTTGCAGTTTGGAGACCCCTGCAATATCGACGCGGTGAGTTAAGGATGGATTGTCACACCAGGATCTTCATCCTGAAATCCAAATTTCCTTGCTTGTGTAGAATTTCCATAACCACTTTTAAGTTTCCCTCTCCCTCTTCCTCTCCCTCTCTGTGCAATTTGTAAAGGATTGACAGTAAATCCTCCGTGGAGTTAACTGGTAGAGGACCTCTGAGTGATTCTTAACATATCAGACTGGTTTTAAAGTGTTCTTCATGAGAAGTTTTTTTCCTAGTTAACTCATGGATTGCCCTTCTTCACTATTGAACTTCCTCTGCTAGCTCTTGGCATTTGGATTTGATTTCTAGGTGTTGCATGTGAATGATCCAGGTGCCTTGCAGGGGGCTGGGAAACGGGGTAGAGGAGTAACATCTTGAAATCATGAGAGAAACCACTAGCTGTTTCTTAATTCAGCAGGTATAAATTGGCCAGTTCAGTCTCTGATACACAAGGCCACATAGGAGAAAGCCTGGACAAATTATGATAAAAAGCTGCAGGATGTCAGCAGTTGCTTGCCCAAGATGTGTCCAAGAATCTTTCAGAACTTTCTTCTGTTAGCTGGAATTGTGGCTAATCCCCCCTGTCAAGATTAGTAGACTGGCCTGCCATGCTTCTGCTGCTGGGGAAGGTGGCCTGAAAGAGGCTTCTGCATCTGATTAGGCTGCTGGGAATATTTCCTTCTGCAGTGTGACTGCAGCTGTGGCAGGTGATGGGTGAAGCGCACTAGCTTTGCAGAACATTATTTATTTATTTAAACATTTATATGCCGCCCCATCGCAACAAAGCCTTGAGGCAGCTCACAACATTAATTAAAATACAATAAAACAATAAAACATATTCATTTATCCCTCCCCCCTCGGTGCATCTCAGCATAAATAACTAAATACAATAAATAACTAAACACAAATAAACTATAAACGAACTTAGACTAACAATTAAAATAGGACTTAAATAAAAAGGTCTTCACCTGGCGCTGAAAAGCATATAACGACGGCGCCAGGCGAACCTCTCCAGGGAGCGCATTCCATAGTTGGGGCGCCACCGCTGAGAAAGCCCTCCTCCGGGTGCTCACCCACTTAACCTCCTTTACGGAAGGCTCCCGAAGGAGGGCCGCTATTGCAGATCTTAGGGGGCAGGAGGGCATGTAGGGGCGTAAGCGGTCCATTAGGTATCTGCGTCCCAAGCCGTTTAGGGCTTTATAGGTCAACACCAGCACCTTGAATTGGGCCTGGACTTCAATTGGGAGCCAGTGGAGCTGATGGAGGACTGGGGTTATATGAGAATAACGCCCAGTCCCCGTCAGCACCCTGGCAGCTCTATTTTGTACCAACTGAAGTATCCGGACCGTCTTCAAGGGCAGCCTCACGTAGAGGGCGTTGCAGAAATCTAGTCGAGAAGTCACCAACGCGTGTGTCACTGTTGCCAGGCAGTCATAGTCCAGGAAGGGACGCAGCTGATGTACCAGCCGAAGCTGTAGGAAAGCACTCCTCGCCACTGCCGTCACCTGGGCCTGTAATGACAGCTCCGGGTCGAGGAGTACCCCCAAGCTGCGGACCTTGTCCTTTAGAGGGAGTGCAACCCCATCCAGGACCAGGACCAAGTCCCTCACTCCAAGACCTGAACCGCCCACCAACAGGACCTCTGTCTTGTCTGGATTGAGCTTCAGTTTATTGGCCCTCATCCAGCCCATTACCTCGGCGAGGCACCGGTTTAACACAGCCACCGCCTCACCTGGATCGGTAAAAAGCGAGAGGTAGAGCTGGGTATCATCAGCGTACTGATGATTCCGCAGCCCACACCTCCTGATGACCTCTCCCAGTGGTTTCATGGAGATGTTAAATAACAAGGGGGACAAAATGGACCCCTGCGGTACCCCATGCCATAGCTGCCATGGCGCAGAGCCATAGTCCCCCAGCACAACCTTCTGGAATCGGCCGTTGAGATAGGAGTGGAACCACCGCCAAGCGGTGCCTCCAACTCCCAGTCCCTCAAGCCTCTCCAGAAGGATACCATGGTCGATGGTATCGAAAGCCGCTGAGAGGTCCAGGAGAACCAACAGGGACGCACTCCCCCTGTCTCTCTCCCTGCACAGGTCATTGTACAGGGCGACCAAGGCAGATTCAGTGCCAAAACCGGGTCTGAAACCGGACTGAAATGGGTCCAGATAATCCGTTTCCTCCAAGAGTGCTTGGAGTTGTCCCGCCACCACCCGCTCTAGTACCTTACCCAAAAATGGGATGTTGGCCACTGGTCTATAATTGGCGGCCACCTCTGGATCCAGAGATGCCTTCTTTAGGACTGGCCAGACTACCGCCTCCTTAAGGAGTGCAGGCACCCAGCCATCTCTTAAAGAGGCGTTGACCACCTCCACCGATCTTAAGCTCTTGGTTTTGTTCTAGCAAGTGCAGAGTCCAGCTTCTTCAGTATTACCTGTGCACCAAAGGTTATTCCACTCGGATGTTGCTCCCTTAAATACTGGGCCTAGGCAAACTTAAACTGGCACTTCACTTTGCAGTGTCACATGCTTATTGGTCAAGTGCTTGTGCATTGAAGCTGTGAAAATGAACTTAACATACTAGTACAGAAACCTTTTTTGCATGTGGAATAATGTGTTTCTTTTCCCTTTGGCAGGAAGACCAAAAAGAACAAACAGAAAAGTAAGAGCGTCTTTTTTGGCTGTGTCTCTAGTGTGTGTTAGGTTTTCAGCATTTTAACCAACATTCCATGATTGGGGAGAAGCATTTGGGAAAAGCTGAATGTTATTTACCATCCTTTCCAGCATAGCAGCACTCAGACTGAAACTTTTAAAAGTTTCAGATAGTTTTACAAATGGAGCATGTTTAAACCCTCTGGGTGAAACTGGGAATATTTCTGAATAAAATAGGCACTTATTTTATTTTATTTTATTTATGTACATTTTTATAGACCATCACAGTAGCTACATGGCTCTCTGCACTGTTTGCAGCTGATGAAGATCCATGGATTACAATGTTGTGATCTAAAATTTCTTCACATTCACACCTGTTGTACTAATGCAGGTGATCTGATATAGTTAAATGCCTTGGTATAAAATAGGAGTCGGAAACTTGTAGTTGAAAACATCTTGAAGGTCCACAACTCCCATAGTCTATCAACAGTGGCTTTGCTGGCTAAGAATGGGAATTGTAGGCCAAAAAATCTCGACGGACTCAAGTCCTCTGCCCAGCCTGAAACATAAAAGCATTATCAATGGGTGTATCTTACATTGTACACTTGTAGTATTTCACATCAAGTGATTTGTTCTTTAGAGCTTACTGTAGAAATCTAATTTAGGATTAATTTGGTTGACTTGGTATAAGAGTGTATAAAATAAGTACTAAAAGTGCATGCGAAATGTACGAAACTATAAGTAGACTTTGCAGGGTGATCTTCTGTGGCAAGACCTTTGCGTATCATTTCAAGAATATAATTTCTGCTAAGTTCTCTACCTTTGTTACTTGTTGCTATTTATTTATTTATTTGTTTAGCGCATTTCTATGCCGCCCCATCGCCGAAGCTAGTAGTTAGGAGAGACATACCTATGATTCAGAAGTTGGCTGCAGTAGGTTCTGATTTGGAGGCCTTTTTGTTCATTGCTTTGTTTTGTTGTTTTGAAGGAATAATTCCTTAAAGTGTTTTCATACTATATACATTCTTAACAGAACAAGTATTTCGAGAGAATCCACAGTGCAATATGCAAGACGGGAACTGCTGCTTCCTCTTGTGTACACTCTGCTGGAGCTTAGAAGAATCCTTTAAGGCATCTCTTACAGCATTTAATTGTTTTCAGTGATTAAAACGACTCTGATTAAATGACAGCCGGCCCTAGAAGACTTAGCTGGGATTTAATCCATTTCGTAGGGAGACTACTGCTTGTGGTTTGCCTTGGCTCACAGGCTGGTTTTCAAGGAGGTGGGGTCCCTGGGTGTGCTAAAGTGAGCATCCTTTTGGCTGAGGGATTGCCCCTTTTGGGTTTGGGGGCAGGGTCATGAGGGGGAGATGAAGGACGGGTGGCCAAGCCTGTTCCTGAATAAATTATTTTAATATAGCACTTTTTAAAATAATGTGTTACCCAGTTAATTGACTGCAGCTTTTCGCTGACCAAAGAGTTTTTAATCCAGTGAATTGATTGATGTGTAATTGGGAAATAAGGCTTTTAACAGAGTATTCCAATGACAATTTTAAAATACATAGTTTGATGGCAGGGAAGCAGGTATGTGTCTGATTTCTGCTCTGCCCAGAGTGTCTTAACTCTTGAGTGTATGTGGGAAGTGCCTGCCATGTAAAACGGTTGGCTAAACACAGCTGTGATTCTTTTGCGCATTGTATTTAGCCCCGGGAATTGGAGAAGGCAGCAGCACCAATGAAAACCCTCAGCCTCCCAGGAAGAAAAGGGCTCGAGTAGACCCTACAGTTGAAAGTGTAAGTATTTGGGATATCCAGGGCTGTAGATGTAGCTGACCTTGTTAGGTTAACATTGGTTTACCATTCATATACAGTTAGCTTGCAGTGCAAAAACCACGATTTCCTAAGTTGCTTTGGGTTCCTTGGATCTCCCCAGTAGGTGTAGCTTCTAACTTTGTGGCAGAATCAGTCTTCAGTTTCCCGTTCTCTTTTTTTCAAGCCAAAAGCAGAAGAATGCATTCAGTTCCATCCCAGCAGCATAACATATGACTTGCACTTGGTACCTTTCAGGAGGAAACATTTATGAACAGGGTTGAAGTCAAGGTAAAAATACCTGAAGAGCTGAAGCCATGGCTTGTAGACGACTGGGACTTGATCACCAGGCAAAAGCAGGTAACTTTGCAGTCTTGCCACGAAGGGCACAGTTCTGTCACCTTTGCATCAGATGCTCATAAGCCTCCAGGCTCTCTCGAGGTGAGAGAGAGGATCCCCGCCACCTTGGCTGCAGGAGCCATGCTTTTTCCTGCTTCTGTTGGCTCAGCGTCTGTGGCTTCTTTCCACAGCTCTTCTATCTCCCTGCCAAGAAGAATGTAGACTCCATTTTAGAAGACTATGCAAGCTACAAGAAATCACGAGGAAACACTGATAACAAGTGAGGAGGAGGAGGGAGAGGGAGAGAGAATTCAAATGGCTGGCTTGTGCAGGCCCACTAGCAGAGTGTGTTCCTCAGTCTTGCCAGCAGGGACAAGTGTGGAAGTGTCAGTTCTCTGACAGCAAAACTGGGGCTGGCCTCAAGTTTTTTGCTCATGCAGACCAAGCATTTGCTGCTTTTCCAACAGGCAGCATGAGACCAAAAGCATGTGGATGTGACCTCCACGTCCTCCATGTGCTCCTGTAGATAGGTCTGGCCAGAGGCTGTGCATTGCGCTTTGCCTCATGCCTTGCAGCTGGCTTCCATCTCCTCCTGCCTGCTGCTGGGTAAACCACACATGAAACCAGTGAAGAGAATGTATGATAATTCACCCAGCAAGCTCCCAGTTTCATTTATCCACGAGGGCTGCTTCAGTCACCCCCACAATCTCCTGAAATCTTCCCAGAAGCATCTCAAGATGCATCTAGTTGTATTTTTAAGTCTCCAGGGTCATTTGACCAGGTCTGTTTCACTCTCAAATTGAGCTACGAGCTGAGCAGAATTCTCATGCCAGGTGTAGTCCTCGGATGCTGGACATGGCCTGTCTGGGGCATGTGTGCAGGAACAAACTTTTAGAAAGGCCTCACCGGTTGTGTTTCCACACCAAGGTTGCTGCTGAACACACAAGCTGCAGGGACAGGCAGGGTCACCGTCCAGCCCAGTCAGTTTTCTGCATAACCCACTCCACCTTTTCCTTCCTGACTCAAACAGTGGAAGGGCAGTTTTTCTTTTTATTCTTTGTCAACAGGAGAATGTAATGGCAGAGCAGCAACAAAGGACCCAGCCCCCATGTTGCATGAGGGACATTTTTCCGCACTGGTCTGGGGGAAGCCCCAAATGCATGCTGTCCCTCTGTTCTCCCTAAACATTTCCACTCCCTATGAAAAATAAGTTCACCTGCTGGCCAAAAACAGAATGGCAGCTTCCACAGCTGGGGCCAGTCATCTCTAGCATTGCTCTGCTGCAGTCAGGTGAGGAAGAGGTCCTTCCTGGAAGCATCCCCCAGGCTGTTCTGTGAGTGGACGAGTTCCACTGTGCACACATTCAGGAGGAGGTCAGCAGAAGGGAAATGGTGGGACCCCAAAGGCATGGGGAGACTGGCTGGGAGGACTGTGGCTCCCTCCCCAGTGTAGTGTCTCTTCACGCTCCCTTGACGGCACCCTTTTTTTTCCTTCCGAGCTAGGGAATACGCGGTGAACGAGGTGGTGGCAGGCATCAAGGAGTACTTCAACGTAATGCTGGGCACCCAGCTGCTGTACAAGTTCGAGAGGCCGCAGTACGCGGAAATCCTGGCAGACCACCCTGATGCGCCCATGTCGCAGGTGTACGGTGCTCCTCACCTCTTGCGACTCTTTGGTACGTATGTAAGCAAGCAGGGCAAATAGCGGAAAGGAGTTCTGCCAGCACCCTTGGAAGCGCTGCTTCCTTGGCAAAAGCCGGGAGAGTTCCAAGGCATCCCTGAACCTGCATTTCTGCAGCGTGTCCTTAGGTCAGGGATGCTGGACCTTTAGTGGGTGCGGCCAGGAAAAAAGGTGGTGGGTGCCCATCTCCTGTGATGCCTTTATGGCTAAACTAGATGCAGGTGGAAGGTGTGGTCTTGCGCATCATGGAGAGGCTTTCCTTATTTTCTTGCATCTCTCCTTTGAAACAGTCCGAATTGGAGCAATGCTTGCTTACACGCCTCTGGATGAGAAGAGCTTGGCCTTGCTGCTGAACTACTTGCATGACTTCTTAAAGTATGTATAGTTGATCATTTCTGACTTCCACCAAGTTGAGCGGGGAGCGTGTCTTGGTGCTTGTAAGAACAGGTGCACTTTATGCAGAGTCTTTGCACGAGAACAGGCAGTGTGGGCGCCGGCCAAGCTCTGCTGCACTCTGTCTCCCTGGCAGCATTGCAATACTCTCGGTGTGGTGCTCCTGTGTTGTGTGTGCACTCATGTGCGGGGATGGGGGGCACCTGCTTTTGGGGTGGCCTCGTCTTCCAGTAGGCAGGAACTGGACTGAAAGGCCTCTTTGGTGGCCGCTTAGCTCCGCAGATTTTTTCCAGTGGCTGTCTTTGCTTCCAGGCTTTTCAGAGAAGTCCAGGTGTAATAACTGTTGTCATTTCAGGGTAGGGCAAAGTGTTTGAAAACACCAAATGGGAGAAAAGCAAGCTTACAGGCAGAAAACAGCATGTTGTAGACAAGTTCGGCCAGTACCTTCCTCTCTGGCATTCTGCCCTTCTGTGTGGATTGTGCCACAGGTGTATCCTAGCAGAGGGGGAAGTTCAGTTTGTGCCAGCATACACAGTGGAGCTGCCCTCCCCCCTCCCCCTCCCCCTCCCCCGCTCCAAAGTGTGCCACAGAAGTGTCCTCACAGCCTGTCCCAGTTCTTCAAGGCCCTGAGGAAGTGGGGTTGTGGGACTAAAGAACAGCTTGAAATCATGTGAGTTGGCAGAGGATCAGTTCACACTTCGTTCAGAAAGTTGAGCTAATGACGAGGCCCAGCTGTGGAATTCTGTGGTTTGGGAGTAGATGTTGAGTAACTGTCCTGCACAAAGGGGCACTAACCTCTCTCAGCCGGTGCACGATTCAACCCTGTGGCTTTTTCCCCCTCTGGTTCGCAGGTATCTAGCCAAGAACTCCTCCACATTGTTCAGTGCAAGTGACTATGAGGTTGCACCTCCAGAATATCACCGGAAAGCTGTGTAAGCTGCTCACTAACAGTGCTAGTGTGAATTTACGATTGGTGTGCATTGCTGGAAGGGGCCCTTGGATCTCTGTGGCTCTCCTGCTCAGTACCATGTTGTCCACAGTCTCTAGCGCACGTATTTCTCTCTGCGCAGCTGACGTGTGTGTCGAGTGAATAGTGTTTGTGTCTTCAGATGGAACTGTCACCATCCAAGTCCCAGGGGCTTTCTTCAATTCTGAAACAAATCGCTTAAGTAAGAGAGGCTTCTCAAGTGCTTCGTTGAATCAGTGGGTGTTGGATTGTTGCTGGAAATGTAAATGACATTTCATAACCCGAGTCCTGCATGCTTCTAGGTCCTTTTTCCTTGACACCAAGCAGTGCCTGGCTGCTGATGGCTTGGTAAAGTGTTGTCATGTCTTCTGCCCAAGAGACTCTTGCTGCCAACAGAGTGGGGAGGACCAAACACAGGTGTACACTTGAAACTTGGGGGTGTTGGGGGGAAGTGTCCATGTAATTTCTTGGTGTTGGGAGGGTCAAGCGTGATTGTCAGTCTGTTTTTGCCTGCATTGTTACGGAACTGTGGAGCTGTTTTGTCTGTTGATTTGACTGCACCTTCTAACATAGGACAAGTGGATCATTGTCTCACAGGTTTTCTGAAGGGATGTTTACAGGTCCCCTAATAAACTTTTCTATTGCAACTGTTAGTCTGTCTTGTTGCTGCCTGAAAAACAGACCTCGTAAAGTGGAAGAGGAGGGTGGTGGAGCTTCCCTCTGCCATCAAGCCCTGCATACAAACATGCTCCAAAAGAGGTACTTGCTTGTTCAGATGAGGAGGGAGCAGTGTTCAAATGTTCAGATGAGGAGGGAGCAGTGTTGCGGACTGGTCTATTCTTTCTGCTCATCATGTTATGATCGCCCGGGGCTTCAACGACCCATGGACTGTTGGGGCCAAGTACCTGCCACTTAGCAGCTCCGACTTGGCTTTTTGTAGGTTGCTTAGCTGTACATGTGAACATGTGTCACTGGGTTATCCCCTAGACCCAGCAGACTGATTGTGGGTTGCTGTGTAAAAGGACAGCAATAACACAACTCATTGTGTACTTGAGACATTCCTGAAATACCTCTTGCTTTTTGCTCACATCTGTCTGAAGGCTGTCATTTTGCAGATACCAATTTCTAGATTAACCACGCAATAGACCTAATGGAACTGGAGCTTGGAAAGAACATTCAGGTTTGCAGGACGATTGAGAGCTCAGGTGGGCCTTTCCTGCTTTATCCTGAGGTTTCAGAGCCAGCTTCAAAGGCCAGGTGTGGTGAGGTGTTGTGCAAGGTGTTGTGGTTTGCTGAGTATGTGTTCAGTATATTGTATGTATCGCCTACTTTTTTTTCCTCTTGTGGAAGGACTCAAGGCAGCTTCCATCGCTCCCTTTTCCCCTTTCAGCAGGTAAGTAGGACTGAGTCTCCAACTGGCCCAAAGTCACCTAGTGGACCCAGTTTCCCCAGGCCCCCAGTTCAGCGCTTCAGCCACACCAGCAGCTCTTGCTGACTACCCAGTAGCCAAGCTTTTTGGAGATGTTTACAGTAAAAATTAATATGATGAGAAAAAACACTGCAAAAGAAAAGGGCAGCAAATAAAATGAGTGCAGGCATATCATCCCAAAATATTCCTTTGGCCCAGGGGATGCTTGGGCTCTGGCATAGAGCCAGGGCCTCAGGAAACAGGCTTGGGCCAGGCCCCTCGTGTTTAGGCCCAGCAGCTGGATAATCAAGACAGGTTTCATTCCAAAGCCAGGCCCAAAGCCTGGTTTGAGCTGATTCGAGATAATCAGTTCTGTCCAACAACTACACCCCTGGGAACTTTTCTGGGAAGGTGACGTTGCTATCCAGCCTAGCACTGCCTACATCTACCAGACCCAAATGCTTCCTGGTACAGCCTCTTCCAAGAAAGAGTTCACAAGCTCCAGGAGTTCTGAATCGGGTGTAACACTTAATTCCCATCGCTTATTGTTTGGAATATTGCTAGGAGTGCCTGCACCAAGCGCTGTCTGGTGAATTACCAAACCCTTCTTTAGCTTCCTGGCTGGCTCTGCAGCAGGAGACCATGTGAGCAGAATGAGCACTGAACTGAGGCTGCATTTTTTCCGGGCTGCTCCATTGTTTGGCTTTTTCCTGCCTTTTTCTGCAGCTTGACTTGTGGCTTCCTGCTCTCAGTGGCACTGTATTCTGCCCACTCTCATATGAGTCCCGCGTTTTCTATTGCAATAAATCACATCGCTCAGCTCCCTGCTCACCAGTTCCCTGTTCACTGGGTGTGCGCACGGTGCATGCTTGCTATAATCGTCAGACCGGCAGTATCTGCCTAGTCTCCAGCTATTCTACCACCTGTCAGCCGTGTTCTATGGACAGATGGTCAAAGCCAATGATCCAGAGGACAGAAGACATTCCTTGACCATCCAAGGACTGCATCCTTTCCTCCTTCACATTCACCAAGGTGCAAAGATGTCTTCTTTCTGGGTGAGATGCTTGTCTTTTGTTTGTAGTAGCTTGGTACCTCTGCGGATACTTTATCCAGGGGGGAAAGGGGTGGAAGAAGGTGGACAGTGCTTTTTGTGCTGGTTTTCATTTCTGGAAAGGATGTATGAGACTCTTTACCTCCCTTCCTGTCCATCTTGCAGGGGAGAAAGATGCAGTCTTTGCTTCCTTGTCTCTTTGCCTCTGCTGCTGGTTAAACACTTGGGGGGGCTGGCCCTTGGCAGTTATGGTTCAGAACAGTGACCCTACATGTATATTTGTAAATGTTTGTGTTCTCCCAAGATGATAACAATCTTCTCTGACTCCTGTTGGATGGTCAAACACCCTCCTTGTTCCTTTGCTATTTTGTATGCCAAGATCTCCAATCTTCAGAAGACACAAACTAATAAGGCAGGCCCAGTTCTAAATAATGGCATTTTTAAACTGACTTTCACTGTTTTAAATGGATTTGATTTCAAAGACCCTTCTGGAAAATGTACTTGTGCTGGTTCTTCAGGGACCGTTGTCCTCATGTTTTAATTTCTGCACAGCCTTTCCCATGAATTCTTTTCAAATTGAGAAGAGGGGATTGTGTCCTCTGCCTTTAGGTTTTTATGGCCTGTGAGGGGTGGGGTCAAGAAACATCTAAAATCCATGTAGTGGCTAATCTACTGGGATTTGAATCAAGACGAGGAATAAAATGGAATCCTTGCATATTTGCTGATTTAAATAACAAGCTGCATACCGAGTTGTTGCTAGCTGATTACCTAAGATCTGTACCACCAGATAACAAAGGAAGGGCAACCATTTTTCTGGAGCAAGAGTTGTCAATAGCAGAAGTTCTGCCCTCTGATAGCTGCTGACTGACTTGACAAAGATTTCCAGTCAGAGTACCGCAGAAGATAATTGCGGTATGCAGAACACGCAATTATGGTATGTGAATAGCAGTCATTTGATGGTGTATGTGGCACAGCCCCAAAGGAAAATTGTACTGTAGAGGCCAGTTGGAGCAAGGTAGCCTCTGCCCTAGCTCAGAAGGGTACCAAAACAGTTTAGGAGGTGGGGGCTGAGGTGGAGGGTGGCAGACCTGCTGTTTTCGATTCCCACATACAAATGGAAAGGTGGAAGGTGGAATCTGCTCAGTGAACAGCTACAGCTGATGGGTAGAAACTTAAGACATGTTTACATCAGCATGAGTTTCAGACAAGCCACCAGTCACTGTGAAAGTGGTAAAAAAAAACCCCTTTATCCCAATTTATTAGATTTATATCCTGCCTTTTCTCTTACAAAGTACTCCAAGTGAATTCAAGTGTTGAGCTCCCCTCTGAAAATATCATATCGTAGAATAATACACTTCAAAGGGCCTATAAGGCCACCAGGTCCAATTACATCATCCCTCCCAGAGGGCTGTCCGGCTGCATCTTGCATCCTCATGTGTGGAAGAGCCCACAACCTCCCTAGGTCAGTGGTTCCACTGTCATACTGCTGTGACACTGAGGAAGTTTCTCCTGGTGTCTTGCTGGAATCTGCCTTCTTGTAACCCGAGCCTGTTATTCTGTGTCCTGCACTCTGGGAGGAATGGGAAGAGATCCGGACCTCCTTCTTTGTGGCAGCCCTTAAAGGACTTGCAGAGTGCTATTGTATCCCCCCTCACCCTTCTCTTCCCCAGGGTTAAACATGCCCAGTTCTCTCAGTCTCTCCTTATAGGGCTTTGTTTCCAGTCCCTGAATCATCCTCATTGCCCTCCAGAACATCCGGTCCACAACAGCTCCACTCCACTCTTCCAAGTCCCAGGTTGTGACTTCCCTTAAGGATGCAGTCTGTCTCATGCCTGGGCTTCCCTTTCATCTTCTGCCTTTGACTCTCCATAGTGTGATTGTCTTCTCCAGGAAGTCTTTTTTTTCTCATGATGTGTCTGAAGTGTGACAGCCTAGGTTTTGTCACTTTTGCTTCTAGAGAAAGCTCTGGCTTAATTTGATCTTGGACCCACCTGCCTGGCTCTGTTGGTCCAGAGTATTTGCAAATACCTCTTCCAGCAGCATGTTGCTAACACATCAGTTTTCTTCTTGTTAGATTGTGATCGGGAGTACAATAGTGTGGATGAGCTTGGCTTTGGTCTCCAGTGAAACATCCTTATTCTTCATGATCTTTTCTAACTGCTTCTTTGCTCCCCTTCCAAGGCTAGTCTTCTAATCCTTTGCATTAATGGCTGAATTAAGTCATTGGTGATGAAACTATGAATCTTTCATAATTTCAATTTCTTCATTGTTGATAGTTGTATAATTCTTCTACAGTCACAATTTTTGTTTTCTTAACAAGCAAAAGGCCTGCCTGTGCTCTTTCTTCTTTCACTTACATCAAGAGTCATTTCAATTCATTGCTGCTTTCTACCAGCTGTTGTTGTTAGTTGCGAAGTCGTGTCTGACCCATCGCGACCCCATGGACAACATTCCTCCAGGCCTTCCTGTCCTCCACCATCTCCCGGAGTCCACTCAAGTCCACACCAACCGCCTCAGTGACTCCATCTAGCCACCTCATCCTCTGCCAGTAGTATGTTGTTATCTGCTTATCTTATTGACGTATCTTTGAATTTAATTACTTCTTCTGACTAATCCAGTTTTTCGTACTATGTGTTTTCATACAGATTGAACAGACGAGGAGATAAAATACACCCTACTCTAACACCTTTGCTTATGGGAAAACCTTCTGCTTCTCCATATTCTATGCCAACAGTAGACTCTTGTCCATGCTACAGGTTCCGCATCAGGACAATCAAGTATGGAGGCACACCCATTTTTTCCAGACTGACCATAGCTTCTCAGGGTCCATACAGTCAAAGGCTTGGCTGTGATCTAGAAATATTCTGATCTTCTGAAATACTTTGGTGCACTCCCGTAGACAATGTGTATTTGCAATATGATCTCAAGTCCCTCTCACTTTTTGGAATCTAGCTTGGTTGTTAGGCCTTACCTGCTCCAGATTGGGTAAGGTTCTTTGTAACACCTTGAACATCACTTCGTTTGCGTGAGAGATAGGTATGATGGTCCTCTGGTTGCTGCACTCTTTTACGTTGCTTCTTTTGAGGATTGGAATGTATATTGAATGTTTCCAATCTATGGGCTATTATTTTGCTTGGCATAATTACATATTGACAAATATAATAGGTTCAGATAGTATATTCCCCTGTTGGTCTTTCAGCTTTCCTAATCTAGATCTTAACAGTTAAGCAGAGCTTAGTATTTAGAATGAATCTCATTCAACTTCCAAGTCTTCCTCCTGCATGTGCTATTATATATAATTCTAATTTTCTGCTCTGGAGAGATTGGTGTGAGGGTGGACTTCAGTTTAACTTGATTTGGGGACTGGGCTTAAGCCAAAGATGCCCTTGTTATGTTGTTCATATGTATCAGGATGTACTTGAGCTATTCCAATTGTGTGAGATCCAAAAATGAGAGAGGCAGTGGCATGGAGCTGCTCGTTACACCAGAGAATGAAGCCAGTCCACCCCTTGCTTCTGCTTTTGTGTGTGCTCTCGTTAGGGCTGATGGTGAACACAATTAGAAATAGTGCTGACATTAAAGGAATTGACCTCAGCAAGAAAAAGCATTTCATCAGCAGGTTTGCAGATTATATAGGTTCCTGCAGATGGGCCAGCAGCTGCAGCTGCATTGTTGCTTCCTAACTGCCTCTTGCTCTTCATGGGATAACTTGCCCCCGGCTCTTCTGGGAGGAGGGAAGAGATCGCGTAGTTGGCCATTCTTGATGTCCAGACTGTAAGAGCATTTCCTCCAGGCTCTGGCATCTTTCCTTTCAAATGTCACTGAGCTTCTTTCTAACTTAGGCGGAGATGCATGCTGGGTTTCTGTCCAGTTTAAAGACAGACTTCAGGCGATGTGGAGATGTTGATCCCAAAGGAGCATGCCTTAGATTGTTAAAGTGTGTGTCACCCGACTGGTTGCATTGCAGTGCATCATGCACTGCCTTATTTGTATCCCCTCACTCACGAAGCCGCATATCGGATGAGAAACAACAAACAAGAGACTGGGGAATTGTCTGGTCTGTTCTTGATTCCCCCCTGCCCAACTCCCTAAACTAAAAAAAGTCCATGGGGAAGGCACAGGGCCCATCAGGCACCAGTGTGGTGCTACTTTTAAGGTAATTATTACCACAACTGCAACCTGCTATAATTTTAGGTCATCCACAGATATGGCCAGAATTCCTAGCATGGAGGCTCCCTGCAGGTATAAAATTAGGGATTATATTTTCAGCTTGTGCAAGCTCCAACTGGAGGTCCCGAATAGGGTTCATGCTTGTGATTCCTGCTTAATGGTCAACTGGACCTTAGTGCTCTGTGACACGTATTGAAGCAAGGAGAGTTCACACTCCAAATTTTGAGGAGCATCTTGAACATCAGCACACCTTTGCTGACAGCACAGGTTGCAAATGAAGAGGAACATTTTGCACTGCTTTGGACCAGTTGCTGACCAGGCAGCCCCTCTCAGACACCTGTGAACCTAGTCCTGCAGGTGCTATTATTACCTGTGTGGGCCTATATAAGTGACCGATAACATCTTATTACTAATCCGAATGTTACTACTTCTATAGCTAAAGAAGGTAAACACATTTGAGAGGCTGAGACATAATTTTCCTCTGCCTCAGGAAGCTGTGCTGAGAACTATATTTGTTCCAGAACTACTGGCTTATCCAGCCAGGCTAAGGATGTCGTTCATAGCTGTGTCACCAGCTGCCCCTCTCGCTAGCTGCAGTCCAATTCTTGTGCAAAGAAATGGATTGCAACCTCTGCTTTGTTGCTCTTTTTATCCCTAGTTTATTTAGCTCATGGGAAATGCTGGAATGAAGAGGCCCTTTGTCTCCCACACTGCCTGCTAGAAAGCACACAACTGCAAACAGCCTGGAACTGCTCTGGGCTTGCCTGCTTAGAGCGAGAGCCTTGGAAGCAGTTTAGGGGCACTTGAGGTATCTGTAGTGATTGGCTTGGCTGCTGTCAGAAAGCTCCCATTTGTTTCTTCGTTCTTTCCATACCCTATTGTGCCAATTTAACTGGGTGGTTCTGAAGCAATCGGGATCAAATGAACTTTAGCTGGATAACAGCTTTTGGATTTTGGTGCTAGGTGTGTTCCCTTTGTAGTCATTGGTTTAGCCGCTGCTGCTGCTGCTGGGGGAATACCAGGCCAAGGTGGATCCACGGTCCATCTGGCCCAGTATTACTGACACTGAGTAAGGGGGGCTCTTTCTTGGCCCAGCTGCAGATGCCAGGAGGGAGTATGGGGTGGGGGGGCAGCCCACATGCAGCACCCCTGCCTTATTTGTGTTCACTCTGGCAGAGAATGGCCTATGTGATGACAAGGGGCAAACAGTCAAGGAACTGCCTGGTGTGGCAATGCCCCATTTCTGTTCTTTTTGTCCCCTGGATTGCTGTTACTGGACTCTGCAGAGCGAGGCCTGGGCCGACAAAGCCCACAGGCATCGCACCGTGGTGAGCGTCGGATTCCCAGGCCGCGCGAACCCCGGGCCCCTTTAGCCGCTGGCTGTGAGCATCTCTGCCGCGCCCATGATGCTTCCTGCGGTAGGGGCTTCCCAGCAGGAGCGGGTGCCTGCCAGGAAGCTTTGCTCCAGGCCGGCCTTGCGAGCTGTGCGGGGACAGCCTTTCTGCTTGCTCCCCCATGCTCCGCTGCCTTCTCAGGAGCCCTGTCTGCGGATGATGGGACTATGTAGCCCATGATGGCACTGGACTTGCCCCGGGAGTGGGGTGGGAGTGCCCGCTGTGGCTTCCGCAGCCTTGCCCGAGCCCTCCCGTGCTCCGCCGCGGAGCAGCTGAAAGGAGAAGGGGCAGCCTGCCGGCGGCTGCCTCGCCTGGGGCGTGCGGGGCTTCTAGCACCGCCCTGCCGGTGGATGGCTAGAAGCCCCGCACGCCCCAGGCGAGGCAGCCGCCGGTCTCGGCGCTGGCCAGAGGGCGCAGGAGCGCCACACACCGCCGAAGGACGCGCCGGCCGCACATACTGCGAGGCCGCCGCCCCAGCGCGCGCCTTTAAAAGCGCCGGAGCGCACTGGCCACGCCCCGGCCCGCCCAGTGGGCGTGGGCAAGGCGCCCCGGCCCCGCAAACAGCGAGCCGGAGAGGGAGGAAGTCCCGCCTGTCCCGCGGAGTGCCCTTCCTACTGGCCGCGGCTGCGACTCGGGCGGCCCCAATTGGTCCGCCGCCGGCGGGGCGGGCGCAGGGGGCGGTGAGACCAGCGGGGCGGAGGAGCGGAGCGGAGCGTCCCGGTCGCTGGGCCGGCGGGCGAGAGCGGCAGCGGCGGACTGGCTCGGAGCGCGGCATGAAGAGCCTCAAGTCCCGGCTGAGGAAGCATGAGGCGGCGCCGGGCGGCGGCGCGGGCGCGGTGAGTGCGCAGCGGTCGCCGGGGGGCCCGTCGCGTCGCTCGAGGGCTCGGCCCGACGGGAGCCGCTGGGCGGGTGGGCGGCGGCGGGTCCGGGTCCGGGTCGGCCTCTGGCGGAAGGTGCGCCTAGGGAAGCTCCGCGCGCCTGCCGCCTGGCTCTTCCGGGCCTCCTGCGTGGCTCCCGGGTGGGCAGCCTGGCCCCGGGGCTCGCAGGGCACGGCCGCCCGCGCGCCCGGCCCCCCGGGAGAGCCGAGGCGCCTGGCTGGCGTCGCGGGACGAGCTCCGCTGCGCGGGAAAGCCGCCCCGTTTCTCCGGCCCCAGAGCTCGGGGCTGCACCCCGGGCTCCCCGCGCTGCTCTCCGGCGTGGCCGCCTGGCCGGGGGCTTCCCGGCGAGCCTCTCCGCAGGTTCCTCGCGCGTCTGCTGGGCGGCCTTGGGCCGCTTCCCGCCAGGGAAATTGCACAGGTCCCCTCGGGGCGGGCGCGCAAGGACACCTCTCGCCTTCGTGTCCTACTGGCGCGCGCTCCCAAGCGGGAATCCCAGCTGCCCCTGCCAGCGGAATTTCCCTTTTTAAAGGCGCTACATAGACAAGGTGGATAAGAACAGGATCGGGGCGATGGGTGACCAGCGAGGCTGTTTTCCTTTGCCTTGCAGCTCATCTGGGGAGCCAAAGGGCCATATGGCAGAGCTTGCTATGGGCAAGACATTCCCTCCCTGCGGTCTCCCTTCCTTCCCCCTTTCAGTCCCAGGGAGCTCGCGGGGGGGGGGGGGGAGCTAGCCCTCTCTGCCTCCCACAGCCCAATTGCTCCACTTAGCAGTTTTCCTAAAGAAAGCTGAGCGGTGGGGTGGGTTTAGCATTATGGAAGGGTGGCAGCCCCCCTTGGAATTCGCCTGTCTGCTGCTCAGCTGAGAACTGGGAAAAAATGGGCTCACTAACACCAAAGGGAGTGGACAGAGCTTTGCATGCCTGTACTGGGATTGCAACATGGAGGAGAAGTATCAGGAGCCATTACATTATATTGGCTTGACCTTACTATCTGGGTTGTATTTTGTTCTGTGCATGTTATTCCCTGTCAATTTGCAAACAGGGTTGGGATAGAAAGCAAATAAGTCTTATTTGCAATGTTTACAAATAGTTTACATTCCAAAATATCTAAGTGACATACAAAGTAAGCATCAGCTCGAACATAATTAAATAGTAAAATACAAGGTTGCTGCAGTAGTGAATACTCTGCATATAATCCTAACCTTGGGAAGGTTTCTCTGAATGAATGTATTTTTTAAAAGATGTATTGATACCCCAGTATTGTTGGGGCACATTTGTATCCATGAGGAAGGGGGGAGTTCCATAAAGCTGGTACTCCCACACTAAAAGTGCTGTTCTGAGTGGTTGCAAGGTGAACTTCAGTAGATGTGGCACTTGTCACTGTAGTCACCTGGATATTCAGAAATACAAGGAATCAAACAAGTTCTTTAGAACCCAATTCCCAAGTTGTTCAGTGCAAAGCATTAAACTTTTCCATGTAGCGCATAGGCAGCAGCCCAGGCTGTGGGTTCTTCAGCACGTGTCGCATGCTGACTGTAAGCAGCCCCTGTCGACAGCTGAGGGGCCACATCCTGCACCTGCTGTAGCTTCTGGATCCAGCAGAAGAGGAGGCTTTCATAGTTCCCAGTGCTGGAACCACAGTGGTTGTCCTGGAATGGCTGTACTTGTTGGCATCAGCTGAAGCTCATAAAAGACACTCCTAGCCACTGAGGTCAAGGTACAAAGAGGGTTCTGGGATTAATCTCAGCCTAGCTCCTTCAAGAGGAGTTCAGCGTTACATAGAACAGACCCCTGACCTACCTGTCTGTAGGACCTTATGGCTTATGAAAGTAACTTACGTCATCTTCCAAGAGGTAACTTTAATTGTCCACAGGCATGCAAAAATTAAATTGAGATGCAAAGTGATATCAAAACAGAGGTTGTGCTAAAAAATAATTTTTTTTTAGCCTGTATTAAAACACCCAATAAATTCATGTGACATGTAACTTCCTGCTTCCCCAGCCCAGCTCTTCAGGGAAAGGTCATTGGTGTTTTCTGACAGGTAGTTGAAGAAAGTGACTTCTTAGAAGCTGAGTAGTTAATGTTGAATTTGAGTGCAAATGGTGTTTTTCATCTTCTGATTCCAAAATACATTCTGAGGCAGTGGCTGCCATGTTTCTGCTAGGAACACATTGCCTTTAAAAAACCTAACATAAATCCAGGGTGGAATCCAGTGGGTTAGCCCTTCACCTCAAGCTCCTGAATTCAGAGGCTTATGGTCATCTTGTGTAGGGTGACAGGATAGGTGGAGGTAGACTTTGTCTCTTTGTCCTCCCACCAACATTTTGGGGTTTTGGCTATCTGGCTAGGGCATTTCCAAGGGTGCAGGGAAGCCAGGGAGACATCAGGATAGTTTCCATGATTAGTTATCTACTGTAGGAGGTGAAAGGATGAAGAAACAGAAAGAGAGCGAGTCAGAAGGGGCCTCCCGGGCCATCTAGTCTGACCCCCGGCTCTGCTCATGACATGCCAACCATGTGGATGTCCAACCTATCCTTGAACACCCGCACTGATGGGGCCTCAACGACCTCCCATGGAAGCCCATTCCACACCCTCGGGGTCCTGGCTGTCAGGAAGTACTTCCTGACATCCAAATGGAACCTTGGCTCCCTGAGCTTTGCTCCATGGAGCACATCCTGCCTTCCTCTGCAGGGGAGAACAGGCCTCTACCCATCTCCGTGTGACATCCCCTCACATACCTGCATGTCGCCAACAACCTACAGGAAATGTCTGCGCTTGTTGGTAAAGCACTTTGGTTCTTTCATAACTTCAGGGCTAGATCTTTCAGCTTACCTGTGAACTTGGAGTAAGATTATACACCAAGTTGATCAGGTTGGTAGGTGTCATAAACCAGAGGAGAATCCCTTCAAGAGCAGGGGATGCAGGGGGATCAGAATTTGCATACAAAACACATGTGATGGGGCAAAAGGTGTGGAACAATGGGAGAGACTGGGGGCATTGAATGCATGATCTTAGACCAAAGTCAGAGGTGGAGACTTTCATCCTACTAACCATTAGGGGAACTATAACTTTATCGCAACCATAAAGAGAATTACCTGGCTACACATAAAGTTCGGCTTTCTGGCAATTGCTGGACTTTGGTCCAGAAGTGCTTCTTACCAAGAGGATTTCCAACTGCAGCTGGATTTTGCCCTGGAAATTCTATATTGTGGAGAAAAGTAATTTTGAACCTATTTCTGAATGAGGCTAAAATCTTGACAGAGTGGTAGCAGAAGGGAAAGTTCTCTTGCTGTTTTGCTTCCAAAGTCATTGATGAGACTTTGGCAATTGCATATTGCTATCTCTGCCTGAGAGCGAACTTGCATTAGAAGATAGAAACATGGAGGCATTCTGAAGCTTTATGCCTATGGTTACAGCACATGCTAATGGAAATGCAACAGCAGATTCTGCAGCTGTTCCTACTCAATGCCCTTTGGAAACAATGATCCTTCATCTTGGGTCATCATTTAGGGGTTTTTTTCCCTGTTTAGAAGTTACATTTACTGGTGTACCAGATGTTTCTGCTCCCATAACTTTTCATTAATAACAGGCAAGTAAATAAAAATGTTTACAAGGATGTTGATCACAGTTCTTATTTGGCTTAGCTGTTTCTCTAGTGCAGTTTGGCCTGCGAGGTTGAATTTGGCCACATGGTTCCCAGCACAATGAATGGGCATTGTTCTTGTTAACCCCGGATTCACCAAAAAGTGTTGCAAAGACTGCTGACCCCAAGCACGATTGAACTGGGGAAAGGTGGCTCTTTTCTCAACTATAATGCCAACAGTACAGAGAGTGTTATTTATTTATTTATTTATTTATTTATTTGAAAAATTTCTATGCCACCCCTTGCCAGCTAGCCTCGGGGCGGCTTACAGCAGGTCCATATAATACAAAATACAACATAAAATTGAAACACAAAAGGACCTACCGAATTCCAATTAAAAACTAAAATTGGCCCATCTCATAGTCCCAATTAAAACTAACAAAAACTAAAATTGTTAGTTTTCCTGCAAACCATTCCTTTAGGGTTGTCCCTTCTTTCCCTGGCTGGCATGTTCTGTCCTTGATTGGCAAGGTGTGGGTGCAGCATAGTGGTGATGGTTATGTGTGTTCGAGTGATCTCTGATTTAAGGTGACCCTATGAGTGAATCTCCTAAAAAACGCCATGTTCTTCACAGGCCTGTTGGACTCCCAAAGTGGGTATAGTTCCTACATTCTTGGATGACCAAAACAACTAAGAACAACTAAAACCAAAACAACTAAGATGCTGAGGGAAATGCTAAAGTGGAAAACCATAAATGTCACGTGAACAGCTGTGGTGAAGTACTGTTGATATCCCCAGCACTTCTTGGCATTTTCCCTTACATCTGATAATTGGTTTTTATTTTATTCAAACAGTGTTTTGGCAAAATCTTTCCCGTGTACCAGCAGATAATTATAAAAATAAACCGATGCAGATGCATGCATCGGGTAGCACCAAGTGTTAGAGCTATGTGGAAAAGAACCTTTAAAATGAATGGAACTTAAGTTAGGCCTGACTAAGGTAAGTCCCATCCATTGCATTTGATCTGCTCTGCAAAGGACTGACTTTGGATGCTGCTCATTATCTGTGTTGGCGTTAGATGATTTGCTAAAGGAAATATACCATCCTTTGAACAGTATTTGCAGTACTATATCTATTTGTTTAACTTCCCTTTAAGCAGGTGAAAAGCTCTGGAAAACATTGGGTCTTCAGTTTTACTTGAACAAAATGAGGACGCTCCAGGAAAGTCACGGTTCGGTTGTAGAGTTCTTGGTGTCTGTGTGATGTGCTGTTGGACCAAGTTTTTTGGAGAACTGCTAGTTATTAGTTTTATATGTTTGAAAAAGCTTCAGAAGTTGCTGCTGTTCTGTATTAGTTGCTTTTTGGAAACATGTTTTACTGGGTTGTTTACTGTTTTTATTTCTGTGTAGGCAGCGGATGCTTACGCAATGCTGAGTGGAAAAGATCCATACCTTGAAAGAAGTGCTGTTAGTCAGTAAATGTGTTGAGACTTGCCTGTGTTAATTGCAGGGTGGAGAACTGATTTTAAACCTGCTTTTCTGCAGCTTTGTTGTGCGGTGCCAAGACAGGGCTGCTCCCCAGTGAGAGGGAGTGCACGGGTCAGCCTCAGAGCACCTGCTTGCCTACAAAAGATCCCAGGTGCTGCCCCAGCACCCCCATTAACAGCAGTATCGGGGAGCCCTACAGCTGCTTGAGAACTGTGCAGTCAAGAGACAACCCTAGTAGTTCAGGCGGTCCAACAACAGAACTGTTGGAAGACAGCTTCATGTACTCCCTGCCTAGCTGTCGCTGCAGGGCTGTAATTCCGCCCTGGAATATAATGTGTGTGTGTCGGAAGAATGGCCAGGAGGTTATCAAGATTCATTCAGTAGTGGCGTAAACTGTACCAGTGCCCAAAGGCCAGGTTAGTTGTAGTGATGCCAAAGCCTTAAGGCCTTCAGCTCATTAGGATGAGCAAGAGAGATAAGGCTCTCTAGTTACCTTCTTCACGCCTTCCCTCGATAAAGGCTGCTTTTGCTGTGTGAACAAAACAGTTTGCTTCACTTGACGCAGCTTTGTGCCTTTCCAGTCTGGAGCCAGAGTGCTGCAGCCTGTGTGCTGACAGCTTCTGAAGCTGGGTGAGAGGAGCTTAAATAGGAGGAATTAGTGCATCCTTGACCTGGGTGATTTCAGAGGCCCAGAGAGCATCCCCTCACCTTTTCCAGGAACTGGTATGGCCGCTGAGAAGGGGCGTGTCTGCTTTACTTCCCTCGCTTATATTCTGCTTCCTTGTTTCACAATAAACTGTGTACCGTCTTTGACACAGGTGTTTTTGCTTCTTCCTAATTACCCTCCCATTGGAAGTGGGGTTCCTTGACTGGCCCTGGTGGGAAAACAGCATATTGCCATATTCCTGTGTGGAGCTCCTAAATTGGATCGATTGCTGAGCTATTCTAGTTTTCCTGTGAACGGGATGTTTCCATTTTGCATTTTAATTTATAACAGGAGAGGGAGTGCTCTTGAAAGCATTGGTGATGGCATATAAATATCAGCTGGATTTAATTTTTCTTGTCCCCCTGTGTGTGGGATGTTTGGTGGTCTCTTTCTGTGAAAACAGAACTTCAAATGCACATGATCGTATAAACATCCAACTCCGCTTTCCTGTGGCTAGAGAAGTATGTGAAACGCCCCTGTTGTTGCTGATGGATGTTTCCTTGAAACAGATTCCATCCACAAGAAGCCACCTCGTGCTGACTTTGGAAAGTTAATGTAAGGAAAATTATCTTTATTCACATGGCAGAGATAGGATACTTGTAAAACACACTTCTTGAGCTGGGCAATAAACAGAGAAAGTTTCCAGCCATTTGAGAAGCCATTTGAGAAGCTGGGCAAGAGCTGTGAGTCGTCCCCCCCCCCCCCCATGTAGCAGGAAAGGCCCGTTTTCTCTCATGAGGCTTTAATCTACCTGGAATGCTCTTCTCTTTTGCCAGATCATGGCTTGGAGTGAATGCAGGGTAAATGCCAATAAAAACCCGTTGTTTAGCTCTTTTCTGGGGCGTGCGGGGCTGTCTATTTTCTCCTGTGTTTCCTGCAAGAACTTTACTGGCATCTGGCTTACTTGCCCCTTTTCTCCACATGTAGCACAGAGTAGGCCCATGTTAGTGGGGTCCACTTATAAAGGAAGGATTCTAGCATTGCTGTGCCGGAAGCTGCCAAGCCAAGTGCTTGGAATTGAAGAGGGATGGGCAGCTTGCCTGCCTGTCGTGAGGCCGGGGCTCTCTTCCTAATTACTCACACAGATTTTATTTATTTATATTTATTTATTTATTTAGAAATTTATAGGCCGCCCCTTGCCACAAGCCTCAGGGTGGCTCACAATAACAAAAACATCAAATTCTAAAACATTAAAACTGGCCCATCTCCAGGTCCGAATTAAAACAACCACAATGTAATACATAGAATAAATAAATTAACATTTAAAATATTGCTTAAATAAAAAGGTCTTCGCCTGGCGCCGAAAAGCAAATAAAGACGGCGCCAGGCGAGCCTCTCTGGGGAGCGCATTCCATAAATTGGGCGCCACCGCAGAGAAAGCCCTCCTCCGGGTACTCACCCTCCTTATATCTTTCACGGAGGGTTCCCGGAGGAGAGCATCAGCAGCAGATCGTAAGGGGCGGGAGGGTATATATGGTCGCAGGCGCTCCTTTAGGTAACCGGGACCCAAGCCGTTAAGGGCTTTATAGGTAAGAACCAACACCTTGAATTGGGCCCGGACTTCAATGGGAAGCCAGTGAAGCTGACGGAGAACTGGGGTGATATGAGAACCACGCCCAGTCCCCGTCAGCATCCTGGCAGCTCTGTTCTGCACCAATTGAAGTATCCGGACCGTCTTCAAGGGTAGCCCCACGTAGAGCGCATTACAGTAGTCTAGCTGGGAAGTCACCAACGCATGAGTCACCGTCGCCAAGCAGTCAAGCTCCAGGAAGGGACGCAGCTGATGGATCAGCCGAAGCTGATGGAAGGCACTCCTCGCCACTGCTGACACTTGGGCTGTCAAGGTCAGCTCCGGGTCGAGGAGAACCCCCAAGCTGCGGACCCTGTCCTTCAGAGGGAGTGCAACCCCATTCAAGACTAGGATCAGGTCCCCCATTCCGAAGCCCGAGCCACCTACCAACAGGACCTCCGTCTTGTCAGGATTGAGCCTCAGTTTATTGGCCCCCATCCAGCCCATTACCTCGGCCAGGCACCGGTTCAGCACAGCCACCGCCTCACCTGGATCGGTGGAAAATGAGAGGTAGAGCTGGGTATCATCAGTGTACTGATGATTCCGCAGCCCACACCTCCTAATGACCTCTCCCAGCGGTTTCATGTAGATGTTAAACAGCATAGGGGACAAAATGGAACCCTGCGGAACTCCATGGCAGAGCTGCCATGGCGCAGGTCCATAGTCCCCCAGCACCACCTTCTGGAATCGGCCATTGATCTAGGAGCGGAACCACTGCAAAGCAGTGCCTCCAACTCCCAATCCCGCCAGCCTCTCCAGAAGGATACCATGGTCGATGGTATCGAAAGCCGCTGAGAGGTCCAGGAGAACCAACAGGGACGCACTCCCCCTGTCCCTCTCCCTGCACAGGTCATCATACAGGGCGACCAAGGCAGATTCAGTGCCAAAACCGGGTCTGAAACCGGACTGAAATGGGTCCAGATAATCAGTTTCATCCAAGAGTGCCTGGAGTTGTCCCGCCACCACCCGCTCCAGCACCTTACCCAAAAACGGGATGTTGGCCACCGGTCTATAATTGGCGACCACCTCTGGATCCAGGGAAGCCTTCTTGAGGACTGGCTGGACTACCGCCTCCTTTAAAGGGGCAGGCACCCGGCCGTCTCTCAAGGAGGCATTTACCACCTCCAAGATCCAGGGCACAATCCCGACCTTGACGCTCTTTAATAGCCAGGATGGGCACGGGTCCAGTAAACAGGTGGTTGAGCGTACCGATCCAAGCACCTTGTCCACATCATCAGGCCGCAAAAACTGAAAATCATCCATTAATGAGGGACAAGTACGCACGGTTGGTCCCTCCCCGAGAGAAACTGTGTCAAGGGTGGAGTCCAGCTCGTGACGAATCAGAGCAACTTTCTCCCTAAAATGCGTGGCGAAATCGTCACAGCGGGCTTTCGAGGGTGGCACTAGATCTTTATCAGGGCCAGGTTTTATCAGCCCCTGAACCACCCGAAAAATCTCCGCCGGACGGCATTGCGAGGAGGCAATGGACGCGGAGAAGAATCGCTTCTTCGCCGCCCTCACCGCCACAGCATAGGCTCGATAGTGTGCTCTAAGATGTGTTCGGTCAGACGCGTCACGTGATTTCCTCCACTTACGCTCTAGCCATCTCCCAACCCGCTTCATCGCCCGTAACTCTGGAGTGTACCAGGGAGACGATCGGGCTCTGCCTGGTTGGAGAGGGCGCTTAGGAGCGATCGTGTCGATGGCCCTGGTCATCTCCCCATTCCATATGTCAACCAGGGCCTCAACAGGAGCACCAGCCTTGTCAGCCGGAAAATCCCCCAGCGCCCTCAGGAATCCATCAGGATCCATCCGACTCCGGGGGCGGACCATCACAATGTGGTCCGCACCCTTACAGAGGGAGAAGCCACTCTCGAGCTCAAACCTCACGAGGAAGTGGTCTGACCATGACAAGGGCGTCAAACATAAATTCTTCACCCTCAGATCACCCTCTTCCTGACCCGTCAAGAAAACCAGATCCAGAGTGTGTCCACCTTCATGGGTTGGGCCAATGACATGTTGAGACAGCCCCATGGCTGTCATGGAAGCCATGAAGTCCTGAGCCGCCCCGGACAGGTCCGTCTCGGCATGGAGATTGAAGTCCCCCAGGACCAACATCCTGGGGGTCTTCAACACCAGGTCCGAGACGACTTCCGTCAGCTCAGGCAGGGAATCTGTCGGGCAGAAGGGTGCTCGGTACACCAACAGAATCCCCAATCTGTCTCGGTCGCCCAACACCAGGTAGAGGCACTCCAGCCCCGGCCTCGAAGGGACAGGAAGCCCCGTGAGGGAAAAAGCGGCCCGGTAGACTAAAGCGACCCCCCCTCCCCTCCCCTCTGGGCGTGGACGGTGCTGAACTAAGTACCCGGGCGGGCCTAATTCCGAGAGGGCAACATCCCCCCCCTCTCCCGCCCAGGTCTCGGTGATGCAGGCCAGGTTGGCCCTCTTATCCATGATCAAGTCATGGATGGTGTTGGCTTTATTGCGGACCGACCTGGCATTAAGTAACAGCACCGTCAATCCCGTGGGGCAGCTGACAAGACTTCCAGGTACCCGCCGGTTGGGGGAATAACTAGAAGAAGGAACAGGTGATAACCATCTGTCCCGCCTTCTCCTAGGCGGGACCGTTAAACCCCCACTGCAACCATAGCGACCATTCCCCATCACCACCCCAATGGTGGCGCCCACGCGCTCCCCAGGTAACATACTGACCTGACCTGAGATGGGCCCTTAAAAACAATTAAAAATTATAAAACTATAAAAAAATCCTTCGCCCTGGAAGGCCACACCATAGTCCAGGAGAGTCCGGATAAAAGGCCCAGCGTCAAAGCCCCTGGCCAGCCCAGCCCCCAAGCGGCCCCAACGGCCCAAACGGCGGCGACCGCCCTTGGGCCGTCGCCCTTCGGCTGCCGGCCCGAGGCCGCCGGCCCTGAGTGCGGCCGGCGCCTTATAGGCCCCGCGGCCTCCACCTCCGGTCCCGACTTCCGGCCCCGGCCTCGCCCCGCCCCGCCCTCCTCCAGATACAGGCAATAAAAGTTTAAAGCCTTTTATTCTAAACAACTTGAAAGGTACGCAGGCGATGGATAGTACAGGAGCCGTTAATGGTAGTCCTAAGCAACCCAGATGCCCCCTCTCTTCTGACCGTCTCAGATTTATGACATACTCCTCACCCTACACAAACGCCCCTCCCCACGAAGGTTAGACAAACTCCTCTCCCTCCTTCTTTGACTTTGCCTCTCTCCTAATTGGCTCAGGCGCCAGAGTCTTCTCAGCTGGGCATCCTCCATGGCAACGGGTTGCCCCACAGTCTGCTCAGCAATTTCTGCAGGCTGGACCAAAACTTCGTCGGAGTCGGTGGCGAGGGAGCCGTTTGTGCTGTGGGCACCAAGTAGAAGTCTTCTTGCTCTAAAGCCTGACTCTCACTGGGAGCTTCTCTCTCTTGTGTGTGCTAATGACTCCTCCGAGTCGTTAGTCATGACACTACTCAAATTATTTTTATATTTATTAATACTGAATTATTTATTTATGTATGTGAGCCTCCCCAAGGCTTCGGCGATGGGGCGGCATAGAAGTCTGCTAAATAAATAAATAAATAAATAAATACTCCCCCCTCCACGACTTCCCCTCCCCCGGCGGGGCAAAGAGTGTTTGCCACTGGGCTAGTGGGGAGAGCGAGCGTGAAAGTGCCTCCAGAGTAAGGGAGCATGTTTGTGGTCGCTTGGATCCCAACTGCGCTCTTCGGGGGGTCAGCCCTTGCAGTGCATGAGGTAGTGCAATCGCCCCCTGTGAAACCTGGAGCCAAGAATCTCCTTGACTTCAAATTCCTCTTCGCCATCCACTGGAGGCAGGGGAACCTGAGAGCAGAGGGGGTGAGGAAGGGGGCAGGGGAAAGGAGCGCCCGGTGAAAAACAGGATGGACTTTCATAGCGGCCGGCGAAGCGAAAAGCCACGAGATTGATTTGGGCAACGATCCTAAAGGGCCCTGCATGCTTGTGGGAAGGTACAGAAAGGAGGAGGAGTTCAGTAGACAGCCAAACACAGTCGCCTACACGGAGTGGAACCCCTGGCTGCCTGTGTCGGTCAGCAACCTCGTTGTAAGCAGCTTTGGCACGATTCAACTGTTCTGTGAGCAAAGACAGTACGGAAACCAAGTCATGCAGAAAATCTCCGGCAGCAGGAACGGAGGCAGCAGGAAGCGCGGAGAGAAACGCACGGGGGTGGCATCCCAGGTTGGCAAAGAAGCGAGTTTGCCGGGTAGAAGCATGCATGGAATTGTTGTAAGCAAATGCTGCCAAGGGAAGGAAAGCTGACCAATCATCTTGCCGGTAGTTTACGTAGCAACAGAGGTATTGCTCAAGGGTTGCATGCAAACGCTCTGTTTGGCCGTCTGTCTGAGGGTGATGCGCTGAAGAGAGGCGCAGCTCGACCTTGAGCAAGGACAGGAGTTCCCTCCAGAACCGGGAGGTGAACTGAGTGCCCCCGTCAGAAATTAATGCAAGGGGCCGCCCATGTAGTCTATAAATATGAGCTACAAAAAGAGAGGCCATGGTTTTGGCTGAGGGAAGTCCTGTACAAGGAATAAAGTGAGCCATTTTGGTGAATAAGTCTGTGACGACCAGTATGGTGGTAAAGCCTCCAGATGGGGGCAAATCCATGATGAAATCCAGAGAAACAGTATGCCAGGGGCCAGGAGGGGGTCCACAGAGGTTGTAGCAACCCTGAGGGTCTGCCCGGCTGACATTTGGCCCATTGACAAGTGGGGCATGAGAGAACATAAGACTTGACATCATAGTGTATGCAAGGCCACCAAAAGTCCCTGGTTACCATATGCAAAGTCTTATAAACTCCAAAATGACCCGCGGCGGGGGGGGGGGGAATCGTGGCATTGTTGCAACACTTGTTCTCTGAGTGGCAATGGAATGTACGCAGCTTGGTTATATAACAATAAACCATTCTCAAAGTTGTAAACAGAAGGTAGAGTACCTGCCTCCCTTTCTCCCCTCTTGACCCGGACAAAGGGGTCAACCTGTTGGCCTGGAGAAGGTCCGCCTGCCAAGAGGTTGAAGCAGTGACGGATGCAAGCATTTCAGGCTGTAAGATAGGGGCAGGCTCAGTGTGCACTTCATTGCCCTCAAAGTACTCAGGTTTCCTGGACAGTGCATTTGCTAGGAGGTTCTTTGATGGTGGAATATACTCTATGTGGAAATGAAAACATGCGAAGAACTACGCCCAATGTGCTTGTCTTTGGTTGAGGATGTTAGCTGAGGCAAAATGGACCAAGTTCTTAAGAGGACTAGGTGAGAGGCCCCTTCTAACAAATGTCTCCATTCCTCCATTTTATTGCCAACAATTCCTTCTCCCAAATAGTGTAGTTCTGTTCTGAACTTGTGAGTTTGCAGGAGTAAAATGCCACAGGCCTGAGGTCACTGCTGTACCCTCCTCCTCGTTGCAAAAGAACCGCCCCTATAGCTCTGTCAAAAGCGTCGGTTTGCAGCACAAAAGGAACAGACGTATCGGGGTGGATTAGATGGTTTTCTGAAGCAGAATGGTGTTTTAAGGCGGCAAAAGCCTCCGTTGCCTCAGGAGGCCAATTCAGTTGCCGTCTCTTCTCTTTCAAAAGGTCTGTCAAAGGGGCCATCAAACAAGAGAAGTGAGGTATAAACCGGCGATAAAAGTTAGCAAAACCCAAACACTTTTGCAGCTCCCTCTTTGTGCAAGGCAGTTGCCAAGACAGTACAGCACACACTTTCTCGGGATCCATCTGTAATCCATTCCAAGAAATTCGATACCTGAGATACATCAGGGAAGTAGTATGAAATTCACATTTTTCCAGCTTCTCAGAGAGGTGATTCTCTCATATGCACTGGAGAACTGCCCACACGTGGCGCACATGGGACTCTGAGTCACTGGAGAAAATCAACAGATCATCCAAGTACGCAATCAAGAAGTCATCCAAAAAGTTGTGAAAAACTTTTTATCAACTGCGTAAATGCTGTGCCTGCGCCCGCAAGCCCAAAAGCAAAACAGTAAATTCATACGTGCCAAAACAGGATGCAAATGCTGTCAAAGGTTCGAATCTAGGGTGGATGTGGAGTAAATTGTAGACGTTTCGGATATCCAACTTAGTAAAAATGGTTGCGTGGCCCAGACATTCCAAAATCTCAGAGATTCAAAGGTATGGAATGTATATTGGGGATGGCAAGAGAGAAGGAGAAAGATACAAACAATTGAATGCAGAATTCCAGAGAACAGCTAGAAGAGATAAGAATGCCTTCCTAAATGAACAGTGCAAAGAAATAGAAGAAAACAATATTCTTGGCAGAACCTTTACGCAACAGTAAAACAGAGACCTCTCTAAGCAACACGGTTCACCCCCAGCAAGCACAGTAAGAAGGAGCACTAATTCTCCCATCAGAAACAGCTGTGCAGCAACGGACCCCCCCCCCCATTAGTCCGCACTTGTGCTCCAAGCAGCCTCAGAGACACTGATGCAACAGCAGACACAGGCCCAGAGAACAGCCCCCCCCCCCAGTTTCCAAAAAAGATGGAGATGTCAGCAATGCAAAACTTTCCTCGAGCGCAGAAGCTGCCCACATGGACCAAGTGGGCCAGAGTCCTCACAACCATCCTCCAAGATGTCAATCCAGCATCAGGCCGAACTCTTACCTTCTGTGCAGGCTGCCCTTGCCCTTTCTTCATAACTTCGTAACTTGCTGAAAAACAGAAGGCAAATACCTCGTTCTGTTCAAGCATTCCACTCAAGTTCAGGATGCCATTTAGACAAAATTTAACATACCCCCAATAAGCTGGGAAGAAATTTATCAATTTGCCATGCATTAACATTTTATATCCTATATAAAATCAAGTTAAGTCTTGGATTTTAAAAGGGTTCCAGAAGGGAAGAGACTGAAGGAGAATAATCAGCAAATTCCATAAACAAACTCTTGGCAAACTGAAAAAAATGGACCACCCCATTCCAAAACCATGTTTAATGTCCTGTGCGAAATACCAGGCCCAGCCTTGCCAGGAGTCCGGAGAGAGCGATTCCGCGGGCATCCCTTCTTCCCAAGGATACAGACGCACCTTTGTTGGATTCCTCAAGAGCCACCTTGACTAGAGCCAGGATTCCAACATTGTCACCGATCCGTGCGTAGTACGAACAGTCATGGCCGAGGCCATCCACCAGAGTGACATCTGCGCCGTTCCTGAGCAAAACTTCCACGGCATCCTTGCAGCCATATTCACAGCCTAGCATCAGAGCAGTTCTGAATGTCGGGGAGGGGAATCAGAGGTCCACATTAGGGATCTGAGGCAGAGAAAGCACCTGCAAGGGCTCTGTGCGACAAGCACCTCTGCTGTTTTATTGCGTGGGTCCTCAAACTACGGCCGGCGGGCCCGATCCGGCCTGCCATGCTGATTCTTCCAGGCCGCCTCAGAGCTTTTGGACTCGCTTGGAGAAAACGATCTCCAAGTGAGACCAAAACCTCTGGGCCAGCACAGGCGGACTCAGTGGGAGATGGCCGTGATTGCGGTTGCGCTGGGGGCGGGGAGGGGTATGGCTGCGATCGTGCCCGCCTTCCCTGCATGATTGTGCTGGTGGGGCGGGGAATGGCTGCGATCACAGTTGTGCTCGTGCAGGGAAGACGGGCGTGATTGTGGCCATGCTAGGTGGGGAGGAGATGGCCGTGATCATGCAGGGAGCGGGAGATGGCCGGGATCATGCCCACTTTCCCTGCACAAGCATGACTGCAATCACACCCGCCTTCCCTGCACAAGCGCGATCACATCCATCCCCCACCCCCACCCCCCGCGAGCACGATCACGGACATCGTAACTATGTCCCTTGAATATGGACATGCTCTTCCCCACCACATCTTGGGCTTCTGCTGCAGCCCAAACAATTGGAGCAAATATTTTTTAAAATTTTTATTAATTATTTTTTTAAAATTTTAATTAATTTTAATTTCAATTAATTTTTGAATTATTTTAATTTCAATTACTCCTTCATGGATCAGTGCCTTGTCGTGGCAAAGAGGCTTGCATAGCTCAATGAAGCCATGAGCTGTGCCGTGCAGGGCCACTCAAGACGGACAGGTCATAGCAGAGAGCTCTGACAAAACATGATCCACCGGAGAAGGAAATGGCAACCCACTTCAGTATCTTTGCCGTGAAAATCCCATGGACAGTACCAAAAGGCAAAAAGATAGGACGCTGGGAGATGAGCCCCTCAGGTCAGAAGGTGTCCAATGTGCTACTGGGGAAGAACAGAGGGCTAGTACTAGTAGTGCCGGAAAGAATGAAGCGACTGGGTCAAAGCCGAAAGGACACCCAGTTGCTGATGTATCTGGTGGTGAAAGGAGAGTCCGATGCTGCAAAGATCTATACTCCATAGGAACCTGGAATGTAAGATCTATGAATGAAGGCAGTCTTGACGTGGTCAAACATGAGATGACAAGATTGAACATCGACATCTTAGGAATCAGCGAACTAAAATGGACAGGAATGGGTGAATTTAATTCAGATGACAATCGGGTATACTATTGTGGGCAAGAATCCCTCAGAAGAAATGGAGTAGCCTTCATAGTCAATAAAAGAGTTAAGAAAAGCAGGACTGGGATACAATCTCCAAAATGACAGAATGATCTCAGTTCGAATCCAAGGCAAACCATTCAACATCACAGTAGTCCAAGTCTATGCCCCAACCACTGATGCTGAAGAGGCTGAAGTTGACCGGTTCTATGAAGGCCTACAACACCTTCTAGAATTAACACCCAAACATGTCCTCATCATCATGGGGGATTGGAATGCTAAAGCAGGAAGCCAAAAGATAACGGGAATAACAGGCAAGTTTGGCCTTGGAGTACAAAATGAAGCAGGGCACAGGCTGGTAGAATTTTGTCAAGAGAATACGATGGTCATAGCAAACACTCTTTTCCAACAACCCAAGAGACGACTCTACACATGGACATCACCAGACGGTCAACACAGAAATCAGACTGACTATGTGCTCTGCAGCCAAAGATGGAGAAGCTCTATACAGCCAGTAAAAACTAGACCAGGAGCTGACTGTGGCTCAGATCATGAGCTTCTTGTTGCAAAATTTAGGCTTAAATTGAAGAAAGTAGGGAAAAGCACTGGGCCACTCAGGTATGACCTAAATCATATCCCTGATGAATATACGGTAGAGGTGACAAATAGATTTAAGGAATTAGATCTGATAGACAGAGTGCCTGAAGAACTGTGGACGGAGGTTCGCAACATTGTACAGGAGACAGCAACTAAAACCATCCTGAAGAAAAAGAAATGCAAGAAAGCAAAATGGCTGTCTGAGGAAGCTTTACTAATAGCTGAGGAAAGAAGAGAAGCGAAAGGCAAGGGAGAAAGAGAAAGATACACCCAATTGAATGCAGAATTCCAGAGAATAGCTAGAATGCCTTCTTAAATGAACAGTGCAAAGAAACAGAAGAAAAAAATACAATAGGGAGGACCAGAGATCTCTTCAAGAAAATTGGAGATATGAAAGGAAGTTTCACCCAATGATGGGCATGATAAAGGACCAAAATGGCAGGGACCTAACAAAGGCAGAAGAGATTAAGAAGAGATGGCAAGATTACACAGAAGAACTATACAAGAAAGAGCTTAACATCCTGATAACCACGATGGGGTGGTCACTGACCTCGAGCCAGACATCCTGGAATGTGAAGTGAAATGGGCCGTAGGAAGTCTGAGCAACAACAAAGCTAGTGGAGGTGACAGCATTCCAGCTGAGCTATTCAAAATCTTAAAATATGTTGCAGTAAAAGTGCTACACTCAGAAATGCCAGCAAATTTGGAAATCTCAACAGTGGCCACAGAATTGGAAAAGGTCAGTTTACATTCCAGTTCCAAAGAAGTGTAATGCCCAAGAATGTTCAAACTACCACACCATTGCACTCATTCCACATGCTGGCAAAGTGATGCTCAAAATCCTACAAGCTAGGCTCCAGCCGTACTACCAGAAGTACAGGCAGGATTTCAAAGAGGGAGAGGAACTAGAGATCAAATTGCCAACATACACTGGATCATGGAGAAAGCTAGGGAGTTCCAGAAAAACATGTACTTCTGCTTCATTGACTATGATAAAGCCTTTGATTGTGTGGATCACAACAAATCGTGGCAAGTTCTTAAAGAGATGGGAGTACCAGACCATCTTAAATTTGTCTCTTGAGAAACCTATATGTGGGTCAAGAACCAGCAGTGAGAACTGGACATAGAACCACTGATTGATTCAAAATTGAGAAAGGAGTTCGGCAAGGCTGTATACTGTCACCCTGCCTATTTAACTTATATGCAGAGAAAGGCAGGGTACATGAATCACTAGCTGGAATCATGATTGCTGGGAGAAATATCAACAACCTCAGATATGCAGATGATACCACTCTCATGGCAGAAAGTGAAGAGGAACTAAAGAGCCTCTTGATGCAGGTGAAGGAGGAGAGTACAAAAGTTGGCTTGAAACTCAACATTAATTGGTTTTCCCAATTGCAATGTATTGCTGTGAAAGCTGGACCATAAGGAAGGCTGAGCGCCGAAGGATTGAGGTGGTGCTGGAGGAGACTCCTGCGAGTCCCTTGGACCGCAAGGTGATCAAACCGGTCAGTCCTAGAGCAGATCAACCCTGACTGCTCTTTAGAAGGCCAGATCCTGAAGATGAAACTCAAATACTTTGGCCAGCTAATGAGAAGGAAGGACTCCCTGGAGAAGAGCCCAATGCTGGGAACAATAGATGGCAAAAGAAGGAGGGGACGGCAGAGAATGAGGTGGCTGGATGGAGGCACTGAAGCAGTTGGTGCGAGCTTAAGTGGACTCCGGGAGATGGTGGAGGACAGGAAGGCCTGGAGGAATGTTGTCCATGGAGTCGGAATGGGTTGGACACGACTTTGCGACTAACAACAACAACAATCAAATTTAGATGGCGGAAATGATAGAAACTCTAGGTTCGTCTGAATTTTTCCGGGGAACAATTAGGGGCGTGGCCAAAGTGGGTGATGAGGATGGACAAATGAAACCTTTTTTCAGATTTGGTAGAAATGAATTCTTTGAGTACTTGCAGCTCCTTGGGAGACATGGGCCGCAGTCTGCCAACAGGGAGGGTGGCCCCTGAATGTAAGTGGATTTCCAAGCGTGGTGGGGAGGCAGCTTGTCAGCCTCTTGGGGATCAAACACATCCCAGAAGTCTTGATACTGAGGAGGCAGAGTGGTGCGGGATGTTGGGGGAGAGTTTGGGGATGGCTGCGTGGAAGAGCCCACGCAATGGAGGGTGCAAAGCTCGGAGTTAAATTGTATTTGCCCAGAGTCCCACACTATTTGAGGTTCATGCTTAACTAACCAGTCCATGCCTAGTACCAGGTATTGCAAATCTTTTACTAACAAGAACACAGCCTGTTCGCAATGCTTACCAATCTGCAGGGAAGACTGGCGTGACGAAGGACCCCCCTGCAGCGGCTGCCTCTGAATTGAATCCACTTGGAGGGGAGATGGCAGCAATGGCGTTGGAAAGGAGTGCTTGTCAGCAAAATTCTCATCCATAAACGAAGCAGTGGCGCCGCTGTCAGTCAAGGCTGTGGCCCGTATTTCAGGCAGAGGAGGTGCCTGCAAAGTAATGTCAATCGGCAGGTGTCGAGCTGAAGGAGGCCCTCTCGGGGCTGGGCACCAGTGGGGTTCTGGCATGGGTCCCAGCGTCACGGTGCTCAACGACGCTGGGACTGGAAGTTTCCCACCCGCTTATTCCATGAGCAGGAGCGAGCCAGGTGCCCTCCTTGTCCACAAGCAAAGCACAGTCCAGTAGCACGGTGGTAATCAATCTCCCCTCTTGGAGCGCAGGGCCTGGCCGCCCCCAGCTGCATGGGCTCAGGCTCAGGCCCAGGCTGGGCTGTCGCCTCGGCAACACAGTAATCAGGTGAAGACTGGCGAGGCCTGGCCTCCGTCCACGGAAACCATCTCTCTCCACATGGCAATGGGCCAGAGCAGCCCTCCCGCCTTTCTTTTGCCTGCTCAGCGAGCCGTGCGTCAATTTGAATTGCCACAAGCATCAATTTTTGTAAGCTTTCTGGGGGGGGGGGATTGGGCCAATACATCCAAAATCTCCCCCCTAAGACCCTCTCGATATTGTACCATCAAGACTTCCTCATTCCATTCCAGGTCATTCATCGAAAGTTAAAATTGAGTCATGTAATCAGCAGCTGAACCCGCTCCCTGCCGCAGGCATTTAACTTCATGGGCGGCCATTTCCTTGCTTGCCCCCACGCCTAGAAAGAGCCCCAAGGCATTCAGAAAAGCTGCTGCACTGTTCAAAATGGGGTCTTGAGCCACCAGTCTTGCAGTTGCCCACTGAGCAGCCTCCCCAGAGAGCTGATTGACTAAGAAGCCTACCTTAGTCTTCTCATCGGTGAAATCATTTTGGCGAAGATGCATATATAGTTCACATTGCGCCCTGAAAGCTGTAAATCCTTCTCTCTTTCTATCATACTTGGGAGGCAGCTGTACTGGGCATCGTTTCAACTTTATCTCCGAAGCCTGGTGGGGGCCGCCACAGCTGTAGACACCGCTGCTTGGAGTGAAGCAACTTCAGCACGCAAACAATTAATCTCATCGTTTGCTTCAGTTTCAGCCCTCAAAAGGACGTTCTCATCTTGTAGAGCTTTGATCTCCGGGGGCGCAGCCTGAGCTGTGGGATCCATCCCTGAGCTGCTCCAATAAAACCTTCACCGGGCCATGTGAGTTATGACACTCTTGTGGATGGTGGAGCGTCGAGGAGGAAGCGGGGCAAGCCGTCAGGAGGCCGGGGCACTCTTCCTAATTACTCACACAGATTTAGGCAATAAAAGTATAAAGCCTTTTATTCTAAACAACTTCAAAGATACGCAGGCAATTGATAGTACAGGAGCCATTAATGGTAGTCCTAAGCAACACAGTCGTTAGGCACGACACTGCCACAAGCATTTCTGCCTAGCCCTTTTTGTGGTACCACTGGATTTCCCACAGCAGCAAAAAGATTAGCAGTTCACTGCTGAAATTCATTGGTGCAGCCACAAAAGGGGCAACCTCCACTTGAAAACAGGGCTGTGTGTAGCACACACCTTGTAAAGTGAGCATTCCCGATTTTTCCTGCAAAGTTGCTTGCAGTGTAGCTGCTCCGGGGAGGCCCCCGTCACCCCTGGGGGGCGTGCAGTGGGCCACCCCTTCTGTGAAAGTTGGAATTGAGGGCCTTGCGGGTCTGTTAGGACCATTCTGTGGCTCAGTGCTGCTGATCTCATTGGGCCAGTTGCCTGGAAAGGATTTCCTGTTTTTGTGGTCAGTGTTGGTTTCTGGTATCTGGGTTTCCATACAAGCTACTTATCTGCACAAATGGGAAGAACACACCATGTAATGAATACACAAACATTCCAGAGTGAAAACCCACATGCACTCCCCCCCCCCCCCGCTTACAAGATTATGAACAGAGGGTGGTGCTATCCCTGTACATTTGTGGTGCACAAAGAAATATGCCTGGATTGAGGACTGATTGGCTGTTTCTGCCAGGCATCCTCCGTTTTGCACCACTCTGAGTGTGTATGCCATCTACTCAGCCTCTGTTTCGGGCAGATGTCGTGAAGGTTGGAGTGTCGTTGAAAATCTGTGCTACCATATTCTGTTGAGAAACCTGCAGCTCTGCGTTGAGACTAACAATCCTACAAGGCTGAACCAGCAAAAACAGTGCAAAGGGATAGGAAAATCACACATTCCGCATGCACTACCTCAGACAAAAACTGCAGGAAAAAGGGAGTTGGATGATTCTTTAATGTGTTTGAGTGCAACTTTCGCGGAAAATGTGGCTCTGTCCTCAGTCATCAGTAGAAAGGTGGAGGTTTGTGTCCAAGACTCTGTTGTTCTCCCTTTGTAGCCAGGAGCTTTTGCCTGCCATTATATGGGACAATTTAGAGAGAGAAGTGTTTTAAAAATACATTTCCACAAATGGTCCAGTCTCCAAAACCACCAGCAACTAAGCACTTTGAAAAGCCTGGAGACGTTCCTGCGAATCTCAGTGAATTTCTCATCTTGAAACAAAATCAGGTACTTTTCAGTGCTGCTAATTTCTGTTTTCTGACAATGTGGAATGTTTTTAAAAGGGTGTGTGCACTGCTATTAAACTCTAAAATTTCACAATATCTGCCTGTTCCATTCCCACTGCAATGCTCCCTTTCTGTTTTCTCCCCTTCTTCCTTCCCAAGCAGTAGGCTGCGAGGGAGGGGAGAGCCTGCCCTGGCTAGAGGTCTGAATTGGTTCCATGCTTTTCAAACTTTTCTGAGGATCATATTCAGAGAAGTTGGTTCTCCTACAACTTCCCTGGGGTACCTGTGGGGGACCGAGGGGGAAATATGGTGGAACAGCCTGTGAGCTTGGTCATCTCAGGCAGAGGATATCTCAGGCAGAGACCAAAAGCAGAGGGTAACCATTAGTGGGGAATCATCGGGATGGTGGCCAGTGACAAGCGGGGTCCCCCAGGGCTCAGTCCTGGGGCAGATCCTATTTTATCTTTTCATCAATGACACAGAAGAAGGGTGAACCATCTGCTGATCAAATTTGCAGACAATACTAAAACTGGGGCAGTGGCCACAACTGAGGAGCAGGTATTCCAGATCCAAAAAGATCTGGGCAGACTATGGAAGTGGGCAGGAGGCAACAGGGTGGCGTCAATGTGGATAAGTGCAAGGTCTTGCACTTGGGGCATAGGAATAGCTGTCATAAGTACAGGTTAGGTGACAAGTGGCTGGAGAGCAGCACTTGTGAAAGGGACCTTGGGGTGCTGGTTGACTGCAGGCTGAACATGAGCCAGCTGTGTCATGTGGTGGCCAAGAGGGCGAACACCACCCTTGGTTGCATAGCCAGAAGTGTGGCTTCTAGATCGAGAGAGGTATTACTACCACTCTATGTGACTCTGGTGTGCCCGCAACTGGAGTATTGTGCTCAGTTTTGGGCCCCTCATTACAGGAAGGATATAGCCAGATTAGAGTCAGTGCAGCATAGAGCCACAAGGTTGGTGGCTGGTTTGCAGGGGATGGGGTATGAGGCGAGACTGAGGGAACTAGATCTCTTCAGCCTGGAGAAGAGGAGACTCAGAGAGGATCTGTTGGCAACATGCAGGTATGTGAGGGGGTGTCACACGGAGGTGGGCAGAGACCTGTTCTCCCCTGCAGAGGAAGGCAGGATACACTATAACGGAGCAAAGCTCAGGGAGCCAAGGTTCCATTCAGATGCCAGGAAGCACTTCCTTAGGACCCTGAGGGTGTGGAATGGACTTCCACAGGAGATCGTTGAGGCCCCATCAGGACATGCACATGGGGGGCATGTCGTGAGCGGAGCTGGCTGGTGCCGGAGGTCAGACTAGATGGCCCGGGTGGCCCCTTCTGACTCAAGCTGTTTCTATGTTTCTATCTCTTTGCAACCTCTGAGTTTCTCAGGCAACCCACATCCCACGGTGGTTTATTGCCAGGGTCAGGTCACATGATGTACAAACCCATCCACTGAGCACTAATTGCCTTTTCCCCTTGATATGAGTCATTAATTGCAGGAGTGATCATCTTACTGTGAAAAGTGATGATGGTTAAGTACAGTGGTACCTTGGCTCACGAACGTAATCCATTCCATGACTTTGGTCACGACCCACATTGGTTGTGAGCGAAGTCAAATTTCCCCATAAGTTCAATGTAAATAAGGTTAATCCATTCTGTAACTATTTTTTTTTTAATCACAAAAATGTGAAGCAAAGTGACAAAGAACAACAAAGATTGTGGCCCTCTTCCCCCCCCCCCCCAGCACAACCGTGCTTGCACCCGTGTTCCCTACATGAGTGCAACTGTGATCACGGCCATAGACGGGCGCGATTGTGGTCACACTCAGGCAGGGAAGACTATCGCGATCATCACCTGATGCAGAGTTTGTGACCTGAGGCAATTTTTTTCTGAAATTTCTGTTCGCGACCCAATTTGGCCATGAACTGAGGCGTTTGTACCACTGTACTGCAAAGTATTTGTTGTCATTTTTCTCAGGTTGAGAGTAGATACTATAGATAGTTATCCTTTGCTCATGCCTAGTGTGGTATAACTTGTCATGTCTATGGAATGAAGGAAAAAATTGGTCACGTATAGTGCCAGCCTTGGGTGCTTTGGTAGTTGAGGCACTACAAAAATCTACATCCTAGAAGACTAACCTATTAATAGTCTTTATTGCTGGTAGCACCAGGTCCTCCTCATTTTGCAGCAATAGTGTGCCCTTTCCGGTGTCTTTGGTAATACTAGAGCACCTGCCTCATCTCACTTACTAATCTGCCCTCTTGGACACAATGCATGCAATTGATTGCTCTTGTTTATTTATATTCTCTCTTTGCTGCCTTTCACTGAAGTCTCCCAAAAGTATGGAACAACAATGGTAAACAATGAAACCAAGGATAACATCAAAATTAACAATGTAAACTGAAAAAGCACTTTCCACTGTTGCTGTTACAAGTGTCAGCCAAATAATAAACAAATAACATTAAAATAACCTCTGGTTTCAAAACAACTTTAGGAACAGTCAATTCTCTAAACACCATTGGAAGTATTTTTCATATTATCACTTAAAAATAAGCCTGGAGTTCTGGCTTAACAAGCCACACTGTTGGAAAGAAGTTGCCAGTACCTCCTTAGAGCAAAACAGTTCTCGGTGTCAGGCAAAAGCTGTTGGACTAAGGTAGGAGTGTTGTTTGGAAGATAATTTTCCGCCGGACAGTTTGGGCAGACCTTTGCAACAGTAACCCTGAACTTTGGAGTTTATAATTTCGTATACTACACATATACTGAAGCTGTCTGGGTGGTTTACAACAATCCATTAAAATACATTATTGTGTATACAGTGGCATCAGTTTCAGGATTTTCCATGCTTGCAAAGTGTTGCGTGTGAAAGACTTGTCCATTTATCTGTGAAGCACTTTCTGCCGTCTTCTGGCTAGAAGTCCCCTTGGTTCCTTAGGAATCTTTTTTAAGTGAAATACCTGACATTTATTCCCTTGGATTCAAAAACCTGCAGAGCTTGAAGAGGGCTCAGGGTTAATGGGTCAGTCTGCTAGAGAGAGTGCTATTGCCATACAGTCCAGCAGTTCCCAGTGAGCCGATTTTATTCCAGGTCCTTGAAATTGGATGAAGTTCAGCCTGCACATGCAGCCAGAAGGAATTAAGATCTGTCATAGCAACTTTGGTGAACAAATGCATTTTGGATATCCTTGGGAGTTTGTTTATTTCTTGAAGAGAAGCAGTTGAATTGTGGCGGTGTTGTGTTGCTCCAGTCCATGTGACATTCTTCTAATTCTCACAGTCTCTTCCCTGCTTGAATGCTGTTTTCACACGTGAAATGTCTGTTGGGCTGCAGGTGGCTTTCTGGAATCTATGCTTCTAAGGAAAATCCCACCCTGATAGTAGTTTAGGGAAGTCCCTTTGAAGCATCAACAGAAGAGTGACACTGGGAAGTGGATGCATTTCTGCCTTCCAGGAAGTTTGGCCTATTGTGGGAAAGTGCGCCTTGTGTCCGGAGTGTTTCAATTATGGGTCCTCAAACTATGGCCTGTGTGCCGAATCCGGCCTGCCATGCCCATTTATCCGGCCTGGCTGAGAGGTTTTGGACTCGCTATGCCCGCCACCGCCCACCTTGCCACGCGCACAGGCGGCAGCTTGTCCACGTGGGGATCATTTTGGACTCGCTTGGAGAAAATGATCTGAGTGAGCAAGGCACTGCCTTGCATGCCCACCCTGGCCTCGCCTCGCCTCGCCTCGCCTCGCCTCGCCTCGCCTCGCCTCGCCTCGCCTCGCCTCACCTCCCCTCCCTCGTGCCTGCCTTTGCCTTGCGTCGCTGTGCTCACGTGCGCCTCCCGCCCCGCCCTGGCCCATGTGCACCGCCAGCACCGCCTTACTGGCCTGTGCGCACTGCTGGCACCTCTCAACTGGCCCCCGTTGAAAAAAGTTTGCGGACCCCTGGTTAGATCCTTGCTGGGAAGGTGGCTGAGAGAACAAGTGGGCTGAGGCCACCAGGTGGCCTGAGGGACAGCAGGGACTCCCACTGCCAGAGCCAAGACAGCAGCTCGTTGCTTCCCCAGTGTGCGTTTTCACTCAGCAGGACATGATGCTGACACTTGCTCTCCGGCTGGTACCCAGGCCAGAGCCAGTGTCAGCGGAGCCTGGCATGCCAAGCTTGAGACATTCCATCGGAGACTAGTTCTCTCTTGAGTACCCCGCAGTCTCCAAGGAAATTTTTTTAGGGATGATGTCTCCAGGCCACTGGTGGGGCCACCAAAGAGGCCTTCCCAGCTTTGGAACTCCGAACTGTGCCAGATTGGGAGCAGAGCAAGGCCTTATTTAGGCAAGCATTTTGTGGCCTGGTGAGCAAGGGGCTTCTTCTATTTTTAAATGTTCACTGTTACTACTGATGACTCTCTTGAAGGTGTGTGTGGGAGCTACAATTAGCCCCCGAAATGAACACGCATTCTTCAATAGTCCACCCTTCTGTCTCTTCAAAGGCCTGAACTACTATCTGGAATTTCACGTGAAGGGTTATCTTAGCAAATTATCTATTCAGTTCCTGCCAGAATTCTCAATAATCTGAAAAGGCCTAGCGTATTTTGCGGAGTCTATTTGGATCATTTGTTCTGGAAATGTCAAATCTGATGTTGTCCAAATGGGCTAAGATGGCATTTGAAGGAACATGTCTTGCTTAAACTGCAGATTGGGGAAGGGACCGGCATCTATAAGCGCTGCCAATCATCATGTTATGTCTTTACCGTTTTGACAGGCCTCCATGGGGCTTCTCAACTAGCACACGAGGAGACAGCCTGGCAGCAAGTGTAAATTAAAACCTCCTTGCTTTCGGAATGGCGTTTGCGCTTGTAAAAGGAGATTTATTTTTATTTTTTTTAAAACCGAAGGCACGCGTGTTTTCTAAATTAACATTGGAGATGCTTCTGTCAAAATAGACGCCTACATTCCTCTTGCAGTGCTGCTGGGACTGCTTGATGCGCATCACGCCAGCGGTGTGAAGGTGTCCGGACCACGTACAGCTCCCGCCGTCATCTTGAGCGCGCCACTTCACAGCCGCCTCAAGGCACGGTGCAGCATGTGTCCGCCTCAAGCTCATTGGGCACAGTGTATTGATGCCAAGGAGGCTCCTTGCTGGGAGCTGCTGCCCACGTGCGGCAAGAGCGGTTCGTGCACTTTTGCTTTGCTGGCCAGCAGCAACCCTAACGTATTACTCACCGGTTGAGCATGCACCAAATGTATTATTAGCCGTTTCTTTTGATCACTCAGCTATCAAGTACCAGGCAAGTCAAAAAATAGCTCTGGACTGGTGTGAGACTGTCTGCATATTGTTTACAGGTTATTTTGGAGCAGGGCAATATTTACTGTGTCTGAGTCGCCACGGCTGTAGTCACTGTCCAAGCACAGACGCAGCAAAAACACAGCCATGCCGATGTAGGGCTCCCTTCTTGGACGCCAGGCAGGGGCAGCCGAAGCCGCCGGCCCCCAGGCTGCGTTCGCCATGTGGGGCCAGGGCTGGCCGGGGAAGCTGTTCCATCTCCAGTAGTTATGAAGTCTGAGGAGGAACCTGACGATGAACCTGAAGGAAGCCTGACTGCAGATCCCAGCTAAGAGACAGATGGCCATGATGCATGCAGGAGGGCCACCACATTACAGGTTTCAGAGAGCCGCTTCTGCAGCCTCCAGCGTCTCTCCTTGTCGTTGAATGTTGGGTACTTCATTCGCTCCTGGCAGCAGGGACTCGGGAAGTCTAGGATGAGTTGCTGGTTCTCCTGTGCTCTTAAAAATGCAGTAGGTACCATGGACAATGTCCTGAATGGGGTAGCCCAGCCGGGCAAGCTTTGGACAGAGCAACTTTAAGCTTTGCCCCAGTGGCATTGTGCCTTCGGTGTGCATTGCAGCTGCTTTAGGTTCATGTGCAGCTGCTTTGCATTGCAAATGATTGGAGGAATTTGCAAAATAGACACACTTGGTGCAGAAAGTGTGCAGATTTCTGTTCCAAAATATTTACTGGACATTTCATGTTTGAAATAATTTTCACTGTAATCTGAACATGTTAAAGATGGCAGACTCTCTGTTTGCAGTCCTCCAAGACCTAGTTTTGAAAGACGATTTGATTCCAGCCTGCTGCTGTGTGACTGTAAAATAGATAACTTGAGATGGCAACCTTTTGCAAAACCATTGTTTTTGGACTAGGTACTTGGGAGTACTTACTATCTCTTATATTTTTGAAGAAAAGAAGCATTCACTGCCTGAGGCTTAAAATGTCAAGGGCATTTAGGGAAGGAGGTCAAACTATTTTTCCTCTGGGTAATATAGGGGTCTTTTCTTGGAAAGAAGGTGCAATGGTTCTGTGATGCCAGCACTTGGCACCTTTCATGCCAGGTAGGAATCCTCACCAGAGGAAGCCCTCCAGAGCTAGGCCTGTGCCAGGTTATCAGCCACATAAACCTGCAGGAACATGCTAGTGGGAGTGGCTGAATCGGATCAGGACCTCTCGTGCTTTCCACCTTTAAAATGCCTTGTCATAATTTCATCACCTTGCAAAGATGCTCTTAAATTGTCCTGCAGTTGCAGTTTAGTGGGCATGTCGTGAGCGGAGCCAGCTGGAGCCAGGGGTCAGAATAGATGCCCCGGGAGACCCCGTCTGACTTGCTCTGTTTCTATGTTTATATCAGCTGCAAAAAACTGAAATAATAGGGTATGCTGGAATGAGGATGATGTTTGTGTAGGAAAAGTAGTTGCCTGGGAAGGTGGCCTGTCTCGTTTTCCTATGCCTGACATCTTCCCCTGCGAATGTCCCCCTCCCCCTGGCAGTTTCTCCCCAGGGCTTCTGGCTGTGGTGGGAATCGACTTCACAGGAAGAAAACCAGCAGGCTGGGGAAGTTTATGGGGTACTAATTTAGCGTTTGTTCTAGGCATGGCAAACCCCGTTCCTCCCTCTGTTTCTTCCCTCCAGCGAAGCGTGTATTGAATTTTGCCTCTCTGCAAAATAGCAGCGCTGCCGAAAAGTGATTTCGTGCTTTGGATGTACATGCTCACTGTACGGTCTGAGAGTTTTGCAGGTCTGGCAAAAAAACTGGACCCAATGGGAGCATTCCTATGATCCATCAGTTAAATATTCCTTAGTGAGGTGGGATGCACAAGGCCTGGGTGGGCATACCTGCTCTGGGGTTGCCAGATTACATGAACTGATGGGCATGGCTTAAGCAGGGGTTGAACAACCTTTGCATAACCCGTGGTCTGTTTCAGAGTAATGCAAGAGTTTAATTCTCATAAAACCCAGACTCACCAGGTTTGCACAACACAATAACCCTCCAGTGAGAGTGGCATATTTAGCTTGGTTCATCTGGGGGCTGTCACTCCCCATGGGAAGAGAATCCCATGACCAGCTGTGCTGTGCTTTCTTACCTAGAAGGAGGCACCTTGTATGGTATGAATGGCACCATGAATAACCTTTTCATATTTTTGACATACTCCGCCAAGAAGTTTCATGTGTGCTATTTTTTGTTTCTGTGCATTTTCAGAGCAAAACTACTTCTGCCACCGTTCATCTGTGGAGATGGAGTGCTCTTGAGATAGCAGTTAACTTCTGTGTTGAGAAAAATGGCACATTAAGTAGCCTGGGAAATGGAAGGATCTGAAAAAGAAAAGAAAAAAAATTCCTGTGCTGTTTAAATGCAGCCATTATCTGTTGAAAATGGCAGTTCTCTTTTGCAGTATCTCTTTTGCAGTTCTTGAAAGGAGAGCTGGGTGTGTGTGGGCTGAAGGGGAGGGAGTGGTTGTTTTGGAAGTTGGAAGGAAGACTGCTTGAAATCCCAGTCATGCTTGCAATAGTTTTTCTTTCCTAAAAACAATAAATGCTGTAAAGAGTCCAAAAAAAAAAAAAAATCCATTGGCCTGTCTGGCAATCCAGTTAACTCAAACCAGGGAACTCAGGAAACAGAAAAAGATGCCTTGAGTTTGAGAACGGATCATTTAGGCTACTCCTTTTTAGTAGAAGCCTAATTCTGCAGGAAAACAGAATTCTGGAACTGTCCTAGGAAGACAGGAAGCTGCTGCAGACCAGAGCAGACTGTTTGTCCATGGAGTGCAGCTGTCCAAAGCGGCAGGGCTGTACGGATCGCATTCCAGCATGTGGAGGGCACCGGGGGTGAAATCCAAGGGGTGACTGCTTGGGTGGAAGAGCTGTTCACTGATTGCATCCTGCCCTTCCAGATTTTTATCTTAGAATCTACTTGGGTTGCAAACCCCTCCATAACAAATAGGGGAGTGGGAGGAGGTCCTGCTGCACAAAAGGGCCTTCACCCCTCACCAGACTGAGAGTGGCTGATTTGAGCCCATTGTTGCCTTTGGTGGCAACAGTGGTGGCTTCCCAGGCTGCAAGATGCTCTCCATCCTCCTTGTCTGTCTTTTAAGTTAATCTGGGGCCTTCTGCATATCAGAGAAATCGAAAGGTATGTTAAACTGGGTTTAACGCTAACCTTTAAACCAGGAGTCCTCAAACTTTTTAACTAGAGGGCCAGTTGAAAGGTGCTGGGCCGGAAAGGTGTTGCCAGTGGTGTGGGGGGGCGCATGGGCGCACTGAAGTGCACATGCGGCAGGCACACAAGGCACTGGCTTACTCGCTTGGAGGTTGTTTTCTCCAAGTGAGCAAACCGCTGCCTCCCCGCGTGTGGAGCGAGGTGGGTGGTGCTGGGCACGCACATGGCGGGTCCAAATGGGCATGACGGGCCAGATCCAGTGCCTGGGCTGTAGTGTGAGGACCCATGCTTTAAACTATGCTGCTGATAGCTTGTTAGTATCCTGTCAGGAATACATGGTACCTTAATGGACAATGGACTGCTAAAGATACTGATTTTGGAGTAACAAGTTCTGAATATACCTGCCATTTTAAAAAAACTTCCTTCCAGCTGCATGGCAGATTGACTTTTTCCTCTTTCCTCATCTTGTAGGAGTTGTGACCTTGGTGTGGAAAATGAATGCTTTCCTAGTATTCCTGATAGATGTCCATCCCCTGTGCATTAACCACACTTGTTGTGTAATCTTCACACAGTTGACTGCAGACTGGAACAAATATGATGATCGGTTGATGAAAGCGGCTGAAAGGGGCGATGTGGAGAAGCTGTCTTCTGTCCTTGCTAAAAAGGGAGTGAACCCCACCAAACTCGATGTGGAAGGGAGATCCGTGTGAGTAGAAAAGCAGGATCTTGGGCTCAGCTGCTCTGGGCTTGCAGAGACCCTCCCAGCAAACTCACTTTTTCCACCCCAGCTTGCTTCTGGGAGGGCTTGAGAGGGCCTCTTTCTGGTCCGAGCTCTTAGTCTCAATCTCTCTGAGGGATGCTGTTATTTCTGCTGGGCTTTATCCAGTGTGAAGCATGGCAATGAGCTATTTTGTGTAATCCTCCTCGAGTGATAGAAATGTGCCATCAAAGTTTCAAACAAACTGAAAGTTGCTGTTCTGGGGAAGAACATTGCACATTTGTACATTTATACTGTATTTAGGGATAACCAAGTTCACTGGGGGTTGCAAAGTATCTAACTATAGAAAAGTCTTGGGGAAAGGCCCTTTTGTATGCCTGGATAGTTACAACACACCCTGCTAAGATTAAGTAGATCAAAAGCTTAAAAGTCCATGCCCTTTAATACCTGTTTAGGTCAAAGAAGGCTTCTTAGCATTTAGTGCACATTTTGTAATGCATCAACTAAGAATTGTCTCGGTTCTAAGCACCTCCCCAGGAATGTGGGAGATGTTGGCCACAGGCCTGTGTGGTTGACACAAACAGAGCACTTCCTTTGTTTGCAAAGAAATACACAGCTGATCTGAGCAAGAAATTGGGTAATCTTTGCCAGCTCCCAAAAAATGGGGTGCCATAAAGGGTCAAAGGGGGGTGTGAGGAGAGGGACCTGCTTCCTAGATTTGCTGGGGCTGAGAAGAAAAGTCCCGTGCTGTTCCCATGTGGCTCATATTACACTCATAGCATCCATTCCTCTTCCAAATTAGTTTTTTGTTTCGTTCTGACCTACAACACTCACACATGAGAAAAGGGAAGATATTTGTGGTAATTTTAGAACTCTCTAAGTACTCAAACCTTAGCGGTTTTGAATAGCAGTCTTAAGCCCTGCAAGCTGCCTTTGGTCTTTAAATTGTAAGCAGTGAGATCTTTAAATACTAAGGGTTGTTCTGCTGGATTTATGTTTAAATTTGATTTGTACCGAGCAACTCGTCGAGGCAGGCTGGCAGCTCCCGGTGTGACTGCTAGTACCCGTGCCCCTTTCTCGTAATGCGAAGGGCCTCTTGCAGGGTGGTTTTGCAGGGCTTTCCTGGGTTTTTGCAAGTATTATAGAGGCTTGCATAAGTCCCAGGGCTTAAATTAGCCATAGTTGTGGGTCAGAAAGTAGATATTTGCAGTCTAGCTTAATGGCTTTTCTTTTTGAGCCCCAGTATTTTTCTGCTCAAGTTTACTGCTTTTCACATTCCCCATTGATGCTTTTGTCTTGAACCCCATCCACACTTAAATTGGAGTCGATTCCCTTTGACATGCATGTGTTGCACTTTGAGTGTGACTGCGGCACTCTGTAATTTGTTTTGTTTTGTTTTTCATATAGATTCCATGTTATAGCCTCTAAAGGGAATCTTGATTGTCTGAATGTCATTCTTATTCATGGTGTTGACATTGTGGCGACTGATGTGGCAGGTACGGGCGCCTTGCTTAAAGCAGAATGATGGTGTTTGTGGCAATTTCTTCCAAAAGTGAGATTATTGAAGATGCAGGAGAAATGCTTCTATGTATGCAAGGTTTTCGTGCTAAACAGGCTCACCAGTGTATATTCTGGCCCCTGTGAAAGTTTCAGATTCCCAGGGGTGGGTTTTTGCTGCTTGCTTTCTGTGATGTACTTTCAGCAGTGAATTGAAAGCTGTGCAGAAATAAGAAATTATGGGAGGATTTGACGAGATTTACTATTGAGGGACTGACATAAAAGAAACATCCGTCCTGGGTACATTCAGATATCGAGCCTTGCCAAAACAGAGTCATTGCTGCTAACGCCGGGGTGGTCAGTGCCCCATTCATATTGCCTCTGTGTGAGATGTAGACATAAATGTAGGCACAGAAGGAACATCATGGCACGTCTTTCATAACTATTCATTGTTTCCTTGTTACCTCTCTAGGAAGGAATGCTCTACACCTTGCTGCAAAATATGGGCATGCACTTTGTCTGCAAAAACTCCTGCAGGTATCGAATGCTTGATGAATGAAGTGATGCATGTAAAAAAGTATGATAGTAAAGAGTGGCAGGTCATTAACTCACAAACTGCCAGAAATTGCAGAGTTTTGAACCTGCCAACCTTATCCTCAAAAGGCTTGTTTGGGAAATCCAAGGAGATGCACAGACAGCTGAGGATTGTTGTTTAAAAGAGCAAAAATAAATATGTGACACCCTCTGCTGGTGTGAAACATTGTGCATCAAGGTCAGTGCATTGCTTATGAGGAAGGCCCAAGGAGCTGTGTAGTAGGGAACACGTTTGGCCTCAAAAGGTCCCTGGCAAACCCTGGGGAGCTGCCACTGCCCGTTATCGGCAACGGTCTTGAACCAGGCAGATCACTATTCTGTCACCATCTAAAGCAGCCTCCTGGTTTCTTCCAGTGCTTTGATTTACCTGGCTGAACATCCCCTTTAACATTCTGGAACTGACTCTTATTTATGAAGCCTCTCGAATCTCCTTTTTGTTGTGAGATACCACCACTGTGAGGAATCTAGCAGTAAAAGTTGGAATCATGCGAGTTGGTCTGGTGCTGATGAACTGTGTTTGCCTGTCCCAACAGTACAACTGCCCTACAGAAAATGTGGATCTGCAGGGCCGAACTGCTCTTCATGATGCAGGTAAGAGCTGTTTCCCCCTTTGTAGCAACGGATGAAGACAATGTGCAGTTGTGGTTGTGAAGAGCGCCTCAGTTGCAACTTTGGCTAGGCAGATCTTCCAAGCATGGGCCAGGGACACTTGGAAGAGGTTGGCTCTCTCTTCCTTCACATCTCTGTGCTCCAATTATGGATGGAAATATGGATAGGTAGACGAGGTGTCTAGAATACGGATGGGCTGACGGACTGCACAGACATCTTTCTTCACAGTTAAGATGCTGCCTGTGATTTACCATGGGACAGAAGATTCTGGCCAGCAGCTTGTTGGGATTTCAGTTCTTTTAAAGGGCCGCATCCTGGCTGAGCCTGAGTTGAAAGTACCACTGTTGTACCTTGAAGCCAAACGCTTCAGTACATCAGCAAAGCAGGCCGGGAGTGTCGCACAGAGGTTTGACAACAAACAGTAGCCTAACGGTGTGGCCCTCCTCTGTTCCCTAAAGCGATGTCAGATTGCTCATCGAGTATACAGCTGCTGTGTGACCACGGAGCCTCGGTGAACGCCAAAGACACAGTAAGTCCTGCACTGACACATGCAGACACCTCCCTCCTGCCCTGAGAGAGTCAGCCAACTGCTGCATGCCCTTTCCTTCCCTCTAGGATGGAAGGACACCGCTGGTGCTGGCCACCCAGATGTGCCATCCACTCATTTGCCAGCTTCTGCTGGACAGAGGCGCTGACGTCAATGCACGAGACAAACAGAACCGGTAATGCATTTGCGTGCGAGGGCAGGGAACTTGCAGCTTTGCAGGGAACCCTCTGGCTTTTCCGACATGTGTGTCTTTCATTCTATCCAATGTGATGGAATTTGCTCCAAAATAGCAACATTCTCGCTGCTTTGTTTAATTGGCCAAGTAATTAATGCATCATTTCTGTAGGTTTAATTTCTTGTAAACTTCCCAGAGTCTATGGGAATGGGCTGGTATATAAATATTAAGATAAATAAAATAAGATAGATATATTGACCTAGTGTGCCCAGCACTGGACAGATCTAACAACGAACCATAGTCTGCTTGCTGAATCTACATTGTTGCACAAATGGTGAGCATCCACATTCCTCCTCCTTTGGTCCAGAGGGGATATAGAAATAAGAAAGCAGTTTTGCTGTTGTGCCTCAACTCTGCAAATGATGGTTTGTTCAAACCAAACTTGGTTAGCAACCCAAGGCACAACCCGTTCTCTCTATCAACAGGCCACATGTTACAAAGAGTAGATCGCATTTCAGGAAAATATCTTAACTCAGGAGTTTTATGTTTAAAAAGAGGGAAAGAAAAGGATTACACCTGCTGAGTTTATGTAAGTTCTCTACATAGGAAAATTAGCAATGCAGCCACTAATAATGTGAGGAAATTTTGCTGACGGAAAACTCTTTCAGCCCCTTCAGTTTATGATAACACTTCCCTCAACATGGTTTACATACTGAAAGTCCCCTTTGCCCCCACTTTTGCAAGGTTTGGGATTTGCATGCATCTTAAAAAGGGCATTCTATTTACTTCCTCCTCTCAAGTCAATACAACGGGTCCTCAAACTTTTTAAACGGGGCCAATTCACTGTCCCTCAGACTGTTGTGGGGCTGGACTGTAGTTTGAAAAAAATATGAACTGCACATTAAAATTATGCACACTGCACATTAAAAATTAAAAATTATTGTTGTTAGTCGCGAAGTCATGTCCGACCCATTGTGAACCCATGGACAACATTCCTCCAGGCCTTCCTGTCCTCCACCATCTCCCGGAGTCCGCTTAAGCTCACGCCGACTGCTTCAGTTGGCTTCAGTCCAGCCACCTCATTCTCTGCCGTCCCCTTCTTCTTTTGCCATCTGTTGTTCCCAGCATTGGGCTCTTCTCCAGGGAGTCCTTCCTTCTCATTAGGTGGCCAAAGTATTGGAGTTTCATCTTCAGGATCTGGCCTTCTAAAGAGCAGTCAGGGTTGATCTCTTCTAGGACTGACCGGTTTGATCACCTTGCGGTTCAAGGGACTCGCAGGAGTCTCCTCCAGCACCACCTCAATCCTTCGGCGCTCAGCCTTCCTTATGGCCCAGCTTTCACAGCAATACATTGCAACTGGGAAAACCATGGCCTTGACTATATGCAGTTTTGTTGGCAGGGTGATGTCCCTGCTTTTTAGTATGCTGTCTAGATTTGCCATAGCTTTCCTCCTCAGGAGCAAGCGTCTTTTAATTTCTTGGTTGCAGTCCCCGTCTGTGGTGATCTTGGAGCCCAGGAAAATGAAATCTGTCACTACCTCCATTTCTTCCCCATCTATTTGCCAGGAAGTGAGAGGACCGGATGCCATGATCTTAGTTTTCTAAATGTTGAGTTTCAAGCCAACTTTTGCGCTCTCCTCCTTCACCCGCATCAAGAGGCTCTTTAGTTCCTCTTCACTTTCTGCCATGAGAGTGGTATCATCTGCATATCTGAGGCTGTTGATATTTCTCCCAGCAATCTTAATTCCAACTAGTGATTCATCTAGCCCCACCTTTCTCATGATGTGCTCTGCATATAAGTTAAATAGGCAGGGCGACAGTATACAGCCTTGCCGAACTCCCTTCTCAATTTTGAACCAATCATTGGTTCCGTGTCCAGTTCTCACTGTTGCTTCTTCACCCGCATATAGGTTTCTCAAGAGACAAATAAGATGGTCTGGTACTCCCATCTCTAAAAACTTGCCACAATTTGCTGCGATCCACACAATCAAAGGCTTTATCATAGTCAATGAAGCAGAAGTAGATGTTTTTCTGGAACTCCCTAGCTTTCTCCATGATCTAGCGTATGTTGGCAATTTGATCTCTTAGTTTCTCTCCCTCTTCAAAATCCTACCTGTACTTCTGGTAGTTCTCGGTCCACATACTGCTGGAGCCTAGCTTGTGGGATTTTGAGCATAACTTTGCTAGCATGTGAAATGAGTGCAATGGTGTGGTAGCTTGAACATTCTTTGGCATTGCCTTTCTTTGGAATCGGAATGTAAACTGACCTTTTCCAATCCTATGGCCTCTGTTGAGTTTTCCAACTTTGCTGGCATATCGAGTGTGGCACTTTTACTGCATCTGAGGAAGTCTTTTAAGATTTTGAATAGCTCATCTGGAATACTGTCACCTCCACTAGCTTTGTTGTTGCTCAGACTTCCGAAGGCCCAGTTGACTTCACATTCCAGGATGTCTGGCTCGAGGTCAGTGACCACCCCATTGTGGTTATCAGGGACGTTAAGCTCTTTCTTGTATTGTTCTTCTGTGTAATCTTGCCATCTCTTCTTAATCTCTTCTGCCTCTGTTAGGTCCCTGCCATTTTGGTCCTTTATCATGCCCATCTTTGCATGAAACTTTAATATCTCCAATTTTCCTGAAGAGATCTCTGGTCCTCCCTATTGTATTGTTTTCTTCTGTTTCTTTGCACTGTTCATTTAAGAAGGCATTCTTATCTCTTCTAGCTGTTCTCTGGAATTCTGCATTCAATTGGGTGTATCTTTCTCCTTCTCCCTTGCCATTCACTTCCCTTCTTTCCTCAGCAATTTGTAAAGCTTCCTCAGACAGCCATTTTGCTTTCTTGCATTTCTTTTTCTTCGGGATGGTTTTAGTTGCTGTCTCCTGTACAATGTTGCGAACCTCCATCCACAGTTCTTCAGGCACTCTATCAGATCTAATTCCTTAAATCTATTTGTCACCTCTACCGTATATTCATCAGGGATATGATTTAGGTCATACCTGAGTGGCCCAGTGCTTTTCCCTACTTTCTTCAATTTAAGCCTAAATTTTGCAACAAGAAGCTCATGATCTGAGCCACAGTCAGCTCCTGGTCTAGTTTTTACTGACTGTATAGAGCTTTTCTATCTTTGGCTGCAGAGCACAGAGTCAATCTGATTTCTGTGTTGACCGTCTGGTGATGTCCATGTGTAGAGTCGTCTCTCGGGTTGTTGGAAAAGAGTGTTTGCTATGACCATCGTATTCTCTTGACAAAATTCTACCACCTGTGTCCTGCTTCATTTTGTACTCCAAGGCCAAACTTGCCTGTTATTCCCGTTATCTTTTGGCTTCCTACTTTAGCATTCCAATCCCCCATGATGATGAGGACATGTTTGGGTGTTAATTCTAGCAGGTGTTGTAGGCCTTCATAGAACCGGTCAACTTCAGCCTCTTCAGCATCAGTGGTTGGGGCATAGACTTGGACTACTGTGATGTTGAATGGTTTGCCTTGGATTCGAACTGAGATCATTCTGTCATTTTGGAGATTGTATCCCAGTCCTGCTTTTCTTAACTCTTTTATTGACTATGAAGGCTACTCCATTTCTTCTGAGGGATTCTTGCCCACAATAGTATACCCGATTGTCATCTGAATTAAATTCACCCATTCCTGTCCATTTTAGTTCGCTGATTCCTAAGATGTCGATGTTCAATCTTGTCATCTCATGTTTGACCACGTCAAGACTGCCTTCATTCATAGATCTTACATTCCAGGTTCCTATGGAGTATAGATCTTTGCAGCATCGGACTCTCCTTTCACCACCAGATACATCAGCAACTGGGTGTCCTTTCGGCTTTGACCCAGTCGCTTCATTCTTTCCGGCACTACTAGTACTAGCCCTCTGTTCTTCCCCAGTAGCACATTGGACACCTTCTGACCTGAGGGGCTCATCTCCCAGCGTCCTATCTTTTTGCCTTTTGGTACTGTCCATGGGATTTTCACGGCAAAGATACTGAAGTGGGTTGCCATTTCCTTCTCCGGTGGATCATGTTTTGTCAGAGCTCTCTGCTATGACCTGTCCGTCTTGAGTGGCCCTGCACGGCACAGCTCATGGCTTCATTGAGCTATGCAAGCCTCTTTGCCACGACAAGGCACTGATCCATGAAGGAGTAATTGAAATTAAAATAATTCAAAAATTAATTGAAATTAAAATTAATTAAAATTTTAAAAAAATAATTAATAAAAATTTTAAAAAATATTTGCTCCAATTGTTTGGGCTGCAGCAGAAGCCCAAGATGTGGTGGGGAAGAGCATGTCCATATTCAAGGGACATAGTTACGATGTCCGTGATCGTGCTCGCGGGGGGTGGGGGTGGGGGATGGATGTGATCGCGCTTGTGCAGGGAAGGCGGGTGTGATTGCAGTCATGCTTGTGCAGGGAAAGTGGGCATGATCCCGGCCATCTCCCGCTCCCTGCATGATCACGGCCATCTCCTCCCCACCTAGCATGGCCACAATCACGCCCGTCTTCCCTGCACGAGCACAACTGTGATCGCAGCCATTCCCCGCCCCACCAGCACAATCATGCAGGGAAGGCGGGCACGATCGCAGCCATACCCCTCCCCGCCCCCAGCGCAACCGCAATCACGGCCATCTCCCACTGAGTCCGCCTGTGCTGGCCCAGAGGTTTTGGTCTCACTTGGAGATCGTTTTCTCCAAGCGAGTCCAAAAGCTCTGAGGCGGCCTGGAAGAATCAGCATGGCAGGCCGGATCGGGCCCGCCGGCCGTAGTTTGAGGACCCACGCAATAAAACAGCAGAGGTGCTTGTCGCACAGAGCCCTTGCAGGTGCTTTCTCTGCCTCAGATCCCTAATGTGGACCTCTGATTCCCCTCCCCGACATTCAGAACTGCTCTGATGCTAGGCTGTGAATATGGCTGCAAGGATGCCGTGGAAGTTTTGCTCAGGAACGGCGCAGATGTCACTCTGGTGGATGGCCTCGGCCATGACTGTTCGTACTACGCACGGATCGGTGACAATGTTGGAATCCTGGCTCTAGTCAAGGTGGCTCTTGAGGAATCCAACAAAGGTGCGTCTGTATCCTTGGGAAGAAGGGATGCCCGCGGAATCGCTCTCTCCGGACTCCTGGCAAGGCTGGGCCTGGTATTTCGCACAGGACATTAAACATGGTTTTGGAATGGGGTGGTCCATTTTTTTCAGTTTGCCAAGAGTTTGTTTATGGAATTTGCTGATTATTCTCCTTCAGTCTCTTCCCTTCTGGAACCCTTTTAAAATCCAAGACTTAACTTGATTTTATATAGGATATAAAATGTTAATGCATGGCAAATTGATAAATTTCTTCCCAGCTTATTGGGGGTATGTTAAATTTTGTCTAAATGGCATCCTGAACTTGAGTGGAATGCTTGAACAGAACGAGGTATTTGCCTTCTGTTTTTCAGCAAGTTACGAAGTTATGAAGAAAGGGCAAGGGCAGCCTGCACAGAAGGTAAGAGTTCGGCCTGATGCTGGATTGACATCTTGGAGGATGGTTGTGAGGACTCTGGCCCACTTGGTCCATGTGGGCAGCTTCTGCGCTCGAGGAAAGTTTTGCATTGCTGACATCTCCATCTTTTTTGGAAACTGGGGGGGGGGGCTGTTCTCTGGGCCTGTGTCTGCTGTTGCATCAGTGTCTCTGAGGCTGCTTGGAGCACAAGTGCGGACTAATGGGGGGGGGGGGGTCCGTTGCTGCACAGCTGTTTCTGATGGGAGAATTAGTGCTCCTTCTTACTGTGCTTGCTGGGGGTGAACCGTGTTGCTTAGAGAGGTCTCTGTTTTACTGTTGCGTAAAGGTGCTGCCAAAATGGAGCCAGCCAAGTGTCTCGGAGGACGCAAGCTTTAAGTCGTATCAGAAGGAGCACCGGAACGTACAGGTGAATGAAGTGCTCCAGGCTTTGTGCATGGTGTTCTCCAGGAAGCAGGTTTTAGGAAGCTCTGACTGGGCATTTCGGGAAGACACTTGATTAGTTCACAAACCTCTTGCAGTATCTGTGGTACAAAAGCCGAACAGGTGGCACGCTGAAGGAAATGCAGTGCACATGCACTTTGCCAGTATGGAAAGTAATTTCCAAACAATTATTTAGGCTCTGGTTTGCGTTGCACAACTTTCACTTGCATGTTGCTGTGTTTGGGGCACATAAGTTAAACCGAAAGACCTTCACAAGGACCATTCTGGTGCCATTCCCTTGTCTGTCAACCTTTGTTTCTCGGATGTCACACGTACTTCAGCTGAGAGGCTTTGGTGGCCTAGATTTGCTTAGATTTTCACTAATTTTCTTTAGTGATAAATTCAAAGGCAGCTGGCAATTGGCTATGCTGAGACCTCTTAACAGCTTTTCCCTTAACTTTGGGCATAAGAAATGGCCCTTCTTCCTGGTTAAACGGTGCTGGGGCGGAGCAATTTTGTGCTTGGCAGCTCTAAGAGTGGCTGCATTTCGCCCTGTGCAAGTGAAGAAACTCCTGGTTTTGCAGCCACAGGAGAGGAAAAGTCTTGGATTTAAGCCACGCTGAGAGCCGTTCGTTAGCTGTTGACAGACTTGAAGTGCTGATAGCTTCCAAGAACTCAGGCGAGGAAGGACAGCTATTCCGGGCCACTTGCCCTGCTTCCAGCTGGTGCCTCCTAGCGCTGGGCACCCGGACTCTCCCGCTCCAGGGTCCATGGTAAGTGATGACACTGCTTCTCGTCTTTTAGGAATTGGAAAGAGCGAATGAAGACTTAAAAGGCAGATTGAGGGAGATCCAGCAGGAGCACCGAATCCTACTGGATAGAATCAATGGACTGCAGCTGCAGCTGAATGAGGTACCAAAATGCAGGCTGCAGTTGTCGCAGCTCAGGCGGCTCGGCGCTCACTGTGCTTTGTAGGCATTACACTTGCTTTCACAGCAGTCCACCTAGTTCCAGCCTGCTTTTGTTGGAAAGGAATATGGCTTCTTCAAAAAATCATTAGTGCTCTTAAATTAAATTTATCCATGACAAGAATATCCCCTACTGTAACATACAGATTCCTGCTCAAACCAGTCAGTTCTAGAGGAGATCAACCTGACTGCTCTTTAGAAGGCCAGATGCTGAATATGAAACTCAAATACTTCGGCCACCTAATGAGAAGGAAAGACTCCCTGGAGAAGAGCCTAATGCTGGAAACAACAGATGGCAAAAGAAGAAGGGGGTGGCAGAGGATGAGGTGGCTGGATGGAGTCACTGGAGCAGTCGGTGTGAGCTTAGGTGGACTCCGGGGGATGGTGGAGGACAGGAAGCTTGGAGGAATGTTGTCCATGGGATCGCGTTGGGTTGGACATGGCTTCGCGACTCGCATAGCATAGCATAGCATTCCATTTCTGAGGCACTTGAAAGTTAACTGCTATTACAAGAAATCCAGAAGTTTTTAAAAAAATATTTAGTTTCAAGGGACAAGATAACTGATTTTTTTTAAATGTAGGCTACTGCTCTCATCCAGTATCAGTGAAATTGACAAAGCAATTAAGACTTCCCCCTCTGTTCAGCAATAAAGTGTGTCAATTATTTAGGCCAACTTTAAAAGTATCCAATACAATTTAGGCCAATATTTTAAAGTAGAGCTCAGTAACTCAGTAATATTAAGCATTAAATGAAATTAAACTGTTGAATGTGGCGTTGAGGGGTATCGAGGTCAAAATGCTGATCCTTGTTTTTGGATCCAGGTGGATGCCTAGATTCCTCACTTGGTCTGCAGTTTCACACTTTCTCAGTCTCAGTCAGGCAGTAGGTGGTACCACACTATTCCATGGACACTGTGCTGTGAATATGGATCCCCAGCTGTGGTGTCATAGCTTGTGTGGCTCCCACCCTCGGCTGTCACTCAGAAAGCCCAGGCATTCCTTTCACACCCCACCACCTTTACCTGAGGAAAGAAATCTCGCTCCAGTATTGCAAGTCTTTGGACCAAGTGACCCAAGGTTTGAGTCCTTCAGCAGCTGCTACATGTGGGGCTGCATTAACCGTGAATAAATTCTGCTAGCATAAGGGGATAGAGCTGCTTCAAATGCAATGCTTTGCAGAAGCATTCCCCTCCCTTTTGCAACGTTTTGTTGTGTTACAAACTGAAATGGAAAGGGATTGGCTTGGCCAATGTACCCTTGAAAATCATGGGATTTTTAAAAAGCCATCCTTGAGTTGCTTTTGCTGCACTGCTCAACATTTCAGCCCAGTCTAAACAAATTCCAGCCATCAAAATCATGCCAGGACCCCTCGTTCGTCCAACTCTAACCCTACCCTGGTGCACATCCTAATCCTAATATAGGGGTAATGTACCATTGAAAATAATGGGATTTTTAAAAAGGCTTTCTTGAGTTGCTTTTTATGCACAGCTCAACATTTCAGCCCAGTCTAAAAAAATTCCAACCATCGAAATCATGCCAGGACCCCTTGTTCTTCTAACCCTAACCTGACCCTGGTGCACACTCTAACCCTAACCAGGATACTCAACGTGGAGGTGCAGAGTATTTCCACGAGGTACAAAAGTGAAGTGCATAAAACCAAGTGGTACATGTTGGTCACAGACTTGTGGTGTTCTCTGCCCCCCGAGACTCCATACTTGATAGAAGCAGCTTGAGCAGCAGTTTCAGCTGTGAGTCTTCGGGGGAAAGTCTGTCAGCTTTGCACATCCGGATCCTGCAATATTTATCCATTTTTCCTGACAAAACTGCTCCTGCTTTATGAGGGTGGATGGGGAACATTGGTGAGGAGCAGCTTTCAGGCCTTGTCACACGTTCTTCACCAACTGCGGTCTGGGCTTGGACTGGGCCATTCCGAGAGCTCCAGGTCTTGCTCTGGAGCCACTCCAGTGTTAGTCTGGCTGCGTGTTTAGGGTCACTGTCCTGCCGGAAGTGGAACCACAGCCCACCCCAGTTCTCTTGCAAGCTCCGACCAAGTTCCCTCCAGTGTCGGCCTGCATTTGCTCCCATCCAGCCTGCCCACAATCCAGAACATTTCCCAGTCTCTGCTGAGGAGAGGCTTCCCCACAACATGTTGCCACAGCCAAGGGGAAGGCTTTCTTTAGCAAAATCGGTGGCCTTTTGCTTGTGTGCATTCAGGGATACATGTGAGTGAAAGGTGGCAACAGAAAAAAAACGTTGGCCTTTGTCCATTATCAATAAGCTTTCTGCACAAAATATATTCTTTAAGTGTGATTTACGCCTATGTTTATGTTCTCGTTTTTACAGGAGCAAATGGTTGCTGATGATCTTGAAAGTGAGGTAAAGAGAATGTGCATTCTTACTGTCCTAATCAATTTGTTAGAAATCGGAACCTAAAGGAGATATTATTTTACTTCCTAACATTGCTTTGAAATGTGTGTGGAATTATAAACTTTCCTTCATGGTTAGTCTCAGCATTAGCCACTCACTGCTCTCACAACAAAATTTGTGCACAAAGCTTGCTGACTTACGCAAGGTCAGAAGCAGGTCTCCTCGTTCTTCCTGCTTTCCTGCCCGTCAGTTTCATCTTGATGCATATTTAAAGATGTAGACTTGTTTATGCTCTTGCTATGTGCTGTCAAGTTCTCTGCACCCATGCCAATCCTATTTATTTCATTTTTATACCACCCAATAGCTGAGGCTGTCTGGGTGGTTATCAACAGCCAAAAGACAAAAACCAGCCAAACAAAAATTAACAGAAAACCACAGAACCACAGCACAGAAGCATACCAGTGTCACAGGATCAAAGGCAGTATTAAAAATAAAGTTTAAGAGTTAAACTGTTAAAATGCTGGGAAAATAAAAAGGGCTTCACCCGGGATCAGAAGGAATACAAAGTAGGCACCAAGCGCACCTCCTTAGGGAGCTGCTTCCGCAACTCAGGTGCCACAACTGGAAAGGCCCTGCTCCAGGTAGCCACCCACCTTACTTCCTTCAGAAGTGCTGTGAACACAGGACTTCCCTTCCTCCTGCGTACACTAGACTAGACTTCCTTTTGGGTTTGATGTGGGAGGGTCATCAGCAGCTCTTGTCTTTGTCCTTCTCCCTTCCCCAGTAGCTCGTAACATGCCTCCCAACCTGGCAGGGGAGAGGCGGTCTTTCTGACATGATCGTTACTCATGAGGAAGGCGGATGCATCTTAGTCTGGTGCCTGCACCACGTCCTTTCTACCTGCTAATGAAAGTGCCCTGGCCTCCTGGCAGCATTGCTCTTGGCTTCCTTGACATTCTCCAACCTGCTCACCACACTGAGCTGTGCTTAGCTAATGTATATGTTTGAAACAGAAGTGTGGAATTTTTAAATTAAAGGCATTGTAAATAATAACTGAGAAAGGATATGCTTTTTTGTTCTTGTTTGTTTTGGCTTTTGTTGTTAAAATTGCATTTTTTTCTAAAGTCAGCTGCAATACAACCCATCCGTATGTGGCAGGTCCATTTGTCCCCAGGTCCTGGTTTTATTTAGGCCCGGTGTGTGTCAACCCCCGCAGGGCCTTGCACCAGAAAATGACCTCGCCACCGCTGGCCTTTCCCTGACTTCCCTCCTGCAGGATGTCGGGTGGCTTTTCCTTGGTGCTTCCACCTTGCCAGGCAGGGCCCATAAGGATGTTCTTTTGCTCACTTCCAGAAGGATGAGCTCAGGCGGCTTCTGGCAGCAAAGGAGAAGCAGCAGGAGGAAAGTGGGCGACTGCTGGAAGCTCTGAAGCTGAAGCTGAGATTCTATGAGGCAAGTGCCTGAGAAGGGGAGGCCGTGGCTCTTTCCAGCTGCCCTCCCCAGTTAGTGGGAACTGGAGTCTACAGCTGGGTGAAGGGCTGCAGCGGGAACCTCCAGCCCACAGGAATGCCTCCTGCGCGTCTCAGTCAGCACCCAAAACGCAGGAGGTGTCTTTGTGCGCTTTATCTGGAATTTTGCAATTGGAGGCTTTGGTCTGAGAAACTTTGTGCTTCTTTGTGCAAACAGTTTGCACATTATCTCATCTGTCTGAACCACGGTGCATTTTATTTTAATTTCAGAGTGACCATGGTGAATCTGGAAGCAGTTTTGGTAATAGTGAGTATACCTGTTTCTTGAAAGAAGGACCACCATTCCAGGAAGTCCCAACTTTTTCATACCTGTGTCATCGTTTGCTCGTTGCCATCTCACCTGCAGTTATGGTTCATGGGTATAGATACACTCAAATAAGCAGAAGCAGTTCCCAAAAGAGTTTGTCACAATCCATTTGTCAAACCTTCGAGGTGCTGCACGGCTCTTGGCTTTTTGCTGCAACAGACTTACTCTTGTGGGAAAAGATTGGGTGGACGTCTTTATTTTGGGTTGTCGGATCAGATGGTGAAAATGTTTTGTGTCTCTGAAGGGAAAGAAGAAGCGCTGCTCAAGTCAGATTCAGCGTACCCTGCCGGACCACAGGTTGGTGCACACTGTTGGCATCCTCCACGTCAAGGGCTCATTTTGGGGTGGTTTTTGGCACATCGAGGTGTCACAGACCAGTTGCTTACTGTCCTCTTGAGGCTCCACAGCCCTATGACATGGCTTCCTCTTTCAGCGTTCCCGTGGGCAGCTCCTTGGTAGCGGTGTTAGTATAGTGCTTCCAGACGGAAGTAATGGGCAAAAGAAGATGGCGGGCCGGGGCACAGACCTGGCACAGATCATGGCATGAACTGCATGCTCTTCCAGGACTCAGATCTTACACTTGGGCCAGAATAGGTGGAAACGGCAAGGCTGCCCTTTCCCAGGTGTACAAAATAAGCTAAGCTTCTGCCCCGGTTGTGCAGCTGAGCCATTCCAGTTACCCGGCTGTGCTCCACACGTTCGACTTGCTGGTGGGGAGTGTCCGCTCCAGGAAGTACCCTGAGGAGCATTTTGCCCATGACTCCAGTGCCCCTTTCTCTGAGCATCAGAGGGCCCCTGGGCCAGCCTCTTCCTGGCCCCGCTTCCTTTCCCAGGAATGATGGGCCCTGGACCTTGATCACGGCCACTGAGCCATCCGGAGGCGCTCCAGTTGTACGTAAGCAGTGTTTGAAAGAAATGCCTTTCTGAAAGTAATGTGTTTGTGTGTGTGTCCTTGCAGCACTCCCCTGCTTCCACGCCGGCCAGCTCACAGAGCCGGTCCATGGTGCGGCCTCTGGAGCTCCTGACCCTGAGCCAGTCCTCTGCCTCTGAGACAGAGGCCCTGAAGCGAGAGCTCAGCAGCACGAGGAGCTGCTACGAGGTAGCGAGAGGGGACGTGGGCAAGCTGCAGCTGGAGCTGGCCCACAAAGCAGCGGAGTGCAAAGTGCTGGCGTCCGAGTGCGAGAGAACCAAGCTGGAGTCGGACCGACAGATAAAGCAGCTGGAGGACGCCTTAAAAGATGTGCAGAAGAGAATGTTTGACTCGGAAGGGAAAGTGAAGCAGATGCAGGCCCATTTCCTCGCCTTGAAGGATCACCTGACCAGTGAAGCCGTGGCAGGGAACAGCAAGATGGCGGAGGAGCTGAGGGACGTGAAGGCCAAGTACGAGGGTGCCTCCGCCGAAGTGGGCAAGCTGCGGAACCAGCTGAAGCAGAACGAGCTGTTAGTGGAAGAGTTCAGGAGAGATGAGGCCAGGCTGGTGGAAGAAAGCAAGAAGATGCAGACGGAGCTTGGCATGTTGAGGATGGAACGTGAAAACAGAGAGAGGAGGGTCTCTGAATCAGAAAACCAGCTGAAGGAAACTGCAGCGAGGCTCACGGACAAGTTTGAAAAGATGAAGAGCTCGCTGTCCGTTGAAATTGATGAAAAGAGCTGGAAATTGGCCGAAATGGAGAAGGAGCAGGAGAAGCTGAGCACGGAAGCGCAGGCGCTGAGAACAGAACTGGAGAGTCAGAAAGCTCAGTTTGCCCAGTACGTTAGGCCAGAGGAGTTCAGGCATGTGAAAAGTCGGTATGAGCAAAGAACCAAAGAACTTGAGCGAGCCCACTTGGAGCTGAAACAGAAAAACCAGGCCTTGCAAAAGGAGGTGGAGAGGGCCAACGCCAGCAGCAGCCTGCTGAAGCAGCAGATGGGCATGCTCCGGAGCGAGATGAGAACGCAATACGTGCCCTTGAAAGTCAGTGAGGAGATGAAGAAGGCGAGCGATGCAGCAGTAGGGGAGCTGAACAGACAGCTTGCGGAGGTTACAGAGAAGTATCACAGGAGCAAGGCAGAATCAGAGAAGTTGCTGGCCGAAAAGACCTGCTTAAGGGAGACAGTTGGTCGGCTTCAAATAGCCCACGTCCCCCTGGAAACACACGAGAAGGAAAATGAAGCCTTAAAAGCCACTGTGTCGGACCTGAAGAGGCAGCTGGCCGAGCTTGGCCAGAAACATAAAGGGGAGCAAGCCAAAGCATTTGAACTGGCATCCAAAAATGAAACTCTTCAAAATGTCATGAAGGAGCGGTATGTTCCAGTCGAAGCTCACAAGGAAACCCAGACTACCTTGAACAGCTTGCTGGAAAAAGCAGGCCAGGAGCTGACAGATCTGAAGGGGGAAATGGTCGTGGTCAAACAGGAGCTTGCTGAAGTAAATGAAGAGAACAGGGCACTAAAAATGGAGCTGGGAGCCCTTCAGAGCCAGATAGGATCGGAATATCTGAGCACACAGAAGCACAACGAGGTGGTCACTGTTCTGAACAAGACCATCCAGGAACTCCAGGAAAGCAGTTCTGAAATGCAGGCAAAATATAAGGAGAAGCAAGACGAGGTTGCCCAGCTGCATGCCGAGATGGGAGCCCAGAAACAGGAGCTGGACACGATCCAGGAGTGCATCAGGTCCAAATACGCCCCTCTCATCAACTTTGAAGAGAAGGAGCGTAATTTTGAGACCACCGTGAAGGAGCTGAAAAGCCAGCTGCTGCGGAAGGAGCAGCAGCACCAAGAAAAGGAGGAGGAGCTCAAGGCGCGGAGTCAGGACAACGAGAAGCTGCGGGCCAGGGTCCTGGCACTCCAGACAGACCTGCAGCAGAATTACATCCCGGCTAAGGCGGCCCGGGAGGCGGAGAGGGTGCTGGAGGGCAGGGTGGATGGCCTGAGCAGACAGCTGAGGGAGCTGCAGCACAGCCTTGCGGAGGCGCTGGAGGCCCAGGGGTGCCTGCCGGGCCAGTCCCTCCCGGTGGAGCAGGTGGAAGGCCTGGAGCAGCGGCTGGGAGGCGCCATTGAGGGGCTGCGGGGAGAGCTGGGCCACGAGACAGCATGGTGCGAGCAGGAGCGCCAGAACGCACAGGCACTGCGGCAGGAGCTGGAGCAGCTCAGGGCCTCCTCTGTGCCTCTGGCAGAGCACGAGCGGGTGAAAGGGGCTCTGGAGAGGGAAGTGTCTGCCGTGGGATCCACCCTGAGGGAGCAGGAGGCGGAAAGCCGAGCGAGGCACGAGGAAATTTCCCGGCTGCAGTCCGAGCTCCAGAGAGCCAAGCGAGCTTTGAAGGAGCTGGAGGCCAGGGAAGTGGTGGAGCTGTCAGAGCACAAGGCGGTGACGTGCCAGCTGGAGGGCCAGGTGCTGAGCATGGCGGAGAAGTTGGCCAAGCTGGGCAAGGAGCTGGAGGGGATGCAAGAAGAGTCTCGGCAGGGAAAGGCAGAGGAGCTTCCCGTGAAAGATGAGAAGGAGCTGCTGCAGCCCAGGAGCGTGAGCATCGAGCAGGAAATCAAGGACCAGAAGGAGCGGTGCGACAAGTCCCTGAGCACCATTGTGGAGCTGCAGAAGAGAATCCAGGAGTCTGCGAAGCAGGTGGAGGCGAAAGATAACAAGGTGGGTTGGGCCAGGCCATGGGGTGGGGGCTCTGAGGTCTCCCGGCTAAGTGAATAGTGCCTGAGGCCGCAGATCGAGGGGTCCCTCTTCAGACCCGCTGCTTGAGCTGTCCCTTGAAATGGGCAAGCGAGTGGAGAAGGGGCACCCTCATTTGTCAGGTCCATCACTTGATCCCGCACAGACGGATGTGGAAATAAGCACAAGGTGGGTGTCAAAAGGGGTGCACCGTAGTCCTTTAAATTTTCCCAGAATGCTTCTGACTGGCTTTCCTCCCAGGTACAACTGCCCACAAATTAGCCATCTCTAATGAGCATTAATTGTGGCTTCCAGGACTGTTAAATCTCTCTAAAACCTGCTTCAGTGGTCAGTTTTCACTGTATAGGGAAAGTTGGTTGTCCGAATCCATCCCAGAGCCGCTTTCTGATCCCCATAGCTTAGGGAAAAAAACATTTTGCAGGCCGCACCTAAGAAGTAAAAGTGGGTACAACCCTCCTCCTCACTAGACCTGAGCAAGCATTCCGTATCGGTGGCATCCGTTCTGTGCCTTCGGGGCCAGGACGGCCCTTCTCCCACACACCGGTCCTGTGATGCTGGCTCATTTTCGACATGGCGTTCTGCGGCCCACGATGCTCCCGCAACACCCATGGGAGCTGCCAGAGTGCCAGCTGTGCTTGCCCTCCAAGTGCCTGTGTGTGCTATGGCGGGCAGGGGGAGCAGGCACGGGGGGCACAGCGTGGGCCGTTTCCCCCAGAGACTGAAGCACCCTCTGCAAGGTGCCTGCTAACCTCCGGCACGGTCTTTCTTGAAGATCACAGAGCTGCTGAACGACGTGGAGCGGCTGAAACAGGCCCTGCATGGTCTCTCCCAGCTGACGTACAACGGCAGCGTCCCTGCCGCCAAGAGGCAGACCTCGCAGGTCGAAATGCTCCAGAACCAGGTGAAGGCCCTGCAGCAGCAGCTGGCTGTAAGTAGTGCACCGCAGCAGTTGGCTTATCGCCAGGGCTGTGGGCACATGGAAACAGAAGCGGCGGGAAAACAAACCGTGCTGCGCACCTGCCATTCCACATGCTGTGCATGCATTTGGGCAACACTGCCTGGTCCCATAGTGCCTCACTGGCAGGCAAGGTGGGCCTTCTGGTCCTTGGCTGGTGCTAGCTGTGCTTGCAAATGGGGGCATTTCCCTTGGCCCAGGGGGGGCGGCACTCTCCGCGGTATCCCGTTCTGCCCTGTGACGAGCCAAGGGGGCCAGAGGCTGCTGAAAATGCAGCTGGAAAATGACCAGATGCTCCTTCATCCTAGGATGCTGAGAGGCAGCACCAGGAGGTCATCTCCATATATCGGACGCACCTTCTTAGTGCTGTTCAGGTGGGTTTTGCTGCGACCTGTCAGTCTGTTCCGTGGGCCGTCCGTCCATCCGTCCGTCCAGCTTGAACAATCCCCTGCCAACCTCTTCTGGGAAGCTCGTAAAGGACTTGGCCGCGCAAGCTGCACTGCACAGCTTCTCTCATTGCACCAGTGCAATGTCCCTGCCACCAAGGGGCAGAATCCGCAGCTGGAAACCCAGCTCGCTCCCTTGCTTTCTGGGAGGTCACGCGGACTGGGCTGTGCAGCCTCCCTGCAGGAATGGAGGAGGATGGGGCAATGCTCTGGTGCGCTCGCAGCACCGTGTGCTGAGCACCTCTGCTTCTTTTGCAGGGTCACATGGACGAAGATGTTCAGGCTGCTTTGCTGCAGATCATCCGCATGCGCCAGGGGCTAGTCTGCTAGCCCTGTCCTGGCGCATCCTCACTTTCCGGCGCTGCAGAGGCTTTTGGTCTTGTGGTTGCAGACACAGAAGCGCTCACCCTTCCCACCTTCATCCGGAACACGGGAAGGCCTGGTTTGGTGGCACACGAGTCGTGGCTGGCCAAGAAGATTCCTTGCTTAGAAGACAAAATCATTGGTCAAAATGATGACAGAAGCAGAGGTCTGGATGTCGGATTGACAGTGTTAACACTAGAAAACAAAAGATGAGCCTTTTTCTTTTGCCGTGCCCAAGCCACGAACGATGAACCGAGGCATGTGCACTGAGTCAAAGCCTGTACGGCTGAGGTTTCCTGCCCTTGCTTTTTCCAAATGCATTTTTTAAAGAGGAGACCTTTTTGAGGGCTGCAGCATGCAAAAAATGGTTTGAAGCGACTGCTAGCAGGTATCAGTGCATTGCAGCTTGGCTGGCCAAGTTGCGTTTTTAAAGCAATTTTAAGCAGTAGTGCCTTCTTTTTACTGCTATTTTCATGAAAGAAAACACCATCAGACACTAGTCTGCTTTTTTACAAGAGATTTTTTTTCATAAATTCTTTGTAATTGCTTTACTTGTACTTCCAGCAACAGTGGGGCTGGGATAGGCTTGAGTGAAAAGCTGTTCCCTTATCCTGAAATGAGCAGCTTGGTGTTTACTTTAGAGAATTCTCTTTTGTTTTTTAAAGAAGGAATCTACTTTTACGGAAGCACAAGAACAGCCCTTGGTGCAGCTGGTGCCAGAAAAGAGGAAAACCAGGAGAAAAATATTTGTAGAGGTGAGGCAGCAGGCAGCTCTCTCTCGGGATTTTGCAGGCTTGCTAAGACACGCCTGGCCTCTCGGACCCTGTGCCAGGGAAGAGGCCGCATCTCCTGAAAGGGCACCTGGTGGTAGCTGCAACCTAACAATGCAGGAGCAAGAAATCCAGTCCCCTGCTGGGGTCTTCCGCACAGTTTGACCACTCCTCTCTTGCGGGCTGGCAGCTGCCTGGCTGGCATCACCTCTTTGCATGGCAGCCTCTACCATGCAGCCGTTTTTCCTGAGGCTCAAGTCTCACTGAAATTTATCTTTGAAAAACCTATTTGCATTGATGGACATGTCAGGATCCTGCTGTGTGGGGTGGGATCGGGTGGGGGGGGGAGATGGGTCCTTAGGTTGTCTTCTGTATGCCAAAACAGCTCAATTAGTTCAAGGATCCCTTGATAATTCTTCATAGGAGCGAGATTTAAGTGACCGTAATTTGATTAATAGCTTCTTAAAATCTTTATTCAGTTTTGAATACTATATTTTGTAAATTATGTACTATAATTCACTACAGTGGCTTTTATTTATGCAAGGAGAGAGCTAGGTTGAGACAGTTAACGGGGCTTAATGTGTGCGTTTGTATGAATAAGCGCTACAGACTCATTTGTGGGGGTTGCGAAAGTGAATGTGCAATAAATCTAAAGGCAAGAACATGGAATCCCGGGTGTCCGGGACAAGAAAAAAATATGCATTGTTAAATGGGAACACTAAAAATGCCAGTTCACCCGTCCAGTGTATGGCGTGACACCTACTTCGTGAAGAGCACTGGGCAGTGAGAGGCTGTCCTGGACCCCTTCTGAACACGGGAGCCACGGCAAGCCAGAGCGAAGGGGCCCTGGAGCAGCCTGCCCGGAGGCAGAGCTGGCTGCACCTGCTCCTGGCACACCGTGAGCCAGGCGAGAGGTCTCTGCTGCCTGCCATGGAGCAAGCGGGGCCAAGGCAAGGCTGCAGCGGTTCAGGAGTGCAGGCACTTGTCAGCACAGCCCGAGGAATGTCCGAACTCGCTGGCCGCTGCCTTGGCCTGTGTCCTCCAGCCACTTCCACTGGCTTCGCCTTTGGCTGGAAAAGTGAAAGGGTCTTGCCCGCCCCATCCAGCCAAAGCCCCCTGAGGCGCTTTGCGATGCCACAAGGGACAAAAGCACATGTTTGGGGGACATCCTCCCCGCAGCTCCCACGAGAATCGTTCCCCTGAGAGCCCCAAGGGTGCTGTGCTCTCCCCTCTCCCAAGAAGTGCCTACACGTCAACCGGGGGTGGGGGGGGCAGGCAGCTGAAGGGGCTGCAGTGGACGCTTTTGGCCGCTGGCCGCTGCCCCTTTCCGAAGAGGGTCTCATGGGAAATCCATTCACCAAGTGCTCATCTTTCTCTTCGTAACTGGCTGGTTTTTATATACTAATAATGAAACTATTGTAGCTTCCTTTTCTCTGGGAGGCATTTTGTGTAGTTTTATTCTGCCTCCCGCACAACATATCAATAAATTTTTTATTTCCTGTCTTACTGCAGAGTGGCTTCCTCCTTCCTGGGAATCGTGTGTTCCTCGGGGTTGGAGGCAGTAAGACGAAGAGCAGTAATCCTCCTCTCCCCGTCAGGATGGCTTATAATAAAATATTTGAAACACCATGCAACAATACCTAAGACTAGGTTAAATACAGCATATCTGGAAAAGCAGATAAAATAACACAGTGGAAATGAATCCTGGATGGGGAGAGGCTCTTCCCAAGAAACCTTTTCACCAGAGCAAGAAAAGCAAGGAACGCTGTGGGACTCCAGTTTCCCACAAAATGGCAGTTAATGGGAACTGGGAAAGTGACCCTGCCATGCCTGAATTCTTGATTCTAAAGAGCAAAAGCCAAGTGTAGCCAGACCTACCCTGGATTTTAGGAAAGCCAATTTCAGTAAACTCGGAGCACAAGGGTAAGTCCCGTGACAACTGACATGAGAAACGGAGTCCAGAATGGGTGGAATTTTAAGAAGGAAATTCTGAAGGCACAATGGCAAACGAGTCCATCAAGGGGATAGGAGACCGCAGAAGGAGCCCAGGTGGCTTCACAGAAAGCTTAGAGATGATCTGGAAGCAAAAAGGGCATGTATAGGCAGTGGAAGGAAGGCCAGGCTGCACAGGAAGAGTGCAAGCATTTGTTAGCATCAGGAAGGCTCAAGCTAGGAATGAACCTGGGTTAGCAAGGCAACAAAAAAAGCCTCCAGATGTGTCCGTAGTAAAAGAGGAAACGGGGCTTCTGCTACTCAATGTGGGTGGCAAACAGCTAATGACAAAAGGCAGGAGTATTCAATTCCTACTTCGACTTAGTCTTCGACCTAAAGAGGATCTAATGACCTTCCTGGTGAAGGGAAGTACAAGCTGATGAAGCAGGATGGCAGCGTAAGTTAGGTAAATGGCCAAGGACCATCTAATTAGGTTGAATGAGTTCAAATTGCCAGGGCCTGAAGAACTCCCTCCTTGAGTCGTAAAGGAGCTGGCAAAAAACTCTCAGAGCCACTGTCTGTCATCTTTGAGAAATCACAGAGGACGAGGGAAGGGCTGTGAGTGGAGAAAGGAAAGAAAACACCTGCAGACGAGTCAGTCTGACATCAGTCCCTGGGAAAATGTGGGAGCTGCGTATAAAGCAGTCTATCTACAAACGCTTCAAAAACAATGCAGGGAAGCCAACATGGATTTCCCTAGAATTAGCCTGCTAGTCTGATCCTATTTTTGACCAGGTGATCTCCTTGCTTGGTGTGGGGATGCTGTCGATCTTGATTTCAGTAAAGCTTTTGACAATGCATCAACTAACTAAAATTGGGCTAGATGGAACAACGGCCGGATGGATCCACCATTGGCTACAGCATCAGTCTCAAAGAGTGATCATCAATGGCACCTCCTCAAACTGGGGAGAGGTTCTTAGTGCAGGGTTGAGTCCTGGGCCCTGGACTCTAACATTTTAATTAATGATTTGGATGCAGAAGTGCAGGGGGGAACACTTACCAAATCATGGGTGATGGATAAGCCAGGCCTGCAGCCCTTGTGGAGCTAGAAGGCTGCTGAGGCTTCTGTGAGATGAATAGTCTCACGAACTGGTGTGCCTGGGAAACAGGCCAGTGTGCTGGAAGCTGCCTTATACAGGGTCAGACCGTGGAGCCATTAGCTCAGGGCTGCCTGCACAGCATCTGCTGAGGTTGCAAAGCAGGCTCCTTCCTGGGCCAGGGAGATGCTCCTGGCTCAACCTGCCTGAAATACTTTCTGTACGGAAGATGGGTGCTACTGCTCAGCCGTGACCCTTCCACGGGCCCAGTCATGGCGTAGGCCCGCTCTCAAGTACGGTCCGTATTTCCTTCCACCGCCTGTTTCTGTATGCATCTTCAAGTAAGCCGCATATCAGGACAGTCTTTAGATTTAATGGCGGCTCTCTGAACATTCCCCCAAATAATTCCTCTAGCAATTTTTGCTGGTGTGCTGTCAGCTTTGCATTGGTCTCAAACATCCAGCATTGTCCTGTGAAATCTTTCCTGACTTCATTTGCTGTTTCCATCAGTACGAGGCAGGACTCTCCCTTTGATGTGTGACTGGAGCTGTACAAACATGCCATTAATTGAATGACCTGTTCTCTCTCTCTCTCTCTCTTGGTTGCATCACTTCGATCCTTGTCATCATCTTCTCTTTGATAGCATCTCAGCTTAATTTGTATTTGAATGGAGATGGAAGTGTTCTGATTTGCTTGGGCTTCACTGCAGATCGCAAGAACTACACTTCAGTGGTTTCTCTCCCCACCTGAGCTGTTGCAAATGTGGGACAGTGCAAAGCACTGAACCTGCCTCAGGTCTATTTCTCTCCTCTGTAAGTTTGTCATCTGTTGAAAGTGATATGCTTGGAGAATGGTGAGTTGTCCACATGTGTTCCTTAAAAAAATACCATTTCTGCTGGTGATAGCAAGTCAGTTCACACCAAAGCAGAAACAGATTGCAAGAATGGCCTCGGGCCTTTCAAACCAAGGTTCTGATTTGCCTACAAAAAACTGATCTACCCTCCTAATTCAATATTTTCCAAAGATTGCTCCCAAAATTCCAAGCCCAACATACATAAATCATATGCTATTGAATACAACACATTTACTGTAACAGAATGGTCTTAATAAGATCGACCTGTTCAAAGTTTCCAAAATGTTAAATGGTAAAGCAACTTAATCACACTGGTTTTCCACCAAATATGATAACAGGATCCTTTCACTATCTCCTGGTCCTATTAGGAAATATTCTTTTAAATCACATTGGGATGTTTCACCCACAGAATAATTTCTTAGACTGTCTCTTAACATCTCGGACACTGTTTGCAACCTACACAAATCAACTCATCAGCACTGTGAATGCTAGTGTGATGGTGTGTCCTTCCCAGACATTTGCCTGCCTGCCAAGATCAGCGTCACATGGTGCCCAGAAGGCCTTTATTACTCTGGGGGGGGGGGGGTTGTGGAGGGTGGCAACAGAGGGGAGGGCTTCTTGGTGGTGTCCCCCATCCTTTACTTTAGAAATTGATAGATGAAGGTGTTGAGCTCTGTGAACACATGGAAAAGCTTCTGCCAGGCTAAATTATCTTCGAACTGCTCTGTGCAGTAATTTCAGAGCCCTCTGCTTCCCATTGCTCTGTAGCACTCAAAAAGGGAATAAAATGTTTTTGTCTTGAGATGCAAATCATCCGAGCAAGTTTCTGCATCTCTTTTCCATTTAGTGCAATTTGGGGAAGAAAAAAAAGACTCCCAATGTCTGTGCAGGCAGAGGTGCTCTCCCCCAGGTCAGTTTCCACCCAGGCAGTGACGGATCCAAGTGATCTTTGGCGGGGTGGTTTTTGGAGAAGTACCCGACACTGTCGTGAAATATTTTCCAGCCAGGAGAGGATCTTGAGAAAAGCAGATGTGGGTCAAGGAACAGAGCAGCTTCACTGCCTGTTCTGCCACCCACACTTTTCCCAGCCGAGACCAGGGAATCCCCTACAGAAAGCAAGATGGGGTGTTTTTAAGTGAATTCTCAGACCTTGTTCCTGGCATACTCCCGGCATCATTCCATGTTTGTCCCCTGCAATTTTTGATGTCAACACAATACTTTCCAAGAATGCTGATGACAGCTTCACATGGCTGTTGATTGGCACGAAGCACGGAAATCGCCCTGTCACTTCTCCGCTCAGGCAGCCCTGAGAAACAAAAGCGGCGTGCGGCTGTTTGGCACATCATGTCAGCCAAAAGAAGAAAGTTCTTTGCCTCTTGAAACTTCTGAATTATATTTTCCTTCCTCAGGGGTTCAGTCAGCTCCCCACATTCTGCAAGGAAAGGTCTGGCACAGAACCTTTTCCCTTAATTCTCCTGCTTGCACAAGTGCTGTTCCAGAAATGTTCAAACTTAAGTGGTTCACAAATAGGCTGGGAAAAAGCCTTCTATTCTTCCCTGACATCCTGGTCATAACACAGTTGGGGCACGAAATGCTGTTTTTATGCTCCTTGATGTTTTATTCACATTTTTTAAATCTGAGAAACCTTTCACAAAGGCAGCTTTCATCACTCCAGATGAATGAAAAGGATTGCAGGCAAAACAAAAATACTGATAAGAGCAGCCTATTCTGACCATTTTCTAATCACACAAATGTGGGGTTGACTGTTTATAATCTCCTTGAGCCAAATCTTCACCTTCCCATCAATGTTTTGAAGATCGGCAGACCAGCTGCTGCTGCAGAAATGTATAGCTTCAGTAATTTCTGTTTGCCACTTAGCGGGGGAAAGGAGGCTAAACATGGAAGGGTTGCGTCTGGAAAGGAAGCTGAAACCTGGAACTTGTGAGAGCAGAGTGGCGTTGTCCTGGACAGGACATTTTGGAGGGCTTCCATTCCCAGGGCCTGCTCCCAGCAATAAACAGCCTCCCAGCCACGTGGCCGAAGCAGCCATGGCCCAGCCGGCCAGCCACGCTCTCCCGCAAGGATGCGGCTTGGCACACCTTCGGAAACCACAGTCTGGCATTTGATGCGGGCCTCACCCTCCGGAAAAAGCGGCCTGGAAGATCAGTTCAGCAGACGATGATGCCTTCCAAACATGCCCATTGAACTAGACTGAAAATGATCTGCGATTTTAAATCTCAGAGCTTTATTTTTAAGATTGTATTTTATATCATTTCCACGCCTGCATTTTTAACTTGATTGCAATGCTGTTGGCCTCGGATTGTTTTCTAGTGCTGGTGTTTTTAGCGTAATACGGCAATGCTGGCCTTGTAAGCATCTGGGCAGCTCCAGGGCTCCTCCTGCTGGCCAAATGCCAGAATAACATCTCTGCTGCAGCTGCCTGGGCCTGGATGAGCCCCACCTGGGAGCCCCTGGAGTAGGACTGTGTAAAAAGCCACTCTTTCCCCAGAAGCCGCTGCAATAGCCCAGGTCTCCCGACTTGCCGCTTGCTTCCTGGTTGGCGTCTCCTGCATATTGTTCCTGGGCTCCGTTCTATGCCTCTTCCTAGACCTCAAGGTATCTTCCCCCTCTTGTCTTGCTTCACCAGCCTCTGGCTTCTGGCCTGCCCTGATGGCATTGTTTATTGTTTATTGCACTGCACTTGCCTGGTGTTCTCGCTCTTCCTGGCCGGGACTTTAGCTTGTTGAACTGGACTAAGCTGACAAAGTGCCCCATGATATCCTGGTGGAGAAACTGAGGAGTTTTGGGATAGACCAAAGCACTGTCCAGTGGATTAGGGCATGGTTGACTGACCGAAAGCAGAAGGTAACCATTAGTGGGGAATCGTCGGGATGGCAGCCAGTGACAAGCGGGGTCCCCCAGGGCTCTGTCCTGGGGCCGATCCTGTTTAATCTTTTCATTAACGACATGGAAGAAGGGGTGAACTGTCTGCTGATAAGATTCGCAGACGATACTAAAAATGGGGCAGTGGCCACAACTGAGGAGCAGGTACTCCCGATCCAAAAGGATCTGGACAGACTATGGAAGTGGGCAGGAGACAACAGGATGGCATTTAATGTGGATAAGTGCAAGGTCTTGCACTTGGGGCATAGGAATAGCTGTCATAAGTACAGCTTAGGGAACAAGTGGCTGGAGAGCAGCACTTGTGAAAGGGACCTTGGGGTGCTGGTTGACTGCAGGCTGAACACGAGCCAGCAGTGTGATGTGGTGGCCAAGAGGGCGAATGCCACCCTTGGTTGCATAGCCAGAAGTGTGGCTTCTAGATCGAGAGAGGTATTATTGCCACTCTATACGACTCCGGTGCGCCTGCAGCTGGAGCATTGTGTTCAGTTTTGGGTCCCTCGTTACAGGAAGGATATAGCCCAGTTGGAGTCAGTGCAGCATAGGGCCACAAGGTTGGTGGCCAGTTTGCAGGGGATGGGGTATGAGGCAAGACTGAGGGAACTGGGTCTCTTCAGCCTGGGGAAGAGGAGACTCAGAGGGGATCTGTTGGTGACATACAGGTATGTGAGGGGGTGTCACATGGAGATGGGGAGAGGCCTGTTCTCCCCTGCAGAGGAAGGCAGGATGCGCTCCAACAGAGCAAAGCTCAGGGAGCCAAGGTTCCATTCAGATGCCAGGAAGCACTTTCTGACATTTAGGATCCCGAGGGTGTGGAAGGGGCTTCCACAGGAGGCGGTTGAGGCCACATCGGTGAGGGTGTTCAAGGATAGGCTAGGCATGCACATGGTGGGCATGTCATGAGCGGAGCCGGCTGGAGCCGGAGGTCAGACTAGATGGCCCAGGAGGCTCCTTCTGACTCGTTCTCTTTCTATGTTTCTATAACAAAGTAGTTTAATGTTGGCAACACAGAGATGCCAAGGTTGCCAAAACATTCTTCAGTGTACAAGGAAAACGGGATATTAAAAGAAGAAAAACTAAGCTTTCATGTTTTTAAGCTTACCTTTTGGACATTGGTTTGTTTGCCTGGGTCCTGTTGTTCCACCACTCATGTCTGTGGCTCCAACAGTTTGTTATTGGTCATTTTAGTAATTTTATCAGCTCTGTTGTTTTGTTGCATTGTGTTGGTTTTTTGTCTTTGATCTTGTCTCTGGACTCTTGGGTGGTCCAAAATGTATCCAATCAATCAATAAGGTTGTTAGGAGACAGGCTGCTCAGGCTACGTGATGCCTGCCTCCTACACATCCTTGTCACAAGAAATGGCATGTAGCATTGACTCAAAAGCAAAAAAGCAGCCTGAAATGCTAAAGGTTCAAGACTTCCCAAAGAGTTAAGCTGAGCTCTCTTCCCCTGCCATACACAGGCAAAGATGAAGGTTGCATGCTTCAGTTGTTCTGAGAGGTGAGTTAGATTACATCTGACAGTGTCAACTGTTACTTGGTGGGGCAGAGTCAGAGGCAAGTTTTTGTAAGGTTTTTGATACCGTTTGATACCTGTTATCATGTGTGTAATCGATGTTAAAGATGGCTCTTCATTCGAAAAAGAAGTGGCTGTGTTTGCTGAGGTTTGCTGCTTTGCTCCGAGATGGCTGTGTGTGCTTGGGGAATTTTGTCGGTTTGGCTTGTGAAGATGTTGGTTTTCCAGGCCCCTTTCTGGAATATGGTCGGTCAGCTGGAAGGGATGCTGGGACTGTGGTTTGTGTGAAAGTGTTGCGGCAAAGCACTTCCCTGCCACAGAGCCACTGGGATGGCTGAGTTGGCCTCGGCTGCCTGGGAGGAAGCGCTCGGCCACTCCTGGCATCTGGGGCTGGTCATTGTACAATATTACACAAGTTTCTGCTCTGCGTTCTCGAGTGTCTCCAGTACATTGCCATTGTTTGTAGCATTGTTTTAAAGGTAAAGGCTTTATTCAGCATTACACATGTGCCTGGAAACAGGCGAGTGGAGGAATTTCCAGGCTAAGTGGATTCTTTTACAGGCACTGGAGAGGGAGTGTAGATACCTTGGGGTGCAATCCTGTGCATGTTTAGCCTGAAAAAGGTCCACAGCTCCCTGCATCAAATGCTGTGCATCCTGGAAGAAGCCAGGACATGCTGCTCGGCGGTTCCAGACACAGCTGCACAGAATCCTAACCTTCCTCATGACTCATGGGGAGCGATGCGCCTCAGCTGAGTTGAGTTGAGCTGAGCCGGTGGTTAAATCTGTGCAGATTCCCCCTTGCAGAGGGAAAGTTTGAGATGCACATGCCACAAAGGGATGGCTTTCTTTCTTTCTTTCTTAAATTTAAAGATGTATTTAAAGCTTTCTTTCGTTCTTTCTTTCTTATCCTGAATCCTTTCTTATAAAGAATTCAACTGTCTCACAACCTTCTCCTCCTGCTGCACAACAACACGCCTGTGAGGTAGGTTGGGCTGAGAGTCTGTGCCTGGCCCAAAGTCACCCAGCTGGCTCCATGGCTGAGCAGGGACACGAACCTGGATTGTCTGAATCCTGGTCTCACACTCTTAACCACTATCACATTGTTTCCACATTCAGGGAATGCATCACAGGAAAAGCAGGAGGCCTGTGGCATGTGGCAAACATCTGCATAATCCCCCTTGCTCTTTCCCCACCTTTTGCTGCTGGCTACCTTGTGTGACTTCCTCTTTCATCCATTCCTCCTCCTGCTCCTCCTCCTTCCCCACCTGCTATGCCTTGACAGACATCAATGATGATTCCAAAGCAAGTATCGATGTCTGGTGCTGTGGGGTGTAGAAACTAGAATAACAGAAAGGATCTTGTACGCCCACATTTCTGCTGTGGAGGCGTCTGTGTGCAATCCCAGAATGTTCCAGCCCCAGCCATGGGTGGGTTCCATGTGCGGGCCTCCGTTGTCTTCCATTGGTATGTAGCAGTGGCGGCATCTTTGTCTTTTCCCTCTAGTCCAAGGGTCGGCAACCCGTGGCTCCAGAGCCACATGTGGCTCTTGAATCCCTCTGCTGCAGCTCCGTCGCTCAAAATATGCGTCATAGCCGCCGATCTGCGACCCACGCCGATTTACTGAGCTTTTTCCCCCTGTAGGCCAACCATGGATAAATCGAAGAAAAGAAAAGTTTCTGAAGAAAACCAAACGTTTGATGGTACATGGGTAGATTCATTTGCTTTTACTGCTGACGAACTTATGGGGTTTGCTGTTTAATGCATGCAGCCCTTTAGCACTGACTTTGACTCTTCAGGAAGCTGTTCCCCTATTCAAAATGCATGAAAGGAGTCCTACTAGTTTATAATGTAAAATTAAAAATAACAGTTTTTAGTGACTGAACAAGAGCTGCAGCTCAGTCATAATGTAGATCTACTTCCTTGTTTTAAGAAGATTCTTATCAAAATTCCAGCAACATTATTACATTGGGAGAGGGATGTATGTTCAATATTTCACCAGGCTATTATTTATATTTGTTGTATTGCAGAAACTACTTACTGTATGAAAGTATCACTTAGTCCTTTTTTATTCAGGCTGACAGCTGACTGCACCCGCCAGTACACGCGATAAAAGGATGAGGGCACACAGAAGCAGACGGCATTTTTGGTTTGCTGCAGGTGGATAATTTAAGTTTGGCTTTTTATTTCATAAATGCGAGGAGGACTCAGATAGACATTGAGTACTTTATTTGAAAGTAACCTTCAACCCAGTGTCTTTTTTTTCGGAGTTCAAAATGTTTTTGTTGCATGCAGAAAAAAAAATTGTTTTCTCTGTAGCAGTTCATTGATTTCATAAATGCAACACACTATAGTTTTTTATATATAGCATAAAGATAAAAAATGATATATACAGTGTTATCTTCATTTTAGATGTCAAAAGGGGTTTGCGGCTCCCGATGTTTTCTTTTCTGTGGGAAACTGGTCCAAATGGCTCTTTGAGTGTTACAGGCTGCCGACCCCTGTGCTAGACCATGTGTCCTCAAACTACGGCCCCGGCTGGATCCGGCCCGCCATGCCCATTTATCTGGCCTGCCATAGAGGTTTTGGACATGCTGCGCACATGTGTGCGGCAAGGCAAGGTGGGGGCTTGGTCGCAAGGAGATTGTTTTGGACTCGCTTGGAAATAACGATCCCCTTGTGAGCAAGCCAGTGCCTCGCTGCGCATGTGTGTGTGCATGCCCCCCCTGCCCTGCCCCGCGTCCCCCTCTCACGCCACCTTGGCAGCCCACGCCCATCGCTGGCACCTTTCGACTGGCCCCATGTTTAAAAAGTTTGAGGGCCCCCTGCTCTAGACTGACCTCTGGCCTGACAACCCTGGTGCCTGCACTTGAAAGCAAGGAACAAAGACCGCATCGCGGCTCACAAAGGCTCGCTTTGGCCCCCAGAGCCGCAGCAACCGTCTGCAGAGGGAAATTTGAAATCCAGACCTTTCCAAATGTGTAAGATGCCATCTCTTGTCATCCTACCGGTGCAATGCTTTGGGGGCTGCCTATTTTTCCTCAGTAATCAAACTCCACTGGCCTTCACTCATAGGGCAGCCCGGGCTGACCCAGTTCCCCTGTCCTGTCCCGGGAGAGTGTCTTGGGCCAAGACTTGGCAGGACGGCTCCAGAAGGCGCAGGGCCAAGCCAGCCGTGCCGAGCCGGTGATGAGCAGATCCGCTGCACCGGCCACGGAGAGCATTTGGCTTCCCGCCGGTTTCTCTGCCTTGGGAGGGGGGACTTGCCGGGTGCCTGAGCGCCAGTGAAGCTTGTGAGGAGGTTATGGATTTGTGATCAAACACAGTTGCCATGGGGGCAGAATAAAAAGAATATTTTAATGCTTTTTCTGTCTAAAAAGAAGCAAAGAGAGTTGATTTCTCTTTGGGTAGGTGTTGCGGTGGAGGCTTTCATGTCAAAACTTAGATGGAATTCCAAATGTGGGGAAACTCTCCCTGGAACCACCTGCTGCTCATTGCCCTCAGCTAAAATGAATATGGGCATCGATCAGGACAGTTTATGGAGAGGCTAGCACAAACCGGGGAGCCCCTCTGGTAAAGACCCGCCCCGTCACGGCACTCCACGCTGCCCCCACTTGTGGGAGCTCCCTGCCACTCCCTGTGAGTCACTATCCAAACACCACCGGGCCACTTCACGCGCCACCTCTCTGACCTGCGGTGCCCACAGCGGAAGGATGCCCAGAAGACTTGCAGGGAAAAGAGGGAGGAAGGGAAGCCGCTGCAGGCACCAAATCCTGAGCAAAGAGCTCCTTGGCTCCCTGATTAACAACTCTGTCGGGCCTGAAATGATGCTGCTTTCGGCTCTGTGTGCATGTGCATGCGTACGTGTGTGCGCTTTATGTTTTCTATTAATCTTTAATGATAGCCTTGGTCTGCGAGGCTCTTTTATCCTGTCAGATAAATGTATGGTTAACAGGGTAATGAGCCTTCCAAAGAGCGCTCCCGGCTAGCCAGGGCGTGTGGAGACCTCTGACCCTCCTGTGAGCCGCGCTTGGGGGGGTGCTGGGGGGACGGCGTTGCCGGAGACGCTGGAAATAGGTTGAGCGCTGATGGATGCGTTACGCCTGGTGCGGGGCAGGAGGGCCCCTCTGCTTTGCAAGGCAATTGCGGTTTTATTACCGGCAGGATCCAAGGGGGATGTAATTAGCTGTAGCTGCAGCTTTATTAATAAGTAATTGTTGCTGTCGTGGCTCTGGGTTAGCAAATATCTTCCACTGGTAATTGAGGGCATTGATGTGGCTTTATTAATGAATGAATGCAGGATGGATTTTCAGGTTTGTGGCAAAGAGCAGCTGAAGCACCCGTCACTTGCTAAGGCGGGGGCATGGCAGGTGGCACCAGCACCCCCGAAAGGAAGCACCATCCGGGACTAGGGCAGCCTGGCCTGCTGTCCCACGCCTGCCTGATGGCTTATACACACAGCCATGCCCAGGGTCTGTGCGCAGCAGGGTCATGTGGGCATCCAGCTGCTGGAATCACACCTGATCTTGGGTGGGCACCGTAGGGGTGGCAGCTGTTTGCCATGGACCGCCACGTCACTGGGCTCGGATCCACTCGGGGAAACCCTGCACAGGCTTCCAGGTCTCTAGCACTGCCTGGCACAAACCAAGCTCTTGTTGGGGCAATGAAAATGACCGTGCTGGCTGAGAACGCCCACCAGCGCCAGGGTGAGTGTGGCTCAGCCACCGTCTTCGTTCAGGTCTGTCTTGCATCGTGGGAGTACAAGCCATCAAATGGTGCTCTTGATCTGGCAGTGGTGGCAGATACTCGATGGATGTTAACAGGCAAACCCTCCACTAATGAGACTCAGAGGCACACCGAGTACCATCTCGACTGAAATGAGCAACTGCAATTTGTGTTATTTGTAATGCAGAGAAAGAGCAACAACTGCAAATATTTGTTTGTTGTACATAGCACAGTGTCATGCTGATCTGGATCCCACCTTATTTAGCCAGAGTGCATGGGAAAAACCTTTCTTCTTTCCAGGCCCAAGATTGCTTATGGCACAGGAAGAAAGATCACCAACAGAAAATAAACCAATTGAGTAAGCTGCAAGCTAATGGTGTCATTCAAAGACCCAGCCCAGACCTCCTCATTCCATATTGCCCACAGTACCAAAGCAGAGAGGAGGGAAACTTGCGGAATCGACACTCTGTTGTGAACACGGTGGCAGAGGCAGCAGGTGCGGCTGCCTGTGGAGTCCCTGGCAGCTGCCCATCCCATTCCCACAGGGAGGGGAACGGGGCACATGATTCTGACTGCCAAGCAGCGGGCAAGGAATTCACACCGCAAGACGACAGTGCCCCTCCAGGTCCACCAGTGCAGGAACACTCCCAGCACAGAAAAGGGAAACGGAGGCCGTGCAGGCGTGTGTGCTGCGCTGGAGCCACACATCAATACCAAAAGCAGCCCTTTGGGGCGACCTTCTCCTGTGCCAAGAATAGCTCCCACTGCACAGAACGGAATCCAATCGCTTCTTGAGGATCATGTGTGGGGGGAAAGGGTGTGTGTGCATGGAGGAGGGGAATCCACAGCGCCACACACAAATGTTCCTTTAGAGTCACGTCCTCTTGATCTAGCAGCAGCCCCATTGAACTCCGAAGGGCAATGCCACCTGTTAACGGGGCCCCCGAGTGCAAACGGCGAACTGAACCCACCTGATAATCCAAGCGCGCTGCGTTGTGCGCCCCCGTCCGTGCCCGGGCCTGGTCCAGCTGAGGGATCTGGATTCAAGATCCTTAGGAAGGAGCGAACCACGTATCGAAAAGAGTGGTAAGGGGAGGGTGCGGAACAGACCAAGCCAAGAAGGCTTTTGCTCCTGGCTGTGGCCGCACTGGATTCCCAATGGGCCAGGGGCTCCCGGGGCTTCAGAAGCCGCCTGGGTGAACAGCCATCGATCCCATTTCCCGGGCCGAGGATGGAAGATGCAGCTGCTTACCGGGGCTTTCCTATGTTCCTCTCTCTCGCCCTTGCTGCATAGGAATCGGCACACATGGGCTCTAACCCCGTGGGAGTGAAGCGGGGCAAGCGGCATTGCTCTCACCACCAAAGCAGTCCCTGCTGGCCGCATGCAGGGGAGGCAGCTTTCCGGCGAGGCTCTCGGGCTCCACCTGACAGGCCGAAGACCGGGAGGCTTTGGCCATGTGTGGGATGGGAGCAAGAGCGTGTCTGCAGCACCGTGTGCAGCTGCCTCCCCACTTTTCTGACCGAGCCCGTGCAACGCAGCTAAGCAGTTGACACGGGGGCGGCTTGTGCGCTGAAGGGAAAGGGACCCCGCCCCCGTGCAATCGCGACCGTCACCTGATGCAGAGTTTGCGACCTGAGGCAATTTTTTCCTGAAATTTCTCTCCACGACCCCCGATTTGGTCGTGAACTGCGGAGTTTGGAGCCAAGGTACCACTGTATAACCTCTGTGATTTTTGCTTCTCAGAAAAGCTCTGGCTTGAGTTGGTGCAGGACCCCCTTGTTTGTCTCTCTGTTGGTCCAGGCTGGGTGGGCACCATTCCCTCCTCCAGTGCTGTGCTCTGAACACATCCTTTTTTGTTTTCGGTGGCCCAACTGTGCCTTCAGCAAATACTTTGATAAACCCAAATGGGAAACTCGCATGAGCCTCGGGACGGTCTGTAAGCCGTCCCGAGGCTCATGCGATGGGACGGCATACATAAATTCTAAATAAATAAGCAAACCTTAAACAGCACTGTTTGGCGAAATGCAGCATTCTCTCTGTAAGTCTGATACAATTTGTTCCCATTTAGCACGGAATCATCTGCTTCTACCATTGTGAGCCACCCCGAGGCTGTTGCAAGGGGCAGCATATAAATATTTAAATAAATAAATACCATAAAGACATGATTACTTTCCTTCTTTCATTAATCTTCATTTGTCTAATTATTTGCTCAATCTTTTAAATCACTGGTTTGAGTGGAAAGGGAACAGGGAGACCTTCAGCGGGGCGGTTCGTTCAGCTGAAGCGAATTCCAGGGCTGGGTGTGGAAGGGCTGGCTGGCTTCTGAGAAGCAGCTGGCCGCTCGCTCGCTCTGAAGGCCTGGTCGCCGGAGGGATGAGGCAGTGTTTCCTCTGACTCGTATTTCCTGTTGAAAGGAGGAGGCAAGCTTGGGCACTGGACAGTGCTCCTGAGAGCCCGGCGCATGGCCCCGCTGCCCCCTGCTCTTGTGGTGCTGTGAAGGAGCAAGACAGTGTAACTTGGGGCACAAGGACTGCATGTGGGCCTCAAACAGCATTGATTTCAGAGATGGGGGTGCCCACGGTGTGCAGATCAGCCGATGCAGAGCCAGCTTTTACAAAATATGACCCGGCTGGCTTGGTCCCCCCGCTTACCCTCTCCTGGACTGCTGAACTGAAAAGTAATTGTTGGCACACAACATGCGGCCTTTCTCACCACGGAGAACCGTGTTTCCTTTACACATCATCCAAAGTGGGAATGGGTCAAAAGAAGGTTTTCTGCATCCACATGTGGAAGACGGGGAGTATTATTTCAGAGGACTGGCTGACTTTTCTGTGTGCGCAGAATGGACACAGTCACTCTGAAAAGAATTCGGCAAACAAAGCAGCTTCTTTCTAAAACAAGGAATCTGTGGGTGGCGGAGAAAACGGCACCAAGTCCGTGTGGGTGTCCCCTTCCGGTGAGCTGCCCTGTGGCTGCAAGGCAGAGAACAGGCTCGGGCGCTTCCTCATTCTCCCAAGCTGTTTTGCCAACTGAAAGGGCAGCATGTAACATTCCCAGAGGTGAATCCCAGGGTCCTTTGCTGTGGAAATTAAGTCAAGGTCCAGGGAATGGCTGTGGGGATCTCAGCACTTTAACCAGCGAGGTTGTGTTGCGGAGCAAAGCTCCTAGAAGGGAGCCTTCAGACTGACTCTGTGCAGGGCGTCAGTCAGTCACTCAGTCAATCAATCAATCAATCAATCAATCAGACAAGGTGTTGAAGCCTTAAAAAGGTAAAGGTAAAGGTTTCCCCTTGACGTTACGTCCAGTCATGCCTGACTCTAGGGGGCGGTGCTCATCTCCGTTTCCTAGCCGAGGGAGCCAGCGTTTGTCCGCAGACAGTCTCCGTGGTCATGTGGCCAGCATGACTAAACACCGAAGTGCACGGAACGCTGTTACCTGCCCACCGAAGTGGTACCTTTTTATCTACTTGCATTTGCATGCTTTCGAACTGCAAGGTTGGCAGGAGCTGGGACGGCGCACGGGAGCTCACCCCGTGTGCAGATTCGAACCGGCGACCTTCGATCAACCAGCCCAGCAGCACAGCGGTTTAAACCACTGCGCCACCTGCCTTAGAGGATCCTTAACTAGGTTCCGTTCACTACAGCCGAAGAGCTGGAGTTGAAAGGGGCCAGGAAGGCCACTGGGTCCACCTTACGCCCTCCCACTCAAGTGGCCGTGAGTGTCTCCAGTGTGGGGGAGCCCATGGCCTCTCCGCGCAGCTGGTTCTGCCGTTGTGGATGATGTGCTGGTGCAGATCAAGCCATGCGCGTTTTCCTGCTCTGCTTTTTCCCAGACCCAGATGAGGAGGTTGGCCTCTTCCCCACATGTACCCACCGAACAACCATGTGTCGCCGCGCAGCTAATCTGCTGTGTGACACAAATTCCAGCCGCATCGCTCAGGGCCGCTGCTGCTTCTGGCTGACAGCCCTCCGCCGAGGACGCATGAGCCGGCTCCCCAGTAAACCCACCGGAAATTCTGGGAACAGGCTCCTATCCAGTGTCCCAAAGGCCAAAAGTCAGAGGGGCACAACCCGGTGTGTCCGCTGTCTTCGGGGAAGGAGCCAGTGCTGGGGGTATTCAGCCCTTGGCTCTCCATGTCCGTCTTCGGCCTGGGAACCCCACGCCCTCTGTGCAAGCCCCGTGAGCCTCTCAGCACCACGGCGTTGGACTGGGCCAGGGCCAGGCAGCATGGAGCATCTGGATTGGCCCAGCTAGGCATCTGCCTGTTGGCCTTCCGGGGACGCCACTCCGGGGAAGGGGTGCGGTGGAGGGTCACTTGGCTTTTGCCCATCCTCCCATATGGGATGCTGAGATGGGCAAAGCTGCGTCCCGCCCCCCCTGCTGCCAATTAGAAGGGCTTGCGCAGCGCCACTTTGATCTCGCCATCCCCCTCTGCCCCCACTGCTCCAGGCTGGGAGGGATGAATATTTCATGCTCTGCCTCCGTGCTTGGTTCCTGCGACAAGAGGTGCCGTTTTTTGCCAGCCTCGGGTGTTTGTTTCCTCCTGCAATCACCCACCTCAATCATGGGTGTATCATTTTATGAATTAATAAAAATCATCATGGCTAATCCAGTGGGATTCTGGGAAAAGATGTTGCTTGGCAGAATTTTAATGGGCACAGTGGGGAATATAATGGTTTGGCTTCCTTTCCTGTTCTCTGCCTTCCTCATCTTTCATCTTTTTCCGGTTTAGGGCCCGCGCCCCTATGCACAGCTCAGTTCTTGCTGCAGCCTCCTGGGGTATCCCGCTCCAGCTCATACTTGTGCATACGTGGGATCTCCTGCCAGCCCCCTGCTACCCTGAGCACGAGAGCCGCCACGGAGCCCTGTGTCTGCCGTGAGGGGCACCTGCTCCCGCACCTAGCTGAACGCCCGACCTGCCAATTTGTCAAGTTTATTTTTAGCCTCTTCCTGGGAAAGCATGTGAACAAACAGGGCAGAGGAGTGTGCTTCTCTCTCTGCTCCAGAACATCAAAATCTGTGGCACTTTAAAACAGTGACAGCTCTCCTCTCACTCCTGAATAATTCATGGTTGCACTAATGCCTTCAGCTGCCAGTGCCTCCCCGGTCTCCTCCTCTTCTTTCTCTCCAACACCCCCCTCGTTCTGCCCGCTTGGGAAAACTTTATTATGCCTTTGCTCTTATTACAGAACATACAGATAAAAGATAATTGCTTGCCTTGACTCTGCATTGATATGAAAATAAGATTTAAATTATTCACTCCTCCTGAAAGGTTAGTCGAAGGTTGTTACATGCTGGCTCTTTGCAATGGTTCCGGTCAGACTGTGGCCGGCTGCTCTGTACCACAAGCAGAAGCACCAAATGTGGATGGAAGGGTCCCTCCAAGTATATTATCTCAGCTGTGCCAAGTCCCCGAAAGGAAACGGGAGCCACTCAGGTCCCTCTGCACCTGCGTGCGTGGACAGGGATTCGCCTGCTTGGTCAAGGAGCCCTTAGAGGACGTTGATGGTTTCTTGGAGCCTCATTGACCTCCTGCCAGTTGGTTAGAGATCTTTGTGGACGGAACAGCGTGCTTTTTAACATCCACTCAGTTAAAATAAATATGCATTTAGCAGAACATTGGCACAGGGGCTGGCAGCGAAGGGGAGTCTAAGCCAACACATTTTATACGTTTCTGCTCAGCGACCTGGTTCTTACATAACCCTAAACTCTGCTGTGGCCCTTGTGCACCGGCCTCCGAGCTCCTGCGTTCCCCTTTCAGCATGACAGCAGCTGTCGTTACTTGGTTATGCCCAAGCTTAGACAAACAGTGCTTGATCTTAGCCAGGAATTGAGGGAAAGAAGCCGATGTCCAGCAGTGGCTTATCAGGCTTATTCACTAAGCCAGAGTTGACCCTAGGCAGAGCTCTTGACTCGGGGGAATTGAGCTTTTCTGCAGAGAGTTACAAAAGCTCCGATCTCTCCTTTGCGGCAGTACCAAGCTAATTTCTGTCCTCCCCCAAGTCAGCGGAAGGACTGGCAGCTCCTCTGAGCTCTCCCTTTCAAGCAGTGAGGCGTGCTCTGGGGAGGGGCCGGCTTGTGGTCACGATCCTGCGCTCCTCAATGGGCTTCCTCCAGCCAGAGAGAGGGGCCGAGTGGGGTGCCACAGGGCACAGGCCTTGGAGTAACGTGGCTACAGCCGTCGTGGTGGCCTTCACTTTGCCAGGCAAGGCCATAGGGGCCCATCCTGGGCTGGCACAACCCCTAAGTCAGATACCCCCAAGTGCATCTGCAGGCGCCCCCGCTTAGAGCTAACCCTCTGATGCCCCGGATCATCACTACCTGGGGAGCCAGCTCATCGCCCCCATGGCTTGTCAGACGTCACAAGCCCCGAAAGCATCCTGTTCCGCTCGGGTCAGCGCAGGGCCTCCAGGCGAGTGATGCCGGCTGCCACCACCCAGCCTTTCTAGTGCTCCCGCTTCTGCACATGGCTGTTCCATGCTTTCTTGCCACACCATCCTTTCTCCTACAGTGGAAAATCCATTGGGCGGCGGGGTGCAGCCTAGGCAGATCCACTCAGTGCTTACAGACCTTGCACAAGAAAGGCTAAAAAGAATTTGGGACACCTTGTTTACACTGCAAGGAGGCTAGCAGAGGCCCCAGACTTCCGCGGAGGCTTTCTCCTGCCGCTTGTGCACCCCAAAAGTGGAATTTCAGGACACAAAAGGGGGGCACACCTCCAGGAAGCCTGTTTCCCCTGGGGGAAACTGAACTGTGATTTTGAAGAGCACAAGTAGAAGCCCTTGGGATGATGTGGCAGAAATATGAATAAGTTTGCGTGCAGAATTAACCTGGGTATAAAAATAGTTCTGCTGGCTGCAAGGCCTGCCGTGGGCCAGAGACTCAGTTTTCCAGCCCTTGCTGTTCTGGCAGGCATGTTGGAATGATGTTCCCCTATTCTTTCCTTTCCCCTTTGAACTCTCATCGCACTGCTGCCAGAAACCTGAGCCAGTCTTCATACTGGCCTCATCAAAGAGAGGGAATGACATTTCCTACCAGTGACTTCCTGTCCCTTTTGTTTAAGCGACACATTAATTGGCTGGTTTCATTTTGCATTAATTCTTAACATCTTTATCATCATTTCTGTACTCAGGCCAGAGCTCCCAGTGGTTCACGACAATTCATAAATGTTGCAAAGCAAAGAGCAGAAATATAATGCGGGTTCTTCAAAAGGGTTCTGCACTTTTATTTTTTATAAATATATTTTATATATTTTTTCCTGATGGCATGAAAAAGTTGGTACGACACTAGGAAAAATGCATCGAAAAGGAAGGTGGCTATGTAGAAAAGTGATGTAATATGTTTTTGAACTTACATAGAAACACAGAAACAGAGTGAATCAGAAGGGGTCTCCCAGGCCATCTAGTCTGACCCCCGGCTCCAGCCGGCTCTGCTCACGACATGCCCAACATGCGCATGTCCAGCCTCTCCTTGAACACCCGCACCGATGGGGCCTCAACCACCTCCCGTGGAAGCCCATTCCATACCCTCAGGGTCCTGACTGTCAGGAAGTGCTTCCTGGCATCTAAATGGAACCTGGGTTCCCTGAGCTTCACTCTGTTGGAGCGCATCCTGCCTTCCTCTGCAGGGGAGAACAGGTGTCTGCCCACCTCTGTGTGACACCCCCTCACATGCCTGTATGTCGCCAACAGATCCCCTCTGGGTTTCCTCTTCTCCAGGCTGAAGAGACCCAGTTCCCTCAGTCTTGCCTCATACAGCATCCCCTGCAAACCAGCCACCATCCTTGTGGCCCTACGCTGCACTGACTCCAACCTGGCTATATCCTTCCTGTAATGAGGGGCCCAAAACTGAACACAATGCTCCAGTTGTGGGCGCACCACAGTCATATAGAGTGGCAGTAACACCTCTCTCAATCTAGAAGCCACACTTCTGGCTATGCAACCAAGGGTGGCGTTCGCCCTCTTGACCACCACACCACACTGCTGGCTCATGTTCAGCCTGCAGTCAACCAGCACCCTGAGGTCCCTTTCACAAGTGCTGTTCTAATAACTTCTAATAAATCTAAACTTCTTAATAAATAGAGTTTTTAAAAGTCTGGAAACTTTTTGAAGAACCTTTGTACATAAAGTTTCCGCATGCACAGTTTCAAATCATTTAGGGCACCGTCCTTTGGCCACTGGGCAAGGTCTTGGCACCCGTAAGAGCAGCCGAGTCCCAGCTCCAATTTTGAAAGTGCCTCGTGGAGCCTGAGTGGGGCCTCTGCCTCCTGATCAATGGCTCGGTTTGCTGGATTTTTATCCTACCCATGAGCCGCAAGGCTCCCTCAGGCAATATCAGCAGCGAATGGCAATATTGCCATTGGAAATGGCTTCCTTGGAAGCAGAAGGGCAAAATGGCAAACTTGGAAGGAGAAGTCATGACAGAACTGGCAGTTTAGCCCTCTGGTTCTTTCTACAGACTTATATATATCCTGCACCAACTGAGCCACACATTTTAACTGCAGCGACATGCACAGGTAACTGTGCAGCAACCGATGATGCACATCCATAAAGACCTTTCTGAACCGGTTCTTCATGAGGCAAGAAGCCTTCCATGCTTGCAGTGCCACATCACTCCGGTCTTCGCCTTGCAATGATAAGCTTCTAGTCCCGGGATTCAGAAGATGGAGTGACGCCTTGCTCAGGGTTGCTTCGCCCTGCTCAGACACCGGGAGGAGGCGAGACCACACCTGCTCAGCTGCTCAGTAGCCGGTTTGAGCCACCCCTTAGAGGGCATGGCGTGTCCACACAGTGCTGCTGCTTCGCACCGTGCTTTGGGGGCTTGCCGTACTCTGGTCCAGGGTCCTGACAGGCCTTCTCCTCTAGAGCAACCGCCTCTGCCCACCGCTGCATCCTCCACCTGGCAGTGTGAGCTTTGAGCAGCACTCTTTCTCCTTCCCCCTAAAGAGCTTCTTTGCCTCTCCCTCTTCATGGGCGATGGCCCTGAAGACTCCCCAGTAACTCCTCAACAGAACTTTTGTGTTTATGCCACACTATTTCTCCTGGACGTCTGTCCAGAATGCCTCTGAGGACACATTCACCCTGCTTGGGGTAAATTCTCTTGACTTATGTATTTAGTAGAGTTACATCCCACTTTATTCTTACAGACTTAGGCTTATGGCCAAAGGCACCAAGAAGCTACCTCCCAAAGGCACTAACACTTTGCTTATGCTCAGGGGCTACATGTGTGTTGCTTCTGCAATACCCATAAAGTGCTGGGTTTCTGTTTTTTGTTTTCTTCTAGTGCATCTATTCTTAACTCCATGAACTGGCTGCAGGTTTCTCTAGGTTTTGTGTTGGCCACTTCCCACCTCCAGGGAAAATTGTAGTTTCACTCAGACTGTATCTCTCACTCTCCCTACCTGTCTCTTCAAAATTGTCTTTGCCTTTCTAAAGTCCAGAGACTTTTGTAAGCCACCCAGAGACGTGCAACTTAATTGGATGGGATTGTTGTTGTTAGTCGGGAAGTTGTGTCCGACCCATCGCAACCCCATGGACAACATTCTTGCAGGCCTTCCTGTCCTCCACCATCTCCCGAAGTCCACTTAAGCTCACGCCGACTGCTTCAGTGACTCCATCCAGCCACCTCATCCTCTGCCGCCCCCTTCTTCTTCTGCCGTCAATTGTTCCCAGCATTAGGCTCTTCTCCAGTGAGTCCTTCCTTCTCATTAGGTGGCCAAAATATTTGAGTTTCATCTTCAGTGTCTGGCCTTCTAAAGAGCAGTCAGGGTTGATCTCCTCTAGGACTGAGCGGTTTGATCGCCTTGCAGTCCAAGGGACTCGCAGGAGTCTCCGCCAGCACCACAATTCAAAGGCCTCAATCCTTCGACGCTCAACCTTCCTTATGGTCCAACTTTCACAGCCATACATTGCAACTGGGAAAACCATCGCCTTGACTATACGCACTTTTGTTGGCAGGGTGATGTCTCTGCTTCTTACTGTGCTGTCTAGATTTGCCATAGCTTTCCTCCCCAGGAGCAAGCGTCTTTTAATTTCTTAGCTGCAGTCCCCGCCCGCGGTGATCTTGGAGCCCAGGAAAACGAAATCTGTCACTACCTCCATTTCTTCCCCATCTATTTGCCAGGAAGTGAGAGGACCGGATGCCATGATCTTCGTTTTCTTAATGTTGAGTTTCAAGCCAACTTTTGCGCTCTCCTCCTTCACCCGCATCAAGAGGCTCTTTAGTTCCTCTTCACTTTCTGCCATGAGAGTGGTATCATCTGCATATCTGAGGTTGTTGATATTTCTCCAGGCAATCTTAATTCCAACTGGTGATTCATCTAGCCCCGCTTTTCTCATGATGTGCTCTGCATGTAAGTTAAATAGGCAGGGTGACAGTATGCAGCCTTGCCGAACTCCTTTCTCAATTTTGAACCAATCAGCACATATCAATCTGATTTCTGTGTTGACCATCTGGTGATGTCCATGTGAAGTCGTCTCTTGGGTTGATGGAAAAGTGTTTGCTATGACCATCGTATTCTCGTGACAAAATTCTACCAGCCTGTGTCCTGCTTCATTTTGTACTCCAAGGCCAAACTTGCCTGTTATTCCGGTTATCTTTTGGCTTCCTACTTTAGCATTCCAGTCCCCCATGATGATAAGGACATCATTTTTTGGTGTTAATTCTAGAAGATGTAGGCCTTCATAGAACCGGTCAACCTCAGCCTCTTCAACATCAGTGGTTGGGGCATAGACTTGGACTATTGTGATGCTGAATGGTTTGCCTTGGATTCAAACTGAGATCATTCTGTCATTTTGGAGGTTGTATCCCAGTACTGCTTTTCCTACTCTTTTATTGACTATGAAGGCTACTCCATTTCTTCTGAGGGAAGGCATAAAAATATCCAAAGAAAGAAAGACAGAAAGAAAGTCTGAATCTATCAAAACGTCAACTTTGGTCCTACATCTTTAGCTTTCATTCTTGTTAATCTCAAACGACAGGCCGTTTCTTCAATGCTTTAAGCAGCCCCCCCTCCCCATTCCTTCTTTCACACGCTCCAAATCGCCATTCTGCATTGACCAGGATGCAGCCCGGCTTGAAGTTAGGCAGAGGCCTCGTGAAGCTACACAAACACACCAGGAAACACCGCCCCCCATCTCAGGGACCCGTCCTGATCTCGGTCATCAGCCAGCTGGTCCTGCAGGCTGGGCTGGGTCTTGAAAGTCTCCCGCCGGCGGAATCCACAGCTGCTCTTGCATGTGATTTGCCAGCTCATACAGACTGGAGACACCATCCAACACTGTTGTGTTCAACGACAACACAAGAAGTACGACAAACAAGAAGAACATAGCCAGTAACGCAAGGAACCACTTTCCGCTCTTCCTTTGTGTGTCTTCATGTCCAGTCTCTTCGCCCGGAATTAGCCTGGTCGACTTGGTCGACTCTAAAGGCAGGAGAGGGGCAGCTGAGCGCTGTTGCAACACTATGCGCATTGCCTGCTCCTTTCAACATGCCAACTTTCCTTTGCATGCGCTCTTCTTCCTCCTTTGCCCCAGAGCATTTCCGCACTGCTTCCTCTGGCTCTGCCTCTGAAGCCCCCTCTGGGCCCAGGCTCCCCTGCCCAGGTTGGGCTCTCTCTCGCCTCCCTCTGCCTGCAGGCTCTGCCCCTTTGGCCAGCTCCCCCCAGCCGCCCCCCCAGCTCCGTGGCTGGAGGCCTGGCTCAGACGTCCTGCTGCACTTCCTTCGCCCTGCACACACTGCCCAGCTGATCTTGCCAGCTCCACGGGGTGGAAACATGCTGAAAAACCAGCACAAATTCTTTCGAGTCAACTTCTACTGCCAAAGTCGAGCTCTGCAGCCTCCCAGAAGCGGATGTGGACCCTGCCATCTGAATTTAATCCCAGACCCTTTCCTACATATTTGCTGGCTTTTGTGTGTGCCACACCCCGATGAGTGGAAGGCAGCCGACTAAGGCTCAGCCTGGTGGGTGGTGGTGCCCAGGCTCCCCCGCACACCCCTTTTCCTCCCCTGAGCTGCACGCGACCCCCTGCGGCCCCAGGGTGCAAAGCTGCCCCGATGTGCGAGCAGTCCGGATCACACTCGCCTCTTCAGAGTGGTGTGGTGAGCGAGGACTGCCCTGGCCTGCCTGGTTTGCGGGAGCTGCACATGTAACAGGCATCATATAATTAACAGTCAAGATCATTTACATTGTCGCTTAGCTAATTTTCATAATGTTTTCTTTATTATCAGAGGAAGAAATTAACCCAAGAATTTATTTACATACCAGTCTCAAACAGTAACAGCTTGCTAATTGCCTGTTAGGTGATTAATAAGCTTACAGCAGATGCTAATGAATCGAGGACTCACTGTTTCAAAGGTGCTCCATGCAGCAGGATTCTGTTTTGGCAGCTTAATTAGTGCAATAATTATGTACTTGTTGCTCCTTCTTTCAAGCAAATACTGTCAAATGCTTAAAAGATTAAAGTGAATTATATCACCAAGAACTAGGAGTTCTTACAGACCCTGCTAAGGCGGACCTGTCTCTTCCAAACATAGGCAGGCTCTGCAGGCACTTGAGGCTGCGAGGGCACCAGCTGCACAGGGTCCCCAACTGGGTTCATACAACACGACAACCCACCCCGAAGACGGAATATGGGTTGAGGGTGGGTTGCCTCTGGAGGTGGACTGTTGTTCAGTTGTGTGTGTGTGTGGGGAGGGGGTATCATGTGAACCCACTTGTGCTATCAAACCATGGTTTGCTAACAATGAACACGCAACAGCCATAACGCAGCAACAAACCACGGGTTGTTTGTGGGCAACAAGCCATGGATGGTTAGCGCGGCTGGGGCACACCACCCAACAGCATTTGGTTCAACAATAACCCAGACTCAACCTGGAGTGTGCATTGTCACGTTGTGTGAACTCAGTCCTTGTGCTGCTACTTTTTCACTGCAAAATGTCAATTTCCTTGAAAATTAGAAGTCAGGCTGAGGCACATAGGATGAGTTCCGTTTTTAAAAGATGAAGCCCTTTTTGGAATATACAGTAGTAGCCCCTGAACCAGCTGGGCGCTCATCGGCTCCTCTTTGTTACTGCAGGAACTCCAAACTTACCCTGTGTAACTTGTTTTGGTATAAAATTAGCATGTTTGGCATAGTAAAAATACAGTCTATTCAGACAATAATTACAAACTGGATTTACTTTTCAAAACTAGCTTGTTCCATCTTTGGGTCTGCCAGTTTATGAAGAGCAAGAAAAAAACAAAAACAGAGGAAACGGTCAATATCATAGAAATATCAATATCATAGAAACATAGAAACAGAGCGAGTGAAAAGGGACCTCCCTGGCCATCTAGTCTGACCCCCGGCTCCAGCCAGCTCTGCTCACGACATGCCCACCATGTGCATGTCCAGCCTATCCTTGAACACCCTCACCGATGGCGGCTCAACCACCTCCCGTGGAAGCCCATTCCACTCCCTCAGGGTCCCAACTGTCAGGAAGTGCTTCCTGGCATCTAAATGGAGCCTTGGTTCCCTGAGCTTTGCTCCATTGGAGCTCATCCTGCCTTCCTCTGCAGGGGAGAACAGGTCTCTACCCACCTTCGTGTGACACCCCCTCACATACCTGCATGTCGCCAACAGATCCCCTCTGGGTCTCCTCTTCTCCAGGCTCAAGAGACCCAGTTCCCTCAGTCTCGCCTCATACGGCATCCCCTGCAAACCAGCCACCAACCTTGTGGCCCTTTGCTGCACTGACTCCAACCTGGCTATATCCTTGCTGTAATGAGGGGCCCAAAACTGAACACAATACTCCAGTTGCGGGCGCACCAGAGTCGTGTGGAGTGGTAGTAATACCTCTCTTGATCTAGAAGCCACACTTCTGGCTATGCAACCAAGGGTGGCATTCACCCTCTTGACCACCACATCACACTGCTGACTCATGTTCAGCCTGCAGTCAACCAGCACCCTGAGGTCCCTTTCACAAGTGCTGCTCTCCCCTAAGCTGTACTTATGACGGCTATTCCTATGCCCCAAGTGCAAGACCTTGCACTTCTCCACGTTGAACTCCATCCTGCTGTCTCCTGCCCACTTCCATAGTCTGTCCAGATCCTTTTGGATCGGGAGTACCTGCTCCTCAGTTGTGGCCACTGCTCCAGTTTTAGTATCGCCTGCAAATCTGATCAGCAGGCGGTTCACCCCTTCTTCCGTGTCATTGAAGGGTTATATAAATGTAATTTTCTAATTAATCACTTTTTAGATCCAGCCACTGCATTTTCGTAGCAAGGCAAAGGTACTGGAGGGTAAGGCATTCGCTCGGTGGGCTGGGATCTGGCAGCAGAGCAGGACTGGCATTTTCCTTCCGCATGCTGCGCCTTCAGTTCGGCAAAAGGGACGGCTCAGCAATTTTACAAAGCAAATTCCTCCCAATTAGCTAAGCTCCCCGTGATTCTTGGAACGGGCCCCAATCTTAGAGTAAATCCATCCCAGCCACACAGCTGCGGTGTCTCGGGGAGCATGGACACAGTAGCTAATAGAAACATAGAAACATAGAAACAGAGCGAGTCAGAAGGGGCCTCCTGGGCCATCTAGTCTGACCTCCGGCACCAGCCGGCTCCGCTCATGACATGCCCACCATGTGCATGTCCAGCCTATCTTTGAACACCCTCACCGATGGGGCCTCAACGACCTCCCGTGGAAGCCCATTCCACGCCCTCGGGGTCCTAACTGTCAGGAAGTGCTTCCTGGCATCCAAATTGAACCTTGGCTCCCTGAGCTTTGCTCCATTGGAGCGCGTCCTGCCTTCCTCTGCAGGGGAGAACAGGCCTCTCCCCATCTCCATGTGACACCCCCTCACATACCTGTATGTTGCCAACATATCCCCTCTGAGTCTCCTCTTCTCCAGGCTGAAGAGACCCAGTTCCCTCAGTCTCGCCTCATACCCCATCCCCTGCAAACCAGCCACCATCCTTGTGGCCCTACGCTGCACTGACTCCAACCTGGCTATATCCTTTCTGTAATGAGGGGCCCAAAACTGAACACAATACTCCAGTTGCGGGCGCACCAGAGTCATGTAGAGTGGAAGTAATACCTCTCTTGATCTAGAAGCCACACTTCTGGCTATGCAACCAAGGGTGGCATTCGCCCTCTTGACCACCGCATCACACTGCTGACTCATGTTTAGCCTGCGGTCAACCAGTACCCCGAGGTCCCTTTCACAAGTGCTGCTCTCCAGCCACTTGTCCCCTAACCTGTACTTATGACAGCTATTCCTATGCCCCAAGTGCAAGACCTTGCACTTCTCCACATTGAACGCCATCCTGTTGTCTCCTGCCCACTTCCATAGTCTGTCCAGATCCTTTTGGATCTGGAGTACCTGCTTCTCAGTTGTGGCCACTGCTCCAATTTTAGTGTCGTCTGCGAATTTGATCAGCAGACTGTTCACCCCTTCTTCCATGTCGTTAATGAAAAGATTAAACAGGATCGGCCCCAGGACAGAGCCCTGGGGGACCCCGCTTGTCACTGGCTGCCATCCCGACGATTCCCTGCTAATGGTTACCTTCTGCTTTCGGTCAGTCAGCCATGCCCTAATCCACCGGACAGTGCTTTGGTGTATCCCAAAACTCCTCAGTTTCTCCACCAGGATATCATGGGGCACTTTGTCAAAGGCCTTGCTGAAATCCAGGTATACCACATCCACTGCATCCCCTCCATCTAGCCATCTTGAAACCTTGTCATAGAATTCCACAAGGTTTGTCTGGCAGGACCTGTTTCTGCGGAAGCCGTGTTGTGTGGCTGTCAGCCTCCCTTCCCTATCTAGCATCACTAGATCTCTCTCTATTATGAGCCTTTCCATTGTTTTTCCTACAATGGACGTAAGGCTAACCGGTCTATAATTCCCCATGTCCTTCCTACTACCCTTTTTGAAAATTGGGACCACCGATGCCACCCTCCAGTCCTCTGGAACTTCACCCGTTCTCCACGAGGCCTCAAAAATGGAGGCCAGCGGGCGTGAGAGAACCCCTGCCAACTCTCTAAGTACTCTCGGGTGTAACCCGTGTAGCACCTTTGTAATGTCCAGTGCCCTGAGGAGCCCCTCAACTTCTAGGGGGGTGACTCTAATCTGTGCCCCTAAGTCCCCAGCCTCATCTAATCTCCTATGCAGATCTCCCCCGTCCTGTTTTGGGGAGAACACAGAGGCAAAATAGTCATTTAGCATCTGTGCCTGTTCCCACCTATCAGTCCCTGGATCCTCCTTATTTAGCGGTACCACTACTTGTCTCCCCTTCCTCTTCCTATTTACATGCTGAAAGAAGCCCTTTTTGTTGCTTTTGATATTCTTGGCAAGCCTCAGCTATCTATCTATCTATCTATCTATCTATCTATCTATCTATCTATCTAGAAGGCTTAGCCTTAGCCTTGCGAAGAATCCTTCTGCAACAGGCCTCCTCCTCCCGGTATGCCCTTTTGTCTATTGCCCCAGTACCCATTTCCTATGGAGGTTCCTCTTGCATCTAATCCCTCTAACCACCTCCTTTCGCATCCATGGCGGTGCTCTCCTCCGCCTCCCCACCTTACTAACTAGAGGTATCGTCAAGGTTTGCGCCTCCAAAACCTCCCTTTTGAGTGCCATCCACCCCTCCTCAACTCACTTGCCTTCCAGTAACCTGTCCCAGGAGACTTTCCCCGGTCTGGCCTTCAGTTGGCCAAAGTTGGCCCTCTTGAAGTCCCAGCTTCTAGTGCTCGCCCTGCTGCACATCCCCAGTCCCCTGATCTCAAAGCAAAGGATGGAGTGATCGCTCGCATCCAGAGCTCCCCTAATCTGTACCTCATCTATCGGCTCCTCCCTGTTGGTCAAGACCAAGACAAGGATGTTTCCCCTCCACCCCGTTGTCACCTATCGGACCCTCTGTGTGAAAAACGCTCCCTCTATAATTGGTCTCATTTTCTCATTTTCTGCGCTCTTTTTCTGCGCTCTTGCTCATTTTCTGCGCTCTTGCTAACACTTTTGGTGTCTACTTCTTCTGCTTCTTCATCTTTGGTGTTAATCGTGGACTGCTAAAGATCTGCCCAGACTGCAACATGCCGGTTTATTTCTTGATTTGGTACGAAGATTGCCAAAGCTGGGCAGTTTTCTTTTGGACGATGGAGGAATCTGAAGCAAGTGGGAAGTGAGAGGTGCCAGAGGCTGTGGTGTGTCGAGGCCACGCTTCTGCGGTGCGGGACTGAGATGTGCTCCCGTTGCATTTGCATTTGCCTCCAAGCATCCAACATCAAGCTCTAAGTGCGCGGCTTGTTTTGTAACCAGGTCAAGCGGTTGCAAATCTTCTGTCTTTCTGGAAGATCTCGTTTTTGTTTTGCATTGTTTGACTAAACTTTCAAAGGAGGTCCACACTCCACCCATCAAGTTTTACTATGGCGTTTCAGCACTGCTGTTTCGTTCTTTGCAGTTTTCCATCTTGCTTCTTCTGGAAGGGCACAGGCACAAGAGCTTGTCTGTGTTTTGCAATTTCTTCTGTTTGTCTGCAGATCTTGTGCAGGGTGTTCAGTTTCATGACATCATGAAGAAACAAGCTGAGCTCAGGACGAGTGTGTCTCTATCCCAGTAATACAGGGAGTGCACCCATTTTGCTCTCCAAGGCTGATTTCATGTTACCTGCATTGCCAATCAGCAAAGCAAACACTCTCAATTTGCTGCAGGACTTCCCATATTTCATGATTTCTGTACACCATAGAAAGCCTGTTCTCTTCCGTGTCGATCTGCAAAGAGCTGGTTGAGCTGTTGTGCTCATACAGTTTTTGATCCTTCCTGCCTCTGATTTGTCCATCTCTCAGTGGCACTGCAAGACCCGCTGCACTGATCTTTGCCTTGCACAGATGGATTATCTGCGCTAATTCTGGCTCTGAAAGAGGCTTGCTCAAAGAAGGCCTGCTAGACAAATGGCACAACTGTTCTGGCAATTTAACAGCTTCCTGCCAGGACCCATTTTCAGTTCTTTGACAATGGACTTCCAGAAGACTAAATTGCTCTTGCAAGAGCTCGGTCATTTTTTCCTGATCTTCAGGTGTTTACAAATGAATCTGCTGAGTGTTTTCTCTCTTTTTTGGATGCAGTTAATGGCAATGTTTGTTTTCTTGAAAATGCTTCTGCTGATGGGGAGCCTCTTTTGGCCGATTCTGAGGTTACAGAAGACACAGAAACAAGATTTCTGCAATGAGAACTTGAGAAAAAGCTACGTGTACTTTTGTCAGTGTGGTCTTCCTCACTTGGCTCCATAAAGGATTTAAAATGTCTGCCATACACTTCTTACATTATACAAGACAGGTGTTGTCATCCTAGTAGCATTTGCAAATGTGTATTTTATTTTACAGTATTTGTACATCACTTTTTTCCTACAAGAAGTTGTAGTGTGGAAATGCCTCCATATACTAGATGTTAGTTGCACTGTTGCACCATTTTGCCGAGAGGAAGAAAAAAATAATTTAGTAGTTAGCTTGCCAGTAAACTAAGCTATGGTAGGGGTTACATTGCAGGAAAGCATTCAGCTAGTAGAGATTAAATTATGATTTAAAGCAGGGTTATGAAGATAAATGAGTGTGGTTACATTATGGTTCAGTTTTCCAAATTGATGTGAGTTTAAATTCTTACTGTTCCAAACAGTATGCAGTTTATATTGCTCTGTACTTTCTCTCTGCCGTCCTCTGAGACCTAGTCAAAAGGACAGAAACCAGCAAAGCTGCCGCAGACCCGTTCTGCCTTCTCTCAGCGATGCCTCGGAGGCAGAAATGCAGCCTGCTCCTGCATCTGCGAGTTTTCAGATCCATTTACGTGCCACCCAGGCCTCCTTCGTGCATAAGAATCCTACTGTCCTAGCACTGTGCATAGCCTGGCAGAAATGCCCATTATATCGCCTTTAGTCTGGGGGGCCTGTGGGTTGCGCCTGATGCTCTTTAGCTGCAGATGGCCATGGCAAGGGAAGGCTGGCCGTGAGTGGGGTATCTGTGCACCGTATGCAAGCACGCCATGCCGATAAGCCTCCACACCCTGCAGGGGCTTCCAGAATGAGCTTGCCAAAGCAGCATCTCAGGCCGGGCAACCCACATCTCTCGCCAAGATCTCGCCGAGTGCGGGGTGAGCCAGCGAGCGGAGGGGGCTGTTGACCAAATGGTCCATGCCCACGGGGAGCGGTAGCTGGTTGGGGAGCCCTTTGGGCAGGCCCCGAAAGGCCCTGGCCCCCCCACTGGCCTGGCCTGGGGGAAGCCCACTGCAGCTCCTCTGGGCTGCCTGTGTGGATGAGGCCATGCGCACTGGGGCAGCTGCAAGAAAGCCCCTTCCAGTAGCTGTGGCCTCCCTTAATCCCAGCATTATTGTTGCATCATGTTTTCCTACCTCAGGCAGCGGGCCAGTGAATTACTTAACCTATAATTGCAGTATAATGCAGGCCCTCTGAAGCAGCACATTTCCAGGGGGAATCTTATAAACACAGTCACCTCCCTCAGCCCTCGCGAGGGGCCCTGCCTCTGTCCTACGGCAGCTCCATCTCTGGCCGACCTGCTGAGTGCAGATTTAAAAGATGGAGCTCCATTAGGAGTCTGCGGCGTTTTAAAAACAAATTCCACAGACTGGAATGTATTAGGAACACCTCACTCACTGCATTTTTGGGGGCTCCAAAAAGCTCAGGTTAGCCAGAGAGATCACCAATACAAGATGAGAGGATGAAGCACTGTTGTGGGTCGGGCTGTCCCACAGCAGCCGCAGAGAGCTTCTGCCCCCCAAACACTGGGGATAAATGATGCTGCATTCATCTTACTGCCAGCAAGGGCTCTTTTTATAATAACTCCACTTCCACAAATTTTATGTTGATCGCATATTTTTATTATCCTGGAAGTGTCAGCTCCCAGCTGTGGTGGAGAGAGGAGAGGCAAGACAATCTCCATCAACTCATTAATTTTAAAAAGTTGGCTGGTGTTTGCAAAGTGTTTGGCATATAAAAATTAATGTTGACAAATCTTTGAGGAATAGAATGAAACAATAGAAATCAATTAAAGGAAATAGCCTGCAGTTAGGCTTAAGCGTGGAAATTATGCAGTGTTGTTCAGTTTAAACTGAAGCCAGCCAAACAGAAATTTTCAAAGGGGTGGGCATCTGAGGAGGGTGGAGGAAGATGCGGGCAGGGATACCCTCCTGTGTGGCTTTCGTGCCAAGCAAGGGGGCAACTGGCGTGTGTGAACGCAGCATCAGAGGTCAGAGTCTCACAAAGCGACACGACACTGCCTCTTGCCCAAAGCCCCATCCTGGTGCCGAGAGAAGCTTTGCCATCCGCACTAGCGGCTCCTGCCATGTGCTCCGGCCCTTCCTCCTGGTCAGCTTCCTGGCAGACCTACGAGTGTGATGCTTTGGGGAGCCCACTGCGGCTCCTCTCCAGGGCCCCCGAAGCCAGCAGTGGGCAGGAAGAGCGGTCCTCCAGCTCAGTGCGTTTCCCGTCTGTTGTGCCGCGTTTCGTGCAGCCAGAACAAGTCAACCCTTCTTCCAAAGAAAGGACACCCTCACCTCCACTCACTCACCCAGAGGGGTCTTCAGTGAGGGGTCTTCCCTGCCCTCGCCAAGGGTGGCCAGGAGCTGGCCGTCAGTCTCACGGCCGGGCCTGGGCAGGGCTTGTGCGGCAACCTGCTCTCCCCACATTCCTGCTTTGTGGCATCCCTTCTCCCAAAGCGTGCCTCTTCCCGTGGCTCCGTGCGGGAGCCCGGAAGCATTTCTGCAGCTCCGAAGCTGGGAGCCTCCCTGCCACAGAGCCTGCTTGTCTGATTCCCCCACCCACGCCTCCACCGGCCACCCTGCCAGCAAGTGATTTTTGCCCAGATTACAAGGTCGCATGACTCCTGTCACCTGTATGAGGCTGATTAATATGGCCACCTGTCCAGGGCTGTGGCAGTGGGGAAGCACGGCCCATGCCAGGCCTGGTTGTGCCGCCACAGAAGCTGCCTTGAAGACCAGGCCTTGTCTGCACAGCGAAGCATTCCTGGGCACCTTCCAGATGTGCTGGTTGGGTTGGAACAAGCTGCCCTGCACACGAGGTTGAGTCTGGGTGAAGCGTGTGTTGCTGTTCAAGCCATGGAAAGATGGCCTTTCTTGGGGTCCGAACTGAGTCGAGAGAACAAACCATGGTGAACAACTCTGCGTTCAGAACCCAGAAACAAGCCACGGGTTCTCTTTATGGGCTTTGAATGAGCAACAAGCCACAGCTTGTTCAGATAAAGCAATGAACATGGTTCAAGGGCAGCCCGCATCTGGAATCTCTCTCCGGCCTGTGGAAGGAACTCCCTATTTCTGTTTTTCAGGACAATGAATGATCTGTACAAAAACCTTCTCCCAAGTGGACTTAGGAGCACCAAAAGCCAGAGGTGGTTTGGGGTCTTTTTAGCCCCTTTCCAATGGAAGCTGCTGCAGATTGATCGTAAGGGAGGACACGCATCTTCTTCTGCAACAGCAGGCCACTGTGTGATGGGCTGACAGGGGTGCCCCCCAATTTGCAGGTGTCCCCAGGGTGAAGGACTGCCCAGTCGACCTCTGGGAGAAGACAACCTAGTGGGCCCTGGAGCCGGGCAAGCGGGGCACGGAGGCAGCACACCCGGGCTGGCCCTCAGCTGCCTTGAACGGTGATTCAAGCCGGCACGACAGAGGTCAGAACTTGCCACTTTACACAAATGTACACCTTTGTCTGCTGTACCCGTTGCAGGATGCCTTTTCCTGCTTCTTGGCACTTCAGAAGCGCTCCCCTGGATCACGTAACTGCCTCAGAGGTGTAGGCCACGCTGTCCGTTCGCACAGGGCGCACTGGCTGGGCACCTGGGACTCACAGCTCTCCACGGCCAGGGAGCCACAGCGCTCCCGTGTTCCCCTTCCCCTTCCAGCCTTCCCGCGGCCTCAGCCCAGTCCGTTGGCGGCGGGGCCTGCATTGTGGGGTGCCGACTTGGCTTCCCTGGCCCACTTTCGGAGCCTCTGTCCAGCCACCGTGCATTTTTGATGGCAGTGCTAAATTTATTCAGCTGCTCAAACCTGCTAGAAAATAATTGTATTGCCAACAACGAGCTGAGCCGCCTATTTGCATCGAGAGCAGAAAGCCCCTTTGCGGCTGTGTGGAGGGCCATTTGCATAGGCAAATTGGTCCCAGGCCAGTGGCTCGCAGACAGGTGTGCGTACTTCAAGAACGGCCTTGCTAATTGGGAAGCTGGCTTGTGATCTGGGCACAGAAGTCACCAATTAGCGGGCGGGGGGGAGCCCGTCATTTGCGCGAGGAGCAGTATTCTTCCCAAACATCACTGTGCACTCTCCATGTCACTGTTGTCCGGTTTGGACAGGCCTGATTCCTTTCCTGCTTTCCCTGGCAGGAGCTTGGATGCAAGAACCCTGCAAAGACGACAAGGAAGGGTGGTGGATGTGAGCGTGTCTTGGTTGGAGGGATGGGAGAGGGCCCCCACTTCTCCGGGTGCAGCACCCTGAAAATCAGGCTTTGCAGAGCTTGGAGGTCAAGAGAGTTTCCAGGCTCTGCCTCGACTCATAGCTCCATTTGCAAGCACAACCCCGAATCTTAAATTTCGGGCACTGGGAATGCCTAATGGGGAGGGTGTGGGGAGAGGCTGCTTGGCCTAGTGGGAGAGGAGGAGTGGGCTTCACCCTGGCCACAGGTCCCCTCCGTGAGGCCTCAGTCCAAGAGGCCATGCCCTTGTTGGCGGGGTCCAGCCTACTCGAGCTGCTCCGAGCAGTGCCTGTGCTCAGTGCTGCCAAACTGGTCCGTGGGCTGGAGAGCACTCCTGGGAGAGCCCCCGCTTCTCTCTGCAGGCGGCAGGTGCAGCCACAGCGGGGGGGGGGGGGGCTGTAGGCACAACTGGGCGGCAGGAAGGCTGGGGCAGCCTGAATCCGTCGCAAATGGATCTCTGCGTGTGGGTGTGCACCCCGCTCATCGCATCAATTTGGGCCTAAGAGAAGGTGCACTTGCATCCCACTGCTTGGGCTTTTTTCAGGCTACCGTATTTTTCGCTCTGTAAGACGTGCCTGACCATAAGACGCACCTAGTTTTTAGAGGAGGAAAACAAGAAAAAAATATTCTGAATCAAATGTGCGCATAATCACCGGCACATTCCCCATCACTTCCCCATGGGCTGCACATCTGACAGACTTACTGCACACAAACATTCGCTGTATAAGACGCACAGACATTTCCCCTCACTTTTGAGGGGGGGAAAAGTGCATCTTATAGAGCAAAAAGTACGGTATTTTAATCACCTTTCTTTTCCTCACCTTTTTGTTCACTATTTTTTAAAAAAACAACTATGGCTCCTTGCCAAGGATTTCCCCCTCCTTTTTTATAATCTCTCTCTGCATATTTGTGGGTGTATAGGGGGCTGCCTGTGGAATTTCCCCTCCTTAACAAACAAACAAGCTCTTTGCAGGCGGTTGGGCTGCCAGATGTGGCAAACATGCATTGGGTTATGCTTCCCACTTCCCCACGATCTCTCCCTTGCTCCGTGTGGTCAGCCGTGTGTGCCCCTCCTGGGGTCCCTGCTCCACTGCCAGGTGTCCCAGTTTCCCCATCCTGTAGCACGAGAACGGTGATGACCATATCCTCAGGATGGGACCGTGGCCACGATGATGCCCTCAAAGCCGTCATCTTGCCTTTTTTGTGGAAAGGGTGAAGGGATGGCAAGGCACAGAGCAGCACGAGTGTCTTGCTTGCTCTTCGTCAGCTCCAGCAGGCACTGGTGGGCGCCATCACCAAAGCTTGGCCCGAACACGTGCATCCTAGGCCAGCATTCCCAGAGGCACTTGGACCACAACTCCCAGAATCATGGGTGGGGAATTCTGGGTGTTGTAGTCCAAACATGTCTGAAATGCACTGGGCTGGGGAAGGCTGCCCGAGCCTTACATCTCAAGAGTGCAGTGTGTTTTAGGAAGGAGATGCCTGCCAGCGACAGTATCGCAGCAAGGGGGCCGCACTCTCCAGGCCTGGCCCTCCCTGTCTGCATCCCAGCCGGAAGGTGCAGTGGCCGGACACATGCCCTTGCTTGGGCCACTGCCGATTCTGCCTGTCCTTGGGTCCGTTCACAGGCGCTTCTGCCCCTTGGAATGCACTGTAACTTAAGGGGAGGTGCAAATTTGTTAAATTCCATAAATGTTACGGTGATCCATAAAACCCAAGGACAGGCCTCGGCAGTTTGCTCAGACCTGCCCTTGTTGTTTCCCCAATGTAATATTAACTCGTCAATTTGCTCTTTAAAAAAACCCTGGACTTCGAATGTGCCAGGAAGGGAAGTGGGGGAGGGGAGGGCCAAAGGGGGGGGGGGGTGCTGCGCTTCTCCAGCATTTAGCCAGTGATTCCTTAAGGAAAGCAATCTTGTTCGGATCAATTGTGGGCCTCTCTTGGCAAGGCTTCCTTTGTATGCCTGAAAGATTTGTAAATTTTATCGTAATTAAAATTTAAGAAAAGCCAAGATGAGAGTGCTGTCTATTTAACTGGTGCATCGTTTGCAATTAAATTTCCTGCTGAGGCTGCTGCCCAATATTGACATGCAGCCTATTGGATTTTCTCTCTCTCCAGCAATCTTATTATTTTGTAATCATGAATAACAATGAAGGAAATTAGACTTATTTTCATTGCAGGATTGAAGTACAAAGCCCCAGCACATTAATTCACCTTATTAAGCTTTGTTGCATCCGATTCCAGCATTTTCCCCTCTTTTTCCTTTTCCCCTCAGAGATGGCTAGCTAGAAGGAGCCCTGCAGCTGCCCACAATAGAGGGATGCCTCCGCCACCGAGACCAGCCAACTTCACGAACCCCGGACACCCCCGGGGGCTGCTGTCCCTCAGGCCGGGGACCTAAATAGCGGCCATCTGGGGACCTTCCGGCAGTGGAGCCCCGGTCGTGTTTGTCCTTTTGCTTGCTATGGAACTCACAGGACACAAGGACATCAGGGCCCGCTGGGCCAGGGCCCAGCCAGCGTGGCACACGCCGGCAGCGGAGGGGCCCGGGGCCTGCGGGGCCGGCAGCCAGGGGGAGCCTCGTGGCCCCTGGGCTGTGCTGCCTGCACCTGGCCGGGGGCACTGTGGCCTCCGAGCTGCCTCTGCGCTTCCCCGGCCTGACCTGCGCCCAGCGGCCTCGGAAGGCCTTCGCTGGGTGAGCGGGCAGCCGGGGCTCCCACAGGGCAGTGCCCCTTCCCTCTCAGACCCGTGCAGGACCCGCGCTCCGCCCTCGCCCGTGAGCATCCTGCATGCCAGTCGGGCGAGCCCAGCGCCGTCTCCACGCAGGCGGGAGCGGGGAGTGCGCCAGTGACCTGCCCCCCCCCCCCCGCGGTGCCTGCGGAGGAGCCTGGGCCTGCTGGCTGCGGCGAAGGGCACCCAACCGGCCCGCCCTCGCTCCCCTGGAGCGCCCCGCTCACTTCAGGCGCTGCGAGGGACCCCCGTGCCCCCCCCCTTTGCGCGTGATCCAAGTGGCCTTTGCGCGTGATCCAAGCAGCTCATTGCCAAGGGCTCGGCCAGGACCCTTTGGAGATGTTTCTGGCAGGATTGTTTTTCAGCTGGGTCCGTGGTGCCGCCTTGCATGTGCCGCGGATGCAACGTAAGTGCCCCACTGGTGGCTTGTGGGGTAATTAGCAACCCTCTGGAACAATCGGGGCACCATCCCAGCCCCTGAAATCCGGGGATTGAAGCACATCTCTGCAAGGGAGGACCTAGCAGGAAGCCGATCCAAGTTCTCCCATCGCATCGGCTCTGATTAGCACACATGTTTGTGTGCAAATAATGCTGGGGGGATTTTCAGGCCACTCGTCTCCGCCCCCCCCCCCCGCGCCCCCAGCATCTTGGGAGGGCTGGCAACAGCTTGCCTCGCAGTACTTTCTTGACATTTCCTAATTCAAGGAGTTGCGCATTTTCTGTAATTGGACTCAAGTAATTGTACATTTCTTGCTCCGTGATTAATGAGCTGCCCTGGAAAGTGTTGGGAAGGGCTCCCTTTTCCAAAATAAGTTGGTGGAGAGTTGCTGAGACACGCGTGGGCAGCCGACGGTGGGGGAAGATGTGGACGGGAATCAAACGCCAACTGGAAGGCGGGAAGGGATGCTGTTCCAGCCCCTCAGTCCCGAGAGTGACGGTCAGCACAGCAAGACGGCTTCACCAGCATTACAAGTGTTGGGGTTTGGTTCTGCACCCCTGTGGGAAGGAAGGCGTGGCTGAGTTTTGGAAGAAAAGCGTTTGGAGAGCATTGTGTGAAGCAGGCAGGGCATTGGTGCCAGCTTGCAACACATCTCGGCACTTTTCAGTGTTCACATTTGAAGGGGAGCCTCTGGATTCGGAGCAGTTGACTAGAGCCCACAAAGCCCTACATCCCGCAAACACGCCTCCCCCAGCCAGCCCCATGCGGTTTTGCGACTGCATTTGCATGTCAGTGTTCTCTCGGTGCGTGTTTAAGAGGAGCACATCTTGCTCCTTTTGCTTTATCGGTGTTTTTTAATGGCAAGCCATCTGAAGCATGCGGAGGAAAGGAAGGCCTGCTGGTGGAGACTCCTCTTGCTGACAGGAGCAATCAACACTTAGGGACCACTAAAAAGTTAGGCCTACGGCTGCCTGCAGCACTGCTTCAAAATGTCCCGGCCGCTGATGAAAAAGCACTTTTCCTCCAAGATTTTGGGGTCTCCCCAATTTCAGCCAGAGGGTCCTGGGTCATTGCTCAGCAGGCCTTTTCTCTGGGGCAGGGAGTCTGCCTCCTGCCTCAGGCAGGACAAGGGATGAGGCAGTCTGGTGAGCCAGAGGATGGGGCGTTTAGGCTGCCTGCCCGGAGCGTCTTGGTCTCAGCAGCACCGCTCTGCTCATTGCCTGGGGCAGCCCTGGGGCCAAGGTGGCACTCGCACAAACGGCTTTGTTGCCAGAAGGTGGCACTCTTAATCAAGGGGGGTGCCCATCCACCTGTTTGCACCTGTGGAGCGATGCCTGAGGACGGGCTGCAGCCTGCCCTCCAGAGGCACCAAGAGTCCAGGTGTGGGCAGCTCCCAAGAGGACCAGGAGAGGCAGGAGGGGATGCTCGCAGTTCACTTGTCACCTGTGCCGAGGACAGAGCCACATGGGGGGTGCTTCCCGATCCTGGAGCCAGCATGGGAATTTCAGTAGGTGCTAGCAGGAAACCAGACACATTTGTACATTTTCAGTACATAGAAACAGAGCGAGTCAGAAGGGGTCTCCCGGGCCATCTAGTCTGACCTCCGGCACCAGCCCGCTCTGCTCACGACATGCCCAGCATTTATCCTGCCCTGTAAATCCAGGTTAATAATTTGCTTCCTGTGGCCAGCGTTCGTTGGGTGCGTGCAGCAACTGGCACTCTCCACTGGATGCAAAACTCTCCTGCTTGCTGCAACTTAATGTTTACTAACTACAAACAGAACATGTTCCCATTTTGCTGGGCTCTCAGCCCCTCTGTTTATCCAGTGCATAATTGTTCACACAGTGCTAGCACCTCCTTCCATCGCAAACTGAGAAATCCTAAATATTAATAATACATAGCCAAATGATAGCATAATCCATTGAAATAATTATATGAATACAATCTTGTAGTTCATTTGATATACAATAATTTGCCTCACATGGCATGGAGCATTCAGCTGCAGCTTCCCAACTCATGATTGTCATCTTTTAAGAAGAAACTCTGACAAGGATACAGCAAACCCAGTTTTCCAAATTTCTCTTGCTGGTCCCTGGGCTTAACTGGAACCCTCTGCCCACTTCTGCCAAAGCCACATCCTGGGCTTTGAAGGGGGATGGAAGAGCTCCCAAGACCAAGCGGAAGATGCAGGTGAAGGCTCCCGGCTTCTTAGAGTGAGCGGTGCCGACCGGCAGAGTTCCCTGGAGCATTTATCGAGCTTCTATTTCCCTTGCGGGACTTCCTGTTCTCTCGAGACCAGGTCTAGAGTGCTTATACCTGGCGCTGGGTGACCGAGACAGATTGGGGATTCTGCTGGTGTACTGTGCACGCTTCTGCCCATCAGACTCCCTGCCTGAGCTGACGGAGATCGTCTCAGACCTGGTGTTGAGGACCCCCAGGATGCTGGTCCTGAGGGACTTCAATCTCCATGCCGAGACTGTTCTGACCTGGGCAGCTCAGGACTCGATGGCGGCCTTTCCCTCTGTAAGGGTGTGGACCCTATTGTGTTGGTCCGCCCTCAGAGCCGGATGGATCCGGATGGATTCCTGAAGGCTCTGGGGGATTTTCCGGTTGATAAAGCTGGCGCTCCTGTTGATGCTTTGGTTGAACTGTGGAATGGGGAAATGGCCAGAGCTATTGACACGATCGCTCCTAAGTGTCCTCTCCTGCCCTGCAGGGCCCGTTCATCCCCATGGTACACCTGAACTATGGGCGATGAAGCGGGTTGGGAGACGTCTGGAGCGTAGGTGGAGGAAATCACGGGATGAATCTGACCGAACACGCCTACGAGCTCATTATCGAGCCTATGCTGTGGCGGTGAGGGTGGCGAAGAAGAAATTCTTCTCCACTTCCATTGCCTCCTCACAGTGCCGTTCTGTGGAGCTCTTTTGAGTGGTACATGGGCTGATACATCCTGGCCCTAAGAAAGATCCTGTACCACCTTCGATGGCCTGCTGTGATGACTTTGCCCAGCACTTTAAGGAGAAAATCGCTCAGATTTCTCATGAGCTGGACTCCACAAGTGATTCAGATCCTCTGGGGGAGATGCCAACCACTCCATCTGGTCAGTTATGAATGGATGAATTTCAGTTATCGCGGCCTGATGATGTGGACAAGGTGCTTGGACAAGTACGTCCCACCACCTGCTTACTTGACCCTTGCCCTTGTGGCTGCTGACCAAAGCCAAACACGGGATTGGTGCCTGGATCCTGGAGGTCATTAACGCCTCTCTGAGGGACGGCCAGGTGCCCGATCCAGGTGAGGCAGTGGCTGTGCTGAACCGGTGCCTGGCGGAGGTAATGGCCTGGATGAGGGCCAATAAACTGAGGCTCAATCCAGACAAGACGGAGGTCCTGTTGGTGGGTGGATCGAGCTCCTGGGACCTTGCCCTGGATGGGACTTGGACCTTGCCCTGGATGGGGTTGCACTCCCTCTAAAGGACAGGGTCCGCAGCTTGGGAGTGCTCCTTGACCCAGAGCTGTCCTTGGAAGCTCAAGTGACTGCGGTGGCAAGGAGCGCTTTCCTTCAGCTTCGGCTAATCCATCAGCTGTGTCCCTACCTGGAGGACGACTGCCTGGCGACAGTGACATATGCATTGGTTACTTCCTGGTTGGATTTCTTCAATGCACTCTACGTGGGACTGCCCCTGAAGACAGTCCGGATACTTCAGATGGTGCAAAATAGAGCAGCCAGGTTGCTGACGGGGACTGGGCATTATTCTCATATAACCCCAGTCCTCTATCAACTTCACTGGCTTCCCATCGAAGTCTGGGCTCAATTCAAGGTGCTGGTTATTGCCTATAAAGTCCCTACAATCTGCCAGTTGAGAAAGGCCATTGCAATCATAGTTTTAAGAAGAGATCTGGAGTGTAGGCGGGGATAAGAAAATCACAGGTGAGTTGGCTCTGGTTTGGGAAAGAGAGGCAGTGTGGTGCAGTGGTTAAGGGCATGGGACTGGGACTCAGAGGATCCGGGTTTGAGTCCCCGCTTGGCCATGGAGCCAGCTGGGGGACTTTGGGCCAGTCACAGACTCTCAGCCCAGCCCACCTCACAGGGTTGTAGATAAGAGGTGTGGGGATAAGAGGGAGGAGGAGGAGGAAGATGTAAGCTGCCTTGAGGCCTTTGTAGGAAAAAGGCAGGATATAAATTGGAAAATAAATATAAATCGGAAATAAATAAATAAATTGGTGGAAAGCATGATAAAGATCAAACGAGTAAGCATTTTGGGAGAAAATGAGTAAGTCCTGCTAAGCAAGAATCTGTAAGGCTACCACAAAGCTAAGTCCTGTCCCACTTTTTTGAGAGTGTTGGTGAAGACCATCTATTCTCTTCTAACACAGCTGAGCACCACTTTTAATTGTCTAATTGCAAAGAATGGCGTGGACAGAAACTGGGAAATGCCTCTTTCCCATGCAGGGAACACGCCAGATTAAAGAGAGGGACCCCCTGAGCAAAAGGGCAGCTGGCCATTGGTGGAGATGGTGACGACCACCCAAAAATGGTGGGGAAGAGCCAGGTTATTGCAAGGAAAAGTTTTCGTACCTTTATTAGGTGATGTTTTTCAAAGAAATGCCACACCAATCCATTTCATCCCAGTAAATACGTAATTTACATTTAATTCTGAGTAACCTTTCGATGGTCGCTGAGGTGTGAACGAATTTAATGATATGATGCTGCTTTTATGAAGATGCCATTCATATTCATTAGATGGCCACATTAGCCACCCGGCCTGTGGCTGCAGCATGGATGGATATACCTTTGTGGCTTCAGGGGACGGGAGGCAGCGGAGCCGGTTCGCAGGGCGAGGGGTTGCATGGCGAGGGGCCAAAGGGCTGTGGGCCTGGCAAGCCCTCGGAGACCAAAGGCTCCTTGCTTGGAGGGCCAACCTGAGAGGGCCAGCCTGCCTTAGATGCTTGGCTTGCAGAGGGCCAGCAAAGGGGAGTGGCTCCTGGTATATTTCGGCCACAGTGGGGTTCCCCGGGGTTTTCTGCAGAGCCTCCCAGTGCCCTCAGCCTGAAGACCTGGACCTGAGCCCACCCCCCTTAAAGACCCTGCCGGGAGCAGCCACCAGGTGAGCGTGTGCCATGGGGCACACAGGTGTGGGCAGGCAGGCAGACAGCTGAGGCAGGGACAGAATGGGCATCGGAGCCTTCACATACATGACAGTGGCTGGCACAGCTGCAGGTCTGGACTTCCTAGACGTCTGTCTGAAGCCGTGGAAGGAAAGCCTGTTGGCAGCTTTCGGGATGGCTCGTTTGGGGCTGGGCCTGCCGTGGCTTTGCTCATGCACAGCCAAATGCATCCAGCCACTCGCTCCTGCTGGCCAGAGAAGAGAAATTCACATCCCTGAAGTATGAATTAGAAGAACTTTCCAAGAAATCTGAGCAGATACATTCTCACCTCTGAACACCTGTGGAAGTAAACAGGGAGCCTTGTGCTTCCTTTTCTCTCCAGTCCTTTGATCAGACAGAGACTGAAGAAGAAAACTCATCTTTCCAGAACAGGAGGGGCTTCTAGTTGAGCTGTTGTGCATAAAGCGAGCCCTGGGTGTGCTAGAAATTGCACATTTCACTGGCCTCGAGAAAACGCTCGTGACAAGCTTGTGACTCCCACGGGGCTGTGTTCAAACTGAAGGAAAAAGAAAAGAGCAGAAAGACATTGGGTGAAATATCCTGGGAAAACAACAGGGAGTTCAGCGGGGAATGCCTTGCATTTTTAATTCCCTTCAGAGCTTCCACAGGCCAGAAGCTGGGGTGTAAGATCGCTTTCTCTGCAGGTGCCGGGGCAAGATAACCGCAGACGGGGGAAAGTGCTGAGATCAGAATCGAGGCTGCCCATCCCTTGACATTTGCAGGGGCCAGGCTCAAGCAGTGCTCATCTCAGCAGCTCTGGCTGTGGCTGAACAGAAGGCAGAGACGATGCTAACGTAACAAGGCGGTGGCCACCAGAAAGCCACAGGGCTGAACCATGTGGCTCGTCTGGGTGGAGAGACCTGGGCAGGAGGGTTATTCTGCACTGTTCTGACACGGCCAGTGCCCCAGCTTCTTTTCGCCTGATCACCACGTGCTGGAGATGCCTCAGAAAAGCCTCTTCTGCAAGGATTAATTTCCCAGCTAGGCTGTGAACCGACGCTCCTCCTTGCTTCCGGGACAAAAAGCCACCCGGCAGAGCAAGCTAGGTGGCACAGCACAAAAGCCGCCCAGCCCTGAATGCGTCTGGCGGCCCACCTGGCATGCTGCAGAGAGGCTGTCCCTGTCCCAGGCGACTTCCCCAGTGCCTGCCAAGTGCCCCTGGGGTTGCTTGGCTCCCCCCCGCTTGCCCTTTCTGGCGACTCTGGAAGATGGAGCTCAAGCTTGTGATCCTTGTTTCTGTAGCCATGACTCTGGGGGTCCCTCCAAAGTAATCCAGTGGCACCTTGGAGGGGCTGCCCATGGTGATCTGTTTTTTTAAAAAATCGTGCACAAATTGGGAGGCCCGTTTGCTGCTCTTGCTGGGCTTGTGTGAATGCCAGCCGTTCCCGACTGTGGCAGCTCTCGGGCCAGCCTTTGGACAGCTCCTGCTCCTCCAGCGCCTGAGTGGCGTTTTGCAGGGCTGCCAGCCCCTTTCTTTAATTCCGTAGAAACTCCATCTGGGAAATGGAGAAACAAAGGTTCCCGGTCTGACAGAATAACTGACTTGTCCAACAATAATGACTCCCATAAATAGCATCCCTGGAGGCGTTCCCTGTTTCCACAATGCTGGCATCTCAAGGATGCTTGCAAAACTGGTCACACTTGGGAGGTGGGCTTCTCTCTGCCCCCCAAGTCCCGGGAATGGACTGCTCTTACATCACTGTCGTCATCCACCGTTGCAAAAGGATGGTTGTAAAAATAATAGTACATTTTCACAAGTACCTGTGAAAACCAGAGGGGGCTTTTCTCAAAATGGAGCACCTCGGAGGGGAACATTCTGCCTGTCAGAAGTGGGCACGTGAAAGCTGGCTTGACAGTGGGCTTCCCAGCCGGGGGTGCAGAGAGTTAAAGCGGCAAGCCAAGCCCCTAGACTGGCTTGGGGTGGGGGGATGGGAGAGGCCTTAGCCAGCTGCCGCCAGGCCTCACTTGGACTCGTTTGCACTCGGGGCCCCAGCAGCCATCAAGGCAGGAGCAGCAGGTGACTTCTGCACATGCATTTTTTAGGAAGTGCTGGCTGTCACAGGTGCCTTGGAGGGGCTGTTCGTGGCCACCAAAATGAAAACTGCAAGAGGCAGCCTGGCACTTGGCCTCTCGCAATCCCAGAGAAGCAGCAGGCAGTGGGAGAAGCCGCCGTGACCCCAGAGGCGCTCAGGGCGGTGGGACCTTGCAGGTTTTGCTAGGCGGCTCCGCAGTGGCTTGTTGTAAGGATTTGGACAACGGGAGCATCCATTGTGGGCGAAACAACCCGTAGTGCGGCTTGTTGGTTACCCGGATGGCTTATGAGCTGAAGCTGAGCCATCCTGCCGGGCCCATTGTGGGCTCGCATGGCAGAGCAACCTAGAACGTGTGCCGGGGCAGGGCTGCCATGCGTGCGAACCCCGAGAGCCAGCCTTCCCTGGCCCTTTCAGATTTGCAAGAGGAAGTGAGCGGAGCTACTGAGTCCTGTGTCCAGCAGCATAAAATAAGGCAGGCCATTCCACGTGGTGAGCGAGCCCACCTTGCAAAGGCCTCTACAATCCCAGTGGGACAGATCAATGGCGCACAACTGTATCACGCTGCTATCTACCTGACATCTGGACGCCTTGCAAGTTGCATTTTTAAAACTGTTCACTTTCCAAACTGCATTGAAGCAGCAAGCACAGCAGTGGCCCCTTTGGTTTCTAAACATTTTGTTATTTTATTGTTCATATTGTAGGCTGTCCCGAGATGCTTGTGGTGGATGGGGTATGAAAGTTTTAAATAAATAAATGAAAAACGAGGGGAAAACACGAGCCCATATGGGCTCAGCATTGGCCTGGGCTCATATACAGGTATGACGCCTCTGCAAGGCTGGCGGCTGCTTGCCTTAAATGTCCACCCACCCCAGGGCCATGCGCAAATCCAGCAGCCATGCACAGGGCAGATCACATGGCTGCTCAGAAACAAGCTGCTGCAGGCATGGAGTTCAGCATGTGCTTGTATCAGGAAGCAGCACGACAATAACTGGGCAACGGCAACCTTTGCAAAGGGGGACAGCTCACCGCTCGGCATGGCCTGGGGTCTGGGTTCTAGTCCTCACTGCCCCGTGGGTGGCCAGGGACAACAGCAGCACCTGTCACCGGCCCCAGGGTTGCTCCTGTAGAAGCAGACTTGGAAACGCCTGCCCAGACCTCGGCTAAAATGCTCTTCAGCCTGTCACGGAACGCCAGAGCCACCTCTGCTACATTTTTCACACTGAGCTGTTTGCTTCCAGGCACCTCACAGAGCTCTGTTGTTTTAGCACGTTTCTCTTAGATGGACACCTTTAAGCCTGCCAAACAAATCGCTCCTGCCATGCTTAGAAACATAGAAGCAGAGCAAGTCAGAAGTGGTCTCTCGGGCCATCTAGTCTGACCCCCGGCTCCAGGTGGCTCCCCTCACAACATGCCCACCATGTGCATGTCCAGCCTATCCTTGAACGCCCTCACCGATGGGGCCTCAATGACCTCTCGTGGAAGCCCATTCCACGCCCTCGGGGTCCTGACTGTCAGGAAGTGCTTCCTGGCATCTGAATGGAACCTCGGCTCCCTGAGCATGTCCACACCGTCGGCATCAGACTTTTTTTAATAATAACGAAAAACAATCCAATTTCCTTGTCCAAAGACTGCCCCATTTTTTCTTTTCAAAGTGGTGACAAACTAACGGCAGCTCTTGCCGTGAGTTATTTAGGCACCTTGGTGGGGCTGGCATGGGCTGACAACTCGGAGACTGTGAAAAGCGGCCTCTGGGAGAAAGGGGAGGCCGGGGACGTGCCTTGGAGAGTGAAGACGGGCTCACCGTCTTGTGGGGCTCTGGGCCAGCGATGCTTTCTCCACCCCACTGCTTGGGCATTGGAGGGCGGCTGTCACTGACCTGGCCCAGCCCGACACAAGCCACATGGGGCTTCTTGTGTTCCGGCCCGGGACTGGCTCGCCATTTCGCATTCCTGACATTGGGCTGGGGTGCCCAGGTTCGGATGACCGGCCCACATGCTGCAGGTTGCCAAGGTTGCTTGTGGGAAGTGATGGGCTGCTTTATGGGGCAAACTCAGCCACCATAAGCAAGTCCTAAAGTCTGTAACACATTATGGAAGGTGTGAAGTGATCTGCAGATGTGGAAATGTCTCGAATCCGTTATAAGCCCTCCTTGAATGAGATTAGGAGGGTGACTACCCGGAGAAGGGCCTTCTCTGTGGTGGCACCCCAACTGTGGAATTTGCTCCCCAGAGAGTTTTGCCTGGCGCTGAAGTTATATTCTTTCCAGCATCAGGCAAAGCCCTTTTTATTTTCCTGTCATTTTAATGTTTCCTGTCATTTTCCTGTCATTAACTGTTTAATTTAATGTTAAATTGATTTTAACTGGGGTTTTACTATTTCAGTTGTTGGATGCTGTGGTGTTTTGTTCTATTCTACTTGTTTTATTGTAAGCCATCCTGAGATGCTAGTGAGGGAGGGGTCGCAAAGCTTTTAATAAATAAATAAAATGCTTTTTCAAGCATGCACCCAGGGTTCAAAATGGTACTGCCCTCCCAACAACCCAACAGCATCTTTTCATGGAAATAAATAGTTGTCATTTTGGAGTATTGTGAAAATTGCTCCCTCGTTCTAATGGAAAAACATGCCTCTGAAACAGACATGTTCAATGTAGAAGCTGTAGTTTAGAAGGGTACCAGCTGTAGTGTGTAAGTTATACCAGAGTCGAGCGCAGAAGTCAAAGAACGGATTGCCAACTCTCAACCCCTAAATAACATGGCAGGATGAGAAGGAGGCGCTCGAGAGACTTCCTATTATGCTTCTAAAATAATCCAGGGTCTTTGGCACATTTTCTGGCTTGGCATGTGCGTTTCTGGCTTGGACATTCTTCTGATGTTATTTTGAAAAGGAAAGGGGGAAGGAGCGAGCGTCCACTTTGTTTGCTGGTTTGACTAAACTGCAGATGTGCGAAACCCGTTGCATAAAAATAGACTGCCAGACGCAGACTGCGGCGGCTACTTGCTCCTGGTGCCAGGCCTGAACGCTCGGCATGGCAGGCTTCAGCCTTTTCAGAGCACGAGTGCCCAAGAGCGGGCCGGGCGTGATTGCAGCTACAGCTCAGCCAGCAGGGGCTCGCTCACCCTCGTCTTCCTCTCGGCAGCAGCTGCACCAACGCCCAGGGGGAAGTGTGGGGCAGAGGAGATCAGCAAATTCCGCTTGCCTCTTAGCAAGCCGTTCCTCCCCATGGGAGAAGGTGCCACACAATGGATACCAGTCCGAGGTAGTCCACCTTCAGCAGTTTGCCTGCTGAGGCCCCAGGAAGCGTTCGCGAGGAGACAGGGCCGCCCAACACGCAAACATAAGGCAGAGACGGTGTGGGAGACCCTTTGGCCTGGTTCTGCAAAAGCCGCCTGCCTCGTCTCGTGGTGGCCCTCGTGGTGGAGCACAGGGAGAGAAAGAGAAGGAGGAGTCCAGCCATTCTGAGCCACCCTGAAGACTGTGTCTGGGGAGACAGCCAGGCTCCCAGTAAAGTGGAATCAGCCCAGTAAAAGCTGAGAAGCTGACCAGCGCTGGCTGAATACCTCTGGCCACCCTTCCTCCTGATGCATCGCCTTCTCTCCCCTGCACATTTGGACGTGGCCTGCTCTTCCACACAGCTTGCCAGGGAGGTGAAAGCAAGACACCTTTCCTCTGGAGGGCCACCTTGGCTCACCTTTTCTCCAGGTGCTGCTGCCAGGTGAGTGGCAGGACATTAAAAGGTAGGAAGGGCCTTGCTGGATCAGATCGGCAATCCTTCAGGTCCACGTTGTCCTCACAGGGTGGTGACTGGGTTCCTGGCGCAGGTGACAAGTCTGGCCGGCCCGGCCCACCCGAGCAGTTGGTGCACCGCATTGTCTCCATTGTTGTGTTTTGCTGTGCTTTCCAGGTGCAATATGTGGTGACATTTTGCTACCAAATGTAATTGTAGCTCCAGTTTGTCTGATGCGGGTAGCTTCTTTTCTGGCTTTCTTCCATTATTTTAATTGCACTATTTCACTATTTCAAAAGAGTGAAAGAAAGCCAACCATTAAAGCTGTCTCCATGGGGAAGAGAAGCTGACTAATTAAAAGAAAAGCTAAAAGCTGAGAGGTCACCTAGAGAAAAAGGACGTATGAAGGAAGTGAAAAGAAGGCCAACCTACGAAAGCTGAGGACAGGCAAGTGGCAGAGAATTGCAGAGATGGGGTCAGGAAGGCTAGAGCTGAGAATTTGCTGAGCTTAGCGGGGTCACTAAAAGCGACAAAAAGCCTTCTTCAGAGAGAGGCATCCTAAGTGATGAAGGAAAGCCATGGGGCTCGCCTGCTCAGTGTGGATGACAAGATGATAACGGATCGACAGAGAACAGGCAGGTGTGCGCTATTCCCACTTCGGCTCAGTCTTCTCCTGGAACAGGGTCTGTGACCTCCCTGGCAACGGAAAAGTCCAAGCCGAACGGTCAGGATCGAAGCTTGAGCTGGAGGAAGAGAGGCTATGAATAGAAATGAAGTCCAGTTGGAGGGGCCTGTAAGTCCACCAAGCAAAGACCAGCAAAGCGTTTTGGCCACCGGATAGGAGCTTGTGGAAAGGAAACATCCAGCTGTAGGAAATCCCGCAAAGGATTCTGCTTCCAGCTCATGGGCAGGCAAGCCATGCCTCCCCAGCACCACAGGATGCAAGTGCAGAAGCAGGCCTTGCTCAGAGCAGGTTTGGGGCGTCCGCTCAAGGCAGGGCCCCACGGGAGGCTGCCGAGCACATTTCTCGTGCAACCGAGCAGTGGAGCAATTCCCGCCACACGCACGCCCTTCCGACGCTGAAGCAGCCTCCTCTGGGCTACACGGGGCAGGGCTGCGGGCCAGACCACCTTGCAATGCAGGCGCTCGTTAGGGGGGCAGGTTGTGGGGCACGGGTGAGAAGGCAACCCTGCCGAGGCACGCCGGAACGGTTAGTGCTCAAGCGCCCCGAGCTTGGTCCTCTCGGGAGTGTCGCGTTGGCCCTACAGATGCACAAGGGGCACACGGTGGGTGTGTTAGGGATGGGGCATTGAAGAGGGAAGCCTGCGCTTCTGAGCCCCACATCTCTGAGGGTTCTCTGGAGGTGAGACAGGCAGAAAGAGGGTGTTGGTTTGTAGTGAGGTGATGTTGAGAGCACTTTCCTCCCCTTTCTCTGTTGTTGGGTCTACTTTGAGCAAGACAAGGTTCCCTGCTGGCAACAGGGGATGAGATGGTCCACGCAGCAATTATGGGGCAAAGTTTCTTCTCTGGGAACCCCTCTTGACCGGTTGCTGCTGTGCGCTCAGGAGCCATGAAGAATCACCCTCTTGGTTCGTGGAGCAGCTGTTCCCCCCGCCCCGTCGGTAACTCCGGCTACCCACCCCCCTCCAGCCAGCCTGTTTTTGTACCCGCACCTCCTCACGAGGTCTTGCTTTCGCTGCATCCGTGGAGAGCAGCCCAGAGGCCTCAGTGCAGAATGAGGCGAATGGGCATCGGACGTCTCCTCCTCTGACTGGAGGTCCTGAGCTGGGTTGGGAGCAGGCGCAGGGGAGGCCACGCTCCACGTCCATGATTTACAGACCGACCTGGCTTTGCACTTTCAAACCACTGTGGGAACCAGTACTCAGTTACCATTGCAAATGTGTGCTTCTCTGAATTTTGGAAATCAGTCCGCCAGACAAAAATGCACAGAAAGACAAACACTTTCATGAAAGTAACATCTGAAGTGCATCATATGAGGAAAAAAGCTTGCACAAATGTGTATATTGGGCAAAGATGCAAACAAAACTGCATGCATTCAGAGAAATGGACACAAACTTGCTTACTGATTTTCATGGGTTTGTATGTTTGCTTGTTTGACTGATTCCCAAAGTTCAGGATAAACTGGAGAAATGCACAAACTTGGGGCTGAACCAAACTTTTAAGATGAGAAAAAGAGAAAGTGAAAGAAGCTAAATTTGATCAAGGGCTCCATCCATGGTCTGGGGGCGTTTATCATGTGTTCCTTCCTCACCCATGAGAATGTCCCAACCTAGTGCGATTTGATAACTTTGGGAGTTCACAGTTGAATACGCTTGAGTTTTATTTGCCAGTTTTACTGAATTAAAGAGCCAGTGTGGTGTGGTGGTGAAGAGCACGGGACTGGGACTCAGACGATCTGGGTTCTAGTCCCTACTCGGCCATGGAGCCAACTGGGTGACTTTGGGCCAGTCACAGACTCTCAGCCCAACCTACCTCACAGGGTTGTTGTTGTGGGGATAAGATGGAAGAGGAGAATGATGTGAGCTGCCTTGAGCCCTTTGTAGGAAAAAGGCAGGATATAAATTGAAAAATAAATTAATTAATTAAAGGATTTAAATCAATGGTCCTGTGAGGATTGCGGTCAGTTGCCCTCAGGCGATGCCTCTTGAGGACTGACAAAAGGTTTGTTGGTCCCCTGTGGCTGGCAGGCAGGTGATGCCTTTCAGCGGGAAGCCCAAGAGGGGGAGAAGGGGCAGGTAGCATGGCAATTATTGACCTAATTACAGGATGTGACACATAACTGCAAGGCAGACAAAGAGCATAAAGATGGCAATTAAGCAAGCGAAATTAGATCAGCCTGGAAATGGAACTCATTTTTAAGCAACAAGAACTTGCTCATTCTTGAGCCTTACCCCAAAAGCCACACTCTTGTTTCCTCTATTAATCTTTGTACAGAAGACTAATACTGTATCCGGGGGTGTTTTCTCCTTCTTCTCAAGGCTGTGAGGAGCATGACGGTGAACTTGAGAAATGGAGAAAAACCCAGTTTGTCCATGCGCGTCTTTTCACTCTGGGCCTCCTTCTGGTGAGTTAAACTGGACGAGAAATGAGTCCGCAAGCATTCGCAACTTCTCTGGCATGGTACACGTGCAAGTGCGAGCAGAAACATTACTGGGATACAGCTGTGAAAGACTCTGTTTGAAGCAATTGTGCGAAAGACAATGTCTGCCATGAATGGTCTTTTCCGGACCCACATCTGGGCACCAGGGTGGCCCATGGGTCATGGTACCTAGTGCCATTTTGGGAGGCCTCAGTCAGATGCCCCTGTCTGGTCCAGGGAGCCAGCTAGCTAGCTATTTAAAACTTTTGCATGCCATCCCCACATGCCTTGGCATCTTGGGACAGCTCACAATACATACAGTTAAAAACAATAAAATGATCTTTATAAATAACAAATTCAATAAGAGATTGCATAAGAACAAAAAACTGAAAACAAAAAGAGCAACAGTTCAATGATAAAATATTAGTTTTTAAAATAGCGATTAAATAAAAAGGTTTTAACCGGGCACCAAAAAGAATATAAACTCAGTGCCAAGGAACCTCTCCAGGGAATGCATTCCATAATCTGGGCGCCACCACAGAGAAGGCCCTGCTCTGGGTAGTTGTTCTTTTTATCTCCTTTAAAGAGTGTTCCCGGAGCAGATCCTCTCCCGGAGATCTTAAGGGGCGTGAGGGCATGTAAGGGAAGATGCGCTTCTTCAGGTATCTTGGTCCCAAGCCGTTCATGGCTTTATAGGTTAAAACCAGCACCTTGAATTGAGCCCGGACTTTAACTGGAAGTCAGTGGAGCTGGTAGAGGACCGGCGTTATGTGAGAATAACAACCGGTCCCCGTCAGCAGCCTGGCAGCTCTGTTCTGTACCAGCTGAAGTATCTGCAGGGCTCTCTGAGCTAAGAAAGCCCCGTGGAGGCATCTCATGCCATTTCTATGCTGAGTTTTCAGTGGTAGTCCAGACCGATGTGATGTCCACCTGGGCTCCATAAAACACCCAACCGGCTGGTTTGACAGACGGGGAAATCCACCATCTGGAAGTGTTTGTCAGTTCTGTGGCTGAAGCGAGAGGGTCAGCACCCATATTCCAAGCCAGGTCCCTGCCTGGACCTTTTGGGAAGCTGCAGATTAGCAGAAGAAGCCGGCGTGTGGTCTGACTTCAGTAGCCCTTGAAGAAGGTCACTCCCAAGAACCGTCTTGGCCATGTGCAGTGCAGTGGTGCCCTGGGCGAGCTGGCCAGACCCTGCTCCCTGTGATTGCTCTCCCCGGCTGGGGCGTGAGGGAAGAGGTAATTGGGCAGACATGGGAGTCGCGAAGGGGCTCGCAGGGTCTCCGCGGCTTTCCTGGAGGCTGCAGTGAATGCAAAGGCAGCGGCAAAGATGTGAGCCGCACCTGGAAGAGAGCACACGCCTGCTGTGGAGGGACACAGGGCCCCCTCGCTGCCAGGGATAGCTGTGCCTGGATGGATGGCGCTCTGGTGGACGCCAGGACATGAATGTGCCTGGGAGTCGTTGGTGCACTGGTGAGCGCCTCTCACACTATCTGTGCTGTGCAGGAATGTCCCCGAGGGACAGTTTAAGGGAAGAGAAGGACAGGCTGGTTGAAGTCGTAGGTGTCTTACAGATTCCCTTGAGGCACAAAGAAATCACGAGGAGGCTGCAGCCCCCCCACACCTGAGGTGCTCGAGACGCGGCCGGACCGCCATCAGCTAGGGTTGATGCTTGAACTGCGCTGAGCCCTGCACTGAGTGCGGACATGGACCCCCTTCCAACCCAGCTTATCCACGACTCCATCCTGTGGACCATCCTCAGGCAAGGCACAAAGCCATGCTGGTCAAGTGAGCCACAACAAGACACTGCCCTTTGGTGGCAAGCAGACTGCCCTGAAGGGGGTGTTTTGGCTTCAGGCCACAGGTGAGGCTGCCAAGGCCCCCCCCCCCCCAATCAAGCCCCCTGCTCCAGAAGGAGACGAAACCGCAGTGCATCCGCTCTCCATTGATTCGGGGCGTCTTTGGCGCGCTCTTCCATCATCCCATTATGCGGATGACAAGCAGGGACAGTTCCCTGGAAGGGAAAGAAATGACCTCATAAATCAGGCGCCCGAGAGACCGAGAGGGTACGCGTTGTTAGGCTCCGGCAGAGCTGTGGGGGGAACGGGCGGCGGAGGCCCGGCATGGGGTCCCAGCCAGGCAGGGCCTTGGGTGCAGCTGGCCCTTTCCGCAGAAACCCTCGGCGCCACGCAGGTTCTCCCGGTGTGCGCCAGTGTACAAAGAAACCATGTGCCACGGCTAGCCCAACAGGGAGAAAGTGCACGCATTTCGTCAGGAGAAGGCATCGACACGAGCTTGCAAAGGCAGTCTATCCGAGGCCTTTCGAACAGCCACGGAGCAGCCATGCGATCTTGCCACAGAACCCGGGTTGCCAGCGCCTCCCTGCATCTCCGGCGCTGGCCCGGATGTTTGCAGCTTGACTGGCTCTCCCTCCCCAGCCCCACCAGCACCACGGCCTGGCAACGTTTCCTGGCAACACAAGAGGCCCCTCCATCCCAAACTGTATTAGAAACCTGCCACCCTTTCGTTCTGAATTCCTCCAGGGTCTTATGTCTTCCCTAAATATTGTGTGGGTGTTGGTGGGGGGAGGGGTTGCTTTTAGCACAGGATGGTGACTTCTGCATCCCCAAAAGGAGGAGGAGGAAAAGGTCAGATGTGCAGTACAGAAGAAAAGAAAAGGAGGAAAAGATTAATTAATTTGCACAGGAAAAAAGGACAACTTGAACAGAAATGCATTGTCTGGGGCTTCGGGAGCAAGGCTGCAGCCGGGTGCCGCCTTCTGTCTGTTCTGACACTCCCCCCCCTCCCCTCTGCCTCCAAGACCCCCCTGGCTGCCCAGCTGGGGAGACAAAGCAGCCTCTTCTGCCAAGGACAAGCAGAAGGAAGGAAGCAGAAGAGGAGATGGAAGGAGGGAGGGAGGGAGGGAGGGAGGGAAGGGCAAGCCCCGGAGCATCTGACCTCTTGCTGGGCTTTGCCCACATCCCGCTACTCAACTTCATGGGGCAGCAAACGGCACAAAAGTCGCAGTTCTCTCCTACTTATGCCAGGGCATCTTCCAGAAGCGGGTGACCCTAATGCCCCCCATAATAGCAGAGGGGCAACCTGCTGGCCTCCTTGTGGGGACCTGCCCTCGCGTCCCTGCCATGCGTCGGGGATGCTGCTGAGGTGCCAGGGCAGACTGTGGTGGCCACCATGGGGGATGCGCCGACCAAAGCAGCCCCGCTTCCTCCATGTAGGACACACGCCCCTGCACATGCGGATGTGGCCGCAGGTGGAACAAGGAACTGGAAAGGGGGCATGTGCTGGGAAGCGGCCCTTTGAAAGCGCTTCTCTGAGTGCTCAGCTGCACACGGGGGCCAAGGGCTGGTCAGGGGGCCTTCCAGGCCTCTTCCAACTCGGCCGTTGTCGGATTCTCTGGCAATGCCATTTCCTCCCACGCAGGCATGCATTTGGCGTGTTTTCAGCTCATTGTTCCTTGCAGGGAGGAATGACGTGAAGGCGAGCAGGGGGCAAGGAAGGCACGGGACAAGTGACGCCCGGCCTGGCTCAGCTGCTCCTTGTGCTTGCTGCTCTTCTGTCCAAGTCCGGGGGAGCCCCCCCTTGCCAGGCACCTCCCCGCCAGCCACCCTGAGCCTGTCGGTCCTCCTGGCCTTGGATCCACATGGCAACTTCGGCACATGCCACAGGGACCGCCACCAGCGGGGAGGCTCAGCGTGAGGAGGCGACTTCAGGGTGGGCATCGGGCGACATAGTGGTGAGTCAGGCGTGGCCATGCTGGGGAAGCAGCTGGTGCTTTGGATCCATCATCTCACTGTGTCTGATGGTGCAGCCGGCACTGTCTGGCTGTTTTGGAAGCAGGCCGGCTCCCTCCCTCCCTCCCTCTGATCTTCAGCAACTTTTGGGGACCTCAAAATTCTAAAGGGTCGGCCAAGAAAGTGGGCGACCGAGCGCAAGCCTTCCAGACCACGCTGCGGGCCGCGCAAAGCCCGTCCGGCTCCCTGAAGACCCCCCACTGGCTTCGCTGAGCCCCGCAAGCAGCCATTCTGCCCTCCTGCTTCTCCGGATCGCTCCTTCCAGGACACCAACAGCCTTGGAGCTGCTCATTAAGCAAGCAGATGTGACCCTGACTTGAATGAAATGGTTTGTAATGGATCAATTATGCAGTGGCAGCTGCCAGCCCTGAAAGGTCGAACTGCAACCGGGGATGTGGGGATGCGGGGATGCGGGATGCGCCTGCATTTTTATCAGCCAGCCTCCACCTGCTTTGAGCTACCTTGCACTGCCTTAACAAGACTCCTGGGAACAAGGCTGAGTTTTCTAATTATATCCTCTAGATGAAAGGAATCAGATATGAATATAATGGGCGTGTTGTCTACGCAAGATAACATTGTAGTAAATCTTCATACAGTTTGTCCTAGGAAGGGAGCTTGTGCCACTGAAAGGCCGGCCCTCGAGTTGAGGTGCGCAGAAAATGGCTCCTTTGCTGCCTACCTGCTTCTTCATCATCAAACTGACCTACTTTGGAAATCCAACAGAGAAGTGACTCCACTTGGTCCTTCTCTGCAGTCCTAACTGCCGCATGGCCTCCCTCTCTGGCTAAATGTTCGGGTGGGATTGGGAAATCCAGGGCAAGCGTCCTGAAAGAGACTCTGGAGCATGTGGAGTTTGTCGCGGTCCAAGCGAGCACAGCAGCATCCAAAGCTGGCGCTTTCTGGGTCTGCAGCCAAGGCTGGCAACAGGCTTGGGCTGGGCTGGGGCTCGGGAGAGCCCAGTTCCAGGCCCTGCTCGGCCAAGGAGCTCCCTGGGTGACTTTGGGCCCGTCGCAGACTGCCCACCCAGCCTGCCTCACAGAGTGGTGGTTGTGAGGATAAGATTGAGAGGAGGAGGAGAACATAATAAACTGAATACATGAAGAGGAAGTGTCATCTCCCAGACCAGCTCCTAACCTGAAAGCCCTCCCACCCTCCACCCTGGTCCCAGAAGAAACCAGAATGGCTCCTTCTTGAACCTTTGCCCCACTTTGTGGCTGCCCCCCCCCCGCCTTGCTTTCTCCCAGCAGCCCTCCCCTTGCACCCAGGAGCAGTGTTAATCACGCCTTCATTATGGGGCCAGAGAGATGGAGGGCAGCATGAATCACTTGTAATGCCATAGGCTCTTAATGTCATCCACTCGTGCATCTCCTGTTCTCTTTGGACCAGGCTGCCTCTTGTGGGCTAGGTGGGCACATTTTAGAAAATGTTTAGCGAGAAATCTAGTGATGCTCAATAGGGAAGGGAGGCTGACAGCCACACAACACGGCTTCCGCAAAAACAGGTCCTGCCAGACAAACCTTGTGGGATTCTATGACAAGGTTTCGAGATGGCTGGATGGAGGGGATGCAGTGGATGTGGTATACCTGGATTTCAGCAAGGCCTTTGACAAAGTGCCCCATGATATCCTGGTGGAGAAACTGAGGAGTTTTGGGATACACCAAAGCACTGTCCGGTGGATTAGGGCATGGCTGACTGACCGAAAGCAGAGGGTAACCATTAGTGGGGAATCATCGGGATGGCAGCCAGTGACAAGCGGGGTCCCCCAGGGCTCTATCCTGGGGACGATCCTGTTTAATATCTTCATCAATGACATGGAAGAAAGGGTGAACCGTCTGCTGATCAAATTCACAGACAACACTAAAACTAAGGCAGTGGCCACAACTGAGGAGCAGGTACTCCAGATCCAAAAGGATCTGGACAGACTATGGAAGTGGGCAGGAGACAACAGGATGGCGTTCCATGTGGATGAGTGCAAGGTCTTGCACTTGGGGCATAGGAATGGGTGTCATAAGTACAGCTTAGGGGAGAGCAGCACTTGTGAAAGGGACCTCGGGGTGCTGGTTGACTGCAGGCTGAACATGAGCCAGCAGTGTGATGCGGTGGTCCAGAGGGCGAACGCCACCCTTGGTTGCATAGCCAGAAGTGTGGCTTCTAGATTGAGAGAGGTATTACTGCCACTCTATGCGACTCTGGTGCGCCCGCAACTGGAGCATTGTGTTACTTTTTGGGCCCCTCGTTACAGGAAGGATATAGCCAGGTTAGAGTCAGTGCAGCGTAGGGCCACAAGGTTGGTGGCCGGTTTGTAGGGGATGCCATATGAGGTGAGACTGAGGGAACTGGGTCTCTTCAGCCTGCAGAAGAGGAGACCCAGAGGGGATCTGTTGGCAACAGACAGGTATGTGAGGGGGTGTCACACGGAGGTGGGCAGAGACCTGTTCTCCCCTGCAGGATGCACTATAATGGAGCAAAGCTCAGGGAGCCAAGGTTCCATTTAGATGCCAGGAAGCACTGGCATCCCCGAGGGAGTGGAATGGGCTTCCACGGGAGGTGGTTGAAGGCTTTCAAGGTGAGGGTGTTCAAGGATAGGCTGGACGTGCACATGGTGGGCATGTTGTGAGTGGAGCTGGCTGGAGCCGGGGGTCAGACTAGATGGCCTGGGAGGCCCCTTCTGACTCGCTCTGTTTCTTTCTATGTTCTTTTGGCTGGGAAGCCTGCCTACTGTCCGTCTGTCCGTCCATCTGTCTGTTCATCCGTCCGTCCACTCCTCCTCTTGCTTTGCAGGGCAGCATGAGCTTGTCCTCTCCCCTCCTGCTGGTCTGATAAAAGCTGCCCCAGTTCCCTTCACCCCTCCCAGTCTGAATGCTGCTAAAGATTGTATTGATTGGGCTGTCGGTAGCCTGACACCAGGAACTGAGCAGCTCTGAGAGCCACTCTGCCTCGGTGGGCTGCTCAATAAATATTGTTGGACAACTGAAAGGTAATTATGGCCTCCATTACTGGATATACCTTTCATGGGGCCCCTTTGCCTGGAGGTGTAGGCACTTGGCCTTAATGGGGGAGGGGAGGTGGGCTGGCCCCCATCTCCTGCAGGAGGGCTGGCTATCCATCCTACAAGGGCACCTGCTTCTTAATGGCCCGTTGAGGGCCATCTCTTGGGCAGGTGCGTCACTTTCAGGAATGATTAATGTGCCTGGGAAGAGTGGCCAGGGAGGCGGTGGGGGAGGCCCCGGCTGCTTCATGGTGGACCCGGTGCAATTCCAGCAGGCAGCCCCAGCGGGGTGGGGGCTGGCACCCCCGGGCAGGTTTGCTATGCCGGATGCAGAAGCGTTTCCCTGCAGGCTGTGTGGGGCAGCAGCACCTGCCCCCCCCCCCCGGACCGGCTCCTGGCATGATTCATGGGCCAGCAGCACACGTGTACTGCAGGAGTGTGGGGGAAGCAAGGGTGTGCTGAGCGGGGCACCAGCGCCCCCCCCCCACACTGCTGGGAAGAAGTTGTACCTTGGCCCACTTCGGAATGCGCACCTTCTCCTGCCTTCCTGGGTGCCCTGCAGATCTCGAGGGGCTTGCAAACCTGCCCTGGGAAACGACCTGGTGCGCACAGCAATTGTCAGACTGCCTGGGCGCTCGGGGGATGAGACAACCTGCTCAGCGCCATGCCTGGCCAGGCAGGTGGGGCTTGGCGTCTGGGCCATATCTGCATGCCCTCCGGAGGATGTTCAGAGGTTGCGTGTGCACATACGAGCGAGATGCTTCGAAAAATTTTCTGGGAAGGCAGGCAGTCAGGGAGGCAGGCAACTGCATTTTCAGTGAGGAGATGCTCTGTGTACATCTGCCTCGCTGACCTGGGGTGCTTCTGCTTGCCAGAGCACATGGTTCGTAAGTCGATGCCATGCGCCTGAACGGCCTTCATCAGCTTTCCTGCCCACCAGAGGATCTGGCCCGTGTGTTTCCACAGCGGGAGGCTTTGGAGAGTCCCCAGTACTTTCAGCAAGACGCATCTCTAGGATTCTTAGGAAGAAAGCAGGAGAGTCGGGTGCAAAACGGCCCCGAGCGTGTTCCCCTTCCCCTGCTCCAGCGTCACTTGATGTAATCCAGGGCTGTCCCGGAAAGGTTCTCTCTCTCCTGTAACATGCGAATAGAACATGCGAATAGAAGTGCAGCCCTGTGCTCAGCGGATGCTTGCCGAACTCGCATAACCAATTCCTTGCGTGCCAGCAGGGCAGAAGGCGATGCCACGCAGGGAGGTGCTCCTGCCCGCTTGGCGGGTCCTGGGCGCTGGCCGACGGACACGAGTGGCTGGGCCGGGTGCTCTCCGCATGCCGGCACATGAAGCATGGCCAAGTAGCTCTGCCGTGACAGAAGTGGCCGAGGGCTTTATTCTGTTGTGGAACCATCCCGACGAGCACAGGCATCCTATTTCTAAGGCAGTACCAATTGCATTTATTATTTAATGGATAGATGCATGATAACTTACAATTAAAATTTAGCAACAATGTTAAAACTTTAGAGCATCATTAAAACAGCAGGGCGAAATGCTTAAGGACACACTGTGGAACGGATCCATTTGAAAAAAGGAAAGGGATTAACGGAAGGAGAAGGGCTTAGGCTGGAATAAAGGAGGGGGCAGCTCGCTTCTTGGGTAGGGGGCTATCACAGAGGAGTCCCTTTTGGTCTCATCACAGAGCATCTCTTGTTGGGGAGACATGAAAAAGATGTGAGACTACAGGCACCTGGCGATCTTCCAGATTTTCTGGCCCCGAGCCATTCGGAGCTTTGTATTCGGAGCCTTCAGACCTTGAATCACACCTGGAAACAAACTGACAGCCACTGCAGTTGATACAAGACCAGTTCAATACCATGGGCAGCACGTTGGTGGAAAGCCCTCTGGCTACAGCGCTCTGCAAGCACCAAGCAGCCCTCAGAGCAGCCCCCTGTAGGTGTGTCCTGGCCTGGAGCTGAGTCCCTGATCTTTGCCCGAAGGAGGACTGCAGACAGGTCAACAGACACCTGGGATGAGGGGAGCCAGCAGGGTCTCCCCCTCCCCATAAATGATCTCACCACAGCTACATGGAAAGGGACGGGCCCAGCCTGGCCCCACAACATGGTCGACCTTCAACACTCAGCAGGCTTGACTCTCCGGCAAATTTTACTGACCTCGAAGGACTAGGGTCTCATAAACAAGTGCTTGGTGCCGGATCTCCAAGGAACTTGCCCACATCCTCCCAGTGGAAGATTCTTCAAACTGGACAAGGACCTGCCTTAGCGACCATCCTTCCCTTGACTTGTGGCAATGCGGAGTCTGAGTCCCAACAGATACGTGCTTTTCGCAGCAAGGCATTTTGCAAACTTGGCCTCCAATTAAGCCTCCCCACACTTAATTATCCTTCCGAGTTCCTTCGTCGCTGCCCTTCCAGGTCTCCGTCTTCTTCCAGTTTCTTGGCTGCAGGCTTCCTTTGAATGGATGGCTGAGCCAGGGCAAGTGAAATCTTTCACAATTCTGATTTCTTCTTTATTAATGTTAAACTTCTTTCATTCTTCCATGGGCATGATTTTTGTTTTCTTCATATTCACATAAATATTACATAATATCACATAAATAGTTCTCATGTAAAGATTTTTTGGACATTTCCAAGCCACAGAGAAATGGTTGTGAATGGATTTGGCTTTGCACATGTGTTTCGTAATTCCTCCTCTTGGTTGTTGGATAATGTACAGGAGATTAAACACAAATCAGAATCGATTGTTTTGAGAAGGAGCAAGGGAAGGTGTCAAAAGTAGAAAAGTGTCCTCGTTCCTCCTCACATGAATAGGACAGATGGTGTTGGCAGTCGCTGCCCAAACAACGGACATGAGATTGATGTGGGTGCAATAACAACGGCAGATCAACCCTGACTGCTCTTTAGAAGGCCAGATCCTGAAGATGAAACTCAAACACTTTGGCCCCTAATGAGAAGGAAGGACTCCATGGAGAAGAGCCCAATGCTGGGAACAATAGATGACAAAAGGAGGGGACGGCAGAGGAGGAGGTGGCTGGATGGAGTCACTGAGGTAGTTGGTGTGAGCTTAGGTGGACTCTGGGGGATGGTGGAGGACGGGAAGGCCTGGAGGACTGTGGTCCATGGGGTCGCAATGGGTCGGACACAACTTTGCAACTAACAACAATAACAATGGCAATGCCCAGATGTTGCAAAGGGACGGTGCTGGATAGGAAAACTCTCCTGAGAACATCCATTGGATCATTTTCTGCTTGGAATGCTTATAAAATCAGGGATAGCTTCGTGAGGTAAGCTGATCAGCCGAATGTGCGAGAGTGGAAACAAGCAGTACCTCTTAGCACAACCCTGACGAAGTGCTAGACTTCAGTGCCACGGGAAGCAGTAAAGGCTTTCGACAGAGGCAGCTTTCAGAGAGCGCTGGAGGGTTCGCTGAAGTGGCCACGCACGATGAGAAAGCAAAGTTCTCCAGCCCCTGTACCATGTGGCTCCCGAATGTTACTTCTGCCAGGTCCACACCCCAGTTGTGACATTTCTTTTCTGAACGACAACTGGGGGAACCACCTAGCTGAGCAGTTGTTGGTTCCCAACCTTGCCTTAAATTCCGCCAAATCAACAACAAAGCAACAACAATAAATTAATCACAAGTTCAGACAGCTGCAGAACCCAACATATGAATGTTGGCAGAGCTGACGCATGAAATTTCAAAACAGTACTTGGCACTAAGCTGGTACCTTGCAAACATCAATTAATTAATCCTATAATCTACACCCTTCTGAAGCAGGTGTGCAGATACTGTGCTTGTTTCATGGGTGGTGGAAATTGAAAAAGAGGCTCCAATGTCTCGCTCCCAGCCACTCTGGGGCCACGCAGGAGGCATGATTGAGACCTTTTGTCAAGAAAGATGGTCTCTTCCTGCCTCATAAGAACGGTTGACAATACTAGAGACAACAGACCGGCCAAATGCCGTGGCCAGATTCAAGGAGTTCTTCCAGACGTGGTGTCATCAGGCTGGTTCACACAACCCATCCTTCATCTGCTGGGAAACATTGATCTAGAGGAATGCTCATGCCATGAGCCCTCCCACACTCAGCCTGTGCATGTGCGTAAAGCAATTTTGTTGTTGTTGTTGTTAGTCGCGAAGTCGTGTCCGACCCATCGCGACCCCATGGACAACATTCCTCCAGGCCTTCCTGTCCTCCACCATCTCCTGGAGTCCACTCAAGCTCACACCAACTGCCTCAGTGACTCCATCCAGCCACCTCATCCTCTGCCCTCCCCTCTTCTTTTGCCATCTATTGTTCCCAGCATTAGACTCTTCTTCAGGGAGTCCTTCCTTCTCATTAGGTGGCCAAAGTATTTGAGTTTTATCTTCACTATCTAGCCTTCTAAAGAGCAGTCAGAGTTGATCTCCTCTAGGACTGACCGGTTTGATCGCCTTGCGGTCCAAGGGACTCGCAGGAGTCTCCTCCAGCACCACAATTCAAAGGCCTCAATCCTTTTGCGCTTGGCCTTCCTTATGGTCCAGCTTTCACAGCCATACATTGCAACTGGGAAAACCATAGCCTTGACTATACACACTTTTGTTGGCAGGGTGATGTCTCTGCTTTTTAGTATGCTGTCTAGATTTGCCATAGCTTTCCTCCTCAGGAGCAAGTGTCTTTTAATTTCTTGGCTGCAGTCCCCGCCTGCGGTGATCTTGGAGCCTGAGAAAATAAAATCTGTCACTACCTCCATTTCTTCCCCATCTATTTGCCAGGAAGTGAGAGGACCGGATGCCATGATCTTCGTTTTCTTAATGTTGAGTTTCAAGCCAACTTTTGCGCTCTCTTCCTTCACCTGCATCAAGAGGCTCTTTTGTTCCTCTTCAATTTCTGCCATGAGAGTGGTATCATCTGCATATCTGAGGTTGTTGATATTTCTCCCAGCAATCTTGATTCCAACTGGTGATTCATCTAGCCCTGTCTTTCTCATGATGTGCTCTGCATATAAGTTAAATAGGCAGGGCGACAGTATACAGCCTTGCCGAACTCCTGTCTCAATTTTGAACCAATCATTGGTTCCGTGTCCAGTTCTCACTGTTGCTTCTTGACCTGCATATAGGTTTCTCAAGAGACAAATTTTTTACATCACGGAAAATTCATACATCTCTCGGGACTTCCTACTAAAGAAGGGGCACCCCTGGACCCTGGGAAAGTCATTCCTGCTTGGAAATGGGGTACATGTGCAGAATGTTAGTCCAGCCAGTGGTGAGAGGAGACAAAACAAGGAGTGGCAAGTGGCCAGGTACATAATGGAAGCCCAATGGCCCACAGGCTTGCCACTGGCTCCTTCACACTACATGCTCGCTCCGGCCCTTTTCCTGTGTGCAGCATTCACGCCATCCCTGGCCAACCCTCTACCGGCCTCCTCCTCATCCCCGCCTCAAGGCAAGCTGGGGACCGGGGACCAAGGCAGCCAGGCGATGGTCCTTCCCTCTCATTGGTTACTCACCTTGCCTCACCCTGGCTCTGAGTCGGTGGCAAACAACTGAATCCCTCCAAAGGATTTGGGTGTGTTTGTGCATTGTCACATGAACCGTGCTGGAAGGTACAGTGAAAACAGCGAAAGGGAGTAGGAGCATGCTTTATTTATTTATATTTATACATTTATATGCTGCCCCCAATTGCAACCAGCCTCTGGGCAGCTTACAATATAAACAATATATTATTTAGAACTATGAAAACTATTAAAACTGGCCCATCTCGAGATACAAATTTAAAATACATTAAATACAATAAATACAGTACAATAATAATTTTAAAAAAACCCGCTTGGATTCATGCACAAATGTCGGCTGGCTCGCTGCATCAAGAGTGTGATCCTGCTGCCACAGCCCAGGCCCAGAGCAGCTTCCAAATGATCACAAGCAGGCGGAATACACCAGTGTCTCTCTCCCTCTCCGGGACTGAACAACCTGCAGTCCTGGGTCTATGTGGGCCTTACTTCCAGGCAGACATGCGCAGACTTGCACTGCTTGGGGATGACAACAGAGACTCACCTCTCCAGGCTGGCTAGCAAAACAGACACATGGCCTCCAGGCATTGAGTAATGCCTGGAATATCAAAGCAGGCTGGGTCATTCATGCAAATTAACAGGTGAATAACACCTGCTGTATGAGGAGGACCTGATCCTACACTCTTTGAAGCGGATGCAGCTGAGATGCTGCTGGAGGAAAACAGGCAGCTTTTCCCTGGAAAGCTGTGACTGTTTTTTGGACTAGGGAAGAAAGTATGGTGAAAGCGTGTTTAGTAAACAGAAATGTGAATGTTTTCCATGGTATTTACCAGACAAAGTAAGAAAAATTGAAAAATTTGTTGGACAAAGTTGGACAAAGTAAGATATAAAACATCTTCTTATAAAGGAGATTAATTTTATTAGCAAGACTTCTCCCGACATCTTAAACCCATCTGAGATATGTGGAATATCACTTAACACCTGTAGCTACAAATAAAACAAATGCAGATGGTAAATATCCTAGTTCTTCTTTTGTAGATAACCTAAATACATTTTTTAGAAGACAGCCAATGTCCTATAATTTAGTGTTTTATGGACAGTATATCTTTTAATATTCTTTTATTTTGGGGGAAAGCCAAAAAGTGGTTTTAAATGGCACAAGAAAATGACATATTCCATGCATATGGATAAATTAAATATTCCTGATAAAACATTGATCCTTCCTTGAACAGCTACGCCCATTGTTTATCCTATTGATTACAGTACAGGTCTTTATGCTATCATTTTTTTAAAAGGTTATAGTTTCTGTGCAAAGGTTATATTTCTCAGTAAGATTACACAAAGGAGAACCTGTTATCCATTTCTCAAATTTTAATTTTGCACTTGCTTGAGAGCAGTTCTTTCATACTGGAGGTTTCTTCCTCCAGGATGTCAGTTCTTGCTTGGATTCCTCATCCCGCAAGCCACTGCATAACGCTTCATGGCAGCTCTTCACCTGGCATCTGGATGAGGGGGGTGTGCCAGTGAGCAAGGCAAGGATGGAAGGGGACATGAAGCCCGGTTCAAAAGCCTCCGAGTTTCCGTCGCTGCAGGAATCAGCCTCTTGGGTTTTTGGAACAGCCTTCCATCATTCGGGAAGTGATCTGTAGGACCATTCCCTCGTGGCTCAGCTGGGATGCCTCTGTGTTCTGCCCACCCCACACCCGTGCTCCTTCCCCCTCTTCGACATAGCTAAGCTAAGGTGTGCAGTGGGAACGTGTCGGGAGGGGCAGTCCTCATCTGATCCCCTCCTCCGAGGTGGCAGCTCTTTCTGAATTGAGAAGGCAATTGCTGATCAATCAAACTATTGCTCAGTGTAGGATACTGTTAATGCTTCATTTAATTAAATGTGGCAATGGCAGTGTTCCCTTTGGGAAATTATGATACGAATGAAGTTGTACTGGAACACGCTTTAATATTTACTGATGCACACACAGTTTCACATTATCTAACTTTTTCCTGAAGGTTGATGTATGGTCAGAGTGAGTTGACTTACTGACCTCTTTTAACAGCTAAAAAATAACAACTGTCATCCAGGAAGGATAAATGCTCATGTTCGACAAGGCAGTGGACCGAAGACCTAATGATGGTTTCAATATTTGAATGGAGGCCATGCCCCGATGCGGCCGCTTGGCCTGCCTTTGCCGCAGCCGGCGTTTCACTGACATACCCAAAGCTATGTACTGGTGTGTGCATGCGTGTATCTTTTCCTTTTCGTTCTTTTTTGTGGTTTTGCTTAGCTCCAAGAAAAAATAAAGTAGCAGGAAGGACAATGGGGACAAGGGTTGATCTGACCCTGCCATGTATGAAACCACAATAAATCCAGTTTTTGTTTGAAGTGTTAGCCTTACCGAGGTTCCCCTATATGGAGCCTTTTGATGTGGGGTCACCAAACCCAGATGTTCAGTCCAGGGGGTGCTACTTTGGGCAGCATCTTTCATCACATGGAATTGGTCTCCCTGGATCCACTGTGTGGAAACACAGTGAGAAAGGCAAGCCCAGGTGGTTCCCGAGTTGAGGAGCGGGGATATCTCCAAAAGTAATTAGCTTCTTGTTTTAGACTTGGAGTATAAGAAAGGTAACCGTGTTCCCTGATGCTCTTAAAGCCAAAACTTCAGACTATGGGGCTCTGGCATTGGCTTCTGGAGGTAAATCTGCTTTTAATCACTGCAAAGTGCTTTTCATGCATTTGGGGCAGCTGATAACAAATGAGGTGCAAGAGAAACACATGAAAGCCCTGGTCAAACACACCCGTTCGTTCTCCATTAGCCCTTATACGAAGCAGTCTTTGGGTTTTATTCACTATTGAAATATGCTGAAAATTTCTTTAAAATGCACCATGTAATTCTCAAAGATTAATTTTACTATGGTGTAATGTAAAACTGTTCTCAGCCTTGGATTAACTGAGAACAGGCATGTCTGTCCTCCTGCCCACGTTCCCACATCATGTGCTCCGAAGAAGCATTTGGGCACCCAGTCGCACGGAGACAGAGGTCAGCAGATTGGTGTGTGATTTATGTGGTCACTCAATTTCCAATCGTCATTGCCTTTTCCACTTTTACTATTAACTCTCCATAAAACCATCGCACAGAAATATATACCCCAAAATTGCACACCGCTAAAGAAATCTGCCCATGTCAATAAAATATCGAGTTCCAAGGTGTAGTTCTCACCTCTTCCTGTTTTTTCCCATGGCTCCAGAAACTGAAATGCGGGAAACAATGCAAGGAATGGGATACCAGGATCCATGCATACATTGGGTGCCTTTAAGTTGATGCTCAGCTGAAAGTAGACAGCAATGAAATTTGCTCAAGGTCCCAGCTTTGGTCCAGGAAAGTTTAGTTTGTTCCTACGTCCAAGGATGCAGTTCCTTGAGCGCCAACAACAGAAGTGCTAAGAATGAAGTTGAATCCCAAATGTATTATTTTCAAGCAACACTCAGCTTAACAAGAGCCAAAGAACTGACACGTGGACCCTTGAGAACCAAGGGCATTGCCTCGAAGAAGCAAGAGACCTTCTCAGGAAGATTGACAAGAGTCAGAAGAGCAGTTTGGTTCTTGCAGAGAATAACATGCTTCCTATTTCTATGAAACCAAAAGACGTGTGAGGTTTTCTTTCCATTTTTTAACAAGCAGAGCAGTTTTGAAGAGATCCATTTGCCATCTCCGCACTTGAACGTCCACCCACATGTTTTCAAACCCCTGCATTCTGCAGAAACAAATCCCAACAGACCATCATCTGTGTCATCCAGAACCCAACTGCATTTTGCTCCCAGAACTGGTTGTTCCTTCTAGGACTGTAAGGTTCCCCCATGCTGATTTTTAAAAGCTATTTTGATGCATTGTTTGCACACACTAATTCATTTTAATATCTGCACCATAAAGACATTGGATTGACTGGCATTGAAGATTCTCAAGAACCTGGTGAGATGTGTTTTAAGATCTTGGATCCCCCTTGGAGGCCCAGCCAGCCATGTTTTAGAAATTAAAACCACTCGGCTTGTTTGAATACTGAGTCTTCGTGCTCTAAAGCGTGTTGTCCTGATTGACAGCTTACTCAAATGGCCTCCGAATTTCTCTGCCAGAGAAGCCCTCACTGTGCCACTGAGAAGACCTGGCTAGAATACGCAAGCAGCACGCCGCTCTCCCTCCCTTTCATAGGCTTAATCATAAGCAAACATGTTGTGACCTTAAACTATTTTCACAAGCCGCAGGTACATTTGTATCTACATATTTCCTTTTGCAGAAGGGGAGAGACTTGTTTGTCGAGATGTGGGTGAGTTCCCTCCGGAGCTGCAGGTGCAGGCCCAGCATCCGCAGGAGTGTGAGAGCCCGGCTCCATCTGGCGAATGTTTACTCTTCTTTGAACGCACACTCAGTGAGCCAATTATCTCCGCAATCCATGCCCTGCCTTGCACATGCTGTCCATCCTGAACGCAAGTGAGGATTTGCACGACCCGAAGGTGTGGAAAGCGCAACGGGGCCCTTGGATGGGCCCTGGAAACTGTTAAGGAGTAGGGCCTAAATTATTCAAGGGAGAAGTCCATAGAAACGCACATTCCTTTCGACATCCAGAGCCAGCCCAATGCATTATTGATAACTCTTTTCCTCTGGCAGAACAGCTTTTTCTAGGGGAGACCTGGTCACAGCAGAAGCAAAAGTGAGCTGATTTCTACAGGGTCGTTAATCCTGCAGTGTCATAGGTGTGGGAACCCTTCTTTGCCGGATGTTCCTTGTGAGATTGAGAGGCCCTCTGGCAGCCCTCCTGCTCCAATCCCAGAAGCCCACCTGAAGGCCAGCTCAATGCACTTCCCTTCTTTCGTCTCCCTTGGTTTAACTGCTCTGGATGTCACAAGACCTCTTCACAGGTGTGCCTGCACAGAAGGTCTGGCTTCACTGTGGATCAGGAAGCTGAGTCGGTGCCCACAAGTGTGGCGAGGCAACAATTGCGCCACCAGCGATTGCACATCCTGATTTCATCTGCATGATTTCATCTTGCACAGTCCGGTCCATACCTGCTAGATTTGGTGTCTATGCAAACATTACGGCTGCTTCCAGGTAGACACCCGGGGGAGAGGCGAGGCAGTGGCACCTGCTAGGCCTGAAGAGAAGGCATGCCAACCAAAAAACTAAACTAAACCAAACCAAAGAGCCCTAGTGCTTTTTGGTTATCGCTAAAAGACCAGAAGGATCTCATTATGGCGGCCCCCATGGGAGATGAAGCAGTTTTTCCATGAAGGGTTTTCAGCTTCTTCACACAGTAACTTGATAAATACTCGACACTGTCAAAACCAACTTTTGCATAGTTGTTGGCATCTGAGACATGAATTCCTGTTGCGTGGATTCCTTTATGTATCGATGCATTCTGGTACAATATGTGATTTGCATTTGTGTCATTTCGGAGGTGTGACTGTGTACAGAGTGGAGAAAGGAACCCTACTGTGAACGGGATTTTTCTTTGTAGCAACTGTTTATGAGAAGACCCCTGTTGTTTTGGAACTGGACGGCGACTCCCAGCTTTCCCAGACCATATGGCCAATGGCCCACAGGGAGCTGTGGTCCTAGCCCACCTGGGGGTGCACATTTGGGGAAGGTGGCTCTCCACTGGCTCTCCCAACCCTACTCTTTGGAGACTGCCAAGGGCTGGACCGCATGCAAAGCCACTGCTCTGCTTCCCAGCCTCAGCGCAGAGGCTGCAGGGTGCCCTCCCTCCAAGCCTCCAGGTCCCGCTTCCCATCTGCGTTCCATGAAGGTGCTGCCGGAGCAGAGTCCTGGACACTGCACAGCCGATGGAGGCGCTCTTTGCCTTGGACGGCCGGAGTGCAGTTAGCCATCGGGCCGCGATGCAAGACTGGCTCTTTGCGAGGCTCCCCGTCCTGTGGTGAGCCAAGACGTTCCTTCTGCCACGCTTGAGCATGGAGGCACGAGAGCAGGCCGGGCAGTGTCTCTCTGGCTACTGCTGCCACCCTGGCTCGCTCCGGCAGCGTTCAGGTGCTGGGCCAGGTCCATCTGTCCTGGCACCTTTTACGTGTTGCTCGCTGCCCAAAGTCCAGGCTTACGTGGCTCAGAAAGCTTCAGGGAAATCGGGGCTGTGGCTCAAGAAAGGTCAAGAAAAGCCGTGCTTGATACAAACACATGCACTGATGGGAACCCTCTCGCAACCCAAGAGCCCGGTGCGGATTCTCAGGGAGGACGGAGAGAGCGCCCAGCTCAGAGCTGCCATCACACGGCGGCTTCAAGCTCCTCTTTCTTGCCAGGAGCTTACCATGTAGCAGCACTGCTGCAACCTTTCAGGATGGGGAAAAAACTTTCCCAAAGTGGAGGAACTTCCAATTAGCACATCTCAGGGCAGGAGTGGGCACTGGAGTCCAGGAAATTAGCCAAAGGCAGGCAGCAAGGAAAGCCGCTTTCTAGCTAATTCCAGAGATGGCTTGGTTGCCCAGTTAACTCTGCAACATCCAAGCTATCCATGATTTTGGGTGCAATTCCATATATACTAACCTGGGAAGACACTCGATGGAACACCCTGGGATATACCTCTAAAATAAACTAGTAAAGGATTACAGTTCACATGCTCCAAAAATCTTGATGATTCCTAAAACTAGAAAAAGTCAAATTCTCACCACAGACATGTCACAATAAATAAGTAAATCTTTAAGAGGTCGTAAGGCCCTGTTGTTTTTTTCCCCACAAGAGAATGAAACAGGGACTGTTTTGGAAAGGGAAACTAAAACCATAACATAGATTGTGTGCAGGAACACGGTAATGAACATGATTTTAAAAATCTGACTGAAAAAACACCCTAATTTATTCTTTTTTTAATATTCTTTGAAAGACTTTGTGCTCACTTATTAAATAGCTTCCAAAGTTTTTAAAAAAAAGGTACAAGAATGAATTCATGCACCAGACAGCCTCTCATTGGACAATACTTGCAAAGATGAAAGCATATGATAAGAGCGCCTTATCATTTCATCCTTTTGCTGTGGGGGAGAGGTTGACAAGTAAGCATCCCTATTGCAGCCCACTCATTTCCCATCCCCTCCATTTTCTAGCAATTGCCACTTAAGGCTCGGCATGCTGAGGTTTGGTTCGGCCCGGCCCGGCCACACCTTGCTGTGCGAGGACCCAGGGCCCTGCTGGGAATGCAGCTTCTCTTCTCCCAGCATCCCTGTTCGAAGTGTGCATGAGCGCAAGTGTGTGCACGCTGCCTGCAGGGCCCTCCTCTGTGTCAAAGCCGGGCATGAGCGCTTGTCCCAGAAGGGTGAGGCTTCACACGGGCAGCACGTGGGAGGGGCAGTTCAGGGGTCAGGAGAAGACCAAGCAATGGGGCTGGCAGCGTCTTCTGAAGGCCTCCAGCAGTTGAAAAATATGCCGGAGAAGGCCAGCGGTATGAGCAGATCTTGCGAGCGAGGCCAGAATGGCCAGATGATGTGGATGGGTTTCTGGGCATGTGAGAAGTGCACGTGGGGATGAAGGGCCTGCCCTTCTGCCAACTCTCCCCCATCTCGTCATCGCCTTCTTGTTGGGATAAGCTCACGTCTTGGGGGCCCGTGTTCTGAAATGCCTTAGGAAGAAAGCTCCACCTCGGGGCACGGAGGGCACCGGCCAGAGAGTGGCCACGGGGCTGGACCCGGCCCCTGCCCGAGCGCTCCCGCGCCCCCCCCCCGGCGCGATCCACACGGCCGCGCGCGCCTGCTGCGGCGCCCTGGCCTCGGACCGGGCAGCCCCGGCTCCCGCTGCGCCCCCGCCCAGAATGGCTCGCGGAGCGGCGCTGCTGCAAGCCCGCGAGCTCCGAGGCGCGGGGCCCTCGCAGGAGGGCGGCCCCGGGTTCTGCGCGGGATGCGGCCGCGATCCAGGCAGGGCTGGGCGACGCACGCGCGGAGCGGCCAGGCGATGGCCGGGCCGCGGCCGCGGCCGCCCTGTCGGGGGTCTCCCCTCCGCGACGCTCGCCGGCCGCCCCCGACCGCCAAGGCAAGTTGCCCGGGCCGCGGGAGCAGCCAATCAGGGACGCTCGGGCGGCCCTTCCGAGCGGGGAAGGCGCAGGGAAGCCGCCCATTTGTCAGCGCGGCCGGGAGCCCCGCGTGGCTTTGACGAACGGCGCCCGAGCCGGAGTGGCAGCCGCCAACCGCGCCGACCAATGGGCGGGGAGAGGCGCCCCGGCGCCCTCCCCATTGGTCGAGCGCGGCCTTCCCCGCCTGCCGCCCCCGCCCCCTCCCGGCCGAGCCCCACGTGGGGCGGGCGGTGAGACGGAGCGGGCGGGGCCCTACGCCGTGACGTCAGGCGAAGGAGCCATTTTGTGTCTGGAGGCGCTGGGCGCGGGGAGGCTTTGGCTGCGGCCCCCTTGATTCCCCTCCCCTCCCACGCTCCGTCCCCGTGAAATTGGCCCCGTAGCCTCGGCCAGCCTTGCATGGAGCTTGCCGACCCCGGTCCACGGCCTCCAGGCAGAGGCCCGGGAAGTCGAGCCGCCTGCGCTCCAAGCCTGCGGAGACGGCTCTCTGCACATTGCCAGAGGCACCGTCGTCGCGGGACAGGGCGGGCCTGGGGAGCCGCCTCTCCCCGGGCAACCGGCCCGGCCCCGTCTGACAGGTGGCAGGAGCGCGGCCGGGGCCGTGGGGCGCCCCAACGTCAAGCAAGCCGCATCGGCACCCGCTTGCTCATGACTTCAGGACGGCGGCCGCCCGCGAGATTCCGCGCGGAGGAATCGGCGGGCCGCCCCGCAGGCTGGCAGGGCGCCGTCGGCGGCTCGCGTCCGCGGGGTGCGCGCAGCTGCGGAGCGCCTGCGACCGGGGTGCCTCGGCTGTCCTTGGCCCGTCTGATCTCGGCGCAGGTGCGCGGCATCCAGAGTGCCCTAAGCCCCCGGGCCTCGGAGCAGCCCCCCCATCGCGTGCCCAGACCTGCCCTGGCGCCGCAAGTGCAACGAAATGCCGGCCGGGGCGGCCGAGAGTGCGGCGCTGATTCTCCCGCAGAGCCGCCCGGGCGCTTCTGCGAAGGGGAGCGGGGGCCGTCCGCGTTCAAGCGCGCGGCGCCCCCGCCGCCCCCGAAAGCATCAAAGGCGGGCGCCCGCCCGGGCCGGCCCCGCCCCGCCTCCTGCCAACCATTTTATCGGCCCTAAATCTTCCGAAGTGAAAACATTAAAGTGACAAAAGCGATTCTGTTTGTTTTATGGCTTCTAATTGGGGCTGCTTTGCAGATCTAATGAGATTAGGAGGAACGGCTCTCGTTCACACGGCCCCGGGAGCGGCTAGCTCTTGGGCCGTCCCTGCCGACCGAGGGTTCTTCCAGCCCAGGGGGGCAAGGCACGGGTTTGAACCGCGTTGCGCTCTTGTTCCGGCTCCGTGCAGGGGGTCGTGGGAATCCGAGCAGCAGGCTCCGGGAGCCTCCATTCCGGCTAATTAGGCTTCCGACGAGGCTGCAAACGCGTGCCCCGGGCCTTGGCTTCACGCTTTCCGGGAGGCCTTCCATGGCACGCCAGGGACGCCCTATCGAGCGCAGCAGACCTTTCCAAGCGTGCCAGGGCAGGATCGGGCTGCGAGAAGCAAGGCCGCCCCGCCAGCCCGCCTCTGCCACAGATCGGCCCGGTGTTTCGCGGCCCGCCCGCCCGCCAGCCAGCCACGGCAACAGGCCGGCTGCAACGTGGTGCCGGTGGGGCAAGCGACCCGAGCCGGGCCCGCTAGTTCAGCCCCGACGGTGCATCGGCCGCCCATTCGCGTGACGGCGGAGGGCTTCGCCGGCCCGCACTCCCCATCCGGGGCCCCGCGCTCCCCCACTTCCCGCTGGCGGACGCCAGGGGGCAGCCGACGCCTCCTTCCTGCCTTCCTCCCGCCGCGCGGCGCCGCCCCTGCGCGCCGCTGTCCAATCAGCGCGGCGGCTCCTCGTCCCCCACGTGGGCGCCGCGCCCCGCCATTGGCGGAGAGCCGCGAAGGCGCGCCCGCCGCCGCCGCGCTTCCTCTCGCAGCGCCCACTCGCGCCCTCCCTGCCCGGAGCGCGGCGCGCGGTGCTCGTGCGGCGGCGGCGGCGCGGGAGCTTCGCCCTCGGCGGGAGCGGCGCGCGGCCGGGCCGGCGCCTCGCAGGACCGCGCGTCGCGACCGGGGAGCCGACCGCGGCGGGCCCGGGCCGCGCCTGCCTCAGGCGCCGGGACTGCGTGGCTCCCCCGCGCGGGGACGCGGATGCGGCGGAGCCTCCGAGGCGGGGGGACTTCGGCCTGCCGCCGGCCCGCCTTTGTTCCGCGGGCGCCCGCGGCCGACCCGCACGGCGGCGCCCTTCCCCCGGAGCTTGCAAGCGGGCGCCGTCGGAGCGGGGCCGTGGGGGGACGCCGCGCCGCGCCGGCCTTCCCGCGGCCGGGGGAGGCGCGGCGCGGGCCCTGGGGGCCCTTTCTAGCCCGGCCGGGTAGGATGCCCGGGAGCGGCGGCTCCATCTTGCCGGCCGCAGCCCGCCGCCTGGGGAAAGCGCGGCCTTTCCTGCTCTCGCCGCCGCCGCCGCCGCTGCTGCTGCTGCGCCCGGAGGAGGCGCGCCAGGCTCCCGGCGGCGGCGGCGGCGGCTGCTGAAGTGCCCGTCTCGGCTCCTTTGTCCGGCCGCGGACGCCTAGCTCCCTCCCTCCCTCCCTCGCCCGCTCCCTCCGACCGCCGCGGGACTGGCCATGTATCCGCAGGGGCGGCACCCGGTGAGTGCTTCGCGGTTCGCGGCGGCGGGCTCTTCCCGGTCTTTGCCCCCCCCCCCGGAGCGGGGTCGTGGGGACGGACGCTCCCTCCGGACGAGAGACCCCGCGGGCCCGCGCGGTCCCGGGCGACGGATCTGTGCGCGCGCTGGTGTGCGGGGGGGGGTCCGGTCTCCGCGTGACGCCCCCGCCCGGTCCTTTGTGCATTCGGGGTCCGGCTCGGCTGCTCCTTCGGAAAGCCCTTTGGCGAGGAACTGGGCGCAGAGAGCCCTTGCTGGCCAACTCTGGATTTTGCAGTGCCCTTTCCCCCTTTTTAAAGAGCGGCCTCCGGAGGACAGCCCTCCGGGAGACCCGGGAATCTGACCCCCCCCCCCGCCGTGCCTTCCCGGGAAGGCTCCGCGAGGGGGGGCGGCCTGATGAGACGCGCTGCCTCTAGCAGGGCCGGGAACCCGACCTTCCCTCCGCTCCCCGGCGGGGCTGGCGCTGGGGAAGGTGCGCCCTTTATTTGCATGGATCCCCGGTGTCCGTGGGAGGCCTTTCACGGGCCTGGCATGGTGGTACTGGGAGGGGAGTTTGGAGCGCTCCTGGCCGCCTGCCCAGAAGGCTTTCAGATAATATTTGTCTTTGGGGCTTTGCAGGCTCCCCACCAGCCTGGCCAGCCAGGTTTCAAATTCACTGTGGCAGAGTCCTGTGACAGGATTAAGGACGAATTCCAGTTCCTGCAAGCACAGTACCACAGGTAAGCCTCCGGCTGCAGCTCTTCCCTGACCCGCCAAGTGGAAACCCCGGACGGGGACAGAGCTTGAAGCACAAGCAAGCCTGCCAACCCCAGAAGCTTCTGTGGGCCCCTGCTCTGCTTTATGCCTCCCCATTGTTAGGCTGTGGCTTCCCACCCTGAACCCCAGGCTCTCCAGAAACGAGTGGTTTTTCTTTAAACCTGCTCTTCTCGAGGGACTCTCCTGCACGCCCCCCTGCCCCCCCCCACCCTGTTTGCCAGTCTATTTTGGTTGCAAGGAAAATCCTAAGGGATCTGATAAACATACCAAGGTCTCTCATTGAGCAATATTATCCATGCTTTCTTGGCAGTGAATCCAATTTCTGAGATTTACTTCTGTGTAAACAAGTAGACGTGCCAGATGCTGTATGCTTAACACCAGGAATAAGTGCACAAAGTTGTTGCATTGTCTTGGTGATAGGAAGGTGTCTGTGCACCTGGTTCCAGGCTAGCCCTCATTTTTACTTCCCGAACGTTGAAGAGGTTTTCCTGGCAGGTCACATTGGGAGGAAACCTCTCTAAGACAATGTTTGGTTTTTTAGAACCGCTACAGAAAAAGCCCTGTTTTGTTTCAAGTATTCAGGGGGCGAGTTGTATGTCAGTGAAGGCTGCCTCATTGTGGAGACAGATCTGATTTTTAGGCAGTGAATGTTCCAATCTTAAATGACTAGATTAATTCCACTGTTTGGCTGTGCTGACAGGATGGGATTCACAATCTGCAGTTTTGGGCAGCGCTGTGTACATTTGTGAGATTCAGCAAATGTGCCTCTTCTTTCATAATGAGGATTTAATCCGAGCTGTGCTTCACAGACGCTTTCAAGCACACTTAGTCTCCAAACCCATTTTAGATCCCAGGGCTTAGGAAGTGATGGGTGAAGTGCCTCTGAGCATGCACAGAATGCAATCCCCCTTTGATTAATCAAGTGTGGGTTACTTGCATGCAGAATTAAAGGGACAGTGAAGACTTCTGGGTCAAAACATTTCAGGGACATTTCTGGTTCCCTTGATAACTTGATAAGAAGACATGCCTGTTGAGGATTGTCTTTCTCTTTTAGCCTTAAAGTGGAATACGATAAGCTTGCAAACGAAAAGACAGAAATGCAGCGCCACTATGTTATGGTAAGCGGTCCGTACAGTTGTATCCTCTTGGAGCTTGGCTGTAGTCTTAGGACATGGTAGAGCTTCAAATGGGGGCGGGGGGGGCTGAGGGGTCATCCCATGGGAGTATATCCCCTTACTGACTTTGAGTGGCACTAAAAATTCTCCTCTTGCTAATTCTGGCCTGTTCGGGTGACCTGCGAACTTTGGTTATGACTCAGTGAGGGCCAAACTCCTGGTAGCCTTGAGAAAGTTTTAGTGATGCTGTGATTTGGAAATTGGTCCAGGAAGCCGGTGTGTTGGCACGGCATTGCAAGAGTCAGTGCTGCTTGGCTGGGCTGGAGTAAAGACTTGGGGAGGGGCAGCACACTGTGCTCGGGGGTCCCATGAGCCATTTTGCCCCAGCCCCTCCACAACCTGCTTCCTTCCCTCCCCTTTGTGTGCCCAGGCAGGGAACATTTGCGTGCTCCTCTGTAAACGCCCCTCAGCCGTCCGTTTCAGGAAGTCCAGGGCGCTCCCCCTTCCCTTCACCTGGACATGCTGCCAACATGTCCGAATTTGCTCCATCTGAAGAAATGTCGGCTGCTTTTGTGTGTACATAAGCGAACAGCCGCTGTGTTTGTAGGCCACAGGCCCTTACGGGCTCTTCCCTTACCAGTCCCTCAGTGTATGCAGACTTGGGCTACACTTCTCCTGGGAGCTTTCCAGCAGAATTACAGCACAAAATATGGCCATGCGCTGGCTGGGAGGCTGGTTTGGCCGCCGGCCCAGCTGTAGACAGTTCAGCATCACCGGTGGGAATTCAGTCCCTGTAGCTGTGTCAGTGCTTAATCACTGCGGTATGTGGTCAGTGGCCTCGCTCGGGGAAGGCCTTCCCCGGCATCCCTGCGGCAGTCCTCACTCCTGCTAATAACCCGAGTGCTTGTGGCGCTAGGCTAGGCTGGGGTTTCTCTCCTTGGTGGCCTGGCTGCGAGTGAGCGGCTTCCCAAGATAGTCAGGCACGCAAAGGCAGAGGATGCAAGCGCTCCTTGGGCAGGCAGATGACGCCACGTTGGCCCGTCTGCCTGTGGCGGGGGGTGATCATCCCCTTCGCCTTTGGGCTGCTGCCAGGTGGGGCCCTCGGGCTGCCGAGTTGCAGAATGCAACCCTGCTGGCGGGGGAGGCAGCGCAGGGCCGACCTGGGCAAGGTGCTCTGTACCACTTTCGCACTGCTGCTTCCCCGAGGTTGCTCTTTTCTCAGGCTCACCACCCGGGCTTTCAGGGCATCTGTCATTCGGGTTTGTGAACTGCTGTCTTGCTCAGCCTGGTTTTCTCAGAACTGGTCCAGGGCTCACGGGTGGCCATGAGGAAGTGCTCCTTCCATAGGAGAAGTGCGATGGAGCAGCTTCCAGCGCCCTCCTGTCCTTGGCGAGTGTGCTGGTTGCGTGAAGCGGTTTTACTCTTCCTCGTGTGGAAAGGAGCTCCCATCATTTGTGCCCGTTGGTGGTCCTGCTCAGGCACAGCTTTGCACACTTAGTGAGAATGAGGCCTCGGAGTGCTTGTTTTCCTGTCTGGCTTGTGCATGTCATATTGCAGATTGAAATGCTACAAATAAATTGGGGGTCTCGGCCTGTGGACGTATGAAAAGAGTGCAGTTCACACAACTTCCTTTGTGTGCCTTGTATTTGCCCCAACAACAGCAATGCCTCTTGGGATATATACGGTAACTTTGCTGGGAAGGCAGGTCAGCAGCTTTCCCCTTCTGTTCTGGGGCTGGGACTGAGTCCCGCCTGCAGTTGCACTGTGAGCTTTTGGCAGCGCTTCCTGGAAGCTCACGGGGGTGCTGCGTGGCCGGCACATGCGATCTTAGGAACGTGTACACAGAGGCCGCATCTCAGAGCCATGTGCAGAACAAGGTGACTCGGATGTTTCCAAGGGCCAGCTTGGCCGCTGCCCTGGGAGAGGCAGAGGCATCCGTGGGTCGTGCCGAGCTCTGTCATTAGCAGCTCCTGGAAAGAAGGCGAGCACATCAAAGAGCTGTCGGCTTACTGAGTGCTTGGGAAGTGGGGCGTTCTTGCGGCTTGGGTGCCTGGCTGCAGTTCCATGCTGCCATGAGCTGCAAAAAGACCCAGTGGGGTGCCAGGCAGCGCGTGTGTGTCTGAATGTCCCTTTGCTTGTTCAGTAAAGAGCCATTCTCTGCTTTTTTTGCAGTACTATGAAATGTCTTATGGCTTGAACATTGAAATGCACAAGCAGGTGAGTATCTTTAATTGGACTCTCCCCATTCCCTCCTCCTCCCCCACGCCACTCCTCTTCTTCCCTAGCCGGGGCTTAGAGAAATGGTTCTAATGGAGAGCATACAGTCGCCCGGGAGTGAGCAGGGCGGTGGAGTTCAGAGGGCCTGTGGTTGCGGAAAGCCCCCGGGACAGAAGAGCTTGCTGAAGCAACCAGCTTCATTTCTGTCTCGCTCTGGCAGCACATTGCTTTTGGGCTGTGGGCTTCGGCCTTTCCCTCCTGGGCTTGGATTGAGTGCTTGCATTTTGCAGCCACGGTGTCCTCCTTTCTCTCTGCCTGCCCCCACTGACCTGCATCCCTCATGGGCAGGGACCCTCCCTGTCTCTATCCAGGCTGCAACACCAGCTCTGGCTTGTGGCTTGGCTTTTGTCACTGGAAAAGGCCCAGGAATGTGTGGTGACATCTTGAAAGCCATTCTGGGGTGCAGGGTGGGCAGAGGGCTGTGCGTGCCAGCGGCAGGGCCGGCTGCTCCATTGGCCACCCTGATGTTGTCACGTGACTGCCAGCCACCCGGGCAGTCCAGGGATTCCATTATGTCCCTGATGTTGAGCGCATCAGCTCATTGCCTACTGAGACAGATTCAGCTAAAGCACTTACAATTTGCTTTATTTCTGCCATGCCATTTAAAATAAGTGCATCAGCTGGGCACCATTGACTTGTCTTGGTGGTCCAGGGTAAAAGCCAAAGAGAGGGGCAGTTAATTGAACCTGTTGCCTTTCAAGAAACATTATGCAATCTTGCTTCAAGTTAGAATGATTAACCAGAATATTTTAGAACTAGTGTGTATGTGTCACTATAGCAGTAAAGTACAAAACTTGGTAGGCATGTCATGAGTGGAGCCAGCTGGAGCCAGGGGTCAGACTAGATGGCCCTGGGACCCCTTCTGACGTATTCTGTTTCTGTTTTGCTCTACTTCAATTGGTGCAAAATAGAGCTGCCAGGGTGCTGACGGGGACTGGGCGTGGTTCTCATATCACCCCAGTTCTCTGTCAGCTACACTGGCTTCCCATTGAAGTCTGGGCCCAATTCAAGGTGTTGGTTCTTACCTATAAAGCCCTTAACGGCTTGGGTCCTGGTTACCTAAAGGAGCGCCTGCGACCATATATGCCCTCCCACCCCCTACGATCAGCAGCTGATGCTATCCTCCGGGAACCCTCTGTGAGTGAAGTAAGGAGGGTGAGTACCCGGAGGAGGGCTTTCTCTGCGGCGGCGCCCCACCTATGGAATGCGCTCCCCAGAGAGGCTTGCCTGGCGCCGTCATTATTTGCTTTTCGGTGCCAGGCGAAGACCTTTTTATTTAAGAAATATTTTAATTGTTAAATTTTATATTTTATTATTGTCATATTTATATATTTGTATTTTATCTTAGATTTTGAGATGGGCCAGTTTTAGATTGTGTATTGCTTTTAAATGATATTTTCCTGTTTGTTGTTCGCCGCCCCGAGGCTTGTTTGCAAGGGGGCGGCATATAAATATGTCAAATAAATAAGTAAAATAAAGGGGGAGAAACACTTTAAACATTCTTGGCTGGTCAAGTGCCCTGCATCAGCCCTGGTAAAATTCTTTAGAAATGGGCGTGAAGTGGGGGGAATTGCATTCTCAACATGTTACTGAGGGGTGGAGGGAGGACTTTAACTCCTGGAAGATGAGATGCCAGAGTTCACTTTTGCTGGGAATTTCCAGAAGGGTAATCTGTTTTTATGCTTGGAAGGACACATGGCTTGTTAATGGTGATCCAAAAATACTCTGGACCTCCTGCCTGGGTGGCCCCTCTCAGGGAGGGGCATGGCCAATGGCAGGCTGGCTAAAGGTGGGTCGGTGACACACCACGGGGGCCAAGAGTAGCGGTCAGGGAGGGCTCCTCTTGTGTGAATGAGCACAGGGGACCCTTTCTGGGAGGGCCACAGGGAGGCACTTCCGCTGTTCCTTCTGACTGTGCCAGAGGCTCTGCTCTCGAGGATTCTAGCCGGGCCGCTTGCTTGGACCCGAGGAGCTTGTCCCCTTCCCCAGGTGCCTTGCGTGACCTGCAGCTCCACTCATGTGCCAGGTTCGGCCTTACCAGTAGCTCCCCCGCCTCAAGCCCAAGCAGCCCAGTCTGGGGGAGAAGGCCATTGTTAGGCCGCAGGCGCACACACCTGGCCAGGTAGTCAAACCTCCCAGAGCAGAGCCCTGAGTTCAGAGCCGACTGGCTGTGTTGCTTTCAGAAAGCAGCCTTCCCCAAGCCTTCCTCTTCCAGAGATTACCTGCGGGACGGAAATTGTAACACGGCAAGGGGAGAGGCACCCCCACATCTTGAATGCACCCTGTTCAACGGAGGGGAAGGGGTGAAGCCCTGCGAGGTGCGTGGATGGGTCGGCTGCCATAAATAATCCTCCAAGCCGTTGCACGGTGCATCTGAATTAGGTCTCCAGGCCTGGGGAATGCCCCTTTTTCATGCCCCGGTGCCGGGCCTTTGCTGCCCCCGCCCCCCAGCAGAACAAAGCTGCATCCTTGCAGCCAAACCAGCTCTATAATTTGATTTAATGGCTTGTTTTCACTTGCTGGTTTAGCTCTGCCTTGTAAATTAGCCACCACGGCTTATTGTCCTGGGTAGCTGAGAAGGCCTGTTGCAGAGAAAACACAAAGAGAGAGACTCTTCAAACTCGGCAATTTGGCTGGGGGGAATTGGGGGACCCTCTCTCTCTCCGAGATGGCGTGAACCAACCTCTCCAGCTGGGTTTCTTTGGGGCGGCTCCCTTTGATGTGAACCTGGATCCCTTGCTAATAATTACAGGCGCTGTAGATTGTATCTGGCACCCATGCAGGCAGCTTCGTAGATGCTTGAGTGCCCTGGCTTTCAGGTTTCAATAGAGATAATATTTTCAAGGCTTATAAGATGAAATGAAACGAGCTGCCTCCCTTTTAGAGAGCATAAAACCTGATCCTGCAATTTGTCTTGCCTTGTCCTGGCAGCTGCTTTGAGGTGTGTTGCCTGAGTAATGTTCCTGTGGACCCACCCAGGCGTCTGATGTGCCTCTTTCATACCCTCGGCTTTTGGGGACTGTTGCCAGTGCCCAGAGAGCTTCGGCCTCGGGGTGGTGCAGACACGAAACTCGTTGCCGCCATCACTCCATTGGGAGCCCTGGCCCTGGACGAAAGGAACTCAGAAGAGTTGCTGAATCTCCTAGAAATAGTTAACAATTCCAAACTTTTCCATAGTCTGCAGATGTGCTTGGGCCACTAGGGAGGCGTCCAGATGAGCAGCATTATTCCCTTCCCTCCGGATTAATTTGCATCCCAGCCTTTCCTCTTCTCAGGAACTTAGGGCGGGGGGGTCTTCCTCTGTTTTGTTTTATCCTCACAACAGCCCTGCAAGGGTGGTTAGAAGATGCTGGGCATCAAACCCAGGGCATTCTTCCTGCAACACTGGTCCTGGACCACTGAGCTGTGCCCCCCCACCCCCCCGCGTGCTTCCTTGGGGAGCTGCATTCAAGCCTGCTCTGTAGACTTGAATGCAGAGGGGTGCCCCCACCCTCCGTCCTGGCACTTGCCGCCTCTGGCACAGCTTCCAGCCAGCAAAATGCAAGGCACGCCCCTCCAGAGCTTGCAGACTTGCTGCTCCTTTAGTTGCACATGTGAATTGGTCAGATCAGGAGTTTCCCTGGACCGTGGGTGAAGCCCGAATCGGGCTTTTACCTGAAGCTGGCTTGTATCCAGCGGCTGCTTCTGTGTGTTGCAAAAATGCCCTTGGTCTCCCTCCCCCTGCCGGAGGGTCTTAATTGTCAGGGGAAAAGGGAAGCAGTGCCCAGATGTGGTCTGAATCGTTTATTTTGCATGCATGGCGGCTCAGCAGCGAGGGTCAAGCCCCAAAGTGGAACTGACAGAAAGCCAAGATCTGGGCCTCTTAAAATCAGCAAGTTAACAATTAGCTTCCACTGTGCTTGTCGGGGTCTTTCCATTATATAGTCCATAGGTTAACAACTGCATGTCGTCGTCTTGCCAGGCTAACCATCGGTTCTGACTTGAATTCCAACTGCCTCCCAGTGTACCCTTTTCTTGATGCCATCAAGGAGAGTTTGTGACTGATATCTTCTAGGTAACCTGCCTGTAGTTCCAAGAACAGACTGTGTGCCTGCCCCTTTGGCATCCGTGGCTGGGCCAGGGGGCCTGTCTTGGTGTCTGCGGTGAGGCCGGGCAGGTAGCAAGCAGGACAGAGGCCCGAGGTGTCTGCAGGTCCCCCTCGGCCAAAGCGCAGGAGAGCATGCCTTGTTCCACTTTTACTTGTGGCTGAGCAAGCTGCCTGGAGCGCTCTGGGTCCAGGGTCTGCTATTGCCAGGGTGCTTGGGTCCCAGAATAGAGTCAGTGAACAGGTCTCCTGCACTTAGAGCAAGCGAAGACCAGTATGAGCAGCAGGGCTCCTCAGTATGGGAGGCGTTTCCTGATTTCAAGTGGTCAGCTCCAAGTGCCCTTCTGCCCAGGCTGCCCCCTCACATGTGGGTCCTTTTGAACTTAGCAGCCCTCCCCCCAGAAGTGCGTAGGGGTGTCTCTGATCACCCCTTCAACAGCAGGCATTTGCTGCCAGGGACCTCTTGGGACGGAGTTCAGTGCTGAATCCTTGAAAGGCTTTAATGTGGCTTGCTGCTCGGTTGTGGGTCTTTTGGGAACCATTTTGTGGGTCCAGTTGAGAGGGCAAGAGCAGGCCTCAGCCGCTGCACCAAAGGTCTTCGGGCACCCCGTCCACGCTGCAGGTCTGTGCCCAGCTCACCGCCAGATCTTTCCCTTTCCTGGCCTTCAGTGGATGCCCAGGATGCTGTTTGAATCCTAGGACAATGCAAACTCATTGTTGCCTCCTGATTGTGGAAGGTGGAGGCCCAGCAGCCCCTGCACATGCCTCTCGGTTCCTTGGGGGATGGGAATTAGGTAGCCAAAAAACACTGTCTGACTGGAGATGGCCTGCGCATGTCATGCAGAGCCCAAACCTGACATTCCCTGAGCAGAAGCACGTCTGTGTGCTTCACCACTTCCCAGTCCTTCTCTCCCGCTCCCCAAGACTTTCAGCAAGGAAAGCCCAGCTGGCTGCTCCACAGCTCATGAGCAGAGCCGACTGGAGCCGGGGGGTCAGACTAGATGGCCCAGGAGGCCCCTTCTGACTTGCTCTGTTTCTATGCTCGTCGCAGAGCGATTGTTCCTCTGCCTTGGGGCACCAGGGCCCAGACAGACAGGCCTCGTGGGGAGCAGTCTGTGCCCTTGCATCATCGGTGCCACTTTGCACCCTCCGGACAGGCCTGCGCGATCTGGGCAACACGGTCTCCGCCTCTCGCTGGCTGTTAGTCTCCGAGCATCGCAAGCAAAGAACTGGCGCGGTAGCAAGATGGCAGGGCCCAGCCACGCTGCCTCTGGGCCTTCTTGAGGCTTCCCTTTATTTATCCAGCAAATAAGAGCTGTTCCTTAGTGTAGAGGCAGCTTTTCTTCTGGAGGTCGCACCCCGGTTGCTAGAGCATGTCTTTGAGATGTATAGCAAAGCAAAGTGGGCCATGTGGGCCGTGAGAAAGTCCCTGTGGGGCTGCCCAGAAGGGCCCCAGCTCCCAGCATTTGAAGTCGTGAGCCCTTCCTGGCCAAGATGCAGCACAAAGGCAGCCTGCAGCTGGGGGAGGGGGGGCAAAGTCGAGCGCTCTGCTAGGTTTGAAGAAGTCTGTGGAGGCCAAAAGAACCCGTCTTCCTAGGATGTTATTTATTTATATTTATTTATAACATTTTTATGCCACCCCCATCACAGAAAGCCTCGGGGCGGCTTACAAAGCAGGATAAAACAAACATAGAATAAACATTAAAAATTCGGAGCATCTCGGCTGTATCATAAAACCAATAAATAAAAACAACAGTTAACAATTAAAATATCATTTAAATAAAAAGGTCTTGGCCTGGTGCCGAAAAACAAACTGATGGCGCCAGGCGGACCTCTCTGGGGAGCGCATTCCAGAGGTGGGGCACCACCGCAGAGAAGGCCCTCCGGGTGCTCACCCTCCTAACATCCTTCATGGAGGGCTCCCGGAGATGTCAGAGGGCACAGCCCTTCAGAGCACAAAACATGCCAGCGTCGGGTGGCATAAGATCCTCTTAATCTCCTAGAAGTTCTGTTTTAGGATGGCCACATCCAGGAGTTTCCCACTCCCAAAAAAGCAACGTTTGCCTCTAAAAAAAATAAAGTTCCCTTCCCAGGACACGCGATTGTCACTCCCCGCGGGGCTTGCAGAGATCTGCAAAGAGGCAACTCTGACCAGAGACGGCAGTTGGCACTTCAGTCTCTGACCACCAATTTAGGACCTTGGTGTTCTTTTTTGAAATGGGTTTTTTTTTAAGAGCTATTGAGGATGGTATTTAATGCACGTTAAATGCTTTCATATGTAGTAATGTACATTATTTTGAGTGCAGTGGTGGAGGAGAGTATATAAAGTGTGCATCACTGACTTGATAATGTGGTCGTTTGAGCAGTCAGCTGTAAAGTCACATGAGGGTTACAGCTGAATTTTGGGGCAGGTGCGACGCTGGCTTGGCAGTTGGAGTGCTCGGAGCACCGTCGCTGGCGATGGCGATGCAGGGAAGGCAAGGCTTGAACCTCTGGGTCTCGGGGGTGGCGGGCAGGCTCCGTTGCGGTCCTTCAGCAGCCCCAGAACCTCTTGGTGGAGATGTTGCAGGATGTGGAGCTCAAGAGTGTGCCCGCCACGAAGCAGGGGGGCTGCTTAAGCACTTCTTGAATCTCGTGGGACCCCTTCCTGGGAGGAGGGAGGTCCCATGAATGCTGTGTGTGTGGGTGTGGGAGGGAGGGAGGGAGGGAGGGGCTGCAGGGGCAAGCATGCTTAGACTAGCGTTCCTCCCGAAAACTCTGGGAGGCAGAGGCCATTCCTGGCTCCTGCATTACTCTTCGCCTGCCCCACATGGGTGGGGGCCCTGGGTTGGTGCTCCTGCTGTCACGCCAGACCCCCCTCACCAGCCTCGCCCCATGGGCACATCCACGAAATGGGCCGGGCTGTGCCCACACGCCCCCCTCCTGGAACGCCGTTCTCAGCAGCGCACTTGGCGCCCACTAATAACGACTCGCAGCCACAAATAGCTTTCAACATGCCGATGAGCGCCTGGCTGAAGAGCGCACTTGAGCGAGCGCTAGACAGCTGGAAGTGCCCCTAATTGTCTGCCCGAGTGAGAACTGCCCGTGCTCAAGGGCCTTATTTTCTCCTGCTTAAAGAGACAATATTCTGCTTTCAACAAGCGCCGGAGGCACTTGGGTGGATGGCCTCGTCCTGTGCTCTCTCTCCCTGCCCGCCCTTTTAAGACCAGCTGGAGCATGGGGGGAGGGACCGTGGGCCTTGCCTGACAGGGCTCGGCCTGAGTGAGCAGCTTTTCACATAGTGCAGGGGGCTCCCTCCCCCTTCCAACAGGCCCGACCAGCTGCCAGCTGTGAGTTACCTGTGGCTCAGATGGGGCCCGGAGAGCACCGGGCGGGCAGCCAGATGAGGAGAAGGGCCAGGGGCTGGATTGGTGTGGTGTACGTTGTGTCTGTGGCACTGCCACTCAAGTGACGTGTCATGGCATCACTGGCCTCGGAGAGCGTCAAGGCAGGTGGGAGCAGCTCTTCTCTGGGATGGATCTCCTGGTCTCCAGCCAAGCATGGTGTCTGGAGGGCAGCAGGTTGGGGAAGGCCATTGGGCTTGGTGGCACCGGGCAGGGAAGCTCTTTCTGAGACCTTGAAGCGTGTGCAGCAGCCTTCCGTGTGAAGCGTGTGCTTCTGCAAGGCGCCTTGGTCTCGGCAGCCAGTGTTGTAAGCTCACAGACACCACTGCGCTCTGCCGCAGCCCTGGCGGTCCTCGCAGAACGGATGGCCTGGGATCCCTTGTGCTTTGGACAAAATGCCCTGAGGAGTGCGCAGAGCGAAGTCTCTGGCTCTCTCCACATGCATAGGAGCGTGCAGGACATGCTCTGCGCAGTGATTACCTGCCACTTGAGGCCCTGCTGGAGCAGCTGACAGGCTCCAACTACGCTGGGGCGGAGGACAAGGGAGGGGAGTGACCCCGAACTGCTTCCCTGCCCCGCTCCCTGAGGTCTGGCTTCCGCCCCACAGGTGTCGCCTTGGGATGGCTATGTGCTCCAAATCTCACCCATGGGCTTAGGCAGGAGTTGAATAGTGTGGAGGGAGAGCAGAGCCCTGCTGGGAGAATCCCCCCGGGGTGCCTTTGGGAGGGGCCCTGCACGTAGGGCTGGAACCACTGCGTGCAGCGCCTCCGCCCAGCCCCAAGGGATGCCCAGCTCGATGGCCGCAAGAGCTGCCGAGAGGCCCTGGAGAGCCGGCAGGAATGCACTCCCCCTGCTGCTCTCCATCAGAGGTCCTCATGTGGGGCAGCCAGGGCTGTTTCCATGGCCAGGCCTACACCCCCACCCCGGCCACAGTGGGCCCCGGTCCCCAGCCCAACTGTCTCCAGAGCCCTGCCGAGGAAAGGACTGGTGGCTGCTGGCTGGCGGCGGTTCAGTCTCCCGGGTCGAGGGAGGCTTTTCTCGGAGAAGGGGGCTCACCGCGGTGGCACGGGACACTCCTATGCAGAGGTGTGGATGCCCTCCCTGGCCTGGCCAGCCCTTCCTTCCTGCTGGCTTTCAGGGGCCAGGAGGGCCAGGATCCCATTCGGGGCACTTTTGTAGCCCTTGCCCGCTTCCTGGAGCTGCCCAGGGGCCAGGCGGTGCTCTGGGAGCCCCTGCAGCTTCAGCTGCTCCCTTCAGTCCCAGTGGGTGCCCAAGCTCTCGCCCCGAGGGTCTGTTTCAGCAGTCTCTCTGGGGCTGGAGCACAGTAAGCTCCAGCCAACTTGGTGTCCCTGAGCCAGGGGCTGCCTGCCCCATGCGCCCTCCCCCTTCCTGCCCCTCCATGCACGACTTGGCTTTTATCCAGAACCGACTGTGGAGCCAATCTGATTCCCCCCCCCCCCATTCAGTTCAGCCTAATGATCCGACTTGGCATGGGTAATGCAATTTTGCCATTAGCTGCAGTCAGGCAGGGAGCTGATTTGCATAATGTTCTAATGGGGATTAGGTGGCTGGGGTTGCCATGGAAACTGGAGGGTGAGGCATTGAGTGGGGTGGGTGGCTCTCAGGGTGGGGGGTGATGCGGGGCATTGTGGTGATGAATGGGGGCACGGTGCTGCTTGGACGGTGCCCAGCCTTGGCCTGCGTCCTCTGGGGGCAGACAGGCCTTCATTAAAGTAACCGGAGGCAAGGGAGAGTTCTTAATTTTCCCTTTCCCGAACTTAATAAAGCATGCAAATATTTTTAATTGCATGATTGCAGTGGGTGTTCAGGAAAACAATACCTTTGGTACGACGCAAATATTTGGAAGGCAGAATGGTAGAGCTTCCCCCCTTCTTTTGCTCCTCTGCCTCCAATGAAAGTTGTCGGAATTCCTTCCTGGAAGCAGGTGGAGGTGCAGCCCTGGCTGCCTCCAAACCTCTGTGGCTCTTCATGCTGTTTTGCTGGTTTCTTGCCAATTCTGGAATGTTCCCAGAAGGGCAGAATGCCTGGGAAGGGATTCCCTCCCGAGGACAGAAGCCCAGCCCAGACCATGGCCTGGAAGTGCTTCCCTTCCGTCCCTCCAACCTGCCCCACTGCCTCAGAGGGTGTCCCCATGGCTGGGAGCAGGCTGATCGTTTCCCGTTATTTCCAAAAGCAATTTGGGATTCTAAGCCTTTTGCAGAGCGGCATAGATGCGCGCCCTCACCTCTCCAGTCACTTACTGATGGCCATCACCAGTGCAGTAAGCTTTGGAAACGGCTTCCGAAGACAAGTCCACGGAGGCAAAGTTGCTTCCTAGGTAAAAGCATCGGGGTCAGCAAGGGATTGCTTGTCCGGCATTGCACAATCTCTTACTTTCTCTCCCTCCCTGCTGGCTGTAGATGGCCCGGCCCCTGCCCCATTCAGCCGGCCACTGGCTACCCCCTGCTGCGGTTCCCGGGGCCGGCAGGAGAGTGTATGGCTCGTGGACCAGCTGGCCTGCCGCTCCCCCAGCCGGGTTGTTGGCCTCTACTCTAATACCTGTGCTGCTGCTGCAGGTTTTCCTGCAGCAGCGCTTGTTTCTCTGCAGTATAAGGCCTGTTAAAGGCTGGGGTAGCCATTTCTGATCTGTGCATCATGCTCCTGGCATCTTTTCCTGTCCAAAGCAGAAGAGACCTTTTTATTGGAAAGGCGACTGGCTGCAAGAATGGAGCAGCTCGCAACTGTGGGAAGAAACACATCTTGAACTGCTGAACATTTCTGGATGTTTGCTTTATTGATAACGAGCTGCTCTGAACTCTCCAGAGGAGAATCTGACTCCCTTCCAGGGCGTGGGCTCCACCAGCCTCCATTGTTAGCGGGCTTCTGGATTCCTTGCCTGACAGTCAGATCTTGTTTAAGTTGGAAGTCGAACTGTCGTCACAGCTGCTCCGATCCAAGAGAGGCTGCCTCCTAACCCCTTTGCCCCTGGACGGAGACAGCAATGGGGCAGCCCCACTTCTGTGTCTGGAGCGGGTGTCCGGCTGCACGCACTTGCTCTTGGCACAGGGGCTGGAGTCTCCACCTCCAGCCTTCTTCTCTGGATTAGAAAGGGCAAAGGACATGCAGCTGGCCTCCGTGTGCTTCACCTGGCAGAGCATCCTTCAGGTTACTCAGGTTGAATTCTGTGCATTTGTTTGTTTGTTTGTTTATTAATTACAACATTTATAGGCCGCCCCATCGCATCAAAGCCTTGGGGCGGCTTACAACAGTTAAAAATAAGTAAAATACAATAAAAGCATAAAACTCTAAACAATAAACACTATATCCCTCCCCCCCTTGGTGCATCTCGACAACAACAACAACAAAAAACATAACTGCAAATTATAAACACATCTAACTAACAATTAAAATATGACTTGAATAAAAAGGTCTTCGCCTGGCACCGAAAAACAGATAACGACGGCGCCAGGCGAACCTCTCCAGGGAGCGCATTCCATAATTGGGGCACCACTGCAGAGAAAGCCCTCCTCCGGGTCCTCACCCACTTGATTTCCCTCACAGTGGGTTCCTGGAGGAGGGCCGATGTTGCCGATCTTAAAGGGCGGGAGGGCATATAAGGGCGTAAGCAGTCCGTTAGGTATCCAGGTCCCAAGCCGTTTAGGGCTTTGTAGGTCAATACCAAAACCTTGAATCGGGCCCGGACTTCAATTGGGAGCCAGTGAAGCTGACGGAGGACTGGGGTTATATGAGAATAACGCCCAGCCCCCGTCAGCAACCTGGCAGCTCTGTTCTGCACCAACTGAAGTATCCGGACCGTCTTCAAGGGCAGCCCCACGTAGAGGACGTTGCAGAAATCCAAACGAGAAGTCACCAATGTGTGCGTCACTGTCGCCAGGCAGTCGTTGTCCAGAAAGGGGCGCAGCTGATATACCAGCTGCATGCCCCGAGACCAGGGGCATGGAGCACAAAGTCCTCGGGGGGAGCGCGTTCTGTGTGGACAAGCTCTCACTAGACCAGGCCGTGACTTTCCGCTGTTTCCTGAGGGTCTCTGGCTCGGAGGCATGAAATTGTGGTGCCACACGGCAGGGTTCCCAGTTTCTCTCACAAGCTGCTCCCGTGATCTGGCTCGGACAGCGCAGGAGCCGCTGTGGGTGAATTAACCCTTCCTCCAGGTCACAGGAGGGCTGCTCAACCCTCCCCACTGCCCTTCCCAGGTTCCAGTGACACGAAAGGGACGGCCGCCCTACCGAGGGCGCCCATTCACCTCAGAAGCTCACATGCGCTGCGGCTTGTTGCATCCAAATTAATCCGAACCAGCCTGATTCCTTTCTAGTTTCTGTGGAGCTTGTCCAGGGCAGGTGCAGCCATATTTGATCCATTAAAAAAAAACTGGCCGCGGCGGACTCTTAGCTCAGTGGCCACGAACTCTTCAGTGGCATTGGCCTGTCAGTTCTGTCTCTCACGCTGGTGTCATCAGAAGAGTGCGACAGGGCACTGAAGTTTTCCATCCCATTGCCGATTCTTGGGGATGGAATCTCTCGTTGCTTGTAAGAAGGGAGGCCCCGTTCTGTTCCAGGACTTGCAGCCCCTCCAATGAAGCAGCTTCCAGAGTTTGCTTTATTCCTGCATATCATGGTGAGCAAGGACTGTCTCCTCTCTCCCTTCCAGACGGAGATCGCAAAAAGGCTGAACACGATTCTGGCCCAGATCATGCCGTTTTTGTCTCAAGAGGTGAGAACCCGTTTGGACACCGACTGACGGCTTGCAGCAAAAGCAGTAAAACCAGGCCCTCTCCTGGGGCGGCTCCCTGCAGAAGCCTGTGAGCGCTGTTGCTCCGCAGTCGTTCGGCAGTGGCTGGCCCCTTCTTGGCATTCTGCTCCCTGCCAGCAATGGAGCTCTTCCTGCGCGGGCTCGTCCGAGCCCCTCTTAAAGCCCCCCAAAGTTGAGGCTACGTTTATGCCACGCAGCTGCAAATTCCAGCATTCATCAAGCGCCGCACTGCCCCCCCCACCCGCCCTGGCTTGTTTTATGCAGCCCTGCCTTGCCTGGGTGGCCCCTTTCACCCGAACGGAGCAGCTCCAAGCGTGAGGTCTTCCGTCAGAGGAGGCTGCTCCAGGCCTGGATGGTTTGAGCTGCCCCATTGCTTGGTGGTGCAGTGGCCAAACCGGGGCGAGGCCTTCCCGGGGCGGCTGCGCTGCGGGGGTTGTGGAAGTGCATCCTTCTTCCCGCTGCCCTCTGGAGAGCGACGTGGCCACAGCTCGGGCCCAGCGGCCTGCGCCACCAGGCTGTCTTGCACACGGGATTCCCCTGTCCTCCCATGAAGCCTGCAGGGGGCTCGGCCCCTCACGGCACCCACGGCCACTGCTGCCCAGCTTCTGTGAGGACGCGTGCCTAAGCTTTTTCCAGCTAGGTGTGGTAGCCCTGGAGTGATTGCCAATAATTCTTGCTCTTCATCTCCCAAAGGCCGTTTCACTTTAAAAACTGGGCTGCCGGGCGGGGGTGGGGCGGGGGGACTGGCGAGGGAGGGCCAGAGTGTGCCGAAGGCGCTTCTCTTCCTTGTCAAGGGCTGGATCGCGTTTGCCCCACTGATTTGCTTTAGGCCCGCCACAGTTGGCTCCTGCCTGCTGGAGCCCGTTGATGCTCCCCACAATGTCCCCGGGAGCTGAGCATCCCCCCAGAGCGCATTTCTGCAGAATCCTTTTGCCTCTGGGCTGGGTTTCCACCATGGAGACTTGTGTTCACGGGGCCTGGTCTCTTGCACCCCACAATTCCAGGCCTTGCGACTGCTGCTTGGGAGATTGAACGCTCCTGGCCTGTTTTCTAAGCCACTCTTCTGAGGTCGGAATGGCTGGTCGGGCTCTTCCCCTACCTTGGGTGAAGGGGCAGTACGGTGTGCCCACCCTAGCGGAGTGTCTCAAGGTGTTCTGAGGCAAAGACTCCAAGAGGCATGAAATGTGCTTGATTTCTAAGGTGCAACTCCTGATCTGCCGGGGACATTCAATTTCTCCCTGGGGACACGGCAAGGCCACAGACGCCAGCCAGCACGAAGTGGGCTTCCCTCGAGGGACTCTGGGAGCTGTAGCCTGGGGTTCTTCTGGGCAGGATCTGTGCCGCTGAATGGGAATGCGCCCGGACTGCTGGCACCTCAGGAGGAGGAGGAAGTTTCACAGTCTCTCTCTCTCTCTTTCCTCCCCCCTGCCCCCGCCCCCCCATAGCACCAGCAGCAAGTGGCTCAGGCGGTCGAGCGGGCCAAGCAAGTCACGATGACAGAGCTGAACGCCATCATTGGGGTATGTGGGGTTCCCAGTCTGCCTCTCGCTGGGTGTGTGCCCCTTTCTTCCTACCGCAGACATAAGCTGAGAGCTCCAGGCCCTGCTCTGGGGCTTGCAAACCCGCCACAAGCAACCGCTGCCTTTCCTCCAGCTTGAGAGGGCCGTGGGCCAGACGCTTGCTTGTGTTTGCGGAGAGCTTCCATCCTGCCCGTCGATTCTGGAAGCCTGGTGCCCTCCTGATCTTGAAGACTAAGGCTGACTCTGAACTGGAGGACCAGCCGTCCTCGACTTAATGCTGACAAACAGGGATGACTTAATGGATCAAGTGGAAGTTACGGGAAGTCTTGGGGGAAAGGAGTGCAGCATGCTTGAGTTTGTGATTTCGAGGAGAGCAAAAACTGAGCATGGCCATATACCCGCTCTGGATTTTGGGAAAGATGGTTTTAATAAATGCAGGACAATAATAGGTAAGATCCTGTGGCAAGTGACCCTAAGTAGTCCAGGATGGGTGGGGGTTTTAAAAAAGGAAATTTTGAAGGCACAATTGCAGACAAGTCCAACAAAAATAAAAGAATGGGTGACAAAGAAACTTCTGTGGCTTTGCTGAACACTTTGAGCTGAGGTAAAAACAAGGGAGGCTGTGCACAGGAAGTGGAAGGTAGGCCAGGTGGCAAGAGGAGAGTGCAGACAGGTGGCCCAGGAATGCAGGAATGACTCCAGGGAGGGTAAGGCTGGGAATGATTAGCAAGTAATGCCAAAAACAAAAACACCCCCCCCCCTTCAAGTGTGTGCAGGTGGGCAGCAGAGAAAAGCAGCAGTGGCTCATCTTCTCAGTAAGGAAACGGAGGCAACACCAAGGCTGGCATGCATAGTTTCCGCAGCCGGGCCAGTGGGGCCTCCAGGCCCAGAGAGGGACACAGGCCCGGGGACAGGCGTGGTGCCCCTCCTGGGTGGAAGGAGCCCGGGTGGGCTGCACTTGCACCCTCTCTGTGGCTGGTGGCCCAACTGGCCATGGCTGTTCCTGGTGCCTCCACTCCTTGAATTTTAATCACTCATTTGCTTGCTCAGATTAAGCCCTGAGCAGTCTGGTGTGTTGGCTGGAGGGCTGGCCTGGGCAGCTTGGGGCCAGTCATGGACTTCCAAGATAAGCAACCTTGCAGGGTTGTAGCGAGATCAAGTGGAGAGGAGGCGAACCTTCTAAGTGTGTGCATGCAGAGCAATGAGGGCAGGATGCCAGCAGGAATTTGGAGTGATAAGCTGGGTGGCTGCTGTCACTGCCCCCCGCCCCAGCCTGGCCCATCCTTGAGGTGCTGTTAGTGGGCCACCGTTTCCCCTCAGCCCCCCCTCCCCCCCAGGCCTGTGTTGCTTCAGGCCTCTGGAACAGGCTCCCAAATGCAGGTCGTGGCTCTGGGAACAACCACAAGATGTGCCTAAATTTAATGTTACAGCGAACTTCAAGTGGCAAACTGCTACATCTGTTAACAACGCCACAGAGTGTGATGTGCATAATCCAGTCAGAACCGCGCCACACCCCAAAGTGTTCTCCTTCCTTCCTCATGGCCTCCCGCCTCAGCAGCATCTCCTGCACCACATCAGCCTCATGGGAGGTGCTGCTTTCTGGTGGCAGCCTGCTGAGCGAGCGGAGGCCCCCGGAAAGCTTGGCCAGGTATTCAGGGAAAGCGATGTCCCCCACCGTCTCTGCACCAAAGCCCCTGCGAGCCGCCCTCACCAGCACCTGCGCTCCTGCAGGCTGGTTTGGGTTCTGCCTTTTCAGGCGGTTACGCCGGCGGAGGGCAAACAGCTCCCAAAATCCATGCAGAGCTGGACCTGGGAGTCCAGAGAGGGAAGCCTGGCTAGCAGGTGGGAGCCCCAGCGCTTGCCGCCTCCCGAGCCCCGAGGGCAGGACCAGACAGCCTGGGTGGGGCGGGCAGTTGCACTGGACCGGAGCCGCCTAACGGGGAAAGCGGTTGATGCGGCACAGCAAGCCTGGGGAGGTGGGGGCCCCTCCTTCCCGGAGTGCCCCCGCAGAGGCTGGGAGGCCTGCCCGTCAGGGATGTTGCAGGCCACACACCACCACGCTGTCCCCCGAGCACGGGCAGAAGGAAAATAACGAGCCGCTGTGGCTGCATGATTCCATCATACAGATTCCTGATTTCTGGCTGCTGCTGCACCAGCAGGAGTTTTCGAATGACTCTGCAAATAGCCCGTTGGCATATTATGGTCTATACCATGGAGCAGCCAAATGGCTCCTCCTTGATCCTTCCATCAGGCTCCTTCTCTGGGCCGACAGGTTTTCCCTGTGCTCCTACGCTCCTCCTCCTGAGAATTCCTTTTAGCTGGAAGATGAGCTTCCCAGCGCCCAAGGGCAATTTGCACTCCAACCGAAGCGAACGTCCTGTCCAAACTCTTAAAACCAGGCTCAGGATCGAGACACTGAAATCTCCCATTCCCAGTCTGAGAACGTTGGCATTCTTTAAATACTGTTGGTCGAGGCAAGAACGTTAAATCTCACGGAGCTTCATATCATAGTTGTATTTTTTTTAACCCACCTAAATGCAATGGTGTTTGTGTTGCAGTTGCTCTTTGCACAATCATGTCTCTGAAAAGCTGTGTGCAATCGCTGCCCCCGCTGCCAGTCCCCATTCCCTCCGTTCCTCCCGCAGGGTCGCCCTGCCGTGCGCTCCGGGTGGCCTTGCAGCGTCTCACCCTTGGCTCTATTGCAGCAGCAGCAGCTCCAGGCTCAGCACCTCTCACATGCCTCCCACGGCCCCCCAGTCCAGTTGCCCCCACACCCGTCCGGGCTGCCACCTCCGGGGATCCCGCCTGTCACAGGGAGCAGCTCCGGCCTCCTGGCGCTGGGGGCCCTGGGCAGCCAGGGCCCCCTCATGGTGAAGGACGAGAAGAACCACCACGACTCGGACCACCGAGGTGAGACGGCACCAGCCGCGTCCTCCGCTCCCATGTCGCGTTTCTTTGGCGCCTTCAGTCTCGTGCGTGCGAGCGGGTTCATTTAGGAAAGGTCCCCAAAAGCTCACCCTGATTGAAGCAATGCCTCACTGGGTATTTCTGGCTCAGTCGGTCCCGAGACTAGTGGGAGGCCACTGGCCCACGGATCGTGGCCTTTGCTAGCAAACAATGAAACACAGCGTGGCCTGAGAAGTGCTCTGGAGGCCTCTGTAAGGAGACCAGCTGAAAGGGAAGCCGATTTCTCCTCTGAGATGTGAACAGAAATATAGTAACAGTTTTGCATGTTTTCACTTTGTTTTTCTGTCAATTTTTCCCTGTGGCACAACTTGCTCTGCTGTGTGGTTCTTTGCCAAAAAGAGGGAGCTGCTCTCTGGGCGAAGATTCCTTCTGGAGAGCAAAAGATGACAAAAGCGGTGGGGCTTTTATCAAGCCAACCCAGAAATCCCCTGCGTGCAAAGAAACAGTGAGATTGGTGCTCTATTTTAAGATTGTCTTTTTGTTTACCTTCCTCCTGCCTGTTTCCACGTTGCCTTCCCGTTTCATGTGGATGCCATCTCCTCTGTGGCTTGGGCTTCATTCCGGAATGAAAGACCGAGACTCCAGCGCAGTAAGTCACGTTTCTGTTTCCTTTGGCTTTGCTGCCTCCTTCTTACGTGTTGGCTGCTGAGCTCTTTTCCTGCTTTTACGAGCCGCATTCTGGATTCCAGCGCCGCTTTATTGACCAAGCCGGTTTTCACACTGAAAAACAAAACCAGCACTCGCTTTGTCTGGATCCCACGTAGCTCAGGGCAACCAACTTCTCTGCACCTTTTGGCCACTTGGCCAGCTGAGGAGCAAACAGCCGGGCCAGGAGAGACACCTCCAGCAATGCAGAGAGTGGCTTTGTTCCCAGTAGTTGGTCTGTTATTGCAGGTCACCTGGTCCGTTGGAATGACTCAGTTTCTTGCGTTGCATGGGGCAGGTCCTCTTTGAAGGGGGACACATGCAACGCCAGGCTGCTCCCTGCCGGCGCAGCATTGCACAAGGTGAGCCGATGTGCCTCTCAAGAGCCAGCTTGGGCAGTGCTGGGCAAGGAGGGGGGGATCACAGCCCCTCCCATGGAAGCATTCATGGGGCTGGGGGGTCTCAGAGAATGTGTCACAGGCATCTGGGGCTGCCCCTGCCAGCTGCCGCCTCCTGTTACTGCTTTTGCCCTGATTGCTTAGCTCATGTTTCCTGAGCCGCAGGAGGACACTGACATATTTATTGCAGAAGCGGAGGGTTTATGGGAGGCCTGCCTGATTCAGCGCCTCAAAAGGCCTGGTGTGATTCTCCGGGAGAGGGAGGCCTTTTCAGCATGAGTGACCTAGAAGAAAGGGGGCTGGCAAGAGCCAAGCCGCTTGTTGGGAACGCTGGGGGAGCGCAGAGGGCTGGCTGTCTCCTATTCAGGCGAGAAAGGAAGGGCAGCCGAGGGGTGTGCAAGACCCTCCTCAGCAGAGGGGCAGGAGGCGGGGCGAGGGGTGCCTTCTGCAGCGGAAAAGAGCCGGCACCCTTTGCTGCGGCCCAGGAGCTGTGAGGAGCCCCTGCCACGTGCCTGGCAAGTGGGGTGGGCCTGTGAGCTGGGCAGTCCTGGGCCTGGAAGGGGGCTCCCAAACCCCCGGGGCAGGCGTGCCCCCACCCAGGGATGCATCTCGGGGCACACGTGTGGACAGAGCTGGACTTGGGAGGCCCGGCAGGACTCCCCCTTCTTCACGCTGGGCCAGACTGCGCAAGCAGGCCTGTGGGGCCGGTAAGACCCAGCCCCAGGCCCGGGCGCTTGCCTGCTGCAGCATGTGGCTCCACCTTCCCACCCAGCTGCCCCGGGTTGATCGCATTGCCGCTGCTGCCTGCGTTGCTGCTCCGGGGCTCCCTGGCTGTGCCAGCCGGCCCCCTGTTGAAAGGCGAGCCGTGGCTTGCAGTCGCCGCTGCTGGAATTAGGCTGCAGGGCTTAGGTGGGAAGTCCAGCCCCTGCCCAGGCTTGGTTTTTTAGATTGTTGGTCTCTTGCCTTACCTAAACTCAGCTGTGGCATTTTACCATGGTGAGCTTTGCCTTTGGAAACCATGATAAGAAACAGTGGTTTGCTTTATACTTTCTCCATAACATCGTGGCTTGTTGTGTTGGCTGAACCCCAGATTGCAGTTTCCTGACAGGCAGCTGCCATAGAGTCCTCTGGGAAGAGCAGCGACTCCCAAAGCTGCTCTAGCCGCTTAGCCTCTCCGTGCAGACCAATGAGGGCGAAGCAGGTGGCCCAGGCCGGGAGTGATGCACTTGGGAGTTGAATTTCAGGCATGGGGACGGACAGGAACCATGATGCCGTTAACGCAGCTTGATAGTCTGTTGGGCAGAAGTGGTGTGGACAAACGGGCTGCGGCAGCCGTGCAGCGTGGCTCATCCGGTTGTGGGAACCCAGTTGCGGTTTCAGACACCCTGGAGCATGGGTCCTCAAACCGCAGTCTGCGGGCTGAATCCAGCCCGCCTCAGAGGTTTTGGACTTGCCACACCTGACGACTCGCTCGTGCAGAGATCGTTTTGGCCTCGCTTGGAGAAAATGGTCTCTGCCCGTGCCCACCCCCCCCCCCAGCCTGCCCACCGCCAGCACTGCCTGGCTGGCCTGCGCTCACCCCCGGCACCTTTCAACTGGCCCCCTGCTGAAAATGTTTGAGGACCCCTGTCCTGGAGGAAACTTGGTTTCACCCTGAAATAGAAGAAATAGCCTCTTAGGGCCACAGGTAGCTGTAATGGGCTACTGAAGCTTCCCCATAGCTTGTGGTCTTAAAATTTAACCTCACCGCTGCTCTTTTCCAAGGCTCCGTGGGGAGGAATGTTGTCCTTCCTCCTTCTGACACCCGTTCCCATATCCATGGCTTTTCCTCTCTTTTCCCCACATTCTGGTGTCTCCTCGTAACAATCAGGCCTTTGTGGTGCCCAGTCGCCAGTGCTGCTTGCAAGAAGGTGCAAACCGCACGCCTGCCAGGTCCAGCCCCTCAGTGCTGGCTGCTCCACTGACTCATGGCAGCGGGGCAGAGCCAGTCTGGGGGGAGCCAGTGCTGACCCGCAGCCCATTCGTGAGCCCAGCAGCGCCCGCCTTGCGGGGGGGAAGTTGATCCATCTTGAGAGACAGCCTTGAGGTGGGGGGACAAGAGGGGCTGCTTTGCCCGGGGCAGAGTCTCCTCCAGAGGCAGCAGAACAGCATTTGTCCCACGGGGGGAGCCGCCCTGTGGGAATCCCTCCCGGCATGCGCTGCTTGTGAATCGTTCCGCGTCGCATTGAGTGTGGGAAGAGTGGTTGGCTCTGCGGTGCCTTCACTTTTGCAGCCCCCTTGCCCAAGAGAGAGCTGAGCCCACGCAGGAGCTACCCAGAGCTGTCCCTCTCCCCCCCACCATGTCCGTGCACACATGCGTGTGTGGGGCTCCCAGCTGTGGGGCTGGACCTCCCCCCCGCCCCAGCATGGAGGCGGTCTGCCTGTGTACGCCCCTGTTGGGGAGCCTCGCATCTGCCGGCTGCCAAGGGCCCAGAGCAACCTAGAGGAGCCTCCGATCCCTGTGGCACCAGTGGGTGGAGTGTGGGGATGCGCAGCTGTGTGCGTGAGAAGGATCCGGGCACGCCTTCCAGGGGGAGGCGTACTTTCCCGCTGGCATGAGCTGGCCACCTGGCCCACAGGCAGCTTGGGCCACGATGGCTCCCAGCCCTTTTCTGCTGGCATGAGCGGGCTCTGGGTCCTCTTTGCAGCCAGAGCACGTGCTTGCGTGGTCCTGGGACTGAGCCGCTGCAGGGAGGGCATCCCTCCTTGCCCGCAAGCGCAGCGCTTTCCTTCTGAGCTCCACTCCCCCTGCTCTTCCAGAATAATCCCATCTCCCCATCGGAGAGCTTGAGAGCCTCCGAGAAGCACAGAAGCTCCTCAGAGTACAGCATTGACCCCAAGAAGCGGAAGGCCGAGGAGAAGGACAACCTGGGCCGATACGTAAGTTTGCTGGCCCTCAGCCTGCAGGGCCGGGCAGCAGGCTAGCCCACGTTCAGGTGCCCGAACGCCACCTGGCAAGGCTGTGTGAGGTGTCCGTGCACCGCTGCGGTTTGGGTTCTGCTTGAGCAGTGGTGGGACGCCGGAGCTTGTCCGTGGGTGAATCTGAAGAAGAGCTGGAGCAGCTGGCCCGGAGGGGAGGGAGTCGCTTTGGGGGCTGCTGGAGCAGCAGGGGAGGCCCCCTGCCCGGTGGGGCGGCAAGAGGTAGCAGAGCTACGGCTTCTTTTTTCAGGACAGCGATGGTGACAAGAGCGATGACCTAGTGGTGGACGTCTCCAACGAGGTAGGCCCTGCAGGTGCAGGATCTTCTCCCTGGGATTTCGGCTTCCCATGGTCTTGGGCTGGAGGTTGTGGCCTCAGTGGGTCGGGATTTGGGTGGTGCATGGGGGCAGTGGGCGCCAGCACGACAGCCTTCTCCTGTCCCCAAGGACCCTGCCACTCCCCGAGCAAGCCCCGCTAACTCGCCTCCAGAGAACGGGCTGGACAAAGCCCGGGGCCTGAGGAAGGATGCCCCGAACAGCCCTGCCTCAGTCGCATCCTCCAGCAGCACCCCCTCCTCCAAGACGAAAGACCCGGTCCATGTAAGTGGTGGCGGCCGCAACCAGAAGGAGGCATTGCCCCTGCCTCTTTGGGAACCGGGTGGGCAGCAGAGTTTGGCAGTGGCATTTGAAAGGCATCTTCTTGCAGGCAAAAGCACAGGGCAGCCTCCTGGGGAACCGCGGCTGATTTGGGTCTCCCTGCAACTCATGCGGGTGCGCCCATCAAGACCTGGAAAGGGGGGCGGGCCAGCTGCTTCTGTTCAGCACTTCGGCGGCCCGAATGCCCTCCTTGCCCCAAGCCCACCTTGGTTTGGCAAAGAGGTGCTTTCTCAACCTGGGGCTGCTGCAGCGGGTTTCGCCACAGGGAGAGGTTTTGCTGTGGGGAATTCGCCTCGCCCTGCTGTGCTTGGTAACCTGGTTGCATTTGAGAGGGCCAAGGCCAAAGCAAGCATGGCCCCCTTTTCCTCAGTCCCCATTTTAAATACTGTCTTTTGACACTTCTGACTTGTTCACATGACGCATAGATTTTTTTCCATTTTGTAAATGTCAGGAATGGAGAGAATAATTGTCAGCTGAAATTTAAAACTTTTGAACCTTTTAAAATGTTAGATGCAGGTGAATCTCGGAATCTCCTCCTGTGATGGAAAGTTCTCAGTTGCTTTTGTTCCTAATGTGGTGGCATTTGAAAATGGCCAAACTATCTCCTGAATCTTGTTTTGTGCCAGAATGATAAATCCTCTACCCCGGGTCTGAAACCCAACACGCCCACTCCGCGGAATGACGCGCCCACGCCTGGGACCAGCACGACCCCCGGCCTCCGGCCCGTGCCCAGCAAGCCATCGGGAATGGACCCTCTGGGTACGTTGCTTCCCTTGCTGAGCATCTGGCTTGCCACCCTCCCCTTCCGGGAGAGCCGGCCGTGCTGCGCGTGCTGCTCGCGGCAAGACCGAGCTCAGCCCAGAGAGCCGCGATTCTGCGCGTGAGGGCAAATGTGGGGCAGCCCTGCTTCTCGCTCCCCGTCCTTTGCGAGCCTCTCTGAGGAAGCTTCCCTGCACCGACTGACGTCCGCTTTCCTTCCGGCTTCCCCTTCCCTTCCCAGCCTCAGCCCTGCGGACCCCGATCTCGATTGCCAGCTCATATGCCACCCCCTTCACCATGATGGGGCACCACGAGATGAACGGCTCCCTCGCCAGTCCCGGGGCCTATGCCAGCCTGCACAACATCCCACCCCAGATGACTGCTGCCGCTGCTGCCGCCGCCGCCGCTGCCTACGGCCGGTCTCCCATGGTGAGCTTTGGAGCTGTACGTAGACCTTTTAGCTCCTCTTACTTGGCGCGGTTCCTCTGACCTTCAGGCGGCGGGCGCGGGGAAGGAATGCCTCCTCAGCAGCTGGCAGGGGACTCCCTGGGGTCCCCGACGACTCGGAAGTCAGGCAGCTGGTTGCAGGCTGACCTTTCCGGCTCGGCAGGGCCCTCGTCTTTCGGGTGGGGCGAGAGGAGACACGGGAGTGGAGCAGCCCCTCCGACCGTCCCCCTGCAGCCCCGCTGCCGTGGCGGGACACCTCGTCTCCACTCGGCTGTGGGTTTCTGAGGCCAGGAGCAGCCCTGCTCTTCTCGGGAAGCCCCAGGGCCTGCCTTCTGGCCTGATTGGGGCCTCATGTTTCGGCCTCCCCTTTGGCCGCCCTGCCGCGATGGGGCTGGGCCCCTGGGCCCTGGCACGGAAGGAGCCGAGCTGGTTCTTTGCCTTGGGGTGGCGGGCAAGTGCTGGGGCGGCGGGGTTTGGCTGGCCCTCTGCACCTGCTGAGCAGACTGAAGCGTCCAGAGGCAAAGGGAAAGGCGCCCTCCCCGGAGCCGGGGAGCAGAAGTGGGCTTCTCGGCCCCGGGAGGGCCCCTTCCCCGGCTGGGCTGCCTTTCCCTGCAAGGGCAGAATTGCCTCTTTGGCCCACAGACACGATGAGGCCTGCCTTGGCTGGAGCCTCTGAAACGCCCCGTTTCTGCTTCATGGCCGCTGCCTGACGTGTCTGCTCTCCTCTGGTTCCCAGGTGGGGTTTGACCCCCATCCGCCCATGAGGGCCCCCGTGCTGCCCACCAGCCTGGCGTCCATTCCTGGCGGCAAGCCGTAAGTCCCACACAGCTTGCAGCACCTCTTCGACAAGCCCACTGGCCTTGGGTGATGCGGCAGGGAGCCAGCGGTTCTCTGGGGTCCTCTTACTCTGAGAACCATTGTAAGCACTGCCGCCGACATGCCCAGCGAGGTGGAATTCATGGCAATTCATGGCGTGGCTTCCAGCCTCACCGTCAGCCTTGCCACGCCAAGCACACGCTGCCCGCCTTTCTGTGCCTGCCTGCTCTGAGCCCAGGCACAGAATCCCCCCTAAGCCCACAGGGGGGCAGGAGGGGTGCTGGAGGCCCAGCGGGGCAGTGGCAGGCTGGCCGTGGGCCCCCGCAGTGCAGCACTCTGGCTCCTCAGACCCTGGCAGGGGCAGTTGGAGGACGTGCGCCAGAGGGATGCCCAAGGGCCCAGAGGCGGAGGTGCCGGGCTTCGCTTTGGGGAAAGCAGCCCCTCGCCTGCTCCGCCCAGCAGCCCCGGCGGCCTTCTCTGCCCTAGGGCGTACTCCTTCCATGTCGGCGCCGAGGGGCAGATGCAGCCGGTCCCGTTCCCGCATGACGCCCTCGCCGGTCCGGGCATCCCCCGGCATGCCCGCCAGATCAACACGCTGAGCCACGGCGAGGTGGTCTGCGCCGTGACCATCAGCAACCCAACCCGGCACGTGTACACAGGTGGCAAGGGCTGTGTGAAGATCTGGGACATCAGCCAGCCGGGCGCCAAAAGTCCCATCTCACAGCTGGATTGCTTGGTAAGCAGGGGATGTGTGGGGCGCGTGGGTGCAGGACCCTTGCGGCGTTCGAGCGCAGTGCGCACCACTCGTGGCCCTGAGCGGCCGGCCCTGCACATCCGCCAGCCTTTCTGAGGCGCCTGCTGCTGATGCTCCTCTCCAAAGCTCACCATGGTCCTCCCTCTCAGCAGAATGTTTGTTTGTTTTGTTTGTTTGTTTATTTAAAATGCTTGTATCCTGCCCTTTATAGCATCTAGGGGCAGTGGCGTAACATAGATAAATAAGATACAGCATCGTAATAATATATAAAATCAGCATTAAAGCAACAGTAACATTTAAAAAGCTGGGGAAATCAAAAGGTTTTGACCTGGCACTGAAATGGAAAACTTAGATTCTTTCTTAGTGGGGAGGAGACCGGGGCAGGTTCCATCCAAGGCCTGGTCAGCGTGCCAGCCTCTCGTTCCCTTCGTTCCCCAAGGCCGTGCCTATGTGAGGGGGAGCCCCCGTCCCTTGCTTTTCATGAACTGGGATTGCCCTGCCCACGTGGAAGCCCAGGAGGGAAACTTGCAGCGAAGAGGGAGGGCCAAGGATCGATCAAAATATATGGGGTTTGGTGCCCGAGTGGGCCGGCCAGGGGGCGTGCAGGGCTGGCGGAGTCATGGCGGGCTTCCTGCCTCCAGAACAGGGACAACTACATCCGCTCGTGCAAGCTGCTCCCGGACGGCCGCACTCTGATCGTGGGTGGGGAGGCCAGCACCCTCACCATCTGGGACCTGGCCTCGCCCACGCCCCGGATCAAGGCGGAGCTGACCTCCTCTGCGCCCGCCTGCTACGCCCTGGCCATCAGCCCCGACGCCAAGGTCTGCTTCTCCTGCTGCAGCGACGGCAACATCGCCGTCTGGGACCTGCACAACCAGACACTGGTCAGGTGAGTGGCCACGCATTCTGCCCACCCCGGGTGCCGAGCGGGGGGAGCCGGCCCTTCAGCAGGGGCCACGCGACCAGAGAGCAGCCCAGTCCTGCAGGGTTCACACACCGGGCGTGCTCCCCTCCCGTCCCCGCTTGCCCCAGTCTGCACAAGGTCGCCAGCTGCGGCTTCCCAGCCACCTTCAATGCGTCACCCACTCGTTCGTGCCTGCCCTTGGCCTGCAGCGTTGGGGGGTAGCGTTGCCCCGAGCCCCCCCAGTGGAGTGGAAGCGAGAGAGAGCCCTCCCCTTGGCCCGCAGTGTTGGGGGCCAGTGCTGCTCTGAGCACCCCCAGTGGAGTGGAAGCGAGAGAGAGCTCTCCCCTCGGCCCCTTCCAGGCAGTTCCAAGGCCACACGGATGGGGCCAGCTGCATCGACATATCACACGACGGCACCAAACTCTGGACCGGTGGCCTGGACAACACGGTGCGCTCCTGGGACCTGCGGGAAGGCAGGCAGCTGCAGCAGCATGACTTCACCTCCCAGGTGCGTCCTGCCGCACCCAGAACAGGCCCAGGTGCAGCCACCCCCTCCCCTCCTGCCTCGCAGTCCCTTGACGGAGCAGCGCCTCTGGACAGAGGGAGGGAGCAAAAGCAGCAGCAGCTCCAGAAACACCGGGGTTGGCATTGCCGCTCTGCCCAGAGGTGCAGGGACGCCCCCAGGCCTCTCGCGGAAGAGGCTAGAGGATACGCTCTGGGATTCCGAGATCTGCCCCAGACGGGTCAGGCAGGGAGGCCACTCTGAGGGCAGGGAGGCCACTCTGAGGGCAGGGAGCACTTCGGTGCCAGGAGAACTGCTGGGGGGAGGCAGGCCACCCCTTGCTGCCCCCCCAGGGACCACCTGCTTGGGCTGGGCTGCGTTGGATACCCCCACCCGTGCAGGGACACCGTGGGGCTACCCTCCGGAGGGATGCGAGCGCAGCTGAGGGACGGCTGCTGTGCCCTGGCCCCTGTTCAGGCCGCCCTGCTCTCCCTCCGCCCGCAGATCTTCTCGCTGGGCTACTGCCCCACCGGCGAGTGGCTGGCCGTGGGCATGGAGAGCAGCAACGTGGAGGTGCTGCACCACAGCAAGACCGACAAGTACCAGCTCCACCTCCATGAGAGCTGCGTCCTCTCACTCAAGTTCGCCTACTGTGGTGAGCGACTGGCGCGTGTCCGCCACACAGCCTGAGGAAGGGGGCACCCCGAGCCCAGGACTCGACCTGGGGGGCGGCTGCCATCTGGTGCTCTTGGCCAGGGCACAGGGCCTGTCCCCCATTCCAGCCGCCAGGCTGGCTGGCCCTCAGGCGTCCATGGGCGCTGCCTCCCTCCTGGCATGGGGCACTCACCCTCCGCTCCCCTCGCCTTGCAGGGAAGTGGTTTGTCAGCACCGGGAAGGACAATCTTCTCAACGCCTGGAGGACTCCATATGGAGCAAGCATCTTCCAGGTACGCGGCGCGGCGGAGGGAGGGGCCCTCGCGGGGCTGGACCCCCCCTCACAGCCGTGGCCTCTGCCTGCTGTCCCGCGCACCGCAATCCCAGAATCCTGTGCCCTCACCTGGCGGGTTCCTCGGTGTCCGGCTGAGCGTGGCCTTGGCTCGTGACTGAGCCTCCTGGTGGGGCCGTGGGGCCGAGGCTGCCACCCCCCTCAGCCGTGGCAGGACAAGGGCACCCGGGAAGCCTGCCGGGAGGGGGAGGCGGGCTGGAGCGTTGCCCAAAGGACTGGAGGCCGCAGCACTGGCCCCCTCCACCAGCCTGGGATCCGACATCGGCCGGGGCCCTTCCCAGAGGGAAGCGGCACCACACGCTCTGCAGAAGCCTCCGTCCCTGCCCTTGCCCCCCGCCCCCCACTCAACCAGGCCTCTTCTGTATGTTTGCCGCATTCTGGCAAATATCCGGGCAGGAAAAGAAGAGAAAGGCGCCTGCCGGAGTGGATGGAAATGCATCTCGGTTCCTTTCTTCCCCAGTCGAAAGAATCCTCCTCCGTCTTAAGCTGTGACATTTCGGCAGACGACAAGTACATTGTGACGGGCTCTGGGGACAAGAAGGCCACCGTCTATGAGGTGATGTATTGACCGGGGAAGCGTCTGCATCTGTTTCGCGGGGATGAGCCAGCAAGGCCCTGAGACCCCAGCGGGCGGACCTCCCGCCGAGAGCGGCCGGCACTTCCATCATGCCTCTCTGGAGATGTGTGACCTGGGTGGATCTTCCTCCATGACCCCGGAGTAGCCCTGCCGGACTGGGGCCCCTGACTTGGGTCCAGCTGTAAGGGATCTTCTGAGCCTCTGCTGAGATTGGGCTGGGTTTCCACTTCTCGGTTTTCACACCTGGCGGCATCACCATTTTCTTTTTACCAAGATGTGTGACTCTTGCCTCTCCGTAAGACTTGTGGGAATTGTAAATATTCGATGCGTTCTATGGGGAGCGTTTTCTGGCACACGGCGCCCACGGTGTATCTTTCTTCGTATTCCCCGGGGTTTGGGGTTTGTTCCAGCAATGGCCCTTCTTCCGCCCTTCCACACGTTCCTTTGGAGATACTCTGCAAGACCTGCCAGACGGGGCAAAGCTGCCCCCATGGAAGCATTTCCCTGTTGTACATGTGAATCGTCTGATGTGTTTCCTCTGAGACTTGTGCACCGCAGGGACTGGATTTCAGGGGCCACGGATGCTGCAGCACTGGCGACAACATCGGTAGAACACGCATATTCTCCTATTAGGTCCTTTTCAGCACTCGTGCATCAGCAGCAAGCGCGGGGCCTGCCTCCAAATGGGCCTCGGATCGTGCCCCAGACACGGAGGAAGGACTGTCAAGAAAGCAACGTTTTAAACAATACGCTCAGGGAGCCAAGCAAAAGATACTAGAAACTTGTGTGGGGTTTTTTTAATTCCAATGAAAGTAAAGTAATAGAGAAGATAACATATAAATACAGGTTTTTTTTAAGGTTTACTAACAACCTCGTTTCTGTACGGTGAGGGCTGGGGCAGTGCACAGGGGGTTTCGTGTCGCTTTGGCGGTCCTCCCTCTTTTGGCCTGCTGGCGCAAGCAAAAGGGGTGGGGGAAGGGGAGGGAGTCCCGTCTTCTGGATTTTTTGTACTAAAGGAGTAAATAAAATTTAAACTCGGGAAATCTACGTATTTGTGTAGCAGAAGATCTTGCCCTGTAATGTAGCATATGGAAGAGAATTTTTATACCACATTTTTTATGGATTATTTTTTAATTTTTGATTTTGATCTGGTAAAAAAGTAACTATGGCTTAAAGGTGAGAAACCAACCTGTTTTTATTAAAAGCCAAGTCAGTGCATAAAGGAGGATGGAGTGAAGGACTTTTTTCCCTGTCCGTGTCTTTGGTTTGGTGCGGTGCATTTCTGGGCAGAAACGACAATGGGGCAGAGAGGGTGCCCCAGGGCAGGTGCTGAGGGGCTCTGCTTTGACCTGAAGCGCACACCGGCATGTCCTCCCGGGGGAAATGCTTCCTTGCTTCCCCCACCGCGCCCTGCTCTGGGGAGGCAGCTGGGGAGCTGCAGGGCTGGGGAAGGGGGCAGTTTTCCTTCCTGCGCCTTGGCAGGGCTTCCCACCTTGGGGGCCACCTGCCAGTGAACTGAGCTCTGGCAGGAGGGCTGCTTGGAGGGCATGTTTCTGGAAGGCTCCTTGAGGCACTGCCACCCCTTTCTCCATGGCCTGGGAACCAAGAACCGCGTTCCCTGTTGGTCCCATTTTCCAGGCGCTCAGCCTGCAGGGTTGCGATGGTGCCTGTGGGTTCGGGGCGTCGGGGAGACCCCGCAGCAACCAGAAATGTTCTAATCTCGGAATCCTCCCCAGATCTTTTCAGTGTGTCTATTCGAGGAACGTGTCACGTGTCTCCTCTCCCCATGGGGTAGGCTCACTGCCTTGTTCTCTGCCAGTGTTCCCCTGCCACCAGAAGCAGTGTGAGAGCTGAGCTCTGCTTTGGAATTCTATCCCCCATGAATTCGCTGGGCAAGATCCCCCCACGCCCCTCCTTTACCCATGGCTTGCTGTGGCTGCCAGCTGGGCTCCTGCTGGCGTGGGGGCCGAGGGAGGCACGCCGGGGGGTGAGCGATGCCCCAGAGTGCCCCGTACCACAGCTCCCTTCTGTCATTTGGGATGCTGCTGGGTCCCCGTCTTGAGGCAGCTGTGCTTGGGGGCACATGCCCCATGGACTCTGCCCCCTGCCATTAAGCCACCAGTGAACTTCAAGGATGCAAGGCATGCCATGGCAGAGGCCACAACCAGCCTGTCAGCACAGACGTGCTCCCCCGGCTCCAAAGCAGATCGAAGTGACCCATCCTCTCCCCAGTGTCGCATCCAAACGATGCAGCCATTTCCGAATAGTCCTGGGCTCATGCGACCGAAAAGTGGGAAGGGGAAAATTAGAAATGCACGACGTGGCTCCGTCACCACCTGCCCAGCTGATCTCGAAACATTAGAGCCGCCCAGCCGCGCATGCTTGGCCGGAGATTCAGACGTGTGGGCCATCCCATGGGGGTCTTTCCAGTGATCTATGGAGCGTGACAGAGCCTGCTGTGAGGCGAAAGGCGAGTGCCAGAGGGGTGGGCCACGCCTCCAGGAACTCTCCTGCAGTGGAGGTTTCAAGGACCGTTTTCGCCTGACTTTAAGACACGCCGAGCTGAGGGTGGGCACGAGACCTTTGCAAGGGGGATGTTCCCCGTTCCCAATGTTCCAACCCAGAGGAGCTGAAATATCGGGAAACGGAGATGGACTTGTGTCGGGTTTTGCAGACTTGGAAGAGTGTACTTTGCATGTGTGGGGGTGCTTGCCAGCAGCCTGAAGGGTTTGTCCTTTAAGGGTTGATGTGTTCCAGTTGCAACCTTTCCAAAGGTGCTGACTGGGCCACAAGGCATTCTGTTTGCAGAAATCCACCTTCCCTGCAGCACAATCTCAAAGCATTGGCTGAGCACATCCACCGCAACATGCTCCAGCTTTTGAAAATGCAGACTACCAGCTGCTTTGTAGTGTGCCTTTCTAAGGATCATCAAGGGTGCGTTTAGCTCTCCCAGATACCTTGGGGTACCTTTAACTCAGTATGAGCTGGGGCAAAGCATAGCGGTCCTTGCTTCAGTTTATGAATGTGCATTTGATGAGCAAGTCCTGAGGGTTTTGGCAAGGTCCAATTTGCTTCACAGGTGATTCAAGGAATCTTTTCCATTTTTTAATGGTCTGAATTGGGGACGTTTGTTGTTGTTAGTTGTGAGGTCTAGTTCCCCCAGGCCTTTCTGTCCTCTGCCATTCCCTGGAGTCCACCTGAGCTCACACTGACTGCTTCAGCAACTCCATCCAGCCACCTCAACTTCTTCCTTCCCCTTCTTTTGCCTTCAATTGTTCCCAGCATTGGGCTCTTCTCCAGTGAGTCCTTCCTTCTCATTAGGTGGCCAAAGTATTTGAGTTTCATCTTCAGGATCTGGCCTTCTAAAGAGTAGTCAGGGTTGATCTCTAGGACTGACCGGTTTGATCACCTTGCAGTCCAAGGGACTCGCAGGAGTCTCCTCCAGCACCACAATTCAGAGGCCTCAATTCTTCGGCGCTCAGCCTTCCTTATGGTCCAGCTTTCACAGCCATACATTACAACTGGGAAAACCATAACCTGACTGTACGCACTTTTGTTGGGTGATGTCTCTGCTTTTTAGTATGCTGTCTAGATTTGCCAGAGCTTTCCTCCCCAGGAGCAAGCGTCTTTTAATCGGGGAGTCTCATGTTTTTTAAACTGTATTATCGTAAGAGACATTCAACATTCCTTCCGGCTGAAAGGCATAATTTGTATTCTGAAGACTAGTTCAAACCTGTCTGAAGCCAAAGATCAAAATGACCATCACATGCTTTCCATGTGCACGCGCATGAGGAGGGCGCTGTGCAGCCGATTCCAGGCTGTTAGCTGGCCATATGGCTCACCTCCCCCACCAATGTGCCTCTCTGAAGCCCAGTCAGTCATGTCCGTGTCTCAGCGAGCCCATTTCCAACAGTTCGTTGCGAGCAGTTAGGTGAAAGTGGAAGCGCACAGGTGACGCAGGAATGATGCGGAAGGCAGGCCAGCAGGTGGACTGGCCCAGCTTGACTACTGGTGGCCTGCAATGCAAGTCAAGCCCACCCAAGGGCAGGCAGTGCCAGGCCTGTGGCACAGCTCCCAGTTTCGTTCCTGGCCTGGGGCTTTAAAAGCTGGCGTGTGCCTCTGCTTTGGGCCCCGAGCCACCATCCGTGAGCAGCAGCTGCCTGCCCTGTTTGAGGCTTGTAAGACAACAGGAGTCCGCACAAGTGTTTGGAATGGGCTTGCAAGGAAGACAATACAGCAAAATTAGTAGATTGTGCTCCCTGAACAACTGACGATTACTGAATTGCAGTGTGTGCAAAGCCCAGGAGTGGAGGGCAAGGCTGTGTCGAAAAGGAAGCAGACAGAATTTTTGCTGCCAGAGAATGAAAGTGGCTCCCATGTAACCCCAGAAGGCCGCCTTGGTTAAGGGGGGACAGACTGCAGCAGGACTTGGAGGAACTCCAAGATTGGCTGTTTGGCGGCAAGCAGCTCCGAGCGCCCTTGGCAAGCCGCTGTCTCTGCTAAGGGCCTGGCCTGTTTCCTGCAAGGTTGCACCCAGTGGGCTCCAAGCTGTCCTCCCATCCAGTGGGCTAGAGGCGTGTTGTGAAAAAAGTGGGATGGGCAGCCACATTGTGGAGATGGTCGTTTCTGCAGCGTTGCATCCAGATCTGGAATCTGCTCTGTTGGATTCCCAGATGCCACTTGGGTCCTGGCGGCCAGGGTGGAGCCCCCAACCCCAGAGCGGGTTGTGGGGTGGGGGGGCACTGAAACGTAGCAATGCATAAAGATGGGCAGATTTGGAAGGGACAGGCTGGAAGGTTAGTGCTTTCCCTGCCTCCTGTGGGGATATGTGGCTGGCAGCCTCCCCCGGGGGAGCTGGCTTGCAGGAAGCTCCCTGTGCCCCCGCTGCCGGCCACCCGCCTGCACGCCCACGACAGCCACTGTGCCCCTCACCCGCTCCCTCCCCTCACTGCAGCCCCGCGACAGATGGCGGGAGGCAGCCTGGAGGATGCCATCGGCGGCTGTTCCCTCTAGCTGGTGACACGGAGTGTAAAATTTTGTTGGCCTACCCCTCCTTTCATCTGTTCCGCTGCTGAATCCCACCAGCTTTAATTACTATAATTGAGTTATAATGAGCGATGGAGTGTTGCCGTCGCGGTGATGGCAGGGAAATTTCTCGGTGGTGCACCCACCATCCTGCTCGGTTGGCCATCAAGAGGGTCCTCGCCCCCTCCCCCCAGTGGCCTCCTGGGGAGGCAAAGAGCACAGGAAGGAGCCAGGCGTCTTGCCTGACGGGGCAGCCCCTGCCCTCTGCAAGGGGTCCCCTCAGTCCAGTTCTCGGCACGCTGGGTTAGGGAGGGGGCAGAGCTGTTCTCCCCCCTGCATGCGATCTCGGCCAGGAAGCTGCCTCGCTTTCCTTGCTCTTCCACCGCTGCCGCCTGGAAGCCCCCACAGCAGCCCACCCGGCCTGGCACCTACCCAATGCTTTGGGCTAGAATTGTCAGCATCCCTGACCATTGGCCATGCTGGCTGGGGCAGATTGGAGCTGTAGTCCTAAGCATCCGGACAGAGCCATGTTGGAGAAAGCCATGTGATGGGCTGCCTTGCGTGTGTCAAGAAATAATGAGCGCAGCTCTGCTGAGGGTGCCCAGTCCAAAGAAAATGTACACTTTGGTCAGGCATAAAGAGATCCATGCGGCATGCAGGCAGCCCCAAAGGGACTACAAAGCTGATGCTTCACGGCCTGGCCTGTTAGTTATGTACACAGTTTGGAGGAGTGGGTGCGGGTGGGGGAGGGATCTGTTTGCTGGGCAGTTTGCTGGAGGCAGGTGAGAGCAGGGAAAAAGGGTGGAACGGATTGAGAGGCACAAAAGGAAGGCGCTTCAGGACAGCGGCCATTGCATATCTAGGGTGCACCTGGGCAGCCAGACCTGCAGCAGGTTTCCTGGTGACACTGGGATCCCACCGTAACTCTGACGCTGTTCTTGCAGTGTCTGGCTTTCAGCATGTTGTCCTGCCATATGGCACTGGATCACATGAGCTGCTTGTGTTCCACTAGATCCTGATCCACATTGCTCTGAGGCATCTTCCGCTGGAAGAAAATACACAGGGAGGATTTCCTTCCAGCGGACTTGAGCTAAGTGGTATCGTTTCTCCCAGAGGGCACCATTGTGGGGTGCAAGTAGGGAGGGGTTGCCCATGGGAATAAAGTGTGTGTGTGTTAAATGCATCCTTTCATCCCAAGATCAGAGACTGGGGATAGTGCTTCCTCCTAGCCTGGCCTTGCCGTGCCCATTCTGGAAGGGTGGGGAGTTCCTCCGCTGCGATGAGACAGCCTGGAGTGGTTTGGTCTGGGAAAACCGCCCTCCCGGCTTCATTCGGTTTTCATGTCGGGGCGCGTGCCCTTCAGCACTGCCGCTGCAAGTGCGGTGTGTTGCAAAACCAGCACACAAAGCAGGGCAGGAGCATAAAACTGCCAGCGCAGAGGTGGCTCCAAACGCCCTGGGGAGCAGCTGCTGCTTTGTGCCTGGAAGGCGCCAGCAGGGGCGAAGGCCCTCCCGGGGGTCCCACGCAGCTGGCAGGGCCCTGCGTTCACCAGGCCCTTCGCCAGGCTGCCACCCCTCCGGCCATGTCACTGAAACCGGCACAGCGCCTGCGCCTGGGCTGCCTGCATTTCTGAGGACCACGCTTGGCAAACCGGGGCCACACCGAGGCTGAGCAGAATGGCTTGCTGTGCTTTGCCACGCGGGGTGCGGGCGGGGGATGTATATACAGCCTAAGGGAGCTGCAGCCTGGGGCCTCATACTCTAGCAGGTCTTGGCCTCCTGCCATTTTGTAAAAAATCACCATGAATTTTATTTCATCTCTAATCATAAAAAATCAGGGGTGTACCTCAGTCAAAGATTATTTTCTAGGCAGAAAAGGATAAAGAAAGATCCAAGGTTAGCCATGTCCCAAGATCGGTTGTCTGATCTAAGCATTCCCTGCACAGAAAATGATAAAATGCAACTTACTGATTTTAATGATATAATTGATACACTTGCATCCAAAAAGCTCCAAAGAAAGTGCTGACTTTGTATATGGTGTAATGTTATAACATCGCTGGGACTCCCCTTCAGCATTCTGTGTGAACCTCTTCCTTCATTTCATACTTTTGTAAACTTATTAAAGGATAGAAATGCATTAACGATCTTTTTATCGATGTTAAAATTTCAGCCATGTTCTGCATTCATGGAGTAGGTAAAAAGGGGGACAAAGTTTTGTTTCTCATGATCAGACGCGATTAAGTTTGGGCCTCCCACAGCCTCCCAGTTGCTTTAATCCAGGATGGGGGGTGAGGGAGTACGAGGGTTTCACTGTGCTTTAGGGGAGTGAAGTGACTTCCAGTTGCCACTGGGCCCATTCCCACAACCAGGCCAGATCAGGAGCCCCCCCACTTGCAGTGTGTGTGGGGGGGTACTGGGCGTGTGCCCAAGAGGGCAGGTGGAGCATTTTTGTCAGGGGAAAATGAGCCTCCATCCTACCAGCCAGGGGGAATCTGGCTGGCTGGCTGGCTGCTTTATGCCTCTTTTAACATTTCTGCTTTTATGCTGATGGGAAACCAAATTAGCCTATCCATTTCCCTCAAAGTAATTGTTAAATTTGGGAAAACTAAAATTGTTCTCACGTTGTTATTTCAACACCATTTCCCAATGTTCTTTTTCTGTGTTTAAAAAAAGAATATTGCTTTTCAATACTTTCACGGAGGGCTTTTGGATAAGGGTGTGGGAATGCAACCAGGCAAGTCCTGCTATTTAAGGCAAATTTTTGAACAGTGGATGCAGAACCACAGCTGCCCTTCAGAGCCGGCTGCATCCAAATGGATAGCTTGTTTCCAGAAGAGCAGCAAAATGTCAGACAATATTCTGAGATAAAACATACAAATCAGAAGCGGACTTACAAAGCACTCTGATCTTCCCTGATCCTTTTTATTGCATTAATGCTGAATAAATAATTCTATGTTGTGTGTTTCTTGGAGTTTTTAGAGTAGTCACAAGCTTTTAGAGAGAATTAATATGTCTTGTACCCTAAACATGAAGAAAGCTTCATACGGAAGTAAACATCCATGTTTAATTTCAGCGTTCAGAAATAACTCTGTGTCCAAACAAAATAGATTCTGGTTTGGCTGCTGGGTGTGCGCATTCCACACATTTCTTGTAGCAGAAATGTTATAATGTGCACATTCAACACTTGGCCGCATTTTCAATATGTGAGCCAAAAACTCCCAACGTCAAAGTCTGAATTCTTTAAAATTGGAGGTTGAGAACCAGAATTCCGGCCGACAAACCTTAAGCTGATATAGTTGTGTATTAGTATCTGGTATTGCCATATGATTGCTCATTGCTGTTTCCATTACTTTCCTAAACAACTTAATGCCGCCAATATTCTCAGTTATCACAGCTGAAAACTGCAAAGCTGCATGTTTTGCAAGCAGCTCGGACTCCCGTGAAGTCCCTTCTCTTCTAGCATTTGCTGCGACCTTGCAGCTACTGCCAAAGCAAGTCTCTCAAGTTACTGCCACCTTTGCAACGCCTGGATTATTTATAACCAATTCCTGATTATGGGGAAGGCACCCATTTTTTTCAACTTGTTCTCTGGCAAGACAAGGAATTTAAAAAGTCAATATGTACTGTATCTTAAAACACAGAGCTTCAAAGAAAGATAAAGATCAAAGCTGGGGAAGGTCAAAGCAGAACATGAAATATCTCAGGCAAGATAAAAGCGGGCCAGACACGCAGGCCTCCTCCTGAGACGGTCTGTGAAGGGGGGCAGCGGCCAGGTCCTGTGGGTGGACGCTTGATGCGGCCGAGGATGAGGAGGGGCCAGCCTGGCAAAAGACAGACCGGGAGCGTTTCCGCAGCCAAGCTGAGCCCACTGGGCTTATCTGAGTCTGGCCTTGGGCGAGTGGAGAGCAGGAAGTGCAGCTCATCAGTAGATGTTTGCAGAGGCCTTGCTGAGGATTCTGTGGATCGGGCGCCACGGTTTAGCCCAGGGCTTGGAAACTCTGCTCGCCTGCTCGCCAAATGCGAGGGTAAATTCCTTGCTGGCGAGCACAGTAATGGAGCAGGTGGCTTGCAATGGGATCCGCAGACCTCGGGGACCGATTTGCATTCCACTTGCGCTCCAGGCCTCGTTTTGAAGCCGACCTCCGGTTTCCAACTTCCGGCTTCTTCTTCGGCACCACCATTACACTGGCAGCGCTGCTGAGGGGACACGTGTAGGAGAGATCCGCTCTCCACCGGCGCACATCCCTACACCGCCAGCTTAAGGTAAATGACATTTTTTGTGCTGCGCTCTGGGGGCAAAATGATTTCAAAAAGAGTAAAAAAACCCACCAACAATGTTAAAAAAAACTAACAACACCATTTTAGTGCTGCTCTCTGGGGCCTAAATATTTCAAAAAGTAAAAAAAAAAAGCACAGCACACCTATGCACAATCAGCTGCAAGTTTCATTTAAAATAAAAATATATATTTTCAAGAAAATTGGTAGCTGACTATGCATGTGCTGAAGAAGTACTAACTACTTATATTTTGGACTCTTTATTCTAAAGAAAAACGTAATTTCATAAGCTTTAAGGGGGCGTGGTTGGGGGCAGGGCTGGGGACGGGCCTGGGGTGGGGTTGGAGGTGGACCTGGGCAAGGTTTGGTGGGGCAACTGGTGGAGAGTGAAGTTTTTGCCTGGCTAGTAGGTCTAGACCTGAAATTTTAAGCCCTGGTTTAGCCCAAGGCAAGCAGGCCTGGCAGAGCAATCCAAGTGCCATGTCAGGTAATGCCAGGGCTGGAGTGCGCTGACTCCCAAGGCCTTCCTGGGCTTGCCAGGAGGCCTCGCTGGAATTCACGCAGGAGCGCTGTTTAGAAGCATAGAAGCAGAGCGAGTCAGAAGGGGCCTCCCGGGCCATCTAGTCTGACCCCCGGCACCAGCTGGCTCCGCTCACGACATGCCCACCATGTGCATGTCCAGCCTGTCTTTGAACACCTGCACCAATGGGGCCTCAACCACCTCCCGTGGAAGCCCATTCCACTCCCTCAGGGTCCCAACTGTCAGGAAGAGCTACCTGGCATCCAAATGGAACCTGGGTTCTCTAAGCTCCACTCCATTGGAGCACAGCCTGCCTCCCTCTGCAGGGGAGAACAGGTCTGTGCCCTCGCACCATTTGCATGGGTTTCGCCCTTTTGCCGCCTCCTGACACTTCCCTGCCATGCAAAGGGAAGGAGATAATCTAACCAGCCCAAAAATCTTGCCTGTGTTGGGGGCACGATAAGGAACATGGGCCCTTCACATCTGGACCCTTCCCCACACCACACACCAGGTGCTGGAGATGAGGCGGCCATGGGAGCTGGGAGAGGGGCTTGGGGGTCCGAGCTCGGACCCCGAGGAGGGAAATCCCATCCTGCCTGTGGCCCTTGGGAACACCCCTCTCCTGTCCTGTCCTGTCCTGTCCTGTCCCACACTGCCAGGAGTCCAAGGCATCCCCTGCTCCCTGCAGCACTGGTGCCACAAGAGCAGGACCTCAGGGCCAAAGTCCGGAGCCCTGCAGCCTGGGGGTGGGGGCCAATGACCAGACAGCAGCAACCGACAAAGCAATTTGGGCAGAAGCAGCGGCACGCCCTTCGCCCCTCCGGTCATGCTCCTCTGTGCTTCCAGTGGGTGTAGAACGCAAGCCGCCTGCCTTGGGACCCAGCGGGTCACAGGCCCCGTGGAAGCTGCCCTGTGTCCTCATCGCTCCATTGCTCATTTCCAGGATTTCCAGGGACACCGTTGTGCGGCCTGATTCTGCCCCAACCCGCCCTCCCCCAGCCCCTGTGCTTGTCAGCTGGTGGCTGAACCTGGCAGGGGGCAGCCACCAGCCCCCCCACTTCCAGCGTGCTGTTGCAGCCCCTACACTTCCCCAGCAGGCAAGGGCAGTGTGGGGCAGGGATTTCTTAATTTGCAGTGGCACTGCAAAGGAAGAGAATGTGCTGTGGAAAGGACATTTCTGTACAGTTGGGGGTATGAACGTCCATCTTTTTTCTGGTTTTCCAGTGGGAAATTCTGGGAGGTGGTGAAGCCGTGGAGATGGGTGTGGGGAGGCATTGCTCCGAATTCCTGAGCCGTTGGTATTGGGATGCAAGCAAGAACTTTCAGGATAAATGCCTGGCACTCTCAACTGGCCAGTCTTTCTCTGAGCCAAGAACAAAAATAGCCACTGTTTGAAATCAAAGCTATGAAACCTGTTTTGGTTTTGGTCATCCTCTCATTTCCTTCACCCCAGCAGGCCTTGTAAAAAATATTCACAAGCTCCAAGAGAAATGTCAGTCCAAATGGAGCAATGCAGATACATATTTCAATGATGGCAGTCCCTTTATCCAGTCAAAGTCATGCTTGAATGAAAAGTTACAGAGCTCTTAGAAAGTTAACTTTCTATTATATACTATTGTTATTATTTCTTCTCCTGTTTTCCTCACACATTTGATGTGTTACCTCCCTTTCCTGAGCAGCATCTGAAGCTCTCTGGATGTTGGCAACAAAGAAAACCTCAAACTGCAACGTAAAATACACTAAAAAGTCAAAAGCTTCAGTATAAAAATAGAAATAAAAGCCAAAATAAAACCTGGCAGCCATAGGAAGTTTTAAACCAGAGCAGTGGAAAGGCCAAAAGGCCAGACCTGGCTCCCCCCCCCCCCCACACAAGCATCCTTGCAAGAGGAGCAAAAAGGGCCCATTTTGTGCAAATGGGCGAAGGTTGCCCAGCCGTACCTTCCACCCCATGCAAAAGTCAACACGAGCATCAGAGTTTCAGGGCTGAGGGTGGTTTAGGATACAGATGATAGAACTGTGCACTCACTCACTGAATTTCTTATTTATGGAATTTAATGCATTTCATGTCTGTACCACCCGTAGCCAAAAGCTCTCAGGGTGGTTCATAGTGAAGTTGCTGTTGGAAATACTTGGAAATGGTTGATGTGTCCAGTGCATCCTAGAAAAATGCATGCAGGTGGCTCTCCATTTGAATAATCTGATTATTCAACTTGCCACGATACAGGGGATAAATGGAGCCTCCATGATCGGGGATAGTCTACCTTCAAGGAGCAAATGCCAGAAGCCTTGTCATGGTAGGCATATGCTTGCGAGCCGCAAGGGAGCAGCGGAATCCCACTGCGCTCGGTGGAATTACCCGGGCTGCCATGACGCTCCTGGATTTCATCAGATCTGCCCTGGGAGGGTGAACTGTGCCAGGGAGAACGTGTGTGTTGGCATGTCGGTCTGTTAGGAGCAGGCGGGCATGGGATTTTCAGGCCCTTTCGTGCTGGAGGTTGTCCTGCTGGCTGCATGTACACACAGGTGTCGGTTTTCTGGCCTTCGGTTGCTGCAGCAGGGAGGCGTCTTGTGAACGAATTCTCGCAGGGACAGCTGCCCAGCGACCTGGGAAGGGTTGGAAGAAGCCATGTGCAGCGGAGGTGTGCTTTGCACACTCAGCCCGGGCGTGAAGAAAGAGCAGGCGGCTGCTGTGGCCTCCTGGCTGCCTTCTTCCCGGGTCCCAGGCCAGCTCCTGGGGGGGGGGGCAGTCGCCTGCTCCTACCTGCGCTGGGGCTGTGGGGAAGGCTGGCTGGCTGGCTGGCTGGCTGGCTGGCTGGCTGCTCTCAGATGAGCCCTTCGCTGAAATGTTTAGGAACCAGCCATTTAACGGGAACAAAGGAAATTAATTGGTGGTTCAGGCCTAATGAAAGCGCTGTGCAAATTAACAGTCCTCATCAGCAGAAACAAACAGGCCCTGCCATGGCGGGCTGAACTGATTGGAGCCTTCGCCAGAAGGATGAATGGTGGGTCAGAAGAGACCATCTGTGCTTCTGTTCCCCCTGGGGAGAGGGGGCTAGGACCGAGGCTTAGTGCAAAGGGAGGCCATAAAAGCATAAATTCTCAGGGTTATTCATTGTGGCTCTGCTTGACACCACGATCTTACCACGGAGATAAAAGAGGAGCCCCTTCCATTTGCATCTGAAAGGGCCAGGCCTCCGTCTGCACACTCGAGAAGCCAGGAGAAATGTTTAGCCCCTATTCAGGCTCTCACAAAGCCGAAGCCCCCCAGCCTGTGGCTGGCCTGCCAGCAGACGGAAGCGGCCTGGAGTCCGGGCCTGGCTGGCTGGCTCCCTCTGTTTGCTCAAGACACTCTCCAATTCCCACTGCGGATCTGGGTTTCGAGACCCGCCTGGGTGATGCTCCTGAGCTGGGGTTGTGCAGGGGAAATAGACCTACCTGATCTTCTCATAATCAAAGCAATTAGAATAATCCCTCTGGGGCTGAATGGGGGATTAGTTCTTCATGACACCAGAGTTTCGTCCTCAGTTTGGCCTCATAAAATGTGGAAAAGGCACTTCAAAAGCAGCCCGTGGGCCAGGCCAGCCCTTCAGGCCTTTTTCAGCATGTGGCTTGGCCCGTGTCTCCATATTCGCGGGCCTTCTTGGCGATTCTCACTGCCCTCCTGACCCTTTGCCACAAATCAGAGTGGTGGTCCAAGAAACGGAGACTGCAAGACGGCCTAGGTGCTGGGCTTGGCTGAAGACCACCTCACTCTCTCCAGGGGGTTGGGGCCCCTTGCCTGCGCTTGGCCTTGTGCAGAATGTGTGTTGGGGGCAAGACTGAGGAGCTCAGGAGGAAAAGGAAAGCAGGCAGCAACATTCTGGTACTGGTGTAAATACACAGGCATCCTGCGGGCCGGTCGGGAGCCTTTCTCTGGGGCTTGGTTGGTCTGAACAAGTTGCGTTAGCTGCTGCCTTTGAGCCAAGGATGAGGCGGGAGGCTGCAGGGAGTGGCGTGTGTGGGGAGTGCCTGGGAGGAAAGAGCCGCTGAGCCCCCCTCATCCTTGTGAGGCACAAACACTTTCTGCCCGTTCATGAGGCTTACCTGATGGGTACCTGCCCATTCAGCACTGCACCTCCGGGAAGGAAGGTGTGCTCCTCCACATGTTGGCGGTCAGGGTTGTGGAGGAACCCTGCTCCCAGTCTGGGGGCAAGAAGGGCAGTTCAGGGTGGCCCATCATCCAATATCAGAAGCTATAAATTCAGGGAAAAAATCAACAAATATAATTTACTCCCCGGGCAGAGAGGAAGAGGCAGGGGAAAGGGGAACCTTCCTCGAGGGAGTGTGACCCTCAGCAACAACCCGACCCAAGGCCTCCCACCCCTGCTCCAGACAAGCGGTGATCCGGCTTGGGAAGGCTGGCGCCATTGTTCAGCCTGCTTCATGGACAGGTTGTGAAACTGAAAGAGATGAGTGGGACTAAATGCAGGGAGCTTGGGAGTGCCTCCAGGCTCTTATGTGCAAGAGGAAGAAGGGGAAGGAAAAGCCATCGGTCCATTCCTCCCTCTTAGCTGAGGTGAGACGGTTTGTGGTTGGCCGTGACAGGCGGAAGCAATTCCCATGTGCCACGATTGTGGGCATGCAAGGGAGAAAAGGTCCCGTGTGGTGCCAGCCAGGATCACAGTCCCTGCTACATGCCGCCCGGAGGCGTGTTGGCGGCTCGCTGGGCCTTGTTCGAGGAGATGCTTGGCCCTGCCTGGCCCGTTCGCTGCGAGACAGAAGCCCGCAATAGCCCATTTGGCCAACGTATTGGCCCAGGAGTCCATGCATATTGATTCGTGGTTTGCAGAGTAATTTAATGGCCAGTTCTCAACCCAGAATGCGTCTGCAGCAGCTGCGGAGCTGCGGAGAAGGAGCAGCTCCTGAGGGGTGGAGAGGGGGACTCCGTTTCAAGAGGGGGCCATGGGGAGGGGAAGGGGCGCCTTCCATCCAAAGTTCTGCCTGAACCCGGCAAGCCGCCAGGGCCTGGAGAACAGGGGGCCCAATGCCAGGTGCTCACACAGCTCAGGACAGCAGTGCAGAGGCTGCATGCGGAGTGGCTGGACTCAGCGCCCCTGTTTTCCCTGAGCCGGCAATGGGTGGTTCTTCCTGCCGCCCCTCTGAGGTTGGATCCCGGGCCCTGGGCCCCGAGGATGACCCCTTGGGAGCTGTCCTCCCGCAAATGGCCCGTTACAGACTCCCCCCACCTCCATTTGCATTGCCACGGTGATGGAGGGGCTTTGGTTGTGGAGGTGTGGACAGAAGGTCTGCCATGACCCCGCCCCCACAAACCTCCCCATGGCCTTCACTGCCTGCTCCAGGATTCCATATAAAAATTAATTACATAAATGAGGCTTGTGGGTTTCGTTGTCCATTTCCAAAATGACCGAACACCCCTACCCAAAATTAGGGGCTTGGAGCATTGACATTATGAGTTTTGTAGGTTATAGAGATTCCCGCAAATCTGGCCGGGTCACCTCACCAACATCTGGCTGTGGATGTTCATATTCAGCCTGTGAGCTGCAGCTGTTGCAAGCGCCTTCTCACTTGTAGTATTGTTGAGCCAAATATCTCCCATACTGAAACTGCATTTTTCAAAGTAGCATTAGTCACATCTGGGGTCCCTTTTGACCCCAGATGGAAGTGCCTCAGGTAAGGCTGCCTATGAAAGGTTTGTGCTCTGGCTGAATTTCTCCTGCACAAGGTTTCAATCAACACAATCTGGTTTTTAGCCCTAAGCAAGTGTAGGTAATTTAAGATTTAATCCTTCCCAAGGCTTTAATGATTTCTAATAATGTTTTCTGGAGATTTTAGCTAACAAACTAAGTTTTCAGAAGAGCCTGCGATGACATGCATTGAACCTTATTTGGTTCCTTCATTTGGGGCCTATTTTGACTCCCTGAATGATTTTATGAAGATTGGGGGACATGTTTGGGCTTATAGAAAAACTGGAAAAGTCTGGAGGCTGAATTCTGGGGACTTTCTGTACCAGGCAGTTTGTGAACATGACCTGGAAGGACACGCCTGTGGAGTGACTTATGTGTAACTTGCACATGGAATGTAAGCCCGGGGGATTCCAGTTTCCCAGGATGCGGAATGACAAACGAGAGTGCCAGGGGCAAGTCTCAGGCTGCTTGGGCGAGAGCCCGTTGCCTTCTGCCTCAGCTCAGACAGGTGCCCAAGGCCCTAACCTGCTACATGCACGCGTGGGTTGGGGGGACTGATCCGGCGCCCAGATTCAATGGGTGCCTTTGAGCCTGGGCTTGCGTAACAGCCACACCCGAGTTTTCCTCCCTGTCAGCTTGCCAGCTAATTAGACAGGAAAAGGGGAAAGCACACGCATTAAAAAGGGATGGTTGGAAAATGCATCCTTCCAAACCAGATCAAGGTGCAACATCTCCCAGTCCACCCCTTGCTCACCCCTCTAATCTCTGCTGGAAAATCTGATTTGGGATGTAATTTCCACGGCATGTCTCATGATTTCATTTAATCTGCACAATCCTCTTACGCAGCAGAAGTTATCACAGAGAATGTGGCTCTTCAGGACCTCCAAATCCACCCACCAGCTCCGTCTCTTAACCCGTGGCTCTAGACTCCTTCCGCAAGAACACTGGCCTGGCGATCAGCGATGGCTCCCACCGCCCTCGTCTCCCATCGCCGTATCAGCCCTGCTGGCTGGGGTTGCTGGGAAGGCGTCTTCTGTCGAAATATGTATAGGACTGCAGTTAAAAAAAACATTTTTGTAAATCGTTTCTAAAAGCAATTGCAAGTCTGAAGAGAGCACTTTTTTCTTCTTGATGGTAGACCGTTAGACACTTGGTCCATTTCGTGAGAATTTCCTGTTGTGCAACAGGAAGGGGTTGCATTTTGAAGAGGCCTTGAGTTGTCCACAGCCCCACTCCGAGTAGTTACCCTGCTTCCTCACAGTGAAATCCCACACCTGTGAAATCCCGAAATCTTGTATCCATGGACGCAGCCTTGCCACCCTGAAAGGCCATCTCAGCAGGCCCCTGAAAACTGCACCTGGCATTTTCACCATTTCAAATGTTGCTATTTCAGCTCCCAAATGCCACACATGTGACGCACCAGGCCAGCGTGGTGTGCGAAGGCAAGGGCCTGTGGGAGGCTGAGGCACCTGCTGCGTCTTATCGGCGGCTGCAGGTGGTTGGGCATCTGGGTGGTTTTGGGTGGGACTTCCAACTCTGCGGAACAAATGCGGATGTTCGGCAGACTGTCGTGGGCACCTCTGCCATGAAAAGACGGCCAGCCCCAGAAGGGCTGCTGTGGGCGCTTGCTAGGCCACACAGGGCAGGTTTGCTGGACAAGAAACTGCCCAGAAAGCAGCGGGACGGGGGGTGGGGGGGAGTGCCAAGGACCAGGCTGTGCATGTTCCCTGACAAAACCACAACAAAAGAGCCATTTTGCAGAAGGAACCCTGATGACGCGCCTGGAGACACACCACCAAAATGCACCTGGCTGGGCTTATGCGTGAACGCTATGCCTACGAAGCCGAGCCTATTTCATGGGCCTCTCAGGTTCTTCTCTTACCCCTCCCTCCTGCTTTTGGGACCATTCAGCCTGGCAAAGAATTCTGGAGACCCTGAAGGACTTGCTTGTGTTCTCGTACTTTTTGGCTGTTCCTGACAAGGCTGCGTGTTTTGGGGTCCGTGGCTGCCCTGCCCCCTGTGCCGACCCCCATCTCTCCAGAAGAATGCACTTTCCCGAAGCGAGGAACCCTGCCAGCACCCCTCACAGAGTGGACTTTCCCCATTAATTCAATTGGTCATTAATGGTCAATTGGTTTCCCTGCTTTCATTTAAAGAAGTTAGAAAAGCAAGCAAGCAAAATACTTTCTAAATAATTGTTGTGATCAAATAACTGTTCCAAATGCCATGGAATATTAAAATCCCTACTTCAATATCCTTTATCCTTTAAGGTTCTTTATAATTCAATAAACAGGATTTCTAAATCCTCGCCGAAGCAGAACGGACTCGGCCATTCTGGACTTCTTTTCTAACACACACTCCTATTAAGCCGTTCAAGCTTACAGCTCTTTAATCTTTTTGAACACATGTTGAGAAGAATAAAAGCAATTTTGTTTAGGAAACTGAAGGCCACGCTCGGCTAGAAAGAGGCTTCTTCTATCATCTCGTCTTCCTACTGGCAGCCCAATTGCTTTCTGGAACTAGATATGCAAAGACTACACAGTAAATCATGGAAAGCCAAACATTACCAGGGTGTTTTCCTTATTCCTCTTTCTTTCCTCCTTCCTGGTAAGGACAAATGCGAAAAGCAACCTAATTTGGCCTCCTTTGCCCTGAATCTGTGCACTTCTGCACTTTATGCCTTTGAAAATAATCTCAGATCTCGGCTTCTTTGGGATCAAAGCTAATCTGGATGTAATTCCCCCACCTCACCTTCTGCCCTTGGCAACCTATAAATGCAGATTAAAGGGTTATATAAATGTAATTTTCTAATTAATCACTTTTTAGATCCAGCCACTGCATTTTCGTAGCAAGGCAAAGGTACTGGAGGGTAAGGCATTCGCTCGGTGGGCTGGGATCTGGCAGCAGAGCAGGACTGGCATTTTCCTTCCGCATGCTGCGCCTTCAGTTCGGCAAAAGGGACGGCTCAGCAATTTTACAAAGCAAATTCCTCCCAATTAGCTAAGCTCCCCGTGATTCTTGGAACGGGCCCCAATCTTAGAGTAAATCCATCCCAGCCACACAGCTGCGGTGTCTCGGGGAGCATGGACACAGTAGCTAATAGAAACATAGAAACATAGAAACAGAGCGAGTCAGAAGGGGCCTCCTGGGCCATCTAGTCTGACCTCCGGCACCAGCCGGCTCCGCTCATGACATGCCCACCATGTGCATGTCCAGCCTATCTTTGAACACCCTCACCGATGGGGCCTCAACGACCTCCCGTGGAAGCCCATTCCACGCCCTCGGGGTCCTAACTGTCAGGAAGTGCTTCCTGGCATCCAAATTGAACCTTGGCTCCCTGAGCTTTGCTCCATTGGAGCGCGTCCTGCCTTCCTCTGCAGGGGAGAACAGGCCTCTCCCCATCTCCATGTGACACCCCCTCACATACCTGTATGTTGCCAACATATCCCCTCTGAGTCTCCTCTTCTCCAGGCTGAAGAGACCCAGTTCCCTCAGTCTCGCCTCATACCCCATCCCCTGCAAACCAGCCACCATCCTTGTGGCCCTACGCTGCACTGACTCCAACCTGGCTATATCCTTTCTGTAATGAGGGGCCCAAAACTGAACACAATACTCCAGTTGCGGGCGCACCAGAGTCATGTAGAGTGGAAGTAATACCTCTCTTGATCTAGAAGCCACACTTCTGGCTATGCAACCAAGGGTGGCATTCGCCCTCTTGACCACCGCATCACACTGCTGACTCATGTTTAGCCTGCGGTCAACCAGTACCCCGAGGTCCCTTTCACAAGTGCTGCTCTCCAGCCACTTGTCCCCTAACCTGTACTTATGACAGCTATTCCTATGCCCCAAGTGCAAGACCTTGCACTTCTCCACATTGAACGCCATCCTGTTGTCTCCTGCCCACTTCCATAGTCTGTCCAGATCCTTTTGGATCTGGAGTACCTGCTTCTCAGTTGTGGCCACTGCTCCAATTTTAGTGTCGTCTGCGAATTTGATCAGCAGACTGTTCACCCCTTCTTCCATGTCGTTAATGAAAAGATTAAACAGGATCGGCCCCAGGACAGAGCCCTGGGGGACCCCGCTTGTCACTGGCTGCCATCCCGACGATTCCCTGCTAATGGTTACCTTCTGCTTTCGGTCAGTCAGCCATGCCCTAATCCACCGGACAGTGCTTTGGTGTATCCCAAAACTCCTCAGTTTCTCCACCAGGATATCATGGGGCACTTTGTCAAAGGCCTTGCTGAAATCCAGGTATACCACATCCACTGCATCCCCTCCATCTAGCCATCTTGAAACCTTGTCATAGAATTCCACAAGGTTTGTCTGGCAGGACCTGTTTCTGCGGAAGCCGTGTTGTGTGGCTGTCAGCCTCCCTTCCCTATCTAGCATCACTAGATCTCTCTCTATTATGAGCCTTTCCATTGTTTTTCCTACAATGGACGTAAGGCTAACCGGTCTATAATTCCCCATGTCCTTCCTACTACCCTTTTTGAAAATTGGGACCACCGATGCCACCCTCCAGTCCTCTGGAACTTCACCCGTTCTCCACGAGGCCTCAAAAATGGAGGCCAGCGGGCGTGAGAGAACCCCTGCCAACTCTCTAAGTACTCTTGGGTGTAACCCGTCAGGGCCTGGCGCCTTTGTAATGTCCAATGCCCTGAGGAGCCCCTCGACTTCAAGGGGGGTGACTCTAATCTCTGCCCCTAAGTCCCCAGCCTCATCCAATCTCCTATACGGATATCCCCCGTCCTGCTTTGGGGAGAACACAGAGGCAAAATAGTCATTTAGCATCTGTGCCTGTTCCCTCATGTCAGTCACTGGATCTCCTTCCTCCTTATTTAGTGGTCCCACCACTTGTCTCCCCTTCCTTTTCCTATTTACATGCTGGAAGAAGCCCTTTTTGTTGCTCTTGATATTCTTGGCAAGTCTCAGCTCATAATCAGCCTTAGCCTTGCGAAGAATCCTTCTGCAACGGGCCTCCTCCTCCCGGTATACCCTTTTGTCTATTTCCCCCAGTACCCATTTCCTATGGAGGCTCTTCTTTCGTCTAATCCCCCTAACCACCTCCTTTCGCATCCATGGCGGCACTCTCCTCCGCCTCCCCACCTTACTGACTAGAGGTATTGTCAGGGCTTGCGCCTGCAAAACCTCCCTTTTGAGTGCCATCCACCCCTCCTCAACTGGCTTACCTTCCAGTAACCTATCCCAGGAGACTTTCCCCAGCCTGGCCTTCAGTTGGCCAAAGTTGGCCCTCTTGAAGTCCCAGCTTCTAGTGCTCGCCCTGCTGCACGGCCCCAGTCCTCTGATCTCAAAGCAAAGGATGGAGTGATCACTCGCATCCAGAGCTCCCCTAATCTGTACTTCATCTATCAGCTCCTCCCTATTGGTCAAGACCAAGTCCAGGATGTTTCCCCCCCTCATCGCCTCTCGGACCCTCTGTGTGAAAAACCCACCCTCTAGAGCTTCTAGGAAGCGACATGACCTGGCTGTCACCGCCGAGTGAGTCTCCCAAGTAATATCCGGGAGATTGAAATCTCCCATAATTACTGTGTCTCTCCCCCGAGATATCCTTAGAATCTGGCCTGTCAGGACATCATCCAGGGTCTCAAGTTGACCTGGAGGGCGATAACATACCCCCACTGTCAGGTCTCTTTCTCTGTCAAAACCCCTAAGTTTCACCCAGACTGCCTCTACCGAATCCCCATCTGTGCTGCACTCTATCTCACTGCATCCTATCCCTTCCCTGACATATAAAGCCACACCCCCACCTCTCTTTCCCTTCCTGTCCTTTCTAAAAAGGTGATACCCTTCTATGTTCACATTCCAGACTTGCCTTTCATCCCACCAAGTTTCTGTGATTCCCACCAGATCGTATCCTCCTATTCCCAGGAGAGCTTCAAGCTCTTCCTGCTTATTACCCATGCTCCTAGCATTGGTGTACATGCACCTCAACTCCTTCCCACTGCTTCCTTTCCTTGGAGTGCCCAGCATCCTCCTTCCTCCCATCCTCCCTGGTACCTGGCCCCTCTCTGTAGAAGTCCTGTCAGTCCCTGCAGTATCTCTAAAACCCTGCTCCCAGAGCCCCGATCCTCCCTGCACACTTGTCCAGTGCAGACATGTTACTGGGGGGCCTGAACCCACCCCCCACTGGCTCAGTTTAAAGTCTTCCGGATGAAGCTCGCTAGAGCATCTCCAAAGGACCTTTTCCCCATCCTCGTGAGGTGTAACCCATCCCTTGCCAGAAGTCCATTGGCAAGAAAACGAGTGCTGTGGTCGAGGAATCCGAAGCCTTCCTTCTGGCACCACACCCTAAGCCAGTCGTTCACCTCAGAGGCCCTCCTGTCCCTTCCTGTCCCAAATCCCCGGACGGGTAAGATTGACGAGAAGGCCACTTGGGCCTTCAGCTCCCTGAGTTTCTTCCCCAAGGCCGAAAAGTCCCTGGTGATCCCGACCACCCCCTGCCTGGCCACGTCGTTTGTGCCCACATGGATCACCAGGAGTGGCTGGTGACCCCCGGAGCGAACAAGACGCTCCACTCTGTCCTTCACGTGCCGGATGCGTGCGCCCGGCAGGCAGCAAACCTCCCTTGTCTGAAGGCTGGGGTGGCACACCGCCGCCTCAGTGCCCCTCAGCAGGGAGTCCCCAACAACTATCACCCGCCGCCGTACCTTCTCGGTGCTGGTGGGCAGCCGTGCCCTGGTCCTCGCCTCTCCTGCAGTGGCTCCCTTGCCTCCTGATGTCCCAGGCTGGGGGTCCTGCTGGTCCCCTGAGGCCTCCTCAGCCCCAGCCTCCCCAAGTGGAGAGAACCTGTTTCCCAGCTCCAGATTGGTGCCAGGAGAAGGAGGAGGCCGTGCTGGCCGCCTCCTCCTGTGGGTGACATACCTCCATGTCTCCGCAGCTGCTCCTCCCGTGGCCTCTCCCTCAGCCCTCTGTCGAGAGGGGGGCTGCTGCGGGGGGGCCTGAAGAGCTCTCTCGGCCCTCAGGCACCTCACCTCCTCCTCTAGCAGGGTCACCATCTTGCACCGAGGGCAAGTGTATCCCTGCCTCTCCTGGGGGAGAAGGGCGAACATGTTGCAGCTCTCGCAGCGGACAGCAACACCCGTGACTCCCGCCAAGGCCATCTCCTGGTCTGCCATCTGTAACCCTTCCGAGACCTTACCTTGGTCCCCTGTCTTGTAAGTGCTGCAGTTCCTCTCACTCTCCCAGTTCTCCCAGGCAAAAACCCCACTTGCACACACACACAAGGAGAAAATAAACTTAAATTTAAATTGAAAGAAAGAAAAAAAAAAAAAAGCACAAGAAAGCAAAGCAAAGTGCAAACAAAACAAAACAAAACAAAAAAACACAAACAAAACAAAAAAACAAACAAACAATCAAACAAACAACCTCTGTGTCTCAGGGAAGGGAGTCCCTGGACCGCCCGGACCGCAGCTCAGGGACGCAGACGAGGGACGACGCCCGAGCTTGGCCCTCTCAGCCCCTCCGGCCAGTGGCCCTGCCCCCTGCTTCCCCCTGGCTGCTCTCGCTCTCTGGCCCGCCCCCTCCCTCTCTGCTGCTCCTGGACCTCTGCTCCCACCTGCCCAGCTCCTACCTTGCCTGTGCCAGTCCCCTGGCCACTCAGCGCTCTCTCCCAGCCTGTGCCTCTGCTGCTCTGCCAAGAGGCCAGAGCCAAAAGGCGATGCGCCAGAAATGTGGATGCCTGCGCAGCGGCCGTGTGTGTCAGCAAACAGCTGGCCCCTGGCCGGCCCCGAGTCGGCCCCGCTGGAGCATGCACGGCTCCTCTCGAGTGACGCCTGTGGTGGATGCCGGGCTGGGCATTGCTGCTCTCCGGCCAGGGTGCTCTGTGGGAGCCGGCTTGGCGCACATGCCAGGAGGCCATTGGCTAGCTTTGTGCTTGTTCTGGTGCTGGAGTTGGAGTGCCAGAACGAGCTTCTTTCCCCCACTGTGGCCAACCTTGCCCATTTGAATGTAGCATCCCACCCGATCCCACACAGAGCGCCTGCCCCCGGAGGGCCGTCTGGTGGCCAATGGCCTTGCCCCACCTGCTTCGGTCTTTCGGACCCTGAGCCCAGGATGGGCGGGTGAGGGAGGACTCCAACCTGCTTCACGGCAGCAAAGGCTGCGTGAAGAGGGCGCCATTTCCGGGACTCCTCCCTGTTTTGGGGTGACTGGCAGAAAGCCTCTCCCAGTGGCCAGATGTTCTTCTTCCATAAGAGGTGTTGAGTCCCAGGATCCAGGCCAGCACTAAGCAGGATAGATTCTCTCTCACATACTCCACCTGCCCTGATCACTTCTTGGGGAGGATTTGGGTTTTTCCAGTGAGAACACAATCTTGTTTTCCTTCCAGGCCTCTGGGCAAATACTTGCAGGACCATTTTAAAAGCAAAAAAAAAAAAACAAGGCTTCCCCAGTTGGCCTCTTCTTCTTTCAGGTACTTTCTAATTGTGCTAATTAACTCCAAGGTAGATTTTTGCACTCCAGCCTCCCTTTTCTGCCTTCAAATGCCAAAACAATTCTTGCCATAATTACCAACAATCCTTTTCATTACTGGCTGCCTAATTATCCTATTAATAGCTCATCCTAAGAGACTGTATTGCTTGGCAAGCAAATATTTGTTTTTAAATTAGCAAACACAAAAGACAAACGTTCTGTTTGCTGAAGGAGTTTTGAAATGCAAAATGGTTCATATTTACTGAGGGTGAAGAATATAATCCAAGAAAAACCAAATGCTTTAATCCTTGGAAGCACTTGTCTCCTTTGAAGGCGGCTCTGAGAATCAGGCCTTGGGGGATGGTTCTGATATATTTTTTTTTATCACATGGCATGTCTGTGCACATTATCAGTCACATGAGTCAGCTTTTCTGTTGGGAAAAGATGCAACACACAAGGAACACTTTTAATAACTAAGCTTTGGGGGCAAATTAAAAGCCTCTGAGCAGCCCCGCGATGAAAATAATGAAAGGAAAAGTTTCGACCTGCTCTGAGCACCCAGCTCAAGGCCCCGCTGCAGCGAGAAACTCTCACGGGATTTATGGCGGGTTAGTCAGAGGCAACAGAAGATGCAACCTGCCAGAATGAGGTCAGTGAGAGTCAAGCAGCCTGTCCAGCCCTCTGCTCGGGAAGCCCTGAAGAACCTGCAGCTTCGGCAGCCTTTGAAGGCATGTTTGCAGCCATCAGTCTTGTCTGAATGCTTATTTAGACAGATGGTCCTCCTGCTTTAATGCATGGATCTGAAGCAAGTGTGAAGGCGTCTTTCCACCCTCGGTGCTGGGAACAGTTATTGCGATGTGATCAGTGTTTATTTTTCTCATGTTTTTCTGACATTCATGCTAGCCATCTTACTGTTTGCAAGTATCTCTCTCCATAATTGCAAGTAAATTTAAATAAAGCAAAACAGAATTAGGACACTTAGGAAGGCAGACGGTGAGGGAGGCAGCTTGTCTCTTCCAGGTGCGGCATGACAGGAATGGTTTGCTGTCGTCCAGGAAAAGACCCGCAAAGGCCTCCAGTGAATCTGGAGGCACCCGAACCACGGAGGCAGCAGAAGGCGAGAAATTTAGGAAAACACGGAACCACATTCAGACCTGGATCTGGAACTGGCTGCTGCCTGTGCTCTGAAGAGGACCTTGAAACAAAAAAACTGAGACATGGTGAACTGCCTGAGGTGGATTCTGACTGGATCTGCATCCCATTTGCCTCCATACTTTCCAGAAGACCGAATAAGGGACCCAAGAAAGCAGGGAAGGGAAAAATTTAGGAAAACCTGGAACCTAATTCTGACCTGGATCTGGATTCAGCTAGGAGCCCAGCAACAAAAAAATGAGACATGGAGGACTCTCCAAGGTGGATTCTGACAGGATCTGCATCCTGTCGATTCTACGTACCTTGAAGAAGACCAAGAAAGGGACCCAAGAAACTGGGGGAGGGAGAAATTTGGGAAAACCCAGAACTGGATTCCGATCTGGATCGGGATCCGGGTAGCACCTGTGTTCTGAGGAAAATCTTGAAAAGGAAGGTAGGGACAAGCAATAAGGCAAGGAGGACTATGCGAGACAGATACCTAACGGAGCTCCGTTCCCTGTTTCTGTGAGTTCCCTTTGTTGAACAGTCTTACATTTCTGGCTGCCGCACTTGCCTTTATAGCCAGAGATGGTATGGGAGGTGGGTGGACTGGACTGCTAGACATACTCGTTTTGAGCCTGCAAATCCTCCCAGCAACACAGGCAGGTCTCTGGGATTGGCGCTGCTGATCTTTATGGTATTTTGTTCTTCCCTCTTGCCTACGCACACAGAACTGTATGAATTTGGCTCTTGGGAGCAGGCTGCAGAAGGGTGCACAAACCTCTCTGTCTCTCAGACCACGAGACCTCCTTAATGGCACAAAATCACCCTCTGTATTTGAGAGAGAGGCCTGGATTTCCAACACGTTTATCAGAAAGTTGCATGTTTTGCTTTGATGGGCTCTCTCACATCTTGCGAGAGCTGGACAGTTGGTATATAGGCAGAAGCAAATCTGTTTCCACAGGCATGTGCTAGAACGCTGACTTAGCCTTTCATCACAGGCTGCCTCCCATGCCTCCTCTTGGGAAAGAGGACTCGCTCCCGCCAAAGTTTGGGTGCTGGCTGAGAGAGAGCACTGGCTCAACTTGCCAAGCTTGTTTAATTTATAGCTGAACAAGTCAACTGACACCAAATCTCTGAAGTTCGAGAGGAGCATGCCAACCCTGGCACCATGGGGCACCTCTGTGGCGTTTTTCTCCCCAAAAATGCTCCCTCTTCTCCAAGGCCACAATGCTTCCCTGTAATCCCATCTCCCCTTCAGTGCTGGCCCAGAAGCAGCAGTGTCTACGGTGACAAGTCACCTTTTGGCTGAGCCGGTAACTGGAACTCATCATGAAAGATTGATCAAGAGAGCAAAAGGGTCCCTGCCCTGTTTGGGGAAGGCTACATGTCCATCCTGGGACATCTCACCACCCGGAAACAGCATCCGGGACAGGTGCTCCAAGGACATGGAGTTCTGCAGAAGTTCCAGCAATGAGGGAGTTCCTCAGGCAGCTTGGGTTGCTGCACTGGAGGACAGTTTTCCCCCTTGGGTTTTCTACACTTCATCTGTACATGACAGAAAGCCAGTCCCTTTCTGTGCACAGCTCAGTGTTCGCTCCATTAACAGAAAGAAGGCAGAGAAATGAAGGGGTGGCAAGCGCAGGGGCACCATGGCGTGGGAAGCCAGGTGGAAAATGCCAGCATGGCAAAGAGAAGCTGCCACAGGGCCAAGGGGCTCACTGGTTTCACGGCAAATGGCCCAGTGGGATTGCCAGCAGAGGTGGCACTCTCTGCTTGATCGATTGCCACAGGACTGTAGACGCCTGTGATGGTAGGTTGGAGGGGCCAGAAGCCTTCGGGTCAAACCCTTGCTCAGCGCTGGGCTTCCAGTGATCCATCCCTCTCAGAGGGCTGGCCAGGGAGAAAGAGCCCACCACTTCCTTTGGTCATTGGTTCCATCGTATTGCTCTGATGGTCAGGATTTTCTTTTAATGTTCAGCCAGGTCCTGTCCTCCTGCCACTTGAGCCTGTTATTCTGCACTGGCATTCTGATGACTGAGAAGAGGGAGGACTTGAGGAGTGCCGCCAAGCTGCAGTCTCCTCTTCTCCATCTGATGCCCAAACAGAAAGCCGGGAAGGGGTAGGGTCTCCTCCCCGAGGCACTGGCCCCGACCTGGTTGCCTGATTCATTGTCTGCAGCAACAGCCCCAGTGGGAAGGCAGCACCAGTGCAAGGAAGAGAAAGCAGCCTCAACAGCCCTGCAGATAAGCACATCCCCCACAATGCACTGAGCTTTGTATTCACCTGCCAGATGGCCTGCGGAGGGAAGGGCTGCGTCTCTGGGTGTCGGCGCTTTCCAGTTTGGATGAGCCGAGCACATATGAAACCCAACATCTGGAACAGCCGTGTGGCATCTGCACCAGGCCAGGCCATTGCTGCCCACCCCGGGCCTGTCTGTCGCAGCCTCCGAGGAGCAGGGGATACATTATTCATGATGGAGGCATGGGGGTCTGCCAACAGCTTTGATGAAAAATCCAGAGAGTGATGAATATTCAGGAGCAAGCAGCTCCTCTCAGCAGCGGAGTGTCACATTTCCCAAACTTCATCCAGATTAAGAGGGAGAGAGAGCCTTCAGAAGTAATCCCAAATGGATAGAGGAAGCCATCAGCACCTTCCCTTTTCTTAAGTTGTGTGTGTGTGCCAGGTAGATAGAGGGACACGGACACACACACACACACATGCATGGTGTCACCAACTGGAAGACAGAAATGGTTGTGCCTCGATTCCACATCAAGGACAAGGTATGAGAAAAAGGCAAATGCAATTTCCATTTTGCATTGTGACTCAGCAGCCATTTAATTATTTTAATTAGCCTTAATTAGTGGCAAATTTACAATGATATGCTTGATACCTGGCATTAAATCTTTCATGCATAAATGTTTTGTTAAAATGAGGGTGGAAAAAAAAAGAGACAAATGGCTCCTCGCCAGCAATTAGTGTGGAATTTTCTAACGAAGGATTACTGTTCAGCTATGATTCATTGTGACAGGCTTTGCACAGACACACAAAAAATGTTGACAGCCTTTTTTACAAATAAAAAACTACATTGACAATAGCATTCCATTTTCCCCCAGTTTGCAGACATTCTTGTTTATACTTTAATTCAGACAAGGTGGAACTTAATTGGCAGGCTGTGCTTAGGGCTGAACTCTTTGTGGCCTCAAAGGTTATCATCAGGAGGTGGCCAACCAAGTATCCATGCAATAAAGTCTGTTATTGTCCAGCTCCCACTTCACATTTTCTCCTCTACTTGATTAGACGTAAAGGTACGTGGTGTCCAGCCCTAAGTGTGCTGTGTGGGAGAGTTGTAAGCAACAGCTGGATCTGGGGACTCCATGGTGATGTTCCCCATTGATAGGCTGAGATGTTCCTGGCAGACACATGTGTAGAAGGAGAGCTACTTCCCACAGGCACAGTTGGCTGCTTCAGTGAGGGACCATGAAGCTCCTGAGCTTTGAGAGCATCCCCAGTTTTGTTCTTTATTGAGAGGTTAGAATCGAAGTTGCATAAAGAAATGATGCAAATTATGGGGTTATCAAAGTGGCACCAAGAACTGGTTTCAGCTGGGCTGTGGAAGGCTGGCTCCTCCTTTGGAGACTGGCAATTGATAATGTTGAGTGGGAAATGAGCCTTAGATCTGTTACTATCAGTGGCAATGTCACTGGATTGGCCCCAGCATGGTAACTTGTGCTTGGAAGCATGGGGACTCCTTGGGGGTGGATCCAGAGCTAAAATGTGAGGAGAGACTGAAAGGACTGGGCATGCTTAGCCTTGATGAGGGAAGACTAAGAGGAGACGTGATATCTCTCTTCAAGTACTTGAGAAGCTTTCACAGAGAGGAGAGCTAGGATCCCTTCTTGATCATTTCAGAGTATGAGGCATGGAACAGTGGCTCAAGTTATGGGAAGGGCTCTTCCAGTAACATGCCAGTGAAAGCCTTGACCTGTGGAGGCGATGGGCTCTCCCACATGAGAGGCCCTCAAGGTGCAGCTGGACAGCCATCTGGGAGGGATGGCTTAACTCGAGGTCTTGCACTGAGCAGGGCTTGGACCTGATGGCCTTCTTGGCTCCTTCCAGCTCTACTGTTCTACGATTCTTTAATTCCACACCAACCTGTGAAAACTCCTGTTCAGATGTTCAGTGCTCCAAGATCTTTAAAATTTGAATCTGGCAGTCAAATTTTAAATTCTGAATTGATGATGATTTCAGTTTTGGCCAAGGCCATATGAGCTCCCAGATTCTGGAGAGCAGTTCAACCAGATTCTGAGGACAGTTCAGACGCACCAATATTGCATTTTTCTAACCTTCCTGCTCATTTGAACCCTAAATGCATGGGCAGCGTAGGCAAGATATATGCTGGGGATTAGAAGATGTGATTGACTGAAGATTCCAAATGGTGTGGAGGTAACATTTTAAAACGTCCTTCCTACTCAATGTGTTCAATAAAGGAATGCAGGAAAATTGATTTCAGCTCATTTTTGATCAGTCGGTAGCTTCCAGACTGAATGTCGACACCGACACAATCTGTGGCCAAAGCATGTCAGTTTCTGAACTTGCAACACGATTCACAGAGAACACAAAAATGAATTTGGCAGCATCCATGCCTTTGAAAAATGTGCTTCCATGCATGAAAAATGTGTGTGAAAACACATGAAAGGTTCTGTTTAAAACTGCACAAAGAATGCTTGTTTTTCAGTGTTGCGCACCACTGATTTGAAGAAAAGATGCAAGAAAATAAGCATGAGCTTTTAGGGAGCAAACCCACTTGAAATTCATAATGTGGTATAAAGGAAAACTGGAACTAACTCCAAGATGGAATCTGGAAAACTTCAGCCAGCTGAGGCAGTTGCGGTTGCTCACGTGGCCAGGCATTCAACTTGGCAAATATAGGAAAGTTTCTTTCCACTCTCATTTTCTTTCTCATAACATCACCGTTCCTTCTCTTGCTTCCTTGCCACCACTGCAGGGTGGAAATGCCTTTTGGGCCACTGGGTTCAAGTCCAGCCTCATGCTCTTCAGCTAACAGCTGGAAGTGAACCCAGCTCTTCTCCTGGTCCTGAGGCCAGGACTTGCTCCTCTCGGCCTAGATGTTCCAGACAAAGTCCTCCATTCCGTGTCTTTGTCCCAGAGGCCAGGCGCTCCCCATAAGCACCTTCCTGCCACCTTTCCGGTGCACAGGAAGGACGCCCACTGGTTGTCCCATGGGCCTCTGCAGCTTGTTCCAAATGGCTTGCCTCTCGCCCTCTCGAGACCTTGCCGGATCTCGGGTTACAACCCCAGCCCAGCAAACTCCCACATCCCTTGTGATTCTCCCTGGTTCTTCCAGCCACACTTGTGTCCTAACGTGTCCTCCATCCAATGGCCACTTCCTGCCCCTCTCTGTGGGTCCTGGGGGCTCATGGCATCTGACAGGACCAGAGCTGAGCAAGGAGAGTCCAATCTCGGGATGACCATCCAGTTTGGGCAGGTGAGGAATCTGGGCAAGGTCAGAGTAGCAGGCACAGGAAGCAAGGGCAGCTGCCCAGGGTGCTTTGGCTACTGGGTGGTATAGAAAAGTCAAAACCAAGCAAGCAGGCAAGCAGACTGTACTGTGCAAAGGGCAGCTGCAGCAGGACTGTGGAGAGCCTGGAACAAGCTCTGCTGGCTGGAGCTTTCCCCTGCTTGAACTGAAGGCGCGTGAATCAGCAGCCAACCAAGGCCACTGATGCCTCGCGTGGGCACCCCTGATTTATGGATAGCCCCACATGCAAACGCAGAGCAGCCGTGGGACTCTCAAAGAGCTCTGACCTGATTTAGTAGTCTCGGACTTTTGCAGGCTGCAGGTGGAGATTCTGACAGAGATTCGGCTGTCTGCCAGTGGGGGGCATTGCTCCCTGTGTCAGGCCAGCCTCGTCCATCTGATCCTTGGCTTCATCGCTTGAGTCCTGCATCCTGGAAAGGTGGCAGGCTGGGAAGCACGGTGCCCTTGCAGGAGAAACAGCTAAGCACTGGTCCAACAACAGCCGCACATCCACCTGGTGCCCGCGTGTGTGTGTTTGTTCTGGGATTTTGCAACACCATCGGACGGTTTTGGCAACACAGCCAAAGAAGATGGATGTGAGGTTGATCACTCCTTTCACTCAGGATAATGCACTCAAAACTAGTGTCACCGATGAAGTCACAAGCTCAAGATGCCGAGAAGGTTTGGGCAACATCACAGGAGAAATTCCCGCACTAAGTGCTCTGTCGGAATGTCTTAGGAGATGTTGACCTCAGCACAGGGGCCAAATGTGCATGTTTGATTCCTGCTGGCCACCTGCTGAGATGGGCAAAGCAACTGTGGGAAGGACGGAAGAAGTCCTTGTTTTGCTTCCTCCTTGGAGGATGAAATAGGATGCCATGAGCCAAAATGCACCTGGGCAAGTGATGCAGGGAAAGAATGAAGCCCAACCCTCACCTGCACATTTGCTCGCAGAAAAAGGAAGGGCGAATGCCCCAAGCAGAAGGGAAACATGAAAAACAGGTCTGAGCAAATACAGCAAGAAAGAAGAAGTGTGCCGGCCAGGATGGGAAACCGCAGCTGGAAAGGCGGTAACAAGAAATAAGCTCCTTAAAAGTCAGTGCTGCCGGGCGTGCAGGAGACCATCAATTAGAGACCTGCTGGACTGCACCCAGAGCTCAGGCCAGATGACTGACCGCAGTCCGTAGTGCCATGAGGTTCTCGATTGTCAGCACAGGGTGTCGATCTGCTGGCATCCACAGCTGCTGAAAATAATCTGAAGTCAAAAAGCAGCACGAGGCGAAATACGCTTCTAGCGGATCAAACCTTCAGCTGCACCTCCTTCTCACTCGAAGTCCCACTTCAGCCTCCCTCCCCACTGAGCTGCTGAAAAGGCCCCTGAGCCGGAGAGGTTGTGCTCTGCGGGTTCCACGGCCCAGTTCCTCCTCTTTTCCGCCCCCTCCTCTCCACTGTGACTCCTGCGCGTGGCGAGCCTTCTATCAGATTTGTGTGATGCGGTTGTGGCGCTGGCACTTTGGACCCTCTTCGTCCCCCTTTCACAGCAGCTGCACAGTGGGGTCGGGGGGGGAGGGGGGGAGGGAGGGAGAGAGAGAGGGAGAGAGAGAGGGAGGGAGGGAGGGAGGGAGGATTGTGGAATTCAAGCAAGCCACTACAGAATATTTTCATTCAGGCTGGCAAAGCCTTTCTGAGCAGAAATCTTCAGCTGCGATCCATGGAAACGTGAATGGAGCACCACACCAGCACTCTGCACATTACCCGCTGCTTGTTGTTAAGGGGTTTTTGGAAGGCACAATGAACCGGAGCAAAGAACGTGAAAGCTTTTACCTGAAGGTGCTTTTGGTTGTCGCTGTTGCTAAGCAGAAAAGGATGAAAGCTCTGCTCTTATCAGATCGCTTTGTGGTTGGTTCTTTGATATTCTTTTGAGATGCTGTAATTTTGCTTTCCATTTAAGAGCACACTCTGCTTAGGGGATGGGAGGCAGCTGCTGGAGCCCAGCTGCACCCACAGGATTTCTCCAAACATAATTCCCTCGGTGGCCTACCTTGCAGGGTGCAAGGTGGATTGTTTTGTGCCTAACCAAATTTATTTATTTATTTAACATATTTGTATGCTGCCCTCTTGCAAACAAGCCTCGGGGCAGCTAACAACATAGAAAAATACAATTTAAAAACAATACACAATTTAAAACTGGCCCATCTCAAAGTCTAAAAAATAAAAATATATAAATATTTGCTCACTGGAGAGCTAAAAATCACAGCCAGGTAGCAGAGCGCTCTCTCAGCCCTCTGTGGCAATGATGTTACGGGGTTGCCCTGAATGGTCCCTTTGGAATTTAGGAAAGCCCTAGGAAGTGTGTGGCCTTAATTAGGGTTCCATTTAGATGCAAGGAGATAAACCTTTGTGTGTATCCTAATTGCTGATTAGTGATTTAAAGCATATTTGTTGGGGCCTAGGAACAGATCAGACCATGGCTGAACCCATAAGCACATGTTTGACAAACAATTAGGCTTTAATGTATTGCAAATAACCTGTTCCTTTGAAATTAAATAAGCTTGAGTGGGGGAACAACCGAGCAGCAGTGGCGTTTTGTAAAAGCCTTGGGGGATCGAGGCGGGTGTTTTCTAAGACAAGGACGTCTGCTATCAGGTCCATCCATTTCTGTTCTTTCAAATGGCCTCATCTCATGCATCTGTTTTGGGCCCGGAAGGATAACTGTGCCTCAGCAAAGCCCAGCAGACTCTGACATGGATACTTTTCTTTCTTTGGAAACTGGTGGGTTGTGTCAACAATTCCAGGAGTGGCAAGGTATGAGTGGGACCGGCCAAGGTGGGCACCCCTCCTCCCAGCCCCACATCGCAGATCCGTGTCCAACCAGGGCCTTGCCCAGAGACAGCCTGGCCTCAGCTCAGCTCAGCTCCCTGTGGCTGGCCGCGCTTGGGCTTCCAAATCCTCCTCACGGGCACACAAGCATCAGAACGTGCACGCAGAAGGCCTCTGTGCTGGCCAGGTCTCCACCAGCCCCAGGAGCTGTGGGGAAGCCACGAGGGTTGGGAAGCCTCATGCCCCATCTGGATCCAAGCAGGGCTTCCCCCAGCCCTGGCCAGGTTTCAGCAGCCTCAGGAAGAGGGGATGTCAAGCAAAGCAAGCATTTCCCAACGTCCCTTGATCCCTCCTTTCTTCCAGGGTGAGAAAGGTTGGGCCAGAGCCTTTCTTACAGCTATTGATCAAAGCACCTGCTTGGGTTTTCCTGCCAACAGGCTTGGAAAGAATCCAGACCTGGCGAGAGCCGGCGAGCCAGCTCACTGCTCCAAACCTCCACAGGTCATCGTAACAACCGCTCCCCTGGGCGTCCGCTCAGGGCGGGTCTTCGCTGGGGAAAGTCAGAAGTGCCTGGCAAGCCTCCGCCGGAAGAGGAAATGCCAATGTCGTGCCATCCATTCACCAGGTTGCCTTAACAATGGCTTCCTTCATCCCCTTTGGCGTTGGTTCCCATGGAATGAAGGTCAGGAGAAAAAGGGAAAGCAGATTATTAAGGCATAAACAAACCCATGCAGAATGCTGATGGTAATTCCACTTCTGTTCCAAATATCCGCTGTTTCGAAAAGCTGCTTGCAGTGGCCTTCCTCCTAATGAAAGCTCGCATGTAATCTGCTGGGAGGGTGTCTGCTCTGCGGAGCCCATGAATTATGCAGCAGAGGCCTGTGCGGTTATCTGGACTCTCTAGAGATTTCATTCTCCATTGTCCGCCATGATGGGTCATTAGGCACTCTGTGAATTTAATCTTTCAGGCTATCCAGCAGCACAGGGGGAGAAAAAAAATGTATGAATAACAATTTTCCTGTAATAACCTTCAACTAACCTTTCAACCAGAGTGAGTAATTCCAATCCTATTTTCACATCAGTGGCCCAGTCAAAGCCAAGCAATTATCTCTTATCTGTTCCACCACAACCCTCCCCTTTTAATTCTGAAAAAAGGATGCTAAAAGACTTGCCAAAGCCAAAAAGAAGAAAAGAGGTGAGAACAAAGTGGGGGCGGAAGTTCTGATGAACAGAGATAGGCCGACTCTTGGGGGGTCACTCACCCCTGCTGCAGCTCTCCTGGCCCGGCCCGGCCCGGCCCACCACTTGTTCCCTGGGTGTCCTGTCATCCTTGGGCCTCCAGGCTGGGCGCACCCCTTCAGCCACATCCTTAGGGTACCCCCGAAATAAGAGCTGCACGCGTGGATCAGGCCAGAAGGGGCCGTTCTTTTGGCTCTGGCCTCTTGGCAGAGCGGCAGAGCAGCAGAGGCACAGGCTGGGAGAGAGCGCTGAGTGGCCAGGGGACTGGCGAAGGCAAGGTAGGAGCTGGGCAGGTGGGAGCAGAGGTCCAGGAGCAGCAGAGAGGGAGGGGGTGGGCCAGAGAGCGAGAGCAGCCAGGGGGAAGCAGGGGGCAGGGCCACTGGCCTGAGGGGCTGATAAGGCCAAGCTCAGCCACTGCAAGCCCTTTTGGCTCTGGCCTCTTGGCAGAGCGGCAGAGCAGCAGAGGCACAGGCTGGGAGAGAGCGCTGAGTGGCCAGGGGACTGGCGAAGGCAAGGTAGGAGCTGGGCAGGTGGGAGCAGAGGTCCAGGAGCAGCAGAGAGGGAGGGGGCGGGCCAGAGAGCGAGAGCAGCCAGGGGGAAGCAGGGGGCAGGGCCACTGGCCTGAGGGGCTGAGAGGGCCAAGCTCGGGCGTCGTCCCTCGTCTGCGTCCCTGAGCTGCGGTCCGGACGGTCCAGGGACTCCCTTCCCTGAGACACAGAGGTTGTTTGTTTGATTGTTTGTTTGTTTTTTGTTTTGTTTGTGTGTTTTTGTTTTGTTTTGTTTTGTTTGCACTTTGCTTTGCTTTGTTGTGCTTTGTTTTTTTGTTTTTTTCTTCCAATTTAAATTTAAGTTTATTTTCTCCTTGTGTGTGTGTGCAAGTGGGGTTTTTGCATGGGAGAACTGGGAGAGTGAGAGGAACTGCAGGACTAACAAGACAGGGGACCAAGGTAAGGTCTCGGAAGGGTTACAGATGGCAGACCAGGAGATGTCCTTGGCGGGAGTCACGGGTGTTGCTGTCCGCTGCGAGAGCTGCGACATGTTCGCCCTTCTCCCCCAGGAGAGGCAGGGATACACTTGCCCTCGGTGCAAGATGGTGACCCTGCTAGAGGAGGAGGTGAGGTGCCTGAGGGCCGAGAGAGCTCTCCAGGCCCCCCGCAGCAGCCCCCCTCTCGACAGAGGGCTGAGGGAGAGACCACGGGAGGAGCAGCTGCGGAGACATGGAGGTATGTCACCCACAGGAGGAGGCGGCCAGCACGGCCTCCTCCTTCTCCTGGCACCAATCTGGAGCTGGGAAACAGGTTCTCTCCACTTGGGGAGGCTGGGGCTGAGGAGGCCTCAGGGGACCAGCAGGACCCCCAGCCTGGGACATCAGGAGGCAAGGGAGCCACTGCAGGAGAGGCGAGGACCAGGGCACGGCTGCCCACCAGCACCGAGAAGGTACGGCGGCGGGTGATAGTTGTTGGGGACTCCCTGCTGAGGGGCACTGAGGCGGCGGTGTGCCGCCCCAGCCTTCAGACAAGGGAGGTTTGCTGCCTGCCGGGCGCACGCATCCGGCACGTTAAGGACAGAGTGGAGCGTCTTGTTCGCTCCGGGGGTAACCAGCCACTCCTGGTGATCCATGTGGGCACAAACGACGTGGCCAGGCAGGGGGTGGTCGGGATCACCAGGGACTTTTCGGCCTTGGGGAAGAAACTCAGGGAGCTGAAGGCCCAAGTGGCCTTCTCGTCAATCTTACCCGTCCGGGGATTTGGGACAGGAAGGGACAGGAGGGCCTCTGAGGTGAACGACTGGCTTCGGGTGTGGTGCCAGAAGGAAGGCTTCGGATTCCTCGACCACGGCACTCGTTTTCTTGCCAATGGACTTCTGGCAAGGGATGGGTTACACCTCACGAGGATGGGGAAAAGGTCCTTTGGAGATGCTCTAGCGAGCTTCATCCGGAAGACTTTAAACTGAGCCAGTGGGGGGTGGGTTCAGGCCCCCCAGTAACATGTCTGCACTGGACAAGTGTGCAGGGAGGATCGGGGCTCTGGGAGCAGGGTTTTAGAGATACTGCAGGGACTGACAGGACTTCTACAGAGAGGGGCCAGGTACCAGGGAGGATGGGAGGAAGGAGGATGCTGGGCACTCCAAGGAAAGGAAGCAGTGGGAAGGAGTTGAGGTGCATGTACACCAATGCTAGGAGCATGGGTAATAAGCAGGAAGAGCTTGAAGCTCTCCTGGGAATAGGAGGATACGATCTGGTGGGAATCACAGAAACTTGGTGGGATGAAAGGCAAGTCTGGAATGTGAACATAGAAGGGTATCACCTTTTTAGAAAGGACAGGAAGGGAAAGAGAGGTGGGGGTGTGGCTTTATATGTCAGGGAAGGGATAGGATGCAGTGAGATAGAGTGCAGCACAGATGGGGATTCAGTAGAGGCAGTCTGGGTGAAACTTAGGGGTTTTGACAGAGAAAGAGACCTGACAGTGGGGGTATGTTATCGCCCTCCAGGTCAACTTGAGACCCTGGATGATGTCCTGACAGGCCAGATTCTAAGGATATCTCGGGGGAGAGACACAGTAATTATGGGAGATTTCAATCTCCCGGATATTACTTGGGAGACTCACTCGGCGGTGACAGCCAGGTCACGTCGCTTCCTAGAAGCTCTAGAGGGTGGGTTTTTCACACAGAGGGTCCGAGAGGCGACGAGGGGGGGAAACATCCTGGACTTGGTCTTGACCAATAGGGAGGAGCTGATAGATGAAGTACAGATTAGGGGAGCTCTGGATGCGAGTGATCACTCCATCCTTTGCTTTGAGATCAGAGGACTGGGGCCGTGCAGCAGGGCGAGCACTAGAAGCTGGGACTTCAAGAGGGCCAACTTTGGCCAACTGAAGGCCAGGCTGGGGAAAGTCTCCTGGGATAGGTTACTGGAAGGTAAGCCAGTTGAGGGGTGGATGGCACTCAAAAGGGAGGTTTTGCAGGCGCAAGCCCTGACAATACCTCTAGTCAGTAAGGTGGGGAGGCGGAGGAGAGTGCCGCCATGGATGCGAAAGGAGGTGGTTAGGGGGATTAGACGAAAGAGGAACCTCCATAGGAAATGGGTACTGGGGGAAATAGACAAAAGGGTATACCGGGAGGAGGAGGCCCGTTGCAGAAGGATTCTTCGCAAGGCTAAGGCTGATTATGAGCTGAGACTTGCCAAGAATATCAAGAGCAACAAAAAGGGCTTCTTCCAGCATGTAAATAGGAAAAGGAAGGGGAGACAAGTGGTGGGACCACTAAATAAGGAGGAAGGAGATCCAGTGACTGACATGAGGGAACAGGCACAGATGCTAAATGACTATTTTGCCTCTGTGTTCTCCCCAAAGCAGGACGGGGGATATCCGTATAGGAGATTGGATGAGGCTGGGGACTTAGGGGCAGAGATTAGAGTCACCCCCCTTGAAGTCGAGGGGCTCCTCAGGGCATTGGACATTACAAAGGCGCCAGGCCCTGACGGGTTACACCCAAGAGTACTTAGAGAGTTGGCAGGGGTTCTCTCACGCCCGCTGGCCTCCATTTTTGAGGCCTCGTGGAGAACGGGTGAAGTTCCAGAGGACTGGAGGGTGGCATCGGTGGTCCCAATTTTCAAAAAGGGTAGTAGGAAGGACATGGGGAATTATAGACCGGTTAGCCTTACGTCCATTGTAGGAAAAACAATGGAAAGGCTCATAATAGAGAGAGATCTAGTGATGCTAGATAGGGAAGGGAGGCTGACAGCCACACAACACGGCTTCCGCAGAAACAGGTCCTGCCAGACAAACCTTGTGGAATTCTATGACAAGGTTTCAAGATGGCTAGATGGAGGGGATGCAGTGGATGTGGTATACCTGGATTTCAGCAAGGCCTTTGACAAAGTGCCCCATGATATCCTGGTGGAGAAACTGAGGAGTTTTGGGATACACCAAAGCACTGTCCGGTGGATTAGGGCATGGCTGACTGACCGAAAGCAGAAGGTAACCATTAGCGGGGAATCGTCGGGATGGCAGCCAGTGACAAGCGGGGTCCCCCAGGGCTCTGTCCTGGGGCCGATCCTGTTTAATCTTTTCATTAACGACATGGAAGAAGGGGTGAACAGTCTGCTGATCAAATTCGCAGACGACACTAAAACTGGAGCAGTGGCCACAACTGAGAAGCAGGTACTCCAGATCCAAAAGGATCTGGACAGACTATGGAAGTGGGCAGGAGACAACAGGATGGCGTTCAATGTGGAGAAGTGCAAGGTCTTGCACTTGGGGCATAGGAATAGCTGTCATAAGTACAGGTTAGGGGACAAGTGGCTGGAGAGCAGCACTTGTGAAAGGGACCTCGGGGTACTGGTTGACCGCAGGCTAAACATGAGTCAGCAGTGTGATGCGGTGGTCAAGAGGGCGAATGCCACCCTTGGTTGCATAGCCAGAAGTGTGGCTTCTAGATCAAGAGAGGTATTACTTCCACTCTACATGACTCTGGTGCGCCCGCAACTGGAGTATTGTGTTCAGTTTTGGGCCCCTCATTACAGAAAGGATATAGCCAGGTTGGAGTCAGTGCAGCGTAGGGCCACAAGGATGGTGGCTGGTTTGCAGGGGATGGGGTATGAGGCGAGACTGAGGGAACTGGGTCTCTTCAGCCTGGAGAAGAGGAGACTCAGAGGGGATATGTTGGCAACATACAGGTATGTGAGGGGGTGTCACATGGAGATGGGGAGAGGCCTGTTCTCCCCTGCAGAGGAAGGCAGGACGCGCTCCAATGGAGCAAAGCTCAGGGAGCCAAGGTTCAATTTGGATGCCAGGAAGCACTTCCTGACAGTTAGGACCCCGAGGGCGTGGAATGGGCTTCCACGGGAGGTCGTTGAGGCCCCATCGGTGAGGGTGTTCAAAGATAGGCTGGACATGCACATGGTGGGCATGTCATGAGCGGAGCCGGCTGGTGCCGGAGGTCAGACTAGATGGCCCAGGAGGCCCCTTCTGACTCGCTCTGTTTCTATGTTTCTATGTTTCTGCAGCCCTTTTAGCCAGCTGGGCACAAGCGACGCTGGAAGGGGGAGAAGGAAGGGTTGTGCCAGAACAGGGACTGAAAGGTGTGGGGCAAGGACGCCAAGTCTCACAGCGGGGCACATGCTGGCATATCCATATGGAAAGGTGTGTGTAATTGGGACCGATGACTGTCACTCCCATGTCACAGAGGCAAGCCCATTCGCCTCTTGTCTGCATCCAGAACGAAACAGTGCCATGTCCAAATGGGTTTGTTTAAGGGGCCATGTGCCGGGCCTTCCTTTGCCTGAGTCTTCCAGGCCCAAATCCAGATGGGGACGGTGGAAGCACCCAAGAGCAGCCACACATGGCAGGGCACCTTTGTAAGATATAGAAAAATGCATCCAATAGAATCCAAGCAGTGACGATACGGGAGGCAAAGTACCAGGCAGAAAAGTTTAATTCGTTCTTGCAAGAGCGGGTGCCCACCACACAGGTAGCGCGCCATTCACACACACAACATCCACTTTTATCCCTTCCCCAGCTCGCAGGCCCTGCCTCCTTTCCCCCATTGACTGTCTCCGTCCGCCTGCTACATACTCCCCTGGATATGATTCCCCCCCTGCACATACAACCCATGTTCATGCTACTGAGCCCATTACCTGTGAGAGGTGTGCTATTTACTATTTATGACCCTATTATGCGTGCACAGTAGGCCTAAGGGTTCGAACAGTCAAAGTGGCCTTAAGAAGTCTTCTTGGATGCCAATTTGCTCCTTAAATCAAAATGGGGAGGATGAAATAACGAGAACAGGCCTCTCTCCAGGCTCGTTATCGCCAGTTGTAAAGTAATCCATTGTCTGCTTTCCTCCACTGAAGGTGACAGTTTTACCACTGTCCCCCAATTTTACCCCTCCTGGCATTTTTCAGGACTTTGAAGTAAGAGACATTATTAGTACAACTGTTTACATGTTTTGATTCTCAGGCTTTTTGGCCTTAAGAGACTTCAAAGATCCTGTCCTATTCCTGTATTTCACCTTAACACTTAGCAACAGTAACATTTCATTTCTCGCACCTTCAATCTTCACCAACTAATTGCCTAAATTGGGAAATTCTCCTTCAAAACTGTGGATGAAGGGCAGGATCACACCCTTTCCCAGCGCACTGTATTCCTAGTTGGAACTGCCCTTCTGGCTATTGTTGGCCCAAGAAGGACTAAAAGAAATGTCCTGTATTTTTCCAGACAGGATTTATTTTATTTATTTATTTAAAAATTTATATGCCGCCCCTTGCAATAGCCTCGGGGCGGCTTACAGCATAATACATTATTAAAAACATATAACAAAGTTAAAAACTGGCCCATCTCAGGTTATTATATAAAAACATGAACAAAATTTATAACAGTATAAATTAAACCTATTAAACATAAATTAAACATTAAACATAAATTAATTAAACATAAATTAAACATAAATTAAACATAAACTAAACCAAGACATAAACCTAAATTAAACAATAATATTAATTAAAATATTGTCTAAATAAAAAGGTCTTCGCCTGGCGCCGAAAAGCAAATAACGACGGCGCCAGATGGATGGACGGAACCTGTGCTGGGGAGCCGCTGGGATCACGGTGAGGGAAGAGCCAAGAACTGCCCCCGGTGTTGCTCTGAAGAGCCTGGTGGCCGCGGGGCCGCATCCTTGGAGGAAAAGGTCAGGAGAGCTGCTCCCAGTTGTCCCGCGTGATACATCGCTGGGGCCTGGCGAGAGGCTCTTGTTGTGCTGCCAGTTGGCCTGCTGGCGCAGACGGGATAAACGAACTATTGTTCAGGCACTTTTATAAGGCCATAAAGCAAAGGAAAAGGAGTTCGGAAAGGAACCCAGCATAACCCCCGTTGAAATAAATGTGTGTCTGCATTTTGCTTGGCAGGCAAGCGATTTCCTCCTGCAGAAATGCTGCATTCAAGGAGTTGAGTTTCTGAGTAGCTCACTCCTTGAAGACTTGGCTTTTGCACGTCTCAGATGTTTTGAGGGTGGCTTTCTGGGCCAACTCACTTTTAACTCCTTGCTCACAAAAGCGTGTGCATTTTGTGTGAGCAGGGGAGCCAGGGAAAACGAAGACGTGGATCCTGGCAGTGGAATGTCTGTAAGTGGCCAGATATGTGCGTTTTGCACCAGAGACTGTGAGAGGTGCCTTGCTTGGTCTTGCCGCACTCCCTCCATTTGGAACCCCATCGCTGCAGGTTGGCCCATTCTCACACATCAAGAAAGCAGCTGAGGACCACATGGGAAGCACAGGAGGTATGCATGTCCACGCTCAGGGCCGTCTGAATGCATGGGCCTGATGGGCACCTGCCCGTGGGCCCCATACTAATCTGTGTATGTTAACCCTTGGAAAATTGGAAAACTTCCCAAATTGATGGTAGTTGTAGTTGTCATAGCGGCCCCAGTGCACTGCTTTGCCCGGGGCCTATCATGCTGTTCAGACGGCCCTGTGCACACTTGCCATCGCTGCCTGCATTCACACAAGGAAAGCCTTTCGTGGTCTCCCAGTGGAGTGGAGTATCTTTGAGAGCCACCACAACATTGGTAAAAGTGGGCTGAGATATTGGTAAAAGTGGGCAGCCCCTATGTGGGGCTGCCCTTGAAGACGATCCGGATACTTCAGTTGGTACAAATTAGAGCTGCCAGGTTGCTGATGGGGGCTGGGCGTTATTCTCATATAACCCCAGTCCTCCGTCAGCTCCACTGGCTTCCAATTGAAGTCCGGGCCAAATTCAAGGTTTTGGTGTTAACTTACAAAGCCCTAAACGGTTTGGGACCCGGATACCTAATGGACCGCTTACACCCTTATATTCCCTCCCGCCCCCTAAGATCTGCAACAGCGGGCCTCCTCCGGGAACCTCCTGTGAGGGAGGTGAAATGGGTGAGTACCCAGAGGAGGGCCTTTTCGGCGGTGGCACCCCAATTATGGAATGCGCTCCCTGGAGAGGTTCGCCTGGCGCCGTCATTATATGCTTTTCAGCGCCAGGCGAAGACCTTTTATTTCAGTCTTATTTTAATTGTTAATGTTGATTTTATTTGAGTTTATGTGGTTTTATTATTGATTTATGTATGTTTATTATTTGTAGTTATTGGGGTGTTTGTTGGTGGTTTATTTATTTATTTGGTAGGGGTATTTAATTTTTGTTGCCAAGATGCACCGCGGGGTGGGGGGGTAGGATAAATTATTTTAAAATTTTGTACTGTTTTATATATTATTTTAATTATGTTGTAAGCCGCCCCGAGGCTTTGTTGCGATGGGGCGGCTGTAAATTTTAAAATAAATAAATAAAAATAAATATGAGTCATGCTTCTTGGCAAGAAGGACGGAAGTAAACCAAACTACTATAGGAAGCTTTGACACCATTCCGCTCAAACCCAAGATCAGCACACGTTCCTAGTTTTTAAATCCCCCCAGGGTGCAGCGAAATACAGCTTTTCCAGGGAAAATACACATTTTCCAAGGCAGAGATGAGTGAAAGGGGAGGACTAGCAAGACACAATTGTACTCATCAGGTTTCACGGTCCTCCTTGCCCAACAAAAATCCTGGCGGTTTCATTGCCAGGACCCCAAAGTGTGTGCAGGGCTCAGCCGACTTCTTCTTCTCTTTATGCCCCGAGAGTGTCAAGCAAAGTCATTTGGATGCAGCTGCTCTGTGCACACAAAGCCCCGCACCTTCCTCACCCCAGCAAGGGGTTTCTGGCTCCCCATATCGAGTGGTGGGCGCCACAATGTGGGGAGGGTCCGGGGGAGCAGAGCGACAGCTCCGCACAGGCTGCCCGGGGCAGAGGCATTGACACAGCGCTCCCCCCCGGGATGCTCCGGAGCAGAGCTGGTGGCTTGCAGGACCCTGCCCTGCCCTGCTCTGCCCTCGCGGATCGCAGGCAGAGCCACGCAGCAGCCCTCCTCTCGGCTCTGGCCAGGGCCAGTCCCGGTCCGTGCAAGGGCGTGGGTGTAGGGGTGCCCAGGGCCGGCCTCTCCCTCGGATGCCAGGACCATGACCTCAGCACCTCTGCTCGGGCCGGAAGGCTCCCTCCTGGGAAGCCGCATTCCCATTTCGCAGGTTCAGCATCAGCGCCAGGCCACGTGCCTGCTCCTTCCTCCTCTCCCGTGGTGCAGAGCGTCCTGTGGCCCCCTGAGACAGGGGAGCACCACAGGCCCAGCTGGGCCTCCTCCTGCCCAGCGGCAAGGCGGCTCGGCCCTTTGAGCCCCGCGTTCTCTTTGCTCTTGCCGCCCCTTGTGCTCCGCAAGGAGCCTGACTTGCAGTGGACAGGAAGGGCGGGAGGGAGAGCGCAGCCCCAGGAAAAGGGCTGCGGGGGGCCGAGAGCGAGCGCCTGGAGGGATGGGGGTGGGGGGGCTGGGTCTGCCCTGAGGCTACCTCCCCTGCTGTCGAAGTGGCCAGTGGCTGCTCGGCTCCCCCTGCTCACCTGCCCCACAGGTGCCATCAGGGGGGATGGCTTGGGGGGTATCCCAGGCCTCTGGGGAAAGGACACCCGCACGGGTCGCTTGCAGAAGGGCATGCAAGCGGCTTCCCATGGCCTGAGGCATGTGTAGTGCGCCAGAAGCAATGGGTGGGGGGGCGCGATTCATTGCTCCACAGTTGGTCTGGAGTGCGGTAGGATGTGCAGCCAGCCCAGCACAGAGGCCCCTGTGAAACCGGCGCTCCGGGTTTGCCCAAGCCATCGGCCCTTCACAGCAGCCCAGATGCCAGGCACAGAAGTGCTTGAGCAGCTTGTTGGAGCAGAGTCACAAGCGGATATTTTCGTTAAGTGCATGGCCAGCCTGGCACCTCCCGTGCAGATGTGCTGCCCAACCCAGGCTGTGGGCTCCGTTCGCCTCCTGGTGCAAAGCGCACTTCAGCCAAGGGCCACAGCCTTCCCAGGCAAGGCTCCTCTGGGGCTCAGCCCCATGCCCCCAAGTTCTGCCCTTCGAGCCCGAAAGCGCACGGCAGCACCGCGCTGGGTGGGCTCCGGGAACCACAGAGCCGCGGCTGAGTGGGGGAAGCCGACTGTGCCCTTTCGGAATGAGCTCCAGACTGTGTGGCGTTGGAAGGGTCCCTTAGAGAAGGTTCTGGTGGGCCGATAAGCTGCGGACGGCGTTTCTCAGCCCCAGATAAAATTGCGCGAGGAGAACAAAGTGGGCCAGGAGCTCCACTGCTATGATTTATTTAATCCCCCCCCCCCGGTTCTCTCTGCTGACAAGATAAACAAATTAAACTGGAGGGGCTTAGAGAGATGGAAGTCTTGACCTGGTTTGCTAGTACCCTCATGGGAAAAAGGGGGCGGTGATGCCGTGTGGGGGGATCTGACGGGAACGATGCAGCAGGGTGTTCTGTGTGGCGCGGCACCTGGAGGACTCCTCAGGGATGTTCCGGGGTTGTGTCTGGAATTGGGCTCCCCAGACCTGTCCTCTGAGGGGGGCTATGCAGGAGAATCAGATGCTTCCGGTCACTTTCCCAAATCTGCGTTGCCTGCAGCCAGTCCAGCGCCTGACAGTCTCTCATCGCAGAGGCGGGAGCTGCAAGGAATGGGCTTGGGTGCCAGGAGTCTGGGAGCCTGGAAGTGGTGGCCCGGGGCAGGGCTGGGCTTTCCGCTCGGGACGGCCGGCCCCCCCCCAGTGGAGGTGGTTGCCAGCTGTCTTCATGCGGGTAGTGGGCAGGGAGGTGCTTGCAGATGGCCAAGCGGGAGGGACGGTGTCAGCAGGAGGAGGCCAGACTAGGGCACCGACGGCAAATGGGGTGGCAGATGTGCACCTGGTGCTGTGTGGGGAGGAGCCCCGCTTGGGGGGCTTCTGGGGGGAGCTGCCAGCCCCCCAGCGATCCCAGCACTTGGCTTGGCAGCCCTTCAAACAAGGGACTCTTGAAAGAGAGCCAGGTCTTCTGGCAGTCTCTAGCAGAGGCCTCTCCTCTGCAAAAGAGGACACCTGGCTGCACTCGGGCAGGTGAGTCGGAACAGAGCTGAGGCCCCGCCAGGCGTTTGGGGCCAATTTCTGCAGGTCGGTCGGCTCCCTGTCACTCACACAGAGTTGAGGCCCAGCTTGCACCCCTACAAAACAGCCCTATGAAGAAAAACACCCCAAGTAAAACCATCACAGGAGAAAAGGACCGTGACCCCCACACAAAGAGGCATTGCTAAAATGGTGGCCAGCATGGCTCTGCGGAGCAAGCAACACTCCTCCCCGGATGCCCGGTTCACCTGTGCCCGGGGTCTGCCCCGTCCCATGGTTTCCTCGACGTCCCCCCGCTTTCATCCCTCCTGCTGTTTGCTGCTGCGTTGGTGCCACTGGGCAGGCAGGGCCTGATTAGCTCCAGAGCGTAAGCTCTCGCCCATCACCTGGACTTGCCCTCCGCTGCAAAAGCGCACTCGATCCTGTCCCTTTAAAAAGTCACCCCAAAGGGCGCCATTCGTCTGCCAACCGTGTGAGTGGACCGTCCGGTTGGGAGGTGCTGCCGCTGAGCCGGATGCTCCGCCGCGGCCACGTGGGGCCCAGGCACCCGAGCACAGCATGGGACTCCATCCGGCCTGATGCGGCGACGAACTGCTGTGGAAACCGGACCTGGAAGCCTGACGTGGGGCACTGTGTGGACCGAGGAAGGGAGATGAGAGGCCACCAGCAGGCGTGTGCCATGGGTGGGGGCTGCTCCCGAGACCGCACACAGGCGCCAGCGCATGGCGGGGCTCGCTGGGTGCTGCCCTTCCCTTCCCCCCAGCCTCCTCGGGGGCCCCACAACACCAACCGGTCTGCCCTGCCTCTGCTTTCTGGGAAGTTCCGCTTGGTGGCGAACGAGAGCCCTTTCAAGTCCGCAGCCCCCGGCCGGCAATCGCAGCCTGCTTTCCACATGCCAGACGTGTGCCAAGCCTCCTCTTTCCATCCTAACGGGGCGCATCGTTTGCTCCCTGCTGCAGGTCTGAAAGAGCTCCCCTCACCCATGGAGGCGCCTGCTCGCTGCCATCCCTGGATGCCCCTTTCGAGGGGAGGGCAGGGCAGGGCAGGCCCAGCCGGGGCTTGAGCAGCCCCCCGCCTGGCTCACCCCGGTGGCTGCGACACATTTGTGGCCCCTGAGCCACGGACATGCCTGACGTGGGCCGGCCTGCCTTGGGCCTCGCTCCGCAGGGCTTTGCGGTCCATCCTGGGAGCAAAAGGTAATTACAGTCTCGAAACGGGGGATGGCCACAAGCCCCAGAAAACTTCCTTCCAAGCCCCCGGTGACGAGCCGAGCTGATTAGTAACACAGCCCGAGTGGCTGCTCCTGAAAAAAGAGGGAAACTAATGAAGAAATTTCCATATAATTAGCTCAGACTGCAGTTTTAATCAGGCAGCCGTTTGCTCAGTGAAACCTGTTTACATGTTTGCTGTCATTCAAGAAATGTGTTAATTAGGCAAACAGTATTAATGATGAGCTGCTTGTCAGAGAATTTAAGCACACCGAGGGAGAGGGAGGCGGCTGCGGGTTCTGGCTCTGCGTTTCCATGGCGGAGACGCGTGCACCTTCCCTCTGCGTTGGCAGCTCTGGCGGGCCTTGGAGCAGCCTGGCCGGAGGGCGCCCAGCAGCAGTGGGCCCAGGAGGGGCGGCCCACGGCCTGGGCACAGCTGCAGGGGGCTCCCGCTGGCCTGCCTCAATCCCCCTCTAGCACGGATCTCCCTTCTGGCCTGCGGCTGGGCTTCCACAGTGCCTGACATGTGGGGCTGCAGCCATTCCCGCTGGGGCAAGTGGGGCAGAGGTTGGCAGAGGCCAGTCCACAGACTCAGGCCCCGCGGCTTTCTCAAGCATCTCCCCACAGTTCAAGAGTTGGTCGAAGAGGAAAACTTGGTTTTGCTGTTTCAAAACTGGAGGATGCGCTTGCTAACTTTTCACACAGCTGCAGGTGTGCTGTTCAGTTTTATGCTGCTGTTTTCACCCTTTCAGCATTCTCCAGCCACATTTTAGCAGGAAGCTCCTGATGTCCAGGGCTGCCACACGGTCCAGGCCCCGCTGGGTAACCTCCAGCAGAAGGGAAGAGTGGTCGAGGTGAAGCTTGCCTCTTGGCCTGCCTTCGCAAGCTTTTCCTGCTTTGCGTCTCTCCAGGATGGCGCCTTGGCAGGGTTGGTGAGGCCCCAGGCTCTCCCTCCCTGCTGGGACATCCCCTTTTCCCATCTACATTTACACCAAAGGAAGCAGCTGGCCCAGAGGCAGGGCAGGGCAGGGCAGCCAACCCCCGCTCATGCCAGTGCTGCAGCCCCAGAAGGAGGCTCTGAGCCCGCCTGCCGCTCCTGGCCACTCTCCTGGGGACCAACCGTGTTGTGGCATCACACGGTCTCTGGCCCTTTCGGGTGTTGCAAGAAAGAAAGGAAACAGCAGAGATGTCCTGCTCTGAGCCTACACCTGGTGGCTGGCTCGCCCTTGGCACCTAGAGGACGGGGAGAGGAGGGGAGTGTCGGGCCCAGGCCCATCCTTCCCGGGGACCACGTGTGGCTCCCCCCTGCCCTGGGTGCTTGTCCTGCTCCCAGCTGGCACGGTCTGGAATGCCCCGTGCTTTAGGGTCTTAACCATTGCAAACTGATCAGAGGACTTCAGCTCCCAGATGCTGGAGAAATGCAGTACAATATAAATATAATACGATTTGTGTAACATTTGTAATAAACTAGCACCAAAGCTGGCCTCTGGCATTGAAGCAAGAGGTGGGGAAGGCTGCCTGCTCTGAGCCTGAGGAATAGTCTCACTGAAGGGAAGGGAGCGCCACCTCCCTTGCTCACAGGTCTGTCCTCGGGCATCCTGAGCTGATGCACATGAGCTGCTCGGTGCCCTCTGGAGCACTGAAAACATGGCCCAGATAATGATGATGGCTAAGAGAATCCATTTAGATGCTTCAAGGGCAGACGATTCCCACTGCGCTCAAGGACAAAGGGCTCCACCAAGCTCTGCTGCCTGGACGGTCCTGTCGGTTCCACTCAGCCAAGTGCCCTTGCAAGGCCACTTGGATGGAGGAGCCTCCTCGGCCCGGCCCGGCCCGGCCCAGCCCAGCGCCCCATTTTCTGCAGGCTTTTGTTCCCTGTAAATAGGGTTGAGTCTCTCCGTCATTATTTGCACATTCTAATTAGGTTTTATGGTGCTGCGCGCACTCCACATACAAGCCGTGCAAGGCGATTTGTCATCTCCTAACGATATTCTCGCTCCCACAATTGCTATGAGGGACGGCTGTGCGCAGACATAAAGGGCAGCTCATTTCATTAAACACAGCCCTTGCGCTTCCTCTCCTTCTGCAGAGATGAAGAAATCCAAGCTTTGCAGAGCACACAGGGTTCATTCTTCCTCTGCTCTGTTTGTCACCAACAAACTACTTAACACGGAGTTTAATCACTTTGTATATGACTCACTGGAAAATTGGCAGGCTCTTTCAATTAAAAAAAAGCCCCACCAACTTGTCAAATAGACAGCATGGGTATCTCTGTGATCTCTGTGGTGGAAAAAAAATAAACACTTTTAAACTATTAAATATGTGATGTGTATTCTTTGGCATGAAGCCTTTGCATGATGTATATTTACAGAGCAATTCTATACTTACGACATGCTGGGACCAGACAGATCAGCAGCCGCCTTCTCCTCGGGAAGCTCAGCGCAGGAGTGGCGGGAGAAAAGGGGAAGAGAGTAAACCCCAGAGCATCCCCAGCTCTCGGGCTCAGCCCTTGGGGCCTGGGCCAGACTCGTGCTCCCGCCTCCGTTCCCCACCCAGGAGAGAGGAGGGTTGCTGAGAGCGGGCAGGGCCTGCTCACCCCCCCCCCCCGCGCTGGCATGCCAGCAGCCGCTGCTTCTGCTCCGTCGTGGCTCCCGGTTGGCAAGGCCCCGAGGGGGTCCCCTCCGCCCTCGGCTTGGCCCGGCCCTTTCGCCCGGAGAAAGTCATGGGGCAGGCAAAGGGCTCTGGCAGCGATTCTGGAAACCTCTGGAGAACAGGCATCCACCAAGAGTGGAGGCAGAGATGCCCTCACCTTCCTCAAAAGAGCAACACTTTCTTGGAAACCTTTGGGGACAGGGCAAAGGGTGGAGATCGCAGGAGCCGGCCCAGGATTCTCAAGGGCCTCCAAGTTCCCAGTCTGGTAGCTCAAGGGAAAGATGTGGGTGCAGAGTGGATCTTTTCTCAGTCAGACCCAAGCGGAGCCTCCCACAGAAACACGCGTGGGGGAGACCTGCAGCACGTGGGCTGACAAAGCAGCTTTCAGGGCATTTGTAGTGGCTTGATGGGTGCCACCTGGACAGCATTCCTAGTGGCTGCTTGTCCGCCGGGAGGGAAACGAGCGGCAAGCCCGCAGTGCTGTGTCCCGTACCCAGCGTCGCTCAGACGAGGCCACAGAGCAGACCCTCAGCTCTGCAGGCAGAGGAGCAACTGACAGGGTGACCTTAAAATGGTGCAAGGCGGGATCTGCGCAGATGAAGTGGATTTAATCGCAGAGAAATGGCACATTTGGCATTCAGTCGGAAGAACCAGCTGCTTCGGTACAGGAGGGTCTGCAGGGCTGACCTTGACTTTGCCCCCACACAGATCTGCTGTGCTTCGGCCGCCACTGACCCCATTTCTGCAGCGCAGCCAGTTCCAGATGTGGCCTTCAGAGCCCAAAGGGCTGTGCACCCCTGCTTTAGGCCAGTGCTTGGAGGCAGAGGTCCCGCTCCCACCCTTGAGGGCAACAACCGAGCGATGGACTGCAGTAACCCTTAAAAAAGCACTGCTGGCCGGCAAGCCCCGGAAGCAGCCACCTGCGGTACTTGTGTGTTTATTACCGTGAGGCAGAGGGAGCAGGTTGTCACCTCAGGTGAGGCAGCACTGCACCTGGGAAAAGCAGGTTGCTGGAAGCTCAAAAAATGTCTCCTGGCCTCCTAAGTTAATGAGGCATCCAGATGTTTTTCTTTTGCTGATTAATTCACAACTTCATCAGCTCGTTGGAGCTCTGGCTGCGTTTCTCTCAGAAGCATTTCAAAACTGGCGACCTCAGAGCAGACACGGAAGGGTCGGCTTCCAAACCGGAAAGCGAGTGCATGAAGCCCTGTTTGGCCCTTCCTCCGCCGCAGGAACAAAGTTGGCAGAGTCTAATCATGCCGCCACTTTAAAAATGTACTAAAAACAGAAAATTTATGTAGCATGACCAAACTTGAATTATACATTACAGCACTATAATTGATTTTTTTAGAAGAGATTAAATTTATTTTATGCCTCACTAACGAACAGCTAGATTTACCTAATTGCTTGGAGTGCAGAGTTAGCATGATTCATTAAACCCCACACTTGCCTGGGTACATTGCGCAGTGACTAACACTGCCTGCTCGGAGCAATTAAGCTAGCGAGGGACGTGCAGGCCTCGGAAGCCACGGCCCACCGCAGCGAAAAGAGGACCCCCCCAGCAAGCTCTCCCGTGTCTCTTGATGCCAGCCATTCCACGAATATTTTTCCAGCGTTGTTTGATGGCGGACTGCGTCACTGGTTATTTTGCAAACAGAAGAGAACAAAAGGGGGCACGCATTGTTTGCCACCTTGACTTCCTTCAAGCATCCCTTGTCTCTGTGTGTGTGTGTGTCTGTGTATGTGTGAAATCTCCGCTTGAGTCAAATCTAAAAGCTGACAGTAACTGAGTGGAAATCAATGCTGTGAACAGCAGAGGGTTGCTGGGTACAGTTCTACAAACACTGAATAATTATATACACATTGCAAAAATAAAGGTAGCAATTTAGTAAAGCATGGGCGCAAGAAGCGATCATATTGGCTGGTAACAGTGAGCAGAAACTCCTGCTGTGTTTGTGTTTCCTACAGGAAAAGTAGCTCTGAGCTCTCCCACATTGTGGTGCTCTCCGCAGAGGAATGAGGGGGACCCGGCTGGTCATGCTGTGGGTTCAGGGCCTGTCCCCGTGGCCCCGTGTCTGCGGCTCAGCAACATGGGACTCCCAGCAGCAATAGGCTTGCTCCCAGTGGCTTTAGCATCTGGTCTGCTGGCTTGCGTGTGTCAAGAAGGCCAGGAATTGGGGCCCAACGGTCTCTGATAGACCATTCTGACAGAAACGGGTACAAAGGTCAAGATGTGCCCCAAGATCCCATCTCCCACTGGATTGGCAGCCCTGACACAGGGACTATTAGGAATTCTGTGCCTTTCTGCTTATTTGCTTCAATCAAAAGTATGAGCCGTTGCCTTCCGTGCAAAATATTTCCATGACATCAAAAGCAGTGAGATCGTTAAATCTAAAAGAAGGTGCTTCATCCAACCTCTGCTAGCGATTTGCAGTCATCCTATTGATGGCAATGAACACAGCCATGTCCCTCAGCATAATCCGGGGTTTTACATGCCCCACATGCAAGACCGATGGAGCACTTCGAGAGAGTCAGTCGGGTGGGGCAGCTCCCAGTCGGAGGCCCAGTGCCCTTTTGCTGGCCATGCGGCCAGGTGAGCAATGCTGAAGGCAAGATGAACCGCCAAGACCGGCGTGCCTTGCTGGCCGAGGAGCAGCCGCCGTCCGTCCGGAAGCTCACCACTAATACCTCTGAGCAAGACTGTTGGCTTTCCAGTTTGCTGGCGCTGCTCCCGGTGCCCTCTTGGAGACACCTCTGGCAGCGTTTTGCAGTTGGCACCTGCCGTGTCCAGAGGACACGCATCGCCCATGGGTCTCACCCTGGCTTCGTGCACCGCCGTGAACACAGCCCAGCTGCAGCCAGAAGGGCGAGTCTTCGCTTACACCCAGGGTTTTTCACTAGTGCTTTATGCTGAAAAAGGGAAAATCGCCACCCAGATTAAGTATCCCTGAGATGTCACGGTTCCAAAGATAATTCCTGCTAGGCTTGGAAGCTGCATTTTGTGAGGATGTCCTGGGAGCAAAGCTGAAAGGCTTTTCCATCACCATGCCCGTCGGGAGGGCAAAGTGCCTCTCTGGAGCCCATGGAAAGGGCCCTTTGCTTTGCCCCAGCCTGTTTTGCCTCCCTGCGTAACACCATGGTTTGCGGAAAGATTCAGCTTGTGGATGGATGTAACTCCTGCATGGACAGAACGAGTACAAAATCTCTTGCTGAAAAAATATCCTCTTCTCCGCCTTTCATGCAAATCCATTTTGCAAAATGCACGCGGGGCCTGGGTCAGATTTGCCCTGCATTCCTCCGTGTTTTTGCCAGATATGAGAAAGCCACCCAAGCAGCACACTCCCCCCGGCAGCCAGGGGCTCCCACAGTTTTGGGCCACATTTTACAGAACACAGGATGGACCATGACAGCTGGGGAGAAGGGGAGGCGCCATCCAGCTGCATCCAGAGGTAACTTTTTGGAAGAAACAGGCATTCTGGCTGCTCCACAGGGCAGCGTGTGGGGTGGGGAAGCAGGTGAGCACTGCCGGAAGGGGCCATCTCAGCTGCTTTCATCCCTCAGGGCTTCATCATGTCCCCAGAATACTGGTGGAGGGACTTGGGGGGAGGAAGGAGCCACTGCCTGATGCCCCCACTGTGCCTAATGGTTCGTCAGCCACAACTGGGAGAGCCCCCATCACCTCTTTGCCCAGCATGGCATGGAAATCTCCGCAGCCTCGCCCCTGTTGCCCAGGGGATGAATGAGGCTCCTCGCCTGTTCTTCAGGGCTGCTGTCAAGGTGGGGAACAGCTGATGGGAAGAACCGGGTTGGTGGGAGGCAGAAAAGTCCCTGGGATGCCCGTCAGGAGAGTGACTGATGATGCGCACAGGTCTGCCTCACCCCGAAGCTGGGAGCCCTTTGCCGGGGCCTCGAATGTGCTCCGACGGGCGGTGAACGTAAAGGAGCAGAGCAGGGCGTTCCCCTTTGGGCCTCCTCGCGGCTGCGGCTGGTGCTCCCAGGAGGCCCAGGCCCAGCCCTCCTTTTCCCCTCTTGCCTCCTCCTGCAGGTGGCGCTCTGTGTCTCCCCCTTGCAGAGCTCCCAAGGCAAAGCCAAGCGGCCGCTCGGGGATCCATGAAGGAATTGGGGCGGCAGCACTGACGGGCCGTGCACAAACAGGCACCACCGAAGCCCGGACTGTCCTCCTTAAAAAATACCGAGCAGCCACTAGCGAATGCATTTAGCATGGAGATGGAGAGGGCTGTCAACACGACCAAGTTATAGGTTCGGCGGCTTGAGCAGAACTTCCTGGCTTGCTATCTGCAGAGAGCTCACGGCCTGGATGCAAGAGGCACTACTCACCGCACTCAGCATCTGCTCCAAAGCGCAGAGGAAGATGAATGGCGAAGGGGGAAGGAAGCGCCTTGGCTGCTGGAGGAAGCCATCAGGCCTCACCAGCCAGGCTTGTGGTGGCAGGAACAGGGGCCCGGGGGGCCCCACGGCAGCAGCCTCGGGGCCGCTGAGCGCACTCCGTAGCCCCCGGAAGCCAGGCAGCCACTGTCCCTGATGCAAGGTCCCCGGGGACGGCTGCTTGGAGGGAGGAGTGGCAGGATCCGTCAGCCCCTCGCATGGGGAAGCAGCCGAAGCGATGCCAGCAGGGGAAGCGGCTTGCCAGCTCTCAGGGCTGCCCTGCACCCCCCCCGAGGCTCCGTCCCACCTGCCTGACTCATCCTGGCTCCCCCCCAGCCCTTCTTCGCAGGGTGAGCTCCCTCGGAGCATTTTCCCTGGGAGCCAGCTTGGCCAGAGCAACAAACCAGCTGCCTTTTCTGCTCTCTGGGGAGCAGCTGAGAGGGAAACGCCGGTCTGGAGAAAGCAGTGGAGGGGGCCTTGTGGGGTGGGAGGAGCAGCCCCCCCGTCCAGCTCCCTCACACACACCGCTTTGCTCCAGAGAAACAGCAAACTGAGGTTTAGGGCGCAGCTGTGCAGAAAGGCATGTCGTTTTGCCCTGGCACACACACAGCACACGTACAGGGAAAGGCAGAAACGGGCCAGACGGGCCCCAGACGCCTCCGCCTTGGGCCAGGGCTCTGCTCACGTGCCGGAGGTGCTCCTGGGAGCTGGGCCATCTCCCCCCAGCTGCAGGGGTGGTCAGCCACAGCGGGAGGAGGACGCAGCATGGAGCCAACGCCATGCCCAGGGGCTCCTTCATCTACGGGGAACTGCTCTGCTGGAGCGGTGGGCACACAGGCCGGCAAGCGAAACCCCGACTTGCCCCTTCCATCAGCTCAGCTGGACGGCCTCTTTGGGCATTGGCGCATCGCGCATCCAGGCCCTCTGCCCCACCTGCCAGGGCCTCAGGCAGCGGCGGCAACGAAAAGGGGCAGCAAAGGTCTAAAAGCACAGCTTGCCAGCAGGGCCAGTAAGCCCCCTCTGTTGCGGCAGGGCAGCCCCACAGCTGCACCCTTTACATCCGCCCCCGAAGGGACCCTCTTGCCTCTACAGAAAGCCTTCTGTTTGCCCCCAAAAGGGTGGTAATCAACCGCTGATGGTCGATTTGCTTCCCAGAACAGATCCCCTTTTCCGTACGGTCCAAATCCTTCCTGGAAGTGATTCTCAAATGCTGAGAGAGCAGAGAAAAGCACACATCTCACAATGTTCTCAGTGTGGCGAACACCATCTCAGGCCAGCCAGTGGCACCTGGCGCACCTGGACCAACTCGGGCAGATCCCACTGGGTGCATTCGCAGAGGGCTTGCAGCCGCGAGACAATGGAGTCCATTGATGCCAGCTACCTGGGTCTGCCACCCTGTGCCTTGCGTCACCGTGAAAGCATGCTGCCTTCATTAGGGCAGCAATTAGTGGAATGCCCGAAGTGGCAGGGGGGCCCAGAGGGCCTGGGTGTCCTCCAAGCACAGCTATTTCAAGCTGCCAGACTGGCACAGCCCCGGTGGTGCCCGCTCGTCCCCAGGGATGACCTGGCTGCTTCTTGCGGACGCAGCAAAGAACATGCTCAGGTTCAGTAATCCCCCGAGCTGAGGAGTGGAACTGTGTGTGGGGGGGTCGCACCCCACCCTAGGGAAGGAGTCCCCGGGAGAGGGAATCCAAAACCCAGCCAGCGTGCTTCCTGGCTGCCGTGCGGGCCTGCTGTGCACTTAATAGCGTCTGCAGGACCCTTGGCAGCGAGGACAGCCATTCGTGCTGCCGAGCGGGAGGGGGGGACCCCGTTGCCCCTGCCTCAGCTTCCGCCAGCCAGTTGGGCTCAGGGGTGCCTGGAGCCTGCGAGCCTCTGCGGCAGCCCCCCCGACCCTGTAATTCCCAGCAAGGCGGAGAATTCCTCCATGCACATGCCTCGGCGTCACGTCACCTCTGTGTGCTGAGACAGAGGAGATGAAGGCAAGCTATGACCATCCTAGTTCAGCCTCAGAACTGACAGGCTCACAAGGCAAAAAAATGCTGCCTTGTAAAGGCTGAGCACATCTCTGCTGCATGTGGGCCAAGGACGCCTTGGTCCCCGGGGGGGGGGGATGCCGCACCCCCTGCATGTTTCAGCAGCCCCGGGGCTGCTTCTCAGCACCGTGCATCGCTCTGCCTTTTACTGATGCATGGGGGGCCAGACCCTGCCCTCCCAAGGCAGACGGCTGTCACGGAGGCAATGCTCAGACTAAGCCACGCTGTGGGCCATGATGCCCACAGCTCTGAGAGCAGGTGCTGCACAAGGTGCGGAGCCAGGCGAGCAACAGGTGCTCCAAACCGCCCCAGCTGCAGCTTTTGCAACACTCCCGGCTTCGGACACTGTCCTATTTAAAGAGGCAGGTGTGGCGCTATTTAAAATAAAGGGCAGGCTATGTCAGAGCTGGCATGTTGCTCTCTTTCCGTTATTGCCTCACGGTTGTTGGGAGCGAGAGGCATGTTCTGTGTGAGCACACCTGAAATTTATGTTGAAGGAGCAATGCTGGAAATGTCGAATTTTGCAGAGCGGGTGACTCTGATCTGCATGCTGTCCTAAGGAAAGGCAAGGAAGACGCTGGGAACCTTTGACAAGGCAGTAGAGAAGACAAGAGCAAAGCCAAGATCGAGAGACCTTTACCGCCCGCACTGCCAAGCGAGTTCATTTTGCCGCACCCCAAACCAGCCAGGCAGATCTCTGCCGGTATTTGTCAGTGTGTGTGCGGCACCATCGCCTGAGTCCAGCCCAGGGACGAGCCCACAGTTGCTCATCTTCGCCTGGGGAGGCAGTGCTTTTGGGTCAGCCTGCCTGAGCTCCAGGGTGCCTCTCTCTCTGCTCGCTGGGAGCCGAGGGACACGGCCCTCAAACTTGCGACTTCTCTCCACCACCCCGAGTGGCCACTTGTGCGAAGCCAGAGCCAGGCCAGCTTCCAGCCGGCCTGCCCAGGTCCCTCTCCTGCCTTCCCCCCCTCAAAGCTTGCAATCCCAGCCAAGCCACTGCCGAATCTCTCAAATCAAGTAGCAGCTACGGGGCACGGGCTGAATGCATTCGGAGGATGCTTGTACTGACCCGCTGCGGGTGAGATGTGCCTTCCTCCCAGGAGTTCCCGGATGACTGAAGAAAGGGGCTCCACAACACCTTGGAGTGGCTTTGCCCTGAGGGAGGGCTGCTTCTTCGTCCAGGAGGGATTTCAGTCAAGCAGGTGCGGCCCCCCGGCGCCTTCGATCGATGATCCCGCAAGGTCCTGAAAATAACTCAGTCCCGCGACTGGCCTTCCAAGCCGAGGTGCAGAAGTCGCCTTCCGAGGGCTTCCGGCTCTCCTCCGCGCCTCTTTCATCCCCCGAACGACACACCTGCAAGGGAGGCGAGGCTGGGGGCCCGTGACGGGCCCGTGGGGTCTGGAGCCTGGCCCTCTCGCAGCCAGACCCCTCCAGCTCGGCTCTCGCGGGGCAGCCTGCGGTTCCCCCGCTCACTGCCGCAGCCCTGGCTCTGCAGCCCGGAGTGCGGGCGGCGAAGAGCGCAGGGAGCGCGCCCGAGGGCCGAGGCTCCGGCGCCGCCGCGGCTCCTCAGGCGGGCGGGCGGCCCTGCAGGCCCCAGCGCAAGGCCGTGGGCAGCGGCCGAACTGCTCGCCCCATCTCCGCACCTCCCTCCGCCAGCTCGGCAGCGGAGCTGGCGCTCCAGGGCCTTTGCCTCCGGAACGCCGACATTCCCGGCCGCAGCAGCCCGTCGCGCCCCCCACCCGCCCACGCCAGCGAGAGCCCTCGCGATGCGCGCCTGCGACACGCGTCTGCGGCGCCGAATCACGCAGCGCGGCCGCCTCCGGACTCGCCCCCGGTCCCGGCACTCGCTTCGCGGGAACGCGCCTCCCGGGCACGGGGCCGCGGGCTCGGCAGCGCCTCCCCCCACCCCGGGCTGCCCCCTGCCGTGCAAAGCCGCTCCTGCCTCCGCGGGCGGACCAGAGCGTCGGGGGCGGCCTTGGACAGGGGCTTCGGGCTTTCCAGCAGCGGCGAGCGGCGAGCCTGAATGGTGGGTTTGCCAGCGGACAGCGAAGGGTTTAGGGCATGTTAGGCTTCCTTCCGGGCAACCAGCAGAAGTGCCCTGAGGAGACTCAGTCGGAAAATGCGGGCTGTGGAGAAAGCGATGCACAACGGGCGTTGCGGGCAGAGGCATGGCTCCAAGCCGATCTGAGGGGCACTCGTGGGCTGGCCTGCCGGGGGTCTGCGAGGGGCAGAGGCAACCCAGTGTGGTGAAGAGCACGGGACTGGGACTCAGAGGATCCGGGTTCGAGTCCCCGCTCAGCCATGGAGCCAATTGGGTGTCTTTGGGCCAGTCACAGACTCTCAGCCCAGCCTACCTCACAGGGTTGTTGTTGTGGGGATAAGATGGAGGAGGAATTGCCCAGCAACAGCACAAGCTGTGCCCACTCCTTCCTGGTGCTCCGCGGCCTGGGCCCTGCATCCCTCTCCCTGCAACAGCTTCCTGAGCCAAACCGAGCTGAGCCATGCACGTGCCAGTAAAGGCGGCCTGCCTGCAGCAGTGCAGAATTTCACGCCGCACCCATGACTGGGGGGATGTCCGGGAAGCAAGCCCCATGCGCTGACCCCAACCCAGGCCAGCAGCTCCCCAGCCTGGGGCTCTCCAGGTGTGCTGAATATTTTTCATTTTCATGTCTAAAGATATGCATAGATTCCAGCGACAGCCAAAATCCAGAGCCTCACTGCTTCCGAACTCCTGCTTTTCCTGTCGCTTCGCTTTCGGGACATTCAGAACAGATCCTGGGCCAGGCGTTGCTTCCTTCTGGCCTCCCCGCGAAGCTGCCATGGGTTGGTGCCAGGGGCTGGAGCAGGCAGGGAGAGCGCCTCCCCAGCCCAGAAAATTCATGCTCCACATGCTCATCCTCCTACGGGCTGCAGGGCTTCTAAGTTACTCCCCTCACTTCCCCCACGCAGACCCCAAGACAGACCTTCCAGGATGGGCAGACGGGAAAACAAACAGGGCCGGAGCCGCGGCCCCCTGCACAAAGGAGGCATTCTGTGCCTGTAATGACGCATTGTCGGGTTCTCCAGGGTGCCTGTGGAAATGGAACGCCGTGGCACAGGAAGCAGCCGCCACAACGGCGCATCGAACGACACCTCCCCGGCACCCTCGCCATTGCGGGCCAGCCCCTGCTCCTCCGCAGAAGCTGCCGGCCTCCTTGCCCTGCACCTGCTGCATGACATTCACCAGCGCTCTCCCAACATGTCAGCGACCCACTGCCCTCCCGAATTCCACTTTGGGGGCAACATTGTGGGATAGCATCGCTAGAAAGCCACGACCAGGGGAGGGCTTCTAGGCCCAGCCGCTCACCAGCACCGGGCTTCCCCGCATCTCAGTGGCTGGCTGGCGGCCGGGCCGTCGCTGGACGCATCTGCCTCGATGGTCAGCTGGTTGCATTTCCCTGCAGCCCTTTGATCCCTAGCCTGAAAATCACCCCATCTTTTCCCATTCACAGGACACACAAAGACTTCCTCTTCTCCTGCCAGCACCAAAGTTCAAACAGCAGATCAAACCGTGCCTGGAGACCATGTGTGAGCACTCCGGTGTCAATTAATATCCGAGGAGGGGCCCACTGATCGTCGAACTTAGCAGGAAGACTGATGCCGACATTTCCGGCTCAAGAGTGGAGGTTTACTGCTGCATGTCATCGAGCGGCCTTTAAGCAGTCCTGATCAAAGATCCCTTTGTCAGCTTCTAATGAATTAATGGAGGACAGATTCTTTTCGCTGTAATGAGAACCCGGGCCTTTGAGCAGGGGTACGTGGAAGGGTCGGGGGAGGGCTGCTTTACCCATTCGGGATCGGAGAGCAATCAGTCTGCTCCCTGAAACTTCGCATTGACTTTCCCTTTATGCGTAAGCTAAACAGGAGGCTCTTTGGCACATCATGTGTTTTAATTTTAAAGGGCTATAGATGCATTTACACAGTATGCTTTTAGAAATATAGAAACAGCAAGCCAGGAGGGGCCTCCCGGGCCATAAACCTTGACTATCTGTTGGAGAAGATGCTGCACCAAGAAACTGTGCAGGTGCGCAGGGGGACACTGAAGCCTGGCTCTGGCCTGCACCCCACCCCACCCCACCCCACTGATGGTCTCTCCGCTACGGCAGGTTGCTGCATATGCGAACCCAGCACTATCTCTGTGGGCCAGGTGTCATGGACAAGCCGCCTGAGCCAAATCGGGTTGCTGATACCCGCGGTGGCCTGCCGTTTCATCCGAACCCAGCTGTTCAATGCCACTTTGCACCCGACATCCGGGGTTTCTCCTAGGAGGCGAGGTGTCCCTTTCTCCCATTCCTGTGGCCCTGGGAAGCCTCCCCTCTGAAGGGCTTCTTGGGGGGAACTGCTCCCCCTTTGGGGCCTTGGAGATCTGAGGCCTCAAAAGCAACCATTAACTCCATCACGGGACTTTCCTCCGGACCACAACAGAGGAGCAAAGAGTTAGTTTTGTCATCGCTGTCTGCTCTCACCCCATTAATTATCCCTCCGCTTATGCAGCCTGCATGCTTCAAAACCTTCATGTTGCTGGTCATATTCAGCGTTCCGTAAATCCGTGTGGTGTTGCTCTCACTGACTCCAACTGGATGACGGAAGCTTGGGGGCTTGCTGAAGGGTCTCCTCCTCTGCCTCCCTTCCTGTACATCCCTCCCACCCACCACATTCCTCTGCGGAAAAATTCTAAGGTTAAGATCCAGCAGTGCTTGGTAGAAATCCCTAAGATTCCTTTGAGGTTAACAACACAGGAAAATGCCTGAGTTTCCAGAGAGATGCCTGCGCCCTGCTTGTGACCCATCTGGTAGCCAGCCTGTTCTGGGGAAATTGAAGGTACACATGTTCACGCGTGCCCTGCCGCCTCCCAGATCTACTGTGTGTGCTTTTAAGGCAGCCTCACAGGTGTGCAAAGGTGCCATGGACCATGGGCCACGAAGCGAAGACCCCGTGATCCAAGCAGGGCAGCGTCATGGAGGAAATGTCGCTGCCACAGGAAAACGGAGTGGGGGTGTGGGGATTCCCTTCAGCGGACGATGGCTTTCGAAAAAGCAATCACATTGAAGAAAAGGTGACCCTGATGAGACAGGATGCAGCTGCAGCTGCACCAGTTCCCCTCGGCGTCTTGCTAAGCCACCTCTTTGCAATCAGCATTCAGAGCATCTGTGCAAACTCCCAGGAATGGCCTCGCTCCCGGCGTCTGTGGCAGAGCCGCTCGACTTCTGCTGGCTGTACACACGAACGCCAAATGCAGCGAGGAGGAAAGGACACCTCCACAGCTGCTGCTTCTCCGTCATGCCATGAGCATGGACTCAGGGTCCCCTCTTGCAGGCAACGGGCAGGGAAAGGGGGACGCCCCCCAGGCCTTGGCTCCTTCCCAGTTTGGAAGGAGCAACGCACTCCATCATTCCCCTCCTGGCACCAGGGCAGAACAGAGTCTATCTCGAATCTCCAGAAATTGTTGGGCGGCTTGAATGGGTGGTGAAATGGCCAGGTTCGTGGGTAGGTGGGAGCAATCCATTGCCAGAGGGGGAGGAGGTGGCCCACGCAGTTACTCGGCCCCATCCAGAAGGCCGTCCATGTGCGTGGACTGGTCTGGGCACAGGTTGAAGCCAGAGTGGGGGGCGCTGTCGAGGGAGCACCTGGCCAGCCACCCTGCCTGTGGAACGGGAGCATCATGGAGGGGCAGCCCTTCCCGAAAACCCCGCCCAGGACCCCCAGAGTGCAACCACCGACCCGCCTTCACCCGCAGCCACTTGCCTCCCATGGGTGGTGTGGGAGCCAGCACTGCAGGCCATGGCCAATCGACATCAGTCCGTGCTGGTGGACTAAGCCAGGCTTAAGTAAGAGGCGGTGAGGCGGCAAGTAGAGGAATGGCTAGTCAGGGAAGCTCAGGCCAAGGGCAAGGAGGTGGGTGTGAAGTTCGAGGATGATGCTGTGCTTAGCTGTGCGGACATCGGGGGCAATTACCGCATTTTCCGCTCTATAAGACGCGCCTGACCATAAGACGCACCCAGTTTTTAGAGGAGGAAAACAAGAAAAAAAATATTCCAAATCAAACGGACCCATAATCACAGGCACATTCCCCATCACTTCCCCATGGGCTGCACATCTGACAGACTTACTGCACACACAGATTTGCTCTATAAGACGCACAGACATTTCCCCTTTTGAGGGGGAAAAAAGTGAGTCTTACAGAGCAAAAAATACAGTACTTCTAAAATCATCCTGCACTGGAGAGTCACTGAAGGCTAAAACAACCTCTCTGCTTTAGAAGAACTTCTTTTATGCTCACAAATAGCCTCAGGATGTCTTTTAATCTTCTGCCCTCTGTCATCGCGGTGACAAAGCGACTGTACAAACACCATGGACCCTCACGGCGCTGTTGCGTACTTTCCAGTAAAGGAAGGATGGTCTGCATCGCAGACCCCGCTTGCTGCCCCTGTTTTGATGGGGTGCCTTTCCCTCCACAGGGCCCTGGGGCCCAACAAATGCCAGGCTGGGTTGGCCTCCTCCCGTCCGACAATAGCACAGTCGTTCGCCACAGGCGATGGGGAGACCCATCAACCCCCCAACCCCCAGCTACCCAAACGAGCAGCAAAGCTTCCCAAAATCAAGGCAAAGCAACCGGCTGTGTCACCCCAAGTGGCCGGACACATGGAGGCTGCCGTGTCTTGCCCTGCCCCCCAAGTGTCCACAGGCCAATTACCAGGCAGGGCACGCTTGCTGCACCCCAGAGCCCGGTCCTTCCTCCGCCTCCCACCTGGGCCCTCTGAGCAGCCGGAAGGGTTGCAGGGAGCCTGCCTCCTGCCCTCCAGCTCTATCAAGGGGTGGCTGCAAGATCCAGAGATGAAGGGGCCACGGCGGTACTGACGAGGACGGGCATTAAAGGACCGTGCAAAGCCTTTAACATCCCGACACATCAAAAGAGACATGGAGAGGAAAGCAGGTTCGTGTGCCTGGAAAAGTCTGCGCTTGGATAGTCTCCTTTCTCGGTCTATTCGCTCGCGTGGACTCAAGCGCCCCTGGCAACAGCGATGGATGGAGCGGCTGGGCTGCTGTAATGTGCAAAGGGCATCCAGAAGAGGATGTGCTGTATGTGCATGACAAGGGCGAAATTTCAGCTCGTCTTTCAAATGAATGCCTTCTATCAACCACAAAGGGTTTGTCGAATACACAATCGGTGTGCAGCAGCACCTGGAGTGTCACAGGGCTTCAACAAAGGGCTTCCATCGGGTCCGACAGCCTGACAGAGACACGATGCTTATGATATCACTGACAGACTGGAAAGGCGGCAAGAGGCGAAGTCCGTCAGCTCGGCAGCTTTCAGAAATTTCGGTACAGCAGAGTCGGGTAGAGGCTGCAGCGTGAACCACGCGGGGCACACAAGTGCTCCCAGCCTGGGCTCGGCCTCAGGCCGGGGCAGGCAAGGGGCTTGGGCGGCACTTGCACCCGCCACTCCTGGCCAGCTATCCTCCGCAGCCACAGGAGTCGGAAACAGTCTTGAAGCACTACCAAAAACAACACAACACAAAAAGCCCCACAAATTCAGTCGCAGGATCTGTGTGTACACACCACAATCAACAGTGGGATCTCCCGAGTACCCGAAGTATTGTCTCCAGCTTGAAGCAGAATAATCGGCTCCGACCTTTGTAGGCTACTAACTCCCTAATCATTTGATTACCTGGAGTATTTGGTTTGTGGATTCTAAATATTGACTTTTCAAAAATCAGAGGAGCATTCAGAGCAATTATCTTGAGATGTGCCATGCAGACATGCACAGTTTATAAATAAGTCTGCATATTCATCGTTACCCCCAGAGAAAGTCTGAGGTCAGAGCTGGAGAGAGGCACGCAGCTGAGACTGTCAGCTCAATGTGGCTTGGAACCGATTTTTACAAGTCCCCAAAGAGCCCTCACAAAGGCAAAACCTGACAGGCTGTAATGGAAAGGTTGCAAAGCCCACCAAGGCCCCATTCCTGGGCACTCGGCCTCTCCTCTCCTCTCCTCTCCTCTCCTCTCCTCTCCTCTCCTCTCCTCTCCTCTCCTGCCTGCCCACAATTAACCAGGCTGCGCACAGAACAGAACGTGGGCAGCCAGCCACATCTGGGTCCCCTCCCAGACACTGGGCTCCGGGCACCGAGTGACCTTTGGCAGGACGGACTGTGATGCTGGACAAACGAAGGCGCTACCAGCGAGAATGCGCACAGGTCCTGCAGGCACATTCCTTCCCCACAATCACTTTCCTCGGATTCAGGAATCATTTTATAGATAAAGGCAGCACATTTCTTACAGGCAAAGTCCAGTCTTCTGGCGAAATTAGGGCCATTACTTGTGGGAAGGCTGCTTGCTGGCTGGGATGGATTCCTGGGCGCTAATTATAAACAGTGTTTGATTTTGGTGGAATAAATATAAAAAGGTTCTTATAAACTGGAGGAGCATCAGCTGCACCCATCTGGCATGCTGGGGAATTGATCGAAGTTGGGCAGTCCACAGGTCGATTTCCCCATTTTCTACAAATAAAATCATGCCCTTTCAAGTTGATCAGTGGCTTTGGCAAATCTCCACAGGTCTTGGACACGGAGGCATTTGCAGACAAAGGCCATGAGTGCCATGTTGCACGGAGTTTGGGCATCGGATGCCCTGTAGGCCTGGCTTCTTTGCACATTATTTAAATGTTCACAGCAGGTGCTTTGCTCAGATTTTGTTGAGGAGGCCTGTGGCAAGGGTGAGAGAGGGTACAGAGGGGAGAAATTCTGGGGGTTGGGCTCATTTGTGGAATGTACAGAAGTGGTCATCTTCCAGAATGTTTGGGGATGACAGCTAGCCGGAGGAGACAGGGCCGTCTCAACGCATGGGCCTGATGGGCACCTTCCCGTGGGCCCCATACTAATCTGTGCATGTTAACCCTTGGAAAATTGGAAAACTTCCAGAATTAACAGTAGTTGTAGTTGTCATAGAGGCCCCAGGACACTGCTTTGCCCAGGGCCCATCATGCTGTTCAGACGGCCCTGAAAGGAGAGCCTGCCCAGCTCTTCTGGGCTCGCTGGCCTTCAGACGAAGCTCCTTTAGCACCTTCGCTAGCCGACCTGTGCGCTCTGCCGGAAGCCAGGGCCAGTATCTCTTCCGGCCTGCTGGAGAAGGGGGCCCAGAGTTGCACCGGCGGCTCTTACCCTGGGGACTCCACATTGCCGGGTACAGGGGCAGACAACATGGTGCAGAGGAGGGGGCAAGAGTGTCCCTTCTGCCCGCAGGATTCCTGGCCTGGCATCAAACAGATCCGGCTCCTCGCCTCTCCTCTGCTCGCCTCGCCTCGCCTCACCTCGCCTCACCTCGCCTCTCAACTCTCCTCAACTCTCTTCTCCTCGGGTAGGTGGCACAGGCGGGCCCTCGGGACAGCTCCGTCCTCTCCGTCCCTGTGTCTGCAAGGTTTTTACTGCCTAGGCTGGAAATGACAACCTCGCAGCCCCCTGTCTCTCCCCAGCCTCCATGCCCTGCGGGGCAGAATGGGCCTGTTGGGAATCCTGGGCCACTTGGCCCCGTCTGCCCCCTGCGCCCCCTTGGGCTGGGCCAGCAGCCACTGCCTTGCTGCTCTTTCTCCTGACCTGAAAGGCTTGTGCGACTTCCGAGCTCTCTCCTCCAGACTATTTGCCACACCCTGGGGAGTCATTTGGCATGTAAGCGCCGCCTCCCAACGCGCTCCAAGTTTGGTTTGACTTCTTAATTATTCAGAAGGGTATTGCTCCAGCCATAACCCAAATTAATTTGTTTTTCATGACCTGTATCGGCTGTGCTGCATGCTGGTTTCCTCGGTGCCGTGTTGCAAACACATTTGCTCTTGCTGAGCCATGCCAGAATGAAAGGCATACTGGGCTGGTTGCATTTCCACGAGGATGACTTAAGAGTCTCCCCGGCCTCAACATGAACTGCCAGAGAATCGGGCCTTGAGGAACGAGCAGCCTGCAGCTCGGGATTCTTGACTGGCTGCCACACAGACAGCAAGGGCCACGCGTTCAGACGTGGCCGAAGGCGACCGAATGCCGTGCGGAGGAGAGTGCCGGGGCTCCTTGTCCCCTGGGCACCAGTTCCGAAAGCACATGCGGGGGGTGGGGGCTTGAGGGTTTCCCCCAGCCGCTGGCAGCCGCGGTGTGATGTCCGGAGCAGGCTGTCCTGGAGGGGCCTGGTCCTTCACAGCTCCCTGTGTGGGCAGATGCTTCGGAGCTTGTGGTCTGCTAAAACACTTCGGTAAAATGCAGGCCCTTTCTTATATCTCTGTGTTTGTGTCTCTGATCTCTCCTCTCCTCTACATTTATTTGTGCAGAAATTCATGCCTTCGTTTGGGCTCACTCGTCCCTCCTGTCATAATTATCTCAAATCCAGTTTCAAAGGCTACATGGGGAAACAGGAAAACCCATGGAATGCTTTCCAGTCTCTGCTGCCAGGAGGAATTAGGGACACCTTGAATTTGCAACTTGATTTCCATCCTGGATAAATAACCATTCTATAATCCAGCTTTTTTCAATTTAGCTGGGCTTAATTTGAGCTGGGCTCACTAAGACTAAATGAATTTTGGCGGTGCCTGGGAGCAATTATGTCAGAAAACACTCTGGCTCCTTCTAGGATGCATTAAATATATCCTTTTCTATTTCACTTTATTTGTATTTTGTTGTTTGTTTGTTTTTGAATCTCTTATTTCATGTTGATTAAAGTCATTGACTCCGCAGTGTTGACTAAACCTTAAATCTGAATCCCTTTGCAGTGTTACCAAGAAAGCCACCGCTTATGAAGTTCAATAAACTACTCGTAAAACAGGGAGTGTTCGATGGAAACAACACAGGAAACAACACAGTGAAGTCTCTCTGCAACAGACACTCATTGGCAGCACACAGCTGAGGCTCATCCTTACAAGCCAGACACTTGGTGACACAGAAGTTTGCATTTTAACAGAGGAAATAAAACATTTTGAAGGTTCAACTCATCACAGAAGGGCCTTCCTTTTCTCTGAGCAGCAGTTCAGTTTCTTTCATTTCAGTAACCTTTTGAGAAATTCCGGACGTCTGAAAGCTGCTGGAAAACTCTTCCTAAGAAATGCTTCCTAAGATGGATTGGAAACATGTGGCTACCATCCTGATGGTGCAAGGTTGAAAAGCCTTGCTTCTCGACCCACCCTCAAACCTTTGCAACTGCGCAGAGTATTTGCCGAAGATAAAAGCAAAGTAGGTACACAAAGGCTGTGGGCAGCTGTTTCTACCTCTGCTGGCCTTGCACAGTGGTAACCCTTAAAATATTTTGATCTTGGCTGAATTAGTTTAACATTGAAACTTGCATTAAAGCAATGCTACGTTTTGGATTTCTGTGGTCCAGGCAGAGAGGTTCAGAGGCGGCTGAGTCATCTTTTCGGTGCAGCCCCGGAAACCACAGCTCAGGAAGAGCACGCCCTCCATGCACGCCTGTGAAACAGCCTCGGAGAGGAGCGAGAGGACTGTCCGCTGAGCCTTCTCGGCTCGGGCTTTGACCCCAGCGAGTCCAGGACCTGCAAGCTGCAAGGAAGGCCGTGTGTGGGCAGCCGCGTCCCAAAACTGCACAAGTGCACCAGAGGGAGCCCTGTCACATGCAGGCCTCAGACTGAAAGAGGGAGGGACGCTCAGCGGCAGCCTGGCCTGGGATTCTCGCCGCCCAAGAGCCGGGGCCAGCTGGGCCGCAGCCCTGCCAGTGAGGGCCCCCCTCTGCAAATGCAGCAGCGGTGGCTTGCGCCAGCCCAGCGGCCTCAGCCCGCTCATCATCCCCTCCTTGACATTCATCTCAAACAAGCAGAAAATCAACTGCCCTTCTCTTCACTTGCTTCTCGTAAGTAAGCTTGCTTTGTTTTTCCCGTATTGGGCAGGCAACCCAGGCGGAGCTTACATAGGCGGGGGAGAAGATATGTGTTCGTAGATATATCTATTTCCATCCAACCGGATTTCCAGAGCCCAGCCCCCTCTTTGAAGGTGCCCTCCTTTCCAGTCTGGTTTAAGCCTAAGGAAGGGGAAGACCTGGGGCCTGGAAGGCTCCATCCGCACCGGGCAATGGAAAAATGCTCATCAGAGGGAAATGCACAGGACACCCGGAGATGGTCTTCCCCACCAGGGCACCACTTCCTAAAGGATCATATTCTAAACATGCGCCTATATGCATGCAAACATCACGCGGACCTGAGCCTTCTCGGTCCTCTTTTTTGGCCACTCTAGTCCAATTGGTGCCCATATCCTACTTCTCAAGAAAATCACCGAAGCTTAATAACAGGATTAACTCCAGCCGGTAACAACAAACCAGTGTGACAAACCACAATCCAACCCTTCTCCAAAGGGGAGCAGAGGGAATTCTTAATAAGGGGTCAGAGAGGGCTCTGGACGGGCAAAGGATGCCGAAGTCAGGCATCCACCTGCTCTGGAAAACCTTTTCCACTGGCATTCAGAGCATTGATAGTGTCTCATGGCAAACCATCAGCAGGATTTTAAAAAACGGCAAAACCTGTTCAGGGACATTAGCATCATGCTAAACAGTCACCCTGGCATCCTGCCCATTACACAATTTATCTTACATATAAATAGCATCATTAACCTACGCAGCGTATGTGGCATTCCACTCAGATGGCTTTTAGCTGGAAAGCAAATAAATCTTGGAGAAAAAAGTCTAGATCCTATTTGTGGTATTGCACCCCTATAAATCACGCAGCATGCCGAGCCTGCCCCATGGAGGCCTGGCTGCCACGCGGCTTGCAAGAGAGCAGATGGCAGAGGGCCAGCAGAAAGCAGGCAGGCTCGAGTGTATGCAAGGGTAGCCTTTTCAGCAGGTAGTGAAGCGGGCCATGCCCCGACGGTGACTGAAGGGCCAGCACAGATGGCTGGCTTCCCTCCCAGGACGGGGCCTTGATCCATTTTGGTGTGGCGTCAAAATAGCACCACAGAGGTCTAGGAGGCCTCATGGCCATAGCTCAAACCGGGGCTACCTGTGAGCCCCCTGAGGTCAGCCCTGGCTTGATCCTCAGCTTGCCAGGCTACCAGCCACCTTTCTTTGAGCCATCCAGGGCAGGCCAGAGCACTGGCCTCTCCCACCCAAGAGGGGCCGGCTTCTCCTCCCACCTCCCCATTCTCTTCTGCCCTGGAAGAGATGAGGAGGGAGGTGTGGGTTTGGCCCCGGAGGGCCGCTGAACTGGCTTTCCGCTCAGGCACAGAAGGAAACAGGTTGGGGAGGTGAGTCATTGCTGCTGAAAGGTTCACATCCTGCTGCATTTCGGAACAGTCTTCATGAGTGCTCCCTTGTGAGTGCACACACGTGCCAGCACACACCCGCACCTGAGCCTTGAGCTGCCAAGCTGGTGAGCTCCCCGAGCAAAACGATCCCCCCCTGCGATTCTGAGAGATGAAGCCGCCCCACCGTCTTCCAGCAACGGCCGCCTGGCGCTCTCTCCTCGCTCCCACTTCATCCATTTCAGGTGGAACCGGTAATTTAACTTTGGGGGAGGAACCATCCGCAGGGAAGCCAGGTGGGAGGAGAACGCACGTCCCGGCCAGGCACATCTTCTAAAAATGTGCCAGGGAGACAAGGGGATCGCTGGGATGTGGGCATTGCGCAGCTGGGGGCCCCCTGCCCTTGTGTCAACTGGAGCAAAGCATGCCGGTTGCTCCTGGCACAGCAGCTGGTGCCAGGGGCCGGAGCACATGTGGGGAGGGAGAGGCCGAGCAGAAGCTCGCCTGCCTGCCTATCTGCCTGCCTGTGAGTCGCAGGGCCACAAACCTCCCAGGAAGCCCCCATGGCCCTGTCCACGTGCACACGGACCAGAAGGCAGGCGGCCTTGCCCAAGAGAGGGGCTGTGCCAGCCCCACTGAAGGGGTAGGGGGCTAGTTTTCCTGTGTGGGGCATTTCCCACAGCTGGGAGGCTGTGCCGTTCAGTGGAGCTGGGAGGCTGAAGAGCTGGTGGGGGGCCTGCCAGGTCCAGTCCAGGGGGCTTTGTGGGAGGGCGGGCAGGCTCCGCAGCCAGACGAGGTGCCCTCTGTGTCCTGCACGGCAGAGCAAGGGGGCCCAAGCACGCCTCTCTTCCCTGCATAAGCCACGCACAGGCTGCCTCATCAACCTGGATCAAAGAAAGCCTCCGGAGGAGCGCTTCCAGGCCACAGCTCTGCCAGTCCGGAGCAACAGGGGGCAGAGGTGAGCAGCAGGGAAGTGGGACACCAAGACCCAGCAGCCCCTGTTAACGTGGGCTGCCCTTCCTTTGCAGCAGCTGGCGGGCAAGCCCCGCCCTGTCATTTTCCTCCTTTCGGGATGTGCAGCTCCAGCGAGCAAGAAAGGCACGCAGCACATGCTCAAGGCACACTGTTCTCTGCATGCTCTCTTTACACTCTTTCCTACACATTTCAGAGGAGCTTTTGAAGATGTGCACCTGGCAGAATTATGCTGATCAGCCTTTTCTTGGGGGCCCTGCATTTACCAAATTTTGCCCAGGAAATGCTTATTCTGCACAGGAAGGGTGGCCAACAGGCAACAGAGGTTGTTCTGGCAAGAGTTTGCATGCCAACCTAATGCTGGATCATGCCAAAGATCTCGGAATCAGTTGCACAAAAGGGCGTCTAACGCGGCAGTCCTGCTTTCTCCTCGCTCTCGCTGACATTTTCATAAGATGTCCCCTAAAGTGGAGAGATTAGATAGCATTTCTCTGCCATTTAAACAAGTATTTAAAAAGCAATAACCTCTTTTCTCCATAAGTTGGTGATGACAAATGATGTGCAATTCATGGGCGGCATTTCAGTCTCTGGAAGTATTAGCACTGCTCCCCAAGGGCTGCTCCGGAGGCAGGCTCTCTTGGCAGCCCTCCTCGCAGCTTTTCCTGGCTCTCCAGCCCTGGATTCATTTGGAGAAAAGCAGGCATTAATCGACCAGCTCCACATGAGCTCTGCAGGACTCTCAGGGCCGGGGAATCCACACCGTCCTTGGTCCGCCTTCCCCTCTGACCACGGGAAACCCGAAAGCTCCTGCCATGCCATGCCCAGCCCAGGCTGACCTGCATTTCAGTGGCTGGTCTGCCATTCTCCTGCGGCTGGCTGGAAACGTCTGGAGGATTTCGCTAAATGCCTGGGCCCCGACAAGCCTTGTGCTCCCCGGTACATAATGACACGATCTCAACAACGCATGGGACACAGTGGAGACTTGCGTGAAGGCCCAATAACTATTATAAGGCAGGATGTCCATTAGGGAATCCACCAGGGATCCCAAAATCCAAAAAAGGAAACAAGGCAGGGAAAAGTCTAGGGGTTTCTTTACTTGTGTTTTTCAGTACATTTCTTGCTCACCCTGGTGCTCTGGCAGATGACGGCTGTTCCAGCCCATTTGAGACTCAGTTACGACGTGTCACCATATTCTGTTCTGTCTCTTGCATCTTGTCCAGGATGATGGGTGTCTGGATCGGACAAATGAGGACAAATGCCCTGCAAGGCTTCCCACAGCCCCCTGCCCCATGTGGGCGCAAACAAGGGGAAACGGACACCCTCCCTCTTCGGTGCCATGGGGATTCCTGAAATGGAAGCATACTCAGTCTGTCGTTCTCTCTTTCCCGTGGATGGCCTGCAGCAGCCTTCCCCAACCTGGTGCCCTCCAGGGGCTTTGTGTATGCAAATGTATACTTCATTTTTACTAGAAAGATGAGGCCCACCAATGGAGCCAACTGCCTAAGCACACAGTAGGGATCAAAGGAAAGGGTGAGGGTCCACTGAGGAATTTTAAGCGATTCCAGAACCGAGCTCGTGGGTCCTTATGGGGTCAGCTCTTTTGAGGTGCCAATAAGCCCCACAGAGAAAGGGGGAGCTTGCATCAAAAACAGACTGCCAGGATTATAATTAATGGAGAACTTACAAATACCATAGATATTCAAAAGGGCACAAGACACGGATGTCCTTTATCACCATTGTTGTTTATATTGATTTTAGAAGTGTTAAATAGAAATATTAGAGAAGATACAGACATTAAAGGCGCTAGAATTAGAGATGAAAGCTATAAACTGCAAGCATTTGCAGGTGACTTAATTTTTATTCTTGAAGAACCCTTGGTAACAATGTCCAAACTTTTACAAAAGATAGAAGAATATGGCAAAGTTATAGGGATGAAAATAAACAGAGAGAAGACGAAACTGTTAGTGAAAAATCTCACATTGGAGCAGAGAAAACCTCTGATGGAACAAGTAGATCTTCAAATTGTTAAAAAGGTTGAATATTTGGGAATTTTCCTTACAGCTAAATGCACTACATTGAAAGAAGATAACTATGATAAATTATTTAAGGAAACTAAGAGTGACATGGAAAAATGGGCTAACTTGCAATTATCTTTGTTGGAAAAAATAGCAATAGTTAAAATGAACATATTACCAACGTTTTTATTTTTATTCCAAACAATTCCCATAAAAATTGATAATTTTTTTGATGATTTAAATACCCAAATTTTGAGATTTGTATGGAAAAAGAAGAAACCAAGGATTAAATTAAAAATGCTTCAGGAAGCTAAAGGGAATGGGGGTTTTGGTCTTCCTGATTGGGAAGCTTCTGTCTTATTATGGCTAAAAGAATGGATAACTTTAAGAAATAAGAGAATCCTCTATCTTGAAGGGCATGATTTGCAAATGGGTTGGCATGCTTATATGTGGTATGAAAAGGCTAAGGTACATGGCTCTTTTTTAAGTCATTATATTAGGAAATCATTAATGTCAGTGTGGGAAAAATTAATGACATAGAAACATAGAAACAGAGAGAGTCAGAAGGGGCCTCCTGGGCCATCTAGTCTGACCTCCGGCACCAGCCAGCTCCGCTCATGACATGCCCACCATGTGCATGTCCAGCCTATCCTTGAACACCCTCACCGATGGGGCCTCAACGACCTCCCGTGGAAGCCCATTCCACGCCCTCGGGGTCCTAACTGTCAGGAAGTGCTTCCTGGCATCCAAATTGAACCTTGGTTCCCTGAGCTTTGCTCCATTGGAGCGCGTCCTGCCTTCCTCTGCAGGGGAGAACAGGTCTCTACCCACCTCCGTGTGACACCCCCTCACATGCCTGTATGTTGCCAACAGATCCCCTCTGAGTCTTCTCTTCTCCAGGCTGAAGAGACCCAGTTCCCTCAGTCTCGTCTCATACGGCATCCCCTGCAAACCAGCCACCATCCTTGTGGCCCTACGCTGCACTGACTCCAACCTGGCTATATCCTTTCTGTAATGAGGGGCCCAAAACTGAACACAATACTCCAGTTGCGGGCGCACCAGAGTCATGTAGAGTGGTAGTAATACCTCTCTTGATTTAGAAGCCACACTTCTGGCTATGCAACCAAGGGTGGCATTCGCCCTCTTGACCACCGCATCACACTGCTGACTCATGTTTAGCCTGCGGTCAACCAGTACCCCGAGGTCCCTTTCACAAGTGCTGCTCTCCAGCCACTTGTCCCCTAACCTGTACTTATGACAGCTATTCCTATGCCCCACGTGCAAGACCTTGCACTTCTCCACATTGAACGCCATCCTGTTGTCTCCTGCCCACTTCCATAGTCTGTCCAGATCCTTTTGGATCTGGTGTATTTGCTCCTCAGTTGTGGCCACTGCTCCAGTTTTAGTGTCGTCTGCGAATTTGATCAGCAGACTGTTCACCCCTTCTTCCATGTCGTTAATGAAAAGATTAAACAGGATCGGCCCCAGGACAGAGCCCTGGGGGACCCCGCTTGTCACTGGCTGCCATCCCGACGATTCCCTGCTAATGGTTACCTTCTGCTTTCGGTCAGTCAGCCATGCCCTAATCCACCGGACAGTGCTTTGGTGTATCCCAAAACTCCTCAGTTTCTCCACCAGGATATCATGGGGCACTTTGTCAAAGGCCTTGCTGAAATCCAGGTATACCACATCCACTGCATCCCCTCCATCTTGCCATCTTGAAACCTTGTCATAGAATTCCACAAGGTTTGTCTGGCAGGACCTGTTTCTGCGGAAGCCGTGTTGTGTGGCTGTCAGCCTCCCTTCCCTATCTAGCATCACTAGATCTCTCTCTATTATGAGCCTTTCCATTGTTTTTCCTACAATGGACGTAAGGCTAACCGGTCTATAATTCCCCATGTCCTTCCTACTACCCTTTTTGAAAATTGGGACCACCGATGCCACCCTCCAGTCCTCTGGAACTTCACCCGTTCTCCGCAAGGCCTCAAAAATGGAGGCCAGCAGGCGTGAGAGAACCCCTCCCAACTCTCTAAGTACTCTCGGGTGTAACCCGTCAGGGCCTGGCACCTTTGTAATGTCCAATGCCCTGAGGAGCCCCTCGACTTCAAGGGGGGTGACTCTAATCTCTGCCCCTAAGTCCCCAGCCTCATCCAATCTCCTATACGGATATCCCCCGTCCTGCTTTGGGGAGAACACAGAGGCAAAATAGTCATTTAGCATCTGTGCCTGTTCCCTCATGTCAGTCACTGGATCTCCTTCCTCCTTATTTAGTGGTCCCACCACTTGTCTCCCCTTCCTTTTCCTATTTACATGCTGGAAGAAGCCCTTTTTGTTGCTCTTGATATTCTTGGCAAGTCTCAGCTCATAATCAGCCTTAGCCTTGCGAAGAATCCTTCTGCAACGGGCCTCCTCCTCCCGGTATACCCTTTTGTCTATTTCCCCCAGTACCCATTTCCTATGGAGGATCCTCTTTCGTCTAATCCCCCTAACCACCTCCTTTCGCATCCATGGCGGCACTCTCCTCCGCCTCCCCACCTTACTGACTAGAGGTATTGTCAGGGCTTGCGCCTGCAAAACCTCCCTTTTGAGTGCCATCCACCCCTCAACTGGCTTACCTTCCAGTAACCTATCCCAGGAGACTTTCCCCAGCCTGGCCTTCAGTTGGCCAAAGTTGGCCCTCTTGAAGTCCCAGCTTCTAGTGCTCGCCCTGCTGCACGGCCCCAGTCCTCTGATCTCAAAGCAAAGGATGGAGTGATCACTCGCATCCAGAGCTCCCCTAATCTGTACTTCATCTATCAGCTCCTCCCTATTGGTCAAGACCAAGTCCAGGATGTTTCCCCCCCTCGTCGCCTCTCGGACCCTCTGTGTGAAAAACCCACCCTCTAGAGCTTCTAGGAAGCGACGTGACCTGGCTGTCACCGCCGAGTGAGTCTCCCAAGTAATATCCGGGAGATTGAAATCTCCCATAATTACTGTGTCTCTCCCTTGAGATATCCTTAGAATCTGGCCTGTCAGGACATCATCCAGGGTCTCAAGTTGACCTGGAGGGCGATAACATACCCCCACTGTCAGGTCTCTTTCTCTGTCAAAACCCCTAAGTTTCACCCAGACTGCCTCTACCGAATCCCCATCTGTGCTGCACTCTATCTCACTGCATCCTATCCCTTCCCTGACATATAAAGCCACACCCCCACCTCTCTTTCCCTTCCTGTCCTTTCTAAAAAGGTGATACCCTTCTATGTTCACATTCCAGACTTGCCTTTCATCCCACCAAGTTTCTGTGATTCCCACCAGATCGTATCCTCCTATTCCCAGGAGAGCTTCAAGCTCTTCCTGCTTATTACCCATGCTCCTAGCATTGGTGTACATGCACCTCAACTCCTTCCCACTGCTTCCTTTCCTTGGAGTGCCCAGCATCCTCCTTCCTCCCATCCTCCCTGGTACCTGGCCCCTCTCTGTAGAAGTCCTGTCAGTCCCTGCAGTATCTCTAAAGCCCTGCTCCCAGAGCCTCGATCCTCCCTGCACACTTGTCCAGTGCAGACACGTTACTGGGGGGCCTGAACCCACCCCCCACTGGCTCAGTTTAAAGTCTTCCGGATGAAGCTCGCTAGAGCATCTCCAAAGGACCTTTTCCCCATCCTCGTGAGGTGTAACCCATCCCTTGCCAGAAGTCCATTGGCAAGAAAACGAGTGCCGTGGTCGAGGAACCCGAAGTGTTCCTTCTGGCACCACACCCTAAGCCAATCGTTCACCTCGGAGACCCTCCTGTCCCTTCCTGGCCCAAATCCCTGGACAGGTAAGATCGATGAGAAGGCCACTTGGGCCTTCAGCTCCCTGAGTTTCTTCCCCAAGGCCGAAAAGTCCCTGATGATCCCGACCACCCCCTGCCTGGCCATGTCGTTTGTGCCCACATGGATCACCAGGAGTGGCTGGTGACCCCCGGAGCGAACAAGACACTCCACTCTGTCCTTCACGTGCCGGATGCGCGCGCCCGGCAGGCAGCAAACCTCCCTTGTCTCAAGGCTGGGGCGGCACACCGCCGCCTCAGTGCCCCTCAGCAGGGAGTCCCCAACAACAATCACCCGCCGCCGTGCCTTCCCGGTGCTGGTGGGCAGCCGTGCCCTGGCCCTCGCCTCTCCTTCAGCAGCCCCCTTGCTGCCTGATGTCCCAGGCTCGGGTCCTGCTGGTCCCCCGAGGCCTCCTCAGCCCCAGCCTCCCCAAGCGGAGAGAACCTGTTTCCCAGCTCCAGATTGGTGCCAGGAGAAGGAGGAGGCCGTGCTGGCCTCCTCCTCCTGTGGGTGACATACCTCCATGTCTCCGCAGCTGCTCCTCCCGTGGTCTCTCCCTCAGCCCTCTGTCGAGAGGGGGGCTGCTGCGGGGGGGCCTGAAGAGCTCTCTCGGCCCTCAGGCACCTCACCTCCTCCTCTAGCAGGGTCACCATCTTGCACCGAGGGCAAGTGTATCCCTGCCTCTCCTGGGGGAGAAGGGCGAACATGTCGCAGCTCTCGCAGCGGACAGCAGCACCCGTGACTCCCGCCAAGGCCATCTCCTGGTCTGCCATCTGTAACCCTTCCGAGACCTTACCTTGGTCCCCTGTCTTGTAAGTGCTGCAGTTCCTCTCACTCTCCCAGTTCTCCCAGGCAAAAACCCCACTGCCCAGCTCCTGCCTTTCCTGTGCCAGTCCCCTGGCCACTCAGCGCTCTCTCCCAGCCTGTGCCTCTGCTGCTCTGACAAAATTGTATAATAAATGACAAAATTGTATAATAAATTACCAGGATGGCTTTCACCTAGGGAAGCTCTTATATACCCAAATGCATTGAATTTTGATATGATTGTGAGATATGATGATATTCTGGATAATGATGGAAGACTGAAACTGAATCAAGGACTACAAGAGCAAGGAATTAATATCTCTTGGTGGCATAAGGTTCAAATACAATCAAGATATGTTAAAGATTATAAAATGTGGGGGTTTTTATAAGGAGTTAACATTTGACCATGTGATTTTAAAATCAGATGAGAAAATAATTAAAAGACTGTATAATTTTCTTTTGGATATGAGAATGGAAGATGAACAAGTCAAGGAAACTATGATAACGTGGGCACAAAACTTTGGATATAATATTGCGTTAGAGAAATGGCAAAAGCTGTGGGAAAGAAATATTAAAATAACATTAGCAACCTCATATAAAGAAAACCTGTATAAAATGTTTTATAGATGAAATCTATCACCAAATAGATTAGCTAAGATGTTTCTAAATATGTCAAATGGATGTTGGAAATGTAAACATAAACCGAGTTCCTTTTATCATATGTGATGGACCTGTGATAAAGCAAAAAAATACTGGGTTAAAATATACAAATGGCTTGAGGGAATGTTACAAAAACCCCTAATATTTAAACCTGAGGTTTTCTTATCAGGCATTGTACCTAAGGATGTCCGTAATCAAGCACTGTATCTGATTCTACATGTAACCACTGCGGCGAGGGTTGCATTTGCCCAACATTTGAGGAGTGAAGAACCACCTATCGACCAACCAATTTCAAAAAAGATCCTGGACTGTGCCGAAACAGACAGATTGACTTTGTCCCTGAAGGAGAAAGAGGATACAGACTGCTATCAAACTTGGAATTCCTTTTATTACTGGCTAGAGAAACAGGACTATGCAGAGATTTAAATATGGAAAGCAGTACTGGGATACAATCTCCAAAATGACAGAATGATCTCAGTTCGAATCCAAGGCAAACCATTCAACATCACAATAGTCCAAGTCTATGCCCCAACCACTGGTGCTGAAGAGGCTGAAGTTGACCGGTTCTATGAAGGCCTACAACACCTGCTAGAATTAACTCCAAAAAATGATGTCCTTATCATCATGGGGGATTGGAATGCTAAAGTAGGAAACCAAAAGATAACCAGAATAACAGGCAAGTTTGGCCTTGGAGTACAAAATGAAGCAGGACACAGGCTGGTAGAATTTTGTCAAGAGAATACGATGGTCATAACAAACACTCTTTTCCAACAACCCAAGAGACGTCTCTACACATGGACATCACCAGACGGTCAACACAGAAATCAGATTGACTATGTGCTCTGCAGCCAAAGATGGAGAAGTTCTATACAGTCAGTAAAAACTAGACCAGGAGCTGACTGTGGCTCAGATCATGAGCTTCTGGTGGCAAAATTTAGGCTTAAGTTGAAGAAAGTAGGGAAAAGCACTAGGCCACTCAGGTATGACCTAAATCATATCCCTGATGAATATACAGTAGAGGTGACAAATAGATTTAAGGAATTAGATCTGATAGACAGAGTGCCTGAAGAACTATGGATGGAGGTTCGCAACATTGTACAAGAGGTAGCAACTAAAACCATCCCAAAGAAAAAGAAATGCAAGAAAGCAAAATGGCTGACTGAGGAAGCTTTACAAATAGCTGAGGAAAGAAGGGAAGCGAAAGGCAAGGGAGAAAGAGAAAGATACAAACAATTGAATGCAGAATTCCAGAGAACAGCTAGAAGAGATAAGAATGCCTTCCTAAATGAACAGTGCAAAGAAATAGAAGAAAACAATAGAATAGGGAGGACCAGAGATCTCTTCAAGAAAATTAGAGATATAAAGGGAACATTTCATGCAAAGATGGGCATGATAAAGGACCAAAATGGCAGGGACCTAACAGAGGCAGAAGAGATTAAGAAGAGGTGGCAAGATTACACAGAAGAACTATACAAGAAAGAGCTTAACATCCCTGATAACCACGATGGGGTGGTCACTGACCTCGAGCCAGACATCCTGGAATGTGAAGTCAAATGGGCCTTAGGAAGTCTGAGCAACAACAAAGCTAGTGGAGGTGACAGCATTCCAGCTGAGCTATTCAAAATCCTGAAAGACGATGCAGTTAAAGTGCTACACTCAATATGCCAGCAAATTTGGAAAACTCAACAGTGGCCACAGGATTGGAAAAGGTCAGTTTACATTCCGATCCCCAAGAAGGGCAATGCCAAAGAATGTTCAAACTACCGCACCATTGCACTCATTTCACATGCTAGCAAAGTGATGCTCAAAATCCTACAAGCTAGGCTCCAGCAGTATGTGGACCGAGAACTACCAGAAGTACAGGCAGGATTTCGAAGAGGGAGAGGAACTAGAGATCAAATTGCCAACATACGCTGGATCATGGAGAAAGCCAGGGAGTTCTAGAAAAAGATCTACTTCTGCTTCATTGACTACGCTAAAGCCTTTGATTGTGTGGATCACAACAAATTGTGGCAAGTTCTTAAAGAGATGGGAGTACCAGACCATCTTATTTGTCTCTTGAGAAACCTATATGCAGGTCAAGAAGCAACAGTGAGAACTGGGCACGGAACCACTGATTGGTTCAAAATTGAGAAAGGAGTTCGGCAAGGTTGTATACTGTCACCCTGCCTATTTAACTTATATGCAGAGCACATCATGAGAAAGGCGGGGCTAGATGAATCACCAGTTGGAATCAAGATTGCTGGGAGAAATATCAACAACCTCAGATATGCAGATGATACCACTCTCATGGCAGAAAGTGAAGAGGAACTAAAGAGCCTCTTGATGCGGGTGAAGGGGGAGAGCGCAAAAGTTGGCTTGAAACTCAACATTAAGAAAACTAAGATCATGGCATCTGGTCCTCTCACTTCCTGGCAAATAGATGGGGAAGAAATGGAGGTAGTGACAGATTTTATTTTCCTGGGCTCCAAGATCACCGCAGACGGGGACTGCAGCCAAGAAATTAAAAGACGCTTGCTTCTGGGGAGGAAAGCTATGGCAAATCTAGATAGCATACTAAAAAGCAGAGACATCACCCTGCCAACAAAAGTGCGTATAGTCAAGGCTATGGTTTTCCCAGTTGCAATGTATGGCTGTGAAAGCTGGACAATAAGGAAGGCTGAGCGCAAAAGGATTGAGGCCTTTGAGTTGTGGTGCTGGAGAAGACTCCTGCGAGTCCCTTGGACCGCAAGGCGATCAAACCAGTCAGTCCTAGAGGAGATCAACCCTGACTGCTCTTTAGAAGGCCAGATAGTGAAGATGAAACTCAAATACTTTGGCCACCAAATGAGAAGGAAGGACTCCCTGGAGAAGAGTCTAATGCTGGGAACAATAGATGGCAAAAGAAGAAGGGGACGGCAGAGGATGAGGTGGCTGGATGGAGTCACTGAGGTGGTTGGTGTGAGCTTGAGTGGACTCCGGGGGATGGTGGAGGACAGGAGGGCCTGGAGGAATGTTGTCCATGGGGTCGCGATGGGTCGGACTCGACTTCGCGACTAACAACAACAACAACAACGGATTATCATAAAAAGAAAGAGTATGGGGGGCTGACCCAGCAGGTCTGATGTTTTTGATGATTGATGATTTTTAGTTTCTTTTGTTAATTAGTAGGAAAATAACAATAAAACTTATTCGGAAAAAAAAGAAAGAAAGGGGAAGCGTGCGAGATCTGACCCGCAGGCACGGAAGAGTCCCGCACCTGCATCATGGAAGCTGAGGAGCCACCCGGGGCCGCCTGGGGCCAGCCAGCCCATCTCTGAACACCCCCGGCAGCCTCGGTCCCGGCAGCATGAGCCCACATCAAGCATGCGGCTCTCTCTCTCTCTCTGTAATGATGTACTATTGGAAATGCATTGAGGGGCCATCATGGCCACAGCAGAGTCCAGTAATGCGCCCAGCGCTTCCTCTCTCAGGACACCCTTCCACAATGCATCAGAGCACCTTCATTCCGGTTATCCTTGAATGGCCGCCGTGACCAGCCGACGCCGCACACATGCCCGGTCCTCCTGCATCAAGGCTTTGTGGAGCGACCAGTGAAAGAGCCGGGGGGCAGGAGGGGCGGCGCGTGGTCCGTGTGCAGCGGAATCCCCTGTGGTGGGGACAGCCCAAGTCGCCGAAGCCCCCCAGGAACGCGCCCAGCTGCCTGAGGCCCAGTGGTCCCCCTGCAGCATGCCACACGAGCGGTCGAGGTCTGAGCAGCCACAGACTGTGGGGGGAGGGGAGCACCGCAGGGCCCGGCTCAGGGGGCCACCGAGCAGCCCCTCCCTGAAGGACCAGCCCTTGGGAGCCTCCAGGCTGAGAGGAGGAGAACCGGCCCGGAAGCGCCCCAAATGTGCCTGAGCAGCACTGGGGCAGCTGGCAGAGGCCCCCCGTGGCAGGTGCAAGCAGAGGCACAGCTCGGCAGCCCTCAGTACAGGGCAAGCGGCCTGGAGGGCAGGGACGTGCCAGCAGGTCACCTTCTCGTGGGCCACCCCACGGGGCACAGGGAGCAGGGGCCGCACTCTCCTGGACCTACTCCTGCACCTTCCCTCCCTCTGCCCATCCTGGCAGGGGTTGGAGAGGGTATACGCTCCTGCGCCTGCCCCCATGTCGGAGTAGGTCCGACTCACGCACTGCTGTGGTGCGTGATGGGGAGCCAGAGTCCCTCCACCCAGGGAGCCCTGCCGGGCTGATGAGTGGTGCAGTATACATTTAACCATCAGAATAAATAGCAAGCCCCGTGTGCACAGCCGCAAGGGGCGCCGGGACAGCGGCTCTTCAGCACCAGGGCCGCCCGAGTGGAGAACGAGGCACTCCCGGGTGCTGAGCACATCCTGTGGTGCGCTGGGGCCGCACGCGAGGGCCCATCAGCGCCCTCTGCGAGTGGCCCATGCATCGAGCCCCGGCGGCTCCGCAGCAGCCCCGGCTGAATCCAGGAGCTGTGTGGGCCAGTGGCTGGAGGTGCCCTGGGGACGAGAGCTGGCATTCAGGCTGCTCTATTGGGATTCTTTTCCAAATCTATATCTTTCTAAAAGCTACTTTCCTATGGCTTCCAAGCGCGTCAGTGACCTGTTCCAGCTGGAGCAACCGTTCTTGTCCAGCTGGGTCTACGCGGAAGCAGCCTGTGGATGAACCCTTCCGAGTCCCGTCCTCCGTTTTGTGTTTATTCACAGCAATGCCGCACAAACACTCAGCAACACACATATTATTGCAGGGGTCTTGAAACCTGGCACATTCAAGTCCATCTCTGGTGTCAACAGAAAGATAAATTAGCTCCGAAGGTAACCTCGTGAGCTGCAATTAATGCCCCCAATTGTTACCAGTTACCAAAACTCTAACGAGAAGCAGTTCCAAGGAAAACAAACAGAAGAGCTGGTGCTCTTCAAGAAATTTAAACTTAAACCTACAAATTAAAAGCATCTCAAGGGCCGGGTGGGATGTAACTGTATACCGTGTCTCATTCACTTCAAAGTAATTGGCAGTTTTCTTAAGCAATCTGTCAGCAAAGCGATGAGAAAGGAGCCAAGTAAGCCAAGCCCTTTTTGTCTCAGCTGCAGGTTCCCCAATTCTCTCTCTCTCTCTTTCACTTTTTTCTGCCATGACCTGACAGGAAAGAGCCTGAAGGGAAAAGGAAGATTTCAGGAGAAGTTAACAGACAAGTGAACGCTCAGGAAGTTGCCAAGGGCAACTGAGGTCTACTAAGGGGGCACCTGGCAATTGCCATGAAAACGGGAAAATAACCCTGGATAACATGGGGAAGGGATTAGGACGCTGGGCCTCTTGGGTGGTCCACGGGGGACACAAAGGGTCTCTTGTTCCAGGCTTGGTGCTCACGGTGGAAAAAGCGGCGAGGGCATGCCGGGCCTCCTTCTCTGGTCGGATGGTGCATGGACCCCCCACAAGTTGGTGCTGGCTCCGGAGGGTGGCAGGATGACACCTGTTGACCGCTCCCACCAAATCGAAAGCCGCTTCCAAGAGCACCCAGCCCTCAAATAGCCAGAAAGCCGAAGGCGGTACAAAAGATCCTGGCTTGGCGTGCCCGGGTTGTCCCGGTGAAGGAGACCTCTTGTGGTTGCCTGCTCCAAACCCGCAGGGGACCTCCTTCCCCATACATGACTCGGCCGATTCACCGATGGCAACGAAGGCCCGGCCCCGCCACCAGAATGGATGTGGCCCAGGCATTCACTGAGTAGCGGGTTCCTGGGCCCCACCTGAAAACTCTTCTGTTTCGGCAGGCATTCACTTCTGGCTTCCTGTGCAGTATTATGGAACTTACATAGGGTTAAATACGCAATTTTATGCACATGCAATTGACTGAATGTGGGTTTTTTAGAATTTGCTTTGGGGCTGGTTTGCTGTTGCTGCTTTACCTTATTAGCTAGCCGCAGTGCTTTGACATGGAAAATCAGAGCTGTAGTTTTTAAAGACCATCTGATATTCTTTTCTTCCAAGCGTTAGGAAGAGTCAAAGGTTGCCAAGAAACAGGAGCTGCCCTCAGCAAGCCTGACGTCTTGACTCTGAACTTTTGAAGCACACCAAGCATGCCTTCCTCCCATCTGTTTCCGCTGTGCACGCACTCACCGCCACCTTTGCGTGCCTGCCAGCAAAAAGCCCTTTTCCGGCTTCTTCCACCAGCCCCTAGCAGCTGAGACTTCTTGCAGCGCAACCCCCGGCCGGACTGCAACGGACCTCAAGCTGGGGACCTCCAGCACAGGCTGGGAGCCAAATTCGTAGTGACGGACATGCTACAGGTTGTAATTCTCATCCCAGGAGGCTGTTCCACATGTCACCCATGCCAACCACGATTAACAACAATTCATCTGGGGGATGCAAAACTCAACAGAAAAAAGCTTCAGAGTGAAACAACATTTCCGGTGAACTGGGATGGAAAAGCCCACGACATGTGAGTACATTTTCAGCGCATAAGTCTGGTTGCTGATGAATCCATTCTTTTTTCTGCATTACAAATCATGCTGTCTGAATTAAATAGTGGCTCTTAAGAGGAGAGCTCAAGTGGAGGAAGCAAACCAACTGCAGAGCTGAGCTGATTTATTGTTGGTTAATAAGATCAGGCTCAAGGATGCCGTGTGATCGATAGCTCTCATGTACCCTGAGCATCTTTTCACTGTTGGCCCCAATCGTCCCACCAACGAATTCTTAGCCGTAATTATTTCATTAGCAGACTTCCCCGTGCAACCTAGCGCTGCTGCCTGCTGGATGTGTGTGTGTGTGGGGGCGGGATGGCATGAGAGAACCACCCTCTTCACTTATTACAATGCTGAAAGCATTGTCAGGATCTCGGTCCATTGTGCTGTTGGATGCGAGCGTTTCTCTTTCCCGTGTAAAGTCAGTTTCTTGGTCTTGGAAGGGCACTGAAAGGGCACTGAAAATCTACCTGCATGGTCCTGGTGAAAAGTTATTGATTTATTTATTAAATTTCTGCTCTGCTCATTAGCCGGAATGGCTCCGGATGGCTTACAGAGACATGATAACAGCACCTGTGATAAAATGACCGTATCAAATCTAACAAGCCTATCATAACAATAAAATAACAGCAATAACACAATAAGAACCCCATGGTAAAAGCCTCCAAAACCCCACAGAGGCCCCGTTCAAGCTAATCTAAGGGCACGGTGGCACTAAATACAATAAATACCATAAAAAGATCTCTTTAAAAATCACCTTAACTATTAAAATACTGGGCAAATGAAAAGGCCCTTGCATGGTGCCGAAAGGAGCGGAGAGGGCATGCCAGGCAAACCTCTTTGGGGAGCTGATTTCAGAGTTGGGAGGCCACCAGTGAGGAGACCCTTCCCCTCACAGCCACCCTCTTAGTTTCCTTCTGAGGGGGCTCTCTGAGAAGTTGCTTAATCTTAGGGTCTGGGTAGGTTCATATGGAATGGGCTTCCACGGGAGGCGGTCGAGGCCCCATCGGTGCAGGTGTTCAAGGAGAGGCTGGACGTGCACATGGTGGGCATGTCATGAGTGGAACCGGCTGGAGCCGGGGGTCAGACTAGATGGTCCGGGAGGCCCCTTCTGACTTGCTCTGTTTCTATATTCTATATGGGAGGAGGCAACCCTCTAGATAACCTGTCCCCAAGCCATTCTGGGCTTCAAGCATGAATGAGTTCCAATCATCCAAACGAGAGGTTGCCAGAGGGTGGATCACTGTGGCTAAATCCTGTCTGTCCAGATAGGATCTGAGTTGGTAAATCAGCTTAAGCTGAGGGAAGGTGCTCGGGACCACCAAACCCACTTGGAAATCCAGCATTAATTCAGGATCTAGGAGCATCCCCAGACTACAAACCCCATCCTCTAGGGGCAGTGTGGCCCCGACCGGGGCAGGTGTAGCATCACCTATCTGGACAGAAGATGCCTCCAGTCACAGCACCTCCAACTTACCTGGATGACGCTTCCGTTTATTGGCCCCCAGCCAGTCCACCACCACCAAGCCGAGGCTCCGATCCGGGATGGGCACTGCCTCACCTGGATTGGATGAAAAGGAGAGGCAGAGCTGAGCGCCCTCTGCATCCCAATGACCTCCCACTGCACGCGGCCAGGTAACCTCCCCCAGCACAGAGCCACGACCCCCCAGCACCACCTCCTGGGACTGGCCAGGCAAGCAGGAGGAGACCGGCTGCAACGGGCCGCCTCCAGTCCCACCCAGCCAGCCTCTCTGCGGGATGCCATGGTCCATGGCATGGAAAGCTACAGGAGTCCAGGAGAACCAGTGGGGGGCACTTTCCAGTCTTCTGCCATCCCACAGGGCGCCCAAGGCAGCCTCTGTTCCCAGGCTGAAGCCCGCTGGAAATGGATTCCGGTGGCCCAGTTCCTCCAGGAGGGCCTGGGGCCGTCCAGCCATCCCTGCCTGGACCCTTTGCCCCGGAAGGGGATGTCGGGCTCTGACCTGCCGCTGTTCACGTTCCAGGTTAGATTTTTTGCAGAAGCAAGCCCGGCACAGAAGAGGGGACGTGGGAGGGAATGCACTCCTAATGCACCAAAATAAAAGAATTAAACAATTTGCGTGAGCCACCCAGGAATGCCTGCGAGATTCTCTGCTGCCTGGACAAACTCCTTGAGCTCTCAGAGCTGCAGAAATAAGATACTTGTGGCAAGGCGGCATTTCAGCGCAAACGGCAGAAAAGGCGTTTTGTGCACACACTCCCACCATCCTCTTTTATCCTAAGGCAGCTGCTCTCGCCAGCTGGGGATGATGGGCATTGTAGTCCAAACATGGTCTGGGCCACACTGTGTGGAGGAAGAAGGTTATCCAAAATAGAACAAGCACGTGGCCGGCAAGAGCATTGGTAAAATTGCAAGAAGACCCTTCCCTGCTGTGTTGTGCTCGGCCCCACAAGTGAGCAATGGCCAGCCCCTTGGGAGCCTGCAATAGCCATACGTGTCTTTCCCTCTGCCAGACTGGGCAGCTCCAGAGTTGTTGGCCAGTAGTCTGCGCACAAGCATCCCCACAAAAGGGCACAGCTCCTTGTCCGTGGAGGGAGCTCTTCGTGGAAGCTCCCCTCCACACCGTCCTCCTCAGAAAGCAAACACACGCCGGGCAGGTGGCGCATCCCAATTGGCCTGAGAGGAGGGAAGCCGCCTAATGCAAAGCCCTCGCTTACCGTCCGTTCTCAGAGCACCTCTGCTGTGAGTCGAGCCTCACGCGCCCAGACTCAGCACTGCCAGCGTGCTTAAAAATAAGGGCTATTTCAGCTTAAGTGGAGCACCAGAATGGATCTTTCTTTCTTTTTTTCTTTTGCAGGGTGGCAGGGAGAGAGTCCTGACTCTTCCTTTGAGCCGAGGGTCCACTGATGAGGAGAGACGGAGAGGGGTGAACCAGGCGGAAAGCCTCACCCAGCGACCCCGGAGTAAGGAGGGCCTCATCCTGCCAGGGCTTTACGGAGATGGACGGAAGGCTCTCCACACACTCTCAGGCAAGCGGAGATGTAGGTAGCTGAAGGTGCAGGAGAGGCGGTGGGCACGGCGGGCACGGCGAGGCCGCAGAGTACCGGGATGCTGGTGAAGCAGCCGGGGCTACCCATGTGGCACGTCGCGCATTGCTGCTTCATCGGCTGCACAGAGCACGTCAGCTTTGGGGCTGCCTGAAGGCATGAGGAGCAGGCAGAGAGCGAGATCGGTGAGCACAAGGACTCGTCTTTCTGCTTCCCCCAGAAGCCTCAGCCAGAGAAGCGGCTGCCCCGGGGCGGGTTAATCCACACTGGGGCGAGAGGGCTCCGCTTCTTCTCCTGCCGACCCAACACAGAGAGGAGCCACCATGTCCTCGCACATCTTAACTCAGGCTTGGGAGCTAGCTGGGGAAGGAGCAGCATGGAGCTACTCGCAGCAGCACCGAAGCCAGGCTGCTCAGACCAGGGGCCGTCCCGGGGCCTGGGGCAGCCCGGCTGTGCCCGGCCTGCTCCTCCACAATCTGGCGTCTCCATCCGCATTTGCGCTGCGCGTCCGGGGACAGCTCAGCTCGCCTGAGCATGGGAAGGCAGTCCGGCAAGGCAAGAGAGCCGGCCTTGGCATCCCCAGCTGGGGCCCCGGAGGGCCTTCGTCAGCACAGACGGGGGTGGCCAGCTGAGAAACCTAGCAGCGGCCTCAGCCTGCACCACACAGATGCGCCTGGCCGGCTTCTTATCCCCCTTGGAGCACCCCATGGGGCTGTCCTATTTAGTTATTTATTAGATTTATATCCTGCTTTTTCCCTACAACCAACTCAAAGCGGCTTACCTCATTCTCCTCCTCCTCCTCTCCGTCTAGTCCTCACAACAACAACCCTGTGAGGTAGGCTGGGCTGAGAGTCTGTGACTGGGCCCGAGCCACCCAGTTGGGTCCAAGGCCAAGCATGGCCTCAAACCCGGATCGCCTGAGTCCCAGACCTGCGCTCTTAACCACCGCAGTGCCCTGCTTCTCTTACTCCAAAGCCACCTGCCCTTTCCATGATCCATTCAGTTCACAGGACGCGGCTGGTCCGCCCTTCCCCCATCACTCATCGGTTCTGTCAGTTCTATGGAAAACAGCCAGCACGTTGCATGGATCCTGCCTCCCTCTTGGCTGGCCACAGTCCTGCAGGCCGCGGCCACGGGCTGGCGGGTGAGCAGGGCCCAGTTTGTCCGGAAGCAAACCTCGCCTCGCCTCTGATGCTCCCCCACTCCTTGATGGACTTCCTCCTAGTAAAATTGTTTTCTGAAATCCACACAGTAATTTACAATGAAGACATCGGAGCAGTGACATTTACGGCAGACCTTGCACTCATTAAAGCAGCCTCATTGCCTCATTAATTCCATTTTTCAGAAATTATGTTCATATCCATGCACCATGCTCGCACCTCATGCATTTCACATGCCAGTCTTCTGTATTGTGGGAAAGCATCTCAAATATGCCTCCAGATAAGCAATCCCAGTGACGTGGAAGCAAAATAATTATTTTTCTCCGTTGCTAGTTCCCACTCATCCACTCAAGATAAATAAAATTAACGCAACAGCATTTGTCGTGGGAGCGTCATTATTCCAAACAGCAACCCCCTCTTCTTCTAATTGCTCCAGAAATGAATTTCTGCGATGGTACAGCCACCGCGGGGAAATTCCATGCAGAGGCGCCGGAGATGTGCCAAGCCACCTGTGGGGAGCCATGGAAGGGCTTGGAATGTTTGGGGCGCCAATTGGCCAGCCTGCCGCTCGTGCCTGGACCCTGCATGGCAGCCAGCTCACCCCACGACAGCGCGAGCTCAGCCACAGAAAACCATGATGCACAGGGCAGGCTGGCCTTTCCCACGGAGGCCACGTGTCCTTGGCCAGGGACTGCGTGGAGTCCTGCCGAGTGAGAGACTCCGCCGGCCACCCGCACTTGCCTTACCCTAAAGCATGCAAACAGCTGTTGGTGCAAAACACATGATGCTCACAGCTACGCAAATAGCAACTCCCCGTCGGCTTCGTGTGCTCAGCTAATATTTACGCTCTGCCCTGATGCCCGTCCTGAGAGGTTGGGCAGACGTCCGAGTGGGGCTGTGGCCACGACACACAAGGCGGCAGGAGAACCTGGGGGGAGGGGGCCGGGGGGCTCTTGAGTCCTGCCCTCAGTGCCATGGACACGTGATGGAGGCGGAGGGGGGCACTGCAGGCCCTTGCAGTGGGCCTGGTTGAGGTGGGTGGTCTGGTGCCACATTGTGGGCCCTGGAGACTCACGCCGCACATGCCCCATTCCAGGGCATGGCTGCGGGAACCCACCCACTGTCTCGAGGGTCAGCACCAGCAGCATTCCCCCTGACGCGACCGTGGGGAGGGCCAGGAGAGGTGGGCACAGCAATCTGCTCTCCTCTGGCGCCGCCTCCTGTCTGAACTCCTGAATGACAACACCAGCAGATGGGCCCCTGAGAGCAGAGCTGGCCCTGGGCCCATTCCCACTGTGGGGAGCACAGGGCTGCGGCCATGGCAGCCGCCTGAGAACCCAAGCACTTAAGTGGGTGATCCCAATTTTGCCCAAAAGGTGCGGCTGGCCATGGACCAAAAATGAGGCCGTGGTGTCCTGCGGATGTGGCTGCCCACGGGCCCCTGGGGGACAGCGGGGAGCATCACTGGCGTGGGGCGGGGAGCCGTGGGGAGAGCAACCTCTGCAGGGTGCCAAAGACAGCAATGGTGACTGTGGGAGCGTTGGCCCCAGCACACCCTGCGGCGCACGGGCAGCACATCTGGGCGCTCGGACTGAGGACATCTCCACCCCCCAGGGAGCCACCGCGCCCGCAGCCTCAGGCGCACCCCTCCCCAAAATCACAGAGAGGAGGGGCTGTGAAAGCTCCCAATGCATTTGCTAAATACCAAAAGACACCCGTAGAAGCCAAACAGCACAGGCAGCGTTGGGCTTCTGTCCTGAAGGGCCTGGAGGAACGCCCAGAGCCTCCTTCGTCTCAAGGGAGCTGCTCAAGAGGGTGGGAGCATCCCCTTGAACAGCCCTCGTTCAAAGTGGGGAGCCGCTGCTCTCTGCCCCGTCTCTGGAGGGCCCCTTGCTCTTGTGCTCTCCCCCACCCCATCAGCAGAATTAAGCTCCATGAGTGGAGGCCCCCTCCTGCGCAAAGAAAGCCTTTAAAACCAATCCTGGCGCTTATCGCAAAGGAGATGCATGCGGGTACCAAAATCATTATCTGGCCCAGTTACTCGCCTGTTTTGTCTTTCTTCTTTACAAGACACAATGAATTAAACATGAACCGCACTGCTAGAAGCTCTCCCCAAACACACTGCCAGCAAAAATAAATAAATAAAATAAAGATGGATATAATGCAGAAATGCCTTTGCAAGACAAGCCATATCGCCCTCCTTTGGGGGCTGTGCAATCTAATCTCTTTAGCGTGAGCCAAACTCCAGGCAGCCTGTTCAGAAGCATCAAAGAAGTGTTAGGAATTAAAGAGACACATGGGGGGCGGGGGCGACAACAAGCATGCAGCACAAACCGGGGCTGATTACATTACCGGAGTGAGAAGATTGACTAATGAGACGTTCTAGCCACTGCCGGAGCCCAGGTTGGAGAACTGGGCACCTTCTTGTCTGGCAGCAAATGTCTGGATGTTGGCCTCCCTGTGCAGCGCAACACTCCTCGTTGCACGCATGGGCTGTGCTCACACATTACCCAGAGCCTCCTTGCACAGAAGCAGAGTGCTGCTACGGCCAGTAATTGCAGCCAAAGGCAAATGGCCTCCCCCTTTTCATTTGCCTCTTTAAACAAAGCGATCCTTACAGCTGGATCCTTACAGCTGCCAAGGACCAGCTGGCAAGAAAAAGCAGCGGCTTCTTATTTTGGACCACATGCCTCCTCCCTCACACACGTCCGAATGGCTTTTGAGAATGAGGCGCTCGAGCCCTTTGGAGGGGCTGCTGACCCGGAGACCACAGAAGGGGCCTCTGAAGCAGAGGGGGAGGAGGTGGCAAAAGCCAGGCGAGCCCAAAAGGGCTCGTGGTCACGCTGGCGGCACCAGCCGAGTGGTGGGCGCTCTGTCGGGCCACTCGGACGCCTGTGGGGTGGCCCAGGTGAGTGCAGCCAGAGCGGCAGGGGGGCTGTGGGGCTCTTGCCCAGCGGCTCGCTTGCCGTTGCTTGTTGCCACTGCAGGGTCAGTCGCCAAAGCTCAGGAGACGCAGCTGCCTATGCAGAACAAGCCATGGCTTGTCAGGAGTCCATTCCCCTCAAAGCAGGCTTGTCCCCGTGGTGGGTTGCTGTGCCACAAGACCCGAGTTTTAGGAAAGCCTTGCTCCAGAGGAGGAAAAAGCTGCACAGCGGCTTTGCTGGCTGTTATTTCTGGCTCTTCTTGGAGAGATGCCTGGCAAGCATCCAAATGTCCCAGTGCTCCTCTGCTTGCCCAAAGCCTTCCACTCCTTTCCCATGCTCCCCAGCAAAGGATCTAAGTGGCCACAAGCGCCTGCCCACGGAGCAGGAGAGGCATGTCCTGAAGAGGCCTGGGTGGGGATGATGGGAGCTGCAGTCCAACACACATGGAGGGAACCTGGCACCAGGGGAAGTCTGTGTGTGTGGTGGTGGAGGGGCAGAAATCTTTGGCATGGGACACGGCGGGTGACAAGCAAATCTCTTAGTATAAATGCAAACAGAACAGCTCCTGGACGGCAGTAAAAAACGGGAGAAAATGGAGGCCCTTCGTGGCGAGCTGGAATCGCTGGCTTAGGAGAGCTGCTTCAGCTGGCGTGGTGACCAGGAGAGGCTTGGGAGGTGTTGGGAAAATTTGGATAAGTCCTGTCAGAAAAGCATTACTTCTGTGTGCCATTGCATTGTGGGATCAAATCCTGTCTTCCTTCTCAAAACCAAGCTGTCACTGTTTCAAATGGCATTCATTCCCCCCCCACTCCCGCTCCTTTCTCTCACCTTTAGCTGTGGGCTACAGTAGACAGACCGGCCATTCAGTCGGAATATACATTGTAAATAGCCATTGTTGGAATTCAGTTTACAATCATCTTTTGATAGCCCAGAGGGCTTCATGTGCCCTGATCATGCAGAATGTCTAGAGTCGAGATAAGGGTCTGAGCTTATCATGAATAGTTTCCAGTAGCTTGAATTTGCATGTCTGAGCAGACCTGGAGATGGGTTCAAGTTACTCAACTAAAGTGTCAATACAATGCAATTAGAAATATTGTAATCTCATTGTTACAGTGTGATTGACTGGCATTCCTTTCTCTGTTCTGTATGTGATGACCTCAGAACCTTATTGTAATCTCTGCATTCTGTCATCAATTGCCCTGTACCTGTATGTGACTGGGAGTGTATAAAAACGCTCTAGTTGTGTTGAAGCTTTGCAGCAGAGTTCACTCTGCCTGCCTGGTAATGCATGCATTATCGTGAGTACTGCGGGAACCTTGGGTAACTTGGGTAATACAATAAAGCCTAGACGGTCGAACCTGAGTTTTATTTCCTCTTCTCAAATTGAGATTCGGGGATTCTGACAGAGGACATAGTCCTGGTGGGGCATGTGCACACGCACAGGGCAGGGTCAGCCTGCTCCCGTGCCACACAAATGACATGGGAGAGTTTTGTGCCACAGAAACACCATCCCAAACACAGCAGTCAAAGGCCAGCCACAGGCTTGGGTGGGAAGGCGACTAGCTCCATGGGACCAAGGGCTTGCCTCGGCATGCACAAAATTGCCCCCCTTTTTAAAAGGATGGCAATAAAGAGGCCACTTGTTTTGCATTTCTTCCGTTAACTGGAATTATACATTCTGTTTGCCCATGGTTAACCATTAAGCAAGAGCATTTTACGCACAAGACGCCTGTCCGATGCCTTTTACGCTTAAAAAAGCTCCAGAAAGACCCAGTAAAAGTTTGAGCAAATATTGTCTTTGGCAGAGTTTGCTGTTTGTATCAGGAAACTGATTGGTGTTATTGATTGACAGACAGGCCAAATGTTTAGAAAGCTGTTCTCTGCCCTGGATTCTCCTAGGTGTTTCGGCAAAGGGCTCCTAATATTGAGCAAACAGAGGCATTGCAAGGAGCACTAGCTTGTGTTAGCAGAGTAAACTGAAGAGCTGTACAAACAACTCAAAGGAATGTGGCCAACCTTCGTGTAACCTTTGATGCAGTCACTGATCCCGTGGACGGTGGCTAGAAAGTTTGAACAGGGAGCACAATTCAAGAAGGATCAGAGCAAACTGAATACCCAGAGAATGCAAATGTTACCTGGCTGCGCAAGGAGGGGACCACTGCTTGGAAGTTATCTTCCTCCAAATCCTTCAGTCCATGAAGCAATGAACATGAGCTGGGGGCGAGAGGAGCTTCCAGCCCTTCTCTGACTCAGCCTCCGCTCATTCCTCGTGGAATTCTGGATGCCAGAGCTCTCCAAGCATCTGGGAAAGACGGCGCAGCTCCCTGGCATCCACCCACCCACGGTGGGGTGCAGGGACAAGGAACGTCTGTGGATTCCGGGGGCTGGTTCCCCCAGGCAGCAGAAATTCATGTCTGGGGGGGCACCCTATCCTGGAAACCATCATGAAATGCCTGATGCCATTCCAAACTCTTTGGGGGAAATGGACCGCTCGCTGTGCTGCTGCAGCCACAAAGCCGGAGCTGAACACAGCTCCGTGCTCTTCGCCACGCCTAGATACATGTTTCTCGCCCCCAAAGCAAGTTCCCACCAGAACGTGGACAACCGCGTCAGAGCTGCACAGACAGCCCTGGGGGACGAACCCCAAATTCTGCTTGAGCTCAAGAGTACCCCCTGAGCACCTGGATATGCTTCTGTCATCTCGCTGCTTTGTCCTTAAAAATTTTCAGGCACTTTAAAACACGTGTTCATCACTGGAACTGGTTGAGTCTTCGACACTGAGAATAGGAGCCATGTGGAAGTTGGTCCAGCCGGTATGTCATGCTGGCTGGGCTTAGGGCCTCAGAGCAGAGACGGTTCAGACCCTGCAGCTGAAAAGGCCCTTCTGAGCAGCTGATGAGCCTTTTGCCTCCTGAGTCTGGCTGGGCGATTCTGAGGAGAGAAGCTCTGGAAAGGTCGCACATTCACCCTTAGATTTAAGTCGTGCACGCGAGGGAGATCTCTCGCGAGGCATCGCAGCACAGAAGCGCGGCGGTCCCAATCCCACCAGCTGGTCTGAGCTTGGGAGAGGCCTCCGAAGAGTGGCCATCACCCTTGGCAGAGAGGAGCGGGAGGCTGTGGAGGTTGGGGGTGGTTTGCCCGTGGCTGCCTTCTGCCGGAGGGTTACCTGCAACTGCCAAGCCCCATTTCTGCCTAGAGGGCTGTGAGAAAACACTGCCAGTTGTTAGCACTAGAAGTGCCTTCTGCCCATGCTCAGAAGACCTCTTGCAGCAGCACGTGTTCTGGAGCTGCATCCTTCTGTTAAAGCCGGTTACATTTTACATGAAAGCAATGTATTTTCTATGCAGTCAGTGATCTTAGCAAACAAGAGTCACTGGCAATGTGGAGATTAAGCAGGACCTGCGGAGAGCTAAGTTAATTATTAGAAGGCAGGCCAGGAGGCGAGAGGGCAAAGGGCATCTGACCCCCCTGGCTCTGGGTCAGATCTGATCAGAAAACAGTTTATGGCCCTCTTGTCCTTTCAAGACCTGCAGGCTGCAAAAGTCCGAGTGCTTCCTGAGTGACACAGCTCAATCTCTTGTTTAAAATGTAAATTGCGTATCTATCCAACGGTCTTCGGAACTCTTCAGCTCTAAAGTCAGTGCTCTTAGTGGAGAGGCGGAGGCCCAGGGAACATCTGGGGGACCTTCCTTGGCGAACCTCCCGAGCCCGGCCTCCAAGCCTCCCAAGGGGAGAGTGCAAGCCAGGAGCACAGCCAGGGCAGCTTGGCGAGGTGAACAGCAGCTCAAGCAGGTCTGTCTTCCCGTTACATCATCCTTTTAAAACCTCTCCTGGATGTGGCTTTAAACTGTACATTGCACATTTTTATGCTGTTTTAATCTGGCCTGTTTTATATTTTGATGTGCGACTGTGAAGCGCCTGAAGAGCTTTGGCTCTTGGGCAGCATCGAGATGAAGCAAAAAACTGGACTTCCTGGGACCACATTGCTCCGTGGCATGGAAATCAAGCTGCTTGGATCGGTTTCTGAAGCGAGACAAGGAAGGGGTGGGGGGTGAGGCTCACCCCTAGAGGAAGTGGGGGGCGCAGGGTGGCCACGGGGAAGAGCATTGCTCGGTAGTGTAAGAGCAGCTTAATAAGTGACTTATGAGTACATTAGACCATTCATCAAGCCTTCCGGTTCTAAAGTAAACAGTTGGCTTATTCAGTGGGACACCGTTCGTCTTGTTAAAGGAATAATGACACATTGAGAACATCGTGTCCGGCTCTGGACAGAGGGGGGCAAAAGAGCCCTGCCAGATGATGTGAATGGCCTCTCCAGCCCAAAATATCGATCCCGCGCAGGCCAGACAGATGCTGAGAGGAGGCCCAGCATTTCCCGGCAACCGGCGTCTCCCCTCTACCACTGGCAGTGCCAGCCACCACAATGAGCAGTCCTGGGTTCCATCGCATTCCTGAGTTTATCAAATCCCTTTCAAAGCTGTCCTAAATGGGTGGCCATCACTATGTGCTGGACGCAGGTCCTGCAGCTCCAAGACCGGCGAGTGGAGGAAGCCAGCCGTTGATCCGACCCAAATCCCCTGCCACTCAGCTGCAAGGGGTGAGTCCATCGCTGCTCGTGAGGCCTGCTGCCCAGTTGCCACCGACCGGCCGGCTGGCCGGCCCTCCAAAAGGCCCTGCCGGAGCAGCCATGCTCGTCAATTCTCAACTCAGTGCTGCAGCCTCCTCCCGAGATCAGCCCATCTCATTCCGGTGCTTCCTCCTCTTCCGCCTGCAGTTGCAAGGGGGTGTGAGTGTGGTGGGTGCACACAAGGAAGGGCATGGGTGCGGCACGGCCTCACGGCCCCCAGGAGAAGCCGGACATTCCCGATGCTTGGTCCCCAGGCTGAAAATATGATGACATATCTGTTTAAAAAACATAATTATGCTTCCAAAGTGGAGTCACCCTGAAAGGGGGGATCATGTCTAACAAAAGCACAAAAAGCATGTGTGTGAAAGAGGGAGAGAGAGCACAAGCTCGTTTTTCTGCCAGCTTAAATTCCGAGTCTGCCTCCACCCCACCAATAGCTCGGCCCGGCGCCTGGAGCTTGCATTAGCTGCAAATCCTTGCTGCTCTCAGGCCTCCTCAGTGTGACGGATGGAGAAGAGAGATGAGGCTTGCAGATCAAGCAAGGAGCCTGCCGGCGCTCTGTCAGCAGTGTTAAAAGCGGCTGCGACGCAGAGGCCTCCTGGCTGCTGGCTTGGAGTCACAACAACATCCTGTCTACGTATAGAATTACAGAATGCTTCACGCCAGAGCCATGGTGTTCGCCCCCAGCTCACTTTCCCAGCTGTCATCTCCTTCTCAGAAGCACAGAAATAATGGCAGGATCGTGCAGAGGATAGCGATCCCAGGCGAGAGCAGTGCTCCTGAGCACACACAGAACGGCCATGCCCATGCAGCAGTCAGTTGGTACCTCAGGAATGACGGAGATGTGCAGACGCGGCCCTTGTCATCCTACTGGGACCCAGTGAGGTCACCCCACGAAGCTGAGCAGAGGGGGACTGGAGAGAGGACAGAGTGGGCTTCCTTGTGCAGCGCAGAGTTAAGTACAGGATTCATCTCTGCGAGATGTGCAGCAAATTCAACCAGCTTCGGGGGGGGGGGACCAATTCCAGGAGCAGGACGCTTCCCAAGGGGGTGCACCCCCCCCAGGATCCAGGGCAACATGCCCATGAGCAGCAGTCGCGGGGGCTTGTGCAGGAGATCCCGTGGGCAGCAGCTTGGCAACTGTATGAGCGGCGTACTGGGGCGAGGGAATTCCAGGTCCAGTGGGGTCCAGCAGAGACCTAAGTTTCAGGATGCGCAGCAAGATTCGTCGCAGCACCAGCTTCTGCAGCAGGGCTTGGCACGTGGCCGCCCCGTGCGGACCTGCCAGGCCTCGCTCAGAATCCTCCTGGGAAGCGCCTGCTGGGCCCACAGCGGAGGCAGCAATCAGCCGTGGACCGGAAGGGGCCGCTGGGGCCGCCCTGCCTGCCGCAGGGCTCCGAGCAGGCACGGCGCTTGTGGCCCTGACAACGCAGAGGGAAGCCGGAGACCCACCTGCCGGGGCTGCCACCGCTGCAGAAGCGGGCCAGGCAAGCCGAGCGGGGCTGGGGACGCCCGAGCTGCCTCCCAGCCAAGCCTCTTGCGCAGGCAAGGTTTCCCCAGACAGCTTGCGAAAGACGAGAGGCGCTCCCACCACGCGCCTGGGCTGTTGACGGCGCTTCCCCTTCCCGGACACGGGCAGCCTCAGACCGCAGCCCCCCTCGCGTCGCAGCAGAGGCCAAAACGAGGCTGCCCGAGGCCCTTCTCCGCCTCCGCAGGCCCAAGTGCGCCTGGCCTGGCAGCTGCTCAGCTTTCCCGGGTCTGAGCAGGCCGGACGTTGGAGGAGGCCCAGGGCAGTTAGCCAGGCTGAAGGGCAGCTGCGGGAGCAGGTGTGGGCCAGCTAGATTTAGCTGCCGAGCCGCTCCGCCAGAGCTGCTCATCCCGACACCCCACGGTGGTGCGTGAGGGGAAGGAACGTGCGAAGTGCATCTCCAAGCAGCGTACGCATGGCAGAGACGGGCGAGCGGGGCCACTCAGCGTGCACGCAAGGCTGCTGCTCCGCCGCACATCCTGCCGGGCAGACTGGCACCATTTTGTGGCCAAGGCAGTGCCGTTCGCACCCTGCTCTCCGGGGGGCAGCACAGTGGCCACTCCAGCATGCAAGCAGCCCTGCGCAAGGGGCCCCCCACAGCTGCACCCTGCCACCACGCGGCCACCCGGCCAGAGGCTGGTTGTTCTCCTGGTTTGCAGACTCGATGGGACGGTGCGATCCATGGCACGGCACGGCCAAGCCGCATCCTCCGAGCCCCGGTGAAGATGGGACAGAGTCCAAGGGCAGCTGGCCTGCCCTTCAAGAGGATGCCTGAGGGGCACGTGCGGGAGGGGAGCAGGCCACTACCATGACGGGCCTTTGTCGGGACGGCTCACACGGATTGGCAGCCTCTGAGCTCCGGCAGGACTGCTGCCCAGCGGAGCGGGGCCTTCTCTGGCCCGTGGAGCACAATGGCTTGGGGGTCCTCTTCCTTCCACGTGCGCTGCTTGGCTGCTCTGTAGTCGGAAGAGAAACCACGGGTGGCAGTCTGTCTCTGTCTGCATCTGGGCTCGCCAGGGTTTGACAGTGCTGGAAGGAGGTGCTGCCACCATGCGCCCCCGTGCCTCCCCACCAACCCCTTGCTCTTTCCCTCTTCTGCATATGGTCTGCCTTTGAGCCTACAGGAAAAACAGATACCAGCACTTGGAAGAAGGGGCTGTGTGCACAGGGCAAAGGGGGCTACGCTCAGCATCGCCTCCTGCAGCGCTTGGCAGGAGCTTCGCTGGATTTGGGGGCTTGTCACCCAATGAACAAACTTCCTCTTCTGCAGCGTGTGTATGTAACCTGCAGTCTCCCTTGCACACACATGCATGGCCAAAGTACGTTACTGACTGAAGGCAAAGTCAACTCAGAGGAGAACATTTTGCTGCTGATCCATACGCAGCTGGAGAAGCAGCCACTGGAGGCACTCGCTCCCCCGGCTTCCGTGGATGCATCCAACACACCGAAGCAGCCAGGCCCGATGGGGCTCCGTGTGGCACGTGAAGCTCCACGCTTGCAGGCATTCTCGCTCTGCGCACCAAGCTGCCGAGGCACGACGAGAGCCCCGGGACACGGAGGGGCCTGCACAGCCGTGGACACAGGCTGGCCACGGTCTGAAGCCTGGTGAGGCAGTTGCCATGCCGGCGCTGAGCAGTGCCGGGCCTGGTTGGCCCCGGGCGTCTGCCTTGACTCCGCGGAGGAGGAAAGCCGTGCGCTAAACAAGCCTCTTCAGGCCAGACGAGCAGGATGGAGGCAGGCTCGCTTCCCCTTCTGTGCAGGATTGTTGCCGCAAGCCGTTGCAGCTAGGCCAGGATAGCACCCCTGGGCTGCAGCAGCAGACGCTTCGAGCAATCTGCACAGTGCAAACCCATGTGTTTCCTTGGGTGGCCGTGCAGGGAAGGGGGACGCGTGTGCCACTGAGATGGCTCCCCCTCGGGGCCCCAGAGAGGAGCCGGGTGCAGCTCCTCAGCCTTCTCTGTTTCGGTCAGGTGCTCACACAAAGTGCTGCTCAACGACTATCCCATGTGTGAGTCCCCTGCTCCAAAGCGGGACACCGCTCAGCCGAGGCCTGCCCTGAGACCGGGGCCCTGGCTGGGCCTCAGCAGTCCAGGCGTGAGGTGCTCGTCCGCAGCTCTGCACTGGCTTCGGTGGAGTGCTTTCCCTGTCGTGGGGATGCAGCTCTCCCGCCAGCCCTCTGACCTGGGGCGGCAGGTGCAGAGGGGTGGACTGGGGGCGCAATTCACGGACAGGAATGGGTCCGCCGAGCTTCTCCCCTTTCTCCAAGTGGAGGGTCACTGAAGGAAAAGGCCTGGTCTTTCACCTGTCACAGTCACTAGCATATTTGGGGACAGAGCTCCTTGCCTGCAGAAAGGAGGTTTTTATAGCAATGCATATTTATGAGGCCATCAAGATCAGGAGGACTTAAGAGAGAGAGGGAGAAAAGAGATGCAATTATCTTCTAAAAGTTTCGCTTTATTTTCATGCTAATGAACACATCGTTTTATAAGACAGCTAATTGGCTTTGTGCTTTATCCTGCAGCGGCTGTTGCCTCATTAAGGGTGCCTCAATTTGCACGTAAGCAGATTCAAAAGGAAGCCTCTTGCTTCAGGTGAAGGCGGCTTTGCTTCCAAGGGACAGCCGGTCCCTCCAGCTGCCACAGCCCTCCCCACCCTTGGCCCACCTTTCTTTGGAAGGCCATTGCACCCAGCACACCTTCGCTGGAGACGCCTGCGCACCGGTTCATTTTGCGAGGAACATGCCAGAGCATCGCCCTGCAAAGGCAGAAGAACAAGGGAGCCTTTGAAAGCAGGCTCACTAATTAATACTGGAAACCCAAGTAGAAACAATGCAGTTAATTGCAAGTGGATGGGAAGTGCGTGTTAAGCCCTGTGAAGCAGGGCCTCATTTGCCGTCACCTTGAGCACTCTGCACCTGAAGAACCTGAAGAAGCCCCCCCAACACACATACTGGTTGTCCAGCTCCTCTGTGCTTGGCCACACCGACTTTCTCCAGTACGGGGTGGGAGGCAGAATCCATCTGCAACCGCACACATTCCATCTGTCTTCAAAGCTGAAGGCCAACTGCCGTTCGTGACAATGGGCTTGAGCTACGGTGGTGCACGATTCCCTCCCCAACCCCATACCAGGAAAATCCAGAGCAGCACCAACACCAGGGAGGCAGAACAGGAAGCCACAGTGAGGGACGGGAAGGGTCCACCAGCTCCTCCGCCCTTTCACCACCTGGAGGAAGATGCTGCAGAAGGGGATGCTCAGGATGGGGACCGCTTAGCGGGAGGAGAAACTTCCTACTTTATCCAGGGACCTCCCACGCAGAGGATGCGGTCCTGCCAGAGGTTAGGTCTGCAGCAGAATCTCCGTTTCTTGTCTTCTTAGGAATCCAAGGCAGCAAAATCAGGAGAGTGTCCTTTGGAAGTCCAGGTATCTCCTCCAGGTGGGTTGCATCAGTCAAGGTACTATGCCTAAGATATGGGAAGGGATGGTTCCATTCTGCTGTGCACTGGCCAAATCTTTCCAGGAATACTATGTCTATTTCTGGAGACTACGCTCTAAGAAAGATTCGGATTAAGTGAAGAAGTTCAGGGGAGGGTAACAAAGTTGATCGGGCACTAGAAACCAAGAGATGAATGGAACTAGCCTTAAAAGAAGACAAGATAACCTCCAAATGGACAGCAAATATGATGGTACTTTTCCAGCACCTAAGGGGCATGCTGAAGAGAGCCGCCAGCTGTTCTCCAGGATCAAACTCTGGAGGATACCAAATAATGGACTTAACCTCCAGGAACGCAAATTCTGCTTGAACATCAGTTAATAAAGCAGTCAGATAGTGCAACCAAAACTGAATGGGGAAACACAGAAATTAGGCAATGGCACCAAATGCACAGAGAGCATGCTGCTTCTCTGTTGTTGGGGGTATTTAAGCAAAGACTATCCAGCTCCCTTCCAGGTTGTAACTAAACTCCCGCACCAAGGAGGGGGGCTTCCCATTCTGATCCTCAGAGCTAACCACCCCACAGATCTTCTCAGCCTATTGTGCAGCTTTAACTCCTTGTTGAGACAACATCTTTCTGTGTTTCTTCTAGTAGAAAAGAGCTCCAGCCAGCAAGACTCACTTGGAACAGTCTGAGAACCATCTTCTGAATAAGAAGGCAATTCCTTTCCCTGCTGTGAAAGCACTCTACTTACCCCCGGTGGGAGAATTCAAGGGTTAATCAAGATCATCTGACTTTGTCTGCCACTTTGCCTAACCTGACCGGATTTTACCCATCTTGATTTCACTCCCTCAGACATTAATAGCTTTCCCTGCAAGCCTCTAAAGCAGAAAACCAACCACACCTCATTTTTAACTGCATCCATGTGAAGGCTTTTGCATGGCGAAATCCTTGAACGCAATGGCTTTGCCAACCCTTACGCTACTGCACATGCATCCCATTCTCCTTATTTCTGCCTACTTCTAGCCCTAGGCTTCATTTACACATAGAAACACAGAAACAGAGTGAGCCAGAAAGGGCCTCCCGGGCCATCTAGTCTGACCCCCAGCTCCAGCCGGCTCCGCTCACGACATGCCCACCATGTGTATGTCCAGCCTGTCTTTGAACACCCTCACCAATGGGGCCTCAACTGCCTCCCATGGAAGCCCATTCCACTCCCTCGGGGTCCTGACTGTCAGGAAGTGCTTCCTGGCATCCAAATGGAGCCTCGATTCCCTGAGCTTTACTCCATTGGAGCCATCTTGCCCTCCTCTGCAGGGAAGAATTGGTCTCTGCCCACCTCCATGTGACACCCCCTCACATACCTGTATGTTGCCAACAGATCCCCCTGGAGTCTCCTCCAGGCTGAAGAGACCCAGTTCCCTCCGTCTCGCCTCATACGGCATCCCCTGCAAACCAGCCACCAAACTTGTGGCCCTTTGCTGCACTGACTCCAACTTGTCTGCAACAGCCTTCCTAGGATAGCAATCTCAGCCCCAAACATGGACCAAACTAAGGCTTTGGTTAATCTACCCGAAAGCCTAATTTGTTTTGGTCTGATTGGCACAGATTGGATGTTTGTGGGCTTCTTTCCAATCAAGGAGCTTTGTTTCCCTGAAACAGGTTTCATTATGCAAAGCTGTCTTGATGACAGAAACAAATACATTATTAATTCTGTAATCTGGTCTTTAAATGGCTCCACCTGAAATGTCAATGAAGACGTCTGCAATAACCAAAGAATCTATACGAATTCAAAGAACTTAATATGCACAGACAGACAGACCTAAATAGAACACCCATAAGATTGATCAAACAAGAAGCCGGCCAGAGACGGCCACTCTGGAACGGCTGTTGCGGATGAATGCCACCGTAACATCTCTCTGACAACCGGCCATTCCCACTGCATGCAAACAGTTGAGGCGGTAACTCATGTCACAGAACCATAGAGTTTGAAGGGGCCAAGAAGGCCTTCGGCCCGACCCCCTGCTCAGTGCAGGACTCCCAGTTAAACCATCCCTGTCCAGCTGCCTCTTGGATGCCTCCGGGGTGGGAGAGTCCACCACCTCCCTGGGTCATGGGTTCCACTGCCATACTGCTCGAACAGCCAGAAGCACATGGTGGGCATGTCGTGAGCGGAGCCGGCTGGTGCTGGGGGTCAGACTAGATGGCCCGGGAGGCCCCTTCTGACTCGCTCTGTTTCTGTGTTTTCATGTTTTCCTGATATCCAGCTAGGATCAGGTTTCCTATAATTTGAGCCTGTTATTCTCTGTCCTGAATTCCAGGCTGATGGAGGAGAGAGCAAACCAAACCAAATAAAAGCCCCGTGGAAAGCCGCAAATGATCTCCAGCACAACTCACCTTGTCCAGCTGGTATTTAGGCTCCATCATCCATCCGAACCCTCACCTGTTGGGCCACCTGGCCAGTTGCAGAAAGGAGCATGACATCCATCCCTGCTGCTGAGGGGCAGCGTGAGCGAGCCTGGCTGGCTTGGCCTGGGCCAGAGATTCAGGGTGAGGCATCTCCCTTGCCTGGCCAGCAGGAGCTTCTGCTGGCAACTTCAGCTCAGCAATCCAGTCTCAGCCTTTTGCTGCACCAACCAACGCCTGAAGGCTCCAGGACTGGAGAAGACCTTTCCAGACCCAGGACTGGGTCGGGCTGCTATCCTAGCCCCAGCAGCTGCCTTGTCTAGAGCTAGTCCTTAGAATCCAGGGGTCACATCCTTAAATTCTGCCTATGGCTTTTGTTGCAGATCACCCCCTGAAAATTTGGCATCTCCATTGCTTCGATGGGCCAGTGGTCGCATCCCAAGGCACATTACTTGGGCTACACAGATAGCTTTTCTCCGTTCAACTTTCACTAAACTATTTTGCAAAGCGGCGGCAGCTGGCCTCTCCATGAATGTTGTTTCATGCACGGGAGAGAAGGACTCAAATCCAAAGCGGAAACATCCCTTCACAACTGGCTCCTTCTTCCATTTTAGTTGAAGCACAATTTAAGGTCTGCTACAAGAAATTAAGACTCACTTGGTATTCCGTACAGAACCAAGCAATCCCTCACCTTCATGTAGCAGCCCAAGGTAAAAATGAACAAGAATCCCAGAAACTTCAGTTACATACCAATTTAATTTTCCAGCAACTTTTTTGTTCATTGGAAATGTTCTCAATCAAGGAGCAAATTTGAATTGTAATGAAATATTATACAAATATTTACATCAGTGCTGCCTGGACTTCAGAAAGAGATTTGATTATTGTTGTTTCTCATGTGTACAGCCAAAGAAGCTTGCTGGCAAAACTTGCGAAAATGCATGCGTACTTTGAGTCACGTTCTCCCCTGGCCTGTATCCTTGCTGAATGATGCGGTTGTTTATTTTTCCCAAGCTGAACCCAGATTCCGTTATTTCTCCAGCCTGAAAAATTCCATCTGTGCCCCGAATGTTCAAACATATTGGTGAAGAAGGCACATGCTCAGAAGCAAATTTATCAAAATTAAAGACGGAGGAGGCTGCGGGCAGGGGAGGCACAGAGCAAAGGAGGCTGGTTCCAAGCCACAGGGCATCTCAGAGAATTTATTAGCTGTGTTGGTTGGTAGGGCAGGATGCCAGCTAAATTTAATACGGCTCTTCATCCAATGGAACCATCTTGTTATGGGTAATGAATATTTAATCGCGCATGGATCAAGCTGTTCTCACCCTGGTAATTACAGGCAGGCCCTGCTTTTTTCTCAGGATGACAGTCGTGCTGGCAAAATGCAGCAGCATTGCAAGCCACGGTCTGCCTGCAGCATGTGATCGGAGGAGCGTCGTTCGCGTACGGAAGGCCAACCACAAAGATGACATTGGTGGCCCATGCGTGGCCACCGTACATACACCTTGTGCAACAGCAGCTGGCCACAATCCTCTGACAACCGTCTGCGCGACTGCCCGGCTGAACTGCTCCAGTCGAGCTCGTTCGGGGCAGAGCACAAAATACAGAGGAGCGTCACCACGGGTGGGGGCAGCCCTGTGCCAACCGCAGTAGGAAGGGAGCCCCGTCGGCCTGTCGCTGCCCAGCACGGAGGAGGGGGAGACCTCGCACAGCAGATCACCTGCCCCTGCCCCAAATGCCCGGGCGGAGTGGGGGGCTTCTGGCAGAGAGCCAGGCTCTCCCAGGGCAGCCCTCCTTCCCAGGGCCAGATCCCGGGGACGGGCACACGTTTTTGTCGCTCCTCCAGCACATGGAGACAAGGATCGGACTGTGCCACTTTGTGCACTGCCCGGAGCATTGCAAGACCCACTGCATAAGTCTGGGGCATGGGCGGCAAGCTGCCGAGGCTGGAATGCCGGGAGAGGGTGCGAGGTAAGGGGAGTCCTGCAGCAGGTTCGCTGGGCCAGAATGGAGAGACACGCTTGCTTAACAGTCCAGGGTCGAAGCCAGGAGACCATACAGTTCAGGCACGTGTACAACCCACAATCCAAGGGCACCGTGCAAGGATCAAGCTGCAGAAAGGCCAAGAGAGCAAGGTGAGGCCAGGGAGGATGCCTGAAGGCACCTGGGCAACAGCCATGCAGCAGAGAGGGAGGGCAACAGGAACAGGCCGGCGCAGGGCAGGTAGGCGGGCAGGCGAGCGTCAGGAGCCAGGCGACGCTGCACACCGGGCGCAAGGGACTCCCAGGATGGCTCGTGCTGCTGTGATCAAGAGTAGCAGTGCAGGGAGGCCTTTTCTGCAGCCCTCTGGGCCTCGGAGTGCATCCATGGCTGCTCGCCTGCCAAGGGACTTCCAGCTGTGCAGGGTCGCTCAGGCCCTGATCCTGACACAGGTCTGCACTGGCTGCTACCTTTGAAGTAAGGACGGGGCTAGGCCAGCCGTCTGACTGGAAAGGACTCATTGGCGCCCACGCCTGGGCAGGTGTGGAATCCCATGCTCACAGGAGGCATTATCTGGCTCCTCCCCATCCTGGCCACCATCTGGCCCAACACACACTGTGGCTGCTCAGCGAGAAGCAACAGCGTAAAGCGATCTCCACATCGTGCCATGAACGCTGATCATAATTAGGGTATGAATTTCTCTCCAAGCCGCGCAGCGTGTTCAAGGTCAAAAAACAAGGCCATGCACAAGTCTCTTCTCCAACATTAGAGAGCTGATTGCTTCATCTCCATAAGAAATGAACCCTAATTAATATCTGCCATGCACAGGAGGTGGTTGAATGTCTCAGTCCCCCACAACTCCTCTCCATTAATTTGTTAGCGTGTTGCACTCGGAAAGCCACTCGCCAGATCCTCCCGTCTGCACAGGAAGAGCCAAAGAAAAGCCCAGAAGGCAGAATATGCGGCTTTGCCACAAATTGGTGTTTGGCCATGGCGAATCCGCCTCAGGAAGAGCGAGCGAGCCAGCGAGCGACATTCTTGATGATGCTGAATGACTGATGGGCCGCTCCAAGGCACACAAGGTGCGGCGGGGGGGGGGGGGGTTCCTCGCTCTTATTCAGTATGCAAGGGGAGAAGCACAGGGACCAGTCACTAGAAACAGAAGCAAAATTCTCACAGAGGAACGAAAGTTTCCAGAGGATGCAAACATGCCCTTCTTCCTGTGAATGGTGGGGTGTGAGCTTCCTAGTGCCCAAGAAACTATGTCGGTTTTCTCCCTGCTGGACTTAGCATGGTTCTTTGACCTGTTCTCCTATCCTTTCCATCTCTGGTTTCCAAACCATACTGAAGGACAATCGATTTTGACCGTCTGCCACAGAGCGGCAGGGCAAGTGATGTACAGTTGGCATTTGTGAAAGAGGCACCAACGGCCCCATCCGCTCAGCTGAGAGCCCTGAGCCTCGACATGGGGGGGCGAGGGAAGCCCACAAATCCTGGTTGTGCAGGAAGAGCCAGCATCAGGGGATCCAGGAGATTCCACTGGTGGACGGAAGGGGAGATCCCCATTGCAGGCTTTGTGTGGCAGGACTGCCTAATAATTACATATGCCCAAGCTTCTGGAGGCACCCAGTATTTTGCAAGCTTTTCCAGGAGGTGTTCACCTGTAGAGAGAGCCACAAGACTTAGGAAAATAGAACAGTATACATTAAAGGGATGGATGGATGATGGATGGATGGATGGAAGTGCTTGTTTCCTGGTGTCCTTTCTGCCTCAGGACAGAATTGTACAAAACAAACAGCAGAAGGAGAAGGAGCAGATGAGCGAGAGAGAAAGAGGGAGAGCAGTCCGGGCACTGCAGGAGCAGCTTTTGCTCAGGGCCGAGCAGAGATGCATTCTAAAGCCACTCTGCAGGCCGCATTCTGTGGCCACCCTGCCTGGATCTGTTGCTTGGGGAGGCCTCTGTCGATCTGGGAGAAATTGCTGCAAGCATATTTTAAAACCTAACACCACACTGACATCTCCTGGTGCAAAACTGCATTACTTGCATCAAGAGTGAAGGCCCAGGCTGAGCTGGACCCCTTTCAGGACTGCCTTGGCAGAGCCCCTCCAAGCTCTCTTTGGAGAAGCGAGCGCCGGAGACACATTCTTGGTGGCTCTGCATTAATCCATTTCTTGTTGTTGTTGCTGTTAACATAAGGGTTAAGCAGGCAGTGAGCACATTTCCGGGCACGTCTCTGTGCAGCACCAGCACCAGTTCTGCCCCCAGTCCAGGTCCCAAACTCGGTGTGGGGAAGTGGCAAACAATGGGACGACATGAGGCAGAGCCCAAAGGGAGGCTTTGCATGAGAAGAGAGCAGGCTGCGGCGGCGCAATGAGATTCAGCTCCCACGCCTCCCCTTTGGCCTTTAGGAGTCTGGACCAGAACAGCCCTTGGACGCTTCTGGCCCGGTCAGAGGTGTCGCTTGAGGGATGGACTAGGTGGAGCTGTTCAGGGGCTGCCCAGCCCTGCCTGCAGTCTGGTGAGCCACGTTTGTGGCTTCTGGGACAGCCCAGCTAAATGGCATTAATCCTGCGGTCCCAGCAAAAGCCTTGACACAGGACGGCCATGCAAGTATCTGATGCCCCTGGCTCCACAGCACTGCTGGCAGGATTATGCCCTTTTCCAATGTAGATCCATGAAGCAGAAGTGCCAGGCCCCTCTGGAAGGGTGGCGTGTGGACGCTTCTGGCCACAGCGTGAAGCCAAGGCCAACCGTTTCCTGAACCCCTTGCAAAGGCGAGAGGCTCCTGCTGGAGGGAGGGATGCTTTGAGCCGACACAGTCAAATGCAGCCAGGCATGGCCTCAGCTCCCCAAGCTGGTGCTCCTGGCCTCGGATCCCTGGCTGCAAAGGGGGATCGCCATGGCAGGCAAGACACGGCCTGCTGGGCAGGTGCTGGGCATCGGGGCCTCTGGCTTCAGAGTGGCTTGCTCCTGCTCCGTGTTGGGTGAGAGTGCAGAAGCACGGAAAGCACTGTGGGACATGGCAACCTGCTCCGGCATTCCCAAGGCGTTCCTGTAAGCTGAGCTCCTCCGGCACCGAGGGCTGCCTGCGGAGTCCCTGCCTGAGACCTCTGAACTGGGCTCAGCCGGAGGAAGGCCCTTCACGCTGCGTCCCTCTCTGCCCGGGAGCAGGCGGAGGGCTTGGGCAGGAAGGGATGTGGAAGGATCCGCAGCCACACCTTTCCCGGGTGGTAGGCACAGCACTGATCTCTGCAGCATTTCCCAAGAGGTGCACGAGCACAGCGCGTTCCAGTTTTGCCTTCTGCCTTTAAAGGTGGTCCGTCAATCATTCTGGAAAAATAAAATTCTTTTCAGGAATAGATTGTGTCTTGGTCCTTCGGAGGCTGGGAAACACACGGGGCTTAAGCTGAAGGCCAAGGTATTTCCCAGATGTAGCAAGGCACAGGAGAAAATGCAGGCTACCACAGTCATTTGGGATAATCTCAAGAGGAACGCCTCATGCCCAAGGAGGCGGCTAGTGCCAAAAGGCAGAGAGGTGGCGCGGCAAGTTGGCGGGGCTGCCATAGGCGGGAAGGGCGGTGTTGCGCTATGGTGACTTGCTGCGGCTCCTTCTCTTGCTGGAGCCGAACGCATTCCAAGGCAGCCAGACAACCGTGTCCCTGGCAGGGCAAACACAGAGAGCAAAGTTGACGGGAGTTATTTACACAGTTATTCGAGAGTGTTTGATTGTAGCCTTTGTCCAATTCCCTCGGAACATGCAATCTTTGTTTTCAAAGCACTTAGCAGCTGTCGCGTTCAGGAAGAGAACAAAATGTAGGTGTTGCAAAGTCAATATTTTCTCAGGCAGCCACAGAACAAAGCTGCGGAGCGCAGCAAAAAGGAAGCTGCACCCCAAGCTTGGGCTTGTGTTGCTCAGGTCAGTGGTGGGGGGGGTGGGGTTGATTGCCCGGCTGCTTGGGAGCCCTTGAGACTGAGGCTTCCAGCAGTGAGATTAGCAGAGGCACAGGGGTGCCCTGCACCTTCACTTGAGCAAAAAAAACAGAGCTTGGTTTGAGTCCAGAACGACCCATTAACAGGGATCCGCATCTCCAGGAAAAAGTCATTCCCACCCTGGGCTGAGATAATGGAAAGCCTCTTTTCTTAGAGCAGCGGTGAAAATGCTGTTTATGGGGCGCATTGTTTATTTTTCCCTTGCAGGACAAGTTCTAAACACATGGCACAAATCAAGAATGGTCTGACGGCCACGCACATTTCCCGGGTTTGTTTCTCATCATTTGGCCACTAGCAGGAGGGATTCCGGGCATCTTCTGTTTATCTTGCTGGCCCGGGAGCTCAAGCTGTGCCAGCATCTGCTTCGAGACTGCAACACTGGGTGGCTGGACCACTCCAGGCATGCCAGGGAAGGTGTCCAGGGCAAGAGACGCTCTTAAGGGAGCAACTCTGTCTTGTAACCTGCTCTGAGGAAGCTGCAGTGGCTGGAGCATCTGTCCAGCAGCTGGAATTGCTCCTTTTCCCGTTGTTCCACTGCCGTGCCCAGCCCGGCTCCTACATAAAGTGACTCCAGCGTGTTGACAGAGCCAATGTTGACACGGCGTTATAAACAGTCGTGTCAACAAGATAGTTAATGGCTTGTATTACGTGGAATATCATTTGCTTTGGGGGCTGCAAGGACTCTGAAGCAGAGACTGCCTTGCTCAAATTGTGGTGGGATTTCAAAGTCGGGGAAGAACAAACCCTGCAGGTTCCGTTGCACCGGCTCAAGGCTCCGAGACCACAAGGAGGGACAAAATGCTTACCTGCTTGTAAATAGCAGCCGCACACTCAAAGTCCGGGTAGGCCAAGTCGGTTTACACAGCACAGCAAGCAGCGCAGCGTGGCCTGCAAGCCCCTGCAATCCCAGTGGGCCAGAAAGCAGAAGGCAGTGTGGGTGGGGCTGCCCCCTTCCACAGGCATTTCAGGGGACCCCACAAGAGCACAGCACTTCCCTCCTCTCCACTGGGGGCCCTTTGGGGGTCCCCACTGCCTTTCTCCTCTTGTGGTGTGCCCCCGTGAAACTGCAAACTTCCATTGTCCAGCCACCTCGGAATCATTTCAGCAAGCAGCACCTGTCCCTGCCAGGCACCACCAGGCAGCTCCGAGCTGCGTTCCATTTTCATGCACAAATTGCCAGCCTGACAAGAGCAGCTGTTACCCCGGCAGGCCTTGGGCACAGGCTGGCGGGCACCTGCCACCTGGAATGTTCCCCCAGTGGGGGCAGCAAAGTCGACCACCCCCTTCGGAGTTCCTGGCCAGGTGACAGCAGCCCAGGATGCTCTCAGCTAGCAAGAGCGGGCGGCTTTGTGGCGAATGGTCTCCATCTGCCCTCTAGCCATTTGGAAACACTTTTTCTGCAAGTAGGGCCCAGAAGTGCTTCTCGTCATCTCTCCTTCAGACACCCCTCTCGGAGAAGTCAGCTCACACACGGGCTACCGCCCTAAATCTTGGGCCATAGAAGCAGCGGCAATGTCTGCACTCCTGGGCTGCCCCCCCGTCTCCCAAAGTGCCTTCCCTGGGAGCAAGACCAGGCAGCTACTGCCACTCGTTGGCCATGGGCTGCTGCTCTTGCACTTCAGCCAAGCTTTCGAGAGATGCAACACTTCACCTTCCGCTTCACTCCACCTCCCTTTTGTGAGAAATGCCCCCTCCTGAAGTCACATGCGTCCACGCTGGGCTTCTCTGGAATTGCTCCTGGAAGTTGTGCTGGGCTCCCCTGCTGGGGCTTCTGTAGAATGTGTCGCACATTGAACCCAAACATGCATCCGGCCAGAGTTGCTAGCAGACCAACTGATGGGGAGATCTCCTTGCCTTATTCCTGAGAAGGGCAGGCACGTCGGGGTGGATGTGCAAGGCCACAAAACGCAAGAAGCCACAAGTGACACTTTTATTTGCAAGTTCAGTCTAAGATTACACACGGATCTAATCCTCTGACTACAATTGTCTAATCTGGACAAGTTAAAATCATGCATAGTAGATGAGACAGAGAAGGTCGCCAACCCTGCCCGTTCTGTCCGTCTGCCCTGCTGCTCAGAAGGCAGGAGGAGACAAGGCCATGTGAAAAGTGGCCCATGCAAGGACAGCGCTCTCGTGAACCAAAAGCTGGGAATGCTGGGAGCACAATGGCCAAACCAGGACCGCGCCCAAGCATCGGCACCCAGGTAGCCTAAAGTGCATTCGGACAGCCAAATAAATAGCAGCATAGTGCTTTTCATTAGGTTGGCTTGTTTCTTAAATCCTTTTCCGTATGCAAAGTGTGGCCCTATGGGAGGGAAAAGTGGGGAAAGCACAGGAAGGGGCAGGTGAGGCGTAACAAAAGAAAAGAGGGCATCTCCCTCCGTCCTGTGATGGAGATCAAGGCAAAGAGGTATTTTATTATATATTGACTTTCTGTAGCCACTGCTCAGCATAGCCAGCTATGTAGCCTGAAACACTGTGACAACATACACCCAAACAGAAATCCCAACGCGTCATGGTTTTCTGCGTCTGCAAAGGAATTACAAACAGCGCCATCTTAACTGCAGTGGGACTACAGCAGATTAAAGGCCCAAGGCTGAGCCTCCCACCCGGCACCCCATCCCAGGAGACCCCGTGACATTCGAGCCCCAAAGCTCCCTCGTGTGCCCAGCCGCCCCCTGGCCTGGGGCGTGTGGGCCGTCTCTGCAGCAGTCCCGACAAGAGGCGAGAAAGGCGCACGCAGGGGACAGCCAGGGAGCGATGCCCGGCAGGGGCAGGATCCCCCAGCAGCAAGGGCCTTCCGGCCTCGATGGGGCAACGCCTGGGCCCTCCAGATGCTGACTGCCCTCCTTTACCTCTGCTGCCCTCTTGCCTGCCTGTTAATAAGTCTTGTGAAACTGCCACCTCTTCCTGCCTGAGCTGAAGAGTCCCCTCCGCAGCAGGGCCAGCTCCTAGCTGCAAGAGGCCAGACCGCCATCGCAAGCTGCTCCTGGGGCCCCTCCCTCGCCCCGTCCGCCTGCCCCTGCCGCAAAGGCAGCATGCTCCCTCCAGCGGCAGGCCCCCACCCAGCCTCCTTGGGAACACGCAGGCTTCGGGGGGCAGCAACCCACCTCCGATCTGCAGGGAGGTGGCGGGGAAGAGCGGTGGGCACTTACTTGGGCTGGGCATGATGCTGATACCCGGGTCCAAGATGAGATCCAGCTTTCATCTCCACGGCGACCGAACACTGGCGGGGACACAATTGCACCATGTGGTCAAGAGCCCACACTGCGGCTCCCCTCCCCTCCGCCAAGGCCAAGCCGGGACCGGAAGCGGAGGCCGCAGGGCCTTTTAAGGCGCTGGACGCGCCCGAGGGGGCTGCCGGAGCGGCCTGACACCGCTGCTCCGACCGATGCCATTCCACCGCTGTCGGAGGGGGCCGAGCCACGCCGGAGCCTGCACCACACCACCGCCACAGATGCTCTGGAGGCCGCGCCAGAGACCCCGGGACGCCCCACGCCTGGCACCGCCGCACCGGAGGCCGGTACCGTGCGCCACCCCATTGCGCCGCGGACCCACTGGGCAGCCGTAGCGGCTCCCGCCTGCTCCGAACCCGCCCCCCTCACGCTGTGAGTGGCAGGCACGCCGAGGAGGGCGGGGCAGGGCGGGGTGAGGCCGGGACCGGAAGCGGAGGCCGCGGGGCCTTTAAGGCGCCGGCCGAAGGGCAGTTGCCGCCGTTAGGGCCGTTGGGGCCTGGGCTGGCCAGGGCCGGCTGCGTGGCTAGACAGGGTGGGGGGGTTTTATAGTTTTAAATTTTTAGCTGGTTTTAAGGGCCCATCTCAGGTCAGGTTAGAATGTTACTTGGGGAGCGCGAGGGCGCCGCCATTGGGGTGGTGATGGGAAATGGTCGTTACGGCTGCAGTGGGGGTTTAACAGTCCCGCCTAGATGGCTAACACCTGTCCCTCCTTCTAGTTACTCCCCCAGCCGGCGGGTACCAGGTAGTCTTGTCAGCTGCCCCATGGGCCTGACGGTGCTGTTACATAACACCAGGTCGGTCCATAATAAAGCCAGCCTCATCCACGACTTGATTGTGGATGAGAGGGCCGACCTGGCTTGTATCACCGAGACCTGGGCGGGAGCGGGGGGGGATGTTTCCCTCTCGGAACTGTGCCCGCCCGGGTACTTAGTTCAGCACCGTCCACGCCCGGAGGGGGGGTCGCTCTAGTTTATCGGGCTACCTTCTCCCTCACGGGGCTCCCTATCCCTTCGAGACTGGGGCTGGAGTGCCTCCATTTGGTGTTGGGTGACTGAAACAGATTGGGGATTCTGTTGGTGTACCGAGCACCCTTCTGCCCAACAGACTCCCTGCCTGAGCTGACGGAGGTCGTCTCGGACCTGGTGTTGAAGACCCCCAGGATGTTGGTCCTGGGGAACTTCAATCTCCATGCCGGGACAGATCTTTCCGGGGCGGCTCAGGACTTCATGGCTGCCATGACGGCCATGGGGCTGTCTCAACATGTCAGCGGCCCGACCCATGAACGTGGACACGTTCTCAACGGGGCAGGAAGAGGGTGATCTGAGGGTGAAGAATTTATGTTTGACGCCCTTGTCATGGTCAGATCACTTCTTCGTGAGGTTTGAGCTCGAGAGTGGCTTCTCCCTCTGTAAGGGTGCGGACCAGATTGTGATGGTCCACCCCCGGAGTCGGATGGATCTGGATGGATTCCTGAGGGCTCTGGGGGATTTTCCGGCTGACAAGGCTGGTGATCCTGTGGATGCCCTGGTCGATATATGGAATGGGGAGATGACCAGGGCTATCGACACGATCGCCTAAGCGCCCTCTCCAACCGGGCAGAGCCCGTTCGTCTCCCTGGTATACACCGGAATTACGGGTGATGAAGCGGGTTGGGAGACGGCTAGAGCGTAGGTGGAGGAAATCACGGGACGAATCCGATCGAACACATCTTAGAGCACACTATCAAGCCTATGCTGTGGCGGTGAGGGCGGCGAAGAAGCGATTCTTCTCCGCGTCCATTGCCTCCTCGCAATGCCATCCAGCGGAGATTTTTCGGGTGGTTCAGGGGCTGATAAAATCTGGCCCCGACAAAGATCTAGCGCCACCCTCGAAAGCCCGCTGTGACAACTTCGCCACGCATTTCAGGGAGAAAGCTGCTCAAATTCGTCATGAGCTGGACTCCACTCTTGATACAGATTCTTTTGGGGAGGGACCAACCGTGCGTGCTTGTCCCTCATTAATGGATGAATTTCAGTTTTTGCGGACTGATTATGTGGACAAGGTGCTTGGATCAGTATGCTCAACCACCTGTTTACTGGACCCATGCCCATCTTGGTTATTAAAGAGCGCCAAGGACGGGATTGTGCCCTGGATCTTGGAGGTGGTCAACGCCTCTTTAAGAGACGGCCGGGTGCCTGCCCCTTTAAAGGAGGCGGTAGTCCGGCCAGTCCTAAAGGCTTCCCTGGATCCAGAGGTGGTCGCCAAATATAGACCGGTGGCCAACATTCCCTTTTTGGGTAAGGTGCTGGAGCAGGTGGTGGCGGGACAACTCCAGGCACTCTGGGATGAAACTGATTATCTGGACCCATTTCAGTCCGGTTTCAGACCCGGTTTTGGCACTGAATCTGCCTTGGTCGCCCTGTATGATGACCTGTGCAGGGAGAGGGACAGGGGGAGTGCATCCTTGTTGGTTCTCCTGGACCTCTCGGCGGCTTTCGATACCATCAACCATGGTATCCTTCTGGAGAGGCTGGCGGGATTGGGGGTTGGAGGCACTGCTTTGCAGTGGTTCCACTCCTATCTCAATGACTGATTCCAGAAGGTGGTGCTGGGGGACTATGGCTCTGCGCCATGGCAGCTATGCCATGGAGTTCCGCAGGGTTCCATTTTGTCCCCTTTGCTCTTCAACATCTACATGAAACCGCTGGGAGAGGTCATCAGGAGGTGTGGGCTGCGGAACCATCAGTACGCTGATGATACCCAGCTCTACCTCTCATTCTCCACTGATCCAGGTGAGGCAGTGGCTGTGCTGAACCGGTGCCTGGCCGAGGTAATGGGCTGGATGGGGGCCAATAAACTGAGGCTCAATCCTGACAAGACGGAGGTCCTGTTGGTGGGTGGATTGGGCTTCGGAGTGGGAGACCTGACCCTAGTCTTGAATGGGGCAGCACTCCCTCTGAAAGACAGGGTCCGCAGCTTGGGAGTGCTCCTCGACCCGGAGCTGACCTTGGTAGCCCAAGTTTCAGCAGTGGCGAGGAGTGCTTTCCATCAGCTTCGGCTGATCCATCAGCTGCGTCCCTTCCTGGAGTTCGACTGCCTGGCGACGGTGACTCATGCGTTGGTGACTTCCCGGCTAGATTACTGTAACGTGCTCTACGTGGGGCTACCCTTGAAGACGGTCCGGATACTTCAAATGGTGCAAACCAGAGCTGCCAGGGTGCTGATGGGGACTGGGCGTGGTTCTCATATCACCCCAGTTCTCCGTCAGCTTCACTGGCTTCCCATGGAAGTCCGGGCCCAATTCAAGGTGTTGGTTCTTACCTATAAAGCCCTTAACGGCTTGAGTCCTGGTTACCTAAAGGAGCGTCTGTGACCATATATGCCCTCCCGCCCCTTACGATCAGCAGCTGATGCTCTCCTCCGGGAACCCTTCGTGAGAGAAATAAGGAGGGTGAGTACCCGGAGGAGGGCTTTCTCTGCGGTGGCGCCCCACCTATGGAATGCGCTCCCCAGAGAGGCTCGCCTGGCGCCGTCATTATTTGCTTTTCGGTGCCAGGCAAAGACCTTTTTATTTAAGCAATATTTTAAGTGTTAAATTATTTTATGTTTTAAGTTATTTGTTATTATGTTGTATCTTTTAATTCGGACCTTGAGATGGGCCAGTTTTTAATATTGTGTATGTTTTTAGGATATTGTGAGCCGCCCCGAGGCTTGTGGCAAGGGGTGGCATATAAATTTGTCACTAAAATAAATAAAAATAATAAATAAAGCCTGGCCCAGTTCCTGGGACTTACTCGTGTTTCCACGTCAGTCCACTCCGATTCGGTGGCCTCCTCTGGGGGCAGGGGGCTCGAGGGAGAGGATCTGCGTTTGCGCCTGGAAGCCACAAGGGACATGTGAGGCGCAGCGGGAGGACTGAGGGCGTGTGTGAGCCGCCCCCTGCGAAGGGAAGCCAGCCCCAGCCCAACGGGAGATGAGCAGCCCATCCCGACGGCCAGCAGGGGGGGGCCACAGGTCGACAGCTATTTGGCGGGCCTTGATTTCTGAGATGTGATCTCAGGGGCCTTTCATTCATTGCTGCTGAACTGATGAGGTTTTCCCATCGTGATGCATTTACACTGCATTCCACAGTTAGCTCCATGCAGGGGAGATGAAAATGCATCATTTAAAAGAGGCCCTTCCCCACAATTAAGGCAGGCAGAGTGAGTCTGCTGTGGGCAGAGTTCCTCGGCCTTCTCCTGAGGGCCCCCTCGCCTGGGCCTGCAGCTCCCAGCAGCTGCATGGATGGTCACATGCTGCGGGGCAAGGCCAAGGGCAGGGAGGGCAGGCAAAGCCACTCACCCTGTGGGAGACTCCTGCTTCAGGGTCTCAATCTCGGTGAACTGGACCGCCTGGCCACCTCCCCGGGTCTTGTACACGTCGCCCTGGAGGCAAGCAAGCAAGCAGCCATTTTGCAAACACCCAACCACGGCAGGAGAAAAAGGCCTCTTCTCCCCTCCAGGAGGCATGGGTCAGCTGTGCCCATGGGGGCCTTGCTGGGCTTTGGGGCAGGTCTGCAGGCTCGCCCCGCCCCCTCCAGCCCCAGCCTCTCGGAGGCCCCACACTGGCCGGTTGGCGTACCTTGATCAGCTTGGTCTCGATCTCTCCGTCTGAGGCCAGCTCCTGGTGGGTCAGCATATATTTGTCGCACCTGGCCAGCGCCTTCTCGCTCGCGGCCGTCACTGTGATGGCGTGGGGCACATGGGGCTGCAGGACTGTCTCGGTCTGCACGTTGGAGGCGGGCTTGTGGTCCACCCACCTCTCCCCGGCCGAGCGGGAGCGCCGGTGCCGGAGGCGAACTGGTGGGGCGTTCTGATCCGGGCACGAAAGGAAGGAGTGGTTAAAACCCGAGGGAGGACGTGGACAAGGGCCCCGCTGCCCTCCAGCGCTTCCTGCCCCTCAGGAGGAGGGGACACCCCACTGAGTCTGGGAGACTGCGAGGCCCCCAGGAGAGGCAGCCACCTGCAAAAGCTCGACTTGAGACCAGGAGATATTCACAACCACAGCCCGCTTGGCAGCATCCCCCTCCTGGGCGAGGCCTCGATCAGGTGGTGGCCAGCCGGCCCCACCCCTAACCCATCCCAGCGCCTTTCTCCCGGGCTTCTGGCCCAGCACTCGAACAGCTGCTGCCCCAGTCACCCCACGGCTGAGTGGAGGGAGCAAGGCCGATCCATCCACCCAGACCTCTCTAGCCTCGGAGTCCATTGACCTGGCCAGGCGTGCCTCTGGGTGGGCTGCCGGAGCTGAGAACTGGAGGCACCGCCATGGGCCTGCCCCGACTTGGAGAGCAAAATCCAGGGAGAGGGGCAGAGGTCTGTGCCTTGGCAGCGATGGAGTGGGGATCCCACAAGGACTTGATTTTACCCCACTTGCCCCCCCCCCCCCCAGTGTCCAACAGCCATGTGAAATGACTGGAAGCAGTCTTTGTGCAGAAGATGAGCGGACCCCACGGAGGTCTGTTGCCCCGCTGCCTGAGGGCAAAATGATGAGTGAGAGGAAGGCTGCAGGGCAGGGCAGGGCAGGGCAAACCTGCTCCAGCCAGGCAGCCCCCATGGTCTCACCCTCCACTGGCAAACCTCCGCACTCCTCCTGCGTGCAGCAGCAGAAGTCCCGGTCTCCTGCTCTGCAGAAGCAGCCTGGCCCACCTGACTCTCCAGCAGCTGCCGTCCTGGGAACAGGACACGCAGCACCAGGCCCCGGGGGGCCCCGCAGCTTGGGGCCAAGCACGCTGCAGGACTCTGCATCGGCCCCCAGTGCTGCCCAGGTGGGGCTAGTGGAGACGGGGCCAGCCTAGCCACAGTGGATGGCTGGCTTCGAGAGGCGAGCGGCAGCACGGTCAGCTTTCCCACAGCAGCTGCCTGCTTGACGAGCAAGAGCCAGGCTGGAAGCTGATGTGCCGCACGCCCCAACTTCCCTGAGGCTGCGGCGTGACCGGAGCCCATGGCAGCACTTAAGACATTTCAAAGCAGGCTGCAGCTGCGGCCACGTGATCCCTCCGCTGACTTTTGACTAGGCAGCTGAGAAAACGAAGGGCCAGTTTGTGCAACAAGCCCCACACCCGACCCTGCTGGCCCATGAGGACAACAGCTGCACTAAGGCCCCTGCACTGCGAACACAGGCTGAGGGGAGACGAGACTGGCTGGGGCCTTCCAAACGGCTGTGCTCTAGGGCAGCGGGCTGGCAGCAGAACCAGCGCCGTGCACAAAAGAGCGTGGGGCAAAATCCGCATCCATCCTGTTTGTGCCGACAGCCCACGACCTCAGGCGGAGGGACGATGGCACATGTGACCACCACCACTCGCCCAGGGAGGCCGCAGGGGCCCCCAGAAACACGCCAGGGCACGCAGGCTCCTTAGGGCCGGGCTGGGTTGCATCTTCCTGCACTGTGCGAGGCACCTGGTTTTGGAATCCTCCGCCTGCGAGCCAGGCCGTGTCGGCAGGGGCAGCTTGGGGCAACGCCGGCATTCCGCGCAGGGCCCCAGCAACCGCCGCCCACCGCCTCGGCGACACCAGGTGACCTCGCCTGCCCCAGCCGCGGCTGGGAGGAGCACTAACCCTGCAGCACGGCTCCTCTTCTACCTCGAGGGCCTCCCTAGCGCCGGGGACTGCGAGGGCTCCGGTGCAGCAGGCGCCCCGCCTTCTGTCTGACACGCCCCAGGGCCGAGCTCGCTCGGGCTCCGGTGGCCTGCTTCGGGTGCTGCGGGGCTGCTGGCTGGCCGGTGCAGGCGTCCTCTGCTCCCACTCCGAGACGCAGGAGGCCACGGAGATGCTGCTGCAGGAGTTAGAGCGCCTGTGCAGCGGGGCCTGGCCAGCAGCAGCAGCAGCAGCAGCAGGCAGGCAGTGGTGGTTGTTGACGTTAGGGAGCCGCCTGCCGCAGGGACTGGAAGACTGAAGAGAAGGGCGGTTAGTGAGGCTGGTGCGCGGGAGGCCCCGGCCCGGCCCCCGCACAGGCACAGCCCCACGTTCTTCCAGTCCGGGCTAAGAGGACCTGCAAGGGGGAAACGACCTGCCAGGTGTTCAGGGATGTGGGGAGGAGGGAGGATCTCGGCCGGCTCCCGGCCACTCGAGCTCGCGATCTACGCTCTCCAGCCGCAAGGAGTCACACGCGCCAAAGAGCTTTGCCTGTGCCCCAGCCACGGCCCCATGCGCTGCCCAGAGAACGAGGGCCCACTCACGGGGATTGGTGGCGGGGACAGGGACCGGGGCAGGGCCTTCTCCCGGTCTTTCTCCCGAGAAGGCCGCTCCGGCTTGCTGCCCTTGGGCTCTGTGACAATGGCCTTGAGCTGCTTCAGCTTCTCATCTTTCACCCAGAGCTTGTTCTGCATCTCCAGCTGCTTTGCTGCCACCCGCCGTTCCTGGGAGAGAGGACATTCCAGTTAGGACTGTAACACTTCCCGGTTAGTCTTCTGTAACGCGCTCTACGTGGGGCTACCCTTAAAGACGGTCTGGATACTTCAATTGGTGCAAAACAGAGCTGCCAGGGTGCTGACGGGGACTGGGCGTGGTTCTCATATCACCCCAGTTCTCCGTCAGCTACACTGGCTTCCCATTGAAGTCTGGGCCCAATTCAAGGTGTTGGTTCTTACCTATAAAGCCCTTAACGGCTTGGGTCCTGGTTACCTAAAGGAGCGCCTGCAACCATATACGCCCTCCCGCCCCTTACGATCTGCAGCTGATGCTCTCCTCCGGGAACCCTCTGTGAGTGAAGTAAGGAGGGTGAGTACCCGGAGGAGGGCTTTCTCTGTGGTGGCGCCCCATCTATGGAATGCGCTCCCCAGAGAGGTTTGCCTGGCGCCGAAAAGCAAATAATGACGGCACCAGGCGAAGACCTTTTTATTTAAGAAATATTTTAATATCAAATTAATAATTTAACAGTTGTCATATATTGTTATTCATGGTTATCCATTGTTATATTTATATTTTTTTTTACTTTTTAGACTATGAGATGGGCCAGTTTTAATTGTGTATTGCTTTTCAAATTGTATTTTTAAAATACATGTATTTTTATATGTGGTTAGCCGCCCCGAGGCTTGTTTGCAAGGGGGCGACATACAAATTTGCTAAATAACTAAATAAATAAACACAGTGGAGATCCTGCCAGCTGCTCGCTCCATGCCGGCTGCCGGGGTCTTGCCTGTCTTTGGGACCAGGCACTGAACTTTCTGTCCCTGCACATGAATGCTTCTCCTGCAGAGCAGCACGCTGCCCTGGCTGCCAGGGGCCAAGTTCTGCACGGCTGGTCTCGGAAAGGATTCATGCCTCCTCTCCTCCTCCAGCTTGGCTGACCAGAAGGGGACCCCCTTGCAAAGAGGTGTGTGCTCTCCATCTCTGTGAGGGTGGCAGCTGCATGAGGGAGCTACGAACAGGGCGACCCTGCCACCAAGACACCCCCTGCATTCCCTGCCCCTCCAGCTTTTCTGTGTTTGGTTTAGCACACACACAGCCCAGGCCTGGGAGGCTGGCTTGCTGCACATACCGAGCATCACCCTCAACAGCTCCGTTGATTTGGGCTGGAAAGGGGCTGTGCCCCTGAAGCCAAAAGCCAACCTCTGCCGTCAGCCCTGCCTCTCAGGTCCGGGATGATTCCAACTCCTCCTGGCCCTTGGGAGGACCTTGCAGGAGTCCAGCCAGGGGAGCGCCTTCTGCAGTGGGGTTTCCGGGGGGGGGGGTGCTCAGAGGCTGTGGCACTTACACACTCCTTCTCCCACTTCATCGTCGTCTCCGTCACCATGCCCTGCAGCCGGGCCTCCAGCCTGCGTTTGTCGGACACCTGCCGCTGCAGCTTCTGGCTCTTGCTCTCCAGCTCCTGCTGCAAGTTGCGCTTCTCCTCTTCATAAATTGCTGTCGTTTTCTCCAAGATGTCGATCTGCAAAGAGGAAGTGCAGGCCTTGTTTGGAAAGCTCACCCCGCACATCCCATTTAGCAAAAGGCACTTCTCTGGAATAGCCAGTGCACGGCTAGCCACCGGACACACCCAATTAGCCACTGCCTTGTGGTACAAGAGGAAAACCTTCCCTCACTGTTGTGCAGCTCATCAAAATAGGAGCAAAAAGCAACACTTCTTAAGAACCAATAAGATCTAACTTTGAAGCAAGAAATCCGAGTGCAATGAAAATACCAGAGTTTGTCTTATGCAGGACGTTTGCTTAGAAAGCCCAGATGAAGGTATGCACCTTGTATTCCAGCGTCTTTGCCCTCTTTTCCAGGCGCTCGATCTCTGTTTTCTGCCCTGCAACTAGCTTCTCTTTTTCAGCCATCCTCACTTGCGCGTAGTTCTCCTTGGAGACGATGCTGGCGTCAAGCTCTTGCAGCATGCTCTTGACAGAAAGGACTGCAGCGGAAGGCGACATTTGAACCTTTCCACCTGCTGCCTGAGGGTGGCTCACGCTCACTAGTGGAGCCCAAGGCTCACGTCTGGCGAGGCTCCTTGCAAGCCACTGGGCCGGAGTCACACCTGAGAGGCAAACTTGGCATGGGGGTGCCATGCCACAGTTTGAGGGGCAGCCAGAATGTCGGCCGATTTTTATGGCAGATACTCTGCTCTGCGCACTGGGAATGCTCTCCAGGCCAGGAAGCAAACGGCCCTTGTCGTGGGTCCGTGCGGCTGAGGATCAGCGAGGCAGGGGGGCAGCTGCGACAAGTCCCCCAGGGGCACCCCCTCACCGAGCGGGAAGCAGCTCCCCACCTCCACTCCTGGCCGGGGAGTGCCGGAAAGTCCCCCAAGGCTCACCGTTCTTGGCAAACTCTTCGGTCAGCACCTGCCGGATGTGGTGGCGTTTTTCGAGCACTGCAATCAGCCGAGGAAGCGTCTGGTCATCGTTGATGTCCAGGAGTTCGCAAGATGGCATTGGAGGAAAACTCTGAAGAAGCATCTCCGTGACGGATGGCTCCCGCTCTGCGAAGCAGGCCCAGCAGAGCGGGTTTATTGCGCGGCCCCGGACTGCCCTCTGTGCCCACCTGACGCCTGGACCTGCTGCAGCAGTGCGGCTCAGAAGAGGGCACCCCCCACGACCCCAGGGCAGCCATGTGCCAATCCGGCTGCACAGTGTTCACAGGCACGCACGAGGGCTGCCGGGCCACGGCAGCCCAAGGACTTCTTCCAGAGGAGCTCCCTGCGCTGCCCGGCGACCGGGAGGCAGAGGGGAAGAGAGGCCACCGACTTGACCCGCTCCCCTCGGGCACCCCAGCGGTTTTCAGCCCCGGTCCAGTCCAGCCCCAGGGGCTAAGCAAGGCTGAGAAACCATTTCAGTGGGGACTGACCGACCCGCAGAACACAGCCAATGTCAGGCTGCCTCATCAGCCCCCCAAGATTTACCTCTGCCGATTGGTCCACCGCGCAGTTCCAGCTGCCGTGAAAGCTCCTCCCTGAAGGCCTGGTTCTTAAGTCGCCGACCAGGCGTTAATCCACACAGGGGCTTATCCGCAGGCCTTGTGACCTCGACTTCCTGGGTGATTTCGGCAAATCGCAGTACTTGCTGCAAAAGAGCAATATTTATGCAGACACAAGACTCAGTGCTTACCGCACACTCCAAGAGGTAACGGCCACGTTAACAAACCACACAGTGGGCCCACAAAGTGTCATTTCTCCCAGAGCACGTGTTTATTTAAGGACGTGCTTCATTTCTATAACACCCCACAGCCAAAGCTCTGAGTGGTTTACAGTTCAAAAACAGGCCATAAGAACACACTCATATACTACGATGCTGCTCTTAAAAGGCAGCTCAAATCAAGAGCAAGTGTGCATATTTTTTTTAAACTACATCAGAAACAGTCTAGTTAACACCAATTTTAGTAGGCTTAAATCACGCAAGTTACAATCAGATCTAGTTACCAAACTCTCATCATAGTCTTCAGCCTTTGGGTTCACACAGACGATCATACGCACTTTCCCTTCTCCATCAAAATAGTTCTTGAACAGGTGGGTCAGTTTGGAGTCTCGATAAGGGACCATCTAAGGGAAGAGTTTCGCAAAGATCAACTTCCCAGAAACAATGAGCTCAGGGTACACGACAGAGACGGGCAAGCGCAGTACCTTGTTGGTCCCATATGTTTGGTTCTCCCGCAGAGCCTCAATGCAGGTTCTTAGCGTCATCAGCGACTGATTTATATTACCTGTAAGAAAGAAAGCAGGGAGTCCAAGCTGATGCTGTACCCCCAAGGCTGCTTGAAACAGCAGGAGTTTCAAGTTGCAAATGCTCTGTCCTTGGGGAGAGCCGGGGTAGCTTTCTGGATCCTTTGGGGTTGCCCCTCCCACTGGAAGAGGAGAGACAGAGCCTGTGCTTCAAAGTGCTCTGGCTGGGAAGGAGCTCTCACTCTCCCAGACCAGGCTGGTGAGAGCAACCCTTGCCCACAAAATCCATTTATATGCATTGTATTTTTAATTTGCCCAATAAGCAGTGCTCTCTAGGAAGGTTCTGAAGCGTTAAAGGCCACCCTGGCTGCAGCCGGAGTGGTAGCGCAATAAACCATTATTCTGGTTGGCCTGCGCCTAAGAAAAGGAAACCTTCCTCCCAGATGGACTTCTCTTATGCAGCTCTTCCACCTAGAAGATGTTCCCCATATTCTCCCTTGAAATGAAGAGTTTGGGGGACACTCCGGAGATGCGAGGATCTGAAAGTGCGGCTCCCATTATGCCAGGCTCTCAGGACAAAAGGAACCCTCCCTTGGTGCAGCGTTTGCTGAGATCCTGCTCTCAGAAGCTGCATCTGCTGAGAGGTGTGATGGGGGCACAGCTGACTCGCGGCCCAGGGGACCCGAGAAAGGAAGCTCGACTGCCAACGGCTGAAGAATTGGGCAAGCGCCCGAAAGGGATGGGCGGCAGCGCGTGGCAGGAGCACTTTGCCCTGTGGCCCTCCCTGAGCAGAGTGCCAGTGAAGGTCTCATTCCCTGGCCTTGAAGAAGAGCCTCCTAGAAGGCCATGAGCACCTCCCTAGCCTGGCAGACGTGGGGGGAGCTAGTCCTGCCTGCTGCTGCTTAGAGGGACGCTCCAAGGGGTCGCAGCACCCCTGCTTGCTTGCCCAGAGCGCGCTTCCCAATGGGGGCAAGATGGGGGGTTGCCTCCCATACCAGAGGGATCCGGCAGAGGCTGGGCAGAAAGGAAGAGAGGTCACTCACCTGCTTCACGCAGCCTGCTCCCTTCAGCTTTGGTCCTGTTTGTTCGCTCACTCCCTGCCAGGTCGACCAGAGATAACTGGCTCAAGGTGATCAGCTCTCTCTCCTGCAAGAGGCCGGTGGTCAGGGATGAAGCCAGAGAGCCACCCACACCCCTCCACTTGGGAACAACAGCCGACGCACGGCTGTCACAACTGCCCTCTCGGTGGGGTGGGGGGCTGCAGTGCTGGCCTGACCAGTGCCGCCCTTTGGAAATGGCTCCCCTCCACTTTACCTGCAGCACATTGTCTCCGTCAGCGTCCAAAGGTGCCTGGGCCAGCTTAATGAGGAACACACTGTGCGAGCGGCTGGACTCGCAGTTCAGCTGCGTGTTTGCAATGCGCCGCTTCTTCTGGCCTGGGAATGGAGAATTCCTCCAGTCAAGCAGGGGCTGCAAATGGGCAGTTAACTCCCTAACTTGGCCACATCTGGCGTACTTTCCGCTATTCAGGCCAGCACATCTCAGAAAGGATATTGGGCAGCTGGAAAAGGTAGGGAAAAAGTCCCCGTAACAAGCCCGGCTGGCTACCATCTCTATGAAAACAGCCAACATATCTGGGCCTTTTAGTTGTAGAAAGAGGCAAATAGGCAAATACATAAGGCCACAGGAGGTCTATTAAGCTAAGAAATACCTTGCCCCTCTTACTAGAACTGCAGGGCTAGGCAATGGAATACACTAGTGGTGCCAAGCAAAGCAAAACCCGGTGCCACACTTGACTTCAGGAGCAATCCCACACCTCCAGCCGGTGTCCCAGGGCCCTGGAGGCAATTTGAATGCCCTTGGCGTGCCCCTCCAAGCTTGGAATGGGGGAATTGCCCCCACAGCTGGAGAGGAAAAATTTGTCACGGCTGCTCTGCAAGGCCAGGAACTCTGCTGTGGAGAAGGCGGCCTTCAGGTGAGTGATGGGGAGCAAAAGGGACTGGAGTTCTCCTGAGGCCTCCCTAGCCTCTTCCCCTTGGAGGCTACCTGATGGGCAGAATGAACAATGCAGGGCAGGTGGCCAAGGCCACTGACACGCACCCAGGACGCTCCCTCATGCGGCAGTCCCCACCCCCGCCAGGTCTGACCTCTGTTGCAAGGCCTACCTCTCCAGAAGACTTCAAAAGCTTCCTCCGTGGATTTGACTTCTACTTCTGTGCATCCTGCAACATACATGTTGTGATTCTGATCCTCGCGGAGAATTTTAGACTGGGGAAGCCTGCAAGGGGAAAGGGGCCAATGAGGGGGACCGCCAGCAGTGCCTGCCCTGATTGCTACTGCCAGACAAGCAGATGAGACAGGCACAACCTCGCCGTCCGCAACAGCATGGCTTGCCAGCCTGTGTTAGCACATTCAGGCAAGCGACAGGGAGGATGGATGCGCAGGCTGCTGACACTGCTCTGGCTCATGCAAACTATCGACAGGAAATTTCCGTGTTAGAAAAGCAGGCAGATGTCACATCAGCAGGGACAAGGAGCTCTACTGGATGGGAGCCAGCCGGCCCAACCGCAATGGGGGAAAAGAGTGTGTGCACATACGTAAACTCAACGCTTCGCACTGGAGTGCCGCAGCTGTTCCACCTACCAAGAAAATATGAGAGTCAAGTCCCACAGTAGTGACTTCTGCTCACTGACTAAAGGAAGAGCATTTTCCAAGGAAATTGGGGACAGCAGCAACTATTGCAACATCAGGAGATATTTCTGCCCGTTCTTAGAAGGTGACTGAAGTTTCAGAAACCGGAAAAGTTAAACTGGACAAGATTTTTGAATCCAGCGGTGGGCAGTACCAGTCCCTACAACAACTGGAGCTCCAGGGTGTCTTCCACATGTTCTGATGTGAGAGACTTCTGGGAAGGCTAACAGAGAGTGCAGCATGTTTGAAAGCTAGGGTTGGCTTGCCTCAGCACCAAAACCAAATCTAACTGTTCCTTCTCTGCGAGGGTATAACTTCCCAATTACCATCTCAACCTGATGCCCTACCAACACACACCACACACCTGTCCCCAAAGCATCACATCTAGAGTCAGCTGGCTCGGGAATCCAAGCCACTGGGCCACCAGGCAGCCAGCAGTTGTCACCTGGTTCACTGCCACAAAGGGCCACGCTCAAGAAGCGGCACTCACTTTGGCTTGGAGGGGTCAAAGGGAGGCTCCTCCAGAAGGTCATAGATGTAATTGTTATAGATTTCGATGTACGAGACAAACACGCTGTAGACGTTGTCATCATCAACTTCCTCCACTTTGCAGTTGTCTTGAACATTAATCATGTCAGCAATTTCAGGGTCAATCTGCCGCCTGCTTAAAAAAAACCCACACACACACACACAAACGGGCCTCGATGTCTCCTTATTTGGCAAAGCATCCGTGGTGGAGACTAGAGGGTCCCAGCCCGCCGCAGCTGCTTACTTGCCAGATGGTGTTTTTGGAATCGGAAAAGCCTCTCTTTTCTGGCGTTCAAGCAAGGCATCCACCTCGCACTGCACCTCAACCCCATTCTTATCGTCAAGCTTGAAAACCTGGAGGTACAGAGTATGCAGCTGTACTCACAGCACGGCAACAGGGTTGCCAGATGCTATCCTAGTCTGAAACAGCATGCTACCCCAGACTAGCACTCCTTCAGGAAGGCAGGGCAACTCGAGCCTGTGCTGGCTATACAAACGTGCCTCATTCTCATCTAGTTAGCCAAAAAAATAAATAAATAAAATTCTGGCATCCTTGATGGAGAGCACCCGACTTAAAATGCAGCAGGTGTTATTGTAAACTGAGTTATTTAAAATCTGAGGGCCAAGTTGTTCCCTTCACCTCAACCTGCTTTTCCCATGTCTGAACTGCACCAGCCGTCACAGCTTTCCCATGCAAATGCATTCGAGATGTTTGGGGCTCCAACTCCCATCTGCCCCAACCTGCATAGCCAACCATCTGGAATTCTGAGAAGAGTCCACCATGCCTGGAGCACACCAGACTGAGGAAAGGGGAGCCACGAGGACACGCCAGCTGCTCTCCCCGCCCTTAGAGGCAACTTCCCACCAGCATGGGATGTAACCAGCAGCTGCCACTGGGCACAGGAGGGAGGACTTACGTATCGCTTGGCCTGCAGCGACCCTATACTGTTGAAGATCATATCCAGGCAGCGAGGAAGCAGCCCGCCTTCGCCTGGGGAGCCCGTCATGGTGTGGGTTTTCCCACTCCCTGTGACGCCGTATGTAAAGAGGAGACCTGAGGTGCAAAGACACAGAGCCACTGTTGCTGCTTATCAGAAGGCTTTACCCGCAGGATTTTGCCATGCCAGAGCGGCGCCCGCACGTTCTTCCAGTATCTCCTAAACAGCGTTTGCCAAGAAGGACCCTGCAGTCGAGGCCCCATCGGTGTGGGTGTTCAAGGATAGGCTGGACATGCACATGGTGGGCACATCGTGAGCGAAGCCTGCTGGTGCTGGGGGTCAGACTAGATGGCCTGGGAGGGCCCTTCTGACTCGCTCTGTTTCTGTGTTTCTATGAATAGGCCCACAGAAACAAGATATACTTGGAAACAGAGCGAGTCAGAAGGGGTCTCTCCCAGGCCATCTAGTCTGACTCCCGGCTCCGCTCATGAAATACACAATGTAAACTAATACTTCACAGGCCTTACACATGGAACCTCTCCTGGGCAAAGCCCTTCCAGCAAGGAGCTGTTCTGAAAAAAGCTCACCTTCCCTCAAGCCTGAAACAGAAGCTTCTCCAAGAAGATCACACCCCAGAGGAGCAGAGAGCACATTTTTGCTTTTTAAAAAAGACATAGGTATGGCACAGGATTTGCAGCTAGGAAAATAGTTTTGACAACCATGCCAGCTACTTCACTCAATTCCTGCCTCAGGGATGTCTTGAAGAAAAGTAGGTTATAAATGTTATTAAGCCCAAAGCAACATAGTCCAAATGCATTTGTTACAAAAGCAGACGACCAAACAAAAACACTTTTCTGTTGATTTGTAATGCCTGCACCAGATACAATTAAACATCCTTTCAATCAGTACAGAATGCAGACACATGACAAGCGCCCCTGAGCATGAGGTAGAAAATGCCGGCCTCCGGTCCTAGAGCCCAAAATAGCCCCAGCACATAGCATACCGTTTTTCCCATGGATGAGGTCTTCCACTAGAGGCCTAGCAACCACGTCAAAGACACGCCTCTGAGAAATGGTAGTGCCAAACACTTCTTTAAATGAATACTGAACCTAGAGAGGAAGCCAGCAAGCTGTTATGAAGGGGCAGTCAATATGCATCTTGCTCTCACTCCTGAACTGCAGGTATCTGATGCTTCATCAGTCAGTTGCCACTCAGGTGGGGTGGGCTTGCTCCCATAAAATTCTCCCCCTCAACTCTTTAAGGGTGGAGCTGTTGAGGTCGGCCAGAACAGAAATGCCTGCTGCAGAGGAAGTGGAGAGAGGATTCCTCCCCTCTCATATAATATAGGTGCCCACAGTCCTGCGGGCAAGCTGAGTGTGGGCAGAGCCAGGAATTGTGGAATTCAATGCCACAGGAAACGGGGATGGCCAGTCACCCAAGGCTCCGAAAAGGATTCTGACCAATCCATCGCAAAGGCAAGGGCTGCAGCCTCCCTCCATTCTGAAGGAAGGCCACCTCTGGATACCTACTGCTGGGTAAAGGGGTGGGGGTGATGATTTTGCACTCCTCTCCTGCTTCCCACAGGTCAGCCACTGTGGCCCGATCCAGCAGGGCTCTCACATTGGCATGAATGGTGCATTGTCCTACAGCAACCTGTTCTAGGATTCCACTGCTGCTATCTCCTCTCCTGACTTTACTGAATATTACACAGATTTAAGCCTTCATGCACCAGAACCACAGTTTTTCGCTCCAGTTTCCAGCAGCAGCATTTCAGCTTTACCTCTTTATACTCCCCATTGCGGCTGATGCGGTATCCATCAGGTGGGTGAACCTGGACAGTTGTGCTGCTGATCACTTCTATGCAGCACTCCTGGTCTGGCACACTGACTGGGCGCACCCGGCAGTATACCTAAGAGGAAGAAGCCCATGCTTAACAAGTGCCAGGGCTTGGCTATTCCAAGCCTTGCTGAACCTAGAAAGGTAAGTGCTTTCCAAGTCTGCACATCAGCAATGAGCTGTGTGCCTGAGTAATTGTACTTGGGAGTGGGGCATCAGTATGACAGTCTGAAAAGCAGCTCCAAGTGCCGTACCAAAGCTCGCCTAGGCAAATAACTTGGCATCATCTCCATCACAGAAGGAGCCAGGAAGGCTGTTGGCTCAGTGCAGGGCTCCCAGTTAAACCATCCCTGACAGGTGGCTGCCCAGCTGCATCTGGAATGCCTCCAGTGTGGGGGAGCCCACTGCCTCCCTAGGCTCATAATTCTGTACTAGCAATAATCAATCTCAAAGAGCATCTAGTGGTGTCAGAAGAGGAAGTGAGGCCACTGGCTTGCAGTCAACGCACCGATTCACCCTGGTCACAGACAGAACGCATGCTGCCCAAGCATCTCCACTTGAAATAATCCTAACACAGAAAAGCTGAGAAAGGAGCTGCTGTCTGAAACCTGGAAAGACTGAATGTTAAGCCCTCTCCACATCCTGCCCTTTTGTCCTCAGCAGAGCACAGGCATCTATCTTACAGCAAAAGCGAAGACGTGCCCTTACTTAGTTCAAGGCTCAACATTTGCACGACACTGACCCATGATTTGGCACTACATGCATGGAGCAGGAAGGCTGTACAAGATGCCTCAGGCACATGGGTTTCCTCCTCCCCTTACTGGCACACGCTGCTAGGCGTGCACCGAGGGCCTGTTGTGACATAGGGTTTGGTGTATGCACACAGTGTTAAACTATGGTTTACCTGCTATCAGATGGACATGTAACACATACAGGAGGAGGCTAGGTGTAGAAGCAGTGCTGTGCTGCAGACGAAGGAATCCACTCCGCCCTGCGGCAGCTACTTACCCCAACAGGGTCCTTCAAGCTGTTGCTGGCTGGTTTCTTTGGTGTATGTTTCCGAGGGGGTTTTGTTCTCCTGAAAATAAAAAGGCACCAAATATCAGACAGGCCAGCCAAAAACTCAGAGAGGCACCACAGAAAACAAATATAATTACTGCAGCGCAGCCACAAAAAAGAGTGTCAAAAGGGCCGTGTTGACCGTGAACCACCAGGAAGGGCATTCACAGTTAATGAAGGTCAGAATTATAAACTATTAGTGCTAATAAAATATGGTGTATGATGCATTTTATTTTAGAAGACACCACAAGCTGTTTCTCCAGCATTGTAGCTTGGTTAAAGTTGAACGCAGTCTAGGCACGACCATAAGCCAATCTTAAATGCTCAAAGGAGCGTGAACAAAGGAATGAAGAAAACATCTGAAATGTAAACAGAACCCACTTTGTTGTATTCATATCTTAGAATTTTTAAAAAGAAAATGCAGTATGCATTATTTGGTCAGGAGTCACTGTTCATCTTTGCTTCTGTCCGTATCATCGCTGCGCTGTTGAAAGCTACAGTGTAACTTCCTGATGAGCGGGACCTATTGCTCTTAATTGCCCAAGTCTATAAAACTGCATGTCCACCAAGAGAATAATAGAAGTCAATGTGAAATCAAATATTAGTAGATGGCCCTAACCCCCCTCTTTAGCAACTGGTCATCATTCCCAAAGAGGTCACTACTTATTTGGGGCACATGCTACAGAGATGGGCAGCCAGCTTGTCACCTCACAGCCAGGGAGGTGGGGGATGGAAAATGTTCTATCGCGATATATTTTGGGAAAGTTTCCCACACTATGTTGACAGTTATCTGCAGTTGCTCAGGCCGCTGTAGTGCTGTTAATCTTAGCAGAAGGGGTAAGTACCATATTGGACAAAGGAGGGGTGGGTCCCATCTAGCCAAGCATTCTGTTCATGCAGTAGCCAGCCACTGTCCATGGGAAACTCACAAGCAGGGCATGAGAGCAACAACAACACTGTTGTCCCATTCCCCCCGCACCATGTTCCCTAGTCCCTGGTATACACAGGCCTCCACTCCATCAGGACCATCAGATACTGATACTCTCCTCCCCCATGAATTTGTCCAATCCTCTTCTAAAGCCATCCCAATTGGGGACTGTTGCTACATCTCCTGCAAGTGAATCTCATCGCCTGACATAAGTGTTGTGAAGACTGATCTGTCCTGCTTCTCCCACCTATCAGCTTAAGCTGGGTTCTAGCATTATGAGACGGGCAGGAAAACTTTCTCCAGTCCAGGCACCATTCTGTACAACTTTGACCACATCTCCCTTTATTTATTTACATATATTTATAGGCCACCTATGATTGCCAAGGCCATCCTAGGCGGCTTACAATGTAAAACATACCAACAAAGTAAAAACACATTAAAAACCAATTAAAACATAATAAATTAAACATCTATACAAACAATTAAAAAGGGCTACAGTATACAGGCTAAACATTAAAAAATTTCCTAAAAGGATACGTCTTTGCCTGGCGCCGAAAGAATAGAGATGGCGCCAGATGAATTTCCCTAGTGAGGGAGTTCCAGAGATGGGGAGCAGCAGCAGAAAAGGCCCTTTGCCTGGTTGCCCCCCTTCTCATCTCCCTGAGGGGTGGAACACGTAAAAGGGCCTCCTGAGCTGATCTAAGGGGGCAGGTAGGTATATAAGGGTGCAGAGGGTACTTCAGATAGCCAGGCCCCAAGCCATTAGGGCTTTATATGTCAATACAAGCACCTTGAATTGGGCCCAGGCCAGCACTGGTGTTATATGGGCTGCTCTGGCAGGACCAGTTACCAACCGAGCAGCCTGATTCTGCACCAGTTGCAATTGTCGGACCATCTTCAAGGGCAGCCCCACGTAGAGAGCATTACAATAATCAATTTGGAAGTTACCAGAGCATGGGGAACTGTCTCCAGGTTCCTGCTGTCTAGGTAGGGTTTATGAGAATGGAGACTGGCTGTTTATTTCTTGGCTTCTGTATGGACCTAGGTTTCAACTAAAATTTACTGTTAAGATTTGCATAAACTAAACTTGTTATTTGATTTACTTACGGAACTTTAGTCTACATTAAGGTGCTATTATAACGATAAGAGCTACACGACAGTTTAAACCGCCGCTTTACGGGCAGCACTTTGGAATAACTTGCTCTACAAAGAAAAGGTGCCCTCGAGTGCCTGACCCGCCTCAGCGGGCAAGGAAAGTGGAGTCGGGCCTGGCCAGTCTTTGGACCTCCGAGGCTCGAGTCGCGCACGGAGCGGGCTGGGCCCGGTGACTTCCAGGCCCCTTCCCAAGAAGCGATTCTGCGAGCCCGAAGCCTCAGCCCTGCCTCGGATGCAGCTCGGGAACCAGCTCCTTCCTCTCCGCCGCCCGCCGCCCGCCGCCCCACTCACGTAGCCGCCTTCATCGCGCCGAGGCCGCCACTCCAAGCATCGGTTTGAACGTTCGCTCCCACTTCCCGGCATCCGCCGCGCGGCCCGCTGTTATTCAAATCCGGCCAATCAGAGCCTCTGGCCACGCTCCCTGCTCCTCCTCCGCGCTTTCAGCCCTGCCCGCCTCTATGGCGTCATAAGGGCGCGCGCGGAGAGGAGGGGCGCGGAGCTGCTCGTCTCTATGGCAACGGAATGCTCCGCCGGGCGAGGCTTCGGTGAAGCGGCAGGCTCCACGCGAGCGAGCTGACCCCGAGGCGCGTCTCCTTCCCTCCCCTGCGGCTCTCAGGTGAGGGTGCGCGGCAGGGGAAGGGCGAGCTCTCGGCCGCCCGCGGACGCTAGAGGGCGCACCGGCCCCCTGCCAGGAGAGCGCCGCTCTCCCGCGGCGCTGGCCCCGAGGTGGAAGGCCTGGCTTGGCCTGGGCGCGCCCAAGACCCGAGAGGGACCGCTTCCCCCACGCGTAGAGGAGCGGCGAGCATCGCCCCGCCGAGCTGGCCCCTCTGCCTGCTTGGTCCACTCGCGGGGGCGGCAGCAAAGATGCCCGCGCCGGGCAAGGGGACGCGCCCCCTGCGCATCATTCCTGCCTTGGAGGCCCAGCCCCGGGCAGCGGCTTCTCTTCCCAGGCTCGCGTCGGGGTGTCGAAAAATGTGACTGCTCCAGGAGAGCGGGGCCGGGAGACCATGGCCCAGAGACCCGGGCCCGACAACAACCGCCACCCGGCTGGTCTGAACGAGCCCCACCATGGCTCGTGGGTAGGACGCACAAAAGGCCCAACCCAGAGATACTGACTCCAGCATGGGTGTGCTTTATTGTTACCAAAAGTGCTTGTGTAAATCTCAGTAGCAGTTACTTAGAAAAATATAAATGTAGACAATGTACAGCAACTTGATAATATTTCACTGCAGGTTTCTAAAGGGTTAAAGGTCTGTACATTCTGAGTAACAGAAATATTATTATGTTTAACCAGATATTCTCTTCCCAGGCCTATAAGACGTGTGCAAATATTTAAAGGCTGCTGTGCGTTTTTTGGCATGGAAAGTGTACAGCCTTTCCAAAGGTCATCGTGTTACCAGACTCAGCCAGTCAACAGCTGGGACAAACCCGGGTGGACCCCAGACCTGAGCCAAACAGAGCCTGAGACAAGACTTAGAGCCAAAACCAGCTTTTAAGGGTTTGGAGACAAAGGGATAAAGGGAGACAAAAGGGGACATTCAGCGCAAAGCAGTGTCTCAAAAGTTGCACCCCAGTACATGCATTTTATACCCTAGGTAACCAATTCGGTCACCTAATACACATCTAATGCATTGATACATCAATGTATGCACCCCCTCCAGTGCTGGAGAAAGAGTCCTTTCTTCTGTTAAGAACCAGACATTTCCCATGTCTATTTCTTATCTGCTTGAGATTCACACAGGCTTACCATGTTCTTACTCCCTGCACATTTGCAACTTTCATGGCGGCTGGAACCAGTGTCCACTGCCCCTTTGATTACTGTATTCGAGGTCAGGCTGGCGTGTTAGCTGTGGGTTACACAAAGTTCATTTTGTTCTTATCTGCCCTCCCTTCTGGGACAGTATAACAGTGTGGTGTTTTTACTATGTGGCCTTCCTCTGGCCAACTACTTTTGGGGTGTTTTGGGGTGCTGCAATTGGTAACAATCAGATAGCGAATAATTTAAAAGTCACACCCCAAAAGGTGCATAGCTTCCATCTCACATGATAGAAATGCTACAATACAAAATGTAGTTCATAATAAAAAAATCCCTGATGTTCAGAAGAGGATGAATGCAACTCTTCGGTTAACAGTAGTATAGATCTTGTTTTTAAATAACAAGTGCTATTTCCTCTTGCGTTTGCTTCCTCTCCTGGAGAATTTTGGCATAGTATAGAGGGTCATTGAGAAAGCAGCAATTATGATGAGGCTGACCACAGTGGAAGCCAGAACTGGTCCGATGGTTTGAGAAAAGTTAGGAGCAGGCATGGAAGGCAGCAGCTGCTCGCGCCGCTCAGTCATGTCCACCAGAAGTGCTTCCATCTGAAAGTGTGTCCCAATGATGCCACAGATGTGGAAGAGCTGATGGCTATGTCCTGCCAGAAAGCAAAAAGAAGAGTAAGGATGCTGCTCTGCCTTTTTTGTTCTGTCTTTTAACATACGTGTTTCAGTAAAAGGTCTACATAATATAACAGCTGAAGTTCATTAAATGTTCTTTATTCTTTTCTGAAATAGTTGAAGGCAAATACTTGTGTACTGGGGCAAAGAGATAAGGCAGGGTACTGTTTTTTGTCTTTGTTGGTCATTTTACTTTATTTAGTAAACACACTAAATTAGATGCCTCTCTAGTGATTTTCCAATACAGAAAACTTTCCAGTGCAAATTAATTTAGAAAATTTTCCGGAAAACCCACATCACTGAGACCCACTCATTTGGGGTTCATCTAGGCAAGAGAGTTCCCAGGGAGTGGTGGCTGGAAGTAGAGAAAGGAGAGTTCCCCAACTTTTTAAGGGTATGACCAGCTTACAGCTTAAAATCTCCACTTTCCTTTGGACAGCATGTGATAGCTAAACTGACTAAGGCTTTTGGAAAAGAGAAGGAAAGAAATTAGCTGAAGTAATCTTGAACATCATACTTTCTTAAAAATATGTTATGGAGAAATAAGGGAAAGCACGCAGGGCATACCCAGTGGCTCGCTAAGGCATCGTATAAACAAATCATGTATGAAGGGCACTACGACCAAGCCATCATTACCGAATTTATAACGAGAACTTTCTGCTCATCACCCTCCTTTTCTTTCTCACAGCTTCATCTTTATCCCTAGCACAGTCAATCCATGAAGCAAGAAAAGGCAGAATAGCTATGCAAGGCCTGCTAATTACTGACACAGGAAGCCCCCAATTTCAGGAACCCTGCATTTGAGTTCTGGCTTGGCCTTGTGCTGTCTCTGCATGCAGCACCCCAGAGGGTCTGTCACTAAGGCCACTTTTCCAATGCTGATTGGGTGTTTCAGGTTTCTTGGTACTCCTCATAGAGCAGAACAGGAAATGGGATAAGACAGTACTCTGGGCAACGGTGGTTTTTCTTCTGCCCACTTCATGGCAGATTGTAGGCAAACCCCAGTTGCACGCATGCATGCACATCATGGCACGGCTTTTCTCGTTTTGGCTTGTACGGAGCAAGTCGTCCACCTTGAGCATACCAGCTTTGGCACCTCTGCTAGCTGTTGAATTGGGTTGCCTGGGACAGTGGTGAGTAACAACCGCTTGTCTGAAGAGGCTTGGCCTCTCTTTTCCCTGGACTTCCAAGCAGACCAGAACTGAGATTTTCTAAGTCATATTAAAGCTGACCAGACGTGCTGCATCCAAAGAGCATTGCAGAAGTCAACCACAAAAGAAACAAGCAAAGGTAGACTACTGGCCGTTAGGGCAATGCAGCTAAATGACAAGAAGTGGATTCCAAGCGGAAATGAACAGGCCAGACCTTTGGGGCGGGGGGGGGGGGAGGGTGTCCGTTTCAGGGCCATTCAATGGGATCCTCTGGTCTGTTTCCACTAGTTCCCCACAATGTTGGATTAATGTTGTCAGGTCCACTCTGCTCAATATCAGTTTGCTTGTGAGACTGTCACACAGAACTTGAACCTTGGCAACTGCCCGGCTTTTCTGTGGGTCTCTCAGCTGCCCATCCTCTGCCGAAGCAGAATCTGCTTCTGCCGCTTTTGAAGTCCCTTTTACAGAAGAGTGGGCTGAAGCCCTGCAGAGGTTCCCCTGCGCTTCCCATTCATTGCTACCTGTCACATTCCGTCAAGCTGCCCAACCCCGTTTCGTGGCGGTGGCAGTGGGGAGGAGACAGGAGCCCCCTTACCGATATAGTCAAATCGTCCAGGTGCCAGCCTCTCGGGCAGGTGGGTTACAAAAAGGAAGCAGGTGAGCCAGGCAAAGGCAGTGTGTGTGTAGTGCATTGAGATGGCCTTCTCCGAGCAGCCTCTGACCGTGCACAGGTACAGCTGTGAGACAGGAAGGGAAATATTCAGGCGAACAGAAGAAGAAAATGTTTCAGCTCTCCAGCTGACTAGGGGAATGAACAGGGACGCCTGCAGTTGCTGTGCATTGCCTGACCCCGAGATTAGGCGCACCACCTTGAAGATGCTTCCTTGCTATATTTTAAACCCACACCATGGTTCCAGCACCAAAGTAGGGTTCTTCATGGATTCAAAATGAAGTCCAGCTGAGCTCTGTGCAAGGCACCTCCCAAGAGGAAGGCAAGCTCAGTTTCAAGGGCAGTGCCTGCCTGCCTCTTGCCCACTCTGATGTGGTTGGACTCTTGTCCTACACAGGACAGGATCATTTCCCTCTGGGCCCAAGCAGCAGTGCCCTCACCAGCTTGGGCAGTAAAAGCTTCTGCTTCTGAAATGAGAACTAACTGGTTATCCACACCTTTGCTGGCAGCCCTGCTGAATTTTAGAAGAAAATGTCACATCACTTACTCTCAGTATACCTGTACTGCTTGCTTATGAAATGCCCTGTTGCATTACTGTGACATTTTGTCAGCTCGGACGCAAGCCCCCTTGAACCTCATGGGGGGACAGTGGCAAGTTCCCACGTCTTCACAGCCCCAGCCTGGATGCAACCGAGCAGAAGGAAGCCCCACTGAGTTCAAAGGGGCTTTGTGCCAGGCAGGTGAGTCTCCAACTGCAGTACGGGGCACTGATAGGTACGAAAGCACAGTGGATGGAAGACATACCCGGTAGGAGAGCGGCACGCTGTCATACACATAAGGATATGCAAAGGCGAACGTGCGAAGTGCTTTGCTGAACTTCAGCTGCCCCATTTCAGTGAACCTGCATGCGTTAAAAAGATAAGTGGACAAGCTGACTTGCGAAATGCAGAAGGGGTGGCTGGATACAGAGGGTATTAGACTCCCTCCCATTAGCAAAGCCTTTTGCGACTACATGCAACTTGCATTACCACACAACGGGAACGTCTATGAGAAGAGGCACAGAACCTCAGCCCTGGATGCTCATGACAGCAGGCATGAAACCCAACCATGTCCACAGCTGACGTAAACTCTCAGCTATTTTACTTCTACTCCAAATTGGGCTCAAGGCCACTGTGGCACCTTCCCCTGCACCAACACTCTCTGCTTTTGTTTAGGGGGTTCTGACAGGTTTGTCCAGGGCAGCAGGTTCAAGTTTATAAAGCAGGCACAATCGAAAGACAAGAGATGTGACACTCTGATAAATACTTCTTGTCTGCCTGGTTCACACAATGCTGGCACAGAAAGTGCAGGTGGCCAGTTTCCCAAGTGAGGGATTGTCCAAATGCGTGGCCTTCCAGGTCATGTCCCACCAGAGCGAGGTCAGCCACACGCTGCAGCTTCTGCGCTGTCCCCTGCGTGTCAACTGCGCACTGCCTGATGACATATGGCTTTGGAGCCAAGTCCTGTCTCAGCCATTGAGGGCAGAAGGCATGCAAAATAAGGGCTTCTTTCTTCCCTTGATGCCTGACACCTAAACATTCATTTTCCAATATTCCACAAGCAAGAAAAACTTACTTAGACCAGGCCCTGGTTCAGAACAGACACCGCCTCACCTGGATTTGATTTAAAAGAGAGGTAGAGGTGAGTATCGTCAGCCTATTGCTGGCATCTCAGCCCAAACCTCCGGACGACCTCTCCCAGCAGCTTTACGTGAACACAAACTACTCACGATCACCTTGAATCTTCTTCCTGTCTTCTTGGGTACTAGCCATCCCACCCAGTTTTATTTCCTCTGATAATTGTTCCCTGCACTTCCACATCCAAGTCATTTATAAAATTCCTGAAAAGCCCTGGGCCCAGGACTGAGCACTGTGTTTGCGACCTCTCCTGGTTTGAGAAGGTGCCATGGAGTCGGATTCTTTAGCCAAAGGAGACTGGAGCTGCTGATTACACACAGGAAGTTTGGGGGTGGGATTTACCAGGAAATAAATGTCTAACACATGTAATAAATGTGTATCTCATGGTCTTTCAAACTAATGTGGAGGTTATGTAGATGAGGCTTGCTGTATAGATTCCTCACTCCGGCCCCAGGCCGCACCTTATTTTAGCCCTTTGAAAATGACGCTATGCAGGTCACACACACAAACTGTGTTTGGTACCTGTGACTACATCAGAGGTGTGGTACATCAGTGGGGCAAGAAAATACATGTTCTATAGAGAATATTCACCCAACTCCTGCTGCTTATTTCCAGAACTATGCATGTAAAATATTTGTATTGCAAAGCCACAGAAATTTAACTTCTTAGAGGTTGGGCCATCCCTGGATTCACAAGAAAATCCATCAGGGCAGGCCTGCTGGGAACTGATTTTTCCATACCTGAGCTTGATCTGGAAAATGGGGATGGAGAGCTCTTTGTATCATTTGCAACAAAGATAAACGTATGGTTGGAATTTGTGTGCCTTCCAATTTGGGATTTTTTGTGAGCCACCCAGAGAGCTTCAGATATTGGCCAGTATCGCAATGAAAACAACAATATCAATAGTGGATGAGTAGTAATACCCAAATGGAAAACAATACCTGGAGTAGCAGGAAAGGGTTGTGCTGATAATCGTGTTAAGCACAGCAAAAGAGACATAGTTCTGGTGGAATGTGCTGTCAGTCCATTCTTCCGGGAAAATGTAGGCGGAGTAAGCGACTGCGGAGCCTGAAAACAACATGACCCCCAAAGTCAATCCAAGGTTGGCTGCAGTCACTGCACTCAGGTAGCCAGTGCCGGTGCGGATGGCGCCAAGACAAGACTGCCCTCCAGCACAGCTGACAGGCATACCTGTGAGAAGCCTGAGGTGTGCCAAGGTGAAGAAGAATTAATCTAGGCCAGTGGTTCCCAAACTTTTTCGGTCATGGAACCTTTCTGAAGAATTTTTTCCCCCCACAGAAACCTAACTCGATGCCCGATTTTTATTAAGCTTTGTGAACCTGCAATGTTTTTTCCTCTTTCATCTGCTCCTATTGCCTGAGTGCTCTGCATAATATAGTAGCTTTGGAAATAAAGAGAAAACATTTTAAATTTAATGAACTAATAAAGCAATTAGATGCTGATATCCCAAATAAATTCTTTCGATCATTTCCAACACAACACAATAGAGTCCCAAGAACCAAATGACACTATGCATTTCTTTGTTTGCTGCTTGGATGGCAACTGACAATCAAATAATTGGCCTCATGTGGTCTCGTTTTAAAACCCATTTTAAAGTTTGGAGATTTTTGTGGCACCCCTACAAGGCTTTTGCAGAACCCCAGGATTCTGAGGAACATGGTTTGGGAGCTGCTGAGCTAGACAGTGCTCCCCCCATCCCAGGGGCCATAGTTTCTCCACCCCAAAGACTTAAATGGCACTTCAGTGCCAAATCAGAGGAAGAAATGCAGCCGCAGGGAGCAGGCAGGAGAGAGGCACAAGAGGGCAGAAGGGGGTGCACCAGCAGGCAGGGAAGTGGGTAATTGGAGGAGTGGGCCAGCCAGTGGAGTGGTTGGAGCCTCGCAGGCCACTTTGCTGCAGGGGCCACTTGGGCATCAGAACTGGGGGCTCCACGCTCAGGCCAAGCTGAAGTTTGGGAAGGATGGGGTGCATCCAGCCTTCCAGGTGGTGCTGGGCTTTCACCCCTGCATTCCTCCTACGGGCTGTCAGCTGGAGCACCTGGGAGCAGGAGGCCAGAGATGACAGGAAAGCCACCTTCGCGCGCCTGCCATGCTGTCCATAAGGCAGCTCCTGAGCTTGGCCAAAATGTCCGTGATGCTGGGCTCCAGGCCAGCCCGATTCTATTCTTCGGATGAAACATGCAGGGCGCATTTGTTTCCTGGAGTGAGCAGCACTTTGGGGGCAGTGTGAAGGCTCCACGGGCGCATGACAGGGCCGAGTGCAGGCCCTGGGTGGTTGCACTCCTTACCTAGACTGTACAGGGTGAGAGCTCCATAATCAAGGAAAAAGCACACATGCCTGGTGCGGACAGACATGGTGCTGAAGGTGTGGGCGAAGCTGGATGCCAGCGGATAAAGGATGCAGGTGGCCAGGTAGGAGAGGAAGGGCCAGGCATAGCGGTCACTCCAGGCATCCAGAGCATCAAAGAAGGCCAGGAATTTCCACAAGAAGTACCTGAAAGGAGGGCAGCTGGTCAGCTCACAGGAATGACAGGCGCGGGCTCCCCCAGTCTCTTCTCCCAAAATGGGTCGGGCTTACCTTTCAGGGAACAAGACATCCCTGTCCAAACAAGCGGGGACATTTGGCATGGACATGCGCTCAGTGCAATGGCTGCAGATCACTGAACTCTTTTTGGGCTCCTAAAGTGTGCATCATGGGGGGAGGTGTCTTCTGGATCAGGGCAGGGCCCTCAGCTCCCTCACCTCGCGATTTTATCCATGCTCCTCGGGTTTGGGGCTACTCTAATCCAAGTACTCCCTGCCTGGGGTTTCCTTTCCTCTGGAAGGGTGAGCAGAGGCCTGTTCCTCCCATTACGCACATGGATACAGCTGCGGGGGAATATAATAAGTGACCCACCTCCATGGCAAGAGCAGGCAGAACCCAGCATCAAAACACATGGCAGTTTGTTCAATGCACATACTTATATTCCCGTACCAGGCAGGCAGAAAATGTGTCCAGATGTTCAGCGTCTCATTTGTCATTTGGAAGACACTGAAGAGGCAGTCTGCTGCAGAACTCCTCGGGGGACGGTACCCGAAAAGGATGCCCCGCTCTCGGAAGACCTACCAAAGAAGGACCAGCAACGTTTAGCAGACTATCTGCACGGAGCACGACCAGACCAGACTTTTACAGAGCCGTCGTCCTGCAAAAGCCGCAGGCTGCTAAAGGAGAGCCTGTCCATGGTCACCTTACAACTGTCACCCCGTGAGATCTCCCGAGCCTTCTGCGCCACAGCGAGTCCATTCGGGAAGAGAGGGCCATGCAGACGTTTGCACAAAGCCTAGAGCTGGCAGTGTGAGGAGACTCGTGAGGCTCTTGGGGGCGCTGCGGGAGTTTCACGCTGCCCAGGTCCACCAGATGTCTCCACTGCTCCGGCAGCCACGACGCCAATGGCAAAAGGCGGAGCGAGACACTCCCAGCGCTGGTAGGAATCAGGGACAAAGGGATCTGCCTTCTCTCAAAGCTCTCTGACCCCCAAGTACGGGGAGGGGAAGCCACCACTGGAGGCCTAAAGGCCAAACGTCACAGGACTTGGGGAAGGTGCTGCACCTGCGAACCTGCCCCACCTCGCCACTGTGCCACACACCTCCCTGGCTGCCGCTGGTCCTGGACGGGCCGAGCAAGACCAGCGGTGCGGATAATCCCCTCGCAAGGGGCACTCGCCTTCCAGGGTGAGGAGGTATCCCAGTGTGGCCGGGGGCCCAGCTCTGCAGTGCCAGACTGGCGTGTGGTTGCAGCAGCGGCTTCCCAAAAACCATTTTCCAGGCTACGCTGCGGCTGCAGTGGGCTTCCCGGCCAGCTGCCAGGCCACCTTCTACGAGCAGCCACTGAACTTCGCATTGTATTTACGGTTTGCCCACTCTGCAGAGGGCACTGCAGCATAGTGGGATTGCAAAACTGCACAATCATTCACCGCGTTTTACGGCACATGCTTCCTTTTTGAACCCGTGCTCCATGTTCTACAAAGAAAAAGTCCTGGAAATGCCCAGGAAGCCCAGGAGAGGCCCAGAGGACTGGCAAACCATTGCGGGCGAGAATCCCAAGAACACCCTAAACGCCTGGGGCGGAGCAGTGGCCAGAGCAAGCCCACACCTACTTACTTTGGGAACTTGGTTGATGTTGAGCAGGCGAGGAAGCTTCAAGCCCAGCATGGCCGTGTTTGGTCAGGGCGAGCGTCACTTTGCAGGAACTCAGGCTCAGAGGAGGGGCGCCTGGCACCAGAATGCCACCCGTGCCTCGGTCTGCGCTTCCTTCACCCATGAAACGCCTGCCCTCAGATCTTGCTGCAGCAGCCCAGAGGGGGTTCAAAGCGAGCAGGGGAAGCGCGCGAGTGAGAGAGCGTCAGCCGGGTTGCTCTAGGAATGAAAATAAGCCAGAGATGGGCCCGCCGCACGGAGGTTCCTGCCACACCCACATTCTTGCCCAACAACTTTTCTACCTTGTGCAAGAGGCTGCCAAGAATAGAACCATGACATCACCCCAGTACCAGAGAAGTGGCACCGGGGGTCCTCCGTGGCATGAGCCGGCTTGCCACCCTGGCTACAAACCAGTGGCTCTTGTGGCATTTGAGGAAGGGCTGGGGGGTCATGCTCTCCAGGCGGCTGCAGCCTGCTGGCCCAAGAGGAATTTCCCCTTGAGCTGATCCACTCTGCCCCAACCCCACCCCACCCCACCCCACCCCACCCCACCCCACGCGCAGCGACTAGCTCGAGGCGGCTTGGGACTTGGCAAAGGCCAGGCAGCTTTCCCAGGAACTGCAGGAGCTTTGCCTGGGCTACTTTTGGGGTCGAGGATGATGTTGATTGGGGTGATTATAGCCCTTCAGTAGATGGGATCTGGCTATATTTTGTAATGCCAGCCAGTTCCTTGTCGCTAACCTCACTACGGCGGGACTGCACTGGGTGAAAAACCCCAACACATCTGCAAAATGCACCCTCCTGTTTCTGGAGTGGAATCAGCACCACAGAATGGGCTCTGTGCTTCCCAGGGAGAAGGAGTCCGGCACACGTCATCCCTGCTCCGCTCCAGCCTTGTGGCTGGTCACCCTGCTCAGCATGGGGCCATCGCGCCTCTGGCAGCTCTTTCATGGATGAGATCACCTGGACAGAAGTCCCTTTCCAAGTGGGGAAAGGACACCGAGGCTGCATGTCAGGAAAAGGGAGCACTGGGAGCAAGCTGCAGGCCGGCAAGGAGGGGAGGGGGCCTGGGCCACCCGACCCCATCGCTTTGCCTTCCCAAACTGCCACTGGTGGACACTCAGCCCTGCCCTGTGGATGACCCTGAGCTGTGGGAAGGGAAGGCATGCGAGGGCTCCTGGGCCACCCTCCAGATGCCCTACGGGCATGGCTGGCGAAGGAGCACTGGGAGTCCCTGTGGACATCAGCGGAGATGGCCAGCCCCTCGCGGAAGAGACCGGGAAGGGGCGTGGCAGGTTCCCCACGCCTGGGAGGGAGGAACCGGGCCACGGGCACTGTTGGAGGCATTTCCTTCCTGCCTTTCTTGCCATTCTGGCACCACCCCCTGGCAACTGGCCACGATGAAGGGCTCCCAAGGTCGTAGCCCAAGGTGCCTCCCACCAAGCTGGGACCTTCTCGTTTGCAATGGAGCCCCCCCTCCCAAAGTGCAGGGGAGCCCTGGCTCAGGGGCAGGGACCTGCTTTGCAAGCACCCCGCCAGCCCCCTCACAGCCCTCTGAGCAGAGATGGCATGCCCCTCAGCCCACCCTGTGGACCCCCACATCTGCCAGGCCTGCTCCCTGGCTGAGCCCCCAGCCAGGCGCATCTGGCTCACTTGAAGGCCCGCCGGGTCCGGCCTGCCTGCCCCCATGGCCACGGGCACGTCCAAGGCAAAGGCAGCCCACGGCTGCCCCACGCACATCGGAAGGGCCCTGGGGGACCAGGCCCACCCGGTCCAGTGGCCTGTCTGCCCGTGGCCCAGCATCCACAAGCAGGAGCGCAGAAGTCCCCGCAGCACCTGCAGTCCCCAGCGCCTTGTGCAGACAAACAGATCCCCATAAGAACTGGGAGCCGCTGGCAAGCTCCCCGGCCATGGAGTTGCCCGATTCCTTTCAGATGTCTCCTGGGAGCCAACGGCACACTCAAAGTCTGCCGTGTGAATCTCACCAAGCGGCTCCACGGTGGGGTCCCACATTAGACACCTCAGCCTCCTCCGGACGCCGCGCTCGTGTGCCAACGCCATGGTCCCACCCTGCCCCACCTGGCTGCGGGACACCGACCTCTGCTGCTGCCTTCAGCACACCGGGCGCTGCACCCAGGTGGGCAGGCCTTCGCTGCCTCCTCCCAGAGACAAGCCCAGCGCACCTGCATTGACCGGTGCTGCCTCCCAGACGCGCAGCAGCAGGCTGCCACGCCTGGCCCAGAGCAGCTGTGTTTTCCCAAGAGAGCATGTGGCGGGGCTGTTTCCATGACGGAGCCTGCACCCCGCCCAGAGCAGGCCTCCTTCCTTGCCCAAGACCCGCAAGGGCCCCGGACCAGTTGGGACGGGATGGGACGGCCAGCCCCAGTGTGGTCGGGCTCCTGCGAGGAACTCGGCAGGCAGGCAGGCAGGCGAGCAGGCGCTGGGACTGTTAATGAATAACCCTCCGCAGCCGCACCAGTGGCACACCCAGCCACCCGTGAAACCTGGCCCCCAGCAGCTTTCCTCACAGGACGCCGGGAGGTGCAGGACCCCCTGGCCCCTGGCAGCGCGAGCCCTGCAGTAACTGGTGCCCTGCGGGCAGCCTTCTGCACCTAGGCCCGAGGCAGGAGCTTGTCCGGGGAGCCGAATGTGGCAGGTCCTCCAGTGGGAGCACCAGACTCCACGCCACGGTACTGGGGATGCTCTTCCCTTGACTCGGAGGGGAAGGAGGGCTGCACGTGGGGGGGTCCTTCAGGCACAGCCTACTGGGAGCGCCTCCCATCCGACAAGCTCTGCCCCACCTTGGGGCACTAACGCCGGCCTGCCTTGCAGGGCTGTGGTAAGGAAATGCAGAGCTGGCTCTGTCCTCGGGAAAGGCGGGGCACCCCCCCCCCCAAGGCAAACAGCTTCCCCTCCCCTCAGGCTTTCCCTGTCGCTGTTCTGGCCACAAGCCCGAGCAGAGTGGCGTTTCGGCCAGACATGTGACCGTCTGGGCCAGCTGCCAAGCACAGCCGGGACTCATCCAAGGTGGCCCCGGGGCCCTGCTCAGCTCCGAGCACGGTCTGGTTCCAAGACTAAGGAAGAGGGTGGCCTCGGGATCGAGGCCAGAGGCACTTCCCCCGAGAGAGGACCCCAGAGACCCCGTGGGGGTGGGCCCCGCATCCACCCAGCAGTGGATGGGCCGAGGGCTTGCATAGCCTCGTCGCCAGAGCCTGGCACTGCCCACTGCAAACAGGAGAGCCTGTCCGGCAGGCCTGCCGCCTCCTGGGGCTGCTGCTCCTGGGGAGCCTCCTGAGGGCTCCGCTCCTGGCCTGTGCTTTGCGACAGGGGTCACCCACCCCTTGGGGCGCCCACATCCCCCCCCCCGGCCAAGTGGCCCTCAGCCTCCTCTTGGCCTCGGCAGGCAGGGCGGCTCCATCCATGCCCCTGCTTCCAGCGGGTCTGCCGACCCTCCACACAGGCGATGGGAATGCTGGCACCCCAGGCAGGGAGGCTCCGGTGGGCTTCCACCTTGAGGCTTCCCCAGGGAAGTGAGGCTCCACGGCCTGGCCTGGCTAGTTGAGGTCCCCTTGCAGCAAGACATGGCCACTTTCCCAGGGCTACATTCCAGGTTTCCCAGGGACACGGTGGGAATCTCCCCAGAAAACCTGCTAGGCCTACGGGCGGAAGCGAGTCTGGGCCCTGAGAAGCGGCACCTGGCGCAGGGCCCCAGCCTTGGGAGGCAAGGAAAGCAACCGAGCAACCCAGGGCGGCCTCTGCCCACCCACCAGGGGAAGGAGCAACACTGCGGGACGGGGCTTTCGGCTGCCTTTTAACTTTGGGCAAAATCCCAAATCACACCCTGGGGCATCAGAGAGGCCGGGCGCTTTGCCTGCCGCCTGCCCTGATAAGGTACGGTTGCAGTGGAGTGGCGCTGCCCAGACATCCCGCAAGCCCAGGCCGAAGGGGAGGGCCAGGGCGCCTCTCCTCCACATGACCACAGCTCGGCCAGAGCTGCCTCGCCGCCCCGCATTCCTCCTCCTCCTCCCAAGGCCGCAGGAATGGCGCGGCACGTCTGGGCGAGTGGAAAGCTCCGTTGGGTCGTGTTTTTCACCTTCTCCAGGTTGCAGAACCAGAATGGCGTGCCATTAAAAGGCAGGTGAGCGCAAACAAGAACTGCGTGCCTGCTTCCAAACTGGCGTGGCTTTAGGCTCTGCTTACAAGAGAGGGTTTTGGGTGCGCCAGAGGAACGAGGAAGTTTTGTAACCGCCAGGGGCAACGTACCCGGGGGGGGGTTGCCGGTTCACGCACGGTTGCGCCTGCCCCGAAGCCCGGCAGACTTGAAGTCCTGCTTTGTCCTGCATGGCACCTTTCCAAGACCATCTGCCACAGCAGTGCGGGAGAATCCCCACTGCCAAGTCTGGTCCTTGGGGTGGAGGGAGAAAGATGTTGGCGTGACGCGTGGCCGGGCAGCATGAGGGCAGTTCGCCGGACTACTCCTGGCCGGCCACTGCTTCGTGGCTCTCCCCGCACGCCCCCCCCCCCGCCAGCACTGCACACCAGTAGCCCTTCTTCTCACTGGCATGGCTTTCTCTTCGCGCAGGTGAGCCCCCCTTGTGAAAACCGGGTGGCCAGGGGGAGAGCGCAGGGGGCGCATCCTGCTGATCTACCCTTGCCAGGCTCAGCACCCCAGACTCCTCCCAGACCAGGCTCCAAGAGGCCTCATCCAGCGCAAGCCAACTCAAAGGCAGCTGTGGGGCTCAGCGCAGCCCTCCCGCCATCCTGCAGGGCCTTTCCGGGGGGGCTCTGCTCCCCTGAAGGTGCAATGGGGGGGCCCTTTCTGAGGGCAGCAGCTGTTGCCCCGGGGCTGAGCAAGGCCCCCCCCAAAGGGCCAGGCATGCCAGGCGCAAGCTGATGCAGGGCTGGGGGGTCACCATGGTGCTCCTGGTGCCCCCCCCACAGCACGTGGCTCCTGTGCAGGAGGCTGGGAAGGCCGCTGCCTGCGAAAGCTGAAGGGCACCTTCTGCACACGCGATCCGGCTGCTCCCCCCACCCAGCACACCATGCGTGGCCCTGCCAGCGCATCTGCCCGGCACGAGGCCTGGGCTAGCCCCACGGGCCCTGGCAGAGGAGTGTGGCAGCGCCCAACCCTGCTTCCTCCACACAGCTCGCCCGGGTTAGCTGCCCTCCTTCCAGGGGCAAGGGGGTCCTCCAAGCCGCCCGCTCTGTCAGCCGGCCACCCCACTGTTGCACTCCGCGGGGACAGCCACCTCCGTTCAGCTTCCCCAAAAGGCCCTGAAAGAGCTCTCCCAGCCCGCCCCTCTCGCGGCACTGCCGGGGTGGGGGCCCTGCGGCCACCTCCGCTTCTCCGAGCCCAGGCTGGGCCCCCGGTGCCCATGGCGAGGGGACGGCGGCTGCTTCCGGGGCTGGGAGCCCCTCTGAGGCCCTGCTTCCACCCTGTGCTCCCTGCGCCTTGGGGCTGCACGCCTCCCTGCTGGCCCAGCCGGGGTCTGGGCCAGGGCCTCGCTGCGCAGTCGCTCCGCATTCCCAGCGCCCCTCCTGCCCCAGCAGGCAGCACCACTGCAGGGCCGACCTGCAAGGGCCACAGGCGGACGGCTCGGCTGCCTCGATCGTGCAGGGGCCCCTGCCCCCCCGGAGCAAGTGCCATCCCCCATCTGGACACCTGCGCTTCTCCTCACTCTTCCGCACGAGGGGCTTCTCCCAGGAGCGCCAGACAGCCCCCCAGGGCTGCTCTGCGCCTCCCTCCCTGCCTCAGCACCATGAGCGGCCGGGCCCCCAGGGCACAGCTCAGCCTGCTCAGCACACCTTCAGGAAGGCCTCGCGCCCCAGGGAGTCGGGCGTAGGGCACGAATATTTCACCTGCTCTAAGCTGCTCGCCGCTGCTGCCGCTTGGTGAAGGGAGCCGCTTGGCCCACCCAGGCCAAAGGGCCAGCTCTTCGCCCAGAAGCGAGGATTGGCCAAGCCCTTTCCAGGGGACGCTGACTGCCTGGCCAAGGGGTCAATTCCTCCGGCCCTGCCCTCCCTCCCTCCCTCCCTCCCTCCACACAGATGGGCAGGCGTGTCCCTGGCTAAAGCGCTCTGGCTTCCTTGGGCGATGCTCTCCCAAGCCCCTTTAGAGACAGAGAAGCAGAGCGAGCCAGAAGGGGCCTCCCGGGCCATCTAGTCTGACCCCCGGCTCCAGGTGGCTCCCCTCACGACATGCCCACCATGTGCATGTCCAGCCTATCCTTGAACACCCGCACTGATGGGACCTCAACCACCTCCCGTGGAAGCCCATTCCACTCCCTCGGGGTCCCAACTGTCAGGAAGTGCTTCCTGGCATCCAAATTGAACCTTGGCTCCCTAAGCTTTGCTCTGTTGGAGCGCGTCCTGCCTTCCTCTGCAGGGCAGAACAGGTCTCTGCCCACCTCCGTGTGACACCCCCTCACATGCCTGTATGTCACCAACAGATCCCCTCTGAGTCTCCTCTTCTCCAGGCTGAAGAGACCCAGTTCCCCCAGTCTCACCTCATACCCCATCCCCTGCAAACCGGCCACCAACCTTGTGGCCCTACGCTGCACTGACTCTAACCTGGCTATATCCTTCCTGTAATGAGGGGCCCAAAACTGAGCACAATACTCCAGTTGTGGGCACACCAGAGTCATATAGAGTGGCAGTAATCCCTCTCTTGATCTAGAAGCCACACTTCTGGCTATGCAACCAAGGGTGGCGTTCGCCCTCTTGACCACCACACCACACTGCTGGCTCATGTTTAGCCTGCGGTCAACCAGCACCCCGAGGTCCCTTTCACAAGTGCTGCTCTCCAGCCACTTGTTCCCTAACCTGTACTTAATCAAAGAAACACAATTATTAAAACAAACAAACAAGTCATTATGGGATTCACTTGCTATATTAGAGATGGAGAAGGCATCTAATTATCTGAGATTCCAGAACATACCCGAGGGAAAGAATGAGGACTTAAGGGAATTAATAATTACTATGCTGGTAGAGGCATTGGATCTGGAAAACGAAGCGGTGGTCACAAATAATGACCTTGTTTATAGGGTAAACTTGGAACGCTCGGAAACACAAGCTTCTGAGGGAAGTTCATGTTGAATTTGCAAAAAGGTCTGTAAGAGATAATGTCTTGAGGGCTGTACATCATAAACCTTTAAAGGCTGATGATCATCATGAGGTGACAATTTTGAAACAAATACCATGGAGGATTAGAGAAGAATGAAACTAATACTTATTTCTTACCATGAAACTGATTAAGAAAGAGATCATGTTTAGGTGGCTAACGCCAGAAGGATTTTTTTTCACCTGGAACTCTCCAAGAGATAAGCTGGACTCAATCTTCAAGGCACAAGAGTTTTATGAAAAATTTAGAAGCATATTTGAAGAGGAAGAATCGGGTGTTTCAAAAGAAGGAGGGAAAGGTGCCGAACCAATGGAAATAACAGCATGCCATTCTGAAGAAGGAGAAATAGCGAATACAGACTTTCAAGAAGGGGAACAGACACTGGAGCCAAAGGAAAAGAAAGTGTAAAGGTGAAGCAAAGTAGATAAATATATATCCTTTAAATATGGCTTTCAAAATGGAAGGAAGAATTGAACTGCTCTCTTTAAACGTAAATGGACTAAACAGACCCTCTAAGAGGAGAAGGATTTTCTCTCAGCTTCAAAAATGGAAATTACCGTATTTTTCGCTCTACAAGATGCGCCTGACCATAAGACGCACCTAGTTTTTAGAGGAGGAAAACAAGAAAAAAAATATTCTGAATCAAATGGGCACATAATCACAGGCACATTCCCCATCACTTGCCCATGGGCTGCACATCTGATAGACTTACTGCACCCACATATTCACTCTGTAAGACGCACAGACATTCCCCCTTACTTTTGAGGGGGAAAAAAGTGAGTCTTATAGAGCAAAAAATACGGTAGATATAATTTGCCTACAAGAAACACATATTAAGAAACAACATAGTAAGCTTTTGGAATTAAGAAACAACATAGTAAGCTTTTTAAGCTTGGAAAGCTATTTATATCTTCCACTTCTCAAAAGAAAAGAGGTTTAGCATTATACATCAAGGAAAAATTAGACCCTAAACATATATTAGCTGATGATGATGGTAGGATTCTGATGGTTGAAATCACAATGAAACTTAAAGAGGTGCCACGTGGAGTGTCCGAGAGGGCGGGCAGGTCCACCAGCCCCCCAGGGGGCAGACTTGGTCTTCTGTGGGGATGGCAGCACCCATATCCGCATCCAGGGATGGGTGACTGCCCGGCTCGCATTCCAGATGAGTGGCGACACATGGAACTCAGCACTGGGTTCCCCACTGGGTTCCGCCAGTCGATCGGGCTCCATCCAGCCCACACGAGCTGGGCCAGTGCTTGGAGCGCCCACCTGCGTTTGGCAGAGCGCCAACACCCACTGGGTTTTTGCTTTTGTATTTTACGGAAATAAATGACCTGAGCAGATACCGGTACCTATAAATACACACAACAGCCGGTTGCCAACATGCTGTTTGTCACGCTCCCAGTGGGCCAGAGACCAGGGCTGTGGCAGGCTGCACATATTTGAAGACAGAGATCATGGCCCTGCGAGGAAGCCTGTCAGACGTGCTGCCGGGAGCTTGCTTGGTGGGGTGGGGGCCATGCAAGCCATGTGCAAGGGGGCTGTGGACTGATGGCGTGTTCCCTCCCCACCACCACACAAAGTTTAAAATAGAGTTGGTGGAAATCTTTCGAGCAGGACCACGGGTCTCCAATAAACCTCCCGCTCCGAGTTCCAGGGGTGGGCCAGGGAGGCTGCGGCATTTTCACGTCAGACAGGTTGGTGCAAGAGGCGCCTTGCACACCTGTGTGCATGCCAGTCTATCGCAGCAGCCCCCTTCTGACCACCCGCAACGAACTCTGGAAGCTCTGGGAGTTGCTGATGCAAACAGCCGGGGCTGCGGCAGCAAAGGGCCCCAGCAACGGGTGAGAGGCGGGCGCAGGCGTGCTGGGTGGGCCACGTTAGAGCCGCTGGCCTCTGCCAACCATGGAGCAGCCCTGCACCATGAAAGGACAGGCACGTTTTTAGAGGAAAGGTGCCGGGCAGGGTTGTTCAGACAGTGACCAAGCAGCTGCCATGCCTGTTCTGCCATCTGCCCGCTCTCTTCCTCACAGGCATCCTTCTGTGCTCAGGCTCCAGGGCAGAGGAAGCGGCCACTTGGGACAGTCTGAAGCAAGCGGTTGGCTCCAGGCAGCCACGGAGCAGCTCCGTGGCTGGGCCAGGTCTGCCCAACGCTCACCGGGCAGGGTTTCGGTGGTCCGCCAGGGAGTTCACAGGAGCTTTTGCAAGCTGGGTTGCTGGGCCATCCTCCCTGCAAAGCCCCTCACAGTGGGAGGGAAGCGAGCAACATCAGCGCGGCTTCGTGCCACTTTCGAAACTCTGCCAGGGAAACCGGAGGACGCCACCCTGGCAAGCAGTTGTGGCAGCTCTGCTGCAGTGGCTCAGGGGACCAGGCCCGCTCTCCCCTCGCCTCCCTGGAGCAGGAATCGGGGCTTTGGAGAGAAATGGGGGAATCGGACCCCCCTGCGGCACACGCAGCCAAGCAGCAAGCGCCCCTTAAACACGCTGGTGCAAAGCACGGTGCAGCACAAGCCGCTCCGTGGCTGCCCTGGACGGGGGAGGCAGGACGTGTGCAGGCGAGGCATTCGCGGTGCTGTGGCCCAGCCTTGCTCTGGGCCTCCAAGCCCGAGTCCTCCACCTGTAGCCTTCCCATCTTTGCTCACCGCTCCTTCCACCTCTTTAAATGCTGCTGTTATTACAAGGGCAGGCAAATCAGGCCCTCCAGATTTTCTACCAAATGTCAGTAAATGTCAAACACAGACCTTGTTTGCTGAGGCAGATGGGAGCTGTAGTCCATAATCATCTGGAGGGTGGCGATGTGTTGCCCATGTTATCAGAGACAGGAGCTTTCATCGAATGCCTCTGGGGGAAGCGGGATGCTATTGAAAGGCAATCGTGTTTTATGGCTGGCCTTGCTTGCTGGCCTCCCTGGAGGGCAAGATAGAAATGTTCATAAATGCAACCTTGCGATCACGTGGATGAATCCAGGGATACCATGAGACCTCCTTTGCTGTGGAAGCCTCAATGTCCGTGAAAGGAGTAAGAGAAAGGAAAAGCACATCAGAGTTTTAGGAGAAAGGCACAGCAAGCAACCAGGCTGAAAACTCGTCCATGTTCCAGCTGTTCAAAAGGACGGATAAAGCTGCAGACAAAAGGTGAAGGAGGCTGGTCGCCCTGCTGGGAGTCCTCCTCAGAAAGAAGTTCTCCAGGAAATCTTTCACGCAAGAAGATGGACAAGCCACTTGGTCACAAGGCTTCTGGAGAAGCGGGAGAGACTCTGCAAGGAAAGTTAAGGTACAGCTGCACAGCACGCCTGGTGCTGCCCAAGGTCACAGGAAGGTGGATGCAGCCAAGGCAGAGGGCAGCCAAGGGGGAGACGGGCGGCCTTCCCTGGCCATGGGGCGCAGCACGACAGCAGGCTTCCGGACGGGTCTGCCTGCCCCAGGTCCTGATAACTCTGTGGGGAAGGGGAGGCAGGGAGGACTGAAAGGAGGCATCAGCCTTCTAACGCTGCAGTGTCCCTTGCAGAGCTCGCGAGCTGGGCATCCGCAGCTTCTTGGCATGTGGCAGCACAGCCCGGCTGGAAGGAGCGCCATTCCCCACCCAGGATTCCCCCGGTTGCTGCAGGCGTGGCTGGTGCCAGCGGGAAAAGGGGGATGGCAGAGATCGGTCGGGCTGGCGGCAAGGGAAAAGCAAGGCGGGCCGGGCCAGGTGCCATTCCAGAGAACGGAAGACCCTCTATTTCCTCCCACCAGGTTCGGGCCGAGTACCCTGCTGCCCTCCAACCAGAGCGTGTGGCCGGACTGCATCGGAGCTTCAAGGCCCCCTTGAGTCACCCCCACCTCGACCCACAGCACCTTCCACGGCTCCCTTGATTGGTGTAGCCCCAACACACGCGCTGCAGGCCAGGCAGGCATGCGGGGGACGCATCCCCTCCATCCGCAGCTCCGTAGCCCTGCCCTGCCCGGCGCGAGAGGCACTTCCCAGGCACGTGTGCATCGTGTTTGCCCCAACTCGCACTCAGAGGTCCCCGGAAAGTGCTGCACAGGAGGGCTTTTCTGGACCAAAGGAGCCGAGGCGCTTTTTGCATGTGCCGCGATCCGTCACCTGCCCCTGCCAGCTCATAGAGGGCTGAGCCCGGCAATGCACAGGCGGCAGCAAGCCACTGAGGCAAATGATCCGTCGCCCTCCGCAGACGGCAGGTGCATCTCCATTCCCACAGACGGAGCAGCAAACATCAGCATCCATCACCAAGACAACATATTTAAATCTCCCCCCGTTTTCCAGGCAGCCCTTCTTAACAAACTGCTAAGCCATGAAAATCAGTGCCGCCACCCGGAGAGGCCGAGGCGATTCTGCTCTCGCCGTGGATGGATCCTCCTGGCCGCAGCACCGGCTTATCAGCTGCCTATGAGAGATTAGTCTGAACGGTCCATCCAGACAAGCAGCTCTTGAAATATTTATTCCTAGGGCACTGCATTTACGTCCTGCTTCTTTCCCCCTGCAGGGAACCCGAGGTGGCTTGCCTAGCCTGCTCCGTCCCACTGTATCCTCCCAGCAACCCTGCAGGGTAGGTTCGTAAGTGGCCCAAAATTGCCCGGTGAGCCTCACAGCCAAGGGGAGACATGGACCCCAAGCCCCTGCCCAACACGCATGCCCCACAGGGCTTCCAGGGGCACAGAGTGACCCGACAGGCTTCCTTGGCACCATATTGTCCTCGCAACAGCTTTGTGAGGCAGGCCAGGCGACAGTGGCCAGCCTCTGGCCACTCAGGAAGCTGCAAAACTGAACGGAGGTCTGTCCACAGGCCCCAGCGTGGGCCCTGCCTCCAGGAGGACTGCACATGCAGCCCGCCTGCAGCATCCATGCAGGGGTAGGACAGCTCGGGCCTGGCCAAAACGGCTTGCAGCGCGCTTGCTGGAGATGGCCCTCCTCCTCTGCCCTGCGGCTCCCTGGATTCACTGTGCTTCCCAGCAGCTGCTTGCTTCCAGCACCCGAGACGCCACACCTGAGTTTGGCCAAGCCCCCAGCACCCACTGAAGCGAGTGCAGGACACGCCTGGCCCCGGGGCGGGACCGCCCGTCTTGCACTTGTGCACACGCGCCAAGGAAGGGACTGGCTAGGATTAAAAATGTTTATTTTAGAATTTTATAAAGCAGCTTTACCAAGAAACACAAAATTGATTGTGTGTGTGTGTGTGTCCACACACACACATATATAAAATAGCGTATACAGAAACGTAACAGGGCCATTTCCACTGCAAAAAATCATGTCTTGCCAATAGAAATCCAGGCGTGCACATTGTGCTTCAACCACGACGTCTGTGCAGCTTTCCAAAGGACACAGCGCCCTCCGGAGGCATCCTGTAAACAATTTATTGCATATTTAACACATGGCACAACCTCCACATGTGACACGGCAAAGAGTGTTTTGTTTTGTTTTTTGAGGACAGCAATGCAATCACAAGGGGGATGAAGCCCGTAGCTCTCGGTGACGCCCAGGCCAGCAAGGCCATGCCTGCAGCTCGGCGGGTGCGCTTGCAGGTGCCTGACCTGTGTCTCCAAACACGCCGCATTTCTGGGAGAAAATGCTTCTGCAGAAGATCACAGATGAAAGGGCCAAGCCATCTGGACCACCAATACCTGTGTGGCTGCACGGCTCCACGGCTGAATCCCCCCGGGAGCGCCTGCTTTCTTAACGAGCCTGCTGTGCTGCACTGGATCAGGTCTCCTTGGAATTCCTGCGGCCTCTGCGCCAGCCGGAAGAAATGCAGTGCTCAGGCCTTGCGCGCTCTGCTTGTGGGGAGCCCATGCTACCGGCGTGCGCTTGCCTCCAGGCAGCAGGCAGGATGTTGCTGCACCTCCATCTGCACGGTGCCACGGCTGGCCTGCAAAACAAGCCCATGGCGGCGCCTCTGTGGGCGGAGACGCAGGCACAGCATGGGGAAGACGTGTGTGGGGGGGGGAGCATGCCGCACCCGCAGGGCCATGAACGCCCCATCGTGCTGGCCATGTGGCTGGGGAAGGTGGCTTCTTGCCACGGCCACCTTCGGCCGAGGGCCTGCCGCCATCCCACTCCTGCCCACTGGCCACTTGCATGGCTGTTCCCGGAGCTGCAGGAGCTACAATGGTGCTCCTGGCCACTGTGAGCGGCGGATGCCAGGATCTGTCCCAGCGCAGCTACCTCAGAGGCGAGGGGCCTGTGTGAGTTTCACGAACTGCACTGCCCGTTTCTCAAATGCAGACTGGCTCCCTGTGCCAGTTGTGGGCTGACGACACCGGCAGCCCTCTGTGTTCGGACACACCGGGCCATCCCCGCAGAATGATCGCTGCCACTGTGACGCTAACGTCCCACTGCAAAGGGACGTTCGGGCCCCGGGGCGAAGGCACTAACAAAGGACCAAGGGAACAAAGGTGGCACGGCGACCCCAAATCCAATCAGCCACAAGGCACAGGAGGACTCGGGGGTCTTGCTGTCACATCTGGCTCCTTTCCTGAGCTGTGACGGCCAAGACGTGATGCGCCCGGCCAGCCCATGGGCCCTCCATGGGTCAAGACTGCCAGTGCCAAAGGCTCAGCCCTGCGATGCTTTGACTCTCCTCTCGCACCCTGAAGTCCTGCCCACTCAGATCCCGCCAAGCTCTCATCTGGAGCAGCCATGGGGGAGGCCTTCCCCATTTCCTTCTTGAACCTGCACGTTCACCAGTCAGATGCAGAATCTCTGCTGGCTGCAGTGCTTGGGAAGACAACAGGTCCCGCTCCTGAGCCTGACCTTGTATGACTGGAGTCTATGGCAGCCCTGCGTAGAAATGCAACGTGGAACAAATGTGCATTTACCACAAGCAGAGATGAAAATGGGGGGATATCTTGGGAGCAGCCCCAAAAGCTCGCCTCACTTCTAGCACCTCAGTGGCTGCTAGGATTCTACAGCACTGGAAGCTCTTTGGACGCCAGATCCTTCCCGGAGAATGTGCAGGCACAGATCTTTAGTGATTCTGTATTGCTGCAAAGAGGGGTGGAAAAGCAAAGCAGCAAACCAAGCTGCCCCCGGCTTTAATGGAGTGCTGAATGCGCCTGAAGCTTGCAAAGCATCCTGGCCACGGGAATGACCTGTCCGAGACACCGTCCCTACGGCAAGGGCACCCAAGTGGCCGAAACATCCCCAGTGGCAGAGAAGAAAGCCACAGAGAAGGAAGGGCCTCTTCCTCTGATTTGTGTCTTCCAAATCTGCAGACACGCCTGCTGGGCCCCGTCGAACCAACTGCTCCTCTGCAGCGGGAATTCACTGGCGGCTTTGCCCAACATTCCCCTTAACGCTTGGCACTGAATGATTCAGGATAAGAAATGTCCAAGAAGGGGGATGGGATCACCATCAGGCCCTGACCCAGCTCGCTCCCTTCCTGAGCCCCAGGTGTGTCTGTCGGTGGAGTTCCCGCCACACCGCCTGGCATGTGCGCTCACGGGGCAAGGGAGGGCCACCCTGTGGCCGCATACAGAGGCACATCCAGAGGTGGATGGGAGACGCACAGCCCTGTGCCCGACCATCTTCCACCGATCCATGGAGTGTGCCCCTGCTCAGGATTTATGTGGGCAAGAACGCCAGGTAACGATCACTGTTCCAAGCACCGGCAAAGTTATCAAGAAACAGGTGCTGTGGATTGAGACGACGAGGCGAGGCTTTTGAGAAACGTTTCACAACCAGTCAAACGTAAAAGCCTGATCCACTGTCCTGTTCTGAAAAGGCCAAAATAAACAAAGACACAACCCTCCCAGGAGAGCAGCAGAGAATGCTCTGACTGCGGTGTGTAATGGAGGTCCCTCCCTCAAAAGACTTCCACCAAGATTCAACCCTTGACGCTGACAGAGGGGACCAATTCAAGTCTCCCGAGGAATGAAACAGCTCACCCAAGAAGGTAACTCCTTAAATGAAAAAGGGAACAAAAGCGAGCTACTCACACAAGCAGGGATCTCAGAGCAATGGAAGGAAGGGAAGACATTACTCAAACACGAAAATGCCGCACAGAACTGGCCGTAGACAAGATGGGCACATTTGTGTGCAGTCGGCAGGTTCTGTGTGTAGTTGTGCTTACAGAACAAAACATCCGAACTTGCCGATGGGGATGCCCCACCAGGAGTCTCCCAGCCAAGCCTCGGGGCGAGGAATGGGGGGGGGGGTTGCTCGAAGGCACACGCGTGTTTTCTGCTGCTCTTCCTTGCTGTCCACGGAGCTTTCCCAGAAATTCCTGGTGAATCCTCATTCCCAACAGCATGAACAAAACATCCCATTTGTACATCTCTAAAGAAACCCGACATTTAAAGTTCCTCTCAGTACACAGAACCTTATACCAAATTAGCTTTGAACATTTCCACCAAGGCAAAGAATAAAGACAGAAAGACACCATCCGTTCTCTGAGACACAATAAACAAAGGTTTTTGGCATGACAAAGCACACTGTTTTTAAATCTGCCTCCAATCCAACCTCCCACCTTTTGAAGAGAGGCTGCATTCTAACTTTTCTGCCAAACTCTGGGTACAAAATCCTTCATGACTTCCGAGGCCTCCCCTGTAGAAATGGAAAAACTCAGAAGCACAGACACATTGTACTATGCGCACGTGTCTTTGGGGATTACCAGCCAGCGAAGCTTGGCTCCGTCCCTGGGTTTCCTTCTGCAGCCTCGTGTCCACCCGCTGGAATGCAATGCTTTCAGAAGGGCCTGAAGGCTCGCTTCTCTGAAGACAAGAGTCTTGCTCTCCAAGCACAGCTGGGGCCCCTCACGCAGCCCCATCGCTCCGCTTGCAAGGGGGCAAGCCCCGGGGCTGCTGGGGAGGGAGGCATGGGCTGGGCCCGCAGCCCCTCAGTTGTGCTTCGCTCGGCCCCCTTTGAGGTAGCTCCTCCACCGCTTGGCAAACTCCCTGAACACGGGGCTTTCGTCTATCGTGCTCAGCAGCTGGAGCTGGTTGATGTGGGTCGTGTGGTAGTCCCAGCGCGCCAGGTTGGGGGAAGTGCCCAGCATGAAGTGCCGAAGGTCATAGATGGTCCCCGAGCCGGTGTCATAGAGGGGCAGCATGGCCTTCAGGGATGCCATGCCCCGCTCGTAGAGGAGCTTGGCCTCCTTCCCCAGCTTTTCGCCGGCGGTCTCTTTCAGGTCGTACAGCCCGATGAGGGAATACATGAACCCGTTCAGAACGAAGGAGCTGGGGGAGGTGGGGTACTCCTCATACCAATCGTACTTGCTCATGAAGATGGCCTTCACACCGCGCTGCTCTGAGGAGAGCTTGTACGGTGCGGTGGCCCGCAGAGCTGAGCCGAGGAACGCCTGGTCCTTTGTCAGCAGGTAGGCCCGGACCAAGGTGGAGATGGCCTGCCCCTGCGCCATGGCGGAGTACCAGCCTGGCTCCAGCGCCCGGAAGCCCTCGCCCAGCTTCCGCGTCACCATGATGGGCCAGCCGCCGCGCTCATCCTGGTTGCGCACCAGCCAGTCGCTGGCGGCGAAGAAGGCCGCCATGTGGGCCGTGGTGGCGATGGTGATGTTGTCGATGAAGCCCCTGCCGCGCACCACCAGCCTCACCACCCGCTTGGGCATGATCTTGGTCTGCCTGACGGCCTTCGTGTTGGAGAGGCCCACCCCCTTCCGCAGGTCCGTCGTGAGGTCCCGTGTGACGGTGCTCCAGGCCGTCCGGGGCCCGATGCCGTAGGAGATCTCCTTCTCCTTGGCAGCGATCAGCTGGGTATTCGTGACGTAGTGCAGCGTGAAGAGCTGGTTCTTCTCCGTGGTCTCCAGGACCACGGAAACGCTCCCGTTCGTTACGAACTTGAGGTCGAAAGAGATGATGAAGTCCTTTGTGTTCCCCAGCGGCAGCGAGGCGCCCTCGGAATTTTCTGAAAGAGGGAGAGTGGGGGCAGGTTATACTGCAAAGCGAGGGACTTCTTACGACCTGTTGATGGAAGACACCAAGGGCTGCCTACCCACTCTCCCAGCACGTAGTCAGTGCGATAGCGTGGGCTGTGCACATCAACCCTCAATCCGTTCTGTAGTACAAATTAGGAGCACAACAGCTGCCCTGCTGGATGAGGCCCAAGGGGCCCAGCATCCTGCTTCCAACAGCAGCCTGCCAGATGTTTCTGGGAAGTTCTGGGAAGTTCACAGGCAGGGCATGACAAACTGACAAGCACAACACGAAGCCCGAAGCACAAGCCCCAATGCTGTTTTCCGAGTATCGGTGGTCCTTCGAGGGCCAAAGGGGCATGAGTCACAGAGGGAGAATCCATAGACTCAGGGGAACCCCAGGCAGGCAAAAGGCAGAACCCAGAGGGAAGTGGGGGGGGGGGGAATCAGCAGTGCAGGGACCCGCACACTGGGGGGGGGGGGACTGGAGGAGGACCACAGGGAAGGCAGGGCTGGCTGGAACCCAGGGAAGAAGCTCTTCTCCATCTGGCACTCCCGAGCAAGCCACTTTCCGCACCGGCAGCAGAAGCAAGGAGAAACTGCACACAGACAGTCTGGTCAGCCAGCCAAACGCCCACTCCGCTTCCATTCACAGGGAGGCTGAGCTGGTCAGAGGGGCAAAGGCGGGTGCACTCCAAAGGAAGTCTGGGCAAAAGGGAACCCTCCTAGTGGAAGGGCCGCCAAGAGCTCTGCGAACCAGGGGAAGGCTCCAGAAGGGCAGCGACGCCTGGCTTTGCCCGAGGCCACTGTCCCGTCACAAGGGCCAGAAGCACACTCCTGCGAGCCGGCTTCCTGGATGCCTGCCCCGCTGCAAAAGCCAGGGCGGCTCTATGTCCTGCCTCGGGGCCCCAGCCCGAGGCACCAGCTCAAAGAAAGTAATGGACTCACTAATTCTAGTGGCTATTGATCAGTTGTGGGAGATACATCATGTCCCTATTAATGAGGTTCTCTTCACTCAGTGGGGAGAAGAAATGTTTCCTACAAGCTCTCATTTTGCTGCAGAAAGGAGCTCTTTCTTAAATTTTGAAGTAAAATGAGATAACGAAGAAATACACATGCACACGCATGCACACCTACATACGAGAGAGAGAGAGAGAGAGAGAGGGAGGGAGGGAGGGAGGGAGGGAGGGAGGTGTTTCCCAATCCCACTCTCTAAATGGGATGCAGACTTGGATGTCACAAGGGGGTTGGAAACATTTCCCTGAAGCCCCGCTGCATGCAAAGGCCCAGCAACCTAGATTCCTGGAGGCCACCACCCAGTCCCTCCCGGGCTGGATCTGCCCTGGGGGAACGCTGCTCCCGGTTTGCTGTCTCCGCCCTGGCTCCCCTGGCCGAGAGTCTCCTGCCACCCCCTCTTCCCGTCCATCTCTCACTCCTCCACCAGCTCATGCTCCCCCTTGCTCTGCCCCCGCCCCAGCCCATGGCATAGCCTGCCGGCCCCTGCACACAAGCAGGCGTGGGCGCACTCTGTCCCACAGCCCTCCAGCTCCTATCCTGCCCCCTGCTGTGCCCGTTCCTGCACTTGGCTCTTCCACCCCGGGCACTCAATACTGAAGCTGTGAGAGCCGCCTGGTGTGCAAACTCTGGGACATCCCGCCTCCCTGGAGCAGGGCTCCCTGGACGGCCTCTTTAAGCCCTAACCCTGGGGGGGCGGGGGCCCAGCCTGTTGCCTTCGTGCAGCGAATCCGGCTCCCTCTGCCCTTCCCGCACCGACTCACCTGGAACAGAAAACTGCTTGACATTGGTGAACCGGGCCTTGTCGGGCAGCGTGGTGACAGAGCCACCCTTGGGCACAGTCCACTCTGCCGGCTGGCCGGCCGGTCCCATCTCCTCGGCGGTTTCGTACACCTCTCTGTGCGGAGCTTTCTCGGTCAGGTTCTTGCTGTAATGGCTGAGCCCATACTGGGCAATCTGGATGGGGTAGAAATAGCCCTGCGGCCCCCACTGCGTGGACAGCGGCACACCTGTGGGAAAGGGAAGGACCACATGCCTTGAAGAGGGGCGACCGGGTGACTCGGGGCACACGAAGGGCCTGCAGGGCCAGCCCCAGGCGAGCCTGTCTGTTCGCTCTCTGAGTCTACAGAGCAAAGCCTTCCCAGCACCAGTGAGGCCGGCTGCAAGATGCATGTGGACCTTGCGGAAGGCGCCCTGCCCCCACCCAGGCTGGAGGAGCCCCTCCTGGTGGCCTGGAAGCACCTGGATCCTCGCCAAATTCCCACAGGGACACGCACCGTCACAGCACGCTGCCAATTAACTGTAACAAGTTGGGAGAGGAAGCGCAAAAGGAGCGTTTGTGGAGCTTGAGTGGCTGCTAGCAAGATGGGGTGAGGCCGACTTGAGAGTCCGGGGGTGCCTGCCCCGGGACCCCTTGTGTATTTCCAGAAAGGAGAGGCAAGCAAAGAGGTCTTGCTGCCTCTGAATGTTTTCCAGGCTTTTAATGTCAATATGCCCCTGGGATGGATGCAGAGTGTCTACAGAATAAGCCAGCCTTCCACAGCCCCATGTCTTCTAAATGGCTCGGGCTTCAAACCCCAACAGCCCCAGCCAGAATAGCCAGTGGCCAGGAAAACTGAGAGCTGCAGTCCAAAAAGTGGAGTGGGGAAGATGGAGGTGTGTGCGCGCACAAACACGCTGCCACGTACATGCATGTTATCTGCACGCGCACGCAATTTAAAGATGCTACATGCACACGATCATTCAACCTGCCAAGGCAGCAGAGGGGGGAAGAGAACTCAGACACAGATCCCTGGTCTGATTCCAATCCTCTGGGCAGGTATGGGCGACTTGCCAAGCTCCGCTCTAGCCCAGGTGGGCGATCTCCGAGCCAGGACTCTCCCTTGGCCCCCACTGCACCCACTGACTGAGTAACCGGCCTTAAGCACCTGGGTGCAGCTGTCACACCCCGAAGCTCTGCGCGCCAGGCCCCTATCCATGAGAATGCTGAGCAAGCCAGGAGAGCAAGCGTCTGCTCCGCAAGGGCATTTGCTGGCTGGCTGAAGACCGTACTGTGAGTCCTGGCTCAGCTTGACTAGCTCAAGGAAAGAGGCCAGGCCTCCAACTGGGCCAGGCCACGCTCCGGGAGACAGACTGCCACCCATTCAAGAGAAAGCGTCAGCCGGTCCCCAGCCAACAAGGCCTTGCCCCGCCTCCCCAGACCAAGCCTGAGCCGTGCCCTCCTCCCACTCCATGGTGCGTCCTTCAGAAACCAGCTAGGTCTCTGAGCCCAGCGTGAGGAAAAGATGCCTGAAACAAAATCGAGGAATGCATTTTCACGCACCTTGAAGGCCAGTCCCTGAAGGATGTCTCTGCCTGAAGGGTAAAAGCACCAGGGGAACTGTCTAAGCACAGATTATCTCAAATGCAAGAGGCCGCTCTTATTAATGAAAAGACGGCTGGGTGAAAGTCAAAAGGTACATCTGTCAAAACTTCACTTGCAAATTTTAATTTGGGAAGATGGCATGATGGAATTCTCCTGGTCTCAGGGCACCAGACAACACATGGTTATTCCGGGAACGAGACAGGAGGAGGCCTGGAAGGGGCTCCTTGATGCCTTCGCATCCAGGTGACACGCGTGGACGTTTCCCGAAGAGCCGATTCCACAGAGCAGGCTGGCTTGTGCATGGCGCTGTGGTACCAGCTGCAGGCGGGGACATGAGGGGGAGGAGAGAGAGGCGGCTACCTGGGACAGGTGCGCTAAGACACACGCTCTGAGGCAACACACAGGCAAGCCCCCAAGCACACCCCTTTGACAGGAAGCGCACGACCAAGTAGCAGCGGCGCCTGAATCCCCCACAAGGCCCACTGGAGAGAGGCAGAATACGGAGGATTCGCTTGCACAATAGGACAAAGCTGCCCGCAGAGGTGGCTTCTCCCTGGCAGGAGCACACGACTGCCAGGACACAGATTCTCCTCCTGCACTGGGCTGGGCCTCAAAGCTCAAGATCAGCCGGCCCATAGGCTGAAACAAGCGCAGGGCTGGCCAAAGAGCCCAAAGACCAGTTCTCGGAAGGTGACTGCATTCCTGGGAGGAGCAGCTCTCCCCGGAGAAAGCCAGATGAAGTAGGAAGCCGCGTGCTCATGCTGCACCACAAGAGGAATGACTCTCCACCTGGGCCCTCTTCCTGCCTTTCAAGCACAGGCAGGAGAGGAAGAGCTAGTTCACCAATGACCTTTTAATTTTGTACAATGTGTGAACTTTTGAAGCTTTATGAAAACACGCAGAACAATCTAGGTTTAAGAAGGAAAGGGTAGCTGGTGGCCTGAAAGGCACCATGCCTCACCCACCCTGGGAGGATGAGTGGGCTGGACGGGCAGGCCGCGCCGCCTTCCTGGCTCTTCACCGGAGGCAATGGGTTCTGGAGCGCATGGGGCGCCAAAGCCACCTGGGCACCTCTTCGGCACCCATCTTCCTGAGCGGCGGAAGGGTGGAAGGTGAAGAGACATCACCTACAGTCGGGACAGCACCTTGCCCTCCAAGCCACCCAACCCCAGGCAGCACACAAATGGCAGCTGGGGTGCCCGGAGTCATGACTTGGAAAACCTCCCCGCACACAGGAAGCACCCCATTTCACTGAGCCCAGGCACAGTGCTGGCACTCCGGAATAAAATAATTCCTTGGCCTGCTTCGACCTCCAGTTCTTTCCTTTGGCCTCCAGTTTCAGAAGGAAGTCAGATATATTCCCCAGAGGAAACCCAAACAAGTAAGGAGACCAAGGACAAACCTTCCACGCCGCTGATGCACTTCACCCTGTCCCGGACCTCCACGTTGTATCCCTCGAAGGACATGAAGACACCATCCGGGTGGTACGGCGCTCTCTGGGCGTACACTTTGGAGTAACTGTGAGAGAACTCAAAGCGGTCGTATCCATCATACTGGGCAATCTTCCCGTAGACTTCGAAGTACTTCTCCACCCACGAGAAGGGCAGGAAGACCTCTGTCCCCTCCCTCCTGCCTTTGATTGTCTGCTCATCATTGATCAGGCAGTCGATTTCCTCGTACTTCAGCCCCAGGACCTTGCTCCCGTGGAAGCCCCCGACCACGGGGGGGGCCTTTTGCTGCTCCTGCGGCGAGGCCTCCTCGCTCTGCTGCTTCGCCGCGCCGTTCACGTCGTCGGTCTCTGAGGCAGCCGTCCGCTTTTCTGACCCGTCTGCTCGGAAGCTGCCACCTGGGCTATGCAGAAACGGCACCGCTCGGTCGCTGGAGCATCTGCTCCACAGCAGAACCGTCACCAGGGTGAAGAGCACACAGATGACAATCAGCGTCTTGTAGTTGACACGAGCCGCCAAGCAACGCATATTCACATCATACCTGCAACAAAGCAAAGCTTTTGCGAGACATGTTCTCCATTTTTTGAAAAACATGAGCATTAGGCACCCGGGCACACATGGGAAGATCATTTGGGCACCGCTATGCAAATGTCCCGAATGCTTCTGTACATCAGATTTAAAATAAAATAAAAGTTTTCAGCGACACTCAGGAACAGGCAGCTGTTTCCCTTGCCTCCCCTGAGAAAGAGATCCATTTTGAAGTGTGGAGGCTATTAAGGATATCAAGTGCAATTTTGCACAGAAAGTCTCGGAAATCCTATAATTAAGATTAAAATAGCATTGACAGCCCATGTTTTGGTGCCAAGTCCTTGAGAATGAAAGCTGCCTACCAGGACATACTTTCAGTCTAGAAGCAAGCTGACCAGTCCATGCCTGGTCAAGCCTGAGGGAATCTGCCAGCTCCGCTACCTTGCACAAGCCATTCTCATTTCGGAAGCTTTTGCTCAAACCTACACAGCTCCCCGGGGACAGCATATTCCCTGGTAGACTCCTGCCCACCGGAAACACCAATGCAAGACAAGCTTCCAAGCCATCTGATGCTGCCAATGCTTGCGAACAAACGGCAGGGGGCTGCTTCAGCCCCAGGCCACCGAACCCCCCCCCCCATGTAGGGAGGACCGCGATCTCAATTCCAGGCTCTGCACCCAGCTCAGCAGCCCCGAGCCCAGATTTTAAGAGGATGTTCCTCCTCCAGAGCCCACAGGGGAGGTCACACGGCCAGGTGGCGAGTAGGCCACAAAAGCCAGGGCCACGAGCGCGGTTTGGTTTCCTGAGTCACAGATCTCGCTCAAGAACAGCAAGTCTGCAACTCTTTCAACTCGGCCTAAAGGCTTAAAAGCCAGAGGAGGCGAATGTGTGCCAACCCTGGATACTCACAGGGAGCAATCAGGGGCTGAACAGGCCCCTTTCCCATCCTGTACCCCATTTTTTTCCACGCTCCCATTTCCACCCTCAGCAGCTCTCAGCCACAAGCTAAAAGAATAGCCTCACCACCCACCAGTCCCCTGGACCCATTAGATCAGGAACGGAAATGGGGAGCCCTCCAGATGCCGTGAGACTCACGATTCCCATCATCCTTCACCGGTGGTCATTGCAGCCCAACTCCATCTGTGGGGACACATGCTCCACCATCCCAGGATTTTGCATCAGGACAACAGAAAACAACGAAGAAGCCTAAAATCTCAGCATCGCTGTGACTGGACAGTCATCCGTTTCTCCCCAGAGAAAAGGTGGCGGCAGAGATGGGAATGCCAGTGTTCTCCCGGAAGTCCCTTTCCGGACTCCAAGCGACAACCCTATGGTCCCTGGGTGGGCACCCCCAGGACCCTAAGAGGGGAGCATGTCCTCCAAGGTCACACTCTGACTGCCTCTCAACCATGCGGCCTTGACTGCCGCATGGCTGGCTAAGCGCAAGTGGAGGCTGCCGCACAAAGTGAAGTGTGGATGGGGTCACCAGCACTGAAGAGTCACGAAAGCTACGTAAGAAACGAAATCATGGACAAATGAAATGCTATCCACAAATATGCAGTGCCAGAATCCAAATCACAGGTATCTTTGACGATTAACTCCGTAGCCTGTGCATGAGCGCGTCCATCTCTTCTTCAGCTTCGGTCTTCCTCAATAGCCTTCTAACTGAAACATGTGGCAATACGAACGTTTTATGGGCAGCAACTGGTGGGCATGGCGTGAGCGGAGCCAGCTGGATCCGTGGGTCAGACTAGATGGCCCAGGAGACCCCTTCTGACTCGCTGTTTCTATATCACTTGTTTTGAAGGCAATTTGTTTTGATATATAAAACCTTGCCTCTGGGCAGAGCAGCAGAGCAGCAGGGGCAGAGGCTGGGAGAGAGTGCTGCGTGGCCAGGGGCCCGGCGAAGGCAAGGGAGGAGCTGGGCGGGGAGCAGGGGGACAGGAGCAGCAGAGGGGAAGGGGGCGGGGCCAGAGAGGCCGGAGGGAGCAGGGGGCGGAGCCACTGGCCTGGGAGGCTTGTAAGGGCGTCCTCCCTTGTCTGCAGTCCTTCGCTGGGCGACTGAGGAGTGGTGCAGGACAGACAAGGCGGGGGACCAAGGCAGGGTCTCAGAGGGGCTGCCAAGTGGCAGGCCAGGAGATGGCCCTGGCGGGAGTCTCAGGGGTGGCTGTCCGCTGCAAGCGCTGCGCCACGTCCGCCCTTCTTCTCCCCCAGGAGAGGCAGGACTACACTTGCCCTCGGTGCCAGCGGGGGGCCCCGCTAGAGGAGGAGGTGAGGATGAGGAAAAGGTCCTTTGGAGATGCTCTAGCGAGCTTTCTCCGGAAGACTTTAAACTGAGCCGGGGTGTGGGGGAGGGTTCAGGCCCCACAGAAACGTGTCTGCACTGGACAAGTGTGGGGAGAGGATCAGGGCTCTGGGAGCAGGGTTTTAGAGGTACTGCAGGGACTGACAGGACTCCTACAGAGAAGGGCCAGGTATCAGGGAAGATGGGAGGAAGGAGGAGGCTGGGCACTCCAAGGAAAGGAAGCGGTGGGAAGGAGTTGGGGTGCATGTACACCAATGCTAGGAGCATGGGTAATAAGCAGGAAGAGCTTAAAGCTCTCCTGGGAATAGGAGGGTATGACCTGGTGGGAATCACAGAAAGTTGGTGGAATGAAAGGCAAGTATCACCAGTTTAGAAAGGGCAGGAAGGGAAAGAGGGGTGGGAGCGTAGCTTTATACATCAGGGAACGGATAGGATGCAGTGAGATAGGATGCAGCACAGATGGGGATTCGGTAGAGGCAGTCTGGGTGAAATTTAGGGGTTTTGACAGGGAATGGGACCTGACAGTGGGGGTATGTTATCGCCCTCCAGGTCAACTTGAGACCCTGGATGATGTCCTGACAGGCCAGATTCTAAGGATATCTCAGGGGAGAGACACAGTAATTATGGGAGATTTCAATCTCCCGGATATTACTTGGAAGACTCACTCGACGGTGACAGCCAGGTCACGTCGCTTCCTAGAAGCTCTAGAGGGTTTTTCACACAGAGGGTCTGAGAGGCGACAAGGGGGGGAAACATCCTTGACTTGGTCTTGACCAATAGGGAGGAGCTGATAGATGAAGTACAGATTAGGGGAGCTCTGGATGCGAGCGATCACTCCATCCTTTGCTTTGAGATCAGGGGACTGGGGACATGCAGCAGGGCGAGCACTAGAAGCTGGGACTTCAAGAGGGCCAACTTTGGCCAACTGAAGGCCAGACTGGGGAAAGTCTCCTGGGACAGGTTACTGGAAGGCAAGCGAGTTGAGGAGGGGTGGATGGCACTCAAAAGGGAGGTTTTGGAGGCACAAACCTTGACGATACCTCTAGTCAGTAAGGTGGGGAGGCGGAGGAGAGCACCGCCAAGGATACGAAAGGAGGTGGTTAGAGGGATTAGATGCAAGAGGAACCTCCATAGGAAATGGGTACTGGGGCAATAGACAAAAGGGTATACTGGGAGGAGGAGGCCTGTTGCAGAAGGATTCTTCGCAAGGCTAAGGCTAAGCCTTCTAAATAAATAAATAAATAAATAAATAAATAAATAAATAAATAAATAAATAAATAAAGAGCAAGCGAACGAGCTGAGACTTGCCAAGAATATCAAAAGCAACAAAAAGGGCTTCTTTCAGCATGTAAATAGGAAGAGGAAGGGGAGACAAGTAGTGGTACCGCTAAATAAGGAGGAAGGAGATCCAGTGACTGATAGGAGGGAACAGGCACAGATGCTAAATGACTATTTTGCCTCTGTGTTCTCCCCAAAGCAGGACGGGGGAGATCTGCATAGGAGATTAGATGAGGTCGGGGACTTAGGGGCACAGATTAAAGTCACCCCCCTAGAAGTCGAGGGGCTCCTCAGGGCACTGGACGTTGCAAAGATGCCGGGCCCTGACAGGTTACACCCAAGAGTACTTAGGGAGTTGGCAGGGGTTCTCTCACGCCCGCTGGCCTCCATTTTTGAGGCCTCGTGGAGAATGGGTGAAGTTTAAGAGGACTGGAGGGTGGTGTCAGTGGTCCCAATTTTCAAAAAGGGTAGTAGGAAGGACATGGGGAATTACAGACCTGTTAGCCTTACATCCATTGTAGGAAAAACAGTGGAAAGGCTCATAATAGCAAGAAATCTAGTAATGCTAGATAGGGAAGGGAGGCTGGCGGCCACACAACATGGCTTCATCAAAAACAGGTCTTGCTGGACAAACCTTGTGGAATTCAACAAGGTTTCAAGGTGGCTGGATGGAGGGGATGCAGTGGATGTGGTTTACCTGGATTTCAGCAAGGCCTTTGACAAAGTGCCCCATGACATCCTGGTTGAGAAACTGAGGAGTTTTGGGATAGACCAAAGCACTGTCCGGTGGATTAGGGCATGGCTGACTGACCGAAAGCAGAGGGTAACCATTAGTGGGGAATCATCGGGATGGTGGCCAGTGACAAGTGGGGTCCCAAAGGCTCTGTCCTGGGGTCAATCCTGTTTAATATCTTCATCAATGACACGAAAGAAGGGGTGAACAGCCTGCTGAACAAATTCGCAGATGACACTAAAACTGGAGCAGTGGCCACAACTGAGGAGCAGGTACTCCAGATCCAAAAGGATCTGGACAGACTATGGAAGTGGGCAGGAGACAGCAGGATGGCGTTCAATGTGGATAAGTGCAAGGTCTTGCACTTGGGGCGTAGGAATAGGTGTCATAAGTACAGCTTAGGGGACAAGTGGCTGGAGAGCAGCACTTGTGAAAGGGACCTCGGGGTGCTGGTTGACTGCAGGCTGAACATGAGCCAGCTGTGTGATGTGGTGGCCAAGAGGGCGAACACCACCCTTGGTTGCATAGCCAGAAGTGTGGCTTCTAGATCGAGAGAGGTATTACTACCACTCTGTATGACTCTGGTGCGCCCGCAACTGGAGTATTGTGCTCAGTTTTGGGCCCCTCATGACAGGAAGGATATAGCCAGGTTAAAGTCAGTGCAGCGTAGGACCACAAGGATGGTGGCTGGTTTGCAGGGGATGCCATATGAGGCAAGACTGAGGGAACTGGGTCTCTTCAGCCTGGAGAAGAGGAGACTCAGAGGGGATCTGTTGGCGACAGACAGGCATGTGAGGGGATGTCACACGGAGGTGGACAGAGACCTGTTCTCCCCTGCAGAGGAAGGCAGGATGCGCTCCAATGGAGTGGAGCTTAGAGAACCCAGGTTCCATCTGGATGCCAGGCAGCACTTCCTGACAGTCAGGACCCTGAGGGTGTGGAAGGGGCTTCCACGGGAGGTGGTTGAGGCCCCTTTGGTGCAGGTGTTCAAGGATAGGCTAGACATGCACATGGTGGGCATGTCATGAGCGGAGTCGGGGGTCAGACTAGATGGCCCGGGAGGCCCCTTCTGACTCGCTGTTTCTATAACAAAGCAACTCAATTTTGGCAACCCAGAGATGCCGAGGTTTCCAAAACATTCTTCAGTGTACAAGAAAAACGGGGTATTAGAAGAAGAGAAACTAGATCTGGAAAGCCAATTATGAGTCTGCTGCCCTATTAATTAAATCCGCCACAAAGAAGCAGCATCTTACAGTCACACCTGCAGGACATCTGCTGGGAAGGCCAAACTCACTCACGGTCCTTCTTGTTGCATGTGGTGCTGCGATCAGACTCTTGTTCACCCTCCCCGATGTACCTGCCTCTCATATCAGAGACATGGAGAGCCTGTGTGACTGCTTTGCAATCTCTCAGCTGCTCTGATAAAGCTATTATTCCAGTATGGATTGTAGAGGTTTTTTCTCACATCCAACATGGCTCCCTTTGCCTTCCCAGTTCGACAGCTCGGCAGGCAAAATTACTTCAGCTTCCACGCAAACAGCCATTAAATGATCACCTGGCAACAGGGAGGTGTATTAATGGCCACTGGGGAGCTCAAAAGAGTACCTTAAACAGAACGCACTCGTAAAAAGGTGTCCTAGCAAAAAGGCAGGCCTTCTCGACAGCTAGAAAGTCTGTTGGGCAAGCAGAAAACCTCTGTGCCCCCAAGCGCTGGGACCCCCATAGGGAGGGCCACGGGGGTGGGGGAGCACACTGGACCTGCTCCAGCAAAGCTGCTACTCATGAGCCGGGTCTGGCTAGTTTCGTGCACGGGGGCTGCTCTCTCCCCAGGGGACTCCCAGCCAGTGGTGCAGGCTCCACTTCATTCCTCTGCTGACTTTTCCAGATGCTGTCTTAAAAAACAAGACCCAGCCTGGCTTCCCACTGAACGATGTCCCTGCCCGGGGCTGGGTGGGCGACTTCGGGTGCACGGTCTGTGGTTTGATGGCATTTCTCCTGCTTGTTGGAGATTTGGCCGAAAGAGACCAATACGGGGCAGGGCAGGGCAGGGCAGGGCAGGGCAGGGCAGGGCAGGGCAGGGCAGGGCAGGGCAGGGCAGGGCAGGGCAGGGCAGGGCAGCACGGAGAGGCAGTTTTCAAGAAAGCGTAAGACAGCAGCAAGCCTGTTCTCTGCCCTCGGACTGTTTTCGGGGCAGCCATTCCCCTCCGTGGGCAGTAAGCCACGCTTCCCAGCAGTGGGATTGGCACGCTGAGGACAGAACTTCCTGTTTATTTTCTGGCAACACTTGCACACTGCTTCAGGGGTTCAGCCCAGAAAAAGCACCTTTGAGTGACCCTTCTCCTTCCACGTCTACATTACCCCTCCCAATACAATTCTTCCCATCAGCATCTCCTCCTAGTGGGCTGTGGATGAGACCAACACACCTAACAGCCAGTTTCGGTAGTAAAATGGAGAGGAGAAATAAAGAATTAAATAAAAAGACTCCACGCAAAATGGACAGCGGATTTTCAGTTCCTCCAGGCACTTTGGCACAATATTTTTCTGGATGCAAGAAAAGGGAATCAGCCCTTAAAGGGAAAGAGCAGGGATTTCTGCTAGACCAAGATAAGGCCCTCGTTTACTTTCAAAAAACAGATGCCAGGGAAATCTGGCTTTACAATGAACCCAGAGGCCACCAATGAGATACACACAAAAGCAGCACTTAACATACAAACCAAGAGCAGCCGGTTGCAGCTCGGACAATCTGTCTGAAGTCAACCCCCCCCCCCCCGTTTGCCCTGCTCTTGGCAAACTGCAGCACCAAAGGGTGCACTAACTGGATGGAACATGCATTTATCATAAACATTCAGGGGAGGATCGGAAAGGGAGTAACGGAACGGTGGCAAACTGAAATATTCCAAGCTATCCACATATGCGCATAGGGTGATGGTAACTCTGAGGAACCTCCTGCCCGTGGAGGAGCGAGGGGCCCCGACACCTCCATGGAGCAAGCGGCCTCCTCTCGCCTGGGCCGTGGCACAGGCTCCCTCCTAACGAACCTGCAGCCCAGCATTACTTCCTGCTCGGAGGCGGGCTGCAGGGTGCCACGGCATCGCTAGACTGGAGCGCCAGAACCGTTTCTTTTGGTTCACGGGCAGTTCTGCCTCCTGGATGCTCTCAGCTACTCCAAAAGAGTCGGGTGCTTGACTCTTTGCTAAGCGATACGGGGTCATTTAAAGAAGGTGGCCAAACAGAATTCACGTTTAATTCATGTTACAACGCAGGCGGCTGAAACACGTCTACGTCCAGGCATTTGATGCCCACATAATTTTGTGGCTTCTCCAAATCAGGTGCCCTCGTGCCCACACACACCTGTTTCCATGTTTGGCCAAAAGGAGTACTTGGGCAGACAGGTACTGGAAAAACCCGCAAGCACTTTTGGGTTACTGCAACACTTTGCGTTCTTCACAGACGGCCTTTAATTCTCGAGTCCTTCATGAGGAATACTGAGAAAGACCAGCATAATGAATTCCACCCTGTCGGTTTTGCAGGATTTTACCACACTGATGCAATTTCACTGAAATAGCAGGAAAACAGATCAACAGTGGAATAGCAGAGACGCTGCGCATGGGCTTCACATCCTCTCCTGTACCATAGAAACAGCCAAGCATTTGTCTGTTATTTTCTTTAAAAACTGATTTGAATGCAAATGCCTAATTAACGGCTTATTTACAATTAATCTGGCTTTTCATCTTTCTGCAGCCTGCGTTTTAATGCATCTTGACTAAATAAAAACTCAGGGCAAAAATTAAACAATGCAGTCAGTTTCTTTGTGCTGTGAAAAATTATAATGCTGCACATACAAATGAACAGAGCTAGGATAATTGAATCCATATACTGACTTTCCATGCATGCTGACTTTTTAGAACAGGTTTGCTGTTTAAGTATGGCTGTTAACCATATTCCATCTGTGCAGCATTTGAAAGGAGCAATTGTCTTCAGGAAAATGACAAAGAAATACTTTGGGATTTTGCGAGTGCCACTGTGAGCGAAAGGTCCTCTGAGCTCCCCATTTCAAAGTGGTCGTGTTTTCACCTAATAGCAACTGCTTTTCTTAACACCAGTCACAGTGGATGCCATGAGACTTTGTGCTGCAGAGGATTGTCAACAAGCCGCAGGAGAGTCGTCCACTCAACCTTTTTCCTGTCCTTTGGCATGAGGTCGCTGTCTGTGTTACACAAAAACTGAGCCCAGATGGCACACTAAGGCCCGGCAGGTTGTTCCTGTAGGCGATCGCTGAGTGGCTCAGCATGGTGCCTGAACCTGGAGCATGTTTTCATGGTGGATTTTTTGGAGTTCTGCGAGCAAGCCACCCTGGGAACCTGCGGCTTGTTGGAGTGTTGCAAGGGTGGCCTTTTGCACATTAAACCTCGCCTTGTCTCAATGCCCTCAGCTCAAGATGAATTTTACATGAAAACCATATGGTGTCCCAAACACAGCTGCCATTTTTGGGATCCTGCACAAGTTTTCAAGAATTAATGCCTGTTGCTAGGAATTCTGCACGATTTTCTCCTCCCTTTTGCTGACTTGACATGGGAAGCCATTTCCCATTTCATTTGCTCAGTCTATTTTTAGCAACCTTTCTCTCGTGCCTCCCACAAACTTCCCGTATGTTTACTCATCCACACCGCACTCACCTGCCTCGAAATTGGCATGTGGGTGCTCGCTAGCCCCCGCCGGGCCTTGGAATCTGAGTGTGCTTAGTACACCTGCTCACGGCTCTGCCACCCTCCTGCACACCTGAGAGCCACTATGCAGAAGGCTGCAAGAAAATCACCAGCCAGGCCGGCCGGCCGGACGGCTCAGTTTCCACAAGAGGCCTGCCAACCTCACCCTGAAGCATCTGAAGGTCGAAGATATTATTATTGGGACGGTTCAACCTTTTCTTAAGCCAAAACCCAGAGGGGTAATTTGTGCTAAAATTGAGGGTGAGTGGGATGCACACTCACAGCCGGAATTCGGACGAGGCCAAGCGCCCCGTGGCTCCCGCATCCCGGCTCTGCCGAACGGTGTGTCAGGGCCCCTTGGGTCGGAGCCACGATGAAGTGCCCTTCTCCACAGCCCCCACACTGAAGCCCACTGCCCTTCCCACCACACTGCGCTCATACCTGGGTGGGGGAGAGAATTCGCGTGAGCAGGAAGGCTGTCGTAATTAGGAGCCCGTTTAGTGTGGAGCCTAATAAATCGACTTGCTCTCCAGATGGATTAGACAATTAAGCCCCTTTGCTAATGGCACAAACAATAATGCCGAACATGGCCAGCTGCTCACAAATGTGTTCCGAGCCCCCGGAAGCGCTGGAGCACCACATGTTGCTCAGAGGGTGGGGGAACAAGCCCCCGTTTCCAAAGCGAGACTCAGAAGGGGTTAAACCTTTCTGTTGTGGCAGGAAAGGATGCATCGATAAGGTGCGTGTACCTGTGCACTGCCCCAGCAGAAATGTTTAAGCCCTTCCAAATCTCATTTCAAGAGAGGAGCTTTGACCAGCAAACTGGAGCTTCCTTCCATGCAGCCCCCTCTGGTTTCGCAAATAAGGATCTCTCCGGGGTTTGCAAACATCCGACGGCTGCCAAATGCTTGCAAGGGGGAAAGACGAGGCTCTGCACAGAGCTGATCGGGCCTGCAGGCCCTACCTCCCGCTTGGAAGCACCTCGCAATGGCACAAATCCAGCAGTGTGAACTAAAGCATAGTGTCGACTTCCATATAGTCTGAAGTGCCCGATCCTGCTTCATCTTGGAAACTCGCCACCCTGTTCAAATCTGGAAGGGTGGCTGAAATGTTTGTGACCCACCCAGAGAGCCTGGGCTATGGGTGGTTTGGAGATGATGATGCTGATGGTGGTGGTTGGTGAGTGCAACTGTTTTTGTACTTAGCAGGCAGGAAAAAACAAAAATAAAAAAGGAAGGTGCAAACGCCAGCCAGCCCTCGAAAGAGCCCTTGGAGGGGCAGCTGGCAGCTGCCCAAAGAAGGATCAGTGAAGCCAGCCTCGGGTTGGAAAGAGGGAAGGAGGGCGGGCTAAGTGGCAAGGAGCCTAAACAGGTGGCGGCGGCAGCCAACAGGGCAGGGGGCTTTACCACCCTGCAGTGGCTTGACTGGGCCCGCGGGGCATCCTGCCACCCTGTTCAAATGGCAGGACGACCTGCCAGGTGTCAAAGAGCCCTTTCAATAAGCCACCAGCTCTCAGAGCGACAGGCCCAAGCTCTCTCGACAAGCACAAGCCGGGATGCATGGCATGCTAACCCACCACGGCTCAGAAGCTGTGTGAACTCCGTCACTGGGCAGAGACCCTGACCGGAGGGCTCTGCCCCTGCAGACCTGGCAGTGGCCCTGCCAGGGGAAGCTCACTCTCCCGACCAGCACTGCAGGAGTGTTCTTCCAAGGCCCAAAGGCCTCGAAGCCTCCAATGATCAGCAGCCCCATCCAGGGCACACTGAGGGCCCTGCACCGCCCAGCTGCAAGCCCCGCTCTGCACCGGCGATGGTGCCCAAGGCCCTGGGGGTGGCTCCTCCCTTTACCTGGTCCGCCTGCCAATTAGCAGTAATACCTGTGACAGGTTTGCGGGTGCCCAGCCAGGCACACTTGCTCGCAGTGCTCAAAGCAGAGAAGTGGCTCTTCTCCCTTTATGCAGGAGGAGGAACGGTTCGCGGGGAGGGAGGACCCAGGGTAAATTCGTAATGGGCTCCAGTGAGTTTGACTGGGTGACCTTCCAACCTGCTTGGAAGGCACACACCCAGGAAATCACAGGCTTGCGCTGGACTCACAATGATCAGCGCTCGAGCGTTGTGGCATCATCTTGCCATAGGCTTTCAGGAAGGAACGATACGAGACGTTAGATGCATCCTAATTAAGGGGTTCCAAAGGGGAAGTGTGAGGCTCGGCCCACCAGCTCCATCAGCCCACGCCATGCTAGTGGTCAGGCAGCTGGTGAAGGCACACCGCGGGAGGGATCCTCCTCATTTGGCATTTCCCGGAATTCTGCAGTCCACTTCCTTTGAAGGTCTAAAGTGGGACAGCTTTGTCATCGGGCTGCCGATTACAGCTTTCTATGTGCAGAGAATAATCCGCACGCATGCGGCATGGCAGCATGGCTGGCTAAGAGACCGAGTGCTGGATTAGGAAATCCCGGGTTTAAATTCTGCTTCTAATCTTAAATACTCTAAAGCAGATCTAGGCAGAAAGTACATTGGGATCTACCCGCAATTTGCCAGAGGTCAGCAAGGGCTCCCGGCTCCCAATTATTTAACAAAAGCAGCAAAAACCTGCTGTCCCAGTTTAAAGGGGGAATGCTCAGAAGGAATGGAGGAACAGGATGGTCGGTGAAGGCTGTGTGTGCAGTTCTGGCCATCAGAAGGAGAGAATGGGTGAAGCATGAATGCAGAGGCACCTGTGCTCCCAGGTGCACAAACTTCAGTAAGACCTGAGCTGAATCAGAGCAACGTTCAGTCCTGTACTTCCTGCCCCCAGTTGCCAGTCAGATGCCCCAGTGGGACACCAGAAATGAGGAGGCGGAGAGGCCCTCTTACCACCCTTGCCCTAAGCAGATGCTGGTCTACCAGGAGCTGCCTTTCGGGGACAAGCTATTGTATTTTAGGTGCTGTTGCTAACAGCCCAGGGAGCTTCCACTATTGGGTGGCACCGAAGAAAAATGAGGAAGAAAGGGAACTTAAACTGATTAAAAGTGCTGCTTTTCTGCAGCTGGACCTAGCACAAATAGCCAAGAGAAGAAGGTGGCTGTCTGCACTGCAGGAGACGGCACGCTTCCGCCCCTCCCTGCAGAACGTGGACAGAGTTCGGCCTGATTTCTGTCTACAAAGAAAATAACATCAAAGCAGACGGGATCTCTTTTAGGGGATCAAGAAAAAATGCCCGCTTTAAGAAGTGTTAGGAACTCTCCACAGCACAAGCAAATAAAGATCTGAGTATTTTTTCAAAACGGTGAAAGAGGAGGGAGGGAGGGAGATGGATTAAGTGTAAATTATCCACCAATGAGGCATGCAGAAAAAAATCAAGGGTGAACTGCCAGCCATGTTCCCTAAAGGGGATACAAGGCTGTTTCAAACACACCCCTGACTGAGACTGCACTAAAGCCATTTTCAGATTTCTTAGGCCACAGAGCAAAGTGGGAAGAGCCAGTTCTTCAAGAGCTCCACCAAACCAGGAGCAGCTTTGGAGCGTGGGAAGAAGACATCTCTGTGGTCCAGGGCAGTACTGCATCGGGGCACCCCAGCTCGCCAGGAAGGGATATGGGATAAAATCGCTTTCCCCAGCAAGAGACAAGGCAGCGGATCAAAATAGAGGACATTCATCTGTCCGAGGCTCGAAAGATCTCCCTGCAAATCCACTTACGTCCAGACAAACTTGCCCCCACCTTCTGCCACCCAGAGGAGCGAGCCTGGGGCCTCTCGGCCAGGGATCAGCAGCCCAGCCCTGGGGGGCCGCAATGAACGGCCCCTCATGGCCTGCTCACACCAATTAGAACCAGACAGACAGCTGTCATTCGAACAGAAAGGGCCACACAACTGGATCGGTCTCCAGGCCAGGAGACAGGAGGGATTTATCGAACATGTGGGAGGCACTCGGCGGCTCAATCCCTCAACCTTGAAGTTGCTTGGAAAACTCCTGGAAGCAGCTCTGCTTACGCGCTGCAGCAGGATCCGTCATGGTGACGCTGCATGCTGCCCCGTGGCACCAAAGGCTGAAAACGCACATCCACAGCAACGGGCAACCCCCCGCCTGGGCTCACATGAGGCTCTCCTCAGAAAAGGAGCCATGGCCAGGCCAGGGCCGCCTCTGTAGCCCAGGGGGGAACGGGCACTGAATGCCACGGAAGGTGGGTGCTTCAGCTCCAGAGCCCGAGCTGCAAACTGGGAAGTGTGGCCACGCAGAACAAGGGTGCTGCTGCCCTGCGGCAGGTCGGGCCACAAGGCCGTCAGGCTCCCCCTCGGCGCAAAGGGGCTGCGGGGCATCTCACCCGGGCCCCCACTCCCGCCCGGGCTTCCCTCCTCAGCGACGTCCCAGGAGCCATGCCATGTGCTGTGCTGACCAAGTGAGGGCGGGGGGCAAAGGGTGGCTCGGCCACAGGCCAAGGCTGCGGCCGGCTCTCCAGAGTCAGTCGGTCCTGCACAGTCATGCTCCCCCTCCCTCCTGCTTCGTTGTCCGAGATGCATCCCTGGCAAGGCGGACGGAGGAGCACAGTTGGAGGCTGCCTGGGACTGGGCCCCCTCCCTCCCTCCCTCCCGAATGGTCCCTGGGCAGCCGTTGCAGGGGGCTCCAAAGCACGCTGGTGCCCCCCAAGGGGAAAAGGGGCCGCTCCACTGCTGCACCCCAACCTCTTTGCATTCAAGCCCCCCTTTTCTGAGCATGCAAGCTTCCAGGGGCAGGCAAGAGACTCCCAGGGGGCAGTAATTCGGAGAGGATTTAAGTCTTCACCCCAGTGTGCACCCTTCACCCTAGAGAGATCCCAGAGAGCGAGAGATCAGAGAGAGAGAGAGAGAGAGAGAGAGAGAGAGAGAGAGAGAGAGAGAGAGAGAGAGAGATCCTAGAGAGCCAGAGATCCGAGAGGGAGGGAGGGAGGGAGGGAGAGCCATCCGAGCCTCGCCCTTTCCGTCAGGCCAGCCTTGCAATTTACCCATTCCAAAGCTCTGCCTTTGCACTGCCTTTTCATCTGTTCTCCTGAACGGTATCAAATTATTTCACATCTTCACAAATCTTTGGGGGCTTCCAGATGCTGCCCTGCAAGGTACATGCCCTAAGAAGAGGTCGATTAGCTAAATCGATTAATTAACAACACTGTCCTACACCACAAGAGTATTAGGGCTCCCAGGCTGTTACAGTGACGCATGTTTAGCATTCTGCGTGTGCTCCCTGAGTATCAGAGCGGCCAGGCCAAAGCCACCTCTTCGGTTCGTGCAAGTCTGGCCAGTTTTCACGCTGCAGATTTTAACTGACTCTAAGTCTAAGCACTTCCCTCCTGTGAGGATGTGGGATGGAGGGATTACAGGCTACACAAACTGAGCTTTTATAAAGCAACTGTTTCGTGCCAATACATTTAATTATCTGACTTGACAGCCATTTCTACACTCCCAGGATGAGTAAAAAAACCAAACACAGCACTTTTGGGGGCCGGAAGGAAGGGGGATGCAAACGCTTGGAAAAATAAAAAAAAGTTCTCTTTTCATCAGAAGTACAAAGGTTTTGCTCAATTCCGTGGCAACTCTATCATGGATAAGAGCTTTGCACATCAACAATTCTTAAAGCACTCTGCTAGATAGAAGCTACATTATTTTTAGTGATTTTTACATTATGGTGCTTTTGCAGTAATCATGGAGGGTTTCTGGTATAATTAAGAGCATTCCCAATTTTCCAGCAGCAATGGAATGCTTATTTTTGATGAGTGGTGTCATTTTAATAGAAGAGCAACTGAAATTCATTCTGTTACACAGTAAATAATTTCTTTGCTACAAGCCAACGCATCTAGAAATCAGCAGTAAAGGAAGAACTATCTAGGAACTTTCTCTTAGGAGGTGTTTAAAATACAGCAGATGTTCCAAAATCACACACACACACACAATCTGAACTGTGCCTAATGTTGCTCTTTTATGTGGCGGGGAAAGAAGAAGCCGCCTGGCTAATCATGGAATTACAGGGCAGTTGGGCTCTGCGGCCATCGGGTCCAGTGCCCGACTCCAAAACTGCCCAGCTTGATCTTGGATGCCTCCAGCTTTGGAGAACCTACCACCTCCCTAAGTTAAATGTTAAAAGGATGTGCTGCAGCTTTGGACCTTGGGATGTGGGAATGAGGGGCCGCTCCGGAAAACACCACCTTTGGGCACAGGAGACTTCCCCAGCGATGAGGACACACAAACCCCTCATTTCGAGGCAAGATGCTGGAGAAGGTAGGGCCCTTGCGGAAGTTCAAGGCAGCGTCAAGTTCTGAGCATGCTGCACGGAGGGATGAAGAGGTAACATCATTAATCCAAGGAGAGGGAAGCAGGTAAAGAGGGCGGAGCAGTTGAGAAGCCTCAGATGCTCCAAGCAAGGTGTCCTGGTTGCATTTCTCAGTCTGGAGGGCAGGGCATTCTGTTCAGAACTGGCCTCTTATCATTCAGCCCCAGTTTGCCAATAGCTAGTATTCAACTATCATTTGAATACTAGCTACTGGCAAACCGGGGCTGAATGATAAGGTCCTTTGGCTAATGCGTCCTCCAAATACCGTATTTTTTGCTCTAAAAGACTCACTTTTTTCCCCCTCAAAAGTAAGGGGAAATGTCTGTGCGTCTTATAGAGCGAATATGTGTGTGCAGTAAGTCTGTCAGATGTGCAGCCCCTGGGGAAGTGATGGGGAATGTGCCGGTGATTCTGTGCCCGTTTGATTCAGAGTATTTTTTTTTTCTTGTTTCCCTCCTCTAAAAATTAGGTGCGTCTTATGGTTAGGCGTGTCTTATAGAGCGAAAAATACGGTACTCTCTTTTTGCGCTGAAAGGCCAGCCTAGCTGGGCAGCTTCAATGTACTAAAGCTTTTTAGTCAGAAGGCCTTTGTCCTGGCCTGCCTGCAAGGAGGGGGAAAGGGATGGTTGAGAGTCATTCCAGGCCAACCCCAACCCTCTCAGATGCAGCAGATGATCCCGCCCAAATCAATCCAGTGGATGGGCTCTGTCAAGGAGGCAGGGAAAGGCAATCTGCTCATTCTCTTGGACTGGCCATGCTATCCTTCAGGGGTACCCATCTGGAGAACAGCCAGAAGCAATGTGAATGTGCCGGCTACGGTGGGTGTGCTTCTCAGATTATCTCCAGAAACGGGTCCCTGCTGGCACCATTGCTGTGTTGCATGGTTTCGTCTCACCCTCCGTGCTATTTAACATAAAAAAGAGACGTTCTGGACTAAAATGTCACCAACAGCCTGATGACTAGTCTATCCAAGTGAGGTTGGAAAGGTATTAAACAGACATCTGGAGGCAGCAAACTGGTTCATTTTAATTTTTAACTGCAAATTGTTCTTCAGTTTGAATGTCTTTGTTCCCTTTCCAAATTCTAACATTCTTCTTCCACTCCACCCAAACTCCAGACAGTTTCATAGCCAAATGCACAACTACGGAATTCAGTAATAGTGAACCAGGGCTCATAAGCCAAGATGCTTCAAGGAATCTGTCTCAAAAAGATTTACTATAATTTGCCCATAAATGCTACTATTATGTAGAAAGTCAACCCTTGTTTTTAATGTATTGTTTTTAGTCTTTTACTCATTTTAACTTTGTCCTGTCCGCCACTCCGGCATCTGTTTGGACCGAGAAGTGTACAGAAAGATGAATGGATGAATGAAGAGCAGGGTCAACACAGCTTACTTGGTATGTTAATAACACAAAGCTTCCAGATTACTCCCACAGGTAGTTTCTGTCAAGAGAGCAGAGGAGAGACCTTCCCATTCTGTGCTCTGCTGGTCAGGTTGCTTTTCAGAACAACAGGTCACAAAGAACTGACATTTAGGGACTGACTCCCATTGCTTAAAATAGCTAAAAAGCGAACACGAGGGTCGCAGATGCTGGCTCCCTGTTTGCCTGGAGGGGTGCTTCTCATTTACTGGCTGCAGATGGGCAGGCTTTGAGATCTCAGATGCATGGGAAGCCAACACCCAGTGACCATGCTGGAGACGCGCTCAGACCCCACAGTCTATCACAAAACTGTGTTGTGGCAGACAATATGATGGCCGTATCATTGATCCAGATCGCATAACAGTACCCTGGACAAAGAAGGACTACCATAAAACCATGTTCAATCATCCTAAAAAATGGAATCCATTGATCCACCATAAAATTAGCTTGTTGGCAAGAGAGCCTGGAACATTCTCAAAAATTATACAAGGGTTTATTTAGCACCAGTCAGATCCGTCACTATCTGTAGGTTTTTAATTTAAATTCCTGCAGCTAAGAAGCTAGTAATAAGCAGGTTTGCCTCATCATTTAAAAATACGCTTGCCAACAACACAAACAAGAGCCACATGGCTCCGAAGGACTGCTTCTGGGAAAAACTCCAAATCTGGGGGGTGGGGGGGGCAGTTCAGGGAGAAAATGAATCTTGATTAACTGCCAAGCAACTGAGGGGGTGGGTCCCAGGCCCACTGGGGCTTCTCACAAGCAAAACGCTGAACTCCAGTCTCCCGGCAGCAGTTCGTCAACACACCCAAGCCCTGCAGAAATGTCCCTCGCCAGGTACGTGAAATTTGCAGGTGCTGTGTTTAAGATTCAGCCTCCTTTAGTTCAGAGATATGCTCTAGGCCAGAGTGCCCGGGACTTCCAGGAAAACCAAGACCCTCTTGGTTAATTTCCCAGACATGAATCCTTACAACTCACTGACCCAAAGCATTTCATGTTCACCTGATAAAAATAACCTGCTCCAGTCTACCCAGTAACTGCCAGCAGGCCCTCTGACCCATCAGTGTGGGCATTTCATGTTCCAAATATTCTTTTGCAGAGTGCCAGCGTGGTGTGGTGGTTAAGAGTGTGGGACCAGGACTCGGGAGATCTGGGTTTGAGTCCTCACTCAGCCACAGAGCTCCCTGGGTGACTCTGGGCCAGCTGAGACTCTCAGCCCAGCCTACATTGCAGGGTTGTTGTCACAGGGAAAAGACTGAGAGGAGGAGGAGAATATGTAAGCCACTCTGAGTTCCTTAAAGGAAAACAGTTGGCTATAAATACAATTGTTGTTAGTCGCAAAGTCGTGTCCGACCCATTGCGACCCCATGGACAACATTCCTCCAGGCCTTCCTGTCCTCCACCATCTCCCGGAGTCCGCTTAAGCTCACACCAACTGCTTCAGTGACTCCATCTAGCCACCTCATCCTCTGTCATCCCCTTCTTCTTTTGCCATCTATTGGCCAGGAAACAGAGATGAGCACCGCCCCCTAGAGTCAGGCATGACTGGACTTAATGTCAAGGGGAAACCTTTACCTTTATAAATACAATAAACACATAATAAAGACATACTTGGCTATTCTGTGAACAGGTCTGGGCTGAGGCAGAGCAAAACAGAAACCAACAACATTGGGAAAAGACAAAAATGTCCAGTGCACAACAGAGCTTTTTAAATGTGCAACCAGACACAAAACGTCTGGGGAAATTTCAGTTCTAAAATAACATGCATGCAGTTCAAATTATGCAAAAGTTTATGATATCAGCCAGTACAAAAACATTTTCCAGATGGAATTTGTGTGTGTGTGCATATTTTGCAATGACTATAGCATTACATTACTGGCAGAGGGGAGAGATTCCAACAGAAAAAGCAGCTGATACTGGGACAAGCAAACAGAATGTTCTGGGCTCCTCTGAAATCTCAGACCCTGATGAAGTACAGGCATTTTCCTCCCTCTTGCCAAAGGCACTTTTGGCGGATTCTTTGGATGTTCTCGCCCAAACACTCCCTGATCGTCCCAGGATGAAGGAAATCGCACTAGGATGGAAGGACCCCTCATCTCCTGAGGGTCTTGCAAATGGTCAACACTACAAAGACAAGGATGCTGAAAGAGCCACTATGACATTCTTAACAGGGTTCTTATTAGGACAGAACTCCAGTTTGGTTTGCAGAGCGAAAAAGGAAAAATGCTCCGTGCAGGTATGCAGAGATTGTGCCAAATACAGCGAGCCAATGCTCAGGGGCAGAACAGCCAGGGATGCAGAGTGCAAAGCACTCCACTGCCTTCTCCCCACCCCCGATCCTGCTTATTGCTCAGGGTCGCTTCATTTGCATGCCGCAGGAAGCTAAATGCAAACACTGCCCCATTCAGACCTCCAAGAGGCTCTTGCGAACAGCCTCCCAGTGGCCCTCTGCTAAAACCCTCTTCATGCTGCACACAAATGCACCTGCCATCATTTTTACACAGGACAGGTCATGAGCCAGCCGCACCTGAGATGTCTCACCCCACCCGTGATGTTGAAGGTTTTCATTCTGTTCTTTATGCATCGCCCACACCTCAGGTGTTTTCGTGATACATCACAGGGACCTGCAAGCTCTGTCCCACCAGGGGTCCTTCTTGCGGTGGGGGGACAGCTGGGCCACCCCACCAAAAGCAGAGGCCACCCTGTGGGAGTCCTGCTTTCCCTGCAGGGAAGGTGCCCCCCTTGTCTCTTCCCATTTCATACCCCGGAGGCCACTGTGCAAAGGGCAAGGGGACCCCGGATGTAAGCGTCAGAGCAAAAATACGGAGACTTCGCATGTTGCAAGAAGGGTTCAGCTTCAGAAGCGCAAATGCGGCGGGACGACAACACAGGCTGCCAGTCTTCAGGGAGGCCCAGCTCAGGTGCTGCCGGAGGGAGGGAGGGAGGGAGGGAGGTCGGCCCAGCGGCCCCCTCCCTGCAGGCTAGCAGCTTCCACCTCACGGGCTTCCCTGCACCGCAGGCGCTGCATCCTCGGCTTGGCCCAGCCTTCAGCCTGCCTGCACTAGGTCAGATCCTCCCTCGCCAGGGCAGACGGCACTGGACAATCCAACACGAAGCACGGCTTTCCTGATGCAAGGCGCTTTTCTGGCTCTTGAATTCACTTTGTGGCAGGTGTGTGATCCTACAGAGACCGACATGCTCCCCATTCCAAGAGATTCTTCCAAGAAACCCATCTTTACATTGAAGACTAGCCATTCCCACTGCCTCCTCGAAAAATGCTGTTTGAGACACCAGCCATCCCCAAGCCAAGCCAAGCCAAGCCAAGCCAAGCCAAGCCAAGCCAAGCCAAGCCAAGCCAAGCCAAGCCAAGCCAATGGATGTTCACGCCAGGGACTAGAAACACTGTGCAGAATTTAACCTGCATAGCTTGCTTGAGGTGACACAAAGGCACCAATTTCCTATCCACAGACTGCTGAACCCCGAAAGCTTTTAAGCACAACACCAACCAATCGGTTTGCTCGTGCGACACCATGGCTGCACACTCAATTCGCCACTGCCGGGAGAGCTTCTCCAAACACCTCCAAGCTCTTCCTTCCCCGTATTAAGCAAGTCGCTGTCATTTAACATATATTAAATACTGTAATAAAGCAGTCTGAGCTGGGAAGAATGAATAATTCACGAGGGCAAAAATAATTTACACAAAGCACCAATACGTTGCCCTCCCTGCTCATTTTGCCTCTCCCTCCCCACTTCCCCAAATCCCCAATACGGCACTTCAAGTCTCCAATGAAGTCCTTTTGACAGCAAAATAATTTTCAGCAGTTCCTTACGAGCAGTGCTTGATACATCCATCTTTTTTTTTCTTTTTTAAAATGCATGCCCAAGACAGCAGGCTGGGAAAACGACTGCTTTTCCTCTGCAGGATTCAGTCTAGCCTCTCTCTCTTGACATGGATAATTCCCTAACATTAAAGCTGTGCAGATCGGGACGGTCAGTTCTCCACTGCCTCTCACCCTCACAGTTCCTATCAGCAAGCATTTGGTTCAAATATGTGGGCAGGAGGGAAAATAGCCATAAATGAGATGCCATGGAATTGGCATTACCACCAAATCTGCGTATGCTTATTTTTTGGAGTGATGGTCAGCTTTGGACACACAATCCATTTCACGCCCCAAATGCAACTCAGAAATGGATTCTTCTGCTCCAAGGGCCAAACTCCCAATAACGGCGGCATCACTCTAGCCCGGGGGCCAGCAACCCCCGGCTCCGGAGCTGCATGTGGCTCTTTCATCCCTCTGCTGCGGCTCCCTGTCGCTCAAAGTATGCGTCACAACTGCCAACGTGCGACACCTGCCAGCACACGATTCATTGAGCTTTTCAACCCCCGGGAGGCCAAACATGGATAAACCCAAGAAAAGAAAGGTTTCAGAAGAAAACAGAACGTTTAATGGTACCTGGAAAGATTCATTTGCTTCCACTGCTGACGAAACCGGTTTACCAGTATGCCTAATATGTTTTTGTTGCATGCAGAAATACAAATTTGTTTTCTCTGTAGCAGTTCATTGATTTCATAAATGCAACACACTATAGTTTTTTATACATAGCATAAAGGTAAAAAACGATATATGCAGCGTTATCTTCATTTTAGATGTCAAAAGGGTCTTGCGGCTCCCGGTGTTTCCTTTTCTGTGGGAAACAGGCCCAAATGGCTCTTCGCGTGTTACAGGCTGCCAGCCCCTGCGCTAGCCCTTTCGCACAAAGAAACTCTGTCGCCATGCAGAAAAAAGGAATGTATTCCCTTTGTGCTTGAGCCAAGATGTTAAGATGAATGCACCACACTTTTCTTCACTTGGAAAATGTCCCTGGCTCTTGTCTGATTATATTCCTCTCGCAAGGTCGTCACAAAGAGTGTGTGACTGTCACCTGCCTCATGCCAGCAACACTTGGTGAAATTTCATGCTAAACATTGTGGTAATTCATTGTGGTAAAACATTGTGGTAATTCTATTGTTGTGAGCCGCCCCGAGGCTTGGTCGCAAGGGGGCGGCATACAAATTTGTAAATAAATAAATAAAATTCGACATTTTGCAAGGTAAAAGCTGGCACGGGAGAGTCTAGACAGAAAAATATCCTGTGCTGCTATCACCTGGATGCGAGACAGAGGAGGCCCGTGCTGTTGGGAGCACTGACTCCTGCCTCCAACCCACCTGCTGCCCTGACCAGCCTTGATTCCCGGCCTGGAGTGGTTTGCTACCAAGCTCTCCACTTAAGCCCCATGGTTAAGAAACTGCCCAAACAATTCTTTCTCCAGGAACTGCTATTGTCCAAGCTTGCAGTTTTAAAAGCCTTCACATTAGTCTATGGTAACAATATTTTAACATGTCCTACAAAATTAGACTCAACAGTTAAGAAAGTCCGAACTTGCTATTCCATGACTTAACGCAGCAATCATTAAGGCTGTGAAGGGACCTCAGCTGAAGAGCCAGGACCACGTTTTGCTCAGGAGAACTCATCTCTCAAGCAACAGGAGGGAAATTGCACGTCCTGTAATGGCAAACTGCAGGGACCTGTAATTGCTGCCTCCTCAGAACTCAGCTTTCTCACTTAACACAAAAAGCCAAGACAGATCGTAAGAACACAATTATTTAAAACTTAACTGCCCCCTCTCCTTCTGCAGTTAATTCTGCTTACTTGAGCAAATGAAAAGATTTCAAATTACGTTTCCTGCAGAAGAGACCCTTGAGCTCTGCACCCCCACCTCATCTGCATGTCCCAGCAACAGAATCACACAGGTTTAGTCCCTGAGATCAACAGCTAGCCCAGAGAAGCAGGGAAGGGAAGGCTGCTATCAACACGATTCCTTCTACACATACAGCCCAACGTCTGGAAAGGTATAAAACGGGAAAGCACTCACTATTCCTGTGTTCAGAGCATCATTGGCCCCAGGAGTTCCTGTCTTGTTCTAACAGAGAGATGAGGCAGGCATTCAGACAGAGTGACGTGATGGAGGTGTAAGATCATCTTACCTTAAGTCAAAAGAAGGCCTCTAAACACTAAGGCATCTCTGAGCCAAGTTTTTAAGAAGTAACCACCTGGAAGATAAAATGCAGGTAATTAGAATTCCTGAAGTTGGATGCAAGAGCTCCTGGGCAGCCTCACCCTGCCACACAATCCCTATCAAGACTCATCCTGGATGCCCGCAAGGATCAGCTGCCAAAATGCCATTTCCTCAAGGCAGCTGCAGAAAAGTTTAATCTGCCCGGCCCACCACAATCCCGTCTAATTGCAGACTGATTAATCCTGAGGACTGCCCATGGTGTCAGAAAAGGCACTTGTGAAAGATTCTGCGGGAAGTCCTTCCCACAGTCAAAGGATTCTTGTTTTAAACGCACAATGACCCACTTGCCAGCATGCATTTAACAAAGGAGGATTTTAAAATAAAAAGCCAACACAACTCTGACCACCCAGGTTTCAGTCTTCAGCAAGTTATTCCTGCCTCTTCTGCTTTTAAGCATGGGAGCAAGCTTAGTTCCTTAGCTTTGGGTTCTATTTTTAAAAATCCCCAATTTAAAGAGAGTCTTCCTCTGAATTGCTGAGATTTACAGTTTTCCTGCAGGTCTAAAGGTGCTGGCTAAGATTTTCCATTATCTGCATATTTCTCATAAAGTCCAGAAAGACACGGGATGGGCGGGGATGCCCAGGGGGAGACTGTCTTTACAATGGACTGTGGAAAAAAGCATTGGTGTTACTTAAGTGACACACACCACTCAGCAATGGCAGTGTGAAGATGAGTGTATGACCACTGAGACCCAGAGAAGGCGGTGGCAGGTAGGATGAGAAGAACAGCCTTGCACTTCACCACTGTTGAGACAAGCCTCACACGCACAAGATTTTGCACAAGTGTCCTTCCTATTTGGCACTCACATCTGAACACACAGATTCAGAGAAACCGCTCCTATTAAAGATGTCTGCCTTAAAGTTTCGTCCGGGTGTTTGTTTTAAAAGGGCATACTAACTGACTAATAAGACCTGTCACGCTTCTCTCAGCTTCCCCATCCTCTCCACAAAGGATATAAGAAACCATTTCTCAAGATGCAAACGGAAAAGGAATCATTTTACTTAAGTGCCCTTAAATTTTTTTGCACCAAAAAAGGCAGTTTTGTGCTAACAGTCATTAAAAAGGATGCCCCAATATGGCTCTGGTTGACATGCCATTTTTCTCCACTTAATCCTCTCACTAGAGGCTCAATTTAATAAACAAAGGCAGCTTTAATAATTCAAATCTTACATTGCAAAAGATGTGACAGTCCTGTCAGAATTTTCCTGCAAAGCAGTGAATACTGTGCTTCCATCTCTCCAAGGCTTTGCATATATTTAAGAATGTGTCTTGCCTTTGAATGCTGATAGCTTTAGTCTTCTTTTCTTCTCTTTAAAGGATTAAACATAACCATCAATATTAGTGCATCATGCAGCATTACACAGCCAGTTTTCTCCACGGCACGTGAAAAAAACCTCCTCAACAAAAAGACCAATTTTCTAAGCATTGCTCGTAATTCGAAAGAAACAAAGCAAAGGGGAAAAAACACTGCATAAAAAGCGCTGTATTTCCCAATAACCTTCCGAAGTAGAGGAAACGCATGGAGGCGGGAAACAAAAAGATGCAGTGTTTTAATGATTACCGCCTAGCAGCATAATATCTTTCCCAAAGACACACAACAGGGATTGGTGTGTTAAAGAGACAGCTTTACAGATCCCAAAAAAGCATCTTTTTCCAAGTGCTACGATACCAGCTGCACTCATCTTGACACATCACAGAAAAAACAGCTCCAGCAAAAGTGATCATCAAGGCCCAGTCCTGTGCCCGACCGGAAGCCCAGGTGCTTAGACGCAGGGAGACCTGAGCATCCGTTTTGCGCTGAGCCGGAGCTGTGCCTCCTCTCCTCCTTCCCCGCCTCTGTGTCAGGGGCACTCCTTTCCAGAGAGACGGGACAAGGCCATTTGTGGTTGACAGCGGCTGTGACCTGTGTGCAAGAGTGTGTCCCCCGTGCTCTCCGAGCAACAGCGGGAGTTCTTGCTGCAAACTGCGAACCGCAAGGCGAGGGGCTTGTGTGGCCGGGAAAATAGCACCCCCCCCCCCAAGATGCTACACTGCTGAATAAACTTGCCCTATTTTTCAGCACCCATGTGAGTGGGGGGGGGGGACAGCTTTGACCTCTGCTTTTACACATGCCCACACCCCAAGACTAATTTCTTCTGGCTGCCTGCATGTTGCTCAGAGCCGAGGTGAAAAGGTGCCTCACCTCCAACCCCGACTGACAAAAGAAACCAGCTGATATCTCAGGGAGGAATGGGTGACTTCTGCGGAAGGAAACCTGCCGTTCTGTGTGCCTACAAGCCATTCTGTTTTGTTGCAGCCGCTAGCTTTTCTGCCATCCTTTCCAAGAAATGCATGAATTAGAAACTGGAAACTAACAGGATCAATCCACTTTGGCCAAGCTTCAGAACACACGGCCGGGCAAAGGGACTGACACGTTCCTGGCTGCAGCACAGCCAACGAAATGGGGCTGAGAGTGACACTGGTGAAGGTGGCGGTCCCAGTTCGTGGCAGGGCATCGTGCCTGCTGGCGGTCGGGAAGGCACCCAGGAGTTCTAGTGCAGCTCAGAGCACAGAAACCTCTCCACTGCCCTGCAAGGAAGGCAGAGACAAGGAAGGCCATGAAAGCTGTGGTCAGTTACCTGAAGGTGATTTTGAAACACCTTCAAAGAGGGATCGAGAAATTATTTGAGTTCCCGGTAAAGAGCATCTGATTTGCAGGTGCCGTGACTTCAGGAAATGACTGTCTTGCTTCCCTGAGACAAATGGCTCCCAGCACTGCCACATGCTCCATTCCTGTATTATTTATTTAAAATATTTATATGCCGTCCTATTTGCAAAAAAGCCTCAGGACGGCTTACAATATAAAATATAACATAAATAACATAAATAAATTCCCGACCCACAGTGGCTGCAGTTAAAAACATATGATGCATGTGATCCTAGTCGTGAGCACTGAGGAAGAGGATGCATGTCTGATGCAATCCATTTAGGGATGCCACGGTCCTGAGCAGGAGCAAAAAGAGATGCCATTTGCACTGGGGAGCAAAGAGCAGCCCAGGTCAAGCCCCAGCATTTTTCTACTAGGAAGCGGCAACTTTGCCACGGGGAGAGAAGGCCCACTGGCAAGACATCTGGCAGAGGTGGAACTCTCTCCTGTGCCTCATCCACTCATTTAGGGGCCCTACAGGGGACAAGAGTTCCCAGTAAACAGTGCGGCTAAAGATTATGGTCCCTATATCAGATCAAAGGGGGGTGGGGGGTTAGGGTCGGAAGGTGACTGTTTTCAGCTTCCTTTGAAATACACTGGATTCTTTATTTTATGGTTTTACACAACTAACAATGTCAGCATAGCTTCAAACACAGTCTGTATGGATAGGAGCCAGTTAACGCTTTCAAATGGAAGTGGTTCTCTTACTTGTGAAAAATATATCAAAGGAGAAAAACAGACATCCTACCAGTAGAATGCACTATTTCTTCCCTTGATCTTGTAAGGCTTGCATTATGCCTCTGCCAATCCCTTTACATCCTCATTAACTATAGGACGCCCAGGGCAAAATCCAAAGACAAGCAATCAATCTTAAGCCTGCACACCCAAAACAGGCAGATGAGCATCACCAAAAGATTTAATATGATGTCTGCTTCAACGCTTCAATAGTCACAGTGAACAGCTATGAATAGAAGCAGCAATTCACAAAAGTTGGGAGCACAACACCCCAAAATTTAGGGGGATTAAAACAAAAAGCTGCAAGAAAAAGTGCTCCAGATTGGGAGAACGGCTGTCAAAATGGCTAATGTGGTTTGGTGTAAACCGAGCTACCTTGGGGCAAAATCTTCCAGGCTCAAGTATGAGTCACTGGGAACTCCACTAGTCACATCTGATCAAAAAGGAGATCTTGAGGTTGTGATGGACAGCTGGATGAAAAGTTGACCCAGTTTGCAGCTGCCGTGAAGAAGGCAAGCTCCACTTTAAAACATAATTAGGAAAGGAACTGAAAATAAAACTGGCAATATCCTATTCTCCTAACACAAATCTAAGTGTGATCACACTTCGAATACCATGTTCCTGCCACCACACCTAAAAAAGAAGATTTTTCAGAGGTGGAACAATGAGGAAAAGGACAGCTAAAATGGTCCAGGGCTCAGAGCCCTTCCTCTCTTTACAAGGAAAAATTATAAAGCAGGGGGAAAAGGCAAGGAAAGTGAGGTGCACTAAATTATACATGGGGCGGAAAATGAGAATCAGGTGAGCTCCTTCCCTCTCTCCCCTAATGGCAGACCTTGGAGTTGCTGTGGGCAACAAGCTGAATGGGAGCCAGAAGTGTGATGGAGCCACAAAAAGGGTAAATGCCATTCACAGAAGTATCATGTACGACCAGCAGAAGTTCCCCTAAACTCTGTACTAGTCAGACCGCATCTAAAATGCTGCATCCAGTTCTGGGCACCAAAATTTACAAAAGATGCAGAAAAATCAGAAAGGGTTCAGAGGAAGGCAAGGATGGCCCAGGGACTGGAAAAAGAGACTGACAGAAGAGAAGACTGGCCAGGTATGATGGCACACCACAAGCCCCCAAAGGCTGTCACAGAGAGAAAGGACAGGATCGCTTCTCGAAATCCCCGATTGCAGAATGACAGGCTCAGGTTACAAGAAACCAGATGCAGGATAGATATCAGGAAGAGCTTCCCCGCTGTCAGAGCAACACAACAGAGGACCCAGTGGCCTGGAGAAGCCACGGGCTCTCACTCACTGGGGAGATTCAAGGCGAAACCAGACAATCCATTGAGCGGGATGGTGTGACCTGGCGTCCTGCAACAACAGTGCCCCCCTTCCAACTCTGTTCTGGGATTCTAAGTCCCAAAGTGCATTTCTGCAAGTTTGGGGAATGGAAGATTCTTCCTGTGCCCATACAGATTTGGCAACTGTAGTTTCAGTGCTTTTCTGAGCCAAACTACACCCAGGAAGCAGTCCTGCAATTTGCTTGCTAGAGAACAGTCCAACAGCAGAGAATCCAATTTGAAATGGCGACCAGGGTCTTTCTCTGGCAAACCTTTTACCTGCTCCAAACAGCCTCCTCTCCCATCCAGGAGATTCCCCATAAGAGGAAGGTGCTCAAGCGAACCCTCCTCCCCGCCCCACATGGTCATGACATCTACTAGAGGGTTTTGCTGCATACAGCTTGCTTAAGCGAGACTTCACTGAGAATGGACATAACCCTAGGATCGATCTCTCTCTCTGGGTGGGTGGGTGGGTGTGTGTGTGTGTGTGTGTGTGTGTGTAGAGCTGCATAAGAATCCTCCATAAAAAGAGTTGCCGCTTTCTGATTTGGGGGGAAAAGCTGGAGAGCGTCTGTGCAAAGTATATGAAAGGGCTGGTTTATGAGAAGCTGATGACAAGTGGAAGCGGCTTGATTTTCTTCTCCTTTTTGCAGCTTGGGAGCATCTGCAAACCTCAACTTTTCAAACACTTCAGCTGCTAGTGAAGTCATGAATTAATTAGCACCCCACCAGTCAAAGAACGTCACATGTTCTTTGGGACCCGGATACCTAATGGACCACTTGCGCCCTTATATGCCCTCCCACCCCCTAAGATCTGCAACTGCGGCCCTTCTCCGGGAGCCCTCTTTGAGGGAGGTTAAATGGGTGAGCACTCGGAGGAAGGCTTTTTCAGCGGTGGTGCCCCAACTATGGAATGCGCTCCCTGGAGAGGTTCGCCTGGCACCGTCGTTATTTGCTTTTCAGCGCCAGGCGAAGACCTTTTTATTTAAGTCTTATTTTAATTGTTAAGTGTAGATTTTGTTTAATTTATTATGTGGTTTGTTGTTTATTTGGATTATTGTGTAGGTTTGTTTAGTTGATGTTGTCTATTTAATTTATTTAGTTGCTTATGTTTATTTAATTTAGGTTTTCTTAGTTGCCGAGATGCATCGTGGGGGGGGGGGGAGGGATAAATTAGAATTGTTTTATTATTGTATTTTAATTGATGTTGTTAGCCGCCCCGAGGCTTTGTTGCGATGGGGCGGCCTATAAATGTTTTAATAAATGAATGAATGAATGAATGTCCAAAGATGTAATACTGCAGAATGCCACGGGAGTTGCTTTTTGCCGGCTTCTGGTATCCACCCTAAAGCCAGTGTTTAAAAAAGGGCCACAGGTCTCCATCAGTCAGGAGCCCAGCTGAGGATAAACCACCATGCGCACATGCACACATGTGGATATGAATCCTGGAGAATCGGTGTTTCTCTGCGTAGCTGCTGCCTACGGCTTTGGGGCGTGTGGGCTTTCGGGGAGCAGCCCTGCAGCCAGATCCCCTTGCCTTCCACCCCAGCAGGACATGTGCTCAGCAGACGGGGTCCCAGGGTCAGCCCCGGAACTGCCCATGGCAGGGGAGGGGTGCAGCCTCTCCACCCTGCCGGGGAGTTTTCCCCTCGTCCTTGTGAGCAAATGCCCCAGCCAGCAGCCTCCGGCTTCTGCAGGACAGGAGAAGCAGGGCAACGGCCCTCCCGCTGTGCTTCTCCCGTTCTCCGCCAGATGCCCCCAATCCTCCAGTTTTGGGGATCCACACTGACAGCAATCTGTTAAATAAATAAATAAATAAATAAATGGCGCCCTGAACCTTCACATCTACACAGCTCTGCATCATGGGAGGAAGGAGTGGCAAGAGCACCCCCAGAGCCCCCTTGGGCAGCGCTCCTCGCTGATTTCTTGATGAAGCTGAACACACGCAGGCATCCACCACCATGAAGGAAGCATTGATAAAATAACCATGCCTTAAAAATAGCTGACCTACTTTACGCAGCCAGCCAGGGTTCAACACGCACTTGCCTCTACATGGTGCATTAATCACTGCACCAACAGTATGCATCCCTGCGACGGGCGGACATTTCGCTCCTGTGCGCGGCCAATGCGGCTGCGCAAGCCAGGGAAAGCCAGGGAGCTTGTCGCCAGGGCCGTCGTGGACAATTCGCTCTGTAGGCCATAGAGAGCTGCCGCTGCATCCATAGAAAAGATCTGCAGGTGTCAAGGAGCAGCACAGAGGTGCTTAAAGCAAGCTTTGCAGAGTAAAGGTAGCAATGCTGCAGCGGGGTAGAAAACAAGAGGAAACAGAGACACAACTTGGGAAGTGGGGAGGGGAGGGGCGGGGCAGGCAGGGCACGTCCCAGGCAGCCGGAGCGGGTGGAGGTAGCTCGGGAGGCCAGGGTGCTAGCCCCTGCTTGGCCTTGAAGCTCAGCTGGCGTCTCTTAGCCTACCTCACAGGGTTGTTCATTCTGCCACAAAGAAAAGAACCGTTCGCCTGCCACAATTCTCTCACCACCGGACATCCAGCCACACGGGCAGACAGTGATGCTGCTGTGGGCAGGAATGTGGATTCTTAAGGAGGGAGGAAAGTCAGGATAAATCCAGCACTTGGTCCCAGTTTGGACAACCGATCTGAAACCTGGTTCTTTGTTGATGCATGAAGCCTTCTAGCAGAAAAGGCAGTGTGGGACAAGCCCAAGGGCTCATTTAATCAGCTCCCACAGGGGCCGACCAAATGCCTGCATGAGACTCTCCTTAGCCAGGACAGCCGAGAAGGGCCCAGGCCTTTCCCTTCCGTTTTTGCACCCTGCTCTGAAACGCATCCTCCTCTCACCAGCTGAAAAGAAGAGACTTCTGCCTTAAAAGGAGAAAGGCTTCTTAAATGTTAAAGACAATGCTGAAGAGGAGACTGGGCAGAATGCAATTATTTCTACAGATTAAGATGCAAAAGAGCGATAATAAGGGTTTCCTGAAGATCTAAATGCAGGGAACGGATGGAAAAGAGGGATAAGGCAGCTGGAAAGCAAGACTGGTAAACCAAGGCTCTGCTAAAGCACCGGGGGTTGGGTTTGGTGCCAAAAAGAGATGTTTAAAGCGTTGTTGTTTAAGTGAATAAGAAATTCCGTTTTTATGCTGATCCAGCAAGAGCTGGGTGAAAAACTGAGTGGCCGTTGGAGGTTTTTTAATATCTGAAACAGTAAAGCCATCATGCAGAGACAGCAAACCTTTCCCCGCAATGCTCTCGGCCTGCTGCGAATCAAGGCAGGGAACTCGCAGTCCATCTTGCACTCGACACCACAAGCACCTCTTTAGGGCGTAACTTGACAGAAGAGCCACGCTGCTCTCATGCGAACATCTAACCAAGTTCATGCTCACGTCCTGAACAAGCTTCAAATGGCCCAGAAACACGTCCACGTTGGCTAAGCAAGGAAAGGCTCGGGTGAAAACACCTCTGTGGGTCAACCGAGACCCGAAACTGGTTGCGTTCAAACAGCAGCAGCTTCAACGTGAGAAGAAAATCCAACCCACAAAGGGCTCCCTGCGAAGGATCACACCCTGCACCTTGACAGCATGTCTCCGTTCTGAACAACGTGGTCACCAAAGTGCGGGAAAAGACCCCTCTGGGTTATCGTCAACCACCTCAAATGCAGCAGAGTTGTTTTCAAAGATCTCCACACTGGAGCCACGCTACAATTCTGCACACAGGATCCCGCACCCACCCCAACCCTAACGAGAGCCCCCTTCTTCTGGACTACAGGGTGCCGTTTTCACTCCTGGCAACACCTCAAATAAAGATTCCAACGGCTGCTACAATTGAGCCTGAAGTAACCAGCAGGTTTTGTTGGAAGGGAAATGTCATTTTACAGGGAATAAATGTTGATACAAGCAACATAATGCTGCGTGTGCGTGCTATGCTGTAACGTTGAACAGCATTCCAGAGATTGCCACACACAAGCACATGCAAGGTGCAATTTGCACCCGCTCCTTAGGCTGGCTGTGCAATGGAGAGAGAGGTTGCCTGAGCGGCAGATGCCACATACTTCCAGCTGGCAAGGTGTTTGCCATCCTTATTGTGCGAGAGGGAAGGTGGAGGAAGGAAAGAGGGGTCAGCCATCCTTGATCCTGGCCAACAGGGACGAGAGGCTTGACGAGATGAACATGGCTGGCTGTGAGAAAAGGAATGCAGGGAACGCTAGTGCTCGATCTTAAGAGGGAAATAGGGAAGGTCAGAAAAGCAGACAGTGCAACTACACGAAAAGCGTAGGCAAGATCTGAACCTCAAGAGGGACCTGTTCAGGTGTACAGGAGAGACAGGCCTGCACTGACAGGTGACTGGAGATCGGTGATGGCCGCTACGAATAACGAACAGGGCTTCTTTGAAGCTGGAGCAGAGAAATGATGCCAGACTTCACTGCTCAGCCAAGATGGGGAAATGCTGACCGAGGTCAAGAGACGGCTGAACTCTGCTCCATTCCTCTTTTGGTTCAATCTTCCCCCACAGGAGGATCCGTCCCAGCCAGCATTTCTGGCAAACAGTCTGACAGGGTCAGGGAGTATCTAAGCACTGTCAGTGAGCTTGAGGCCCAACTCCTGAAGAAAGCGCGACTCCGGTATTGGAAGGGCTGCTCACTGATGATTTCTGAGAAATCCTGGCAAATTGGGGATAACCCAGAGGGCTAGAAGAGGGCAAATGTTGTGCAACAGTGCAGAATTTGGGGAACTGCAGAGCAGTCAGTCTGGCTTCGATGTCATGGACGGTTCTGGAGGAGATTATTAAGTGCCCAGACTGTAAGCACCTTGACACCAAGGCGGTGATCAGTGGAAGGAAGCACAGAGTTGTCAAGGACAAGTCCCACCAGGCCCATCTCGTTCACTCGTTGATCAAGCAGCCATCATATAAATTGACATCCGTGAGACACCTGGCAAGAAATTCTGACCGGCACTTGCAGTGCAATCACAAGCGGAACACGAGTTAGAGGCACAAAGGGGCTGCGAAAGAGGCAAACACGACTTCAGGGCGAAGCAGAAGAAATTTCAGGATCACAAAAGCAGAATCCGCTCTACCGTGAACCGGTCAGCCAACATGTGGACTGGCAAGTCCTGGGCAACACACTTTAAGGAGGACTCAGAGAAATCAGAATAAGTTTAAGAAAGATCAGAGAACTGGAACATTAGTCCCACAAGGAAAGACGGAAGGAACCGGCTACGTCTGGCCATGTGAAGAGGAGAGCAAGAGTGGCTATAGCAGCATTTTTCAATGCAGAGAGGCCAACCTGCTTTGGGGGTGGGGGTTCAGATGCCCCCCAATGCCTGTGAACTGGATGACACAGCAGGGTGGCCCATTTTGTGGCAGAAAGCATGGAACAGTGCCCCTTCCAAGCACAGAGCAAGCAACCCAGTAGCTCCGCATCCCCACAGCTACCTCTGGCTGGGGAGTGACAAGGATGCAGGGCAGCAGGACCCATCCATGCAGCAGACACACCCCAGCATGGGGGAGGGGACCAGGCACCCCCTCTCTGCCAGAGTGCTGACAAATGTACAGAGTGCACAGTGGAGCATGGAAGCCATGAGATGCTGTGGGCCAACAAGGCCCAGCTGTTCCAGCCTGCGAAGCTGGGGGGTTGCCACACCCCGGGCATGAAGCGACCACAATGATGCAGCTGGGCTCAGCCCCTAGGACCCCCTTCTCCACAGGGTGCTCTCCAGAAGTTTGTGACTCCCCGTCAACATGGCCCAAGAGGATGAGGGGTGGAATTCAAAACCATCTTGTTGACACCAGATGGAGGCAGGCTGACCGTAGGCTGATCCATCAAGAGAACCAAACAACCTTCTTTCCAGAACTGGGTTTTACTGCAGGGCAAGCCGCCACTGTGTGCGGGATTCACACCCCTTGCCAGGGTTTGCCAGTTCAAGGGTGCCCCCGATTCCCCTCAGCTTCTTTAAGGAGACTGGCAGTGAAAAGCATCTCTGTGAACCAGCACAGAGAGAGGCAAGCTCAGATTGGCATCACGGGATGAGATGCCCGAACGTGCTGCTACTTTTACAATGGAACTTATTCATACACAGGATGCTTTTACATTATGAAGTAAAGATGCTGTCCATAAGGCTCAGAATTCGTCACCAGCATACCTCAAAACAGCACCTGGCAGAGATGCTGGAAGAGATGATCCAAAGTCACAAAGGCTTCAACTTTGAGGAAGGTCACTAAACAAAGCCAAGTGTGGGGGATCCTCACCTCCGAGCAGCAGAGGGCCGTGGGGCCAGAAAGGGTACCCCTCTCTGGCATGTCTCCCTGTGATCTTGAAGGAGCATTTGGCCAGAACTGGAGACAAATGCAGGCCAGACGGTCTAGTCCCATCCAGTCCAGTACATTCATATGAGGCCGTTGCATCTTTCAAAGCCATTGCATCCTACAGAGAGGACCAAGATCCTGGATTCCCCGGCAATTAGAAGGGAGAAAACATGGATCAGGCTGTGGCTTTTGTATGCAGCCAACACGGGTTATCGCAAATGGGCCCAACCACACTGGCAATAGTTCATCCTGCTTCAGCATGCCAGGGTATGTGCGGTTGTCAAATGAAGGAGATGAAAAGCAGACACTTTGCATATCTTTTGAATGACCAGGTTTGTGTCAGGTGTGTCATTTAAAGGTACCCAAAGGAAAGCTTGCAGGTGTCAGTGAGGGAGTCACATCTGGTCCACCATTTCCCTGTCCACATACTCTGACTGAATCGGCACTGTAAACAGAACTGCTATTGCCAAATAATCGATTCCATAATAAAAAGAGCTAAAGAACAATTGTCTTTCAGAAAATTACTGCCAAGTGCTGTCAGGCCCAGCTTTGTGTATTTCTGGGCTATCAGCCAGCTGCTAATCATTACAGGCCTCTGCTAATTTTGTGTTCTGCAAATAAACTGCACACTGCCAAAAAGAAGACCTGCGCAAAGTTCTCTCGTACAGTGTCAAGCTGAACCTCGCCATGTACTTTAGCACACCTTCCACTCTCTGCAGAGACTGCAATATTAATGCCAATGCCAAAGCCCTGCTGGAGCATCACCAGGGACCCTGTACCACCACCGGGGTGTATTCCCCTTCTAAACACGAGGACAACCCATTAATTTGAACTTGCATCCTATGCTAAGCATGGGGGAGGGGGGACTGGAAGAGACGACGAAGGAGAATTTTGCAAAGCTTCTTGTATGGCTCCTGCTGCAACCTTTTCGTACACACATCAGATGTGGGACGATGCACCTACAGAGCAACTGCTCACAGGATTTCACCTGTGTTCATCGGGCAGGAGGAGAGTGGGGAATGGTGTCAGCGTTAAAACAGAAGCAATAAAGCCACCATAGTTCCTAGCAGGACTCTAGAGGTGGTCCCGTGGAAGGAAGGAAACCGACTGGCAACTGTCCTCACCCACCACTGAAGCCACAGCCCTGGCTCCCAGGAAGCCAGGCCAGGAGGGAAGCGGTTTGGTCCAGCCACCAGGCAAAGAGGAATGGCTGCAGAGAGGTGGCACATCAGCCCCCTCAGCCAGAAGGACGAGTTGGCCCCCATGGCCAGTCACCCCCAGACTGCAGAGCTGAAGAAAAGCGCGCTCCGGGTCCATCCACTGGCCAAGGGGCTAAGATCTACCGTGCCAGCACTGCTTGGCGCGTGCATTATAATCCATGATAAGTCCCCTTGAGGATGAGTCAACAGAAGTTGGAATAAACACCTTTAAATAAAACATGCAGGGATCTGCTCCAGATTCAAGGGGCAGGAGTTCGGAAGAGCAACAGTAACAGAGTTCTCTTGAAAAGGGGGATACGGAGCAGTGCTGGCAAACAGGTTCTCACAGCACGGACTAGAATCAAGGGATCTCAGTATGTCCCAGTCGCATTAGCACAGTGCACGCATAATAACACCGGAACCGGGGTGCGTAGGCTGTGAAAAATCCCCCGTGGAGGCACACTTTGGTGCCTGGCATTAGACCGGACTAAGCCCATGTTCACCCCACACCTGGCCGATGGAGAGCTCAGATCCTAAGTGTGCACCATTCTGTTCCATGCCAGGAGGATGACAACAGGCGATTTATTTCTGTACATGCTCTGCTCTTGCATGCGCAGCAAGCGAAAGGACGGCTGCCCTGCAGGGATGTGCCGGCTCTGAAGAGGAATGGAACACTGGACTTTTGGGCTGGAGGACAGGCAACGGCCACAGGTGGGTTCCTCATGCTGCATTCCCTCCCACTAAGGAGCTGCTCTGCATGTGACAAAGACACTTCCAAGAAATCACCAACACACAACCTGACACTGACAACCTGGCAGCAGCTGCCCTCCCCAAAACACCCACAAACTCAGCAAAGCCTTCCCACGCAAAACGAGCAAATGCTAAAGACATGCAGGCCTCGCACACTCTTTCTTGCTCTTGCAAGAAACACGTGGGAGTTCTCCTCGACTCCATTCTGTCCTCGCACCCTGTAAGGAGGCTCAGCCTGGGCGCCTGTGACCTAACACCGCCCCACAACCATCAGGGCCAAATGGGGGCTAGAACCAGTGTCCAGGTCCCGCTCCAGCACTCCACCCCACCGGCCACACCAGATTGCTTTATAAAGCAGGATTAATAACTGGCCAAGAGACAGCGCTCCAGTCCTCCAATGCTCCAGAAGCCCCTCGTAAGCTCCCCAGTGCTCCTTGTACTACCAACAGGGTGTGTGAGGCAGAAGCTGGGCCACAGTGGGTGCATGGCTGCGTTCACGGCAGGAGAGGCAAGAGTGCAAAATACTCACAGTTCTGCCCAAGGCAGGTGGAGTCACCGGACAGGATCGCCCTTCCTGAAGCCCATTTATTTCCACATGTGGACATCCGTGGCTCCCAGAACTCTGCTGGTGCTACATTAAGGTCAGGAGGGCAGTGCTCACCTGTCCAGCAGCCCTTCCCCAGCCAGCTCGGGTGACGCTGCCGCATGCTCACTTCACTGCCTTAATCCTGAAGGAGCAGGTGCCTGGCCAGTACAAAGAGCTTTTCAGAAATCTCTGCCCAACCCAGACAGCACCTGCACAGCAGTGGGAGAGATGCAGGGAAGGTTACTTTCGGCCGAGCATGTGACAGCGGCACACGGACCTGAAGAGTACATGCCCTGGCAAGAACCCCTCATTCCATACCTGGTTCTTTCAGGCCTGTAAATACCTGCTTTCCTACTCTGCCAGGCTTTTGGAAGCTCCTTTCCCCAAATGTTGGGGATGGTAAACTTTATGCCACACAATGCACCAGCAACTCACACTGATGCTCAGCCTCACATAAATGCTTCTCTGCCTCTAGAAGAAACCCCAAATGCAGATTTCAGAGCATGCCATTGCTGAAACACGAACTCTGTGTGCAAAGACAGGCCCGGACAGGTTGCAAAAGTCACTCGGCAAAGAAGAAAAACATGGGTGCAGCAAGGACTGCAAGACCTCACCACCCCCGTGATCTGAAAGGCTTTTCTCAGGTTGGAAAGCTGTCAGGAATCAGGCAGCGCCAGGAGGAACAAATGAAAATCCTGGCATTCAGCAGATTTTCCGATTCAGGCATCTAGTACACTGGCAACTTACTCTCTGCACACCACATGCCACCGGGCAGGGCAGGGCAGAGGGTAGAGTGTAGGGCTTGGAAAGAATGACTCTTGTTTAACCATGGCGCACAGCTAGTGCCCTTGGGCCAGGCACGGTCCCTCGCCCCATCCTCCCTCGCAGGGTTGGGGAAACGACTGCAACATGCAGCCCAGGCTTGTGTCCTCTGGCGCCTTGGGGGAAAAGCGGTTTATAAGAAATAAGCAAGCTGTCCCAGGCTGGATTTCAGCACTGCTAACACCAGTGCCATCCCTCTGCGCTTCTCCAAACATCTCTCGGCAGAAGGGATGCCCCCAGCCGTCTCAGACTCCATCTCCCATCAACCCCGGCTAACACGACGAAGCACCGGGAATGGACATCGGGAGGGCTCCTGCTAGGGAAGACTGGCGCAGACCCGCGCAAGGGGCTGCCGTGGATGCCGGTCCCAGGGCCCTGCCTCCGACCCCGCGACCCGGGGGAGCGCGCCGGGCACGAGGCTCCCCGCAGCTGCGGCCCCGCCAGGCCCGGCGCGCAGGCTCCCACGGCGAGCTCCTCCGGGCAGGGACCTGCGAGGACGCGCCTGCACCGCGGGCGAGGGCGGAAGCACCCGGGGCCACCGCACCGGAGGCCCCGCAGCAGTCAGGCACGGCGAGCCCGGGACTCCCTTTCCCAGGACGGGGCCGAGCGCTCCGCCGGGGAGAGCCCCGCCCAGAGGTATCGCTTGCCGGGCCCGCGGAGACCCCCGGCCCGCCCCCCCACAAACGCCGCGCAGAGCCCCCAGGCAGGGCAGCCCCGCCTCTTTAACCCTTTCCTGACCCGCTCTTCGCCCCCGCCGAGCATGAACCGCCCCTCCCACAGCCTCAGTCCCCCCAGCGGCTCCCGCCTCACCCTCTTACCTGCGGGGCCGGTCTTGGAAACTCGGGGATTATTTTTCTTTCCCGGGCCCGCCCGGCCAGGCAGCTCCGCGGCAGCGAGCGAGCGACACAGGGAGCGAATAAGCGCGCGCACGAGGCGGAGGCGGAGGCGGCGGAGGCAGCAGCCTGAGCCAGGAGGCCACGCCCCCTTTTCCCTCCACCAACTTCCCGCGAGAGCCGCTCCGCGGGCTGAGAAAGAAGAGAAGGCGCAACGGAACAGACTCGGCCACGCCCCTCGAGAATCCGCGCCAGTCCAATCACAGCCCGAGGGTGGGAGAAACGCCTCCGCTCACCCTCCCCGCTGCGGACGCCCAATCGCTGCGCAACAGGCCGCTCCTCAGTCAGGGCAAACGAAGCCGAAGGGGGCGGAGGCAAGGTGAGGCCAACGCAGCAGGCCAATGGGGGGAGCAGGGTGTTGAATCTAGCCAATCAGAGGACACGCGTGTCGAAGAGGCGCCAGGCGGGCGGGGACCGCGCCAGGTGCGCCGCGGGGCGAAGGGGCGTGGGCATCCGCCTCTGATCTGCATATGCAAATACACGTGACGTTGCCCCGCGCGGGCCGGCGTCCCTCGCGAGGTGTGCCCGGGCTCGGTCGGGGCGGGGCGCGTGGCCTGCGCGCGATCCTCTCCCGCAGCCCTGGCGCCTTGCCCGGCGCTCGTCCCCGGACGGGCGCCCTCTCTCCACCTTGCGGGCCCGGTCACAAGGCGGCTGTTTGAATAGGCTGGGATTACTTGGGAGGGCATCAGCGGAAACAGGAGTTGCGTCTCAAGGACGACTAAGCGCAATCCTATGCGCTTTACGCAGGGGGAAAAGCGTCCCCCCCCCCAGCCTGCCCCGAGCAACACAGCTGGCTGGGCTTGCAGTCTTCCCCGCCCGTGTATACATGCCCAGATGGTGCCCCAAACCTCCGGGTCGTCCTGCGCGATCTAGCACACCGGGTGGCAGAGTGGCTGCGCTGGTTCCCTGGCCGCTCCATCAGGATTGTGGCGAGAGAAGACCTGAGGAGCTGCTGCAGCATCCGGAGCAGACACCAAGCCAGTCTTGCAGCATTCATGCAAGCAAGGCTCAGGTAGCCTGCTAGGGGCGATGGCCCAACTGTGCCATGCAACCAGTGTCCTCTTGGGAGGGTCACTCTCAGCCCTTTCCGGATTCTGTAGTGCAGCCTCCCCAGCCTGGTGCCTTCCAGACATGTTTGGTCTGCAACACCCAGAATTCCCACTCAATGGCTCTGCTGGATGGGAATTCTGGGAGTTTGGAAGGTCACCAGGTTGGGAAAGGCTGCTTTGGTGGTCCAGCTAGCAGAAAGCCAGCCTAAATTTCTGGTATACTGTGGCCCAGAGCATGGTCTGAATGCACACGAGGCGTCCACCATGTTGAAGTTAAGCAGGAAAGGGCCTGGCCCGAGGTTGGAGGGGAGACCACCTGGGAACTGCATGTAGACACCTTGAGTTCCATATTGGGAGAAAGGTGGGATATACATAAAACACACTAATTAATGCAGCTGCACCCTAATGGTTTAAGCTGGCATAAATGGTTCTGGGTGATTGTCCATTCCATCAGATTCATGAAGACCGGTTTGCTTTGGTGCATATGGAAAAAGCAGCCAGTTTTTGACCGGCATGGCATCGTTGGACTGGGCAGGTCTTTCAGAGCCCTGAGCCTGCGAGACTGCTGCACCAGTGCGAAAACATGCTTTATGCACCACAGCCTGAGATACGTGGGGCAGGGACTCGGGAGACCCTGGTCACCAGCTCTGAAAAGAACCTAATGTTTGTTTATTTAAAACATTTGAATGCTGCCTGCTGTGCCACAGCACCTCTGGGCAGCTCACAATCACCAGATAAAAACCACAATAAAACCAATTACAAACAATTAAAAATGCAATACTAATAAAATGCAAACAAACATACAAATCAAAGGTCTAGTTGCGTCAATTATTAAAATGTTTTTTAGGGAACATCTAATATGATACATTGGCTGTCAAAGGACAGAAGTAGAAATGCAAAAGTGCAGGAAAATGGCGAGAAAAAACTCATATGCAACATTTCCTTGGATGTGTCTTTTTCTAAAAGGCAGATGAGGCTTTGAATGCTGCTGCCTCGCCCCTTCCGTGTGATCTTGCCCTCGCAGTTCTGCAGCTGTGCCATGATCTGGCCCAGCCTTCCCTGTATTTTTTCACATCCACTCATATTTTCTGGCACTGCAAATAACCGCTGGTGTGTTCCCTCCCTTCAAAACTGTGTGGCATTTCTGTGCAGGAATGGTTTTGTGATGTTTACTGTAACATTTCTGAGTAGGTGTGCCAATGTGGCACAATGTATTCCCCTCTGTGTAATTTCATTTCTGGTTGTCATAGTGCAATGCGGTCTATGTTTTCCTTAGTTTGATACTGCAAGGCTGTGCTGCTTGCACATTTCTGGCGTTCCTTCCTTTCCAAAGCACACACTGGCAAATGTTGACTGAACCGTCTTTCGCACAATTGCTTCTCCTAATTAAAACAACAAACAAAAAGATGCGTGCACAAGTGAATAGACATACCGGTACCAAAGGCCTGCAGAGAGAGACAGAGTGGGAGAAGGGAAACGGCAGTGGGGGTGGGGTGCAGAAGCCCGGGCAAGCGATGCAGGAGCAGCATGCAGGCGGAAGTGGGCATTTCAAGAGGAACAGAACACCAAAAGGCATGGCTCTGAATACAGCCATGAATACAGCAAAACTCTGAATACAGCAAAACTCACCTGCCCAAGGCATTCCAGACTATCTAGCACTGGATGCCCCCAGGAGCAAAGAACAGACCCCAAACCCTGAGCTGTGGGACCAAAGCCTCACTCCTGTGCGCACTCTAGCTTGGTGCATCAGCATCGTCAGGCTTCCAAATCTTGCTGTGGGGAGGGAAACTTCTGCCTTGAGACCTCCCCAAGCCAGTCATGTTCATGGCACATTGCCTTTGCCCTGGGTTTAAATTAAGATAAGCAGAAATACAATGTTGTGTCTTAATCATGCAGTTGTTTTAATTAGCCAGTAAACAGGCTATAGTAGTGAATATACCGCCATATTTCCCTTCATTGTGCATTCACTAAATGCCATTTTGAAGATCAAATTCAACGTTGGCATGGCTTTTTTTTTTAAAGTCCCCTCCCCTCAAGTTTACCTCACCTGTGACTTTTTGGTGATTGGTCCTGCCACCTCAAAACTCCCCATCTCTCCATCACCATGGATATATTGGGAAAAATGATTGTGCAATGAGACTGCAGACTACGAAAGTTGATCACTTTTTAAAAAGCATAAAAGGCGCTTACAGCCTTGCCTGCCACAGCAAGCCACTTCCAGGAATTATAATGCAAATGGGTTCGAAACGATAATGCTGCTTCTATTTCTGTGTTCCGTTGCCAGATGCAAGGGTTTTGTGCACGATGTTGCCTTTGTACTCCTCTCCTTCCATACACAAAATTCTCAGGAAGAAGCTCAGGTGTCGCCACACAGATAAAATGTCATTGGTATTTCTACTGTCATTACTTAGTGAGTTCTGTTTTAGGGTTTAGGAAGTGCGGGAAGTCAGTGGCAGAGCACATGCTTGGAAAGCGCAAGTCGACAAATCCAGTCCCTAGCTGGCATTTCAGAGTAAAAACCAGGCAGGTGTCTGGTGGAGTGGGGCGGTTCTGAGGGTGTGGGACTGGGCAGCTGGGAGGCCTGGGTTCCAGTCCCCACTCACTTGGTGACTTTGGGCCCGTCGCGGATTCTCAGCCTGCCTACCTGTGAGAAATGAAAAATTACTGTTGCTAAGTGGTAAGGTGAAAACTGAAGAAAGGGTGAAATAAAGGACTAGGGTAGCCCTTTATGGGATCACTGAAACCTCTTAAGGCCAAAAGGCCTGAGAATGGAACCGTGTAGATGGTTGTAATAAAAGTAATGCTTCTTACATCAAAGTCCTGAAGAACACAAGGAGGGTAAAGTTGGGGTGCAGTGGTAAAACAGTCACCTTCAGTGGAAGAGAGCAGGAGACTGATGGCCTTTTACGACTGGCCGTAATGAGCCTGGAGGAAGGCCTGCTCGTCCGATCTCATCCTCCCACAAGGTTTAGGAAATGAGTGGGCATCAAGTGAGAGGCTGCAAGGCCAAGCTGACCTGTTGACCTCTTAGAAGGTAGTGCGCACGCTAAATAGGTTCATGAAGAATAACTGGCACACCTTTCATAGGTAACGGGCTCATTAGCATGAACATGGGACGTATGAGTGGGAGGGGGAACATATCAAGGGGTCGTATGATGTAGGCGGACGGTGAACATTGGGAACTCTTAGTAGCCCAGCCAGTGGGAGAAAAGAGGCAGGGTCTGCGAGCCGCGAAAAGGGGATAAAAAGCAACGTCTTGTGTGTAACCGGTGCACTGCCTGTGTGGCGGGCGCCCACTCTTGCAAGAACGAATTAAGTTATTACTGCTTGGTACTTTAGCTCCTGTATCGTCACTGCTTGGATTTCATTCCTTACATTACCTCACAGGGTTGTTGCTGTGAGGAGAAGAATGAGAGGGGGCGAGTGCTGCCTTGCAAAAGGCAGGGGAAAGCTAATCCGTGGGAGTCTGTCAGGGAGGGCCCTTCCATGAAGCAGACTGGTGCACACGTGTCAGAAGCAGAGGGAAACGAGCAGGTACTTTCCGGCACTCTGTCACCCCTGCTAGGTGGGCCTGTGGCCACTGCCCGCCCCTGCTAGCCATTCTCCCCGTGCGGCATCCACACAGGGAGAGGGACTCCTGAGGCGCTCAAGGGCCACCCGCTGTCTCTTCGGCTTTCCTTCTCCTGCCCACCCTGTGGAGAGCCAGGCACCCAAACCCACTTCTCATGACCATGTGGCGATGAGGCGAAGGCAGAGTCCTCTGATTTTAGGGTGGTGTTTTTTTTCTTTGCTGTGCTGTGAGCTGCAGCATGGAAGAAATGAGAAGCGATGGTGGGATGTGGCCATTTCAGGATGCAGGGCATGTGATCCTTGTGGAAGAAGCCTCCCGAGCAGTACAGTTCAGGAGTGTGCCGGGCGTGCCAAGGATTGCTTGGAGTGAAGATGCAAACAAGATCAGCATGTGCAGCCTGCCAGCGAGGCGGAAATGGGTCACAGGCATTCCGAAGAACAGGAGCGCTGATCAAAGGGTGATGCGTGCCCCAGAAGCATGGGGCAGGAGCGCCACGTGCAGCATTTCTGTGCTGGAAGTCGCTGAGCCAAGCGGGGAGAGCTGGAGGGCCCGGCTTTAAAGGTGAAAGGGTGGAATGCAATCCTCTCCGGGGACAAACTTCCCAAGTAGGGTGAGGAGGAAGGTCCTCTTAATCCTCAGAATCATGGTGGAGACAGGATGGGACCCCAAAGGAATCAAGGACTGCAGGCTTCCTTTTGTCCACCCCCCCACCCTCCCCAGCCAGAGTGGTTGGACTAGTCTTGTGCCAGAGAGTGACGTAGGAACCATTCAAGGGAGAAACTGCTAGAGTGGAGGGTGGCTTCCGTTATCCTTATGCAGACTGGATTAATAGACATTTCTGTCATGGCAAAGGGAGCAATTTCAGCATTCTTTAAATGACTGGGGCCAAGAACAGTGGCTCCTGGAACTGCCCAGATGGAGGCAGCCCCGGAGTTAATCCTAAACGGGGCTGCCCTGGGTCTTATGCGAGAGAAAGTCTGACCCCTCACATCGCAGATTACTTCTGGAATAAGTCGAAGAATTGCTTCTGTGCTTTGCAAACTGTACTCCTATCAATATACTGATGGATGAAGGATGGAACTGCTGCTAAATCCACAATTCCCTGTGAAGTTTTGGTCGGCAGTCCTGGCACTGCTATTCTGCAAGAGTCTGCAGTCATTTGTTGAACAGGCAGCAGCTAAAATGCACCAGATTCTGGTATTTGTTATCAACCTTTATGTTATCCCTGAAGCAGAGGAGGATGGGGCAAGTCAGGAAAGTTGTTTGGCTGTGATTGCACAGGCTTTCTCGCTTTTCTACAATCTTGTATTTTTTAGTGTAAGCATCAGGACGGGGTGGGGAGTGACCGCAGCATCTGTCCTAACTGGTCCTATCATCACAGGGTCACAGAAGAGTTGAGCTGGAAGGGGCCAGGTGGCCCTGGGGTCTAGCCCCACATTATTGCAGGACACCAAGATGCACCACCCCCTCAGAAGGCTGTCCAGGTGCTTCTTGAATGTCTCCGCGGATTAATTACCCCTGGCTTGTTGAACTGCACCTTGCCACTACAAGCAAACTTGGAACTATGGGGCTGTTTGCAGGTCACATGCTTTTAAGTCCAGTGCACCCAAGTGTTGCATCCAAGTGGGCCCCCTGCCCCTTCCATGTCAGCACTCCAGTCGCAATCAGCCCCTGCGTGCGTCGTGTAGCATGGTGTGCGAATGCGAGGACCCTCCTCTGCTCAGCTCTGGAGTGGACCTAGCTGACCCCAGTCTCTCGGGCTGCCCTGACACCCCCTGCTGATAACTTGCTAATTGATTGCGTTGCCATAAAGGGGCCTGCCTCTCCATTGCCTGGCTCTCCAAAAAGCTCCAGGCTTCAACACCAGGCAATAAAGGAACAGCAGAACAGTTAATATTTTATTCCTGCAATGAACGGGGGTCTGGTGCAGCGTTCTGGCCCCCCACTCCTCACGCTGCACTGCAAAAGGAAAGCCAATCGCTGTCACGGAAGAGGTCACGCTGCCCTCAGGGAGGGATGGCCAAGAGTCCTGGGACCAAAGCAGCTCCTCGGTGCCCCCCGCTTTGGGCATGCTGCATCAGGGATGAGGGGGACGCAGGTGGGCCTGCGCCAGTGTCATGGGCCGTGCTCTGGCTGCCGGGGAACCTGGGCGGGAGGGGCTGCTGCATTCCTGTCTGGCTTGGGGCTCCACATGGGCAGCGAGTTGGCCCCTGTGAGCAGCGCCCCGGATTAGAGGTCCCCTGGGTGATCCAGCACTCGGGCTCTTTAGAAAGCACTTCAGTGTCCTTGCTTTGTTCCTTTTTGTGTTTTGCCGTGCTGTGCTTTTTCAAGGCCATACCCTTCCTCATATTCTGCAGAAGGGGTTTCTCCGAACCTCGGACTACACCGGCTGGAAAAGATCAGAACGTTTCCAAACAGTGTGGCAAGTAGCACACCACATCTCCCATCTTGCCACTGCCATAACACAGTCGGATGAGCCTGCCTCCCCCCGTGAGTGTCCAGTGGAGCTGCCATCGCTTAATTCATGTGAGCAGAGAGGCCTTCATGATGCAGGGCCAGATTGATCTTCAGCGAAATATGACGATGTCCACTTCAAACGGCATTCCTAACTGTGTAATTGCGGGAGACAACGGCAGTGCCCGGCAGTGGGCTGGTCTCCCTGTGCTCTTAAGCGGCCTGCATCTATTCGACCCCGTCTGTCATAATTTGACAGAGATCTTTGGCAGGAGGGCAAAGGTTAAGGCAAGTGGACAGAAAATCAATGTTCGATGTTCCAGGAAGCACAAGCCCGCTTGCCATGTCTTAGCGGTCCAAGAGGGGCCGGTGTTTCTTTCAGCTTGAGTGCCATGGCAAGAAAGCCAGGAGCACCTCTCAGGTCTGTAAAATTCATGCAGAAAGATATTTTGGTATTGCTAATCGCCAGGAAGTGCCTGTGAAAATGACTTCTCTTTCTCTCCAGTCCCTCCACACACACACACCACAAATGCACCACAGGAGACAATCTTTCTCTGAGACACATTTCTAACCCCTCAGGAAATAATAAACCCCGGCCTATCAGCCGTGTCTCGTACAAAGAGCAACATCAAGTAAACCCAAGCAGATAAGATGCTGGCTCTGAACGCCTTTTCAAACAGCTGGGAGGTAAGCAGCATGTTTGGAAAGAATTCCTGCAAAGAGACATCTTGGGGGGCCGCCTTTTCACTCCACCATGAAGTACGTATTGTGCCGTTCCTAGCAAGCTAGATACCTTTGAGACCACCGTGCACCACGGAGAGCTGCAGCCAGCACGCTGAGGCTCCCGGGCTGAGATCCTTAAGATTCCCACTGGCTTGGTGGCAGGGTCCCTACAGGGATGCGCTCACCCACCAGTGCCAGCTTGGACAAGTCAGTTGCCTTCAGAGATACCTTTCCCCAAGCTGCTGCCAAGGGGTGTGACCTTCATGGCTCCCAAAGAAGCCACGGCTCCCAGGTGTGGTACCTGGAATACCAGAGAAATCAGATGAGTTGGCTTTCTGGGCCGCCAAACCACAGGGTCAGCAACAGACCAGTCTTTCTCAAATCATGGGATTCTTCAGGACTTTTTGGTGTTCTGGAATTTCATGTAAATTTAGTCCCAGAAAAACATGGCAAAACACAAATCAAAGCCCCCCCCCCCGCCGACTGAAGAAGAGCATCTCCCACCACAAACCAAAGCGTAACAATGTCCCGTGGGTTGGATTTTGTGCATCTGGGGAGAGACTGGAAGCGCAGAATTGTGCAACGTGAAAAAACCCAGGTTTGTGGCAAAAGCTGCGGGGGAGAAATAGCAAGGTAACATTAGCAACTTCATATACAGGAAACTTGTATAAAATGTTTCATAGGTGGCATCTGTCGCCAAATAGATTAGCTCAGACGTTTCCAAATATGTCAAATGGATGTTGGAAATGTCAGCATAAATTGGGTACTTTTTATCATATGTGGTGGAGCTGCCATAATGTGAAAAAGTATTGGATTAAAATACATAAATGGCTCGAGGAAATGTTACAAAAATCCTTAGCTTTTAAACCTGAAGTTTTTTTTATTAGGCATTATACAGGAGGACATTAGTAAACAAGAAATGTTTTTTTTTTATTTACATATTTATATGCCACCTCCTTGCAAAGAAGCGTCGGGGCGGCTTAACAACAATAAATAAATACATTAAAAAAACAATTACACTACTTAAAAAATAGTTACATTTTACATGTAATCACTACGGCAAGGATTACATTTGCTCAACACTGGAAGAGCCACCCACTGACAAACTGATCCTAAAAAAGATCTTGGACTGTGCAGAAATGGATAGATTGATTTTATCATTGAAGGTGAAGGAAGACACTGACTTCTATCAAACTTGGGACTGTTTTTATTATTGGCTAGAGAAACGGGACTTCGCATAGACTTAAATATGTTTTTAAGATGTCATAAATGGAAAGAGAAGGGTGTGGGGACTGACCTAGGGGCTCGATGTTTTTGATGATGGATGTTGTTTTTAGTTTTCTTTTTGTTTTTTAGGATTATAATTTCAAATAAAACTTATTAAAAAAAAACAACCAGGTTTGTCAATGAGCAGATAATGACATGTCCTGCAGTGCATGAAATTGGGACGGAATGGGCAGAATCTGACCCCCCCCCAGTGGCACCCCTTTTATGGGATGCCCCCCAAGGTGTTTGGCCCGTGGCCCAGCGCTGTCCTCCTGGATTTTCTTGCTGGTCTTCTCTAGACTAAGTTCTCTGTTTTTATGGCTGTTTTCCCATGTTGTCTGCTTGGATTTCCGTGTTGTCTGTTTGGTATTCTGCCTTATTCTTGCAAACATGATATTGTATTTAATCTTATCTGCTTGGGTTTTAGCCTTTTTAAACATTGCAATCCTCTCTCTCTTAAGGCAGGGGTCCTCAAACTTTTTAAACAAGGGGCCAGTTCACTGTCCCTCAGACTGTTGGGGGGGGGCATAGTTTGAAATAGTATGAACAAATTCCTATGCACACTGCACATTAAAAAAATAATTAAAAATTAATTAATCCCAAGATGCGATGGGGAAGAACATGTCCATATTCGAGGGACATATGCGTAGCTACATCACAACCAAGGCACTAAATATGGTATTTTGCATCATGCAGCTGAGGACTGCAACTGGCATTTACAAAGAATGAAGCAAAAATACTAAGGATAAATACTGTTAATGTCACTCTTAGCATTGGAAGCAAGTCAGCTCAGAACACTACCCACAATACACAATGGCTGTATTTGGCTGCAGAGCTAATGACTATCATATTTTAAGTGCAACCTTGCCAAAACTGGTACTGCCCAGATGAGTTGGACTGCAACTTCCATTGGCCACGCTGGTTGGGCATGATGGAAATTATAGTCCTTGCCACCGCCCCGCTTCCGAGGGAGTGGGAGGCCAGAGAGGTGAGCGCGGGGTGGCTCCCCCGGCCGGGAGTGGGTGAGGAGGAAGTAAGGGCTGCTTTCTAGGCAAGGGGAAGAGAGGGACGGGGCTGCGGCCAGCCAAGCAGGGTGCCTCCTGCCTCTCCCCACTGTGGGGGGAAGCATGGCAGCTACTCGACGGCGGCGGTTTGCTCAGAGAAGGCCACAGCAGAGGTGCGGGAGCTGCGGCCCCGCTCCACCTCAGCCTGTCTGCCGCCAGGCTCAGCAAGGCAGCCACGGCTTGGCCCGCAGCCCAGGGACGTGGCTCTCACAGTTAAAATTAGATTTTAAACGTCATATTTTCCTTACCTTCAATCCTTTCTTAGCATCTTCATCTCTCTCTCTCTCTCTTCCACCCTCCTTTCGTTTCTCACTCCATATTCCCGCTCTGTATTCAGAGCCAACGTACGCATGCAATAGCAGTGAAGAGCTGGCGCATGCACAGTTGAAGGGAGCTGTTACAATTTGGCGCGTGCACTGGCTCTCTGCTAGTCTCCAAAACTTAAAGAGTTTCAGAGAATGCCTGTGCTGACTCAGAACTTTTACACTCGCTTGGAGATTGTTTTCTCCAAACAAGTCCCAAAACTTGAGGCGGGCCATTTCCGGCCCATGGGCATAGCTTGAGGACCCATGCCTGAAGGCTTATACCAAAGTTCCCAGTTCATCTCTCTCCTAAGGCTTATACCGAGGAGGGTTTGGTTCATGGTGAAGCTTTCTCATCCCCAGGAAGATCTACCACAGTCCCATCTTCTGTTGAAGGCAGGCGGGGCAGGGGTCTGTCCCCTCTTGCATCTGCTTTCCCCAGCTGGACACCCTCTGGATGTTTTGGATTGCAATGCCCAGCATTTCTGACCTTTGGCCATGCTGGCTGGAACTGATGGCCACTGAAGTCCAAAACATTTGGAGGATGCTGGGTTGCGGGGAGCTGCCCTAGAATGTTGACAAACATTACAGCTTTGACATGGAAAGTGCAAGGTCCCCTCAGCTGGGAGGACAACCTCAGAGACGAGGAGCTGGCAGGTTTCTGTTACCATTCCAATTCCCACACATCCTTCTTTTTCCAAAACACCAGAACAAGAAAGTATCCAAGCATCCCTTTTGTTTTTCCCAAATCTGCCAACTCCCTGATCTTTCCCAAACAAAAATCCCAGGATATGAATCAACAATAAACATCACCTACAGAATCAATAGCGATTTTTGCTACACATGTTAACAACATTTCTATTTTTTTAAAGACAGTCAGTTGGGGAGACTAATTGAATGCTAATGCTGCTTCTAAATTGATTTTCAAATGAATTTTACATCCATAGTTCATTTTGCTAATTTCCCTCTCTGCATCCTGTAATTTGGTGACAGTGATTGATTTCTGGAGTGACTAATATCTGTGTAGCAAGATCACTTCATAATAGGATCTGTCACATGCAATTGCACTGGTAATGAATAGAGTTTATTGTGAAATTCATTATGCATTTGGACTAGAGATGAGCAGTCAAATGCTCTTTGGCTGGACCACACTAGCTGGGACAAAAGAGGGGTCCTTTTGCACCCCGCCTTTGATAACAACAAGGTTTCTTTCCATTGTTGCTTCAGTCTGCAGTCTGTTTCAACGTGTTTGTAAAAAGCAAAAGAGCCATTTTCTCAAGATCTCTCACTTGCATAACCACAAGCAAAGACAAGCCCTCCATCAACCAGCTGTTGCCTAGAAACCTCACCCACTCTTGGCTGCATGACTCTGAGGTACGGGAATGCTCACGAACATCGTAACTGCTCTGGGGAAGGTGTGAGGAGCAGAATGCAGCAAGAGGCTGAATTTTCAGAGGGAGACGAGAGGTCAAAAGGGGGCAAGAAGCAGCAGAGGAAGGTTGCTCGCCAGCTGACCATCAGGCCTGGCAGCTCCATGGCAAAATTCTCCACACAAAGGGGCCCAAGATGTAGCCCTGTGGAGGACGTAAAATACAGCCCAGCTGGCCCAGTGAGGAAAGCCAGGTGACAGGGCAGGGAACTGGGGGTAGCAGCCTCGCTTTTGCAGAGGACTCTGCACGGTGGGCCTTGCCTCATCTCCACTGGGGATGGAAGCGCTGGGTCTGCCTGGACCACAGCTGAAGACAGCGCTGTGCCTGTCTTCCCCTCTGGTCCACAGTTTTCCCCTCTGGTCCACAGTTTTCCCCACAGAGCCTGTGGGGAGCCCCACGGACAAGTTGGCTGAAGATACCATGAATGCACCAGAGGATTTGGGCTGTTGGCTGGGAGAGAAGCAAAAGCAGGGTGAGAGCAGGCAGTCGCGCCCAGCCCCACGTGAGCTCCGGGGCTGCCCCACGAAGGCCTGCCTTGCCATCTCCTGACTTCCCCTCCTCCAGGGCGGCCCCCCTCTTGCTGCCCCTGCACCAGGTGGAGCAGCTTGGGACACAGAAATAGAACACGTGACGCTCGGCCCGGCACTTTCTCCTTGCAAACAGCATATGGAAAGGCGTCTCTTAGAGCACTGGTGTGCAAGCGAGGCCCACGCTTCTTTGGAGTTGCTGGCCAGACCAGGAAAAGAGACCGCAAGCTGCATCTCCAGGAATGCTTTGGCAGGAGGACAAGCCCCGCTCAATTGTGATAAAATTTTCATGCAGGGAAGTGCTGCTCTCCGCCACCAGCCTGCAATTAGCTGTTGCCAGGCTACCGGCGGGCTGCAAACAGCCGGGTGACGCAAGGGAGGCTCCGCTGCCGCCTCCTCCGGAGCCGGGTAGCTGTGCCCCCCACGTCCGCCCATCCATTCTCCGGAGGAATGGCACCTGCGTCCCCCTCAGCCCAGCTCTGCAGGTGGAAAGCACTGGTCATCCCACGGGAGCCTGTGAGCCAGGGGTCTGCCCAAGACACCCCCGTCCGTGGAGACGGAGTGCCTGGGCCACGCAGGCTCTCCGGCGGAAGGACACGTGGGCCAGGCACCCCTTTCTTCATGGCCCACAAGGACTGCTCGCAGGCAAGACGGAGGAATGGGTGGCCGGCCGGCCGGCCCAGCAAAAGCTGCTCTGGATCTTCCATGTGGTGATTTGGGGAAAGGCTGGGGGACGGTGAACACAGAGTGACCTCACTTTCGGACAGGCTCAGTTAAATAGCCTTGATGATGCTTCTAATGGGCAGTTAATGGCGCGGGCAGAAAGTACATCAGCCGGCAGGGAAGAACTGATATTTGCCTTCAAGCACCAAGGGTGACGACGCGCCCCTTGCCATTCCTTGGAGCCATCCCAGTCCCTCACGAGACAGACACGGGCCAGACTCGCCACTCCCCTGCTGTCCGTCCATCCATCCTGGCACATATGTGAGGCCCCACGACCAAGAGGTTTTGGGCAATGCTCGTGGCTGGCTGCTGGCCTGCGGAGGAGGAGGACACTGGGGAACGTAGCACGAGTGGAGAGGTCAGGCCCTGGACGGGCAAGCGGGTTTCGAGCCTGATGTGTCATGGCTCAGGCCAGGTTCTGCAGCGAGACAGATGTGCGAGGAGACAGATGTGCGGCTTTCCCCCACTGCCCCAACCAGCTCCTATTAGCCTGCTTGTTCGGGCTGATCAATTAAACATGCCCAGAAGGCGGCAGGCTGTGGAAACGAGCACCATCCTCAGCCGCAGCCCATCTCACCGGGTGCCGGGCTGCTTCTCAGGCAATCGAAGGCACTCATGCACTGGCAACGTGGTGCGCGAGGTGTCCCCACGACGAGGAAGTGGTGGCCGAGCCCCTGGGTGGCCGCTGACCGCCAGGCTGCTCCGTGCTGCTCCTGGCGCTGCTCGTGGGCCCTGAAGGGCTGGCAAGTCCTGGGGGAGGCTCAGCCCCCGGTGCCGCTCTGGCAGTCGTTAAAACGGGGCCTGGCAAGCCATCTGGGAAAAGCAGGCCAGACCGTGCCGGATGGGAGGGGGGTCTGCAGAAGCGCTCTTGGAAGCCCCCGCAATGCTTCGCAGCCTGGGAGGCGGCTGAGGCACTCCAGCGAGGTCGGTGGCAGCACACGGAAATTGACGCGGCTCCAGCCTGGGGCAGGGGCAGGCCTCCATGCATGCAGCAAAGCCCTTCCCCGATGGGGGCGATAGTGGGAAGGCATTTACCCCCTTTCGCCAAGAGGGCTGGCCCTGCTCCGAGTGGGCAGGCGACCGCACGGCATGATGGGACCTGGCTTCAAGCAGCGGGGGCTTGGCTCAGGTGCAAGAAGCGTAGGCCGCTGTCCAAATGCAGGTGCCAGGCCTGGCCCCTCCCTGGCCCCACTGCCTGCCTCTCACGCTGTGGGGAGCGGAGGGCCTTGGGGGTCAAGAGGGCTGCACCCATCAGCCACACTCCTGCCCCTAGGGCTTTTTCAGCATCTCGGCCAACCATGAGTATTCCCTTCTTTTCACTCCTGGCGGGTTGTGCCATCAAATAAACTCTTCTCCAAACAGCTCTTCGCTCCAAGTCTTTAAAAAAAAGGGGGCAGCTCAGCATATTGCACAGGCCGCCATAAAAAAGGCCGACAGATCTGTGGGGTGACGTGGTTTAGTGGAAGTATATACATTGGGCTAGAAATGCCCCCTGTGGCCTGTGGGGAATAAAGGGTGTTCCCTCCGCCTGCCTATCCCCACCTGACCAAGCTGGGCATCCTCGACAGATGCCTGTACCCCCCGCCCTGCCCCCCCACATCCGCATCTGAACAAAGGGAAGATCCGGTAGAGTCCCCTGCTTTCCCAACTGCCCGCTATTCCCCTTCCAAGGGAAGAAGCTTGCAGTTCAACAAGCATTTGGTGCTGGATTTGCAGGTAGGCTGATGCACGTCGTCTTCCAAGCGCCATCTTCAAAGTGGTCAAAACTCCTTTCCCCCGAGAAATTGGCATTTTCCGGAGAACCCAGAAGCTTGGAACAATGTGCAAAACCTTCCCCCTGATGGGAATGAAGGCTGGGGAAGGAAGACGGTGAGGATCTCACCGCAAGGGGGGTGAATTCCCCCTGCTCCTTTTGTAACCCCCCTCCTTGGACATCACCCCTGCCCTGGTTTTGAATCCATGCAGTCGCACAACCCCAAAAGTTCACAGCGGTGCCCTTGTACCTAGCTGTTTGGCAGCCACGGAAAGACCCTTCCCGGGGCCCCCGAGGCCATGGCGTCAGGCTGGCATTTGCGGCCTTGAGGGCAAAGGGGAGAATAAGGAGAGCCGCAGCAGGCCTGAGCAGCTCCCAGCTCTTGCCGTGGCCCCCGCAGCCAGTCCCTTCGCCCCTTGGCGGGTCAGTCACTGATGACCTGCGGGATCCCTCCAGCGGGATGCTGCCAGCGCCACTGGCCACTTTCTGGGGTCAGAGCAAGCGCAGGCCACACAAATACCTTCTCTGCTCGTGTTTTCTTGGGGTTTATTCTGAGCACCCTTTTTAAGGGGAAAAAGAGAGCAAGAAATCGCTCCAGCTGTTTAGTGCCACGTCCGGAGCCGTGGGAAGCCCTCAGTGCCTGTGGGAGGGCCACCCACCCCGTTCCAAAGGCCAGACCTTCCTCGCCCTGGCTCGCCACTTATCCCGTGCCAAATTCCTGTCCTCAATAGCTGTTCACACAAATGGCAAACATGCACAAATCATGCATCAATCTACAGCTGCTGCCCCAGAGTTTCATGGCTTTCAAAATGGGCACAACTTTCCCCCAGTGGCTCAATGGCACAATTAGGAAAAGTGCACACCGTGTGAAGGGACAAGATGAAAACGAGCATGTGTTCCACATATACAGGTCTCCCTGTGGGGTGCATGCTTGCACACGTTCTTGTACTTGGGGCTTCAGGGGGGATCCACTTGGTTACCTGGCAAGCTGAAGTCAAATGCTCACATGAGCCGAAGAGGTGAGCTGACTTTGCGCTCATGGGGAGCTTGCGCCCTCCGGTGGTCAAGATTTGAATTTAGGGAGACCAAAGTGGACCGGACTTTATGGGTCTGAACAATTCACTAGTGGAGCAGCCAGGCCTTTCCCCACCCCGGAGCTCACGGGGCCCCTGTGTAGATGGCCAGGAGGGGTATTTCGGTCTCCCCACCCCAAAGAGCTCCTTGACAGCTGCGCCTTCCGTAGTCTAGCTACAATAGGACAAATGGAAAGGATATAAAGACTTGCTTGCTAAGTCTGGTGCAAAGATCAAAATGCTCTGAGCATGTGTGTGCATCTTAAATGCACTTAAATCAGAATGACAGAAATAAAATGACGTTTGCCTCTGTGGCCCTGGCGCAAAGGGCATTTCCTGGGAAATAAGCACAATTTTGCAGCTGAAAAGGACGAAGGCAGAAAATAGTAAAACGAGCATCTCTTTCCCTCTGCCTGCCCGGCTGCCCTGTGCCTGCAACTTATTTTCAAAATGGAGCTGAAGGAGGGAACACGGAGAAGGCAGCAGCCTCCTGGCAGGCCTGTGTTGACTTGGGGGGATGCTAGGTCTGTGGCCAGCCCCTCTCACTGCTGCTTTCAGTGCTCTCCTTGGGCCCACCGAGGCAGCAGGGCCGTGGACGTAACTCCAGAGCCCATCTTCCCCGAACCACTGGGTACATCCAGTGGCACGTGGGCACAGGTGCTCTGCAGTCTTGAGCACTTGGACAGAGACACCATGATAAGCCGGAGCTTTTGTGTGGGATGGGGAGCAGCGCCAGCCAGCAGGGCAGGGGTCTCTTTTCACCCCAGGGAAAGATTAAACTTTGGCGAAGCGGGGTGGGGGGGCTTCTTGGGGATGGAAGGGGTGGATGCCAAGAGGGGAGGGCCAAAACTACCAGCATCTTTCAGTGCAACCCTCTCACTACCAAAGGATCAGGGGCCAGGAGAAATTCGGTGTGGCCAGGCCATCAGGGAACCGTGGCCCCTAGAAGTTCCATTGTAGGATCTGTCAAAAGCCAACTCAATGCCGGGAAGGTTTCGTTGCAAATATCTCATCTGATGCTTTTTGTTTGTGTATTGTATTTATTTTATTCCTAATTGCAACACTCCAACATAGTTATATTTGTCTAGCTATCCCTGGTATTTTGTTTGCTGGCTTGCGTGGCCATAAAGAGATCTTAAACAGGCTTGCTCATGCACCCACAAGACAGAATGCACTCGGTGCAATTCCTGCAACTACAGAAGAAGAGAGCAGAATCCCTGCCTGATATCTCAGTGGTTGTGGAGCCAGAGAGTGGAGGGTGGCTGGATGGCGCACGGGGTGTGTGGCCTGGGCCGGGGGTCCGGCATTGCCCAGGAGTCGTCCCTTAGAAGTGTTCCCTGAAGAACCGGAAGCTGAATCGCTCACAGTGTGCTTTGATGACCTTGGCAAGAGCTGGGGAGCCACAGAAGAAAACGTGGACTTTCCCTTTCTTTTCTTCAGCCAGTTTCTGAAAGAGCTGAGAAAAGGGAGGTGTGAGAGAAGAAAAGAGCAGCAGAGACGGAAAGGTAGCACCTCTCCTCTCCGGCTTTGGGGGGCCTTCCAGAAAACCTCCCGAGACCCTTCTTGAAAGGCCACCCTTCCTCCAAGGGCTTCAGGGTGGCCTTGTGCGATGTTCTCTGCCCATCCATTTTATTCTCACAATGAGGACAGAGGCAGCATAGATGGAGAGTGTGCATTTTCACCTGCATTTCCCCATTTTAACCTGATACTGTGTTCCATGCGTTGCGTGGATGCTCTTCTTCCAAAGCAGCCCAGATCGGAATATCCATGGAGGGCAAAGCGTCAAGCCGCTCTCCCCTCCCACGTCTGGGTCCCAGCCTGGAGGAGAGGCCCAGATTGTCCCTGATGCTTGCTTCTTTTGCACATCGACCGTCTCTCTGCCTGGGTGAGTTCCCACTGGCGCCCAGGTTTGGCTGTGCACCCATTTTGGCCTCCAGAGACAGGGGCGGACCAGAAGCCTTCCAAACACATAACTCAGCTCCCACCAGCACACCAAACCTCTCCCAGCTTCTCCAGAGGAGCAGCCTTGCAGCTGGGCCATTGCTGATGCCAGGCAAGGATTCTGGATTCACAGCCCTCTTCCAGATCCAATGAGTATTATTCTGACTGGAGCTGCGTATGAGCCACTGACGCCTTCTAACCCCTGGCCCCCACTCAGGAGTTTCCTGTTGAGCGTCTCTCTTGCAAAGGCACTTTCTCATCAGAAACGTCTGGATTCGCAGGAGTGGTGAACCATGAGAATGACATTACAAAGCTCGAATCGCGCTTTCTGGGGCTCCCCGGAGCCTCACAGAACATGGACTGGCCAAAGATATACATTCCAACAAGGGGGCAAAGAGGCAGAGTGCCCCCCCCCCACCACGAGCCAAGGGTGTTGTTGGTCCAACCACAAAAAGAGGAACATGCAACGCTTGAGTGACAAAATGCAGAAAAGGAGGAAGAGATTCCCAGAGGAAAGAAGCCGTTTCACAGGCTGGGCGCCCAGCGCATCTCGCCTGGGTCGCTGGCAGGATCATATGCCAGTTCTCATCATGAGGCCAGCCAACTACCTCTGTAAGAGAAACTCAGGCGGGCTCACCTGGAATGCCCAGCGGAGTTGCTGCTGGTGATCCGGAAAAAGTCGGAACCCTCCTGGAAACAAGCCCCTCAAACGTTGCTGGCCTCCTGAGGGGCTTTGGGGTCACCCACAGCATGGCATCTGCCTGCCATGGACCCATCCCAGGTCTCCCCCATTATTGCAAGTGCCACCCCCTCTCATGGCTGCAGGTGTGGAACATTGGTTGATTCCCCAAGAGGCGGCTCAGCAGCCCACCTTGTTCCAGTCCGGGCGCCCCGGCTGAGTTCGGGTCCGGAGCCCCGTGATGGAGTCCTTCTGCTCCCTCTCCGCCAGCAGGTCCAGCGCCATCTGCAGCCCAGTCGCCTTCATGTCGTTCTTGTTGAGTGCCGAGGTCATGAACAGGTGCATCTCCAGGAAGCGGCCTGCGCGTTGGAGGGCAGCAGCGGGGGGCGGGGGGGACACCTCATGTGTTTGTGGACCCAACCAGCACACACGAGAAGGGGCTCTGCAGACCTCACCCCATGGGCATGGGGTGCTTCTCCAGCTAAACCCAAGCTCTTCCCACATGTGGAGAGATTCGGGGGGCATGTGCATTAGAGCACCCCCACCTCTGCTCACATGCTGAATGCATGAGCAGAAGGGCAGGGGCCCGATCATCAGGATCGCTGGGGGGGAGGGGGGAATTTGGGACCATCTCTCTCCCTCCCTCCCCCTTATACACACTGGAATTTTTGGAATTTCAAGTCAAAATCAGCGTGAAAAAGCAGAGGTGAAGGCACCTCATGAGATTTGATGATGTACCACTAAAAGACAGTGGGAAAGAGCATGCCTGGGTGAGGATCAAGCCCTATGGTTCCAGCCAAACCTCCCCATCATGAGCTCAGCCCCTCTGGTTCCCCCCCGCCCCCCTGCTGCTGCAAGGTGCTCAGTCTGGCGCTTGGAGAAGCAACACTGGCGACGTGGCACGGCATACCTGCGGGGCCCCCCGTGGCCTGGCCGAGTTCCAGCTGGGTGAGCAGGCTGATGAACCATTCAAAGGACTTTTGGTCGCGATTGATCCAAATAAAGTCAACCTGAAGACAGGAAGTTGCAGTCTTGCTCTTAGCTGTCTTTATAGCTCAAGTTTTGCTGCAGGAGAGTGGCTGAGCCGCCATCAAAAGCATCTCCTTACCTTCTGGAGTTTCATTGTGTCATTCTTAAGATTCTCGCCCGATGCGCAGTCCTGGCTGGAGGAGGCTCGCTTCTGCATGTGGTACCTAGAAGGGGAAAGTTCCAGAACTCAGCCAGCCGCTTTCCACAACTTTTTACAATCTGGCATTCAAACGCCACCAATTGCCTGTTATTTTGTCTGTTTGACCACAAGGTTTAAAACTGGCAAGTATTTTTAAGCATGTGCACACGTTTTGTTGAATGTGCTTTGGGGGAAAACATGCAGCCCGAATCTCAGCGTCTTTGTAAAAGTAGAAGGCTACCCCCACAGAGAGGAAAACGCGACCTGGAACCTGCACACGACGCTCTGCAGGATGGAGGCGAAGGGCGTGATCCCGATCCCTGCCCCGATCAGCACCGCATGCTCCGACGCAAAGATTCCACGCGTGCAAGTCCCATACGGCCCGTCGATGTAGCACTGGGGAAGCAGCAAGAAGGAGCACGAGGCGGGCAGGATTCTGCCCTTTGTGAGTGAAAGCAGGGGGCTTGCAGGGTCAGGGAAGGCTGCCGGGGACCCAGCAGTTGGGTGGGCCAACGAATGAGTAAATGGACCCCTGGTTCGCCCTCCAGCTCAGCAGCCCAGTTAGGGGGCCTTCCATGGTCAGTCCTTTGAGAGAAGTGGGATTCACATGGGGAGGGAAGCGGCACAGGTGCAGAAAGCAAAGGCACACCGGTGCCGGAATCATCTCAGCTGATACGAGCCCAGCCAGTGCCTTCTGAATTTGTGCTTGGACTTTCTGGGGGTGCCCCTGCCTTGGCCACTGGCTACTCCCCTCCAGTCTCTCAGGCTGATGCTTGGCTCCCTCCTTCTCCTGGAAAGCACCCTTCCCCACTCTGCCGCCTTGGCCAAGCACTGGCTCCGAGAAACCCGAGGGGGCTTCGGCTCCGATGCTCCAGGTGGACCGGCCTCTGCCGCTCCGCCCCGCTCCGCAGGCACACGTCCACAGCGTGAAAGGAAGGCCCAAGCAGCAGCTCTTACCTTGATGTTGCAGCGCTTGTGAGTCTCCCTGAGCAAACCGGGGACCTGTTACGCAAAGGCGGTTGTGTTAGCAAGGATCCACTCGGCAAGCAAGTCTCCCTCCTCCCAGTTCAGGCCACCTCATGAGTCAGAGAACCTGCGGATTCGTCAGGTGTGTGTCCCTTGCCAGGTTCACACACTCTTTTCCAAGAACCAGCTCTAACACGCATCTGCGGGTGGCGTGCACAAGTGCTTGCACTTTCCTACCTGCAGGTCGTGCCCTCTGTGCCCTCCTTGGCAAGAAGCCAGAGCGGAGTTCGTGCACCGCAAAGCCAGCAGCTAGACTTCGCGCGAAGCTTCCCCTGACCCTCGAGCTGCAAAGAAATCGGCCAGGGCCTGGGCAACCCGCCGCCCCGCGTGGCACCACACAGCACGCCATTGCGGCAATGCTGGCAGCGGAGAAACCCACTGGGCCCGGTAAAGGTGCCTCTGTTGCCCAGAAATGGCTTCTTAGCCCCACAGAGAGAAACAGGCGGGGGGAATGAATGGAGAGGGCCACGGAGGCAGGTCTGGACCTTCGTGGCTGCCTCTCCGGACGCCACAGAACAGATGTCCGGACCCGCCTCCCAGCAGAGACTTGTCACCGTGTAAAAGTCTCCCGCCATTGCTGGTGCTTCTGGAGAGAGCCAGCCTTTGCTTGTCGGCGGTTCTGCCTGCCTTGGCCATCCTTGGTGGGGCAGACCGCTTGCTGGTGCCTGGGTGCTTCGCTGAGGGCCAATGGCACACCGCAGTGGGCAATTTACCTGGCAGGAAAGGGGCCACACAGGCATGAGGGGTGGGCAATTGTACCTTGAGGGGGGCATTTTGAGGAGGGGGGCAGGCCGAATGGTGGGAGTTTCGCTGGATGGAAAGAAGCTTCCTGCCACTGCTTTGGGAATTGGCCAGAGGTTCTCCCACCTGCTCGAAGAGCTGTTTGTGTCTGGGCCACTCTGTCTGTACCTCCGTAACAAGGGTGTCTGCCTGCCTGCCTGCCTGCCTGCCAGCAGCATGGCTTCAAGACTGTAAACCAAACTCCTGACGCTTGGCAAACGGCCTCAGGGTCCTCTGGTTTCCAATTGTATAAATTCACCCACATTCATTTAGATGTGTCTCCATGTTTGGAGCTTGCAGTGCCACCTTCAGCCTCCAGGGGGCAGCATCCCTGACCGACCATTGCCCTGGAGTTGCTGAGGGGATGTGCAGGCTGAAGGACTTCCTTGCGTGCCCGGCCCCTTCCTCACTGCTGCAGGGCAGCCCCATCTTGGGGAAACGGAGTGAGCGGGCCATTCCCTTGAGGGCTGGAGAGGCCCTCCCTGGCAGGTGCAATCCGCTCAGCACCTCTTGACGTCTTCCCTGCATCCCCCTCCACAGGCATGAAGGTGAGCCTGCCCCTTGCTTGCTGATTGGGCAGTGCTGCTGGAGGCCCCATGAACTGAGGGCTCTCTCGACCCAGACCCTGCCCCATTGCCCTGGACTTAGGGGAGAGGGAGGTGGCAACTGTTCCAGTGGGGGACAGATCCAAAGGCCGGGGGTGCCCATCTCCACCAGGAGAGACTTGTTCCTTCCGCTTCGAAAGGGTACGTTCACCTCCTCCTGCTTGCTGGCTGTGGGGATCCCTCTGGTCTCCTGCCCAGGACTCCAGACAGGGGTGTAGGATAAGATCTCAATCATCTCATCAGTACTGGTGGCCACAGGCTGGTCCAGGTCAGAGGAGCGCAAAAGACATTTCTGGAACCAGAGTGCAGGGAGACATCTTTTGATCCAGCCATCAGCAGTGTGACCGCCTCATCCTCACTTCATCTTTCATTTATGTCACTCTGCCCTTGCACCCAGCTTAACGAGAGCCAGGCCACTGGGTGCATTTAGAGACAGAGAAACAGCGTGTCAGAAGGGGCCTCCCGGGCCATCTAGTCTGACCCCCGGCTCCGCTCATGACATGCCCACCTTGTGCATATCTAGCCTATCCTTGGAACACCCTCACCAATGGGGCCTCAACGACCTCTAGTGGAAGCCCATTCCATACCCTCGGGGTCCTAACAGTCAGGAAGTACTTCCTGGCATCCAAATGGAGCCTTGGTTCCCTGAGATTTGCTCCGTTGGAGCACATCCTGCCTTCCTCTGCAGGGGAGAACAGGTCTCTACCCACCTCCGTGTGACATCCCCTGACATACCTGTATATCGCCAACAGATCCCCTCTGAGTCTCCTCTTCTCCAGGCTGAAGAGACCCAGTTCCCTCAGTCTCACCTCATATGGCTTCCACTGCAAACTGGCCACCAACCTTGTGGCCCTACGCTGCACCGACTCTAACCTGGCTATATCCTTTCTGTAATGAGGGGCCCAAAACTGAGCACAATACTCCAATTGCGGGTGCACCAGAGTCATATAGATTGGTAGTAATTTAGCATCTGTGCCTGTTCCCTGGTATCAGTCACTAGATCGCCTTCCACCTCATTTAGTGGTCCCACCACTTTCCCCTTCCTCTTGCTATTTACATGCTGATAGAAGCCCTTTTTGTTGCTCTTGATATCCTTGGCAAGTCTCAGCTCATAATCAGCCTTAGCCTTGCAAAGAATCCTTCTGCAACGGGCCTCCTCCTCCCGGTATACCCTTTTGTCTATTTCCCCCAGTACCCATTTCCTATGGAGGTTCCTCTTTCGTCTAATCCCCCTAACCACCTCCTTTCGCATCCATGGCGGCACTCTCCTCTGCCTCCCCACCTTACTGACTAGAGGTATTGTCAAGGTTTGCGCCTCCAAAACCTCCCTTTTGAGTGCCATCCACCCCTCCTCAACTCGCTTGCCTTCCAGTAACCTATCCCAGGAGCCTTTCCCCAGTCTGGCTTTCAGTTGACCAATTTACTTTTATGCTCAATTAAATCACAAATTGCAAGACAGGGAGGGAGGGAGGGAGGAGGAGGAGGAGGAGGAAGAGCCACTGTTGTGCAAGTAGGAAAAGTCCGAGGGCGTCATCTCTCTCATACACGCAGTCCCAACACCATGCCTTGAAATCGTCCGTTAGAAGCAGCCGGAGAGGCAAGAAAACCGCAAGGCTCCGACACTGGGCTTGATGTCACGCACCTGCAACCATTTCCACAGCCTGCTCTCCTTCCGTGGATTCCTGACCTGCAGCAATTCAGGCTGGTGGTCGGGACGCTCACGATGAAGACGGAAGTACTCGTACAGCCGGCTGGTCCACTGGCCCAGGGACCGGATATGCAGCCAGATGGTCCCTTTGGAGAGACGGCGGAGAGTGTCCAGTTCAACTCTGCCTCCTGGCCAGATTTGGACCCTCAGCTTCGAGCAAACTACCTCACGGGAGGAAACGGACTGAGGCCACCACCCCCAGGTTAGCAGGCTGGCTCCCACGACCATCCTACAGTAGCTTTTAGGTGGGCTCCCAACCTCCTACCAGGGCCAAGTTGGGATGGAGAAACCTTCTGAGCTTTTCAGACCTCTGTTTCCATCATCCTGATCTTGCTGGGAGATGCAATGGAGCTGAGTGTCAGTTCCACAGCCCACACAAGCCCCGCCGAAATCCAACCCTGCCGGAATGCCAGCTCCCTCCAACCCGTCAGTTTCCTTCTGCCTCCTTGGCAGATGGCAGAAACTGGCCATCACCTCTCTGGGCTCCTCAAGGTGCGGCTGCCCACCTACCCGACTGCTCTGGGGCACTGCTGATGGTGAACGGGTGCCACTCATACTTTGCAATGGCCGGGACGTTCAGGTAGACATAGTCGCCAGGTCTATAGTGGAAAGACGGAGGCCTCCCAATCACCAGATGAGTCACCTGGATTGTCAAGAGAAGCCCAACGTGTGAGGAGGGAACGTGTCCTCCTGATCCTCCCTTGCGCGAACCCCCAGCTCCTCCCCCCATGTCTGCCCTCCTCAGCAAAGCAATGATGTTTAGGCATCTTTCCTGTTACCTCCTCATTTTGGGGACAAACCTTTGAAGGCAAGAGGTTGATTTCCACTATGTAGAGCCCTCCCACACGAGACAGCACCACACCAACGGTCTTCTCCAGGAGAAACAAGCATCCGGGTGCTGCAAGCCACTTCCAAAAGTTAGGACCATGGACAATTAATAAAGCCCAAATGAGAATGTAGGAAAGATGAGTCCAGTAGAAGACCTGCTGGTTGCAAAGAAGGGCATCTTACTGCAGAAATCAAGAAGCAACTGAATGAGAATTAAAATCTAAATATCCAGACAGCCTGTTTTGATCAGGTGAAGTGGAGGAGCTAAAGCAAAATAGGTTATGGACAAGCAGGAATCATACAGGCTCTTGAAAGAGATGGAGTTGGGTCAGGACCATTTTTCCCGGGCAGAGGAAGGCAGGATGCGCTCCAACGGAGCCAAGCTCAGGGAGCCAAGGTTCAGTTTGGATGCCAGGAAGCACTTCCTGACAGTTGGGACCCCAAGGGTGTGGAATGGGCTTCCATGGGAGGTCGTTGAGGCCCCATCAGTGCGGGTGTTCAAGGATAGGCTGGACATGCACATGGTGGGCATGTTGTGAGGGGAGCCGGCTGGAACCGGGGGTCAGACTAGATGGCCCGGGAGACCCCTTCTGACGTGCGCTGTTTCCATGAAAAGGCTTCCTCTGAGCTGAAATGTACAGGAGGGCACTGCCTTCCATGGAATCCTTGTGGCACCAGAGCTCCCGCTGAGTCAGCCAGGGTAGCTTCGCTCCGCAGGTGCATCCTCAAGGCTCAGGGCATGTGGGCAGAGCGCATGTTGCCTCCACTGGGGAAGACAGGGACTCGGCACGTGCCCAGAGACTTGGATCTATGTTGCCACTGCAGGGCCACAAAGACAGGGGCCCACGGAGGGGTCCCCCGGACCAGAGGAGGTGGCTCAGCCCAGCAGCCTCACCTCAAAATGGCCACTCCTGCGCACAAAAGTGCTGGAGCACAGCAGCACCAGGCCGACGAGGAGCTGGAGTGCGAGGCCCGTGAGGGAGGCCGTGCCACGAACCCCGCCGATGCCGGGCCGCGTGGTAAGCAGGTACTCCCAGAGGGACCGGCCATCCTCGGCCCAAGAGCGTCTCACTGCAGGAGAGAGGAACGCCGGGAGTGAGAACAGAGCGGCTCCCACGTGGGACGATTCTGCACCAAGGCTTGAGCCGTGCAGCACTCGCGGCAGAAGTGGAGCTTATAGGGCCAGACATTCATTCCCTCCCAGAGACGGCCGTCGGATCCTGCAACCCGATTCTTTGGAGTTCAGCCGGGCCTTTTCCAGTGCCAGCATTTTCTCCATTTGCTCCGTGCAAGCTGCGATTCCCCTTCCTTGCAGCTGGGAGGGGGCCCTTTTCCCTGTGTGCAGATCCCACCATGTTCTGTCCCTGTCCATGGGCTTGGCAGAGGCGAGTGGGCAAGGAAGCGTGCCCCCTCCCTTTCAAACAACCTTTAACTCTCCAAATTGAAGCCCTTCTTAATTTAAGCGCTATTGGACCATGACTACAATCCCTTTACAGAACCACCAGATGTATTTCAGCACAATTAGACTGTTGGGTGTGAGGAGGAATGTGGTGATAAAATGGCACCGACCAGAAAAACCCCAACGGGGGGCATGAAACCCCCTGGGGGCACCTCATAAGAAGGGGGCAGATGGCACAAGCGACTGCAGCTGATGCAGGACCACTGCAAGATTCCTAACAGGCCTGGGTGTTAGCACAGGGCAGACACGCCAACAAGCAAACAAACAAGGTGCCAACAAGCAAACGAACAACGGGAGAGAGAAGCCTGCTAACAGGTCCCACAGCTGGGAAATGCCCCTTTCCCAGGGGTCACCTGGCTTGCTTTATTTTCCTCCTGATGCCCGGCAGTCGTTTCCGGAGTTTTTTGAGAGCAACTTTAATCCTTCCGGCTGTTTTAACACTGCTTTTAGAATTTTGTGGGTTTTCACTTGTTATTCTTAGAGTTTGCATTTTCACGGTTTCATCCCCTCTGCAAATTGCTCTGGCGCTATGCCCGGAGGCCTGTATACAATACATGTAAAAATATACAGATGACAGTCACCGAAGTTGGCCACGTGCGCCCCGGAGTGAGCCACAGTGAGCACTGCCACGGCGTAGCCCATCAGCTGGTGCAGGGCGACATTCTGGTCCAGTGGCAGGATTCTGGCCACCCATGTGGCCCGGAGCCACGTCAGACACCGACGCAGCATCAGCACCTTGAAGGGAGACGGAAATCGGGGCACCATTTATTTGGGGAGCTGGCCTCTTTGTGCGCTTGGGTGCCTCAGAAGCAGAACCAGGCGGTTTAGTAGCAGCTCAGCTTGGGCTGCATCCTGTCCAGGTTCTCGCTATTTCTCTCCGCACTTCAAGGTGCCTGCCCTGCTCCACCTCGCCTGAATGCAAGGGTGGCGTGGCTTTAAAGACAAGGCCCTCAAACAGGGCACCAGCCCCGGCGCAACCCCAGAGAGTGACTGCCGCGGGGAGCACAGCCGGTTCCCCATTGCGACCATTGACAGAGGGAATGACTCATGGCCCAGTTTTTGCCCGTGGTGAGACCCAGGTCTGTTTCGGATCACTTCTGAATGGCTTTATGCAATTAGGGCCTTGGGCCCTTCAGCGCAGTACTGTCTGCACTGACCGGCAGCAGCTCCCCAGGTTCCCAGGGGTGCATTTTCCTGAGATTCTTGCAAGATGCACGGGATGCTCTGCATGCAAAGCACCTTCTCTTCTCCCCTGGGAGTGAAATGGGGAGAAATGCTTCTCTCCCCACACGGTGACTAGCAATGACACGAGGTGGAAGGAAATCCAGCAAAACCGGAGAAAGTGGTCCTTGCTCCGGGGTGTCTTTCTCCAGTCCGTGACCATGGAGCAAACTCGCTCCTCCTCAGCATTTCCTTTTGATTTGGGGAGTGGGGCGGCCCTCTTTCTAACAGGCCTGTCCTGCAAACCTTGAGGGACCTTCATGGTCCTGACCCTGCAGCACTCCTCACACGCCGAGGGAGCGACTCTCCGCGCGTCACAGAACGATGCAGAATCAGCGTTGCTCCTTCTGCCCACTCACCACGATGAATGCACAGTTGAAGTTCAGGCACTGCCCGCACGCTCTGGCCAGCGGCACCCATGGGCCCGATCCGGCGTGCCGCAGGGCCGCCGAGGCGAAGAGCGCGACGTTCAGGCACGCGTAGCCGGCCAGGAAGAGCAGCTCACTGCGGTGGTTGTGCCAGTAGGCCGGGCTGAGGCAGCGCGGCACATGGCGCCGCCCTGGTGCCGCGGGAGGGCTCAGCCAGCTGGCAGCACTGCGGGAGGGGAGAGAGGAGCCGTGAGGGGCCTGCAAGGCTCACACAGCAGCGGGGGACAGAAGCCAGTGGGGGGCCCGGCAGCCCCCAAGGGGGGGCACAGAGGAGGCCCCTGAGCTTTACCTGCCGGGCGGCTGGGGAGTAAACCTGGGAGCCCCACGCCCAGCATTTCCAGTGGGTTCACGGGGGGCCTGTGGGCATTCCTTGGCTGCAAGCCGGGCCTGCAGACTGGGATGAGGGACTGCCCGAGAGGCGGACCCGGCACAGGCTGCTTTGGGCTCTTTGGAGGGGAAGAAAAGCAAGCTATACATGGAATAAATGAGAAGGAGCACACAGTTGTATCTCTGCCGCAGGTGATCTAGCTTCCATCCATGGGAGCCTGTTAACGGATTGCCAAGCCAGGGTGCTCAAGCTTTTTAATCAGGAGGCCAGCTGAGAGGCGCTGGCGGTGCGCATGGGCCGGTAAGGGGTGTGCACGGGGGCGGCGTGTGCAGGGCATGCAGCAAGATGAGATGTGGGCAGGCACGCATGGAGAGGGGAGGGGTGGGCGGGGGAGGGCGTGCAACGCGAGGCGGGCATATGAGGCAGTGGCTTGCTCGCTTGCAGATTGTTTTCTCCAAGCGAGCAAACTGCTGCCTCCCCACATGTGGGGTGAGGTGGGTGGCGGCAGGCGGTAGTTTGAGGACCCATGGCCTGAGCTCTCCCACAAGGCAAGAAAGGTTTAATTCACCTATTAGGGGATCAGCAGAAAGTCATCTTGCTAAGCAAGCCTGTTGTGCTAAGCTGATAAGTATTTGATGATCTGGCAACACCATTCTAAGACACGACCTGCTTAAGCAGGAGTTCATTCATTCATTGTTGTAATGGAGGATTTCGGTCCGATTATGCAGTTCACTTTATCATGCAAGATCACTTCTGCTCTTCATTTTAGTAACGGTAACTAATGTCAACAGTTGCTATGATCATCCATGATTTTCCGAGATTGCAAGAGATCCCTTCTGTGGACGGCAGGCCCCACCTGCACCCCAGGGGACTCAGCCAAACCAGTCCTGCCAGGGTTAATGCATGCACACATTCTGAGAATTCTGCAGAACTCTAGTCCGTGTGCTTCAGCGTGGGCTCCAGTTTAAGTCACGGGATGACCCGCTGGGACTGGCGCCCCTCCCTTAGCCTGCCTCGTGGAGGGATGTGGCAGCGCTTCGAGGGAGAACTTGAGGCTTGCAGAATATGGGGAAGCCCAGGAGGACACGGAAAACTCACCTTATGGTCAGGTTCTCCAAGATTTCTGGGAAGTGCTCTAGTTCATCCCTGAGCTCCTCAAAGGTGATGGAGCCGCTCTTGTCAGTGTCGGCCGACTCAAAGAGAGCAAGGGTGAGGTCATCTAGTGTCTGTTCTGGCAAGGATATGGAGCTCTCTTTCAGGCACGATTTTAAGACAGTGCGCAGCTCACCCTTTTCAATGGAGCCGCTGCCTGGAAGAGAAGAGGAATTCTGGAGTAGCTGGCAGATGAAATATTAGGAACTTTACAGCTCCGGCCCAGCATGGCTCCTCTTAAATCCTTATGATCCGTTCACAACCCCCGGTTGTGTGTTAAATCCACACACTGCCGTTTCCCTGAGCCTTGGCCCTTGGGCATGTTTAGCCCCCTGGGATCTCCATCCAGCCAGCAGATAGATGCTCAAGCAACTTCTACAGACCCTGCAAAAGTCACATCCCCAGAGAGGACCAGGGCCCTGGAGAGGCAGTGGGGTGAATCGTCCCCTTCCTTTGCCACCTGCCATCATTTCTGGAGGTTTATCATGGCGAGTCAGCACTAGATGTTGCTGGTGCTAGAGCTGGAAATGAACCCTGTGCACATGGGAAAGCGGCGAGCCTCGAAGGTCTGTCGGCGTTGCACAGGGGCTGAGGGTGCAGGACTCCCCGTGGGAAACCGGACGTGACCCTCCTACCGCGTGCTCAAATGCGGAGCCTAGGGAGCGGCCGCTGCCATCACCCAGTGCTCTGGAGCAGAGGAGCTGAGACACCGAGTCTTGCTTGCTAGGAGATGGGGAAGAGGATGCTCTCTTTGGGATCTTACCATCCACGTCGTAAACCTGGAAGAGGAACTGCAGTTTTTCCGTTTCGCTTCCATAGATCAGCAGCTTTAGGGCCTTGAGAAGCTCGCCCAGACTGATGGTGCCACTCCCGTCTGAGTCGAACAAGGCGAAGAACCGCTCAGCGAAAAAGGACTAAAGGGGAGAGGAGAGGAACTTGCCCAGAACTTTGATCCAGTCGTGGAATTCAGACTCTCAAGTTCCCGTTGGGAACCTTTTCACTCAGCCTGCCTTTCATACCATGCGAGAGGAAGCGGCGGATCTCTGAATATTATTCAAGGAGGGACTGGCAAAACCAGTGTGGCCGGCAAGGCAGATCAGTCACATCCCACCCGCCCTGCCCACCTGCATTGCTTTCTCTGCCTCTCCCATCTCGCTTTCTTCCCGGGCAAATTCTTCTACAAGGAGGGGCCAACGCCAAACACCTTTGCAACCTTTGCTTCACCCAGGTTATTCTAAGCAAAAGCAGAGCTGAGCTCTCCGCTGGGCCCAGCCTGCCGTCCTACAAAGCTCACCTCCTTCACCTTGAGAGCAACTTTGAATTCCTCCAGGTTGATCCCTTTATCATCGCCAGCGATGCTCTCAAACTGCTTGCTCACCCACCGAAGCCATTCGGCGTTGTCATTGACATCCATGCGCCTGTGCAATCAGGAACAGGAAGAGCGTGTGGGGAGCTTTTCTGCAGTCCCCTTCAGCTGCCCTTGGAAACAGCTGGACGGGGCAGCGGCGGGACAACCGAGAGGAGGCCAAGCAGACTCCCACCCCGTGTGTTCCCATCTCCACTGGCTTCCGCTCCATCCCCAGGTCCAATTCAATTTCGGCTGTTAGTCCTGGGAAGGAGCGGCCTCTTCCTCCAACAGCCTCCTTAAGCAGAACTTCGACTCTCCATGCTGGGCAGCTCCTAGCAAAAGTGCTTTCCACTGCTGACAACTTGGTGCAGAATCCACCCTCTGGGGAGACCTGGCGGTGGTCTTTCCTGCCCTGGGCATGCCCCCGTGCCTTTCCCCGGCCATTTCCGTTCTAAACTCTGTTTCAATCCTCCCATTTTGTTCCCTGCTGCTTATGTTCTAGGCTGCCCTTTATTCTGACTTCTTCTTTTATTGTCCATGGATTTTAGTCTGCTTTATTTTTTGCTCCAAGTCACCGGAAGCAAGTTTTGTCTGAGGACTGCCTAGGGGACAATGAATAAAATGAAGCAATGCTGAATGTTAGGGGATACAATGGGGTTTCCTGGGGACTCTGTTGGTAGAGAAGATGGGAAAGGGCCACGCACAGAGTCCCAGGGGACCCGCCCCCCCAGGCAGACAGAGAGGGACAGCCAGGCAGGTCTTCCCCATGAAGACTCGGCGGATGGTCTTCTGGATAGCGAAGGAACTGGGAGATGGAGGATTTCCAAACTGCAAACTGTTCAAGAGGCACTCCCATGCTGGATTGTTTTCAAGGGCCGTACCTGTGCTTGGTGCCAAATGCTCGTTGGTGGCTTGTCACAGAAGGAGTCACACGCACCCTTCCTGCTGGACGCTAGCGTTGCAAAGAAACCGCAGTCTGGGGGTGTCACGACGTCACGGTGGAGGCTGCAGCCTGTTTGGCAGAACCTCCGCCTCGGTCGGAATCAAGCTTGCTCGGCAGCCTCCCCAGGAGCCCTGCAGACTGGAGAATAGATGCCTGGCTGGGCCATGTCCGTCCAGCCCCAAAGAGGGGTGGAACCCCTGCATGTAGCACCCCATTCCCAGCTCAGTCCCCCCAAAAGGGCACCAGTGCCAAATGTCTGGCAAACCGCTGAGAGACCCGGGGAACCAGCAAGGTCCCTCACCTGACCCCCTCCTACCACAGGCTATCTTCACAGGCTACCGTGGCTGTCTCCGTTGAATGACTGCCTGCACCAGGTGAAAGGGACCTTGATCGCTGGTCTCACCTCAGGGCGGTGGAGCTGGCCGGCAAGCAGCCGCTCGAGGACGTTGTCCAGGACGGGACGTTCTTGTGAAGATGATGCCCTGCTCTCTCCTGTGGGAGATGCTTTCTGCCGGGCACCAGCATGGCGTCTTTCTGGGACTAATTTTAGTCTTGTTTCCACTTCCTGGCATTTGGCAGCTTAAGTGGGCTTTATAATGTTAAGCTTCACAATGTCATTGTAGTTTTGAATTGCTTTTAACTGTTGTAGATGCTTGCATGGTAACAATTGTCTATTATCTTTTAGTGTATTGTGAACTACCCAGAGCGCCTTGACCACTGGGAGGTATGGAAATGTAATGAAGAACAGTATTTATACTCCTTTATATTTATCTTCCTTTGTCTTCATCCATGCCCCGAGCTCTGGAAAGGCGGGACTGCGTCCTCCCGGGTACAATTGGAGCCACGAGAGGCCTTTGGTGAGCTTTCCGAACTGTCAGGAGCACACAAGTGTCTCTTTCAGGCACAATCTTTCCATTCATCTTGGAGCAAACCGGCTTGTGAGGAGACAAACCCCAGGGGATTTGCTCCCCCGAGGCGGAGGGCAGGGTGGCCGTGGGGATGTCAAACCCAGGTGGCCTAGAGGATGCCGCTTCTCCATAGCACGTGGCAGAGAACATGCCATCCTTTTGCTCCGCCCACTGCTGTGGTGGCGAGGGGGAGGGAGGCACGTGGCACACCGGAGGGCCGGAGGGAGACCCTTATGCAGAGACATGCCAGAGCGAGCACCGTCCTTCGGCTGTCATTTGCGGGAAGGGGCACGACTCCAGGGAGCGATCCTACAAGCAGCCTTCCCTTGACCCAGCGTGACCAAAGCAGCCAGCTCCGCTTTGGGGGTACCCCTTGCGTGACCCCATGGCCCAAGCCATGCTTTCCTTTCTCCGACGAACTCCACCAAGTGCTCCATAGGTACTTCCCATGAAAAGCCCCCGAGGAAGAGCTGCCTGGCCTTCCTTGCCCACAGCCACCCTGTCCTTCCTTCTTGCCCCAAGGCAGGAGGCCTCGTAGTAGGTTCCCCCACAAAGCATGCCTTGGATGGCCCTGTGCCACGGAAACCTCTGCAGACATCCATGTGGGGAAGAGGCAACCAGGACAGGAAGGAAGGAAGGAAGGAAGGAAGGAAGGAAGGAAGGAAGGAAGGAAGGAGAGAAGGTAGGTATGGATCTTCTTCCTAGCTCCTCGGCCTCCTTTCTCCCAGCAGTTACAGGACCTCGTGCTCTAGGAAGAAAGAGGCATTCCCTGGGAGACGGTGTGGGACGCAGATCTCGAGTGCTTTGTCTGGGGGCAGATGGAGGAGCAAGAGCAGGAGTTTGTCAGACTGCAGCCTGCTCAGGGCAGAGGAAGCGGCTTTAGCTGAGCCCAGAAGCCGTGCTGAGGACTACCTGCATGCCAAAGCAGTCAGAAAGAGGGCAGGCGGATTTTCCTTTGGAGAGAGCCAGGGAGCTGCCCTGGTTACGAGTGCAGGGCTGGTGCCGGGTTCTGCTTCCCACTTGGCCATGGAGCCAGTGGGGTGGCTTTGGGCCAGTCGCAGACTCTCAGCCCAACCTACCTCACAGGGTTGTTGCTGTGTGGCTGAGACTGACCATGGGAGGAAGAGAATGATGTGCACTGCTTTAAGTTCTTTGTAAGAAAAACAATGGAATATAAATGTGATCAAATAAATAAATAAATAAATAAATAGAATTACTCGATTCTGTATGTCCCAGCAACTAGAGCAAATGGCAAATCTGTTTAATCCAATTGGTATTTAATTACCTCCTTCAAGTAAATAACAGAACAGGAAGAATGCTTAAAAGGGCAAGACTTATCTGGTTCAAGTTTCACAAAGCCCTTTGTACAAGAATCAGGCCACGCTGGGCCACGGCTGGAAGCAAAGGCTGGGCAGTGTGGCTACAGCTGAGCCCGATCTAGCACAGAACACCTGAAGGAGCGCTTACGTCCGTACTTGCCCGCCCGCCCCTTGAGATCGGCGGGAGAGGCCCTTCTCCGAGAACCCTCCGTGAAGGACATTAGGAGGGTGACTACTCGGAGGAGGGCTTTCTCTGCGGTGGCACCCAATCTATGGAACGCGCTCCCCAGAGAGGTCCGCCTGGCGCCGTCGTTATTTGTTTTTTGGCGCCAGGCGAAGACCTTTTTATTCAAATGCTATTTTAATTGTTAAGATTTTTTATTAGTTTTAATTTTTGGCCAGGGCGACTCAGATTATTTTTATATGTATTGATATTTAATTATTTATTGTTAATTTTGAATTATTTTTTCTATGTATGTGAGCCGCCCCGAGGCTTCGGCGATGGGGCGGCATAGAAATGTGCAAACAAACAAACAAACAAACACTTCCCTCATTGGGGCCACCCAGCACCCGCTGCCCCGTCCTGCATATTCTGCATCCACACTGGAATACCCTTCCCCCAACACCCGTCTTTCCTTGAAGAATCTTCAATAGTCTCCCTTCCTCAATTACCTAAATGATCTTAGCTTAAACACCCACTCAGTAGTAAGTACACCGAAGTTCCATCCAAAAGGAATGCGGAAATGAAAACAGCATCATTTAAAAATAAGCATTTAATTCCAGCTGTGGAAAGGACTACAGACATATTTCAGTGGCTGTTACAAATGAGAAATAGGTAACCTTGAAGAAAAATATCTACACAACTAACGAACAACAGTGTCTTGTTAAAAGACTCTCTTTCCATGCATAGCTTGTCTTACAAGCTCCATGTCTTCCTTTAGCAGCTGCTTCAGCATCTGCTTACTTCGGCCTTCCGGCTTGCCACAGAAAATACTCTTTATGGCGTCCAGGACCGCCATCGCTCTGTCGACAATATCCTCTGCTACTTTTTTATTGGGTGAGTTTTGTGCGTATGCTGTTAGATGGGGACTAAACCCATACAGCAAGTTAATGAAGGCTTTTAGTTTTCCCATTTCCACCTGTGCTTCTTCGGCCTTTTTCGAGAGAGGCTGCGATGACATCAGGGTCGCCTTCGGCACTGGCGGAGTTGGTGGTGGTGAGGGAGGAATCTTTGGAGTCACCTTGTTTTCCTGCTCCTGCTTCTTCTCTGGCATCAGCTTCGACTCTGCTTCCACCGTGAGTTCTAGCGCGTTTTTGAGAAAGCCCTCTGCTTTCTCGACATACTTGTGGAGAGCCGGGTCTTCTCTCACGGCGGTCGGTGCATTCTTGATAGTTGTGATGAGTGTGTCGATCAGCTCCAAGATGTCCGATCCCGCGGTCTTGTGCTGGTGAGCCTCGGCAAGCTTTTCATGCGCTCCCGGCGGCTCACTACTGACCTTATGCAGCGTCATGTGCAGTTTCTTCACGTTCTTGAGCGACTCCACCAGGCTTGCCAAGGCCCCATTGGTCAGCTCATCAAAGCTCTTCGCTTTCGCTGTGGTCACATCGTTGTTCATCAAGAGGGACACGCTAACCAGTGTATCCTCTGGCCTCGTGACACCTGACTGCAAATCTGACGCCGTGGCCTTACTTTTGAGCTTTTCTGGAGTAGCCTTTTCTGCACTGGTCATTTCGGAGTGCAAAATGATGGAGGCGTTTGCATCATGCCTGAGTTTCCAAAATGCGGTTGTGGGAGTGGTTTTGGGCAATGCGTCTGTCTGCGAGGACCCCAGCTGCATGCCGCTGGTCTTTGGCTTCAAATTTACCCACACTGTGTCAACTGTTTCGGAAGGAGACGGCCTTGCCTGGGGTACGATAATAGTTGGCATTTTCATGGACTGCAGAACATCCGTTTGCTTTGTTGGAATTTTTTTCACCACGTTGTGCAAAAGGTCCACAAGTTCATTTATGGTCTTTTCTTCCTTTTTTGCATCCGGCTTAGTGGACTGAGCAGATTCTGTAAGGAAGGAAGGGTGACCAGGTGAGCCGGCGGGATACACCTTTCTTGCTCATCCATTCTTGTTCTGCACATATAAAAGAGTTCCGGATGGCTGGCCCACATCAGTCTACTCAGGTGTTGTACAGAGTTGCGTCACAAAACCTGTTTTCCTGTAGGGCCAAACTGGAGATGCCTTTAATGGTTCAGTTAGCAACGCTTCCGGGCTTCAAAGAAGCCAAAGCCAGGAAGCTAAAGGACAGGGCCCAGGTGCTCTTTAGGACTAGCGCCGTGCGTTCAGGGTTTCAGCCTTCGCTCACCAGCATCGCCCCCGATGGGAAGCCGCACCAGAAACATAACACCAACACCAGAGGAGCCGCTTTCTCATACTGATTGCCCTGTGCAGGGACATCTTCCGGAGCCCAAGGGTGTTGAATGCTGGAACAGCCCACTCTTAGCTTCCCGTTAGCACCAACCGTGGCTGCTAACTGCACAATTAAAGGGATCTTGATTGATCTGTTTATTTCATTTTTATACTGCCCAGTGACCAAAGGCCCTGCATGTGCAGCTCTCTGCCCTGTTCACTGACTGCAAATAAGAAGCAAATTCCAAGCATGAAAAACTTGGGCTGCCGTAAGTCAAACCTGCCAGTGGTAATTTTTCTCCTTTGTCCCATCACAGAGCTGGGAAACTTGGTAACTTTTCATCATTGCTTTTAAAGTCATGTGAAGAGATGCATAGCCAAAGCGTGCGAGCGTCGCTGAGCCCATGCAGATGGCCGATTTGCACACGGGGGACTTGGCCTGCCGAGAAGATCCCTTTTCCCAGAAATTTCACTTGCTCACTGGCAACTGGGCATTCACACGAGCATTTCAGCATCGCTGGTACCTCCTCCTTGCTTGGGTTGGAGCTTCTCCAGGACCCAACGAGTACTTCCCAATATTCTGTTCCCCTTCTGTCTCCCGCATCCAGCTCTGCTTCCTACCACACCTCCTGTCTCCCAACTCGCTGTGAAGGGAGCTGAGTCACACATTTACAGACACCAAGGCCCCTGCAGCTGTGTGAACCCGCGTGGGCTGCCGTGTGGGTATCCATGAGAGTTTGGCTTGCCGTGGCTTGTCCCATCATGTGAACCCAGGCCTGCGGTTTAGGCAACCCTCGCACAGCCTTGAAACAAGCTCCTGGGCATAAATTGAGCCACAGCGGCCTGTGAATTCAGTCCTTATAGTCTCATTAATTAGCTACCTGTGGCAATTCTGGATAGTTTTCTCTGCGAAAGAGGCCTGTAAAGCAACTTTGCAGTAGGGAAGCCGGAAGTTGAGGGGACCCGCAAGCGCTTACCCTGGGCTTTTGGGCTGTCCATGGTCTCCGATGAAATACGCAGCGTCGCAGCTGGATGCAGAGATACCTGTAGCAGAAAGAGCAACCCAGGTCACTGCCTTTGCTGTCGCAGCAAGTTCCTTACTGTTTTCTCCTTCCAGGCAAACCCTCTCCTGTTGCACTGCATAACACTGGCGGCTGCCAGCTCCTACGCGATCCCACTGCTGTGCGCTGGAGCAGCAATACTCTGAAGCACAGACTTAATCGGCAGACTCACACAGTCCACCTGACTTCCGGCTCCTTTATGCTCAAGACGATGAGCGCTGGGGTTTGATCCCTGTTGCGGGTGAGTTGCAGCCTGCTACCCACAGCTGTCTCTGGCTGGAGAGACCGCCAGGTGGGATGTCTTCTGGAGGGACCCCAAGAGACCGAATGAGCTGGAGGTACACACCTCCACTGTTGCTGATGCAACTGAAGGCACACGGCCACAGGGCATCTGTCCAAGGGAGGGTTATCTCAGATTATGGCTGGCAACTGGAAGGAATGGATCCCGCTCATCTGCTTCCCAGCTTCTGGAAGAGCACGTTGATCTGCACACGAGCTGAGCAGTCACCCGGCCCATGCAAGCACTGCCCACATGGGAACATGCCCAGGCCTCTGGATGTTGGCCAGGATGTGCGTGGACCCCCACAGAAGGAAGAGGCGGCTGCACTAGCAAGATGCGTTTCTCGCATTTCCTGTCTGTGCAAGCAGGCAAAGGAGCTTGCCTTCAGCCCACTGTTTCCAAGCAGGACCAGGGCAGCAATCCAGCCACAAGCTCCCTTCCCTCCGCCACACACCTTCCCTGGAAGGACACAGGGGGACACTTGCTGCAGAGCATCCTTGGAGCACGGGAAGACTAGTGAGGAGAAAATGGCAAAGCGCACTTTCTACAGCACTCATCCCTTTGCAGAAAATGGACGTTGCCTTTTGGTTTAGAGCCACATGGAGAAGTCGCTCCAAAGCAGGGCAGGACGTTTTTGCTTTTTCAACTTAATGGCTGGCATGGAGGGGAAGGCAGTCCATTTCCAGGGACCACACTAACCTCTCCGGCTGCAATCCTGATGAAATCTCCGTGTAGCACAGAGCTTTTTCCTGATAGCAGAGGGCACAGTGGAGGTCAATTTTCACTTGGAAAGGTTAAATCTCTCCTCACCATGCACTGCAGTTCCAATGAAAACTGTCCATTCTCGTGCTTCATAATTATAATTATCATTAATTTCCTGATGTGCTTTCCAGCAGCGTGGCGAGTATCCTGGCTAGTTTGGCCCTCCTTCATTCCCAGTCACCTGAACTTCGGAAAGTCAGTAATTTCTCAAATCCTGAAATCAACATTACCTGCATGAGTTTAACATTTTCAATCGTATGTTCTTCACCTAAAAAACAGAGAGGGTTTTTAAAAATCAGAAGGAATCACATAACATAATACAGGGATTGTAATTCACTTTACAGTTGTGATGTTCACATGGAGTGAATAAACATACATGATGTTTTATATCCAACACTCAGCTTTGGTGAGGTGTAACCTAATCAAGAAACGTTCAGGATTTTTGAGTGTGGTTCAACATAAAGACTGCAGGTTTCCAGTGAGGAAAAGGGTTTTGTCTTTGGCAAACTCTCAACATGCTGGGTGTGTTTGTACATGAGCTTCAGCAGTTGCAAACAAGTCTGGTGCATCTGCCAGACGGACTGGGGTCCATGTTGGTTATCCGCCCCCTCCATTGGTCCATGGCCTTCCTGAAAACTCAGCGGAAGGACCCAATTGTTTCTTGACATAACCACGCACCGTTCCAGGCCTGCTGCAGGTTTTTCAAACTTACCCAATTTCATAATCCCCATTCCCACAAACAATCCCTGGGAGAAGTCACCTCTTTTGCTGAACATTTGGCATTTTCCATAATTCTTGCAAATATTTGAAAAGGGTGGCTATTTTAATGTTAACATACGCTGCGGTATCTGGAGTTACACAGGTGTTGGAAGGGGGAACCTCGGGTGGCAAAGTGGAGGTGCCACCCAGCAGGTTACCTACCTTCGGCCTTTGCCCAGAGGCCGTGGAAAGTTTTGTTTCCCGTTTGGTTCCATTCGACAGCTGTCAAAATGCACGTGTTGGCGCAAGGGGGTTTAGCTCATGAAAGACGCATGGCACCTCATACACTCCCTTTGCAGCAAAAGCCTTGTGCCAGCTTCTTTGGAGCTGCACCGTAAGGGTGCCCCTCTTTGGCACTTATTTCTAATATCATACCACCTTGGAAATGACTAAAAGTATGAGCCACCTGATTTATGGGAAAAGCTACTTCTGAGAGTTGTCAAGGGTAGAGTTCCATTTTTAAGTGGGATTTTTTAAAGGGTTAAAAAAGAAATGGGCAACCCCTCCAAGGGGCCGTGGCTGGAGCATTCCCGAGGGGCTGCCCACAGAACTGTTGAGCTGTACAGAAAGCCTCCCTTGATACATTCTTGTGGGGGTCAGGCATTGCATCAATCCTTCTTTAAAAATCAGCTGGTATTTTGGCTGCCAGTTGCTATTTTTGTGATCCTTAGAATTTACTGCAAGCCATTTTGAGTTTTTTTTAAACGGGGATGAACATAATTAATAGCTATGTAGCATTAAGACAGCTGACATTGTCCTTTCCTCCATTTTCCCCACAACTGCCTGTCAGGTGCTTTAAGTGGAGCACAGGTACCTGCCTCAGGGCCAAGGGGGACCAGCATCACTGCGCTGCAATAAGTAACTTGGGGAGCACGGCTGGTGGCATGAGCATGGGTCCTCCAAGGCCCAGGAGAGCCCTCCAACCTTGCAAGGAGAGGGGCTCAAAAGATCCGCCCCTCTCCCCTACAGTGGTGGGAGAGAAAGCTGCAGCTGCCCTTCGCGGTTGGCATGGCACCTGGAGAGGAGAGAAAGGGTGGGAGAGAGACTATGCACCAGAAGGGCCCAGAAACGAGCCTTCCTCACCCTCCTCTTCATTCATGGTTTGTTGTTCCCCACTCTCATCTCCAGCTTAGGGTGACCTGCTGAAAAAGCCCCCTCCGAGTCCCCCACTCTTGCAAATGCAGGGGAGCAGCTTCTGTGGTGGAATAGCTAGCTGGCCCTCGGGTTTTTCTCCTGGCTTCGACTCACCCCGGGAATGATTGTCCTCCCCACTGGCAAAAAAGCCAGTCTAGCAAGAAATGCAGGATGAGAGACACGAGGCGAAGGCTGCCTCCACCATCCTTCCCACCCTGCAATCTCCAAGTTTGGGGCCCCGAAAATTGCCCTGTTTATACAAGCCCTTCCTGTTATTCCAGTATTTGCCACAATGCTGCAGCTAATATCCACACAGCCCGAAATCTTCCAGAAGGTGGAGCATTTTGCAAAACATGCACTCAGACGTGAGTAATAGGGTCTCTTCGTTTTCATTCCCGGGGGAAGGGGCAAGCCTATAACTGGAAATCCGGGAAAGAGGGTTGTTGCCTCCATAAATTATCGCGTGGTATTTGGGAGGGACTGTGGGCACGTGGCAGAGCCCAATCGCTTCTGCAACTGTCTAGCCATCTATGCGCAAATCTACAAGCGGAAACAACCGAAGAGGGGCTTGTATTTAAGTAGGCACGTGAAAATTCCTTGGGGCAAAGATCTTTGCTTGAGTTTCCATATGAAATTCTGCAAAGCAGAATTTCGCGCGCGCGCGCGTGCGTGTGTGGACGCGGCACCTAAAGAGAATGAGACACGGGGAGCTTTCAGAGGCTCAGTTATAAAAGAGCAAACCCCTCCACCCACGCCGCGTAGAATTGCACGCGAGTAAGACCAAAGGGTGCAGGGGCTGCGATTGCAGAAGAGACGTTCCCTCCCGTGTCCACAGAGGCGAAGCCTCCTTGGCTGTTAAGGCGTTAAAATAGGGACCTGCGCCCCGCGACTGGGAGGGGGCGCCGCGTCAGGGCCGCATCGGCTGTAGCTGGTCTGGGCTCCACCGGAGGCGCCCTTCCCTCCGGGCGAGACCGCGGCCTTCGAGGAGGGGCGCCCTGCCCTGCCCTGCCCTGCCCTGCCCAGCCCGGCACGTGGCGGCCCCGCCTCGGCCTAGAGGCTCCGCCGCCCTTTCCCGGGGGGCGCGGAGCCCTTCGGCACGTGGAGCGACACGCGTGAGCGTCCGCACGTCCGTATGCACCGACCCCCGCAGGCTCTGGAGGGGGCGCTCACTCACGCAGGGCCGCGGCGCGCGGCGGAAGGAGGCCGAGAAGAGCCGCGCGCAGCAGCAGCACCAGCAGCCGCCGCCGCGCCCGCCCTCGCCCCGCCATGCTCCGCACGGGCGGCGCGCCCGAGGCCTGTCCACGGCACGCCCGGCAAGGGCGAGGGCGCGAGCAACCGTCGCCGCCCGCCCCCGCGGCGCCCGCGAGCCCCGCGCCTCGGAACCCTGGCCGGGCCGCCACCCCCCTCGCCGCGGCGGAGGCGGCGGCCATCTTGTCCGGCGCCCCGGCGCGGCGCGGCCCGGGCGGAGCCAGCCGGTGGGCGAGGGCAGGGCCCGGCCCGGCACCGCCTCGCTCGCCGTTGGGGCGCGGCTGCTGCCGGGCCCGGCCGGCGCTGCGCTCGGGCCCTGGCAGGGGGCCTCTCCACGGCCCGCCGGGCTCGGGGGCCGCCGGCCCCTAGCCACCGCTGGGCTGCCCCGCCGGGGCCGAGCGCCCTTCCCTGGGACCTCCGGGCCACGAAGGCGCCCCGCGGGGCCCGCCTCTCCAGCCTCGGCCGCCCTTCGCGGAACTGCCAAGCCTGCGACTCACGCGCTTTGTTTGGCTTTACCTCTTCATCGTTGTAACCCACCATAACAATCGAGTCGAGAGTCAGGATAGATATATTGTAATTAGCAGAAAACAAACAAAAAAATCCCCATTCTGGTTCTGTAATCTATAGTATTTTATAACGGAAGCTTATTACAATTTACGATGGATTTTTAAATGCAACTGTAATCTTTCATCAATCGTTCCCCTTAAAAAAAATACATAAAATATAGAAAATTGCATATTGGAATGGCATTTGAACTGATTGCACAAATGACAAATACAGTTTGAATTAAGCTGGTGCGCTGTTTATTAACAGTATATGATTTACACAAGTCTAGTCTGTGATATAACAGGTGTTTTGAAATAGCCCTAATGCAATCCTAGGTGTAAGATATTACATCAAAACCCACAATCGACACAGAGGTATTTCCTTCTAAGTATGCACAGCCTCACACTGTTGTAGATTTGATTTCAATCCCAATAGTCAGTGTGTTAGACAGCTTCGTGCAGAAATTATCCGAGTCCCACAGACCATGTATAATACATATGTGATTGTAATGTTTTATACAAATATGTATATTTGTATATATACATCTGTGTATAGTCAAGGCTATGGTTTTCCCAGTTGCAATGTATGGCTGTGAAAGCTGGACAATAAGGAAGGCTGAGCGCAAAAGGATTGAGGCCTTTGAGTTGTGGTGCTGGAGAAGACTCCTGCGAGTCCCTTGGACCGCAAGGCGATCAAACCAGTCAGTCCTAGAGGAGATCAACCCTGACTGCTCTTTAGAAGGCCAGATAGTGAAGATGAAACTCAAATACTTTGGCCACCTAATGAGAAGGAAGGACTCCCTGGAGAAGAGTCTAATGCTGGGAACAATAGATGGCAAAAGAAGAAGGGGACGGCAGAGGATGAGGTGGCTGGATGGAGTCACTGAGGTGGTTGGTGTGAGCTTGAGTGGACGCCGGGGGATGGTGGAGGACAGGAGGGCCTGGAGGAATGTTGTCCATGGGGTCGCGATGGGTCGGACTCGACTTCGCGACTAACAACAACAACAATCTGTGTATATATACAGTATGTGTCAATATGAGTTTAAATAGTAAAGCTGAAACAATATGAAAGCATAACTACAAACACTAGCAAGCTAATCAGAAATTCCTGCCTTGGAAAGGCCTACCCTGAGTTCAGAAAAAAATCAGCATGGCTTCCGCCAGGGGAAGTCTTGTCGCAAGACCTTTTCAGAATTACATTGTTTACGCAAGCTTGCACAGGGCTTTTGACGAAATCCCTCACCCAAGACCCTTGAGCAAACTGGGCGAAGTCAATCATGAAGTAAGAGGAGAGGTCGTCTCAGAGATTATTAACTGGTTATCCTCAGAAAGCGGACAGTCGCAAAGCATAGTGCGTTATCCCAAAGGAGGGATGGAAGCAGATCCCACACGGGGCACCATGATGGAGGTAGTGGTTATCAGTGGCAACTCCTCATGACACCAGGGCACCGGTGGCAGGGTCCGTGTGCACGAGTGACTGTGGACACGGGCAGGGTTGTTGCACCCCCGCCCTGCTTCTGGATTTCCTGTGGGCAGCTGATGGGCCACCATGTGAACAGAATGCTGGTCTGGATGGGTGCCCAGTCCCATCCAGCATGTCTCTTCTTTTGTTCTTAGAGGGAAGCGAAAAGGGCCTCGATTCAAAATGCAGCATTTTAAAATTCCCCTTTAATATCAAACTAGGGACAAATGTAGAAGTCTGAATATATTACACAAGGAGAATGTCATGCTGAAATGCATCTATTTTGATTCTCTTTTCATATATATATAACGGAGGTTAATTTGTTATCCCTTTTGTCTAATTTCGCTTAGAATTCTAGAGTGGGAAGGAGCCAAGAGAGGTCCAAGCCAGCTGCTCAATGTCCAGCTCATACCCCTAACAGATGGCTGTCCAGCTACATCCTGAATGCCCCCGGTGTGGGACAGCCTGAGGATTCCCTAGGTTATCCGTTCCATTGTTGTATTCTGTAGCCAACTGTAGATCCACCGGATACTTGTTCCACCTCCAAAGTTCCACTTTGTGGTTCCACTCTTAGCTGGTTTGCTGACCATGTTATCATGAGCACTTTGTCAAAAGTCAAGGTAGATGAGGTGCACAGCATTCCCACAGTCCGCCAGGGAAGTTACCTGACCAACTCTGAAACCAGATTAGTCTGTCCAGACTTCTTGACAAAACCCATGCTAGTTTCTAGTGATGACTATTGTGGCTTTCAAAGTGTTTGAAGACTGGCTGCTTTATAATTTGCTCCAGAATTTTTCCAGAGACTGATGTCACACTGACCAGTTTGTAGTTCCCAGGTTCCCTCTTTTCCAAGATAGGGATGACATCAGTTCCCTCCCAGTCATGTGGCACTTCACTCCTACTCCAAATTTCTCAAGATAACAGGCAGTGGGTCTGAAAATCTTCTGCTATTATGCCAGGATGCAGCTCTTCAGGCCTTGGAGACTTGAACTCATTCAGCCTTATGAGATGTTCCCCATCAGTCTCAAGCGGCAACTGAGCCCCTTCAGTTCGGACTTCCCCTTTGCCAGCAATCATGACACTCCCTTTTGGGAGAAGATGGAACCAAAGCAGGAATGGATAATTTCCACCTTTTCTTTCTTATGTTATTGTGTGGCTGCCCTCAGTGAGTTGTGAACCGCCCTTTCTTTCCTGCCTTTTACCATGTCCGAAGGTCTTTTGCGGGGGGGGGGGGGCGGTGTTTTTAGCTTGAGGGCCTTGCTAACCTCAGCACCTTCTGTTTTATTCCTCCAAACACCATCCTTGCAATTCCTTGCTACTTGCCTTTACTCTTTTCTCCACTTCCTTTTTGGTTTTCAGATCATCTATGAGCTTTTCATGAAGCCACATGGGCTGCTTGTGTAGCCACCCTTTCCTTTTGTTCAAATTGTTTGCAATTGTGCCTGCAGAATTTCCTTGTTTCAAACATCCTTGCCCATCCTGGCTTCCTTTTCTCGTCAGAGCTGCTTTCCATGGGACCTTACTTATCAGTGCTTTCAGATTATTAAAGCCAGCTTCCCTAAAATTTAGGACATGTGATCAGCTACATTTAGGATTGCCTCCTTTGAAATTCAAAAATTTCTTGTATATACCCCATGAATGCTCTGAGGATTTGTGATGCTTTCTCCCTGAGTTGAAAACTACTCCAGTGACTGCCATCAGCAGTACCCCCAATCCAATTCCCCCTTAGAGCAACTTATATTTAGAACTCCAACTTGCCCTGTTCCCCCTTAATGGCTCACAGCCTGAAATGTATCAACAGCTGTGGAAAAGTGCACTTTCATTTTCAGACACTTGTGCTCTGGTGGCAGATACAGTGCTAAGTAAAGCGAAGAATACATGCTTCCCCTCTCCTGAAACAGCTATTTCCACTTGTGGTTCACACTCAGTTCTGGTGTGGCAACACTCTGGAAGAAGCTGGTATTTTGCACCAAGGAATACAAAGAAGCCAGACTCTTACAGAACTGTACAAGACCTGAAAGACTTATCTTTGTTCCTCATACACATGATGTTTCCAAAACATAAGACAAGAATGTCAGCAGCCCATTTATGCTTACATCTTCCAGAGATCTAATGCCAAACACCATCCTCCTCTCAGATTTATACCATTCTTTGGCGCCTCAGATTCCAACAGCTAAAAGGCTGCCACACATTTTGCATGCTGAAAAACGGTCACAGAGCACCAGTACCATGGCTCTGTATCACCTTGTACAACGGGTGCTAGTTCCCAAACCCCGAGCAGTCACATCAGCAGTGACTGGGTAGCTCTGGGAGCCCTTCCACCAAGCCTGGGCAAGGAAGTCAGCTGCCCCCAACATGCTCCTCTGTCCTCTACATGTGAAAGCAAAGGCACATTTCTGCAGCCCCAAGGGATGTACTTGGGAGCCCATTCATAAGGTGACCGTGTGATCTGAAAGATGCCAACACACACCCAAGCATGGTTATTATCACATTGCATTTATAACCTGGGTTTTCTCCCCTTGTGAGGAACCCAGGGCAGCCTGCACAGTCCATTTTATCCCCACAACGTCCTCACAGCTCGCCCGACTTGCTTTAATCTGCAGGCTTGCCACATTTATTTTGATTAATGCACTGAGGATCCTTTGGAGAGCTGGCCCACCAAACAGCCAGTTCTGGAAGGGGGACCAGAGGGCCCTGCCTGCCTCCAGAGCTCCTGGGCCACTCACACTATGTAACGATGACTGGACCACTACGCCAGAGCAAGTTCCACCAGTGGAATATGCTAATATCACCAATGAAAAGGCAGCTGACTTTGGTGATATGCAACCAACTTTAAAAGCCCCACACAACTTATTTGACCCTGTATGGTAATCCTCAAAGAATGGTTTGCATCCAAGCAGTGTTTCCAAAACAATCGCACAGCACCAGGCCAGCAGAAATGTGTGCTTGATAACCATCTCTCTGCTATATTTTATTTATTTATTTATCTTTGCATGTGTGTGCCGCCCCTTACTCCAAATGGAGTCTCCGGGTGGTTTACAATATCTCAATGCTATAGCGCAACACGTTATCCCACAAATTCAGGAAGTTAGCCAATCCTACTTCCTTACAATGGCCCCTGGCACTACTGATTAGGCCTCAAACAAAATTTCAAGCGTCAGGAGGAGGAAAGGAAGCCATTAAGTCCATACCTTGGAATGCCATCACTGAGGCAGGAGACTACAGCAGGTCCCAGTTCAAGGAGTAGCGTAGGGGGCAGCAATCCCACACTCAGATCATTCCTGATCCTGAAGCTTGATGATCTGGAAGTCCCCCAAGAAAGTGAGCTAGCAGCTACCAAGCATTCCTTTGATAAAGACCCTGATAATCAGCCAAAGATCGCCTCTCCCCTCTGGGAGTGGTACAAGACATGCAGCGAAAGCACAGACACACAGCACTGCTGGGAAGGCAGAAATGCAACAGAAAGCTCCCCAGCAAAGGTGGCAACCAAATGCAACCGCTTGCATCACAGGTGCTGCACGCATCTGCTCAAACAAGCCTGACTACAAAGAGGAAAAAATCAAGCACTATGAACATCAACCTTTGGGTTATGGGGCAGCACGGAAGTGGAATGAATAAACTCCTCCAACGGCTTGAGTTTCCCAGTTTCTCTCTCCCCTCATGGAGGCTCCCCGCATTTTGTTGTCTGGGTGGAAATGCAGAAGAGTAATTCTATCTCGTCCTTTGTTTATAATCCCCTTGCCACACCACACCCCTTAGTGTATCAATCAACACAATCCCCACATTCCTTGCTTTCAAGGTGCAAGATGTCCTGCCAAGCCCTGCTTTAAGGCACAGGGAATACACAGCCCCCCCCCCCCGCCTTTATTCTGATGGCCACCTCTTGCTCACTGCAGAGAGGAGCATTCTGCTTGAATTTCTGCCTGAATTACTTTCAAGGATACACCAGGCTTCCATACCCATCACGTCTCTGATTGTCACCAGTTGCGTCCATCTCCAGAGCCCTCTATTTTTCCTCATTCCATAGGGAGGTCCTCCTTTTTGCATGGAGAGCACTTCTTGCAACTTGGACCTCTTGAAAGAGAACCCCTCGGCCAGCTCCAATTCAGAGGCTGAACATCCTATAGTTAACGTCCCCAAACAAGTGTCTCATGCCACATGCAAGGGGAAGAGGACGGTTAATTTCCCGCAAGCTGTAAATCTGCACTATTCCCGAACTGTTCCTGTTAAAACATCAGCAACGCTCCCGCAGCCAGCAACTGCCTACTCGTCCTGCCCCTCCCTCAGCCTCTCTATTCCACAAAAACTACCTTGCAAACTGTACCTGAGAAAAGCCTCGGCCGCTTGCGCTCTGCACTCCCCCGGCGCATCTCCTGCGCTCAGATCCAGCCCACTCACCCCAGGAACCGGCAGCGCCTTCCCACTGCCCAGGCAAGCGGGGCAGGGGGGAGCGAGGCTTCTCGCCCGTTGCCGTCTCCCCGAGCCCGATCAACTCCCATCCAAAAGCCCCTCTGGATCGGGCGCAGCGCTTTCCGGGCCAGGATGCTCACGCGCTCCAGTCCTCCGGCATTTCGACCCGCGTGTCCCAGCCCTGGCGCCCCCCCCGACGCCCTCCTCGTCCTTCCCAACCCGAGCCGGGCCGCTGGCCCTGGACCCGGCCCGGCCTCCCTTTCAGCCCCGGGCCCGGCCCGGGAGGGGCCGCCATGGGCTACGCGCCCCGCCTGACTCCGCCCGGGGCCGCCGCCGCCGCCGCCCGGGGCCGCCGCCGCCGCCGCCGCCGCCCGGGACACGCCCCGCCGGCCCGCTCCAAAGGCGCGCGGGCCCCTCCCGCGGGCAAGGCCGCCGCCGCCATCCACGCCACACGCCACCCGTCGCCTTCCGCAGCCAAGCCCGACTGCTCCGCAGCTCGCCCGTTCCCTACCGGGCTCTTCTCCTTGGCCGGCCGCGCCGCGCTCGCCTATTGGCTCCCGCCGCCCTTGCCCGGCTCCCATTGGCCTTTGCGCGCGCCTGCCGAGTCGCGGCTGGCTCGTGCGCCGGTCCGTCACGGAGGAGCGCTTGCCCGCGGAGCGCCCGCCTCCGCAGCTAGCAGGCTAGTGTGCACGCTGGTTGGCCGCGTTGGGGGATTCCAAGCGGAGCTGGTTGAGCGCTCAAAGTCCCTCTGCCTCGCGCGCTGGCTCCGGTCGGGGGGGCGGGAGGGGGGGGTCTCTGCCGTGCTCCGTCGGTGTCCATACAAAAGAGGAAGCCGAGCGCCGCGCCGCGCCAAGAGTCGAAACGAGCCTCCTGCGGAACCAGGGACATGGACATGAAGAAAAGGATCCACTTAGAGCTGCGGAACAGGACGCCCTCCGACGTAAGCCCGCGCGGGGAGATGTTTTCTCCCCGGACCGAGGGGGTCGATGGGGCCGCGCTGGACGAGCGGACCAGCGGCAGGACGCGCCCCGGGGCGGGGGACGAGGGAGGGGGCGCCGGCCGTGCCAGCTGCCGTCGTGGGTGCCACCGCCGCTGCCCTTGAGGTGCCCACGGGGCGGGTGTGTGTGTGTATGCGCGCGCGCGCGCGTCCATCCGTGTGCGCGTGGCTGCGTGTCCAACCGGGCATGGGGTGCCCCCAAGCCCGCGCGCTGGAGTTGGACCAGCGCGGGGGAGCGATGATGGAGCCTCCGCCCGCCTCCAAGGTTGCCCGGCTGGTCGGGGAAGCCGCGCCGCGAGAACACTTCGCCCCAGGCTCGGCGCGGCGGCTCGTCGAGTTGGCGCGGCGCTCCGGCGGGGCCGCAGGAGTTGCTCGCGCGGGTCCCGGGCGGCGTCGAGGGGCTGGGGTCTGCGAGAAAGTTGGGGGGGGGCGATCGCCCGTTTCCGCCGCTGCTGCACAGCGGAGCAGGCGAGGGCGACTGGGGAGCCATATTTGCAACTTTGTAGTCCTCATGAACGCGCCCTTTCTCCCTCTCCGCCCCCCTCCCCGTGCCCGCGGCGGACGAGCGTAGACGTAGCGCTGGGGAGGGCTGCTGAGGGGCCCGCTCCGAGCGGCGGGGGCCCGGCTTCCCCCGCCAGTGGTGCTGAAGAGCCCGGAGGCGCCGGCCGGAGCGGCGCGGTGGAGCCGCCGCCATCCATCCCTTCGCACGCAGCCGCGCGCACAACAAGGCGGGCGAGGAGCGAGGGGTGGGGAGTCTCCGCTCGCTCGCTCGCCCGCGCCCTCCCCGCCGGGACCGAACTTGAGCGCTCGCTCTGCGCCCGCCGCGACATAAAGACGAAACTTTGGCCGGGCGCGGCGGGGACTCGCGCGCGCCCGGTGGGCTCCCGGGGCCTCTCCGCGCGGCCCGCGGGCGCTGGAAGGTCGCCCGCGCCGGGGAGAGCTTGCTCGCCGCATCCTTCGCTCAAGGAGACCTTAAGGTGGCCTGCCGGGGGCACGCCGGGCTCGGCGGAGGCGGGCGCCCCTTCGGCGTGCAGGCGTCGCTTTGGAAACTTGCACGGGCACCCCTTCCCCGCTCGGCTCCGCCGGCGCGTTCTTGCAAGCGCTTGCCGTGCCCGGCCCGCTAGCGGCCGCAGCCCCGCCCGGCTCACCGCGCCTGCGGCCGCCGGGGGAGCTTACGTAAGGCGCGGCGTTCCGCTCCCGGGCGCCGAGCTGCGGGTCGCCTTCGTGCCCCGCGCCGGCGGCAGGCCGGGGCACGCGGCGCCCTCGTCGAGCGGAGAGGCCGGGGGCTTCGCGGCTCCCCGCGGCGGCAGCGGCGCCTTCCCGCCGCCCGCCCGGCTCCCGAGGGCAGGCGGCGCGGGCGGGCGAGGCCGCCGCCGGGCGCTTCGGGCCGGGCGCTGGTGGGCCCGGGGCGCCGCTGGAGCGGCGGTGCTGCCCGCGCCTCCCCCCTGCGCGCCCGGCCTCGGCGCGCCGGCCGCTCTCGCTGCGAAGTAGGACACGGCGCCATCTTTCCCCGGCCAAGCTGCGGGAGAGGAGCGGGCGCGGGGGCGCGCGGCGGCCTCGGGCCGAAGCCTTCGTCGAGCGCGGGCAGAGCCGGGCCCGATCCGCCCCGGCGGGCGCCGCTGGGTGGCTCCCGGCGGCGCGTTGCGCATAGACCGCGGCGCGCTGCGAAATTCTTGGGCAGGTCGCCTCCCTCCGTGGCGCGCGAGGAGGCGGCTGGAGAGGCCGCGGCGGCGCGTCCCTGCCCGAGGGCGGCGGAGCGGCGGCGCTGGGGCGGCCTCGGGCAGCCCCCGCTCGGCCACCCGCCCCGTCCTTCCCTGCCTGGAACCCGCCGCCCGCCAACGTGAGCGCACATGACTGCCAGCTTCCAGGGGCTGCCATTTTGTCACTGGTGTCACCGGCGGGTGGCGACGGCACACCGCCCAGACCCCCAGCCCCCAGGAAGGCCCCCCTGCACGAGCCTCGCAGTTGACCCCCGGGCCGGGGTGGGGCTCTGGAGATGGTGGGGTGGGCCGGGGCGTGGGGGGCTGCAGCCAGGTGGGTGCCGAAGCAGCCCTGCAGGGCCCTTTCGGCTGGGTCCCCCTGTCAGCTGCCGCTTGTGAGCTCGGCCATCATCCCCCTGGGCAGGGCTGCCCGTTGATTTTCTGCCCCTGCAGGGAGATGTGCAACGGCGTGGATGTCCAAGGGAGTCTCTTTCCTGGTGAGCTGGGCATCCTGCTTCCCTTCACCTGGTCCCCCTCGGTTGTGTCTTCCAGGCATTTCTCTTTGGAAGAGGCAACTGCCTGCTGACAGGCCTCCTCCAGGGCCACCATCCACACGAAGTTGTGCTTTCAGCCTGCCTGGCTTCCTTGTGATTACTGAGAGCAGCACCAAGAGTGCGTGTGTGTTCCTTGGCCAGCCTTTGAGGGGAAAATTATATCTGCCTCCTCCAAAATATTGTGCAAGAACAAGGGTTTCTTGTGTTGCCCTTCCACAGGGTGATAACTTCAGGGTGGACGGTCCTTTGCACTGGCCGCCCTTCTTAGCCTCTTAAAATACTCCCTTTGTAATGTGCTGCCAGCGTGGTGCACCAATGGAGTGCTGCAGCTCAAAGCCCCGCAAAGGTCCCCCAATTTTATCAAGAGGGTCTCACGTCATTTTCCAGTGTCTTAACATTGTCTGGGAATCCCTCCTGAGCGGAAATGCAGTTTACCTTTTGTCACAGAAAACAGTTGCCCCTGTCACAATGAAAGCCATAGTTAATGTTTTAAGACGTGGCGCTTCAAATAGGGACAGGGCGGTTTGACTGGGCCAGTCACAAACCCTCAGCCCGGCCTACCTCATTTGCAACAATAAAATGGAGTTGTGTTAGGGTTCGGGTGTCCTCTCTTGCAAGAGGAAAAAGGTGGGGTATAAATACAGAATACGACTACTGATAATAATAGTCTCTTTCTGTTCTCAAGGAACTTCCTAGGAAGTAGAGCATGGGTCCTCAAACTGTGGCCCACGGGCTGGATCTGGCCTGCCATGCCCGTTTATCTGGCCCACCATAGCTCACCACGCTTGCAAGGAGATAGTTTTGGACTCGCTGGGAAGCTGCTGCTGGGCAAGGCACCGGCTTGCTCGCAAGGAGATCATTTGGAGGGAATGATCTCTGTGTGTGCGCGCCCCCCACCTGCACCACCTTGGCGGCCCCACCCATTGCAGGCACCCTTCAGCTGGCCCCTCTTCAAAAAGTTTGAGGACCCCTGAAGTAGAGGGTGTCTTGCTAAGTGCCCCTTTCCACTTTTAGAAGTCCAAAACAAGGCAGACATATTTTCAGTAAAACTTGAGGTGAGGATGATAAACTTTGGGGTAATCTTGGTATTGCTTCTGGGGTTGATGCAGGGACTATTTTGCAGAGTTCCTCTGTGATAGGACTCAGTTTTGGGTGCCGAATGGCACTGGAGCCGCTGGTTGCGCTGGAGTGCCTTGCCTGGGATGCGTCCCACTGCACTCGGCGGGAGGGCGGCTCCGGAGTGGGGAGTGCGCTCTGGCCCGTGCAATCCCATTGGTTTCACTATAGAGTTTGGTGGACCTTCCTGGACCGGATGTGGTGGCTTTTCCAGCATGGTTGGGGATTGTAGTTCAGCCAGGCTGGTTCACTTGCTGGAGTTCTGCCCTCTGGTTAATGGCCCTTTTTCTGCTAAAATTATGCAGAATTTGCATAAGCGAGTCACATATACTCAGCATTTACTTCAGGACACCCGGAGTCAGTGATCCACAAGCATTGTTTCTTTAGGACTTTAAAAGCTTATATCCTATATCCTGCCTCTTTCCACCAGGTGGACTCAAAGCCACTCACAGCATAAACATCCTAAAAGGATACCGATTATGGGCCCAAACCAGTGTATTGAAAAATAAGATGGAAGCAGCTGGGAATACCAGAAGCATCCAAGGGGACATAACAGACTGGGGACCTTCAGTCAAGGGGGGGTCTTCCTCAGCCGGTGTTCATGGGGTGCCCGGAAGGGTGCAGCGGTTGGGCTTGAAGGTCTCGCTGGAAAGGGCCTTCTGCTGGGTGGAAGGGCTGTAGGAACCGCCTCCTGGCACTCGCTTGTCGTGCCCCTGGAGTCGGGCCTTGGCATTGGCTGGCCAGTTCAGGGGGGCGCTTGTGGAAGGAGGTGGTCCTTCAGCCCTCCCCATGCCAGACGAGTCAGGGCCATTCTTCATGGTGTGCGTAAGAGCTCCATCTTCCTCTGGAGCTTGGAGCTAGATAGGAAGCAGGTTGGCAGCACTGCCAGTGGGCTTCACGCAGCTCCTCCAAAGTCCAGGGGGGTGTAAGAGATCAGGCCTTGGTCCTTCTCCAGCTGGGGAAGGATTGTAGTAAATGTGGACTTTGCCTGGATGCTCAGGTCAGACAAAGTTGGTGGACCTTTGTCCAACATGGGCCGCATTTTGGAGTGTATCCCATAGTTAGTTCCTGCCCAGAAAGTAAGACAATAAGGCAAAAAGGGTGTTCTTGGACTAGCTTCTGCTGATATTGGAGTGAAGCTCTCCTAAGTTGTGGCACTATTCCTTCCTCCTCTGATTTTTTACAACCAGTTCTGAGGAACAGCTCTTTGACAACTGCACACATGGCATGACATTTTGGTTGGCCCTCATAAGAAGTATTTCACGACACTGGATTTTATTTCTGCAGAAGTGGCTCATGGGCAAGTGAGCTGGAAGACTCTTCTATCGCTCTCTCTGTTTAACAACGTGCAAATCGATTTAACAATGTGTAATTGTCTTAAGAATCAATCGTTTTGTTTGAGCCTATATTCTTGCTTTCAGAAGTAGCGTTTTGTGGCAGGTGAATTAATTCTGCTTCTGAGTCGTTTTGTTCAGACAAGAATTAGCCCGAACCCACACAAATAGCTTGGGTTCAAATCACAGTTTGTCCAGGGGACAGTGGATAAACCTTACCATGTTGCTGATCGCATTGCCCCTTTTCAGTCGAAGAAAAGTGCCTGAAGTGAAGACATCCGACTTGATTCTGCACGTGATTAATAATAGCGGGCCAGTGTCTAAATATGGTGGCAGAGACAGTGCGATCCGTGGTAGATAATTGTAGAGAAAGAGACTGTGCCACTATCAATGCATGCCATGACTTTTGGTCATATTCAGCCAAGCTGGGTGATTCCTCAAGGGCGGCGGGTGGCCCTTTCATTGTGACTACATGTATTTCGGAGCAAAACCTGGCCCCAGTGAGAGTCCGTGTAACTCCTGCAGCAGCGTGAAGTAGTTTTCGACCTGTGGGAGGTCACACTGCGGGAAACGAGCTGGTGTCCACCAAATGCTCATGGCTGCAGGAGGAGGAGTGCTGCCCTGCAGAAAGATTTCTTCATCTGCAGCTTAATTGCCGTGTTGCTCAGGTTCACATTATGCAGACGGACACAGTTGTGTGAGAGAGATGCAGCTTAATCGTGCGGTGTTCCGAAGTGCAAGACACAAGAACAAGATAGTGAAATATTTTTTAAGAACGAAGGTCTTCGCCAGAAAGAGGATAAGGAAGGCACCAGGTGAATCTCCTTGAGGAGAACATTCCAACTATGGGGAACAGCTGCAGAAAAGACCCTCCAAGCATTTCCCAAGGGCGTTCCTTCAGATGCTCCTAAGGACAGACGTGAGAGGACTGTCTGCTGAGATTTGGGCGAAGCTGAGCCTGGGACCAGCCTTCCCCAACCTTGGCCCTTCCAGACACCTTTGGGCTGCAACACCCAGAATTCCCAGTCTCTCTCACTTGCTGGGTGAGGATTCTGGGAGCTGCGGTCCAAGTGCAGGTTGGGGAAGGCTGTGCTCTACGCCTTCCTGGAGGATCACGGCTGTGGAGGCAGCACTGCCGGTCCCCCTCTCTGCTGGAGTGGGGTGAACTGTGCTGGAGGAGCCTTGATTCCTGCGGTGCTTGGGGGGCCCTCTTTCAGCCCGAGGGCGTGATTCAGTTTCGAAGATGCTGGGGGTCATGGAGGGGGCCAAAAGGGAGAGGGTGGGATGAAAACGGCAGCGTCTTTGGCGTAAAGTTCACGCTGTGGGCAGCTAGCAGAGGCATTTCAGAATGGGGAACGTGTGCAAGAAGGGCCACCAAAAGATTAGGGTGGGCAGGGGGACGGGTCTGGCTGCTTGGGGGACCCCGCAGGGCCAGAGTGGCGTGTGTTGGGCCAGACTTGCCCCATGAAGCCCCCCCCCTCACTGCCGCAAATCCCATCTTCCACATAGAGTGGTAAAATTAGGTCCAACTACAACAACACTGCAAAATAGGAGAGCAGCGTTAAAACTGTGTAAAACAGCGGCATGAGTGTGATATTGACGCTGTGGCAATAGGAAAATACTTGCTAAAACAGCTCCGGAAAATTATCCAAATGCCAGCTGGAATAAGGACATCCTGAAGGATCTCTTAATGAATTCTGAATACAAGACAGCATTAAAACACACGCAGGAAGGAACTGAAATAGGTAGAACGTGCAGGAGGATAAAAAGGTCTAATTGCCCTCCCAAAGCCGCCTGCCCAGTCTTGGGGAGGTGTCCCGCAGCATGTGGGCACCAAAAAGACCCAGCAGAACCCCGGCCAAGAGTTCTCCCTGCAGCAAGCTTCCAGAGCGCTGGCGTCGGCCGGAGGCTGCTCCCTGGTCGGAGCAGGGCCTGCTGCCCCTGGCTCGTCTCTGGCCCCGGCACCGAGGGAAGCCCGCGTGGAACTGGGAAGCAGCCGGCGGAGCCGAGAATTCCTCGGCCTGCTGCGGGGTGCTCGGAGCATTCCTGTGCTTGGCCGGCCGGCCGACGTGCGCACGCTGTTCCGTTTCTCTCCAACAGCCTCCTTTTTGCTGAGGCAGCAAGGAGGGCCTGGTGCGCCTGATGCAGCGCTTCAGCCATCTGGCTCCCGACCGCCTCTGTGCACGGAGGGAGGGGCTCCTTCCGCATCGAGGGCCGCGGGTTCCTGCAAGACACAGCCGTCCTCGCCGCCGGCTCGATCTGACGTGAATTCCGCACTGCTCACCAGGTAAGCCGTGCTGAAGAGCGGCTTCCCCTGCCAAAGGAATGGCGCCGTGGCCATGCCAAGCCCTGCCCGGTCGGTGCCATTGTCAAGCGGGGATGAGGACGTTGTGGCTGGAAAAGGGAAGTGGCAGGCCCCTGGCTTTGGAAAGGACGAATAACCCGCCTGCTCTGGAGGCATGACGGGGGCTGTGGCCGCAGCTGACAGCGCCGAGCCGTACGCCATTTTCGCGGTGACGCAATTCCCCATGTGCGGCCCCAGCTGTCTGGCACCCTCCCCTGGGTCTTCGGGAAGAGTCTTCATCAACAGTTTTTTTTACCCTTTAAGAAAGCTGCTCGGCCGGTCTTTTTCTTGAAGGGGACTGGGGGGGGGGGCAGGGCAGCGTTAGTCTCGCCCTCACCAAGGCTCCTGGTTGGGGCCGCTGGAGAGGACAGCTCGCAGGTTCCCCTTGAAGGCCCAGCTGGGCATTGTAGTCCTGTTGCAACAAGCTCTCCCGATTTTGATGGAAAGCAGGAGTGAGAAGATAGGAATCACAGTGCAGGATCGAACCACAGGCCTCCTGAGTTCAGACCTCTGTTCGACAGGTTCCGCTCGCGTTTTTCCCTAAGCAAAGGCATTGTTGAATGTGCAGCCCTGCAAATATGTTTCCGCAGCCCTTGCGTGGTTTTAGTTGCTCTATTCTGCATTTTTTCAGATTTCCCTTTTGTCCTGAGCATCCAAGTTGCCTCATCAGTTTGTCAAAGGGGGATTTGGTGGTGGCCCCGTGAGTTTGGATTCCACTTTGGTCCAACGCGGAGTGGGCCATTTTCACTGCATCTGCACTGGGCCAGCATGTTCATGAAGCTGCGTTCACTCTCGGGTCGACATCCCTTAGTCTCGTTAGGGAAACGCCGAACCGAAGCTGCCATGCTTCAAGTCAGCAAGCAGAGGGGTCTGGCGGGGGGGGGGGCACCTTAGGGAGGTCTGGTGTCATTTTGCACACTTGCACCAGATTGCGGCCATCTGCCAGGTGGGCAGAAAGTGGTTTTTTAAAAAAAAGAAGTGAAATCTGACCTTGTGGGTACTCTGTGGAGCCAGATCCCATTTTCCCCATACATGCATTTGGGAGAGGGGGGCTGTGGGGCTGCCTGTGGCATGTGGACCCCACTTTTAAACCCTTTATCCATCATGTTCTTTGCAGTCACACAAGGTGTTTGACCCTGTACCCTAATAATTCCTCAAAAACTAATTTAGACACCTTTCTATTTGTCCTGGCATCCAAATGAGGAAGGTGTTTGTTTCCTCATTTTTTTGCATTGTAAGCCACTTAGCAAGGCTTTGGCAATTATAGGCGGCCTATAAATATATGTAAATAAAATAAAAAATGAAATATTAAATTTGTATAAAAGCTGCCCCATTAGCATTATGCTCTCTGGGTGGCCAAAGAGGCGAGGTTGGCAATTGCAAGAGGAAGTGGGAGCGTCTGCAGCCTCGGTGGGTCACAACAAACAGAGGAAACCATCTGCCACAGGATAACCTGCAGCCTTTCAGTTTGGGGTATTGACCTGCTCTCTGTTTATGCTGCAGTGTGAAATTATGCCTGGAAGGCAAACTGGATTCGGGCTGCGTTGGGGGGCTCAGCAGCCTGGTTTGGAGAAGGAAGAGAATCCGCAGTGGGATTTCTCCCCCACCCCTTGAGTTGTGTGCTGTCTCGTTCTGATAATCTTGGTGGTCCGGAAGCCATCCTTGCTGGCTTTGGATGGCACAGCGGTCTGGTGCAGTGGGAATAATGATGGGTAGGAAACAGGCTCGGGGCAAGAGGAAGACGGCTCCAGGGCCTGAGGACCCCGTGGGGCTTCCTGATCTTCCATATCTTTTCTGATCTCATGATTACTTGGCTTCTGCAAACCTCACTAAGCTTTTAGGCTTCTTTGAGAGTGCCAGCATGTGGACAGGTAAACTTTGTTTCCTGGGACTTGAAAGGGCTTTTGGCCAAGTCCCTCACCAAAGATGTCTGAGCAAACTCAGCAGCCACAGAAGAAGAGGGAGCAGTAATGGGTTGAAGGACTGGAAGCAGGGAGTGGGAATTAATGGCAGTTTCTCCCAGTGGAGGCATGTGGCTGGTGGGCTCCCATCTGCATGAGGATCGCTGCTTCTCACCCATTCATAAAGGATCTAGGAATGGCAGGTAGTGGCCGGGTCAGGAAATTTGCCCTCTAAAGCCACACTTGCCAAATGTAAGCAGCAGGCACATGCTTAGACCCTCACATGCCCTGGGGTGTGAGGAGGAGCCTGGACATAGGTCCAAAGGTGCCCCTCCTTGGTTGGTCTCCCGGGGTCCTCAGGTGGCCCACTTCTGTCCATGGGCCAAGATTTAACTTTGGTCTTGGGAAAGTGAGGTTAGATGAGCGGTGAAAAGAAAGTGGATCTTCAGATGTTCAAAACTTCAACTCCCAGAAGCTGCGGGCCACCCAGCTAATGAGCCCAAATGCCTGGAGTCCATCCAAAACATCTGGCAAGCACCCTCCTGACCACCCTGGTGTCAGCTAGTCCTGCCAGATGTTGAAGTTGCACTGAGATGAGTTGTTTGGGAGAGGCCGGTGTGGTTTGCAAACCTGGCTGCCGAGGCACCAACGAAAGACGAGATAACCAGATCTTTATTTCAATTCTTATCCACAGGTTAAAGAGCTTGTTCTTGACAACTGCAGGTCAAATGAAGGCAAAATCGAAGGCCTCACAGATGAATTTGAAGAGCTGGAATTCTTAAGTACAATCAATGTTGGCCTCACCTCAGTGGCAAACTTACCAAAGTTAAACAAACTTAAGAAGGTAGGTACAAACTCTGCTCCCTGGTTTTTATAACGAAAAGTACTATCCTCTAAAGTGTGTAATTAGGTTTGCATGTCCAAAGGCTTTGATCCAAATAGATAGGTCTCCTTGCAATAAAAGATTAAATCAAAATTACAGGTCTTTGTTATGGGATCTTAATGATCAACAAGAGTTTAATAATGCGATGAGATTTCTTGACCTTACAGTTGCTCCCACTCCAGCAAGTCCACACGTGTCCTTCGTGGCTTCAGCATCATCTCTCGGGCTCAGCCACATCCCCTCTCTTTTCCTTGCCTCTTTTTAAAACCTTCACTCCTGGACTGATTTTTCTGTGCCCTCCTGGACTTTGGCATCCACGGCTCTGTGGCTGACCTCCTTTGACATCACATGGAGCCTGCCCTCTGTTCCTGCCCCTTCTCTGCCCGCCAGTCCGTGGCTCTGGAGGTCTTTTTCAGACACCTGTCCTCTCCTGTGGCTCCTTTTTCCTTGTGCCCGTCACTTGGCCTTGGCCTTGGCCTTGGCCTTCAGCTCTGGGACTTTTGCTCCCTCGCCCAAAGGATGCATGCTCCGTGCTACCTTCGCTTTCGCGCATGCAGCTTCGCCCCTCCGAGGAGAGCAGAGGGTGTCCTGTCTTTGCAGGAGCGTTTCCGTCTCCTCTGCCACCTGCCTGGACGGGCACCATGGATGCACCTTTCCAAACCATGGGAATTGTCCGCACACCTTCTTTGCCCTGGGAGCCTGCTAAGCCCTGGCCCGGTCCCCACTTTCTCTCTTGCAGCTCCAGGTTGGTCTAAAATGGAAGCCATCTGCTCTGGCTGCACTCTCTGCCCCCGCCGGCCCCCACCTCTTCTTCCCCGCCAGGCTTGATGCATCGATTAATCTGCTGGCTTTGCCAAACGTGGTCCTGGGCCACCTTGAGCCCCTCAGCCTCTTTCCCGTATCCCGTCTGCCTGCTCCTGCTGCGACTTCTCACCCTCATCTGCTCTCCTGCCTTGGCTTTTTACTGTTGTCAGTCACGCTGCTGCTTCCCTAGTTCCCAAAAGCCCATCCCTCGGCGCTGGGGTCCCCAGGGTGGCACCCGTGGGCAGCAATGGGCGCAAGGAGGAGAGGACCGAAGAAGCGCTGTGGGAGTTGGCAGTGATGAGGAGCAACACCCCGGTGGCTTTTTCTACGTTTTGAAAGGGATCAAACTGGCCCTGTTCCTGCTCGATGTGGACAGGATACCCAATAATGTGAAGGTGCAAAATGTTTTTACTGTGGCGCAAAAGTGAAGTGAACGATGCAAAGTGAGCAGGAAGTCGCTGCCCCCTTGCTATGAGGGGCCCATGCAGCTGCTGCCTCCAGGAGCCACATCCGGGCAGTTGCTGAACGGTGCCGCCTGTGTGCCACTCTGAGCATTCCTGGACAGCCCCAGCATTGGCTGGGGAGCATGTCCAGCAAAAGGTGTCACGACGGGTGAGGAGGCAGCAAACCACTCCAAGGCCAAGTTTGTGCAGAAGCAGCTGTCCCGGTTGGGTTCTAAAAGGAACCCCCGGCTGTCAGCATTCCCTGAGCCCCACTGCACCCCATATTCCAAAACGTAAGGCAGGTGGGTCAGTCACAGCTCCGCCTAGACCCGGCTGTCCAGCAGCTCGGTGACTGGGCACAGGGGACTGGTCAGGGAAGCAGCCAAGAGGCGAACGGCAACTCTGAAGGAGCCCGAGGGGTCTGCAGCTGAGGCAGGGAAACGCTTTGTGGCATTGCTGTCAGCTGGAGGCTCCACAGAGCTGAGCTGTATGGCAGAGGGGCGGAAGAAAGACGCTGCTGAAAGAATCCGACATCAGAGCCGGTTGGGAGTTTGCAAAACGGCATGCAGGAGACACAGCAAGCGTGGGAAAGGGTTCCCTGACGAGACCAAAGCTGGACTTTGGGGCCTTGTTGCAGAGCGCTCTGTGTGGCTCAGAGCCAACGGCATGCCTGGCCTGAGAAGACGGTTCTTGTGGCACAGGATGGCAGTGGGATGGTCAGGACTGGGGGAAAGCTGGGTGGAGCCAGATACAGGGGGGCTACAGGGAGGGCATTCATGGGATCCGGGACTGGAGCAGATGTTCCCCTCCCAGCAGGACAAGACCCTAAATGGACAGCCAGAGTCACAGCAGAATGGCTTAGAGAGAGGAACCCAGACAGCACAGAATGACCCTGACCTTCATCCTATTATCTGGAGGAGTTTTGCAGGAAGAATGGGCAAAACTCCGGGATCCAGCTGTGCAAAGTCAACAGGGCATTCCCAAGAAGATCCATGCCTATCCCTGCTGCCCACAGTGCTGGGGGGCACACACTCCCGCCCCCAACACTTTGCTTTGGGTCACTTTGCTTTGGCGCCTCATTAAAATACTCGGTGCCTTCAGCAGGTCGAGTATCTTGTCACATTGCGTGGTAACGATGCCAGCCCCGTCCCTGTCCCAGTTCATGATGCAACCCGGCAGGAGGGTGGGGTGTGCGGCGAACGGGGCACGCGTCAGGTTCGCGGCGCTCGCTTGACTTTCCCGAAGCAGAACCAACCGCTCTCCCCCTCAGCTCGAGTTGAGCGACAACAGGATCTCGGGCGGACTGGAAGTGCTGGCGGAAAAGTGCCCAGCCCTCATGCACCTCAACCTGAGCGGCAACAAGATCAAGGACCTCAGCACGATAGAGCCGCTGGTGAGTCTGCGGCAGGGCAGCATGCCGGCGACGTCCCCGGGGAGGCATCCCGGATGTCTTGTTGCCCTGCCTGCCTCTTCCTTTCCTGTCCGTGCCCCTTCTTTGCCGCCTCAGCAGAGGATCCAGGGTGGTTTGCAAAGAGAACCCCAAGGGACAGGAGCCTAAGCAAAGGGAAGCTGTGCAACTGCAGAGTTCCCCTGTTGTGCCGCTTGCGATGTTGTTCTTTTCCCCAGGAGCTGGCAGCCGGGCGCTTTCCTGGGAAAGGCCTCTCTCCGGGGGCATCAGTCCATTTTCTGCCCTTTCCTCTCTGCTCGAGGAGGGCAGAGAGTCCCTGCTGCAGGGGTGGAGTCAGTCCAACGTCCCCAGTGGCCTCCGAAGGCCCCGGGTCCGGACCTCCTCATCGTGGCCCAGGGTGGCACAGCAGGCGTGGCACACGCCCTCCTGTCCCTGCAGTTGGGCGGATTTTCAGGGTTTGTTGCAGAGTCTCCCGGAAGTCTAGTGCCCTGGCTGAAGCTTGGCCACAAGACTCTAGTGGCTGCATGGGGCTACAGGTCCCATCTGCCTGTGATGAGAGTTGTAGTCCCACATGCCTGGAGAATAGGAAAATGCAAGGGCCTGTAGTATCCCGAGCAAGTCCTGTGAGTCGTCCTTCGGGAAGGCTGGACAAGCTGCTTCTCTGCCTCTGGATCACCTTTGCTTTTTAACAAATCAGAGCGTTTGTGCGTGGGTGGAATTTTCCTCTGATCCGTGCATCTTGGGGGTGGGGGTAAATCCCTTCCTTTGCTTTGCCTTCCAGGAAAAGTTAGAAAACCTGAAGAGTTTAGATCTTTTCAACTGTGAGGTGACTAACTTGAACGACTACAGAGACAACGTCTTCAAACTGCTCCCGCAGCTCACGTACCTGGATGGGTATGACCGGGATGATAAAGAGGCCCCCGATTCCGACGCAGAGGGCTATGTGGAAGGCCTCGACGACGACGAGGAAGACGAAGACGGTACGTCCCTTTGGCCTTTGCTTTGGCAGCCTAGTGGGGGCCAGCTGCCCAGTCCACCTGCTTCTGGCTTGGGAGGGCTGAGTCCAGCGAACGCAGTTGTCCTCACGTTCTCATCTTTCCATGGGGAAGCCTTCCCCATCAGATTTTTCTCCTGCAGTGGTATTTGTGCGCATGCATGCACATTTTAAAAAATACACACCTCGTGCATGCATTTTTCTGAGCATGTGCATTTTTGGCAAGCAAGTTTTACTGGCCATGTTTTCCTTCTGCGCATTCTCCCAAACTATCCAGTTTTATACCTGCCTTGAAGGTGCATCCTTCCCTGGCACTGCACCTTTAACGGTCGAAAGAAGTATGCATTTCTGCGTGTTGGTGGCATTCCAATTACAGTCCATGCTCTGTTTGGACGATGTCAAATTGCCAGACCAGTTTCTCGCTCATCTTGGTCCTCGAGACCATGAAGGCTTCAGCTGCCAGCTGGGGTTCGTGTGCCCACTTTGGTGAACTTCTCACATGAGCCTAGCGGAGCATTGGGCAGCGTCTTTCCCCACAGATTTGCCTCCTGCTAAACCCAGGTGCATCAGACTGCCTGCCGTTTCGGCCATGGGCAGGAGGCCAGCAAGTTTGAATGAAAAAAGGTGTTACTCCTGCAAGCAGGGCGTGATGAGAAGCGGCACCCCATGCAGAGCCGCTTCTGGCCACAAGAGGGGGGAAAGGAGCCTCTGCTGGTGGCCATCAACTAACCAGACCGGTTTGCCTGCTTTTTGTAGAAGAGGAGGGTGACGAAGATGCTCAGGTCATAGAAGAGGAGGAGGAGGAAGATGAGGAGGAAGAGGGAGAAGAGGAGGATGTAAGCGGGGAAGAGGAGGTAAGAATCTTGTTGGTTGGGGGGAAGTAAAATGGCAGTCATGCATTTGAGGCAAGGCTGGTGGGATCTCGGACGCTCCCCTCCATCCACACTGTGGTGGTGATTTTTGGCCGTTTAGAATTAAGTTCTAGTTAAAGTCAGAACGTTGGAATTAAAGTTCTGATTTCTGAAAGGCTTTGCGAGTTTGGAAAAGTTCTGGGCAAGAGTAAAGTGTGCCATTCCTTTCTTGGTGGCTCTGTCCAGGAGGATGAAGAAGGCTATAACGACAGGGAAGTAGATGACGAAGAAGAAGAGGATGAAGAAGCCGGTAAGCACAGCCCCGTGGCAAGGAAGGATCCGGAATGCTCTCCCGTCCAGCTGAGTCCTGCAGCCAAAGGCACACAGTGCCCCGTGGCGAATTCGGGGTGCCCTCTTGGACAGCAGCAGGCTGACAAGGGGCAGGCGAGGAACCTCTCTGGGTGGAGAAGCTGCCGCATCCCCTGGCTTTCAGCTTCCCAAACTTTGGCTGCATCGGCGTTCCTGCAAGCACAGCTGGGGCTCACGGGGGCTCAGCACAAGCAGCCCCGGCAATGGTGACTGGCACACCTGCTTGCCGTGCCCCTTTCCCCGTGTGTGGCCGGGCTTTTCCCCAGACTCTTCCTCCAAGGAGAGAAGTCTGATGCGCAGGCATGCGCCAGGTTCTGGAGAGGCTTGGGACATCCCAGCACGAACGCCTTGACTTTTGCACCCGGAGGCTGCTTCCCCTGGGATCAGCACCTCCGCAGTGTATGATTTCTTGGCCAGGTTCTTGGCGTGGGCTTGCCGACTTTGTGGTTGACCTCAAGCCGGAAAGGGAGGCCGTGGTCTCCTCCTGCCGCTTGAGGCTGTTAACGTACAATATTTTATTACCAATTGTTCTTAATTATTTGGGGAAAGCAGTGTGCAAAATATGAAGCTGTTTCGGGCTCTCACTTTGCGCAGGCCCGCTGTGGAAGGGTTTGAACAGGAAACATTCGGCAGGCAAGATTAAACTCCCATGTGCAAGCCTTCCCCTGAGGATAGGTGGCGAAAGGCCCGGGGCCAAATCGGTCCCCCTGGCCACTGGGGGATCAGACATGAGGACAGGGTAGCCACCTGTGGGTGGGAGATGGGGAGGGGCCCTACAGATGCTTTCTTGCAGAATCGGCCCCTGAGCTGCTGTGTGGGGCCCTCACTGCTTCAGAAACAAAGACTGGAGAGGTCCTGGGGTGAGCCATGAAGAGGACGGGGCAGGGCAGATCTGTAACCGAATCCCTGTCCTTCCTTCCTTCCTTCCTTCCTTCCTTCCTTCCTTCCTTCCTTCCTTCCTTCCTTCCTTCCTTCCTTCCTTCCTTCCTTCCTTCCTTCCACAGAGGAAGAGCGGGGAGAGAAGAGAAAACGAGAGGCTGATGACGAGGAAGGCGATGAAGATGACTGAAGTGGCTATACTCTATCTCGGGGTCGGGGGACAAATTTCCTATTGTGATTTGACTGTTCCTATCCTGTATTTCACCCCCTCCCCTCCCGTTGCTGTGGGGTTGAGAAGGAAGTGGATAATTGTGCGGGTGAGGGAATTTAATCTTTTTTTAAGAACTGCCACTCCTACTTTTTGTTTCTGAAGAATTTCCTTTCGTGTCTGTTATTAGTTCCTGTCAATGCAATAGCAAATATAAAGCAAGTGGTGGATTTCTTTTCATTATTTTTTTCTTGGAGTGGAACATCTTATACACTTTGGGTTTTTTAAGGAAAGTTTTTTTTAAAGGTTTGAGCAAGAAGATTTCCATGTGATGCAAAGGGGGCAGGAATGGAGATGGTGGTGAGATCTTTTTGGGTCCGTAGAATCAGTGGCTTTTGGCAGTCTCTGAGCATATTGTAAGTATTTTTTTCTTCTCTTCTGGATGCAGCAAAGTTTGCCGTGAAAGCATTCCAGCCAGAGCAGTGAAGTGCAAACAGCATCTTGATAACGTGTTTTCTTTGTTGCCTGTTTGTGAATGACTGCTGTTCCCAGAAACCGTTTCTCTCCATTTCCTGTAGGTAACTTTTTACTTTGTCGTTTGTAAATAGTGACCAAATACGTAATTTCCCTCCCTCTTCTTTCTTTTTTATTTGGTTTGTGGGGTTGATTTTCAATTTTTTATTTTGTTTTCTCTGTAAAACACTTTTGGAGCTTGGCCCACCCAGAGGGTCTCCATAAAGGTGGGGGGCCACATGGGCAGGACAGCTCATGTTCCCGGGGGGGCCGCAGCCTCTGTGGAAAAGTTCTCTGTAAACGGCAGTTATTAAAATATCTATAAATATATATAAAAAGTGTTCCTAATTTCCTGAGTTAACTGGTGAAATGAATTTGACAGTTGTAATAAAAAAAGAAAATGTTTGAACCCTTTTAATTAAGGTGTGTACTATTTTGGTCTGTAAAATATTATATATATAAATATATTAACACCTCCTTGATATTAAGTGACAAGAATCTGTTTCCATGTGTGCGCTACACTACCCTGGAGATTTTTACAAACCTTTTGAACAGCAGAGGGGACGATGTGGTGCATCTGGCCCAGGATGCTTTCTTTTCATACACTCAAGCACGGAATGCGGATACAAAAGATGTATTTTCTTACCTATTTGCAAGTCAGTAAACCGGCTGCAAAGTACCTAGGTGAATGTACAGTTTTAATTTCATATCCTTTAAAAAAAAAACATTAGAAGTGACTTGTATTTCCTAGTCAGTATCTCCTCTGTGTATAAATTTTTTTAAAAAAACATCACAATCTTCCCTCTCACTCCCCAAAGAGTAAAACTTTTTGAGTTTTATGTCTTGTTTGTCAATGATGAATTTCAATAAACCTTTTTTATACAATTTTTTTCCTGTGGCTTATTGGAGTAAAACGGGCCACATGGGGGGTTGTTTTTGCTGAGGGTTTTTTTTAAAAAAGCCTATTTTGGATTATTTTTAGCACGATTTCAAGCATTCTTTCAAATTCCCCCGTTATAGCTGAATGGATCCCCTGTGGGGAGAAGCGGCGGAGTCTTCCATGCTGGGGACAGCCACACGTGGGACTCGCTCCAGCCCGCTCTCTCTGCCCCCCGCTCAGCTTTGGAAGGCAAGAGCCAGCAAGGGGCAGGGGCTGGCGCGGCTGCTTCGCCAGGCACTGAGGAGGGGCGGAGGGGCCACCTTTGGGCTGGCGGGGGCGGCCGTGCGGCTCCCAAGCCAGCTCACGTGTTCTTCGCGCAAAGATCGGACCTGTTCGCCCCCGTCCAGACCTCGAGGTAGCGGGATGTTGGTCCCTTGTTCGAGGTGTCAGGACTTGCCACCCGAGAGCTCCGTCGCCGCCACGCCGTCTTCCTCCTCCCGTCTCTCCTGGATTCCCACCTCGCACAGAAGGCAAAGGAGACGTGAACCGGCTTGGTAACTTTATTTGTTCACTACTTTTATGGCAGCATAAATAAGAAGCACGTGAGTGGAATGGCACGGGAGGGAAGGTCAGTGTCAGGCACCGAGCGCACTGTGATCCTTAACGTCAGGGCAGGCGGGTGAGAGAGGGAGGGAAGTGGTGTGCTTGTCCCCCCAGCACTGGGGGGGGCCAAGCGAGCGTGTGAGGGGTGGGGGGATTCCCTTGCAGCCTGGCCCGATTTGGAGGAAAAGCCCACCTAAGGACGGGGGGCAAGCACGCTGCAGCAGGTTCTGCCGGGGGCTGTCGCGGGGAAGCTTCCCGGCCCTGTGGAAGAGGCTGCCCAGCCAGAGTTCCAGCTCTCCCCAGCCTGAGCCCCATCCACGGCACCGGTTCCCTTGTGGCAGCCATGGCACTTGGGCGAGCCGCTGGAGCACCCAAGCAGAGCTGTTGTTGGGTTCGAGCCCTAGACTTGCCGCAGGGAGCCGAGAGCTGGCTCATGTGGTGTCTCACCCGGGTGCGGCACCATCGCAACTGCTGCTGTTCTCCGAGGCGACCCTTGACGCCCGCTCTGGCCCGGAATGGCGGCGAGGGGGCTTAATTTGTACCGCACGTGTTAGAACTCAGGTTAGTGCCACCCTGCAAGAGCCCTTCATGCCAGGCGCGGCACTCCCACCTTGCTCCCTGTTGGCCAGCCATATGGAAGCACTTCCCACGACAGGCCTCCTGCATCCAAGACCACTGTGTGAGCCCACCCCACCAGGAGAGCCCTGCTGGGAATGGTGTCGTCATCTTCGGAGCAGACTCTTCCCGCCCCCGTGCCATTTAAAGTGGGCTTTGCACCCACATGGCAACATTCCAGGCAGGAGCCCGCTGGCGAGATGACGCACACGTTTCTTCTAAGGAAATGATGCCTGCAGAAGGGGACAGGCCCCCGAGAAGACCCCAAAGACCCTTCTGCCCACTTAAGTTTTTTCCATTTTGCTGATGAGCAAGAAAGCGAGATGGGCGTGCTCTCCAGTGGCAAGTAACTGCCAGCCAGTGCAGTAACTCGTTGGGGATCCTTCAACAGCTGACCAGTCCTGTTCCCCAGGCAGCTCCCGGCGGAATGCCAGCTGGGCGGGAAGCACAGCGCGTCTGCAGTGGGCCCCAAAGGCCATGGGCAGGCACCCCATTACAGGGGCCAGGGTAGGGGCTCAGCTCCCCTGCAACTGCCGCGTAACAGCCCCACTGGTTTCGCCTTCTGAGCTGCCCCATGGCTGCAGCTCAGTTTGTGCTGGGGGGCACATGTAAGAAAGCAGTGGCCACAATTCAGTCAAATTTAAGCCCTGGGTAACCTGGGGTCACATATCTTTACTCAGAAGGAAGTCACGGGATTGCTGTGGCAAGTTCCCCCTTATTTCAGAGAGGATGGTTAAGCATACTCGTTAACACATCCAGAGAGATCTATGGGACTTTAAAAGTGTTGCAACTTTGACTGGATCATGTTGGTTTTGTTTTTTAAAGCTGCTCCTACTTTCTCCATGGGTTACTTCCTTGGTAAGCGGGAGGCTCTTTCCTGGGGAGATGCCTAATTTATTATATTACTGCTTGGGTCTCTCTTAGCCCGAAAGGCCTGCAGGGGGCTTGTCTTCAGCAATCTTTCGAGCGCATGTGTGCATTTGCATCCAAAATAGGAGCAAAATGGCAGAGCCTTAATTTGAAGGCCTGTAAGAGCAACGAGGGCCCAAAATCCGCTCGCACACTCTGCAGGGCGCATGCTCGCCCACTTGTGCCTTAGTGACGCCACCAAGACAGGCGCACGAAGAGGCCAGTTCGCTATGGGGCCAGCAGGGTTACCCCATGCCGACAATACCGGCAACCAGCAGAAAAGGGGTAGGAGAAAGCAGTGGGAGGGCCCAGCATCCACATGTGGCGGGGATGCTGAGCTTGACCTCTCGGCTCGCGTGGCATACACTCTGGGGCATTTGCAGGGAAAAGGGACAAATTCGTGGTTGGACCTTCCTTGTACCTTGCGGATGGGTGACCCGGTGCCACTTCCGTGCCCTGTGGGCGCTGTCAGTCACACTTTGCATAGGAAAACAAACACTCACAGGATTCGGCTCAGCGGCAGCTGGGTTCGCAGATTTCCATGTTCTTTCCCCCGGATGCTCAAGGCTGAAACGAAAAGCTGCGTCCTCAGCTGACTCCGTCAGGTTGCGGCATCGAGAAACAGGCGGACTCTTCCCACTGACTCCCAGGGAAACTCGAGATGAGCACGGATCCCTGGATCTTGTCATGCAGGAGTTCCCTGTTACATCATACAGGTAACATCTTTTAGTGCTAGGCAACAATCACAAGTGAACATACTTCCAGTGAGCGGGTGTTCGAGCCCATGGGTCAGCATGGATCCTCTGGCTCATTTCATGTGTTAGGCAGGTAAAATAAAGTTAAGAGAGTGGGGATAGACAAAGGGTTTCTTTTGGAAGCGTCCTTCAGAGTTCGTTGTTCTTCGGGCTGTTGCGCAAGTTTTTCAGTTCCAGTTGTAGCTGTCGGATTTTGATGTCTTTCTGTGAAAGCTCGCCCTTCAGCCGCCGGATCTCATCCTGTTGTCGGAAGAACATCCGGAGGAGCTGAGGGGGGTTGGGAGGAGAGAGGGAGAGTCAACGGGATTGCTTTTTGCACAGATCTAGAACTGCCTTCCCCACTCTGGTGCCCTCTGGTGGTTTGGTCCATCTCCCAAAATTTCTGAACATCCATCATGCTGGCTGGGGCTAATGGGAACCGATGCCCAAAACATCTGGGAAGCGCTTGGTTGAGGAGGAAGTTAGAGGGTTTGGGCTCCTGGCTGGAACACCCCGATATTTATGGTGTTCTCTTCTACACATGGTTCCTATGTCACTTCAGAGCCTCTGTTCTGTTCTATTTCACTTCATTTCACTTCTTTTAATTTTAATTTATTTGTGAAAGTGGAGGCTTCAGTCGGAAAGAGGGGGGTCAGCTGGGGATGAGAGGTCCCGATCCCCTCTCTTGGCCCAACAAGTCCATGAAGCTTAAACTCAGGATGGCTACGAAGAGGCACTTAAAGCACCACCTTCCGAGAGTAGAGGTAAGGGCTGCAGAAGCCTTACCTCGTTCTCTGTTCGAGGAGGCACATTTTCCAAGAGGTCGATCCCATTCACAACGAGACTCTTTTTCTCTCGTTTGGGTGCCTTAAAAACTACTTTGGATGCTTTCTTGTAGCCTTCCTTCAAGGACATCAGAATGGGATCTAGCAAAACGAGACAAGGCAAGCAAACAGATTGACTTGGCCTAAAGAGGCCAAAACAAGCCCAGCCAGGAAAGCGCCCCCCACACACACAGCAGGCCCTGCACAGGTGCAGTGTCCATATGTGTGAATGTACAGGTGACTGCCCCCCCCCCCAAAGAACGATAGGTGCACGTAAGCAAGCAGACTTTCAATGGAGGACGCAGATGCTTCTCGCAAACATGAACAGTGCAGGACTTCGGTTCTGCTGCTCGGCATACGTTAGCGGGGCGTCATTGCACGGACCTCTGGATCACCTCCACCAGCAGGGGGGTGCGTGGCCTCTGCCCCCAGCCCCGAAGGCCACAGCGGGCTGGGCCTGGGTGCTCCTTCGCCACTCCTTGCAAGCAGAGGGACTGGGGCCCCTCCTGCGCCCTTGCAGGGTGGCGGTGCCTTCCTCCGCCCCCTCAAGACACCCCCATGCTTGCTCCAGGGGGAACTCTCAGCCTGTGGAGCTGCTGCTGGTATGGAAAGAGCTGCAGTGCACACAGGGTGGAGGAGGGGACAGAAGCCCCCAGGCCTCTGGGACTTGCTATCAAAGGTGGTGGACTTGTGAAATAACCAAAAACAAACAAAAAAAAACCCATGTACTTGTCCATGTTAAGAAATTTTTTAAAAATCGGGAAAAAAAGATGCCCCTGTGCCTCAGAGGGCTTTTGCAAGGTCACGCCGGGGAATCTGGGTTGACCTCTGACTGACCAGGCGGTGTCTCTGGGCCAGAGGGTTGTGCCCTCCACTCACGGACCGCGGTCCCATTTCTGCCTAATTAGAGGAGACGTTGAGCCCCACCGACTCTTACCCCGGTCCGTCCCGCTCAGCCACTCGTCCGGCGTCAGGGCGGGCTCCGTCCCAGGCGTCATGGGGTAGATGTCCTCTTGGTACGTCTCCGACTAGAATACAGAGAGAAGGGCCTCTGTGAGTTGCGGGGTCTGTCCTGGCCCCCCTGGGGCGTGTGTGGTCCTCAGTCTGAGCCCGGCTAATTCCGGGGGGCGTGTTGCAGCCCCTCCGTCCCCCGTGTGGCACAAGCCCAGCCCGGAGCCAGGCACACCCCGAGCAGCCCCCGGGGGCGGCCAGCACGGGGCCCAGCCTCACCCTTCTCGGCACAATCATGGAAATGGGCTCAATGAGCCCCTTCAGCGTGATGAGCTTGTAGAACCGGAACACCTCGCAGGCGGACACGTCCAGGCCGTGCTTTGGCATCACTCCTGCAATGGGACAAGGCAGGAAAAGCGCCGTCGTGGTCGGCCCCCCACGGCCAGGCATCCCCGTCCCACAGCAGCCCCCTGCCCTCTGCCCCCCTCCCAGCTTGCTACTCTCCTCCCCAAGTTTGCACTTGTGTTTCGGGATGGCGTGGAGGATCTCGACGGATGGGACGCCGCTTTTGCTGGTTTGGTTCAGGAGAGGAAGCAGAGTATTTTGCTGGGGGCTGCCCTTGGGAGCCGGTGGGGGCGGCAGAGGATGCGGCTGAAGCTGGCTGGGCCACAAGAGAGGCCCCTGCGGAGCGTGGGAATGGGGAGAGCCCTCAAACGGGGCCCCGCGCTCCCTGAGCGCTGGAACGCACGCTCTTGTGCCAGGGGTGCTCCGCCGGGGCGACTAGCCGCTTCATGCATGCTCAGAGGCTCAGCTGGAGGAGTTCCCGGGAGGAGCTGTGCTGGGGATGCCCGGGGCTAGGGGCTGGCGAGGGAGGGCCGGGCCGCCTCCGTTCCTCTTGGGCTGCAACGGCCCCACTGCGCCGGGCCGGGAGGGGCGCAGGCTGAGGGAAGGCGCGCAAGGGCCACGCAAGGAGCGGAGCACTGGCGGGCGGGATGCAAGCCCCTCCGCCCCCAGAGTGGCCGAGGCCTTACCGAGGCCTTTCTGCGGGGCCGGGGAGCGGAACTCCATCAGGTAAGTGAGGTAGGGCTTCTCGGTGCTGATTTCGTAGTATCGGATGTTCCCGTCTCCCTGGGGAGAGACAGAGAGAGTGAGAGGGTCTCAGCACATGGTGTGTGAGCAGCCAGGAAGGGCAGGCCCCGGCCGTTCGCATTTGGGGATGCGCTTCTGATCACTTACAGCCATTTCACCGGCATCCGTTTTCATCTGGCTTCCACTTAACTATAGAACTGAGGCTGAGGACTAGCGCCTTGGCCAAACCTCGCACAGTGGTCAGCACTGGGTGGCTAGGCCTTCAGCTATCGGAAAGAAGGGGCCCCGTATGAGGCCTGCCAGAGGAAAGGTAGGGTGACCAGGTCCTTCACACTTCTTCACAGACACAAGTCTGATTATTTCCGTAGCATTTCTCGCATGCCCAAGATACGGAGTGAGCACAGATTTATTTTTGTTATTGTTGCTATGCCTCATGTTTTATCTCTGTGCCGGCCCATGGCTGAGTGGTTCACAACACTCCATTTAGAAAATTGAATGCAATCCAAGTGCCCCGAAATCCAAGCAGCATTCATGTGTTTGCGGGAGCGGTCCGGACTGTCCCGGCCACGATTTGCGGCGCTGTCAGTGCCTTCCCGCCTCCTCGCAAGCGCTCCAGTGTCAGGCGCAGGAGCACCCACCTTGCCTGCCAGGTACAGCATGTGCGTATCCGCGTCATAGAAGGGGAACAAGAGCCCCGAGAGGCCGTCGATCTCCTCTTCAATTAAGGGCATGGCCAGGTCTTCCTATGGAAATGTGGATAAATCAATCCATGCCTAGTGACATTTCAGTTCAATTCTGCCTGGCGGCAGGGATGGGATTTCAGCTGCGAAGGGGGCACCTGCCAAAATGCCCAGGTGGGGGCTCGGGCTGAGCATCTGGCCGGTTGTCTGATGCTGGCCTCTCGCCCAGTGACCAGACAGCCCTGTGGGGAAGGGCACCATCCTTTCCTCGCTGGGGGCCAAACTGGGACCTCCCCTGTTTTGTCTCCATATTTCTTTTAAAGCAGCTGTCAAGCCTGGAGAGGCAGGCTGCAGGGAGCCCTGCTTACCTGCCCCCTCCCCCGGGCCCAGTTCCTCCACACAGACCCTTTGCAGCTGCCACCTGCCCCCCCCCCCCCGGGACAAAGGTGCACCCATGGAGCAGCTGTGGGGATCAGCGATCTTTGCTAGGAGACGGTGCAGGCAGGAGGTCCCTTCCAACAAGCTGCTTTTTGTTTTGGCCGAACGGGATGCAGCCGCCACATGGAGACTTCCAGCAGGTCGTCCGCTTTTCCCTGCACGTCTGACTCTAAAGGCATGCTCGCTGGACAGCCGTGCCTTGCACACAGCGCGGCTTCTGCTGTGAGCCATGGACATGAGGGCACGCGGCTTCGGAAACGCGCAGACAGATTCCCAGGTGCCCTTGTGCTTCCCATGGGCTGCTGGCCATTCCTTGGGATGGCTGCTTTCAGCCAGGTGCCTGAAATAAAACCCATGCAAGTGGGGCGAGAACGTCCCCCAGCAGCTCGCAGCAAATCAGTTGATGCTCTCGAGGAAAGGAACCTCTTCCGGCTCCTCCCCGGCTGGACCAAAGATGCAGCTCAGCGGATGCTTCGGAAGAGAAGAACCAACGCTGAGTGGAGGGTTCTGCATAAGGCAAGCTCTACTGCCAGTTTTGCTTGGGTCCTGGGGAGCAAGTGGGCGCAGGAGCGAGTCTGAGGGGGCTCACAATATGTGCAGTGTGACTCTGACATTCTCCGGTGCTCATGCCGCTGGATTCCGAGCTCGGCGGACTTTGTGTTGGCCCCTACATGTCAGCCTTAATGGAGGGATGTGCTCCCGCAGGGGAAGAAAGACCTGGGTGCCCATATCAAGAAGGCCCTGCCCAGCAGAAATTCTTGGACTTCCCAAGAAGAGTTTTGGGGCACCCCCAGTAGTTTTAGTAGTGTGCGTGAAACATTCCTAGCGCAAGAGGAGCTGTGGCACACTGCAAGTGTGTCCCGCACAAAAGCTCATGTGTAGGACAGGCTTTCTGCTCGCAGCTTCTTAGCTTTGCTCAAGGGAGAAGTGAAGCGCTTGATCTGGGGGCCCTGGCCGGGGTTCCTGACCTGATCCCAGAGGGCAATCTGCCGCGTGTTCCAGCGTGAGACGCCCGTGGTCAGGAGACGCTTCATGTTTCCCAGGTAGACGACCCGGTTGACCCGATGGTTCTTGCAGCTGGCCTCCTGCAAGACAGCCGAGAGTCGGTGGCTGAGTGGCCTCCACCCCTCCTGCAAACTGATTCAGAGACGCTGCGTCCTTCCAGGGAGGCTGCTCACAATCCCCAGACTGTAAAGCCATCTCACCCATGACAGCTTCTGATGAATAAAAGATTAAAGTCATGGATAAACGGCCAGCAGCAGGTGGCCACTTTCTCTCCTGCTTGAACGTTTGCTTAACTCAAGGCTGCTTTTATTGACTGGCATTTGCGGAAAAAAATCTTGCCGGGCTAACAAGGTTTGGGAGAACCCTTTTCTGCGAGCGCTCCTTTCACAGGAACTTGCTTATAAGAGGAGTACTTACAGAAGTGTTGTCTGGAGAAGGATTTGTCTGGTGAAGAACCCAAGCTGGGTTGCCGGAGCTCCATGTTACTGGCACAATGATAGTCTTGCAAGGTAGGTCAGACTGAGAGTGAGGGACTGGCCCGAATCATCTAGGGGGGTTTAGAGCCCCATGGGGTCTCCAGTTCCCCAATCCAGCAGTCTAGCCGCCATGCCATGCTGGCTCTCCCAAATACAGATTTACGGATGTATATGGATTTATTATAGGTTAGTAAATGCATAACCCGCTGGCTGATTTGATTCGTGCCCATCTCCTGAGCGAAAAGGCACTTGAGGCAGGTCACAATCACAAACAACACTCCAATATGCTAATCATAAAAGCAGAAATGTGTGACGCAGAATAAAAGCTGCATCGAACCCAATAGCAAATGCTCCTGTATTTTTACTATCTATTATTCCTATTTATTGTTATTGTTCATGGATTGTTTTGATTGTTTTCCTATTTTAATGTTGTAAGCTGTCCTGAGACATTGTTGTAAAGGACGGCATAGAAATGTTTTAAATAAATAATAATAAATAAATAAATAAATAAATAAATAAATGGGAAGGTCGTGGGCTACTGGCGGAAGGACTGCAGGGAGACGCAGCCAGCACCCCCAACCTGCCTTGCCCCTCCAGAAGTGCTCTCAGAAAAAAGGGGCTCATTTGGGTAGAGAAAACAGTATAGAGAAAAGCCATTTAAAGCCCCCTCCCCACATCTGCAGACCTGGGCACGACTTCTCCACAGCTGCTCGAACGTGTAAAATGCACAGCCAGGAGTTTGGAGGGTGAACTCTCAGCATTGTGTCTGTCTGGGCCCTTGGAATTGTCTCCCACCTGGAGGACTTTGCCCGAACGTGGCTCGATGACACGGAGCTTCTTGTCCTTGCACGTGGTGCAGAACCGGCTCCCGTCTGTGTTGAAGGACATGCAAAGGATGACGTCAGAGTGGCAGTCGATCATCTTCACTGGCTCACCGATATCCAGGTTCCAGATGAGGACCTGAGACAGGAAGGGCACCATCTCTTGGTCACCAAAGGCACACTTGCTTTTGCCCTGCACTTCCTCAGAAGACCAACAGGGAGCGCAGTTGTGCTGCTCCTCTTTCAAAAAGCTCTTCCAAAGCCTGGGCACCACGACCAAGAAGGCACCGCTCCTCCCAGCAGTGACATGAGCCTCGCTGAAAGAGGGCATTTGGAGCTGAGCCAGCCATGACTGGGCATCCTCTGAGGGAGGCTTTGAGGGCTGCACAAACGGGGAAGGCCTTCTCAGTGGGAACAGTCTGTGTGTCCAGCAGAGATGGCTGGGCAGAGTGCTTCAGCCCAAGGGCCGAGGTGGGATAGTGCAGCTGCAGGCCAACAGAGGGTGAGGCACTGCCCACGCCACCCCCATGAATCCCGGGTCCCAAGATGCTTCAGCCGGGGCCCCGAGACCTGCTCCCGAGGGCATTGAGCAATGCAGGAGCTCACCTTGTAGTCATACCCGGCGCTGAACAGGATGTTGGTGGTGGTCGGGTGCCACTCTACAAGACCGACCCGCCGGCTGTGCCCATACAGCTCCAGGACCGCGTCCACCATGTTGCCCTTCAAGCCTCCCTCGGGGATTTCCCATATCCGCACCTGGCGGGACAGGAGGGCAAAAGGCATGGTCTGCGTGGCCCCCTCCAGGGCACAGGGGACTCCTCCCCGAAAAAGGCTAGATGCACTCAGTAACTGAGACTCCAGAGCCCGCCAGGACCTTCGGCTGGCTTTGCTGCAGCTTTGTGGGGAAGAGACTATCCCAGCTAAAGCCCCCATAGAAGTGCCACACTGCAGCCTCGCAGCGCTTGCGCTCTCCTCACGAGGAAGCATTCCACTTACGGACGTGTCCTCGGAGCAGGATGCGATGATGTTTTCAATGAAAGGGTTCCACTTAATATCAAGCACGTTGCCCTGGTGACCACAAACTTTGGGGTAGTTCGGCTCAATCCGTCCAGTCTGTGAAAGCAAACCAAGAAACACGATCCAGCTTTTTAGTAATAAAACTCTCCAGTTTGGATCTTCTGCTGCTCGTGGCCAGGGAACCCCTGGAAATCAAGATAGTCCTGCAAGTCCTCCGTTTGGAAGTGCGTTTTTATCTGTCTTAAGATCACCTGCTTTGGAAGGTCATGTCACAGCTGCTCCCTCGCCCACCCATCTGTGGGGGGCTTTATTCCCCAAACTCTGGGAGGGCGTCCGAGGAAGCCTGTTTGAAGCCGTGGGCATGCGACACTGCCGTGGCCTGATGGGAAGGCATCGCTCAGGGCTGTGTTGGGAAATGTTGCCGTGCTGTTTTTGCACAAAATACGTGCAGCCCAGCTGAAGCTCCCTGGGCAGTTCCCCACAACTGAGACCATACAGTGTAATGCAAAATGCATTGCAAAAATGCAGAATTCACAAGATACTATGGTGTAAAAGGCATTTTAAGATTGGGTCATCTGCGTAAGGGCAGAATCACTCCCTGAGCTGGGAATGGCACATTTCCAAACAAAAGTGAAAAGAAGCCCAAGCTTGATTCTAGCAATGCCAGTGTGGTGTAGAGCCAGTGTGGTGTAGTGGTGAAGAGCACAGGACTGGGACTCAGACGATCTGGGTTCGAGTCCCCGCTCGGCCATGGAGCCCACTGGGTGACTTTGGGCCAGTCACAGACTCTCAGCCCAGCCTACCTCACAGGGTTGTTGTTGTGGGGATAAGATGGAGGAGATGTAAGCTGCCTTGAGCCCTTTGTAGGAAAAAGGCAGGATATAAATTGCAATATAAATAAATATATAAATGCAAAAAAATGGGACTGGGGAAGGGGAAAAGGGGAAAAGAAAGAAAGTTTAATCCTTATTGAACTGGGTTATTCTCCTGTACAGAAAGCACATGTAAGTACATTTTACAGGGCAGAAGTGCTTTCATGGAGAGGTTATACAAGACTGGAGCCAGCAGGGGGTGCCAGCGGGTGCCCAGGTGTCCCTCTGGTGGGCAGCCCAGTGCCTGTTAGAACCAATCCCTCCCCTGCATTAAGCCCCTGTCTCTCTGGATTAGTGGCTGCCTGTTTTTTCCAGGGGAAAATCCACCTGCCCATCCAGGGCTACACGGCCTTAGTCACCTGGGCGTGCCCAGCTACGTTTTCCCCAGCGCAGCTTCTACGCAAGCTTTATGAGAAATTTATTTCAACGGGGCAGTGATTGTTAGCAGTAGGTGGGCTGCAATAAGGAACTTGTGACAGAACCCTGCCTGCAGGCACACAGCTGAATCCGGCATGGCGAACTTGCAAGAGCCAGGTCCAAACCCGCCCGTGCAGCGGCTGTCTCGCTGCAGCATCCACAAAAAAGCCCAGGGCCACGCTGCCCCCTCCGTTGCAGCTGCTTAAATGCAGGCACACCCTTCTCAAGCAAGGCCAAGCGACCCCACATGTCCCGGTCCCATGCAAAGCAAAAAGGGCAGAGTTCCTCAGTGATGCCAGAAAGGAATGAAGACAACAGGGCCAGGGTGACTCCTATGCAGAGTGATGCAGGATTTCATGCGAGTCCAGGGCAACAAGCTGGTTTCCTGCTTGGCCTGTGGAAAGAATAAGACGGTGCCCGCAGCCGACCTCACCAGCGTCATAAACACGCTGGACCGTCAGCACTGCGTCCGTGGAGGCTAGAGGTCCGTGGCTTTCCCTGCCTCTGTTCTCCGTGTCACTCCCCTCCTTCATGAGATACTTCTGTCTTCAGAAATATCTCACCAGTGGAAGCAGAACTAGAGAAAACCAACCATACACATTGAAGTACGCAGAACTGGCTGGATTCTGGCCAAAGAATGTCGATTATTTTTGCACAAAGCTGCAACCTCTTTCCTGCTGAGCCACCGTGAGCTTATAAAGCCTACTAGCAAGTTGTTGTGCATAAAGCACCACTGCCGTGCAGTCCCACGGATGCCACGTAGACCCCACATTTCCTGCTCTCTGTCAAGGTCACGGTGAAGCTGCAAATGCGGAGGCTGCCTGCTCCTTCCAGGCTCATGTCACCCAAAGAAAGACCCTTGTGCCACGTCCAGCCCTCCTCCCACTGTTTGCACGCTCAGGGCCGCCTCCCACGTGCAGCTGGCACCACAGAACATGAGCTGCACCTAAATCCGGCCTAGCCAGGCCCTTTCTCCTCATCCAGGTGACCATAGGATCCCAGCGCAGCTCTGAGCGCTTCTGACCACATTTCCACCAGGAGCAGCAACATGGATGAGAACGACTGGAGGACGGAGTAGCAGTCGAGTCCCCCCTGCATTGCATGCATACCCCTCTTGTGCGGTGGGCTTTTTACTGCCTGTGTTGGGCACCTGCATTCCAAGGCACGGCCCAGATCCGCCTCCCCCAGCCTGGCGGCTGTCCAAGGCCTTGCCTGTTCACCTTGGCTGGCAGCTGTGGGGGAACCTGCCCAGCCAGGTGCCCATTGCTCTGAAGCTGCGCCTGGACCTGTACAGCTGCCAGTTGCTGGCACTGTCTTCACACGATCCCGTGTCTTCCATGCAACCCAGTAGCCCCGTGGTCCCTGAGCATGAGGGAACATCCCATCGACCTTACTGTGCAATCCCAAACTTGGCATCTACGAAGTTCCAGGAAGAAAGCAAGCCAGAGGTTCATTTGCTTGCCTTCTAAGAAAAGATGATCATAATTATTCCTAGTTATCGACATATTTTGCATATGTAAATGAGCCCCAGATCTTCCACAGTGAGTTCCCGGGATTAGGGAAGGTTCTGAGACTACCCAGCCGGGGTCAGAAAAACGTTTCTTCTGCAAACCTAAAAACGCCAGACAGCCACTGAAATTCTTGCTGGCAATGAGGAAGCCGCCGTTTGGGGGGTGCGCAGACCTCCTTCCTCAGCCCACCCGGAGGAATCGCTCTGGATTCTTCTGCAACAAGAGCTTCCATCGTGCACATGGTGCACATGGTGCAGAGCCAGCGGGAGGATGTGTCCCGACCCGCTCACCCTGGAGACATGGCTGTCTTCGGTTCTCCCAGGAGAAGTCTTTACCCACTTCCGGCTTCGTTTCCACCGGCTTCCCCGCTGCTTTGCAGCCCTGGGCCGCAGCATGCAGGAGCGATCCCGTCAGCGGTGCTGGCTGCCTGGTCCTCGAAGGGAGCCCCAGCCCTGCCCACAAGCCAGTCCTTGGCACCCTGGCGGCCCGTCCAGGGCGGGTGGTTCTCCAGCAGCGAGCCATCCTGGCCAGCACTCTGGAAGCGGCCTCCCTTTCGCAGCTGCAACCCCACCAGGCCCTCCCTGGCCGAGCGGGTCGTGCAGAACTGTCCGACGGAGGCTCTCCAAGAGGATTTGCAACTTCCTTGTCTTTTTTCCATGAAATAGGGCCTGCACGTATCTCAGTTTCCATCAAAAGCGGGAGCGGCAGCAGCTGAGGTGGGCCTGGTGAGCGTGCAGCAGGCGACTCGGCTCCTGGGGAGGCTGCAGGCCTGCCTGGCCAGCTGGGGAACAGCGCCCCGGAGAGGTGGGGAGCCGCTGGGCAGGCCCGGCCAGCTGTGGGGAGCCGCTTTCTGCCCGGCCCCAAGCTGAGCCCCCCAGCCCTGAGGTGCAGCAGTCCAGGTGTGGCTTCCAGCCGCACCCCACCATCGCTGTGGCCTCATCCTGCAAGCGCTGCGGGCCTGGCCCGGCTCTCGCTGGCACTTGCGAGAGGAGCCAGGCTGCCTGCACCACCAAGCCCGCCAGGGGGCAGCACCTCCCTGCAGATTGCGAGCCAAGTGGTGCGATGTTGTGGCCCATCCTTGGCCACGGGCCTCTCTGGACCTGGGCGAGCCGAGGGGGAAGAGCGGCTCTGGCGGGGTGTCAGGCGCAGCACACCTCCAGCGCCGCCCTCCTGGCCCGGCCCGCCCAGGGCCTCGAGCACAGGCTTTCCATTCTTAACTAGGAAGGAGCAGGAACAGCCCCGGATGGAAGGCATGTGCGGCTGTCGTGAAGGAGGCAAGATTTTGCACTTTCTTTCCCCAAAGGCAGCCTTGCTGGAAACCCGCCTCGCAATTCTACGTCTCAAAGTTGCCATGGATACAGCAGAGCAGGCTGGCTGGTCCCTGGCACCGCCTGGCACAGGCACAGAGGCCCTTGCAGAGCTGCAACGCCTCTGCTCCCTCGATGCCAAGAGGATGGGGGGCGTCTGCTGCGCTGACAGGGAGTGTCGTCGCCGGATCCGCCGGCCTTTCACCTTGCACACTACTACCCAGGTTGTCCGAGGCTGCGACCTAGAGTGCATTCCTCCCTGCGGGCGCTCTGCTTTTGCAGGCGGCGTCTGCGTCTGCTGAACACAGCCAGGAAAAGCAGCAGTGCGCAACCCATTTTCATGGGGCAGACAGGACAAGCTGGTTCTGTTAGGCCAGGCGAATGGTCTTTGCCCCACCACACGGGGACTAGACGGAGTGGTTGGAGCCGAGCCGAGCGGGGCAGCTCTCCCTCCTGACTGTCACAGCTTGTTGGAATGGCACTCCTTCGTCCATGCCACAGCAATGTTGTGAGAGGTTGCCCTCCGTCCCCTGCTCCGGCCGGCTCCCCTCTGTAGCACAAGCCCCAGTCTCGCAAAGGGGAATGCTGTGCTCCCAAGGGATGTCCCGGCACGGCAGGGCATCCAACAGGGCATCCCTCCCAGACAATCCTGGCTGAAGCGCTGTGGCATCTGCACACCTATTTCAAAAATGGATCTGTTTGCCTTTGTATTATGCAATAGCATACAGAAAAGGGGCTTGCGCTGTCTCAAGCCCTCAGTCTTTTCACTAGTGTCAGAAATGATGCTGATGATGATAACTCTAATTCCTTCTGGCTGTAAGACCTTGGAGGCAATGCACAAAGCAAACATCAAGCAGCAAAACGCTGTAGGGCACAGTGTTCTAGGGCAAGTGGATGGCACCAAACTGTTTCAAAAGTGGCTTGCTCAGGGTGGCACCTTCCCCATGGCACACCCACTGGTCTCCACACACAAGCCTGTTTTGCTCCCATGCCGTTCCTGCTGAGTGGTGAGCGAATAGCAGCCCCACCCAGGTGAGGAGGGCCCTTCCTGTTTCGCAGGTAGCGCCCTGCAGGCCTTCTGGGGCCCTGACGCCACCGAGAGCCCCAGCTGCTCCCCGGCCTGTTTCTTCTCATCTGTGCTCTTTCAGACACAACTGCGGGGACAGCTGTGTGCTTCCCAACTCGGGGCACACCTGCCATGGCGAAAGGCATCCTTCTCATCTCCAGCGTTGCTCTGGTAGCCAGAGGGGGCGGGGGGAACGTTGGATGATGGAACACAAAGCCGTCTGCATGAAGTTGCAATGAAGTCACAGAATATTCTGGAAGGAGGCGTGTGGCTGCATGCGTCACTCCGAAATTTATGAAGCCAGAATGTTGCCTGACTGAGCTTGGCTGTGTGTGTGATTCCATCTGGATGGGTTATTAATAGTGCTACCTACATACATGCAAGCAGGATGGAAGAGGATGACAAGAGTATGCCGTGGATAACTGCATGTTCTGGAAGTCCTCCTAAATATCTCCAGGACTCCAAAAAGGCTTTGTTAATGCTGATTCCAAGATGAGGGCTTGCTAAATGATTAATAAATGCTTGATATCTGGAAAAATGGGTGTCTTGGAGAAGAGGCATTCAATATTTTGTTCATAGCCAAGTAACGGGATGTTAAAGCTATTAGAAGATGCACAGTAACAGCCCAAAATGCCTGCCTGCCACCCTAATTCCATAAGATTACCATGCCTCAAGTCAGCAACAGAGACCAGGTTTATACATAAAGGTCACCCATGATTGAGTTTCCTACTGTGGGTTTGTCTGGCAGATGGCAGAACAATCCATGATTTGCCTGTCCTCTGTATAGCCTGGTGAAACAACCTATAAACAACCCACATGTCTGGATTCACATGAAATGACAAGCCACGGTTTAAACAACCTTGAATTTACAAGCCAACAACAAACCATGGGTACTTTTTCCGGGCTGTTTGTAGTTAACAAACCATGTCTGCACACCACAACAACCTGTAATTTAGCAGCTATGCCATGGGTTAATATTGTGTGTGTACACAGGGCAATGTCTAAACAAAGTGTCATCTTCTCCAATTGCTCAGCTGCCCACAGATAAATGCTCCCTGTCAGCCCTTCAAGGCACTACCAGATCTGTAAAGAAGCAAGCATAAAGGAAGGGTTGTCTTGCAACAAACTACTCAGTGGCATCCTAGCTGCACTGAGCCTGTTTGGACCCTGTCGCCAGTGAGCAGCTCACAAGCCATCTTAAAGAGGGGTCACAAACCCAGAACAACACACACTATGGCCACGACTCTTGGAATCAGACTCTGCCTTGTGCCGAAGTGGCAAACGCAGCATCAATGATTGCTTATGTCCAAGTTTTAAAGTAGCAATGAAAGCTCTGCTATAATTGGACCCTGTGTGTTTTCATGCCTGTGCAGAGCAGAGTCCTCCCTCTCTCCGTGCCAAATATCAAAAGACCCACACTCGGGCGGCACGAGCAACTGCGTTTATTAACGCAGCTCTCAATGGTGTCACGAGGATTCTGTTTGCGGGCACAGGCCAGGGGGCTCCCACCCACGGAAAATGGGGAAATATTCTTCGCTTGTATTCTGCGCAGGCATGGAACTAGCTTGCATGGCACCCGGGAGCTTCTAGGACTCATGCCCTTGGCAGAAAGACCTTCCTGCGTGACCCAAGCTCGCCATGCAGAGCTGCTTCCAGGCACGTGCATGCAGCACGGGGGGAAACGTGGCCAGGACGCAGCCTTGCCGCGGCTGCCCTGAATTCTACGACAGCATCGGGATCTGGACCGGCACCTGGGCATCGAGAACGTTGGTCATGTAACAGCCCCACACGAACCACATCCCTTTTCAGTCACTGCCAGCGATTGCCAGCTAATTCTAGCAGCAAATGCCCTCGTCTTTTGTCACTGAGTTTTGGCAACATGGTGGGAGGAATGGACCTCCCCGAAAACGTATTTTGCCATCTTTGCTTGTGATTGGGTGAAACATAATTCTTAGTCTCTCTTATTTTGTGCTTCGAATACATGCGTGAACTCTGCTTTTATCCTTGTAAAAAATATCCAGCCTGTGCTTTATTTGTTGTTCCAGGGGCTTATTACCATGTTTCAGTGAAGAGGCGAAGCCCATCCTGTGACACAGCTGTAACCCGGGCTGTGGGTCACCACGTGGCACCTCCCTATGGTTTGATTGGGGGTACCTATTGCTGGTGCTTTTACCAACGCTGTTCTGCACTGCATCCTGATTTTTGCTGTTAACCATTTATTTATTTATTTACAACATCTGTATGCCGCCCCCTTGCAACAAAGCCTCGGGGCAGCTCACAACAGTACAAAACAACAAAATAATTTAAAACTATCTAAAACTATTTAAAACTGGCCCATCTCGAATAACCAAGTTAAAATACAATAAATGCAATTTATAATTAACAATTAAAATAACTTTTAAATAAAAAGGTCTTCACCTTTAAACTGCTTAAAAACTTTGCCTCATGGAAAACTGGATGAATTGTTGATTTGACCTCCTTAAGAACTCTTGTAACCGACCTGGAGAACTTTCCCTGTGGTGCAGCAGCGAAGTCAAACAAGCAAGCGAACAAAACCACGAGGTATCCAGAATGAGACCCAGAAGGAACATTCTGCTGCCTCAGGTCCCTTCGCTCCAGAGCTCAGCTTCTCCGGAACAACTCAGACCAGAGAGAATACAACCCACATTAAAGGTAAAGGTAAAGGTAAAGGTAAAGGTTTCCCCTTGACGTTACTTCCAGTCATGCCTGACTCTAGGGGGCGGTGCTCATCTCCGTTTCCTAGCCGAGGGAGCCCGTGTTTGTCCGCAGACAGTCTCCGTGGTCATGTGGCCGGCATGACTAAACACCGAAGTGCACGGAACGCTGTTACCTGCCCACCAAAGTGGTACCTTTTTATCTACTTGCAACCCACATTACCCATCGCTAATTTTTCACTCGGGTTTGTCCCTCGCAAAAGACCCTAGTTAGAACCTGAGAGCTGAAATAGCCATCATGGTAAACGACCTGCCTGCACAAACCCTCCAGGTGCACCTTATCACACCCGGCTTCTTTGCGCCGGCTCCAGCAGGGTGTGCTCAGGCCACATGTGCGAGTACCAAGTGCATTCCCACATGATGGCAACCAGTGTGAGGAACTTGAGTCGAGCAACTCACTCCCAAGTCCGACTCGAGCTGCATCCGTGACTCAGCTCAGACTCGGCTCAGGCGCAAGCAAACAACACCACTCGAGAGTTCCACGTTTTTTATGGCCGAGTCGCTCCGGGACCTTCTGGCGCAGTAGGATATCCTGGAAGTGCGGTCAAGATAGGAATTTTGTTTGTTTGTTTAGGTACATCTTGATTTGAGTGAGGGACTTGAGTGCATCATGGAGAGAGGAGCAGCTGGGAATCTCGGGGCTTACAACTCTCCCCTCTTTGTTCTGTTCAAGTTGGCCCTGGAGACTTGAGAAGAGACTTGAGACTTGACTCGAAAATTTTTTGCAGGCTACTTCTATCAAACTTCAGATTTTTTAAATTATTGGCTAGAGAAATGGGACTTCACATAGATTTGAATGTTTTTAAAGTTATCATAAATGGAAAAAGAAGGGTGTGGGAGCTGACCCAGGGGCTCAATGTTTTTTTGATGATGGATGTTGTTTGTAGTTTTTTTTAGGATTATAATTTCAAATAAAATTTATTTAAAAAAAAAGAAATGTTTTTGCAGGCTTGAGTTGGACTGGAAAGAGAAGACTTGAGGCTTGACTTGAGACTTGGAGGAAGGGACTTGGACACGCCGCTGATGGCCACATGACACGCCGTGGCTGCCCTGCCCTTTGGCTGGAGAGACTCAAGACGGGGCACACCGGCTGCACACGGGCCCCAAGGCAGTGCTGCAAATCTGTATGGGAACGAGTTTGGAGCAGGTGCACGTAGGATAAACTCTCCATGCCCCTCTTGTGTGGAAAGAGGTGTCCTGAGCCCACTGGCACCAGTGGGTTTAAGGCACAACTCAGCCCAGTCTGAAGACTATTTCTTGGGATGCACCAAGACTGTTCTGAACTCTTACATTTCCCTTCTTCCCTAAGCACAAAGGATTGCTTGATTCCCCCAATTAATCCATCCATTCATTTCCCAGAAAAATGTTTCCTAAGTTGCTTTTCAAAAACTGGAACAGGCTGCAAAGGCGGAGAAGTATAATTAGCGTTTTGATGGTCAAATTCTTCCGACGAGTCCACCACCAAGGACACGCTCCGGGCTCTCTGAGAGCCACCTTCCCATGCCTTTGCCACGGAATCATGCGTCTGCAGTGAAGGGCATGGGGTAGTTGGGCTGCTCTGCAACACCACCATTCCTCCGGCCCCGTCCGGCTGCCTCCCCTGGGGCCACGGAACAAAACATCCACCCAGACAAGGCTGAGCTCCACCCTGGGGACGGGACAGGGGCTGGCAGAGGAAATGGGGCATGGTCTGTGCTGGAGAGCTGGCCCCAAGGTGTTCCAATGCAGTAGCTAAGATTTTGTGTCTGACTGCAGACGAACGTGCGCCCCTGAGAAAAATGTGACGGACTGGCCAGTGGGAGAAGGAATGTTATTTTAATAAAAGCTGGCAAGAACAGCATCGTGAGGAAGTTAAGACACCTGGGTGCAATCTCCTCCTCTCCATAGTTTCTAGGTTACCTTAATTTATTTCTGCTAAATATGGAAGTCTTTTAATTAGGGGGCTGCACCCCTGGATGGATTCCAGCTGATTGCGGAAAATCCAATCTGATTCTATGTGCTCTCCCAGACACAAAGGGTGCCTGCTCATTGCCTCCAGCCCTGGGCATGGGCCTCGGAGCCCCCTCCTCGGGCCGGTTTCCCAGGCAGGACTGTGGGGTCGTCTGAAGCTGCCTCGACAGAAGCAGGTCACGGGTCTGCCCGCTCAGCCTGGCCCACCCTGCAGGTGGCCCTGGGTTGGGGCTCCAGGGGGGCAGCCATGCCCAGCCCACCTGTCTTTGCACGCTGGTGCCTGCAGCGTGCAAGGCCTGGGATTCTGTCTTGGCACAATGGCCTTTCCCCAGTGCCCAGACTCTGCTATGCCTCAAAGGTCTGGCAGGAGTGGGTGGATGTGTGTGTGTGTGTGTGTGTGTGTGTTTTTATAAAATTTTATTAAGATTTTAAACTACAAATTAAAAACATCAATCATCAGATACATCGGACAGGCTGGATCATTGATTATGATCATAGAATGCTAAAAGATATGTTATAGGGGCTGACCCAGCCTGGGTGGGTGTGTTTTTATATGCACCCTGGGCCCCACCAAAGCTCAGGAAGACGGCACCCAGCAAGAGCATCTCGCCCACAGAAGGCCAAAGACCGTTTGAGCGAGAGGGTGGAGCCAGCAAGTGCACTAGGAAAGATGCTTGCATCGAGCTACAAAATCGATCCGAAGTGATCGATGGGCCAAGCTGGCACATCAGCACAGCGTCCGGGATGCAAAGCTGCTTGCCCCTTCGGAAGGCCCCCCCAGCCCCTCCCCCCGGCTTCAGCAGCCCTGCGGAGCGCAAAACTTGCTCTTGGCACAGGGCCATTTTGAGATCCTGCGATCTGGCAGCACGTCAGCCCTGGCTCTCCTTCACAGCCCTGCCTCACTCTGATCGCGGCAGGAAGACCAGTCCTGAAAGAGAAGAGCTGGTTCGGTCCAGCTGCCACAGCCAGCGCCTTCCTTCCAACACCCAGCACAGTGAATACCGTGAACAGCTCAGCCACCACACGCATGCCCTGGACCATGAATGAGCAGCACTGGCAGATGAGGCCCATGCTCCCCAGGCCCCTTCCCAGAGGTTCGCTAAATGGCCTGGTGTTTAAATTTTTATGGCACAGACTTTCGGGTTTAATTTTTAAAAGGGAGGCGAGCATCTCGGGGAATCCCAGAGGTACAAATCAGCACACACGATTCTTTGCAGGACAGGGAAGGGGCTGCCCTGCTCCAAATGCTTTGTCCTTGTGGTTCGGTTCTGTCTTTCACACACAGAATGCTCTTTGGCCTGAGCCAGGGTTCAGAAAAGAAAGCGAACACAGTTTCCTGCAAGTGGAAGGCCAACAAACTGAAAGGAACGAGTTTGTTCAAAGAATAGTCAAAGAAAGAAGCAAAAGGTCACTCACTTGTTCCAAGGGAATGACCAAGAAGGAGCCCCCTCCGGCACTTTCCGTTACTATGGCGAGGAATTTGGTGTTGACTGCACAGAAATGGTTGTCATGGACGTTCTTGGTGATTGGAATCCCGTCGAAGCAGTGCTCTCGGTTGGCCACTTTGCCGTAGACATTTCGGAATTTGGAGCTGCGGTACTGCGGACGCCATGACATCTGCTGAGCAAACACACGAGACTTTTAGCGCTGGTGCCAGCTGCAGGCAGCGCCGGGTGATTCCCACACGGAACGCGACTTGGCAATAGATCGCAATGTGGGCTTGGCGGGGAATTTGGAAATGGAGGGTTCCCTGTGCGCGTTGGGCGATCGGCACGGGACCATTTTCAGTTTGCATTCAAATGTTTTGATGCTCCAGAGCAGCCTTCCCCACCCCTTCGCAGATGTCAGATTCCCACTCCCAGCATTCCTGGCTACTGGGGCTGATGGGAACTGAGGTCCACACATATGGAGGGCATGAGGTTACAGAAGAAAGAGCTAATTAAACTTATTTTAGTCATATTTAGTAAACAACCTCACTTTAGAAAAGCATCTTGTGTCAATTTCTGTCCTGGTGCACCACAAGTATTTGCCCTGAAATATTTGGCAGGGGAGGGGGATTAAAGCATCCCACATGTGATTTAAATCTTGCATTGCACAGACACTTTTACTGACCTACTTGCAAACAAAATACTATAGTGTGTATTTTTTTTTACATTATTAAATATAAAGAGAAACAAGTTACTCAAGACCGTTGGCATGCCAATAAATTCCAGCTACCCAAAGTAATTCATCCACAACATTGGAACTTGCCGAGTGTCATATTTGCAGCTGGCCTCCATTTGTATCAAATCAATGAACTAAGTGACATTTTCTCTGGGAAGCGCCGTGCGCCATGTCCCTGGGAAAGGGGAGGCACACCACCCCTCCACATATGAGAGCGCAGTAAAAGCATATGGCTGGATCAGGTCTGCCCAGAGCGCTGGCGTCCCACAACGGCCCTTCACCCGGCTCCAGGCTTGAAATTGGACTGCCCAGAGGCTGGCCTTGGCGAAGGGGAGGTGGGCCTCTTGCGGGTTCAGCCTCTGCTGAAATCTGCCCCCCCCCGCGCCTGCTGCAAGGACCCCCCCCATGCCAGCTGGGCATCCCCTGAACAATGACCTTGTGAGGTGGGTTGGGCTGGCCCAGAGTCACTCAGGTGGCCCCCTGAGGGGGTGGGGGCTTGAACCCAGATCGCTGAGTCCCAGACCAGCGTTGTCAAGTACCGACATTTGGTGTGATTCAGAGTACACTCATGCAACACACCCCTTCAGTAGCTCGTACATCCGAACCCTTCAAATTACAATCGCTAGCTACTTTCCAGCTGCTCTTTTGTACTTTCAAAATAATGGGGAGCCACATGGGTGGGAGCCAGGCTTAGTTATGGGTCAAAAAGACCCACTGGAACGGACAGGGCAAGTGCTGATGTGTCAGTGGGTTTACTCCAATTATGACTCACTCTGGATGCAGTTGGACAAATTCTGTGGCCAGCGCATTGGTAATCATTTGCAGGCAACAGTCCACTGCATCTGGGCATGAGCTGGAGCCGATGTTCACGGCCCATCTCATTTCTCCACCTGCAAACTGCCCTCATAACTTTGTGGTGTGGAAACTGCACCAAATTTCCCAACGTCCGTCTGGAGGTAAGACTAGAGCTTACTGCCCACAGGCAACAGTGTCTTTCAGAGTCTCTCTTGCCTTTCAGATCTATTTATTCTGGATGTGTAGCAAAACAGCCTTTGATTTCCAGGAAGGGGTGGCTGGCAGGGGAAAAAACTCCACCCCAAATTTCTCCCATCCATTTGTGACTCTCTTGATGGGTCTGACAAAGGAAGATTGAGTTGAATCAAGAAAGCAGAGTCAGTTTCAAATCAGAATATTTATGATTCAAACTCCTACCATTTAATAAATAATTTTCACTTGGGGAGAGAGAACTATACATCAACAATTCCAAATCCACTGGGAAGTCATTCCATTTATCAATCAGTTTGCTGTATCCTGCATCTTGAATGGTTCGTGTATATCCTGCCTTATCCATGTTCAGAAAAATTATAATATCAAAGGCCATTTCCTCTCCTCTCTTGCTTGTCTTGCATGTGAAGTAGCTTGATTTTTGTCATCCTGTTTTGTTCAGCTGTTAATGTTCAGAGATCGGAACTGCCTTGTGTGTTCTCCAACTCCTGGGCAGGAAGCAAGTTTCTAAACTAATGGGAGGCGAGGCGTGGGGTTCTCAGAGAGTTTGATCCAGAGCAGAGCGAGCTTTCCACCAGCCCCTTCTGCCCAATTAAGCCCAGTGGAGGGTGGAAATGTAGGAAAAAATCCAGCCTGCCCAACAATAGTCCAGTACCCAAATAGTTCAGGAGGTATCCACTTCACATTCAAGCTCTCCTTGTTCGCTTTTCCAGAGCATTCGAGAGAAAGGGCGAAGGAAGCTTTTGCCCTGTTTGGCTCTCCCCTCCATGAAGGTCTGGCAGTCATGAAACTTACCTAAGCATCTAGGTGTTGTTGCGAGTGAAGCAACACTGCAGTTAGTCTTGATCAGCAAACTGCGGGTTGTTGAGAACATGCGCAAGCAGGTCATGTATGCACACTCTCCCCCTCGGGCACAGCAACCCACAGGTGGCGGAAGCCACAGGCTGGTGCTCTGTGCAAGCTGGGCCAGAGCCCTCGCTTCAGAAATGCAACGGAGAGTCCCAAGCGGTGGCTCGGGCGGGCTGTGCTCGCCTCCATGTGGTGCATTTCCTCTGAGGGCCACAATCCTCCTCAGTGCACCCAACAAATACAGGAATGCTTTTCCTGGTGGAGCCAAGTGGGATCCAAGCAGAGCTGTTTGGAAAAGCCCCCACACGGTCACGGTTTTGTTGACCCATGGTTGGCACGATGGCACACCGAAACGTCACGGCTGCCTCAAGCTGAGTCGTGCTGTCAGCCCCTCTAGCCCAGGGCTGTCGGCACAGGCCAGCAGCAAAAGTTCTCCGGGGTTGTTTAGCTCTCTGAGGAGAAGGTGGACTGGACCTTTTAATATGCCATTAAAAGAATAGCATAGCGATGCAAATATCTGAAAGAGTAACATGTACACAACATGACAGGCAGTGCAGGCTAGGGAAATATGTAGATGTAGAAGAACGCTGCCCTGGAAACTTTTGGGGGTTTTGCCTCCCCAGGGACTGACCCCTGATTCTCTGCAGAAATGCTCGAGAAAGGAGAAACTCCCCCTGGCAAACTTCCCCCAGACGTCACTCTTAAAAGCACCAGAGGTGTGTGCTTCTACCCGTTCCAGGCATGGGGCAAAATATCTAACAGAACAAAAGGTTTGCAAGCTGCTGCACGTCCAGGAAAGGGGCAGTTTAGTTGTGATCCCACCATCTGAACCAGCTTACTAACTGGGCTGAGACAACATAAAGGCCCACACTCAAGGGTTGCACGTGGGTTGTCACTGAACCATGGGTTACTGCGCTGTCTGAACTCTGCCACACTAACAAACCATGGTTTGCTGCTGGGTTGTGTAGTTAACATGGCAGGCTTCAAGCAACACAATAATCCATTTCCACAGCAACCTACCCTCAACCCATATGCCACTCGAGTGGTGTCTTAAGCCACCCAGAGTCACCTGTCCTGCGCCCAGTTTCCCATTCCTTCCAGTGCGTCATGGTTCATATTTTAAGCCTGCTGTTTTTGCTGCAAGCCCAGCAGAGAGAGGGGTCAGGGCGCCTCTTAGGGGATTGAAAGATTATCCCTCATTAATGTTTTGAGAAGTGTCCATCTGCTGCCTGGTAGCCTCGCTGGAACTGGTGATATTAAATCGCGTATTTTGGCAATATATAAGAATTTGGTTTGTGGCATAACAATTGTGGACGCTGGCCATGTTTCAGGCAGGCTTTCGTTCTTCACTTGGCCTGGCAACTCCTTTGTTTGCATATCTGAGGCGACTGGCTTCCCCTTTGATTCACAGAGCATTTCCTTCTGGGGTCCTGTCCGTTTTGCTGGGACTGAAAGGCCAAGGGCTTTGTCACTGGATGAACACCTCCGATCTCAGGAATGTTAATTAAAGGATGCTTGAAGCCTTGCATCCCCCCCCCACGGCCCCCGCCCACATTTCCTTCCAGCCAGCGAGGAAACTGGTGCAGCTTTTATTGTTGCGTACTGAATTCTTTTGCCTTCTGGATGGCCAGAGGAAGGTGGGCACAATGGAGGGGGCCGTGCATACGCCACATTTTTTAAAAAGCGTTTCCTTTCTTGGGGGCTTTCAGGGTCCAGACAATAAGCCCCTCCTGGGTTTTCTCCAGAGTGGAAGCCTTCTGCCGTTCTCACCCTAGAAGTCATAGGGACACTGTATCCCATCCCTTTGCGCAAACTGGGACGTTTGTGGGCCTCATTCTGCCCCACAAGAAGGCCAGACTCTCACATCCCCGCCCCCGCCCTCCATCCTACTGATCTTCCGTTGCTTGACTGGGCCTGCTTGGCAAAGGTCCTGCCGTTGGCACTGTCCCTCATTCCCTTTCCTTTTCAAAGTCTGGGGGGCTCAAGGAGATGCCAAGACAAGTCGCTCCAAGCTCCCCTTTTATTCCCCACCCTGGAAAACACCCTCAATGACGGCAGGGCAGATCCCAGCCGCACAAGGGCTGCTGTCCACCAGGGCTGGCCAACATTTGCGATGGCTCCCCCCCCCCCCCCCCCAGTATTCGTATTTGCTTTCTCGCCCATGTGCCTTTCTGGCGCACCTCATCCCCAGCGCTCCTGCTCCAGGCGTCCCCTTCTTTCCCCCAGGTTCCACCAGAAGAGCTTTTGTTCACCTCCATCATCAGTCAAAGCAGCAGAGAGGACAGGTGGGAAGCGGGGCCTCCTCTCTAGCCGCGGAGCAGCATGTGGCGCGATTGTCATGGAAAGGGAGACTTGAGCCCCTTCCAAGCAAGGCAGGCCCGGTGGTGCCCCCCTGCAGGGAGAACGGGGCATGCGAACATGGGGGCCTCTGACCAAGCCGTTCTCCAGCAGAGAGGAAGGTTGGTGCTGCCTGTGGTAGTATCGATTGCCCACTGAGCCAGGGAGGAGGCAGCTGGGACCGTCCTTGCAAAAGCCACACCGGCAGCGGGGTTCAGAGCAAGGGCTCCTGGGCCATCCAGGCCCACCACCTGTCCTGGGACAAGGTCCGGCCGAGACTCGATTGCTCGTGCAGGGGAGTTCTCTGCGGTGCACCTCCCTTCCTTTCTTGTCCACGGGATGGGCCATTGCCAGACAGCAAGCAGCTTCCATGGAAGGGTTCTAAAAGCTGCTGTCCCTCTTGTGAAAAGCCACCGGACTGATGGAATCCAAGACGTCCCCTCAGGCTCTGTAAGATTGCAAGCTCTATGGGGCAGAGAGTGTTTCTAAAACACCGAAGCTGGGTTCACATGACATGCTAAGCCACCATATGTGAGGCCAACACGTTCTCTGGAGCCCAAAAGTGTCCTGCAAGGAGGTTTACAAGCTTCCTTGGTGGCTGGCCACCAGGCCACAAGCCCCCCCACACCCCAGCCGCCACCACGGCTTGCAGCGGGGTGTCTTAACCTCCCTGTTGTTTACCGTGTGGTTTGCATCCGAACAACAGGCCAAGCCACGGTCGAGGTGCAATGCTACAGGGACCCTTGGCCAGAGGGCAGAAAGGGCAGCTGCTCTGCCCTGGATCTGTAGCCACTTACAGCTGGCACAGTGCAAGCGCCCTTGGGCCCTGCCATCGGCTGGCTGGCGCTGAGCTCCTGCGGATCCCAGGGGACACAGGACTCCACTCTGGGGCTTGGGGAGTGGAGGAGGGGGCCGTCTGGTCTGGCTTCCTGAAGAGGAAGTGAAGCCAAGTGGGGACTGCCAGCGGCCTGGGATTAACGAGTCTCCCGAAGCCGAGCAGGGGATGCTCTGTGTGAGCGCAGCAACAGGACACACGCAAATCATCCTGGCAACATCTTTGGTCTCTTCCCGCAGACCGAGGGCAAGTGGCATTCTAAAGAGGAGCCGGCTCATCTCTCTGATCTGTGGCCCATTCAGGGAGAGGCCTTCCCAGCACCAAAAATAACGGGGCCAATCAATGCTTCGTGCACCCAATTAAAGCAGGCTTCTGGAACAAGAGGGAAGCAAACACCAGCCCTTCTGGGAGGGCAGAGAGGCACCAGGCGCTTCCTGGCCCAGCTGTCCCCCAGGCAAAGCACCTCACCCAGCAAGAGCAAGCTTCCTAACGGCAACGGGACATAAAGGGGGCCGTGGGCACACTTGCTGGAGAGTCGGAAGGGGGATGACAAGGGCGCACTCCAAGCCAGGTTCCAACAGCACGGCCTCGCCCTGGAGCCATTGCCAGCAGCCTCTGATTCAAACGCCTTCCGTACAGCCTGGTCTGCGGTCACGGGCACATGGGAAAATCCAAGAGGGAAGCCTCACCTCGCTCTTAAAAGCATTTTTATTTCCATATCAAAACCCTTTCAGAAGAAGGATGCTCACGAGGCATCTGCCACAAGACAAAAACGCTGGCCCTGTGCAGGCAAAACAAAATACAAATGCATTTGCGATAGAGAAATACAGGACACGGGGAGCCTGGTTGATCTCATGAAGGTCGCACAGTAGGGTTCACAAGAGGGGGTGTTGGTGGAGATGCAGGGCTGGGGATTGCCATCAGGAGGGCCCTGTCTCCGGGCACCGCCAGCCTCACATTGGCCAACCGCAGGGCAGACCGCCAGGTGCGTCGGGCTGGTCACGCTCATGCACACAGGTGGACTTCCTGCTACTTAGCCCTAGCCTCCAGGGCCCTGGTTGTGCCAAATCCCCCATGAACCACAGTGGAGGGCGATCGGAGGCGGAGCAGGCCAGCATGGCTACAGAGACCCGCGACCGGCCGGCCGGGCCAGACTGCTGCCCTCGCAGAGCACAGCGTTTGGGGAAAGTTCACATGAGCCAGTGCAGATTTATTGACAGGGAACAGAGCTGGAGCCGGAGCGCTTAAGGAGCCTGAGTCCCAGCAGGCTGCCTGCAGATAGAACCACTCTCTGTCCCTCCGCAAGATGATCCTGGGGGAAGGGAGCACTGCTCTGCAGCACTAGGAGAATTGCCCACTGTGGCCCCCCTTCCCTGGCTTTTGAAAAGGTTTTACTCGGGCTCAGATGCGCAGGCGGCTCCTACCCCAGCCCCCCTTTCCATCTCTTGAGTGACAAGGAAGAACTGCTTGGAGATGGGCTTCAACAGGCCCGGGGAACAAGCCAGAGCTGCAACCGAATGTTGCAGCGCCTCCGCGTGGGAGGGCTCCTTGCAGGAGCCCTGCAGGCAGTGTTGCCCTTCTCCAAGGCTCAAGCTGGGCACTCCTCTCCTTGCTCACTGTCCAGAGGTGATCTGTGTTCATAAGAGCCAGTATGATGGAGTGGTGAAGAGCCTGGGACTGGGGCTCAGGCGTTCCGGGTTCAAGCCCCTGCTCAGCCATGGAGCCAACTGGATTATTCTGGGTCAGTCACAGACTCGCAACCTGCCTACCTCACAGGGGTGTTGTTGTGGGTATAAGACTGAGAGCAGCAGGAGGAGAATGTTGTAAGTTGCTTTGACTTCTTTAAGAAAGAAAAAAGGTGGGATATAAATCCAATAAATAAATAAATAAATAAATAAATAGACAAGCTATCGATATATGGCCTTGATGAGTCTCCTGCGTTCTCATGCTGATGATAAGTTTTAACAAGTGTCCAAAGAATAATAATGCCTGCAGTGATTAGTTTTGCCAAGAGATTGGTTTAAAAATAATAAAAAAATAAAATGCAAAAAGGAAGCAACGGGGATCGCTCGGTGCTCTGTTCAGCCCATTTCTACCTTTGGACAAGCAAGCTTTTTGTGTTGTGGTGGAACCTGTTAGAATGGCGAGAACCGTGGGACAAAGGGAATGTGTGTCTGCGTCTCAGGTACCTTTCTGCCCAGGTGCAAGTACAGCACATGTTTGCAAGGAGCTGGCAGATCTTCTGTCACCGCAATGTGGAGATTATGCCAAGCCACAACAAAGGAGTGATCTGGTACACACATCAAAATCATCAAAAGCAAAAAGCAAAGTAAAGCAAAAGCTTTTGCCAAAGCAACAACTCTGCATGTTTTAGAAGAATCCAGGCACTTAAAAACAAAGAAAAATCGATCTTAATTCTCAGAAAGTGGCAGAAAAGTCTCCCACCCTGATCCGTTGCTGAGTCAGAGGCTGACGAGATGTTCATGGCTGAAGGTCTCTGCGGAGCGCCAAGCAGCGGCACCCACGGCCTTCCAAGGGGTCAGCTCATGCCAGTCACACCATGGGGAACGGACTGAGCTGGGATAGAGAATCCCGTGAGCTCCCACAACATTAGCGGCCTTTGCCCCGGTTGGATTCAGTGGGAATCGCTTGTCCAGGCAGACGGCATGGCCCTGCTGCGCTTTCTCGGTGCTCCTGTCCCTTTAATGAGCAGCTTCCTCCTCACTCACCTCTGCTACAAGCCAGCCTTTGTTCCTCCTCGCAGACCCACTGAGGCATCCTGAATTTCCTTTGATTAGCCCGTTCTGGCTCCTGGGGCAAGAATGAGGCTGTTCTTTCTCCTGAGCACAGATTTGCCATCACAATAATAACAACAGTGTATTGAATTAACGTGTAATTGCTCTATCTGCCAGGGAAGAAACCAGTAATTATAGTCCCCTGCCCTGAGCAAGGAACAGGAACTGACTAATTAAGGGCAATTGGGAATGCCACAGCCAGGCACATGGACAGGAGAAACTAATTTGCCGCTCACAGAGGAAGGTGCAAGGAGAGCTGCACATGGAAGCAGGAATTTGCTTCAGTGGAAAGGTGTGTTTGGGTCTGGCCTGCGCACCTGCCAGCAGCCCAGCTGTGGTTCTGCATCTGCTGCTCTGCCTGGCGAACTTAAGGCTCCTCCTCAGACAGAAAAGCTCCTGGCACAACTTGGATGCGATGAATTAACCCACATGGGCCCTGCCTTCAGGCTCTCAGTCAAAGAAGACCCGGCAGATGAAGAGGATGAAGAGCCTGGAGGAGGAAGAGGGGACGTGGGGCTCCCCCGGGCAGGGCTAGCTGAAGGGGCTCATCGCCATGCTGCACATTCGCCGTGCCCCTCAGCACAGCTGCGTCCTCTGGGCTGGCCCTATTTGCCAAGCTGCAGGGAGGGCAAGCGGACCCCCGATGGGCGGAGGCCGGCAGAACCCGGAGAGCCTTCCACATGCCGTGGCGCACAAGGGAAGACAGGGCAGGCCTGGGAGGAAGCGCCCCCGCCAGCACTGGGCAAGCCAGCACCCCCAGCCGCGCTGCCCCAGCCGTGCCTCCCTGTCCAAGCCGGTGCCGCAGGTTGCCAAGGAAGGCCAGGCCAGGGCGGCCGTGCCCCTGCCTTCCCACCACACTGCAGGCGATCGAGCAGAGAAGGCTCCCGTCTGCTGGGAGGGTGGTGCTGCTTCCTGCACAGAAGCGGAGAAATGCAGCATGAGGCCATGCTGACCTCTTGCGTGAGGCGAGCACAGCCGATGCTCTGATGCTCTGAGTTCCGCCGGAGCACCCATGAAAAGACCTGGTGGCGACAGGAATGTGGCCCGCCTTGGCCAAGAACCACGCCCCCAGGGTGGGAAAGGGCCCCTCCCCCTCCTCTTGAACTCCACGAGTGCAAGAGGGGGACGGACCGGACCGGCATTCTTCTGTTTACGATGCGGGGCAGGATCATGGCTCCTATTCAGCTGCAAAGCAGGACCTGCCAAAAATCTGGACTCTCTCGGCCAAAACACCCTGCCCAGCACCATTCTCCCATGGGAGCGCTTCTCTGGCCCGAGGCAGGACCAGCTGCTGGCTGCTGCCATCCCCTCCCATTGCCGGGAAGGGATGGTGGTGGCTGGTTTCAGTGTGGGAGCCGCACTCAGAGCACGGGGGAAGAGCCCTTCCACCTTCTTTGTTTCATGGCTGGGCTACCAGCCGATCCAGGGCACTCACACGGCCCAGAGTGGCTGTGCCCGCACTTGGCTGGACAGTTCCAACAGGATTACTGCATCCCCACCAGGAGCAGCAGAGTCACTGGAGCAGGAGGGAAGTCGCAGGAGGAGAGTGCGGAGGGCTCCATGCCAGTCTGCCATCCGCGTATAGTGAGTCCAGGTCGGCCACTCCGAGGGTCGTGCTGCAAGGAAGGGGGCAGGGGAAAACGGCCACTCCTGCAGGAGGGCCATTCCCCCACACGCCGTATCCAGCCCGGCACAAAGAGAGGCACCTGCTTTGTCACCCAGGAGGTGGACAGAGGTGGGGGGTGGCTTGCTGTTTGCAACTCTGCACTGGCCTGACTCAGGTGAGCACATGAAGACGTGCTGCTTCCTCACCGTGACTTCTGTCCCTGCAGCCCAAGAGCTGAAGGGATCCCAGGAGGAGGTGGCCGTGGCAGCTTCTGGCAACATGGTCTGCTCTGGCCCCCCTCGGCTCTTCCACCCCTGCACAGACAACGGAAGCAGTCCCTACAGCAGCCGCCGGGCGGGGGATGGCCCTCCCTCGCAGGATGCAGCTCTGCGCTGCAGGGCTGGACTGGTGCCCAGGGCGCTGATCCTAGACGGGCTGGAGCTGCAGTGACCGCTCTGCCTTTGGAAAGGCGGAATCCCTTGGCAGCAGGAGGGAGGGAGCGACCCCCCGCCCCCCGCCCGGATGTGGCAGACAAGCAGCCATTCTGTCCTGTCTGTGGGAAGCTGACATGATGCCAGTCCCTCTGACCTCGAGCTGCAGACGAGAGACGATGGGGCAGCCCCAGGCGGGGGTGTCCATTGAAATCCCCACCCCTGGAGGAGCCTCTGAGTGAGGACTCATGGGCACGGGCACCATGTGCCACCTGTGGAAGACTGGAAGCCCCTTGCCAGGAGATCCCCGGCACTCATGTGGCGAGAAGGCCTCTGAAAAGAGACCCGCCTAGCAGGGCGTGTGCAGGGCAGGCTGGACACCAAGATCTGCTGCATGGCACCATCTCAGTTCTATGGCAGCAGCCCCACGGGCGACGAAAGCAGGGCGCAAGGCCCGCAGCGCCCCACAAAGCTGCGGGGATGCCCACCACACGCAGCAGGGCCCACTCAGAGCAAACAAGCAGAGATCATGCTATGATCGATGTGTGGAAACAACAGGTGCACACAGTTCACCCGGATTTTGAAAACCCTTCTTCCTTTCTACATTTGAATGCCACTAGATTGCCTAAGAACCAGAACGACAGTTAAAAGCCCTTTGAGGCCCTTTCCCTCATTTCCAGTGCTCCCTGTCTATCAATAGCGGAACTCAAAAGCCACGCACAGCGGTCCGTTTCAAAGATGCAATGGCGTACGCACCCATGCCATCCTGGGGAGCCTGGGTCGCTCCTGCATGAGGGGCACAGCCATGAACACCTGCTCTGGGTCCCCCCCACCAAGCCCTAACATGGATGCCTTCAGGGAAATAAGCAAAGATGGTGCAGAAGCTGAGATTTATCCCCGGCTAAACGGGACTTCGGTGCTGAGAGCTGGGCACTTGCGGGATGCAAGTGTCATCAGTCAATCGATCCATCAAGCAGATGCCGGAGGCTGCGCATGCTAGAAGTGTCCTGGGGCGTCCGGCTGCTGGACCAGGAGGCTTGAGCAGGGCTGGGGGTCGTTCTTGTGCAAAAGGCCTGCCCTCCTCCTGCAAGCGGCGCTTTGGGGAGGGTTCTCACAACCCCAAATGGTCCAGCAGCAAGAGGGTTGCCAGGCCTCATGCGTTCTTTTCACAGGTTGGCTCTGGCTCGCAGGAAGGACGGGGCCGTTCTTCTCTCTGGGCTGCTCTGGCTGTGGCACTTGCCCAGGCCTGAGCCACAGGGGGAACCCCGCTTGCGGAGGGTCTGCACGGAGGCCCAGCGTGCTGCCCGGCCAGGGGACGCGGGCCCTGTGTTCTGGGCCTCCCCCCGTCCGCAGCTCAAGGGCAGGCTAATCAGCAGCGACCGGCGGCATCATAAAGGGGCCACTGGATTTGCTAATGACTATCGAGCCACTTCGCACTGCAACACGGAAGTTCATTTGAGCCCACCCAGAACAAGATCGGCCGGGGAAACTGAGTGGGGACCTTTTTGTTGATTTGCTGCTTTCTTAAAATCACATCACATACATATTCTCATGCAACCCAGTGTAACTCTGTAGCCTCTTCCCTTTGCTAAAGAGGTGGGTTGGTCAAGCAAAGAGTGTGCAAGGCAAGACCCCCAACTTTACTGGGTTGCGCAGGGTCACTCCGCCTGGAATCCTGCACGCACTTGCTTGTACGTCACACCGAGCTAATTTCTGGGTGTGCAGGTGTGAGACTGCATTGCAACTTGCTTCAGTTTTGAACAGCCAGTACGGCAAGGTGATCAGAGGGTTTGCCTGGGAGGGGACCTGGGAGATCCGGGTTCAAGCCCCTGCTCAGCCACAGAGCTCCCTGAGTGGTTCTGGGCTGGCCATTCACTCTCAGCCTGGCCTACTTCACAGGGTTGTTGTTGTGAGGATAAAAATGGAGTGGTGGAGGACTACAGATGTCTCCTGCATTCCTTGCAAGTGAAAAAAGGAAGGATAAAGATGCCATGCAATAATAACAGCGACAACGACGAGGACGGGAGGGAGGGAGGGTGTGTCAAGACTGCAGGATGCTGAAGCTCCCTGATGCTTGCATCAGCGTCCAGCGCCCGCTGTGATGGCGTGAGGCCACCCCCTTTGCGCCTGCAACCAGGGAGCTGCTCACCGGCCTCCCGTACCTGACCAGCACAGAAGGCAGAAGCCTTTCCAGCCAGTGGGAAGAGCCCCCCGTCGCCTTCCCATGCGGCTCAAGCCGAGATTCAGCCCCTTATGCAGCCATGGCAGCCTTCGCCCTAGTGAGGCCACAAGCCACAGCACAGAGGAGACCGGTGCAGGATCACGTGAGGAATGAGGAGGACTTCCAAGCCGAGGGCTGCCTCCTGGCCCATCTGGAAGCTTAGCATAACCTAATTCCCAGCAAATCCTGAAGCAGGTGGCTGCACGTTTAGCCAGGGCTCTGTGCCGCGCAGCATGCAGGAACAGAGCCCAGGACTGAAGCGCGCCTGTGAGAACGGCAGGGCTGAATCTGGCCCTCCGGCTGAGCATGTGCCGCCTACGATCCAGAAGCCCCCTCTCCCAAAGGGGGGTAGCGGGACCGGATTGTCTCATTTTTCACCCTGGATACGGGCAGGGCAGATCCTCTCGGGGGCCACAGCCTAAGCCCTGGCCAGAACACAGGGGACTTGGCCGGGGGGCCTGTGCCGTGAAGTGGGGGGTGGCACCTTCCCAGGTTCGCCAACCCACCACGCTGGCTGCACGGCATCTTCTGCTCCACTGCTGATGGGCAGGCTGGAGACGCACACAGCATGACCCTGCCAGCGCCCCCTGGCCCTGGCCCTGGCCGGGCAGATCTGCTCTCCAGCGGGATCGACTCATCTCCCCGGACTGCCAAATGGCATTTTGCCTGAAGCACTGGCACACATGGATAATTCCATAATTCAAGTCCCGGTCTAACCTTCAGTCTTCTTGTGTACTTATTATTAGCCTCGGCAGGTACCGTATTTTTCGCTCTATAAGACGCACCTGACCATAAGACGCACCTAGTTTTTAGAGGAGGAAAACAAGAAAAAAAAATATTCCGAATCAAACGGGCCCATAATCACAGGCACATTCCCCATCACTTCCCCATGGGCTGCACATCTGACAGACTTACTGCACACACATATTCGCTCTATAAGACGCACAGACATTTCCCCTTACTTTTGAGGGGGAAAAAAGTGAGTCTTATAGAGCAAAAAATACAGTAAATAGTCTAAGTTTAAACAGTCACTTCTGAACCACTGGAGAGCCTTCTTCTCCCTGCACATCTGGGTCCCAGTGAACTAAGCACAAGCTGTGCATTGATTCATTTAGTAGCAGAACTTCAGGAGGAGACACGAGTATTCCCCTGACCCTCCGCCCTGCTCTGGCCTGCCTGCCTGCCTGCCTGCCCCCTTTTGTAGTCATTTGGCCTGTCTCTCCTTCTCGGGGAGCCCACGCATTGTGGCTTGGGGCAGCAGGAGAATCGGAAAGGGGGCAGTATCGCTCTCACTGCTTGGGCACACTTTGCAAAGGGATGGATCAGGACCAGAAACACTCACAGATAAGAAAGGGGGCAGGGTAGCAAGAAAGGGAAGGAGGGAGGCGAACGAGGGGCATCATGGAAGGTTTGCTGGGTCTCGTCCAGAGCCTGCTTATGCATATCCACCATCAAACATGCATCGGTGCCCTTATAGGGGAATCTACGTGGCTCACAAGATCTCCACAGATTCATCCATTCATTTGATCCCGACTTTGGGGACAGGCCCTCTCAGGGCAACCTGTGATAACAGTTTTAACACAGGTGGCAAAAACAGCCACACATTCGCAATGCGTTCATTTCCCTTCTGCCCCCTTTAAACAGGCCTGGCAGGTTCCCACCCCCCCCCAATGGCAACCTGGTCCAAGGTAATGGTGGCTACCAAAGGTGTGCACTGTGCACTGTGATGCTTCCCGCCACCCAGCCCACCCTCAGCGCTCTTGGAAGCAGCGGCCTCTCGAGCTGGGATGCAAACGTCAGCATCTTCCAGCCCAGGCCGCCCAGGCCAGCCTCGTCCTTTTCCGCTCCAAGGTGGCCCCGTCGCAACTGAGTATGGCTACCCTGAACCCCTGGCCACAAATCTATTTGCCAAGCCCAGATCCATCCCACAGATCTTTGTTTTATTGGGGGACTGCAGGGCAACCCAGAACTTGCCCTCTGTAGCAGTTAAGTCGGAGAGAGAGGGAAGGGCTTTGCACCAGCCCTTATCCATGCACCAGTACCCTCCCATGTTTAGTGTAAGCCTGTGCAAAGTAGTGCATGTTGGAGCAAAAGATCTCCACTCCGAGGGTGTCTTGTTAGATGCTTGCACTGCTCCTGCCTTTTATTTTGGTTCTACATTATAGTTCTGCATCTTTTCCAAATATTCTCTTATGCTGTGCTTTATTATTTCGATTCAGTGACCTTCAGCTATCAGACAGGAAAGAAATGGGTATTTTTAGGCACATCCAGGTGAGCTTGGAGGAAGGTCACAAGGCTGCAAAGGATTCTGGGGAGCACCACACTGATGGTTGGCAGGCCATGAAGGGCCCCAGAGGGCTCTGCTCCAGGTTATATGATGCAGACACTGGGACATGATGCAGTGCCCCAAACGCCCCTTTGCATTCACAAAACTAAAGGCAGATCACAATGAACAGATTTCAGGGTCTCCTAAGCTCAGCTCATCATCCATCTTACAGCAGACCTTGTGCAGAAAAAGAGCAGAATCGATGTCATGGGCCGATCCTTCCTTCCAGCAGGTGCTTGAAAAGGGGAACATTTGCCAATGTTGTTTGCCGATTCAAAAGAAAGCATTTTATTCTGCCCAGGAAGGTGTAAGGAGATGCCACTTCCTGATGGACCAGACTGAAAATAAATCGCATCTTTCTCAGCACATTTCTAAGGTGCAGGAGGAGGCTCTTTGCGCTTTCCCCTGCAGCCCAGAGATGAAGGACTCACTGGGCGGAAGGCGAGTATCTATCTGGAGACACTTTGAAAGCAGAGAGATGCCCTTCTAGGAGACACTGTGCCCATTCTTTGTGCGTTCACAATGGGTTAGTCAGGCCTGATGAAAGACAAGGCGCAAGAGAAGAACTGTACCAGGTCCCCTAAGTGCAGCGCCATGCCTTCTGGCAACTGAGCCGCAACATGCGCTGGTGTGGGCGGAGCACCACAGGGGCATGCCATGTCCACATCCTCCAAGCCTCCATCCAGCCTATTTGTTGTCGTTGTTCAGCAGTTCAGTTGCATTTGACTAAAAGCGATCTCATGGGCCAAATCCTGCCACGCTTTCTGATCCTGTGCCACCTCTTTCAGCTGAACCATGCTCCACCCCACATCATCTTTGAAGGAGTCTAACCACCTCGCTCTTTGGTGACCTGCTTGCCTCTTGCCGCTGAGCATTGCAAGCATTATAACTTTTTCAAATGAGCTGGATCGCATGACGTGGCCAAAATACATCCGTCTCAGCTTTGTTATAGAAACATAGAAACATAGAAACATAGAAACAGAGCGAGTCAGAAGGGGCCTCCTGGGCCATCTAGTCTGACCTCCGGCACCAGCCGGCTCCGCTCATGACATGCCCACCATGTGCATGTCCAGCCTATCTTTGAACACCCTCACCGATGGGGCCTCAACGACCTCCCGTGGAAGCCCATTCCACGCCCTCGGGGTCCTAACTGTCAGGAAGTGCTTCCTGGCATCCAAATTGAACCTTGGCTCCCTGAGCTTTGCTCCATTGGAGCGCGTCCTGCCTTCCTCTGCAGGGGAGAACAGGCCTCTCCCCATCTCCATGTGACACCCCCTCACATACCTGTATGTTGCCAACATATCCCCTCTGAGTCTCCTCTTCTCCAGGCTGAAGAGACCCAGTTCCCTCAGTCTCGCCTCATACGGCATCCCCTGCAAACCAGCCACCATCCTTGTGGCCCTACGCTGCACTGACTCCAACCTGGCTATATCCTTTCTGTAATGAGGGGCCCAAAACTGAACACAATACTCCAGTTGCGGGCGCACCAGAGTCATGTAGAGTGGAAGTAATACCTCTCTTGATCTAGAAGCCACACTTCTGGCTATGCAACCAAGGGTGGCATTCGCCCTCTTGACCACCGCATCACACTGCTGACTCATGTTTAGCCTGCGGTCAACCAGCACCCCGAGGTCCCTTTCACAAGTGCTGCTCTCCAGCCACTTGTCCCCTAACCTGTACTTATGACAGCTATTCCTATGCCCCAAGTGCAAGACCTTGCACTTCTCCACATTGAACGCCATCCTGTTGTCTGCTGCCCACTTCCATAGTCTGTCCAGATCCTTTTGGATCTGGAGTACCTGCTTCTCAGTTGTGGCCACTGCTCCAGTTTTAGTGTCGTCTGCGAATTTGATCAGCAGACTGTTCACCCCTTCTTCCATGTCGTTAATGAAAAGATTAAACAGGATCGGCCCCAGGACAGAGCCCTGGGGGACCCTGCTTGTCACTGGCTGCCATCCCGACGATTCCCCGCTAATGGTTACCTTCTGCTTTCGGTCAGTCAGCCATGCCCTAATCCACCGGACAGTGCTTTGGTGTATCCCAAAACTCCTCAGTTTCTCCACCAGGATATCATGGGGCACTTTGTCAAAGGCCTTGCTGAAATCCAGGTATACCACATCCACTGCATCCCCTCCATCTAGCCATCTTGAAACCTTGTCATAGAATTCCACAAGGTTTGTCTGGCAGGACCTGTTTCTGCGGAAGCCGTGTTGTGTGGCTGTCAGCCTCCCTTCCCTATCTAGCATCACTAGATCTCTCGCTATTATGAGCCTTTCCATTGTTTTTCCTACAATGGACGTAAGGCTAACAGGTCTGTAATTCCCTATGTCCCTTCTACTACCCTTTTTGAAAATTGGGACCACCGATGCCACCCTCCAGTCCTCTGGAACTTCACCTGTTCTCCACGAGGCCTCAAAAATGGAGGCCAGCGGGCGTGAGAGAACCCCTGCCAACTCTCTAAGTACTCTCGGGTGTAACCCGTCAGGGCCTGGCGCCTTTGTAATGTCCAATGCCCTGAGGAGCCCCTCGACTTCAAGGGGGGTGACTCTAATCTCTGCCCCTAAGTCCCCAGCCTCATCCAATCTCCTATAACGGATATCCCCCGTCCTGCTTTGGGGAGAACACAGAGGCAAAATAGTCATTTAGCATCTGTGCCTGTTCCCTCATGTCAGTCACTGGATCTCCTTCCTCCTTATTTAGTGGTCCCACCACTTGTCTCCCCTTCCTTTTCCTATTTACATGCTGGAAGAAGCCCTTTTTGTTGCTCTTGATATTCTTGGCAAGTCTCAGCTCATAATCAGCCTTAGCCTTGCGAAGAATCCTTCTGCAACGGGCCTCCTCCTCCCGGTATACCCTTTTGTCTATTTCCCCCAGTACCCATTTCCTATGGAGGTTCCTCTTTCGTCTAATCCCCCTAACCACCTCCTTTCGCATCCATGGCGGCACTCTCCTCCGCCTCCCCACCTTACTGACTAGAGGTATTGTCAGGGCTTGCGCCTGCAAAACCTCCCTTTTGAGTGCCATCCACCCCTCCTCAACTCGCTTACCTTCCAGTAACCTATCCCAGGAGACTTTCCCCAGCCTGGCCTTCAGTTGGCCAAAGTTGGCCCTCTTGAAGTCCCAGCTTCTAGTGCTCGCCCTGCTGCACGGCCCCAGTCCTCTGATCTCAAAGCAAAGGATGGAGTGATCACTCGCATCCAGAGCTCCCCTAATCTGTACTTCATCTATCAGCTCCTCCCTATTGGTCAAGACCAAGTCCAGGATGTTTCCCCCCCTCGTCGCCTCTCGGACCCTCTGTGTGAAAAACCCACCCTCTAGAGCTTCTAGGAAGCGACGTGACCTGGCTGTCACCGCCGAGTGAGTCTCCCAAGTAATATCCGGGAGATTGAAATCTCCCATAATTACTGTGTCTCTCCCCCGAGATATCCTTAGAATCTGGCCTGTCAGGACATCATCCAGGGTCTCAAGTTGACCTGGAGGGCGATAACATACCCCCACTGTCAGGTCTCTTTCTCTGTCAAAACCCCTAAGTTTCACCCAGACTGCCTCTACCGAATCCCCATCTGTGCTGCACTCTATCTCACTGCATCCTATCCCTTCCCTGACATATAAAGCCACACCCCCACCTCTCTTTCCCTTCCTGTCCTTTCTAAAAAGGTGATACCCTTCTATGTTCACATTCCAGACTTGCCTTTCATCCCACCAAGTTTCTGTGATTCCCACCAGATCGTATCCTCCTATTCCCAGGAGAGCTTCAAGCTCTTCCTGCTTATTACCCATGCTCCTAGCATTGGTGTACATGCACCTCAACTCCTTCCCACTGCTTCCTTTCCTTGGAGTGCCCAGCATCCTCCTTCCTCCCATCCTCCCTGGTACCTGGCCCCTCTCTGTAGAAGTCCTGTCAGTCCCTGCAGTATCTCTAAAACCCTGCTCCCAGAGCCCCGATCCTCCCTGCACACTTGTCCAGTGCAGACATGTTACTGGGGGGCCTGAACCCACCCCCCACTGGCTCAGTTTAAAGTCTTCCGGATGAAGCTCGCTAGAGCATCTCCAAAGGACCTTTTCCCCATCCTCGTGAGGTGTAACCCATCCCTTGCCAGAAGTCCATTGGCAAGAAAACGAGTGCCGTGGTCGAGGAATCCGAAGCGTTCCTTCTGGCACCACACCCTAAGCCAGTCGTTCACCTCAGAGGCCCTCCTGTCCCTTCCTGGCCCAAATCCCCGGACGGGTAAGATTGACGAGAAGGCCACTTGGGCCTTCAGCTCCCTGAGTTTCTTCCCCAAGGCCGAAAAGTCCCTGGTGATCCCGACCACCCCCTGCCTGGCCACGTCGTTTGTGCCCACATGGATCACCAGGAGTGGCTGGTGACCCCCGGAGCGAACAAGACGCTCCACTCTGTCCTTCACATGCCGGATGCGTGCGCCCGGCAGGCAGCAAACCTCCCTTGTCTGAAGGCTGGGGCGGCACACCGCCGCCTCAGTGCCCCTCAGCAGGGAGTCCCCAACAACTATCACCCGCCGCCGTACCTTCTCGGTGCTGGTGGGCAGCCGTGCCCTGGTCCTCGCCTCTCCTGCAGTGGCTCCTTTGCCTCCTGATGTCCCAGGCTGGGGGTCCTGCTGGTCCCCTGAGGCCTCCTCAGCCCCAGCCTCCCCAAGTGGAGAGAACCTGTTTCCCAGCTCCAGATTGGTGCCAGGAGAAGGAGGAGGCCGTGCTGGCCGCCTCCTCCTGTGGGTGACATACCTCCATGTCTCTGCAGCTGCTCCTCCCGTGGTCTCTCCCTCAGCCCTCTGTCGAGAGGGGGGCTGCTGCGGGGGGGCCTGAAGAGCTCTCTCGGCCCTCAGGCACCTCACCTCCTCCTCTAGCAGGGTCACCATCTTGCACCGAGGGCAAGTGTATCCCTGCCTCTCCTGGGGGAGAAGGGCGAACATGTCGCAGCTCTCGCAGCGGACAGCAACACCCGTGACTCCCGCCAAGGCCATCTCCTGGTCTGCCATCTGTAACCCTTCCGAGACCTTACCTTGGTCCCCTGTCTTGTAAGTCCTGCAGTTCCTCTCACTCTCCCAGTTCTCCCAGGCAAAAACCCCACTTGCACACACACACAAGGAGAAAATAAACTTAAATTTAAATTGAAAGGAAAAAAAAAAAAAAGCACAAGAAAGCAAAGCAAAGTGCAAACAAAACAAAACAAAACAAAACAAAAACACACAAACAAAACAAAAAACAAACAAACAATCAAACAAACAACCTCTGTGTCTCAGGGAAGGGAGTCCCTGGACCGCCCGGACCGCAGCTCAGGGACGCAGACGAGGGACGACGCCCGAGCTTGGCCCTCTCAGCCCCTCCGGCCAGTGGCCCTGCCCCCTGCTTCCCCCTGGCTGCTCTCGCTCTCTGGCCCGCCCCCTCCCTCTCTGCTGCTCCTGGACCTCTGCTCCCACCTGCCCAGCTCCTACCTTGCCTGTGCCAGTCCCCTGGCCACTCAGCGCTCTCTCCCAGCCTGTGCCTCTGCTGCTCTGCCAAGAGGCCAGAGCCAAAAGCGTTATCTAGCTGACCAGGGAGGCATCTGGTTTAATATGCTCCAGCACCTGCTTGTTCATGACTCCCACTGTCCGTGGGATGTGTGGCAGCCAACACCACAGTTCGAATGAGTCCGTTTCCCTCTTGTCCAGCTTTCCCATTGTCCAACTTTCACAATCACAGGTTGCAATGGGAAAAAGGTCACTACCCTATTTACCTTCCTGCATTTCTGTGTCATATCTGCTCTTTTCTCAAACTGTCAACTGGCCCTGACCTCATATTGTGCAGAGGCAATACGGCGATAAACCTGCACAAAATCATCCGGGATGACACACAAGAAGGTGTACGGTGCACTCAAGAATTTCCAGAGGGGTAGCAGCTGTTTCAGCTTGTTGTGGGGAAAACAGTGCAAATGGCACTGGGAAGGGTTATTGCGTAAACTTTGGTGGAGTGCAACCCACTTCTGCAGACCACGATGGGAATCAGCTAGAGAAGCCTAGAAATGAAGTCCTGCTGGTCCCCGTGACCGGAAGAAGCCATGGTGCCCTTCTGGAACCAAGAGTGCGGCTATGTTGAGGGCAAATTCCATTAGGGGGATCACAAGCTATGGATGTAAAGCAACATCTCGTGCGTTCTTCTGGCCTGCGGGAGAAGGGAAAGTCGCCCATCTGTTCCAGCAGTCTCACCATCCCATTTTCTTGTCCGCTGCCAGTGCTGAAACCTGTGCTCTGAATGTTTTCCCCACCTCGGTTCCGGTGCAAGGTCCACCACTCGCCTGGGCAGTGTTGGCCCACAGCTGCATTAAAATGAGAAAGTCCTCTCTGAGGGCTTTTGAAAGACACCCAGCTCACCAACAGAAGTGGGGATAAGAAAAGGGGGCTCCCCTTGAGTCTTTTCACAGCAGTTTAATTGGATCAGCAAGCCATTGAAATATGATGATTTTGTGTCCCTGTAGGGGTACGTGTGGCTAGGTCTTAAGCCTGCCTAAGCTGTCGTGGGTGCGTCTTCCTCGCCAGCCGTGCAGCTACAAATTCACGCCACAATTCGACTGGCAGCTTGCGCTCTCGGCTCCTTTTGCCTCTGCCACCATTCTCATGTTGCCATACCAACCATCTTCACCAGTCTGCTCCAACTTCAGCCTTGCCCTCAGCGAGTTGAAGGACCAGCTCTCTTTCCCTCCTCCTGAACAAGGCTTCTCTCCGGGAAGCAGAATGGGCAAGATGTTCCTCACCATTACAGCATCCATTTACTGGCTTGTTCTCTCACCCTGGAAGGGCTGAGTCGCTGGGGGGTGCGTGAGCTTGCGTGAGCGCACGCGTTCCAGGAAAAGCAAGGCGGGAGTCGCTGCCTGAACTGAACATCAGAAGGGGCTTATCTACTACTTGTCCCCACTGAGGTGGTGGTGGGGAGGTAGGACATTCCTTCCCCTAAGTTGGAGGGTTTTCTGTTGCAGCCCACTGCACCAAGGGTGCAAAAGCGAATACAGAGAGAGGTGTCTCTTGCCCTCAGCCCAGGCTCGTCTCTCACAAGGCTTTGCCATTTTTAACTTAGGAGATTTCCTCTAAGGAGCTTCATCTGCAGACATACCTTCAGGGTGGGGGATTCCAGGTAACAGGATATTTTTAACACCTGTGCTATCTATCGCCAGTGGGTCAAAGAGGGTTAGACAACATCGTGGTGACATCTGAAAGCCTTTATCTAGCAACTTCTCTGAAGCTGTCTGAGGTCGTCACTGGGGTGTCCGAACCTGCTCCATGCCTTGCTTGACTTTGTAAGCAAAGGAGGAAGGCTCTGCACCAGCAGCAGAAGCTTCCCTGTCCTTCAGCGCAAAAGCACTGCATGACCTGCCTAGCCCCTCTCCGGAGCTTCCCATTTCTCCAAACACTCCTTTGCCCATTTTCAAACTTCTATCATCAGTCACAAGGGCTATAAACTTTTTTTTTTAGAAAACTATCTAAGGATAGGTACCCTTTTGTGCTCCAGGCCTGTGAAAGACCAGGACAGAAAGTGCCATGACGCTGAACGCCTTGGGGCCAAGGTGCAAGGGCACCTGGGCTGCCCTGGAAAGAGGGCTCCAAGCACTGGCATCTAGGAAGCCTGGTGGGGTTAGTCCAACTCTGCCTCTTTCGTGGATCTTCCAAGGTAAGAGAAGTAGGACTTCGACAGGGACATCTTTCCCTGACAGAATCAGGCTGGCTTCTACTGTCAAAGTTAACATCAGCAAGTTTAAGTTAATAATTTGAATGAAACGTTGGGAACTCACCAGACTTACAAGCACTGAAGGTAACCCAAGCCAGACAAAAGTGCTCAGTCTGCCTGCAGAAGAAGTTTGGTTTCTATGGATCAATGCTTTTATAAGATGTACTGGAAGGTAGACAATGTATGGATCTTTGGATCACAAAACCAAGAGAATACAGTCAAGGAGGAAGGAGTTCGCTCTCACTTTTGAAAATACAAAAAGAAAGTGACAACTTTTTGTTTTGTTTTAAGAAAATGCTACAAAACTTGGTTAATTTCCCCCCTGGGGTCATGCAATATAGCAGTAACATTGGTATTGGAAATGGGAGTTACACTTAAAAGGCTGGAGGCCTTTGTTGGCCTGGAAGGGTTGAATCTGAATGCAGTTTCCCTTTCTTAAGCTTTTGGGGCCCAATCCACTAGTGCAAGGAGACCTGCTTCCACCAGGCTGGCCGGATCCAGCTCAGGAAGCTAAGCGAATTGCAGCTTGCTGTCCAGTCCTGGACTCTGGCCGCCCAGAGGCAAGAACACTGTGCTGCATTCAGGGGCTCTGTGGCCCTCTTTGGCAGGCCTCAGGCTGTGAGCTTCTCAGGGCTTTCCATCCAACAGACACCTGAAGGCCACAATCAAGCTCAGCAGAAGTTCATTTTAACTGGATGCTATCTGGAACACCCCCCGCTCCCTGCAATGGAAAAATACTGACCTTCCAAGAACACTCAGGGGTGCAAACTTGTTAAGAACCAACTACACAAAGGCCGAAGAGGCTTGTGGTTTTCTTTCTGGTCTATATGCATAGGCATGGATCTGCAGAAACCTCTGTACATGTGCAAAGTACTCCCATGTGTATGCAGCAAGATGCAGGCTGGCTCTATTGCCAGCAGGGTTCCTCGCGCTCCAGAGGGAATGTCTGCAGTTCAGATGACCGGGTGGGGTGGGAGGAAAGATGGCCACACAGGCAAGGACAGCAGTTTTCAATAGTGCCGGAGAACATCTGTCTGATGTTAGCAGAGAACAAGGGCAAAGGGGTTGCAGACAAACCCTGCACAAAACTGCCAAATTTGGGCCAGTCCTCCAGTTGCTTTGCCTGGTTCTTCGGCTGAGGTGGGGGGAGCCTCTCTCCCGGAAAATGGGCAAACCCGCTGCAAACACCAGCAAGGGCAAGGCACCCCTCTAACACCAAGCCAGACTTCCGTTACAGCAAAAGCAGGAAGTGAGCTATCCGTGGGAAGAGAAGCCCGGAGGTGGGAAGGAACAGCAGCGGCAAAGCAGCCGGCTTTCAGGTGCGCGCATCGGGCTCTGGTTACTCTTGTGGCGACGCAGCCTTGGCGGAGAGGAGCGGTCGGCCGGCCGGCTCTTCCCACATGACGGTGCAAAACCTCCCGCCAAGCACGCACCCCGCAGACCCCCCCCCCCCGTCCAGACGCCTTTCCCCACAGGGGCGCCTGGCCAGGACGAGGGACCTGCTAACCAGCCGCCCCGCTCCATCCTCCAGCCCGGCCCGCGGCCCTCTCGGCGCCCGAGCGCAGCGCATTCTCCGGCTCCCAAGCGGCCCTGCCAAGCACAGCGCGGAACCAGCCCCAGCTCGGCCCGTCTCGGCGGGCCATGCTCCCCCCGGCGGACTCCTTGCCGCGCCGTCCCGCGGAGCAGCGCTTTGCTCGGGCCCGGGGCGAGGTGAGCGGGGCATCGCCCGCTCCAGGGGCTTTGGCGCCACAGGCCAGCGCGTCCGGCAGGGCCTGCCCCTTCCATGCCCCGCGCCACTCGCCCGGCTCCGCTCCGAGCCACCTGCGGGGCCCTCGGAGGCGCGCAAAGGAGGCCACGCCGCAAGGGCGCCTCTCGCCCCAAGCTGCGGGCTCCCCCGGGCGGGACGCGCCGCTGCCTCGCCCTGCCGCCGCGGACCAGGCGCCGACGGGCAGCGCGGGGAAGGAGGAGGCAGGGCAGGGCAGGGCAGGGCGGCGGGCGAGGGGCGCCCGCGCTCCTCCAAGGGTTAAAAATGCAGCAACGTCCCGCGCGCGCCGGCAGGTGGGCTTCGCCCTCGGCCCCGGAAGGTCCCCGCGCCTCGCGAAAGTGGCCGAGTGCTCCGGAGGGCCGCGGCGCCGCACCGGGGGAGGCCGCGGGCGCGCAGGGCGCGGAGCCCGCTCCCCAGCCCAGCCCAGCCCAGCCCAGCCCCGCGCAGCGCCCGCGGCCCGCCGCAGCCTGCGGGGCGGGCGGGCGCGGGAGCCCTGGGCGGCGCGGCGGCGGCGGCGGCGAGCGCTTACCTTAGAGACAGTCATGCAGGGAGCTGCCGGGCGGCGCGGGCGCGGCGGAGGGCGAGCGGGGCGGCACGCGGGCGCTGTCCCCGGACTGACAGCGGCGGAGCGCGCGAGGCGGGGCGAGGCAGGCGGGCGGGCGGCGGGGCTGCCGGAGAGGCTCCCTGCGGCGAGCGCGCGTCAGCGGGAGCGGGGCGCGAAGGACCGCCCTCCCGCCGCCCCCGCCGCCCGGCGCGCTCCGAGGGGCGCGGGCAGCCTCCCCTGCGGGCCGCCGGGCCTGACCACGGAGACGCGGAGGGCCGGGAAGAGGCCGCGCCGAGCGCCGCCCGCGGCACGGAGCGCGTGGCCGGGCGGAGACGCGCCCGCGGCCGGCGGCGCTGCCTGGCGAGGACGCCCGTGCCCCGCGGAGCGGCTCCGGGGACTCCTCGGCCTGGGGTCGCCCCCGGTTTCCCCAGCGCCTGGAAAGGCGCGCCGCGGCATCTGCGGGACCGCGGCGCAGGCCTTGGGCGGCCGCGGAGCTTTCCTCGTCTTGGGTGCTGCGGGCTCGGCTCGGCTCTCCCGGCCCTCCATCCTTCCAAAGAGCCCCCGGGAAGATGACGATGACGATGATGATGGGCAGGAGTGGGAGAATGGGGGAGGGGTCCGAGTGGGCACTGACCCCCCCCTGCAAAAATGCTGTGCCAACTGCTCACTGAAGGCCCGGAGACGGTTGTGGACCCTCCCTTGGGCGAGGGAGCCATGTGGGGAACCCGTATCCAAGCCACCCCCCAGGAACCCCAGCCTCAGCCCAGAAGTGGAGGGCAGCTCTGTATCCCTGGCCCACAGCTTGGCCCTGATGCGCAGGGGGTGCCCATCAGGTCCAGCCTTCCGGCTGCCCCCGAAATCCATTTCAGGCCACCTTTGGGCCTGAGGCAGCAGCCAGACTGGGGTGTCCTTTGCCAAGGGTGTGTGGGAGAGTGCAGCCACCGCCGACCCCCTCTGATCGGCCTTTTTCCGGATCCACAGCCTGGCTGGGAATTGGAAAAGTTCTGGTTCCTTTCTAGCGGGTTGCTCTGAGCGATCCCATTCTGTGTGGGGCTGCCCATGAAGATGGCTCAGAAGCTGCAGAATGCAGCCGCTGCATTCACAGCCAAGCCCCAAAGATCGACCCGTCAAAGGGCCGTCCCAGCTGCTTGCGCTCGCTGCCTGGAAGCTTCTGGCCTGATTCAAGGTGCCAGCCTGAACCTGTGATGCCTCACACAGCCCAGAAGTGCAATACCTGCTGGAGCTCCTCTGCAGCTGCAAGGGACCAGACACCGCACCACAGTCAGCCTCTGGGACCTGCCTGCAAGTGCCAACTCCAAGGGAGCTCAGAGAGCAGCAAAGGAGGGAGGGCCTTCCCTGTGCCCCCCCCATCTATGGAATGACCTCCCCACTGTGGCACACCTGGCATCAACCTTGTCATCTTTTGGCACGAGGCTACGGTGGCTCCTTATGCCAATGCCTTTGCAGACGCACTCGGATATCCAGGGCTGGGTCATTACCCACCCCAGGCGTCTTCACAGGGTTCGTCTCCTTCCTTGCATGCGTTTTCAAGCCGCTTCTAAAGGGCTTGCGCTGTGGCAGGACTGCATGCTCACTTGTTGCCTCGCTTGCGCAAATTGTTGCGAACCACCCAGAGAGCCTTGCCTGTCGGGCTGAGCATCATCCATGATCATGGGGTCCCCAAGGCTCCACGTTGCCCCCGGGCTAGCTGGCCTCCACCAGGGGCTGATGCTCCCCGAGCGAGCCGCCTTCCAGCCACGGGCAAAGAATAGCAGGGCCGCAGCTTGCTGCTCTCATGGCCTCGGGAAGGCCCCTTCAGCCTTGAAGAGTGGCAAACCAAGCACAACGGCCAAGAGGCCTCCCAACATGGCCGGGGGAGGGGACGGGGGGCTGTCAGGAGAACTACTGCAGCTGTGATGCCAGAAATGGTGGCCCTGTGTCCCAATCCAGCAGACCTGATCCTGCACCCCGAGTTAGGATGAGCTTGTTTTATTCAGCAACCTCCATTCTGGGGCTTTGCTACTGTGCAGGAAAAATCCCAAGGGGCAACCAAATGCTAGGATGGGAGAGACGTGCCCCTTGGCTGCGAGTTCGGAAGTCAGGCCAGCTTTGCGATAATTGCCTGTGCCGGCTCTGGAAAGGAACAGACTGTGTTCTTTGTTGCCCGTTATCAGGTGAGTCGATCCTGCTGCGGAATGTGATGCATGCTGGGCAGGAGGCACCTGGTGGAGAAGACTTGCTGTGCTGGAAAGGGGCGGGTGGCAGGGCAGGGCAGGGCGGAGAGGAGAGGAGAGGAGAGGAGAGGAGAGGAGAGGAGAGGGGCTGCACAGGGGCCGCTGAATTGCTGGGTGCAGGCAGCAGGTAAGGGGGGGAAGCAAACCTGGCACACCGGAGAGCACTGGAGCGACTCTGCAGCAGAGTTGAGCAGCCCCCAGGGCTTATGTCCAGAGCCCCTGGGCCAGTGAGGGGCTTCAAGGCAGCACCATCACCCTGCGACATTCTCAGCATTTTGTGGAAGGTCCAAATGATGGAGCCTATGTGTAGCTCGCCCCGTATTCACATTTCTGTGATCAAAGTTCCTTCCACAAGGATTGTGGGGGAGGAGTTGGAAGAGCCCCACGAGGGTTTCTAGCAGGAAATGCAGGGAATCCTCTCCCTGCTCTGGAACCAAGCAGTCCAGACCAGGGTTCAGGGAATGGCACTGTTCTGGTTGATTTGCTGGACGCTGAGGCCCAGGCGAGGGGATTTCCCTGGCAGGGCTGGAGGTGCGCAGCGGACTGAGGCCTCTTCCAGAGAAAGCAAGCCTTGTGGGCCCATGGGAAGGCTGCTCTGGGATCTGTGAACCTATGTGGCTGCACTGCAGTTTGTGAGGCGGGGAGGCTGCCCTGGAGGTCCTCAGACTGCCCATCCACCCGCCTGGTGCCTCACTGCCACAGGGACTTGGCCTCTGCCTGCCCTGGAGCTCAGGTGCCTGGAACCCACCACTGGGCAAGCTGTGCTTACATGCTCCTAACTGGAATTGTCTACTCCAGGTGAAAAAGCAAACAGCAAAGCCGAACTTCTGCTTCCCAAAATGGAATGGAGTTTGGACATGGTTAGAGTGTTCACCCAGGTGATGGGGGTTTCACTCCAAAGCATCTGGAAGGCCACAAAGCCTTTCCCTGTTCCAGCTCTGGGCTACGCGCTCACCAGTGCCTTGAGCAGGATGTCTGCTCAGTATGCTGCCCCCCCCTCCAACTCTGACCACTCAGATCCAGACAAGGCACTTGTGCAGCTGCAGGGCTTGTGTGAGATCAGGGCAGCCCTTCTCTTCGCAAGTCCTCATGCTCGCCCACGCAGCCGTAACACCTCCTCCAACGACCGCCTCTTTTGTCTGTCAAGGACCTTGTACTGGAATTAATTAGCACCAATTAATTGGTCGAGGCAACCCAGCTCTATTTTCTTCTCTTTGGAGAGCACAGACAGAAGCAGTGCCAAGTGGGTTGCTCTTCGAAATTGCTTCCACTCAGCAGAAGTCTGATGGGACCTCCAGGCCACCTTTCATCTTCCTGGGTGTTAATGGGGGAGATTATCATGTCCGCCTGAGGACAAAGAGGCTCAGAAGATGCTGGGCTGTCCACATGTTTGTTAAGATCCTGGAGGGTCAAAGGGCTTAAAGCAAAACTGCCCGCCTCCCCCAGGCTGCCTGTTGGACCAGTAGTGACTGCAAGAAAGGTGCACGGCTGCCAGCTCTAGCCTGCTTCACTCTTTGCCCGAGCTTCTGCAACGATTCCCATTTTTTTCCTCGATTTATATCCTGCCTTTTTCCTACAACAGGCTCAAGGCGGCTTACATCATTCTCCTCCTCCATCTTATCCCCACAACAACAACCCTGTGAGGTAGGCTGGGCTGAGAGTCTGTGACTGGCCCAAAGGCACCCAGTTGGCTGCATGGCCGAGCGGGGACTCGAACCCGGATCGCCTGAGTCTCAGTCCCATGCTCTTTGCCACTGCGCCACCCTGGCTCTCTTCGTTTGTTGGCTCAGGGATGTCCCATCCTGTCATCGCATCACAGGGAGGGCAAAACCGAACAGACCCCCGTGGGCAGATTGGATTGGGCGCCCCAAGCTGCTCTTTTAAGCCCCCAGTGCAGAGAGGAGTCTCGGGTTGGGCATCTGCCAGGTGTCTGCTCCTGGGGACCAGAGACGGCCACCTCTGCCATGGCACCAGCTCTCCCCGGGCCGCTCCTTGGGACCAGGAGCCCCCGGGTTGCCTGCAGCGCCCTCCACCGGCCTGCAAAAGGGTTTATTCCAAGTGGTGCAGAAGGAATGCACCTGTGTGCTTGCCGTGCGGACAGAGGTCGTGCCAGCACTGCTTCCTTCCACATGTGCGCTGAGACCCACAGCCGAGGGGCCCCAGCAAGGCTGCTTCCGAGTGCTTGAAAGCGTCTGGGTCAACACCTGTCCCCCTCCTGCGAGTTGCACTCCAGGCCTTCACCTGGACGCTGCCTCCCGTGGGCTGCTGCTTCCAGCCAGGACTGCCAACTCTGGCGGGCAGGAGGGGCTCCTCTGGGGTTTCAGAGAGATGCCAGCAATCAAAGCCGGCCCTTTCCGCATGAAGAGGTGTTTTACTTCAGAGCCACTTGCCTTCTCTCCCCTCAGCTAAGTTTTCCCTGCAGGAATTCTTCAAGCACGTGCTGGAAAGTATCCCCCGCTGCCACAGATGGGTAGCTTGCACATCTGTTTGGAACATGCCCAGGTGCTAATTCGGTTCACTGATGTCCCGGGAATTTCTGAGCAAGAGGCCTGGACGTCCAGATGTTCCTTCCTGCACCTTCCGCAATGCTACCTGGACTGGAAACGCTTTTGTGGGAGGTAGGGGCCCTGGGTCCCCCTAGCCTGAGAGCCACCTGGTGGGACACCGACTGGCACTGCAGACAGAACTTGGGATTTCCTGCAAGCAGGACTCCATGGCCAACCCCTCCCGTCCCCAGAAGCGAAGCAGGGGAACCTGTCCCTATCAAGCGGACTCCATGAGCTCTTCCCCAGTTTCTGCTCCTCTTGTCTTGCCACTGCCGCTGCTGCTGCTGCTGCTGCAGGGGGAGAGGAAGGAATTCCAGCAGGCAAAGCGTGTGGCAGAGGAGGAATGGCGGTGCTGCGTGTCAGGAGCAGGACCGCTTCCAAGGCAGGGTTGCTGTGCTTGGGAGGGAGCACCCACTGGGATACGGGGGGCAGGTGTCGAGCCTCTTCATGCATCACTGATCTCTGAGCTTCAGTTCTCACACCTGTAAAATGGGCATAAATGTGAAGCTAAATTATCAAATTGAATACACATCAGCGAACAATCCTTGTGAAGGCTGGGGAGAAGTATGGAGTACATGAGGGCGTACTTCAAAACATCCCGGGGTCAGGAAAGACACGCACAAGCAGACACACATGCGCATGCGCACACACGTGTGCCTGTCCTTCGTCTGCTGCTAGGCAAACTGTTCTGGAGCAAAACCCGCCCAGCCTGTTGCTGATGGCAGGTATGGGGCGAGTGGAGCAGACCCCCCTCCAAGTCACCATCTGCCCCCAGACTATGAGGAGCTGCTTCTTTGCACAGTCCTCAGAAGAAAGAGCGGACCGTGCCAGGGATGGCTCGCTGCTCCAGCAAGCATCGCGAAATGCTTCCGGGACGTGAGTGGGCCGGGTGCCCGGGCTGCGAGGGGCCTCTCCTGTCCTTGCTCCTCAACACGCTCTGCTTGCCGGGGCTTGGCCCTCCTGCCAGATGGGCTGGGAAGCACCGGCCGCCAATCGGCCGGGCCCCAGGGAGACCCAGAAGGCTCTCCCTCGCCTGGCCTGCTTCTTCTCCTGGCCCGTCTGCGTGGAAGGCAGTGGAAACAGACACACACGCCCGAAATCACACAGACATTCCAGCTCTGAGCACTTTCAAATGTCCCCTTACAGAAGGGAGTGGAGCGCTGCCTGGCTCTGGAACCCTCCCTGATAAAAGCTACGCAATCACATGTTTGCTAAGGAATCTAAGATGTGCATACCTTGGGCTTTCTTCTCCAAAATCCATGACTGGCTTCATGGTTCTTTTATGCGCCACCCCATTGATTGCCTGGATGCTGGCTTCTGTTTGTGGGGAGACAAGGACTGCTTCCCCTAACTGCTTTTATTTAAATCTTTAAAATGACATATACACAACCTATTCTCACAAAAGGTTCTGTTTGAAAAGAAATGCTTATCCCCTAGACATCCTGCTGCAAAAATGGAGGCTCTCAATTTCAGAAATCAGCTGACAGGTTGCCTAGGAGTTTTGCATGTTTCTAAGATACCAAGCATCTTGCAAAAAGGAGAGGACACCCACACCGTCAGATTCCCTCCCCGGCCCTGCAGGACCCAAGGATCCTGCTTTGGGGGGGAGGACCCCCCCCCCCATGAGGAAGATCACCGTGGGCTTTGGAAGCATGTTGCAGGCCAAGCTTTGTCCTCGACCGAGGTTTATCCCTGTCCTCGACCGAGGTTCCCCATCATGGCTCCTGCACGACTGTCATTGTCCACAGGTGCACAAGGACAGCAAGATTTTGTCCCAGATTACAAATATTTGCAAGTCTGGAGCTCCGTGGGTTTTTCAGCTGGCAGCTCCAGGAGCGCCAGCAAGGCACTGCGGGTCCCTCGGAGGGGCAGCCAGCAGCAGGTCCTGAAGGGAAGGAGCCAAAGGGGGCTGTGGCGAGCCTGGAGCAGGAGGGCTGGGGTGGCTGGGATCCCCCCAGGGGCACCGAGGCACCCCCATCCCGGAGCATCAGCCTGCCCACGGTGCTTAAGTGCAGCAAGCCAAGAGGGTGGAATCGCCCCGGCCACCCATGCTTGCCTCACCGGGATTCTGACAGGGCCAAGCCCGGGGGGCCATGCTCCCTGCTCCTGACCGCCTCCTCTCCATTGGGATGCTTGCTTATCCCACTGCTCCTGCCCAGCGGTGGGGGGGGGGGGCTGCCCCAGGGCTACCCGCAGTTAGGGCCTAATGATGCCAGCCATCCTGGCTGGGGGGCTCAGCACCCCTTTTGTGGGGGAGGTGGGTTCTGCTGGGCCAGAAAGCCATGGGGCTCTCATGGCAGAACAGCGCTCGGATTATTCGTCATTCACCAGCTTGTGCAAGCGTCGAACGTGGTGCTGCGCAAGCGCGCCTCCCCTTGGAGAAGCCCCGACGCAGCTTCCCTCCTGCTGCTGGATCTCTGCCACAAACACGCAGGAGAAGCCGGCACCTTGATCCCAGCCAGAGCAGCATTCTGGGGTGCTCCCCGAGCCTTGGGGGGATCGCCCTGTTTTAGATGATGCGGCTTTCTGTCATTCTGGCTCCCCTGGCCACGGCGCTCCGGCAGTCGGGAGGCGTCCAGTCTGGGAAGCGCTGCCCCGTGGGGCTCTGAGGAGCCCGATATTCTCTCTGCCTGTCTGCCAAGGCTCCACCGTCCCCGTGCTTGCTGGGTCTGCCTCAGAGGATGGCGAGGGCAACCCTGGGGTCAAGGGCCCGGCCACTGGGCACGCCAGTGCTCTGGCCCCCTGCCCCTGGCCAGACCTTCCCTTGGCGAGGGAGAGCGTGGCCTCCTCGGCCAGCCCGTCCCCTTGGCCCACAGCAGAGGCAGCCTGTCTCTGGGGGGGGGCAACTGGGCGAGGGCTGCCTCCCCCCCCGGCACACCAAATGGCAGTGGGGGCCCCGGTGTCAGACCATTCCTGCTGCACAGTCCGGCTCAGACTGCGGTGCGCAGCATCCCTTCGGCTGAAGGGCAGCCCTTGCCCGAGGGCAGGCGGTGGCCAGAGGCCGGGGCCTGCAGGGCTTTGAGGGGAGACGGGCGGGAGCATCCCGGGGTGCAGCCAGGGTTCTGAGGGGGGCAGGGGACCGCTGGCCCGCGGGACAGCTTCCCCATCCTTGCAGGGCAGGAGTGCCTGCACGTCTGCAGGGAGTTGTCTTCCGAGCCGGAGCCAAACCTGGGGGCACAGCTCGTGGCCCTCCTCTGCTCGGACCACGGCGGAGCAGGTGGCAGCACGGGCGGGGGCAGGCCGTCTTCCTTCAGGCACTGGAGTCCAGTGGGTGCAGGTCAGGCTCCGTGGCAGCCGCCATCCGGCTGCTCCCTGGCGGCCCACAGAGTCCTCGCACTTTCCGGCCTTCTGCACGGCTGGCTGTTCCATCTGAGGCAGGAAGCCGCTTCCTTTTCAAGACTCTTGCAAAGAATCTGGCACTGTTCCTTCAGCAGCTGCCGCCATCAGCTCAATCATCTGGTTTGGATCAGACTGGATCTCCTCCCCGCTTGGGTTGGGAGTTAAAGCACAAGCACAGACCTGTCTATACTTGTGCCAGGCACAAAGAGAATGCAATGCACAAACGCCCCCTAAGTGTGTCTTCACACTTGCACATGGGCGTGCGGACGTCTGAACTCTTCCAGCATGGGAGTCTAGGGGAGAAGGGAGTACGGCGTGCCTCTGAAAAGATCCGGAGATAGGAGGGGTTCGATCGCTTGTCCCTCGCTGCTAGAATTTACGTGGCTTCTGCCCTGTTCGATTTCTCGGCAAATTCTGCCTCTCCGCACCGGACACTGTTTGGAGGCAGGAAACTGTGGAGCACGTGCCTCTTGAGGATGCTGAAACCATGCTGCTCCTCTGGGCACAGCCTCTGTGCTATCCAGATGCCTGCCCATGTCCTCTGCATACAGACGGGGAAAGACTAGCCAGGAATTCAGCAGAACGGTCCCACGGAAGTCAAGCTAGGCAGCCCCAACGGCTCACCTCAGAGAGTCTGTGCCAGGTTTCATGCTGCGTCCAGAGATGGTGCACGGAGCTCAGCACAGGTGGTGGCAGCTGGCCCAGCGATTCCCCCATGGGCGTGCTGCCTGGGGAGGCGGGCAGGTGGGGTCCAGCGTGGGAGGAAGGTGCCACCTTGGGGGTGGCCAGCCCTCATCACCTGCAGCGTTGGCCCGCCAGCTTCTCAGAGAGGGGCTTCTTTCCCAGCCCCACCAAGAGAGTTGGGGTCAGCTACAGCTTTGCCCTGAGCCCCTGCCAACCTGGACGTGGCAAGGGACAGGTGTTTGGAGAAGGAGGCCTTTGCAGGGTTCCCAATTAGCTGTCAAGAGCTTAACTGGGTGTTTCCTGGTTTTAGTCTTCACTGTGGATGGGCAGGAAGTGAACAGGAAGAAGCTAGAGGCATTTGAGGAGAACTTGTGAGTACTCTGGGCAGACAGAGAGATGAACCAGTGGCTCCTACAGCAAATCACTCCAGAACTTTCCCTGGACACAAAAATGGCAAAACTGAGCCTTCAGACACACTGGGACAAGACCAAGGAGGAGCCAAATCAATTTCATAAAGAAAGCCGCAGCCTTGAGCTTCTGAGATCTGAGTAGGGTGTCGAGGTCAAGCCAGCTTGGAGGCCACTATTCAGAGGGTTGCCATAAGTCAGGGATGGGTTGACAGCACATAACAGCAAGAAGTTCTACTCTTGTGTCACAAGGTGACACGCTTTTCCTATCAGCTCAAATCAGTTACTCAAATATTATGAAAGTCCACCATTGCTGCCTGCATTTGGGAGCTGTTTATGGGAAATAGGTCAATGCGCGCAGCATCGTTGGCCAGTGTGTGCGTGAGGGAAGAGCGCCATATGTGCAGAAAGGAAGGATGCTGATGAGGACGGAGGCATTGGAGGTTTTTATTGGCTAGCACAGTTCTTGTTTTAGGAATTGCGGTGCATCACCCAGAAAGCGCCAGCTATTGGGCAGCATAAAAATAAAGTTAACAATAATGATAAATACCCACGATGGGAAATGCAGTGGCGCACTTGTTCAAATATAGACAAAGGGCATCATGGTAGGCTCCTGTTTTGTGCTGGGCTCGCACATGGCACCGGAGTGGCGCAGTCCTTGGCCGAGCCGGTGCCAAGGACACATGGGGCGGGGGTGGGGCGGGGGGAGACTCAGGAAATGCACCTCCTTTCTGCACCTTTTGGAGGACAAGGTTGCCCCCTGGTGGCCGAGCTTTGCATAAGACTGACTTCCTTAAGGAAGATGCAGGCAGCTTTTCCCCGCCCACTAATCCTTTTAGCAAACAGCTAATTTTTAACCGTTGCGTTTTTTTCTCTCAGAGGCCTGCGAACCAGGCGAACGGCCCCTGCTGTTTGGCAGCCTGCCCCGAACTTCGACGGCAGGATGCAAGGTGAGTGCCTGTGGCTGCGTGATCATGGCGGGCTTGCTCCCACCTGTGCCGGGGCCACTGATCAGCTCTCTGCTTGGAATTACCACTGCCAAGTAAAACACACCGGGGCACACGTGGGCTTTGCCACAAGGAGGCTGCTGCCCCTCTCCCTGAGGTCGGATTTGGGTGAAACTAGCCATGAGCTTAAATGGGGCTGGAATTTCTGTGCCCCCCCCCCCCAACTTTTAAATCACAGCATGAACTGGTAGTGTGGGATGCCAAGGAAGGGGCCTTTCCCTCACTGAGCACTCCTGAAAATCAACCATATTCCCCCCTGTCCGAGGCTGAGGCTTCACTTGGGAGAAGAGTTTCTGCTGAAATGCTAATTGCAAAAAAGGAGAAGGCGGCAATGGCTGAGAGTGCGGCAAATGAGCTCCGAATGCCTTCCCTCCGCACGTGGTGGGCTGTCCTGAGCGGAGCCGGCTGGAGCTGGGGGTCAGACTAGGTGGCCCGGGAGGCCCCTTCTGACTCGCTCTAAGTTTCTCTGTCTCTCAGTGCAAGCTCCCATGGCAGGGACCTGCAGACGTTGTGGGCTATGCTGCTCCTCAGCCTCAGGGAGCATTGCCAATAGGCAGGGCTCCTGAACCCTGCAGATAAAAATGCAGCATGATGGTAGCAATGACCGTGTGAGGTGCAGTCCAACACACCTGCTCTGGATGGACAGGCGGCCCTCGCCAGCCCACAGTCGTTCTGCTCCCTGGCCTGGGAAGGGTGTGATGAGCGACTCTTCACTGTCACGATGGCCCCAGAGATCCGAGATACCAACTGCTCCATTAAATAGGCTGTGGCAGAGCTGCACAATCTGCACATGCCCTGGAAGGTGCAATCCCAGGCAAGGGCTCTCAGCATGGTGGTGGCCGGGGGTTGCCAGCCGGTTTTCTCTTTCAAGGAGGCTGGGATTGCACCCTGCGCTGCCTATCCCTTGTTTGGAGGATAAAGGACTTTGAGGGAACCAAATCTGCAAATACCGCCAATCATCTGGTGAGCACATTGGAGGCGGCTGCAAGTGGTACGCAGGCCCTGCTCCACACATGCGCCTTCCTCGGAGACCGCAATGAGGGGCCTTCTGGATAATCTGGTGCTGTGAGGAATATGCGCAGTTGCTTCCCATTTCCCACCGCGAGCCCAGGCCACATCCCTTGCGCTCTGCTTCCAGTGCAGCAAGGCGGCCTTTTCTGCGTGTTTCAGGCAGCGCTTCTTGGAAACGAGCAAATGCCATTCCCTGCTGGCTTCCCGGAGGCAACACTTGCAGCTGCAACAGTTCCATGCAGCCATTTCTGTCAGAACAGAAGCATGAGGACAAAAGGCACCGGCCACGCTGCAAAAATGTAAACGGAGCGGACTTTGCAATGCCCAAACACCCCTCAGTAGAGGTGTCCATCACCCAGGAATGAAGCGAGAGTTTTGCTGCTAAGAAAGCAAAGCGGAGCTGAGAAGAGGCTCTTGTGTGATCAGGATGCTGGACTCAGGCCGGCTGCAACCCCCGCTGAGCGACCTCAGGCCGGTTACTGTCCCCCAGCCTTGCCTCCTTCACAGGGCTGTAGTGAAGATGAAGTGGGGGGGCGGGGCGGTCTGTGTGCTGCCCTTGAATGAAAAATGGCATTAAGAAAGGTAATTTATGTTTAAAGATCTCTCTCTCTCTCTCTCTCTCTCTCTCTCTCTCTCTCTCTCTCTCTCTCTCTCTCTCACAGAGAGCACAGAGATGCTATGGCAGACTTTGCCTGCCCAGCCCGGACCCCATGCACAAATCTGTCCCCAACTTTGCTCCCTGAGACAGAATGTCCCCAAGCAGAAGGTTCGAGTCCAAGGCACAGGTAGTGGACAGCTGCTTGCAAAGCATTCACCGGCCTGTCTTCAGCCAGAAAGCAAACGGCAGAAATGGCAGGGTAGAACACGTGTCCAAAATAGACCTCCTGAAATTTCAGACTTAATTTATTTCAAGAGCAGAAAGCAGAAAAGAGCAGGCGGTGAGCGGCTTTTACGTTCTGCAACACAGGGAGAAAGAAAGCCGATCTCGCAGGCTGATACGGTGGGTGTCACCTTAGCCTGGACTTTTAATCCTGAACAGCGGAGGAACCACAAGGCCTCGCCCCGCCGTCCTTGCCCCTGCGAGGCAGTGGAGGCAGCGGGACAGCAGAGCGGGAAATCCCGGCATCTTCCACCAGGGGTCCTTTTTGGGGTGTGCAGGAGGCACGGGTCGCCGAAGCGCATCTGGAGTGCAAGAGCGCCTCTCCGCCCGACATCCAGAAGCGTTTGCGATGTGGGTTTTGGGCTGAGCTCATGCCGGCTCCCAGCCAAGACAAATAATCTCCATTCTTCTCCAGAAATTCCGCAGCCTTTGAGACTGACGTCTTGCTACGGATGACCCAGCCCTGCTCTCTTCTTTGCCAATAAAGAAGGAGTTGAGAGTCTGGTGTTGCAGCAAAGGTCCCAGGAGAGTCTCTCCTGGAAAAAAACCAGCAGCCCAGGCAGCTAAATAATGAAAGAGGGCCTGGAACTGTCTGCCAAATGTTTCACTGGAGAGACTCATCGGTTGCCCCAGTTTAATGCTTCTAACAGACCCGGGTGAGTTCATGCAGCCACGATCATTCAGAGCACCGGGAAACAGCTTTCAGGAGTGACAAGAAGGCAGAACTCCAGATCTGAGCAGCACCCGCCACTTGCATGCCCTCACCCACTGAAGCGCTGCCCAGGACTGCAAAAGCAAACGAGGGGATGGGACCAGAAAGGCTGAGACGTCCCAGGTGGGTGCCCAGAAGGAGCCGCAGCTGAGCTGACTGGGCACGAAGGAAGCGTCTCCATCCGGCAGAAGGCAAGGCTGCCGCCTCCTGCTGGTGGGACTGTGCCAGTGCAGGGCTGGGCATTCTCTGCAGTGCTCCAGAAGAGCAGGATCAGCTGGCACCGCCGGGCAGCCCGGAGATCGTGCTCTGCAGAAGGTCAGAGCCCTTGAACCCTGAGATCCTGCCAATAAGCGTCCGGTGTTGGTACCTGAGCTGCCTGTCATTCTTTCCCTTAAAATAACTATGGCAGCTGCTCCTGCCTCTAAATTGCAGACGGTTTTAGGGTCACACTTCCAAATGTGTTCCTTTTCTCCTGCTTTCTTTCGAGTATATCATTTATTTGGCTTCGGCTGGGAAGCTTCCTCTTGGTCCTCCAACTGAGTTTTGGAAGGAATCTCCACCTTCCAGGAGGCGGAAGCCGCTCATGTGGACCAAAGCAGGACCTTCCCTCGCTCTGCCCCAATGTGCCGCTCCTCACCACCACTTTCCGGTAAACCAGAGGCTGGAGTAGAAGGCCCAGCCCATTCTCCCATGTTGGGTGGGTTGTGGCTGATGGGAGTTGAAGTGCAACAGCATCTCCCGTTCTTCCTTCTCCTATGTGACAAGAGGCAGGGTGAGCAGTGCATCCAGGAAGGGCCTGGACACCTGGTGGAGCCACCAAAATGGCTTCTGGGCAGTGGCCCTGCTGCTGCTCCCGGAGGACGGAGGAGCAGCTGCCGAGCCACAGGCCCCACGCCGCCCCAAAGCCGAGCAGCTGGAGGGGGACCGGATTCCCTAGCATAACTGGGCGGCAAAGCTCTCCGGCAGGAAAGGGGCTTGGAATATTCGGAGGCTGGAGGCTGGGCAGGAAATGGGGCAGAGATGCCGAGGTGCTGTTTGCACACAGTGGGCTTTTCCTCTGCAGCCTTGTCAGTGCGCGCTGCATGGGGTCCCAAGTCCCTAGCTGGGCTGCCCTCTCACTTGGAGGCAGGCGCCCTTCCCTTGTGGCAAAGTGCAATGGGGGGTGTATTTATTCCCTCAGTGTGTGGCCCAGGCCCTCCAGGCCCTTGCCAGGTTTCCAGGGCTACTTTGTGAGCTGTCGACTGATCAGTCTCTCAGGAATTCTTCAGCTCATTTGACAGATTCCTGAAAAAGACAGGGGCAGATTGCTGAAGAGCCCTGGCAGCTTCCAGATGCTCCATACTCAGAAACAATATTATATGGATTATCCCCTTCTTTCCACTGGAACAGGCTCAGTGGAGACATGTCAAAGGGAGCCAACCCATCAGCTGAAGTTTCTGCAAAAAAAGCTTGTTATGAACGCACAAGTACAAATGTTTAGCAGAATCCTTTGCAAGCAGCCTGGCCAAATTGGAAAGGGCTCCCGTGTCTCAAAAATAGGCCTGGTAAAGGTATTTCTACTATTTGTCATGAAGCGTTAGCAAGATATTCATTTCGCGGCAAAAGCTTTGGCAAAACAACCCATCATGGAAACACATCTGCTGCCAGGGACTGGTTCTCATAACTGTATTGGCAGCCAGCCGGTCAGGAGCACGGGAGCATTCCTCAGCGCTCTCACCACCAGGAAAGTCTCAGCCGGAGGAAGCACTCGCTGGTCGAGGAACAGGAACTTGCAGCCTCGAGTGGCTGTTTCCGAGGAGTCCCAGGCTTCCATCAAAGGGGCCAGGCACCTAGAAGATTGGTGATGGCAGCCCGGCTGAAGAGCAGCATGTCCACCATGGCTGGCTGCCCTTTGGCATACAAGCCCTCCTGAAATATCCCCCCCCCCCTCACCCCTGTGGCTTTCCCACATTTTCTTGCACTGCAACCTTGGCAATGCTCCCACTTGATGTGCCCTGGATGCTTTCAAGGGGGGCAGAAAAGTGACACGGACAAAACGAAGTGGCCATTCCTGTTTGCAAAGGATGCACCATGCTGAGCCAGCTTCGGGAGGGGCGCCGGGGGCAGCAATTGCAAGCACTGGACAGTCGCGTGGGACATCTCTGCCAGCCTTGCGTGCCCAGACGCCACAGCAGTTGCCCCTTCTTCCTGGCAAAACCGCCCTTTGGCGAACAGCAGCTTTCAGGCCTTGTCACAGATTACCAATCCAGTGGAGGTCCAGGCTTGGGGTGGGCCATTCGAAGGGCCATTCGCCAGCCTCGCGCCGGAGACCGGGACACCGGCACGCTGTCCACCTGCGCTGGGGCCTGGAGGACTGCCGCCGCGGCGTCCAGGCACCGGCACCCGCCGGCACCGAGGCCCCTGCTCCGCACCCCCGCCTCGTGTTGTGAGTGGCAGACGCGCAGAGGAGGGCGGGGCGAGGCCGAGGCCGGAGGAGGAGGAGGAGGCCGGAAGTGGGCGCCAGCTGGGAGGCTCAAAGGGCCGGGGGCCAGCGGCCTCAGGGCAACGGCCAAAGGGTGGTCACCGCTGTTAGGGCTGTTGGGGCCGCTTGGGGGCTGGGCTGGTCTGGTCCAGGGACCTTGGCCATGCTGGGACGGACTGAGTTTGGCGGGGGTTAAGGTGGGTGGATGTTTTTAAGTGTTTTAAAGTTTTAAGTGTTTTAGGGGCCCATCTCTAGTCTGGATTGGAATGTTGCCTGGGGAATGTTGCCGGTGGCACCCCACTTATGGAACGTGCTCCCCAGAGAGGCTCGCCTGGCGCCGTCATTATTTGCTTTTCAGCGCCAGGCGAAGACCTTTTTATTTAAGAAATATTTTAATTGTTAATTTATTAATTTAATTGTAAATTAAATTAAATTGTTAAATTTTAATTGTTTATAGGATTATTTATAGTTTTAAATTGGGACTTTGAGATGGGCCAATTTTAGATTGTATAATTTTAGATTGTTTATTGTGTATTGTTTAGTTTATGTTTTTGTTTTATATTTGTTGTAAGCCTCCCCGAGGCTAGTTGGCAAGGGGCGGCATAGAAATTTATCTAATAAATAAATAAAAAATAAATAAGGCCCCTGGGCTTTTGCAGACTTAAACAGGGCTTCTTCCAGAGTCTCCCTGCATTTGGCTGCCTCCATCTTGCCCTCGGTCCTTCCAGTTCCCCGGTCCCGACTGAGAGTGGCCATCCCATATCCTGGGGTCCTTCGTGGAAGAAAGCATCTTGGCCCCCATCCCCATTCGGCCGGCTGCCCTTTTTCAAGGCTGGGTTTGCTCATTCGGCCATGCTACTTGGAGCTGCACTCGCTGGAGGGGGGAGAGAAGACTCCAGAACTGTGTCCCGAATTCTGCAGCTGCCCCGGGTCTCCTCCAAAGGGGCAGTTGCACACTTGCCATTGTCCTGTCTGTGTGGCCTTGCCGTGTATGAGCCAGTGCTCAGAAGGAACGGTGAAGAAGGCAGGTGACAGGCTGGGAAGAGCGAGGCAGGATGGCACGGAGGCTGAGTGGTGCACAGCTGTCCGGAGCCACAAGGCACTGGAAAGCGGGGAAGGCAGTACAAGTAGCTGCCCGAAAGGAGAGGGGGCCCTATCGCTCTTGGCTGTGTCATCTCCGCAGTTTCAACTGTCCACTGACACTTTCCGTGACCACCTCCCTTTCGGCCCACCTGACTTTTCAGCTCCGGTCGGAAGGAGCGGCATGTACTCCCAGTCCACCTTGTGCAGCTCCTCTCCAGAGTATCTACTGCTCTGGTTACTGCAGTTGCTGATCGTTTTAACAGAGTGCAGAACAATACAAATCCTACAGCTGGGAAGTAAACGGAGGGGAAAGTAACAGACCTGTTACTGGAGGTGCCCACATTTCCCCTCCTTCTACTGTCCTGATCTGAAATTGGCACAAATGTCTCCTCCGTGGACTTCCCAGCCCTTAAATTTGCCTGTATTTCCCAGTCTGAAACATTGTGCAGCTGTTCCTGAAAGTGAAAGCCAACCAGCCAGCCTAGTCTTACAGGTGGCAGAACAGTATGGGGCAAGGGGGCCCCCGGCGGTGCTTACCCCGTGGGGCTTCCGTCCCACAAACTACTTTCTCAGGGAGCATTTTAGAACTGTCAGGGCAGGGTGGTAATGGCAGCAACAGGAGCTGTGAAAAGGGGGACACCCCCAGCTTGCTTTTCTGGACAAGCTGGAGACCCAGAGAAGCACTGACAAGGTGGAGGACGCCGAGGAGTGTCAGTCTGGGGCTGAAACCTTGAGGGAACCTTTTGTGCTTTCCTGCCATTTTGGCAGCTTTTTTCAGAGCCCGGGAGCAAGCGATTTCCCACGGTTTCAGCACTTGTGCTGCAGCACAGCACCACCTTGTGGTTGTGTACCAACATTTAGGAAAACGGAGAATGAAAGCCCTGGAGGAACAAGCCCACATGCGAAGGATGCGCTCTTCCTCCTGCAAGGAAAACGGGAGGAGCCTTGATAAAGTGGCGGGTGGAGCAGCTCACGAGAGCCACGGGGGCAGCTGCATCCAAGAATGGCCAGAAAGCAGCTGAAAGGCGATCCGTACTATCCAAACCACCAGCTTTCCCCGGAAATCCCAAGTTTTGGGTCGCCATGTGTGATGCCCCACTTTCAAGGCACCATCAAGGACACAACCACAAGATTATTGCCTCACCTCGAGTGGACGAAGGGCCTGACAGAAATGGAGCTTATTTCAAGTAGAAAATTTCAAGTAGAAAATTCAGGTCCGGCTGCTTTCTTGGGCATCTTTTCACCCAAAAGAACCTGGACCAAAACCCCAGAGTGTAAAGAACCTCAGTTCTGGAAAAAGATAAAGACGGAAGCTGGGCCCTGAAAGGTCACTGAAAAAAGGCTGGCTAAGCTTTATTGGAATGCTGCCGCTTCCATGACTTCACGGCGTGTGACAAAAGTGATGTTTGTTTCATTTCCCCTCCATGCCCTGACATGCTGCAGTCCCGTTTTCCTCCTTTTCCTTCACTCGCTCACACACTGAGATGCTCAGTGAAGGGGATCGGGCCAAAGCAGTTCTCTCATCACATGCACTGAGACAAGAAGTTGTCCCGTGGATGGTGGACAATGCGCGTTCTCTTTTGGGGGCAAGCTGCCAGCCTCTCAGGGCTAGCAAGGGCCCTGCGCTGTTCCACAATATACCTGCTTTTTTCTGGATCTCAGGATGACATTTTGAGGGCCTGTTACTCAAGCAGGGACACCTGAACAGTGCCCGCACAGGAGAAGGTAAGAGCCGGAGGGAGAGAAGTACATCCTGCTCCCCAAAGGTTGCAAGTGCTTTAGAAGAGGACTTGCGACTTGTTATATCACAACTCCTCTCTGGCTATCTCCAGGTTTCACAGTTTTGTTGCATGTCAAAAACCTACAAGGCCTCTCTGAGCAGAGACGGCTGCAGGGGAAAAGCCACAAATGTGTGGACCATCCACTCGGTCCTGGGAGCCAGTGGCTACAGGCAAACAGCCTTCCAATATTTCACGTGCTGACTCGGCAGAAAACTTGGTGGGGCTGGGTGACTGCAGGCTGAACTTGAGTCAGCCGTGTGATGTGGTGCCCAAGAGGGCGAACACCACCCTTGGTTGCATAGCCTGAAGTGTGGCTTCTAGATCAAGAGAGAGATTACTGCCACTCTATATGACTCTGGTGTGCCCACAACTGGAGTATTGTGCTCAGTTTTGGGCCCCTCATTACAGGAAGGCTAGAGCCAGGTTGGAGTCAGTGCAGCAAAGGACCACAAGGTTGGTGGCCGGTTTGCAGGGGAAGCCGTATGAGGTGAGACTGAGGGAACTGGGTCTCTTTAGCCTGGAGAAGAGGAGACTCGGAGGGGATCTGTTGGCAACATACAGGCATGTGAGGGGGCGTCACACGGAGGTGGGTAGAGACCTGTTCTCCCCTGCAGAGGAAGGCAGGACGCCCTCCAATGGAGCAAAGCTCAGGGAGCCAAGGCTTCATTTGGATGCCAGGAAGCACTTCCTGACAGTTGGGACCCCGAGGGAGTGGAATGGGCTTCCACGGGAGGTGGTTGAGGCCCCATCAGTGTAGGTGTTCAAGGATAGGCTGGACGTGTACATGGTGGGCATGTTGTGAGCGGAGCCGGCTGGAGCCGGGGGTCAAGACTGGATGGCCCGGGAAGCCGCTTCTGATTCCCTCTCAAAAAACAACCCCCAAAGGTGCTTTTGATGGGTTTTGAAAAATCACTCTGACTGTCAGATTTAGAGCCTGACACTCCATTTTCCTGAAGAGCCCGTGTGCATCTCAGACTGGACGGCCTGGCTTGTGCTGAATGCTCTGCAGCTTGGAGGAGGTTTTGAAAATGGTATATTTTGGGAGAGCTACCTGGAGGCAGGTCTTTGCTGCTGCGGATCCTGCCAGCCAGGGGGCAGGAATCCCGGCCTCTGGGGTGCCCCGCAGGGTGCTGGCATTTGCTCCTTGCCTGGTGCTCCCCCACTCGCGGCGCTGCACCTCCCACCCAGTGTCCCCTCCCACTTCCTTCCAAGGAGCTGCTTCGGCAGGGAGCTGGGACGCGCTTGTGGGATCAGTCGAAAGTGCTCCTCAGAGTTGGGCCGCTCGCCGCCTCCGAGCCTCAGCGGATGGTTTGGGCAGGGCGCGCCCCGAAACGCGCAGGGCTCCCATGGACCTCCATAGAGGGCTGCTCCTGCCCTGGGCTCTCTGCCTCCTTCCAGGTAAGCCCGTTTGCGCTTCCAGCGCATCTGGCGGGTCTCGGCGAGGCTGAGCGAGGCGGCGGGGCAAGGCAGGGAACGTGCACAGTCAGCAGGACGGCGCGCTTGCCTCTCTTCGTTTGCCGCGAGAGATGCGTCTTGCAAGGACGAGGCTCGCGTGGGGATGTGGCTTTCCCTCCCTCAAAGGCAAGGAGACGAAAGCTGGCAAAGATTTGGAGAAAGGAAGGAAGTTCTGGGTGTTTGCGGACCCTCAGCCCCTGAGTTCAGCTCGTTGTGCCTTTTCCAGTTCCTTTCCTTTTATGCTTTCTTTGGCACAAGGAGCAGAGAGGAGAATTAGTTGACAAAGCTTTGTGCGCGCTTCCCAGTTTCGGGGTCCCTGTTTTTGCACAAGGGATGAGAAGGGGACACGTCCTGTGGTGGCAGAATCTGTCGGGGGTCCTTCTGCTCTTCTAAGATACAGACTAGCGCTCACATCTGGTTTGATGCGTGGCTGAAGGCGGCGTATTGAGTTACCGAGACGTAGGGAGAGGGCGCAACTTGAGCTTATAATTGGCTTCGTTCCTGCACATCTAAACTCCTTTCTGCAGCAAGCGGGGCTTGGAGGGCCGGGCTGCCTTGGTTCAGTTTCTTTGACATCGTTTTGTGTCCAGTTCCAGCTCAGAAGCAAAGCTGCTGCTCTCTGAGCTTTAAGAACAAAAAGAGAGCGTTCCTGCCCCCCAACAGGACACTCTGACAAACTAAATGGTCTGACAAACTAAACACTGATCCTTTGAGGGGGTCCAGATGTGTATTTCTGGGGATGTTGTGGAGGTAATGAGTACCTTTCCCCAGAGTGAGCAAAACTGGGAGGCAGAGCAAGGAGGGTTCTGGCTGAGGGAGGAACAGCTGGGAATGTGCCTTTACACGTGGACAAGTTGCTGCTTCTCGCTGAAGTCGGGCTGAGCAGAGCAGCAGCTTTTGCCCCGCCCCTCCTGGAGGGGCATTTCTGCTGTGGCTCGAAATGCTGTTTGCAGAAGTCACCCCATCATCACCCCAGCGTGCCCAGAGAACAGCTAGTTGCACCCATATTTTGAACCACTTGGTTCTTCACAAACAGTCTTGCCTGCAGGATGGGGGTGATGCTAGATTGTGAGCTGTCCAGTTCTGGCCCATCAGTTTGTGCCTGCCGATCCAGGAGGTACCAGGACAGCACGCCATGCCTCAAGTTTCTGGCATGGAAACTTGACAGTTTCTTTTTTACTGTCTCCAGGGTGGGAGAGCCCCCCACCTCTCCAGGCAGCTGGTTCCCCTGTTATGTTGCTTTGACAGTGAGGAAGCTTTTCCTGATGTCCAGCCTGAATCTGGGTTCTTGCTTGACTTGATTATTCTGTGTCCTACATTCTGGCATTAGCAAGAAGAGACCTTGACCTTCCTTTTTGTGACAGCCTTTGAGGGACTTATGGGGGGATCTCATGCTCCCATCCCCAGGCTTCGCAAGGCTGAACATGCCCAGTTCTTCCAATCTCTCCTGCTGCCCTTTGCTTGACCCTTTCTAATTTGCCTGCATCTTTCTTAAATCTGGGTGCCCGACTTAGTATTCCAGGTGAGGTCTGACTAGTGAGGAGTATAAGGGAACTACTACTTCTCATGATTTGGATCTTGTTATCCACCACTGGCCCCTTCATGGATCACTGCCTTGCCGTGGCAAAGGGGCTTGTATAGCTCAATGAAGCTGTGAGCTCTGCTGTGCTGGGCCACCCAAGACGGACAGGTCATAGCAGAGAGCTCTGACAGAAGCTGATCCACAGGAGAAGGAAATGGCAACCCACTCCAGTACCCTTGCCGTGAAAACCCCATGGACAGTACCAAAAGGCAAGAAGATATGACGCTGGAAGATGAGCCCCTCAGGTCGGAAGGTGTCCAATATGCTACTGGGGAAGAGCAGAGGGCTAGTACTAGCAGTGCCAGAAAGAATGAAGCGACTGGGTCAAAGCCGAAAGGACACCCAGTTGCGGATGTATCTGGTGGTGAAAAGAGAGTCCGATGCTGCAAAGATCTGTACTCCACAGGAACCTGGAATGTAAGATCCATGAATCAAGGCAAGCTGGATGTGGTCAAACAAGAGATGACAAGACTGAACATCGACATCTTAGGAATCAGTGAACTAAAATGGACAGGAATGGGTGAATTTAATTCAGATGACCATCAGCTATACTATTGCAGGCAAGAATCCCTCAGAAGAAATGGAGAAGCCTTCATTTCCTTCCTTCTTCAATAAAAGAGTAGGAAAAGCAGTACTGGGATACAATCTCCAAAATGACAGAATGATCTCAGTTCGAATCCAAGGCAAACCATTCAACATCACAGTAGTCCAAGTCTACACCCCAACCACTGGTGCTGAAGAGGCTGAAGTTGACCAGTTCTATGACGGCCTACAACACCTTCTAGAATTAACACCAAAAAATGATGTCCTTATCATCATGCGGGATTGGAATGCAAAAGTAGGAAGCCAAAAGATAACCAGAAAAACAGGCAAGTTTGGCCTTGGAGTACAAAATGAAGCAGGGCACAGGCTGGCAGAATTTTGTCAAGAGAATACGATGGTCATAGCAAACACTCTTTTCCAACAACCCAAGAGACGACTCTACACATGGACATCACCAGACGGTCAACATAGAACTCAGATTGACTATGTGCTCTGCAGCTGAAGATGGAGAAGCTCTATACAGTGAGTAAAAACTAGACCAGAAGCTGACTGTGGCTCCGATCATGAGCTTCTTGTTGCAAAATTTAGGCTTAAATTGAAGAAAGCAGGGAAAAGCACTAGGCCACTCAGGTATGACCTAAATCATATCCCTGATTAATATACTGTAGAGGTGACAAATTGATTGATTGGTTGATTTATATCCTGCCTTTTTCCTACAAAGGGCTCAAGGCAGCTTACATCATTCTCCTCCTCCATCTTATCCCCACACCAACAACCCTGTGAAGTAGGCTGGGCTGAGAGTCTGTGACTGGCCCAAAGTCACCCAGCTGGCTCCATGGCCGAGCGGGGACTAGAATCCAGATCATCTGAGTCCCAGGCTCTTTACCACTACACCACACTGGCTCTCAGATTTAAGGAATTAGATCTGATAGACTAATCTACAGGAGTCTATTTAAGGGAGATTTAATTTAAGGGAGAAAGAGAAAGATACACCCAATTGAATACAGAATTCCAGAGAATAGCTAGAAGAAAAAAGAATGCCTTCTTAAATGCACAGTGTGAAGAAATAGAAGAAAACAATAGAATAGGGAGGACCAGAGATCTCTTAAGGAAAATTGGAGATATTAAAGTTACATGCAAAGATGGGCATGATAAAGGACCAAAACGGCAGGGACCTAACAGAGGCAGAAGAGATTAAGAAGAGGTGGCAAGATTACACAGAAGAACTATACAAGAAAGAGCTTAACTTCCCTGATAACCACGATGGGGTGGTCACTGACCTCGAGCCAGACATCCTGGAATGTGAAGTCAAATGGGCCTTAGGGAGTCTGAGCAACAACAAAACTAGTGGAGGTGACAGTATTCCAGCTGAGCTATTCAAAATCTTAAAAGATGATGCAGTAAAAGTGCTACACTCAATATGCCAGCAAATTTGGAAAACTCAACAGTGGCCATTGGATTGGAAAAGGTCAGTTTACATTCCAATTCCAAAGAAGGGTAATGCCAAAGAATGTTCAAAGTACCGCACCATTGCACTCATTTCACATGCTAGCAAAATGATGCTCAAAATCCTACAAGCTAGGCTCCAGCTGTATGTGGACCGAAAACTACTAGAAGTACAGGCAAGATTTCGAAGAGGGAGAGGAACTAGAGATCAAATTGCCAACATACGCTGGATCATGGAGAAAGCTAGGGAGTTCCAGAAAAACATCTACTTCTGCTTCATTGACTATGCTAAAGCCTTTGATTGTGTGGATCACAACAAACTGTGGCAAGTTCTTAAAGAGATGGGAGTACCAGGCCATCTTACTTGTCTCTTGAGAAACCTATATGCGGGTCAAGAAGCAACAGTGAGAACTGGGCACGGAACCACTGATTGGTTCAATATTGAGAAAGGAGTTTGGCAAGGCTGTATACTGTCACCCTGCCTATTTAACTTACATGCAGAGCACATCATGAGAAAGGCAGGGCTAGATGAATCACCAGTTGGAATCAAGATTGCTGGGAGAAATATCAACAACCTCAGATATGCGGATGATACCATTCTCATGGCAGAAAGTGAAGAGGAACTAAAGAGCCTCTTGATGCGGGTGAAGGAGGAGAGTGCAAAAGTTGGCTTGAAACTCAACATTAAGAAAACTAAGATCATGGCATCTGGTCCTCTCACTTCCTGGCAAATAGATGAGGAAGAAATGGAGGTAGTGACAGATTTTATTTTCCTGGGCTCCAAGATCACCACAGACGGGGACTGCAGCCAAGAAATTAAAAGCCCCTTGCTCCTGAGGAGGAAAGCGATGGCAAATCTAGACAGCATACTAAAAAGCAGAGACATCACCCTGCCAACCAAAGTGCGCATAGTCAAGGCTATGCTTTTCCCAGTTGTAATGTATGGCTGTGAAAGCTGGACCATAAGGAAGGCTGAGCGCTGAAGGATTGAGGCCTTTGAATTGTGGTGCTGGAGGAGACTCCTGAGAGTCCCTTGGACCGCAAGGAGATCAAACCGGTCAGTCCTAGAGGAGATCAACCCTGACTGCTCTTTAGAAGGCCAGATCCTGAAGATGAAACTCAAATACTTTGGCCACCCAATGAGAAGGAAGGACTCCCTGGAGAAGAACCTAATGCTGGGAACAATTGATGGCAAAAGAAGGAGGGGAGGGCAGAGGATGAGGTGGCTGGATGGAGTCACTGAGGTGGTTGGTGTGAGCTTGAGTGGACTCCGGGGGATGGTGGAGGACAGGCAGGCCCGGAGGAGTGTTGTCCAATGGGTCAGATGCAGGTGCACCAGGATGTGCAGGTGCATTGAAGGTGAGGTGAAGGGCTAAAGAGGAATCTGCCTGGGATGCCCTGGCCACAGCAGAAACTTGCTATTGCTACGAGAGGACATGTTCTCCCTTGGAGCACGGCTATCCAGGAGGGGGTGGGAGGGCTGTATCCACGCATGGCAAAAGAGGCTCGGTGCATCCCAACAGGGCGGGAGGGGAGCTGTCAGGCGAAGCAGGTGCCTTTCTTCACATGCCTGGAGGGAAGGCACGGCAGGGGCCCTGAAAGGCCCCCTGTGTCCAGCAGCCCTTTTGCTGCTTGCTCTTGCATCCCACCTTCTTTCCCCTTGTGAGGAACCCTGTTGTGTGGCCATTCCAAGTCTGTGCTGGGCCAGCTGTGGCATGCAGCCCTCATTGGCCCCCCCAACGAGATGTGCTATACTCCAATTTCCAGCATCCCTCAACGTGTCAGCACAAACTGATCCCTAGAGAACTCCCCCTGTCTTTGCTGGCCCTGTAAGAACTTTAAAACTGCTGATATGTGGATTTGTCATCCGTAATTGTGCTGCAACTCTGTCTCCTCCGGGAGGTTCTTCAGCAGCATCTCCCATCGGTGAAGAGTTGCCATGGTGATGGGGTAATAAATGCTTACGGTCCAACCATGACGTCGGTGTGATTTGGGAGGCAAGCAATGTCCCCGTTCCAAAAGCCCAGCTCTTTACCCTGCTTGGTTGTGGGTTTTGCTCACAGAGCTGTTCAGGATTTCTAAAGGAAATCAGTGATCCAGCAAGGCCAGGTTCCAAATCTGCGCAGGAAGACTTGTTGTGACACAAGGGACTGGTCCTGTGCAGAATCTGTCCCTGGCTCCATGCAGCTCCACACAGTCAACCTGGACAGACACAGGGTTTCTTCTAAAGACTCTGGATGACATTTTGCACAGCCATGAAAACAACAGTGCTGTAGAAACCAGGTTTTTGTGCAATCGGGCACAGGCACTTCATCTTGTTATAGTTTTCTGTCAGAAAATGGCCAGAGATGCTCACCCACTGGGGTGGGAAGGCAGTGCATTGCCTGGGGTGGCAACTGTCCAAGGGTTCTGGCCTGAGGTTTATGTAGCTCCGCCTGGACATGCTGGGCAGGGGGTGGGCGGAGCAGGGGGCCTCACATGCAAGGCAGGTGCTCAGCATAGCTCCCCCTCCTCTTCCAAAACTCAGCACCCCAGGCTGACCTTCTCCAGGTTGAACTGCTGCGAATCAAGATACAAATGCCTGCATGAATTGCTTGGCCCCAGGAGAAGTCCTTTGCCTGCTGGCCGGGGCAGCCTGGAATTCTTAGAGTCATGCCAACTTGCATGCAATTTGCCCTCGAGAGCGAGAGCGGAGGAGTGGCCCTGGGCAAAGACCCCCTGGAGGGCCTGGTCCAGGAATTCCGGCTAGAAAAGGGGGCTGCTGGGAGGCCCCCGCTGTGCGCTGGTGTCTGAAGGCCACCCGTTCAAAAGATGGCGATCTGGAGGCACGATTTGCAATTGTCATTTCAACTCATTGAAGCGTATGCGTCGTGATTTTTAAGTGCAGGAGTACGTTTTGCTATATCCAAAATAACTGTCCAAACAACAGCACGACAAGGAGTGAGAGTCACACACCTTTTTAAATCTTATCCCAGATAAAACCCTGCGTTATTTTAGTTTATTTTCACGTTCCGTCTTTTTTCTCTGCAGTGCTTGGGTTCAGTTTTGTTTCGTAAGGCACGCAGAAGGTTGTGCAGAGATGTGTTGCAAGCTAGAAGTGATGCGGTGAAATGGCTAGTGATACAGTGATGCCACTGGCCGATAGGAGGGCGTGGAACGGGCTTCCACGGGAGCTCGTTGAGGCCCCATCGGTGAGGGTGTTCAAAGACAGGCTGGACATGCACATGGTGGGCATGTCATGAGTGGAGCCGGCTGGTGCCGGAGGTCAGACTAGATGGCCCGGGAGGCCCCTTCTGACTCGCTCTGTTTCTATGTTTCTATGTTTCTATGATTCTGTCTAGCCTTGGCAGGGCTGGCTCTGGTGCGGGAGTGGCCTGCTCTCATGGGCTGGGTTCAACCACCGGACAAGCCATGGTGGTTTTTGGCCACTGTTGGCCTCTTGTGTCGTCTAAACCCAGTGGTGGAATTTCAGCACGGAAAGTTAGGTCTTCAGAGACCACAATAAGAAGCAGCCGTGTAATCTATGGCTTCTCTATATGGCCATGGCTGGCTGCATTGTCTGAACCCAGGAGCATGGTTTCCATGGTCTCAGCATGCAACTGCCATAGAGTCCCTGCTACTCTGCATATGCCAGCCAATGAGGAAGAAGCAGGTCCATAGGCAGGGAACTATGCAGCTTAGGATTGAATTGGCTGATGGGATACACACCAACAGCAGGAGGACTGAGCAGGGAGGATGGAAACCATGATAACATAGAAACCACTTCAGGTAGATCATGGTAAAGGATGCAGAAGCATGAAACATAGAAACATAGAGAGTCAGAGGAGGTCTCCCGGGCCATCTAGTCTGACCCCCAGCTCCAGCCGGCTCCACTCATGACATGCCCAGCATAGCACGTCTCTGTCTGTCTTCCTGCCCTTGCCCCTTGGCTCGCTCGCAAGCATGTCCTTGTTCTGCCCTGGCTCATGAGCCTAGTTCCTGCCCTCTGGCGCGCTCATGGCAGGCTCCCCACACCAGTGATGCTGATGACTCCAGTTCCAATTTTGAGGGTGTAGCCGTGTTTGAAACTGCCCTGGCTGTGTTCCATGATCCTGAGAGCCAACGGAAGGTGGTGGGTCCAGTCAACCTGGCCAGGGGAATGTTGAGCAACCACAGCCAGAGGGAGAAGACTCTGCTCTGGGGAGTCTCTCTGCTGGAGAACCGCGCTCACCCCTGGAAGCTCTAGGCCTGGCTACTTGCGATCCTCATGGAAGGGAAGACCAATTCAGGGCACAATAGGAAGAGCGGAGGCATGCTCCTCTCTGCAGAGGAGACCCAGAAGGGCTCATAAAAGTAAGCTTTGGGTAATGAAACTTCGCTTTGTGCATGCTCAGAGACTCATATGTAACAATTAAGGTCATGAAGCAAAGAAATGCTTAACCAGCACTGGGAGTCTCCCAGGAGCACAGCTGAAGTTTGACAGCCTAGCTTTGGGGTTTTGGACTCTGTCTCACCTTGAGGTTTCCTGCCCTGGCCCCGGTGCCTCTGCCTTATCTCCTTCGGCCCACGTCCTGGCCTTGGACCTGACAGATCCCAAGGACAGTTTTCAGAAAGTCAAAGGAAAAAACACCGGCTTATCCTGGTGTGCAAATGCCGGCTGCCAATCCAGCTCCAGTTTTCTCCACCCTCAATGCTGAGCCAAGTCATTTTTGCTTTGACAAAAACCAGACCTCACTTTGGTCTCCTTTATTTCCACCATATTTTGATGGCAATTTTGCGTGGCAGCAAACAACTCATCCAGCATTCTTTTGCACGTCTTTATCCATTGTTAATGTGAGCTGCTTTACAGATAATTGGAGGGGGAATGCAATGGGAAGGGGGTGATGCTCCTTGCCTCTCCAAAACGATGCAAAACCTAGACTGTTGTAGTGGTGAAGCATGTGTGTTGTGAATCACTCGGTCCCTGTTGGGATCTCTTCAAGGCTGAAGCCTGGAGACTGCAGGGGTTGGGCTCACCTCTCCCGAAATGCAGCACTCCAGGGTGAGTATTTCAGCCCCTGAGTTGGGACTGGAAGAAGTGGCAGCTTTGGAAAGCCAAGCTGGATGGGCTGTGGGCGAGATCCTGGCCACCCTGGCTCAGGGGGAGACACTGTGGGACCGGGAGGGCCAGACGGGGAAGGCAGCAACTTCCTCAGCCCAGCAATCCCACATGAAATTTGGACAACTGAGTAATACCTGGTGTTCTTGCTGTCTGGCACAGCCCTTCCTGAGGGTGGAGCCAACTCTTTTTGGTAGACAACAGAGGAGGGGAATTCAATTGGAAGCAACTCCTGCTAAGGGCAAGAACTACATCCACACATAGCGAGAGGCATCCATTGGGTTAGGACTTTCTAATAACCTTGTATCGGAAAGCCAGTCCTGGTTGTTCAGCTTTAACAGGGAGGGGAGGGGAGGGGAGAGAGAGATGCAACAGAGCCAGTGGGGGGTGGGTTCAGGCCCCCCAGTAACGTGTCTGCACTGGACAAGTGTGCGGGGAGGATCGGGGCTCTGGGAGCAGGGCTTTAGAGATACTGCAGGGACTGACAGGACTTCTACGGAGAGGGGCCAGGTACCAGGGAGGATGGGAGGAAGGAGGATGCTGGGCACTCCAAGGAAAGGAAGCGGTGGGAAGGAGTTGAGGTGCATGTACACCAATGCTAGGAGTATGGGTAATAAGCAGGAAGAGCTTGAAGCTCTCCTGGGAATAGGAGGATACGATCTGGTGGGAATCACAGAAACTTGGTGGGATGAAAGGCAAGTCTGGAATGTGAACATAGAAGGGTATCACCTTTTTAGAAAGGACAGGAAGGGAAAGAGAGGTGGGGGCGTGGCTTTCTATGTCAGGGAAGGGATAGGATGCAGTGAGATAGAGTGCAGCACAGATGGGGATTCGGTAGAGGCAGTCTGGGTGAAACTTAGGGGTTTTGACAGGGAAAGAGACCTGACAGTGGGGGTATGTTATCGCCCTCCAGGTCAACTTGAGACCCTGGATGATGTCCTGACAGGCCAGATTCTAAGGATATCTCGGGGGAGAGACACAGTAATTATGGGGGATTTCAATCTCCCGGATATTACTTGGGAGACTCACTCGGCGGTGACAGCCAGGTCATGTCGCTTCCTAGAAGCTCTAGAGGGTGGGTTTTTCACACAGAGGGTCCGAGAGGCGACGAGGGGGGGAAACATCCTGGACTTGGTCTTGACCAATAGGGAGGAGCTGATAGATGAAGTACAGATTAGGGGAGCTCTGGATGCGAGTGATCACTCCATCCTTTGCTTTGAGATCAGGGGACTGGGGCCGTGCAGCAGGGCGAGCACTAGAAGCTGGGACTTCAAGAGGGCCAACTTTGGCCAACTGAAGGCCAGGCTGGGGAAAGTCTCCTGGGATAGGTTACTGGAAGGTAAGCGAGTTGAGGAGGGGTGGATGGCACTCAAAAGGGAGGTTTTGCAGGTGCAAGCCTTGACGATACCTCTAGTCAGTAAGGTGGGGAGGCGGAGGAGAGCACCGCCATGGATGCGAAAGGAGGTGGTTAGAGGGATTAGACGAAAGAGGAGCCTCCACAGGAAATGGGTACTGGGGGAAATAGACAAAAGGGTATACCAGGAGGAGGAGGCCCCTTGCAGAAGGATTCTTCCTAAGGTGAAGGCTGACTACAAGCTGAGACTTGCCAAGAATATCAAGAGCAACAAAAAGGGCTTCTTTCAGCATGTAAATAGGAAAAGGAAGGAGAGACAAGTGGTGGGACCACTAAATAAGGAGGAAGGTGATCCAGAGACTGACATGAGGGAACAGGCACAGATGCTAAATGACTATTTTGCCTCTGTGTTCTCCCCAAAGCAGGATGGGGGATATCCGTATAGGAGATTAGATGAGGCTGGGGACTAAGGGCAGAGATTAGAGTCACCCCCCCCCCTTGAAGTCGAGGGGCTCCTCAGGGCATTGGACATTGCAAAGGCGCCAGGCCCTGACAGGTTACACTCGAGAGTACTTAGAGAGTTGGCAGGGGTTCTCGCACGCCCGCTGGCCTCCATTTTTGAGGCCTCGTGGAGAACGGGTGAAGTTCCAGAGGACTGGAGGGTGGCATCAGTGGTCTCAATTTTCAAAAAGGGTAGTAGAAGGGACATAGGGAATTACAGACCTGTTAGCCTTACGTCCATTGTAGGAAAAACAATGGAAAGGCTCATAATAGAGAGAGATCTAGTGATGCTAGATAGGGAAGGGAGGCTGACAGCCACACAACACGGCTTCCGCAAAAACAGGTCCTGCCAGACAAACCTTGTGGAATTCTATGACAAGGTTTCAAGATGGCAAGATGGAGGGGATGCAGTGGATGTGGTATACCTGGATTTCAGCAAGGCCTTTGACAAAGTGCCCCATGATATCCTGGTGGAGAAACTGAGGAGTTTTGGGATACACCAAAGCACTGTCCAGTGGCTTAGGGCATGGTTGACTGACCGAAAGCAGAAGGTAACCATTAGCGGGGAATCGTCGGGATGGCAGCCAGTGACAAGCGGGGTCCCCCAGGGCTCTGTCCTGGGGCCAATCCTGTTTAATCTTTTCATTAACGACATGGAAGAAGGGGTGAACAGTCTGCTGATCAAATTCGCAGACGACACTAAAACTGGAGCAGTGGCCACAACTGAGGAGCAGGTACTCCAGATCCAAAAGGATCTGGACAGACTATGGAAGTGGGCAGGAGACAACAGGATGGCGTTCAATGTGGAGAAGTGCAAGGTCTTGCACTTGGGGCATAGGAATAGCTGTCATAAGTACAGGTTAGGTGACAAGTGGCTGGAGAGCAGCACTTGTGAAAGGGACCTCGGGGTGCTGGTTGACCGCAGGCTAAACATGAGTCAGCTGTGTGATGCGGTGGCCAAGAGGGCGAACGCCACCCTTGGTTGCATAGCCAGAAGTGTGGCTTCTAGATCAAGAGAGGTATTACTACCACTCTACACGACTCTGGTGCACCCACAACTGGAGTATTGTGTTCAGTTTTGGGCCCCTCATTACAGAAAGGATATAGCCAGGTTGGAGTCAGTGCAGCGTAGGGCCACAAGGATGGTGGCTGGTTTGCAGGGGATGCCGTATGAGGCGAGACTGAGGGAACTGGGTCTCTTCAGCCTGGAGAAGAGGAGACTCAGAGGGGATCTGTTGGCAACATACAGGTATGTGAGGGGGTGTCACATGGAGATGGGGAGAGGCCTGTTCTCCCCTGCAGAGGAAGGCAGGACGCGCTCCAATGGAGCAAAGCTCAGGGAGCCAAGGTTCAATTTGGATGCCAGGAAGCACTTCCTGACAGTCAGGACCCCGAGGGCGTGGAATGGGCTTCCACGGGAGGTCATTGAGGCCCCATCGGTGAGGGCGTTCAAGGATAGGCTGGACATGCACATGGTGGGCATGTCACGAGCGGAGCCGGCTGGTGCCGGAGGTCAGACTAGATGGCCCGGGAGGTCCCTTCTGACTCGCTCTGTTTCTATGTTTCTATAAGGCATGATTTCATCCTCCCCTCCCTCCATTGGTGCAAAAGGGGGCTGGGGAGTGCCAACGATGCAAAGAAGAAACCACTTCACGGTTCCTGTCGAGTTGCCTGAGATTCTGGAGGGCCAGGAGTGCTTTTCCACAGCTGTGCTTGTTCCTAGAAGACCAGGCCTGCCCAGTTGTGTGTGTGAGTTTGCATTAGTCATTTCTTGCCTGGACTACTGCAATGTGCTCTGTGTGGGGCTGCCCTTGGAGACTACTTGGGCATCGGTGCAGGGGGTTTGGAGAAAAGTGGTAGGAGAACTTTTGCCTGGAGAAAAGGTCTAGGCACTCACGGCCTCTTCATTGCAACAGCGGTGCTCTTTGCCAGGTTGCTCCACCGGGTCCATGCACACCTTGTTCCACTCAGAAAATGTTCTTGCTTTGAGAGCTGAAACGGCTTTGCCGCTTCACCCCGTTCCACTTCATCCTGTTATCCGTGTTGGGGGACTAGCAGTAAATGAGCTCTACATTGCCCCTGGAACGGCCCCCTGGAATTGGCCCAATGTCTTTATCTTATTTATTTTCTATACCACCCAGCAGCCAGCACTCTCTATTTCTCTTTGCGTGTTGTGGGGGAAAACTTTACAGACTTCCTCTTCCCTTTTTTTCTTTTCCTGCTGGTGAAAAGATTCAACTGCTCCACTGAAAATTAAAGTCAGGGAAAACTAAGGAGGAAACATTGCAGATTTTTCCCTGCCCTTCTAAAGAATAAATGAAATGGGGGGAGGGGGGATTTACCGAGGCTATTCAAGAAGCAGTTTCAGTGCTGTTCTCCTCTAGTCCAGCAATCTGAACTGGCAGGATCCAGTCCAGCAGGGCACCCAGGAGGAGGACAGCCCTGCCCAGCCATTGCTCACTCCCCAGTTCCTGGCGCAAACCAGGTCTGGATGGGATTGTCATCGTTCTGTTTCCTGAGCGCTGCACATTTTTCCAGTCATGGGCTAATTATGTAAATTGCATGTTTGGTCAGTTAAGCAACCCACCTCTGATTCCACCCCCCCCCCCGACCCATCCCTTTCATAGTTGCTTTATTTGGAGGTTGGCTTTTCTTTGTACTTTGGCATGCAAAATGTATCTGTGAGACGTCTACCGCTGCAATTCCTAGCAAACTTCCCTGAGTATGCTTGGATGGGGTTACATCTAATAAAATAATATGCGATGGACATACAAAGGCTGTGGAATCCTTCAGAATATACCCTTCCTTTCCTGGTAGGTGGAAATTCCTAATTCTGCATTTTCCCCTCTGTGTGTAGTTTGAATTTTCCTTTTTTTGCCAGTACTGATGCTTTTGGGTTGTATTTGCCAGCCTTCCCCCGTCTTCTTTGCACTCTGTACTTCAGAGTATCATGGAGAGAAGGGAAGTCTCGAATTAGGGGTTAGGGGGCGTTTTCAGGAGGATGTTAGAATCAGAGGAATTTGGGGTTAGGAAGAGGGAACCAATTTGGAGACTTGCCAGGAGCGCCTCGCACAGCCCTCCCTGGAGGAAGAAGCTTGGCTCCCTCATTCCTGCGGGAGGCCCTTGCCAAGAGACACGGCTGCAAACATAGAAGGGCTTTCTCATGAAAGGGGTGCAGTGGCACAAGCCAACAGTGTGATGGAGCTGCAAACAGGACAAATGCTATTGTGAAGTGCATGAAAAGAAGCATCACATCCAAATTACGAGACGTAACAGTTCCTCTATACTCTGCACTAGTCAGACCTCACCTGGAATTCTTTGTCCAGTTCTGGGCACCAAGATTTAAGAAGGATGCAAGAAAATTAGAGAGGGTCCAGAGGAGGGCAAGACGAATGATCCAGGGTTTGGCAACACTGCCCTGTGAGTAGAGACCAAGAGAACTGGGCATGTTCAGCCTTGTGAAGACTGGAGATGGGGGCATGAGATCCCTCCATAAGTCCCTCAAAGGCTGTCACAGAGAGGAAGGTCAAGATCTCGTCTTGCTGATGCCGGAGTGTAGGACACGGAATAATTAATTCAATTTGCGACAACCCAGATTCAGGCTGGACATCAGGACAAGCTTCCCCACTGTCCAAGCAATAGGGCAGTGGAACCGGCTGCCTCGAGAGGTGGGGGGCTCTCCCACACTTGAGATGTTCAAGGTGAAACTGGGCAGCCACCTGAGTGGGATGGAGTGACTTGGTGTCCTGCACCAGCAGGGGGTGGACTCGATGGCCTTCAGGGCCTCTTCCGATTCGACTCTTCCATGACGATTCTATGTTATCAAGGAGGAGCAAGCCAAATATGAAAGATTAGTAAGCAGCATGACCTTTGTCCCAGGAAGGCATGTTGGAGGCTTTGTGAAACAAAGATCAGCTGAAGACCTTCAGGTCATGTGCAGTTCTTAGCATTTAATCTTTTGTATTCCTAACATTCCATGATGGAAACAAACAAGGGAACCAACACAGGTGGCGGAGGAAGGAAGAGGCCCAAGTGGACACTGCTCAGGACTCGGCAGGGCAAAGAGGCGAAGTGGGTGCGGTCACAGGTGGGTGAACCGAGCCCGAGTCTTCTGGATGAAGCAGAGGGCTGGATCTGGGCTGAGAAGGAGGGTCTCAGAGGGGGCACGCAAAGTGCACTGTGCCATGATGTGGCTTTTGCTCTGACCATTCCACCTTCCTCCCTGTGGCTCAGAAAGCAAGCGCTCTGCCTTTTCCCTCCTCCGAAGCTGCTCCCTGAGGTCTGCGCAGGGTCCCCACCCCAACCGCGTTTCCCTCAAACGCCCCACAGGCCAAGAGATCGCAACGTTGCTGGATGACAGTCCGGGTGCATGACCACCTGCTCTCCCTTAGCTCCCCACCCCAAATAATGAGACTATGATGACACTGACCGCATTGCCGGGCTGGCTTGACATCCTCTGCATCAGTGGGACAATTTTGGAAAGGGTTGCCACTTTTATTTTCTTCATCTTCTGCCATGACATAAGCTGGAAAGAAGACGAACTCTTCTCTTTGCTGATGCTTTTTGCCTCGAGTTTCCCAGTCACAGCTAAACAAAAATCGTTGTCCATGAGCAGCGATCGTTTCCCCCTAAGGATGCCAGAAACAAAGATTGGGCCAAAACGAGCCAAGCAATTTCCACTCCGGAAAATGGGTGTGTTGCTGTTGTTAGTTCTGTAACTAGAAACATAGAAACATAGAAACAGAGCGAGTCAGAAGGGGCCTCCTGGGCCATCTAGTCTGACCTCCGGCACCAGCCGGCTCCGCTCATGACATGCCCACCATGTGCATGTCCAGCCTATCTTTGAACACCCTCACCGATGGGGCCTCAACAACCTCCCGTGGAAGCCCATTCCACGCCCTCGGGGTCCTAACTGTCAGGAAGTGCTTCCTGGCATCCAAATTGAACCTTGGCTCCCTGAGCTTTGCTCCATTGGAGCGCGTCCTGCCTTCCTCTGCAGGGGAGAACAGGCCTCTCCCCATCTCCATGTGACACCCCCTCACATACCTGTATGTTGCCAACATATCGCCTCTGAGTCTCCTCTTCTCCAAGCTGAAGAGACCCAGTTCCCTCAGTCTTGCCTCATACAGCATCCCCTGCAAACCAGCCACCATCCTTGTGGCCCTAAGCTGCACTGACTCCAACATGGCTATATCCTTTCTGTAATGAGGGGCCCAAAACTGAACACAATACTCCAGTTGTGGGCGCACCAGAGTCGTGTAGAGTGGTAGTAATACCTCTCTTGATCTAGAAGCCACACTTCTGGCTATGCAACCAAGGGTGGCATTCGCCCTCTTGACCACCGCATCACACTGCTGACTCATGTTTAGCCTGCGGTCAACCAGCACCCCGAGGTCCCTTTCACAAGTGCTGCTCTCCAGCCACTTGTCACCTAACCTGTACTTATGACAGCTATTCCTATGCCCCAAGTGCAAGACCTTGCACTTCTCCACATTGAACGCCATCCTGTTGTCTCCTGCCCACTTCCATAGTCTGTCCAGATCCTTTTGGATCTGGTGTATCTGCTCCTCAGTTGTGGCCACTGCTCCAGTTTTAGTGTCATCTGCGAATTTGATCAGCAGACTGTTCACCCCTTCTTCCATGTCGTTAATGAAAAGATTAAACAGGATCGGCCCCAGGACAGAGCCCTGGGGGACCCCGCTTGTCACTGGCTGCCATCCCGATGATTCCCCACTAATGGTTACCTTCTGCTTTCGGTCAGTCAACCATGCCCTACTCCACCGGACAGTGCTTTGGTGTATCCCAAAACTCCTCAGTTTCTCCACCAGGATATCATGGGGCACTTTGTCAAAGGCCTTGCTGAAATCCAGGTATACCACATCCACTGCATCCCCTCCATCTAGCCATCTTGAAACCTTGTAATAGAATTCCACAAGGTTTGTCTGGCAGGACCTGTTTTTGCGGAAGCCGTGTTGTGTGGCTGTCAGCCTCCCTTCCCTATCTAGCATCACTAGATCTCTCTCTATTATGAGCCTTTCCATTGTTTTTCCTACAATGGACGTAAGGCTAATCGGTCTATAATTCCCCATGTCCTTCCTACTACACTTTTTGAAAATTGGGACCACCGATGCCACCCTCCAGTCCTCTGGAACTTCACCTTTTCTCCACGAGGCCTCAAAAATGGAGGCCAGCGGGCGTGAGAGAACCCCTGCCAACTCTCTAAGTACTCTCGGGTGTAACCCGTCAGGGCCTGGCGCCTTTGTAATGTCCAATGCCCTGAGGAGCCCCTCGACTTCAAGGGGGGTGACTCTAATCTCTGCCCTTAGTCCCCAGCCTCATCCAATCTCCTATACGGATATCCCCCGTCCTGCTTTGGGGAGAACACAGAGGCAAAATAGTCATTTAGCATCTGTGCCTGTTCCCTCATGTCAGTCACTGGATCTTCTTCCTCCTTATTTAGTGGTCCCACCACTTGTCTCCCCTTCCTTTTCCTATTTACATGCTGAAAGAAGCCCTTTTTGTTGCTCTTGATATTCTTGGCAAGTCTCAGCTCATAATCAGCCTTAGCCTTGCGAAGAATCCTTCTGCAACGGGCCTCCTCCTCCCGGTATACCCTTTTGTCTATTTCCCCCAGTACCCATTTCCTGTGGAGGCTCCTCTTTCGTCTAATCCCCCTAACCACCTCCTTTCGCATCCATGGCAGCACTCTCCTCCGCCTCCCCACCTTACTGACTAGAGGTATTGTCAGGGCTTGCGCCTGCAAAACCTCCCTTTTGAGTGCCGTCCACCCCTCCTCAACTCGCTTACCTTCCAGTAACCTATCCCAGGAGACTTTCCCCAGCCTGGCCTTCAGTTGGCCAAAGTTGGCCCTCTTGAAGTCCCAGCTTCTAGTGCTCGCCCTGCTGCACGGCCCCAGTCCCCTGATCTCAAAGCAAAGGATGGAGTGATCACTCGCATCCAGAGCTCCCCTAATCTGTACTTCATCTATCAGCTCCTCCCTATTGGTCAAGACCAAGTCCAGGATGTTTCCCCCCCTCGTCGCCTCTCGGACCCTCTGTGTGAAAAACCCACCCTCTAGAGCTTCTAGGAAGCGACGTGACCTGGCTGTCACCGCCGAGTGAGTCTCCCAAGTAATATCCGGGAGATTGAAATCCCCCATAATTACTGTGTCTCTCCCCCGAGATATCCTTAGAATCTGGCCTGTCAGGACATCATCCAGGGTCTCAAGTTGACCTGGAGGGCGATAACATACCCCCACTGTCAGGTCTCTTTCCCTGTCAAAACCCCTAAGTTTCACCCAGACTGCCTCTACCGAATCCCCATCTGTGCTGCATCCTATCTCACTGCATCCTATCCCTTCCCTGACGTATAAAGCCACACCCCCACCTCTCTTTCCCTTCCTGTCCTTTCTAAAAAGGTGATACCCTTCTATGTTCACATTCCAGACTTGCCTTTCATCCCACCAAGTTTCTGTGATTCCCACCAGATCGTATCCTCCTATTCCCAGGAGAGCTTCAAGCTCTTCCTGCTTATTACCCATGCTCCTAGCATTGGTGTACATGCACCTCAACTCCTTCCCACTGCTTCCTTTCTTTGGAGTGCCCAGCATACTCCTTCCTCCCATCCTCCCTGGTACCTGGCCCCTCTCCATAGAAGTCCTGTCAGTCCCTGCAGTATCTCTAAAGCCCTGCTCCCAGAGCCCTGATCCTCCCCCCACACTTGTCCAGTGCAGACACGTTACTGGGGGGCCTGAACCCACCCCCCACTGGCTCAGTTTAAAGTCTTCTGGATGAAGCTCCCTAGAGCATCTCCAAAGGACCTTTTCCCCATCCTCGTGAGGTGTAACCCATCCCTTGCCAGAAGTCCATTGGCAAGAAAACGAGTGCCGTGGTCGAGGAACCCGAAGCGTTCCTTCTGGCACCACACCCTAAGCCAGTCGTTCACCTCAGAGGCCCTCCTGTCCCTTCCTGGCCCAAATCCCCGGACTGGTAAGATTGACGAGAAGGCCACTTGGGCCTTCAGCTCCCTGAGTTTCTTCCCCAAGGCCTCAAAGTCCCTGGAGATCCCGACCACCCCCTGCCTGGCCATGTCATTTGTGCCCACATGGATCACCAGGAGTGGCTGGTGACCCCCGGAGCGAACAAGACGCTCCACTCTGTCCTTCACATGCCGGATGCATGCGCCCGGCAGGCAGCAAACCTCCCTTGTCTCAAGGCTGGGGCGGCACACCGCCGCCTCAGTGCCCCTCAGCAGGGAGTCCCCAACAACTATCACCCGCCGCCGTACCTTCTTGGTGCTGGTGGGCAGCCGTGCCCTGGTCCTTGCCTCTCCTGCAGTGGCTCCCTTGCCTCCTGATGTCCCAGGCTGGGGGTCCTGCTGGTCCCCCGAGGCCTCCTCAGCCCCAGCCTCCCCAAGTGGAGAGAACCTGTTTCCCAGCTCCAGATCGGCACGGCCTCCTCCTCCTGTGGGTGACATGCCTCCATGTCTCCGCAGCTGCTCCTGCCGTGGTCTCTCCCTCAGCCCTCTGTCCAGAGGGGGGCTGCTGCGGGGGGGGCCTGAAGAGCTCTCTCGGCCCTCAGGCACCTCACCTCCTCCTCTAGCAGGGTCACCATCTTGCACCGAGGGCAAGTGTATCCCTGCCTCTCCTGGGGGAGAAGGGCGAACATGTCGCAGCTCTCGCAGCGGACAGCAACACCTGTGACTCCCGCCAAGGCCATCTCCTGGTCTGCCATCTGTAACCCTTCCGAGACCTTACCTTGGTCACCTGCCTTGTTAGTCCTGCAGTTCCTCTCACTCGCCCAGTTCTCCCAGGCAAAAACCCCACTTGCACACACACACAAGGAGAAAATAAACTTAAATTTAAATTGGAAGAAAAAAAAACAAAGCACAACAAAGCAAAGCAAAGTGCAAACAAAACAAAACAAAACAAAAACACATAAACAAAACAAAAAAACAAACAAACAAACAATCAAGCAAACAACCTCTGTGTCTCAGGGAAGGGAGTCCCTGGACCGTCCGGACCGCAGCTCAGGGACGCAGACAAGGGACGCCGCCCGAGCTGGGCCTTATCAGCCCCTCAGGCCAGTGGCCCTGCCCCCTGCTTCCCCCTGGCTGCTCTCGCTCTCTGGCCCGCCCCCTCCCTCTCTGCTGCTCCTGGACCTCTGCTCCCACCTGCCCAGCTCCTACCTTGCCTTCGCCAGTCCCCTGGCCACTCAGCGCTCTCTCCCAGCCTGTGCCTCTGCTGCTCTGCCGCTCTGCCAAGAGGCCAGAGCCAAAAGGGCTTGCAGTGGCTGAGCTTGGCCTTATCAGCCCCTCAGGCCAGTGGCCCTGCCCCCTGCTTCCCCCTGGCTGCTCTCGCTCTCTGGCCCGCCCCCTCCCTCTCTGCTGCTCCTGGACCTCTGCTCCCACCTGCACAGCTCCTACCTTGCCTGTGCCAGTCCCCTGGCCACTCAGCGCTCTCTCCCAGCCTGTGCCTCTGCTGCTCTGCCGCTCTGCCAAGAGGCCAGAGCCAAAAGTCCAAGAGGCCAGAGCTAACTCTATTTCTCTAAATTTCGGTCATAGTTTTGGCTTCAATGCCGAAAGATGGTGATATGGTTGTTTCTCTTAAACTGAGCGTGTTTCCACATTTTGCCTCAAGGCTCCAGTCCCTGCAGTTTTGGGATGTGCAAGTGAAAGCTGGGCTCCCAGACAGACCATGGCATTGGGTGGCAAGGCTGAAATCCTGCTCAGCCGGCCCAGCTGGACAATGGGGCAACCCTGAAGAACGATGAGACAGAAAAGGTCGGGAGGGTAGGGACTGTCAGTGGCACCATATGTAAAAGGGAGCCAACAGAGGGTGGGAATTCCAGGAGAAGGTGACCTGGAGGCGCCCAGTGAGTTTCCAGGCACCGGAAACAGACATGGGAATGGTTGGCGCATATGGGGACTGGCGTGCAGCAGTCGAGTGGTCGCTGCTTTGCTAGAGGAACTTGGTTCCAAGCAGAAGCAACAGAGACATTTGGGGATGTGGGAAGGGAGGGCAGGCCCCAAGTGCAGCGCCGGCTCTTCAGGCCCTCTGCTCTCCGCCCACGTGTGCTCGAGCGGATGGCCGACAGGACTTGTGTGCGTGGGGACATCTGCAGTGACCCTGGCCAGCAGCTTTCCCGCTGTTTCTCTTTGGGCTGCAGAGGCCGAATCTTTGTGCTTTGGTTTCCTTTTGCGTCTGCTGCATCCCAAGGAAGCTAATGAAGAGCCCCGTTGGACAGAGGTTCCGGCTGTTGTGCAGGCCCAGAAATCCAAGTCATGCAGCGGTGGCCCCTGGTCAAAAAGCCCCAGTGCCAGCTCATTACACTTGGTGCTTGAATCTCTTTGCAAAAAGTGCTAGACTGTTGAGATTCCCAATGGCCCATCCTGGCTCTGTTTGTTTGAAAAAAGAACCTGTGAAGATTGTTATGTTCTCTCCAGTTAGAATTAAGCTCTAGGTTTAGAACACTAGCCAAACAGAAGTCATGATCACAGTCTTTTTTCCAGGTTGCAAGAATTATCCTTTTATTTATCACTCATGTTTTACAAATACAGTTTGAACAGAAGGGGGAAGTGGTAGAAACTGAGTATAAACAAAGCTGGGTTGTTTTCTCTTTCTCTTTACATGCTTCTAAATGGCTTGGCATGGATAATGGCTTTTCAAGGACTGGACAGTGGGAAAGAAAAACGGGCTGTCCCGTTTCATTGGAGTCCCCTTCCGTTGACATTCCGGTCCTTTTCAGGCTGTAAAACTGATCAAGAAAGAACCTTGCAGGCATCAAACAATTTCCTCCCTTTGGTAGTCAAAAAAGTGGGTCTCATAGGAAGGCACGGCCAGACAGTAACTGTCCTGGTCTTCGTGCTTTAGTGAACAAAGCTGAGCAACACTTGCAAAATCTGTGGCTTTTAACTACATTCCGCTTGTCTTTGGGAATCAGTGTAGATACTTGGAAATAAAGAGCTTAAGGCTGTGCCTTCACTCCAGTTCTAAACTAGGCTGGATCTTGGTGGGCCACAGGGTTTTCCTCAGAAAATCCCAGTATACGCTCCGTCTTCATATTGATGCAGACAACACTGGTGTGGAACCAAAGAGCAGACAGCACTCTGCTTTGCTGGGGAGATGCCACCATCCGGCAGCAATGTCCTGCCTGAGACAAACACTACCTGCTTCTGGAGGGCCAGGAGACCAGGTGGTAGGCAAATGTTGTTCCCATTGTCAAACTCAGGCATGGGAGGGCCTGGGCAACCGTTAACTGGTCCACTTGGCGTTGATCCCTGGTCTTGGAAAGGTCCCAGAAGAGAGACTTGGGCAGACATTCTGTGAGTATGGAGCAGAAAAGACTTTGGTCTCCACTTGGAAACAGAGAAACAGAGTGAGTCAGAAGGTCTCCCAGACCATCTAGTCTGACCCCCGGCTCCAGCCAGCTCCGCTCACGACATGCCCACCATGTGCACGTCCAGCCTCTCCTTGAACACCTGCACCGATGCGGCCTCAATCACTTCCCGTGGAAGCCCATTCCACACCCTCGGGGTCCTGACTGTCAGGAAGTGCTTCCTGGCATCCAAACGGAATCTGGGTTCCCTGAGCTTGGCTCCGTTGGAACATGTCCTGCCTTCCCCTTCAGGGGAGAACAGGTCTCTACCCACCTCCGCGTGACACCCCCTGACATACCTGTATGTCGCCAACAGATCCCCTCCGAGTCTCCTCTTCTCCAAGCTGAAGAGACCCAGTTCCCTCAGTCTCGCCTCATACGGCATCCCCTGCAAACCAGCCACCATCCTTGTGGCCCTATGATGCACTGACTCCAACCTGGCTATATCCTTCCAGTAACGAGGGGCCCAAAAAGTAACACAGTGCTCCAGTTGCAGGCACACCAGAGTCATATAGAATGGTAGTAATACCTCTCTTGATCTAGAAGCCACACTTCCGGCTATGCAACCAAGGGTGGCGTTCGCCCTCTTGGCCACCGCATCACACGGCTGACTCATGTTCAGCCTGCAGTCAACCAGCACCCCGAGGTCCCTTTCACAAGTGCTGCTCTCCCCTAAGCTGTACTTATGACGGCTATTCCTATGCCCCAAGTGCAAGGCCTTGCACTTATCCACGTTGAACTCCATCCTGCTGTCTCCTGCCCACTTCCATAGTCTGTCCAGATCCTTTTGGATCGGGAGTACCTGCTCCTCAGTTGTGGCCACTGCTCCAGTTTTAGTATCGCCTGCAAATCTGATCAGCAGGCGGTTCACCCCTTCTTCCGTGTCATTGATGAAAAGATTAAACAGGATCAGCTCCAGGTCAGAGCCCTGGGGGACCCTGCTTGTCACTGGCTGCCATCCCGATGATTCTCCACTAATGGTTACCTTCTGCTTTCGGTCAGTCAGCCATGCCCTAATCCACCGGACAGTGCTTTGGTGTATCCCAAAACTCCTCAGTTTCTCCACCAGGATATCATGGGGCACTTTGTCAAAGGCCTTGCTGAAATCCAGGTATACCACATCCACTGCATCCCCTCCATCCAGCCATCTCGAAACCTTGTCATAGAATCCCACAAGGTTTGTCTGGCAGGACCTGTTTCTGCGGAAGCCATGTTGTGTGGCTGCCAGCCTCCCTTCCTTATCTAGCATTACTAGATCTCTCGCTATTATGAGCCTTTTCATTGTTTTTCCTACAATGGACGTAAGGCTAACCAGTCTGTAATTCCCCATGTCCCTTCTACTACCATTTTTGAAAATTGGGACCACCGATGCCACCCTCCAGTCCTCTGGGACTTCACCTGTTCTCCACGAGGCCTCAAAAATGGAGGCCAGCGGGCGTGAGAGAACCCCTGCCAACTGTCTAAGTACTCTCGGGTGTAACCTGTCAGGGCCTGGCGCCTTTGTAATGTCCAATGCCCTGAGGAGCTTCTAGGGGGGTGACTCTAATCTCTGCCCCTAAATCCCCAGTCTCATCTAATCTCCTATACGGATATCCCCCATTCTGCTTTGGGGAGATGCTAAAATAGTCATTTAGCATCTGTGCCTGTTCCCTCGCATCAGTCACTGGATCCCCTTCCTCCTTATTTAGTGGTCCCACCACTGGTCTTCCCTTCCTCTTGCTATTTACACGCTGATAGAAGCCCTTTTTGTTGTTCTTGATATTCTTGGCAAGCCTCAGCTGGTTATCAGCCTTAGCCTTGCGAAGAATCCTTCTGCAACGGGTCTCCTCCTCCTGGTATACCCTTTTGTCTATTTGACCCAGTACCCATTTCCTACAGAGCTTCCTCTTGCATCTAATCCACCTCCTTTCGCATCCATGGTGGCACTCCCCTCCACCTCCCCACCTTACTGACTAGAGGTATCGTCAAGGCTTGCGCCTGCAAAACCTCCCTTTTGAGTGCCATCCACCCCTTCTCAACTCGCTTGCCTTCCAGTAACCCTTTTCCAGGAGACTTTCCCCAGTCTGACCTTCAGTTGGCCAAAGTTGGCCCTCTTGAAGTTCCAGCTTCTAGTGCTCGCCCTGCTGCATGTCCCCAGTCCCCTGATCTCAAAGCAAAGGATGGAGTGATCACTCGCATCCAGAGCTCCCCTAATCTGTACTTCATCTATCAGCTCCTCCCTATTGGTCAAGACCAAGTCCAGGATGTTTCCCCCCCTCGTCGCCTCTCGGACCCTCTGTGTGAAAAACCCACCCTCTAGAGCTTCTAGGAAGCGACGTGACCTGGCTGTCACCGCCGAGTGAGTCTCCCAAGTAATATCCGGGAGATTGAAATCCCCCATAATTACTGTGTCTCTCCCCCGAGATATCCTTAGAATCTGGCCTGTCAGGACATCATCCAGGGTCTCAAGTTGACCTGGAGGGCGATAACATAGCCCCACTGTCAGGTCTCTTTCCCTGTCAAAACCCCTAAGTTTCACCCAGACTGCCTCTACCGAATCCCCATCTGTGCTGCATCCTATCTCACTGCATCCTATCCCTTCCCTGACGTATAAAGCCATGCCCCCACCTCTCTTTCTCTTCCTGTTCTTTCTAAAAAGGTGATACCCTTCTATGTTCACATTCCAGACTTGCCTTTCATCCCACCAAGTTTCTGTGATTCCCACCAGATCGTATCCTCCTATTCCCAGGAGAGCTTCAAGCTCTTCCTGCTTATTACCCATGCTCCTAGCATTGGTGTACATGCACCTCAACTCCTTCCCACCGCTTCCTTTCCTTGGAGTGCCCAGCATCCTCCTTCCTCCCATCCTCCCTGGTACCTGGCCCCTCTCCATAGAAGTCCTGTCAGTCCCTGCAGTATCTCTAAAGCCCTGCTCCCAGAGCCCCGATCCTCCCCGCACACTTGTCCAGTGCAGACACGTTACTGGGGGGCCTGAACCCACCCCCCACTGGCTCAGTTTAAAGTCTTCCGGATGAAGCTCCCTAGAGCATCTCCAAAGGACCTTTTCCCCATCCTCGTGAGGTGTAACCCGTCCCTTGCCAGAAGTCCATTGGCAAGAAAACGAGTGCCGTGGTCGAGGAACCCGAAGCGTTCCTTCTGGCACCACACCCTAAGCCAGTCGTTCACCTCGGAGGCCCTCCTGTCCCGTCCTGTCCCAAATCCCCGGACAGGTAAGATTGACGAGAAGGCCACTTGGGCCTTCAGCTCCCTGAGTTTCTTCCCCAAGGCCTCAAAGTCCCTGGTGATCCCGACCACACCCTGCCTGGCCACGTCGTTTGTGCCCACATGGATCACCAGGAGTGGCTGGTGACCCCCGGAGCGAACAAGATGCTCCACTCTGTCCTTCACATGCCGGATGTGTGTGCCCGGCAGGCAGCAGACCTCCCTCTCCTCAAGGTCAGGGCGGCACACCACCTCAGTGTCCCTCAGCAGGGAGTCCCTGATGACGATCACCTCCTGCCATCTCTTCTCAGCGGTGGTGGCCAGCCGTGCCCTGGCCCTTGCCTCTCCTGCGGCGGCCCCCTTGCCGCTTGTGGTCCCAGGTCCTGCTGGTCCCCCGAGGCCTCCTCAGCCCCAGCCTCCCTGAGCGGAGAGAACCTGCTTCCTAGCTCCAAGTTGGTGCCAGGAGGAAGAGGAGGCTGTGCTGGCCTCCCCTCCTGCGGGTGATGTGCCTCCGTGGCTCCCCTGCTGCTCCTGCCGTGGCCCCTCCCGCAACCCTCTGTCTGGAGGGGGCTGCTCCCGGGGGGACGCATGGTAGCGCATCCTCAAGGCCCAGTTTCATCAGTCGGATGTTCTCTGTCCACCTCCCTTGTTCAAGTTCCAGGGCTGGATAATCAGGGAAACAAGGCAAATATGGCGTGGAGCTGAGCAACATTTTAACGCCCCTTTTGAAGATGGCCAACAAGACAGGCATCACTCCACTTCATGAAAGTGAAGCCCCCTGTTGCACTAGGCTCTGTGTGAAGAAGGCACACGGATTCTGCCCCCATCAGCTTCATAGGCGCCCCCTGCGCCTTCTGCATTATGGAAGGAGAGAAGGTTTTTCCACCCAGGCTTAAGTCCAACGCTACCTCTCTGGTTTCAATAAGATCTCCCTCTTCCTTCTCATTTGCATGCTGTCTCATTCTACTCGTAGACTTAATTATGCTGGCCAGCATTTCTTCTCACAGACTCTCCATTCCAACTCAGCTCCGTCTCCCCGAGAGCCGTTCTGGCTGCCTCCATTCTCCTTCCAACGGACTCTCTCCAACTGCTACTAACTCCCTACAACTTTCCATCCTGGCTTCAAGTGCAAATTCCTCCACTCACTCTTGCATTACAGGAAGGGTGGAAATTCAAAATGATCGTGACAGGTTGGAGAACTGGGCCAAGCGAACAGAATGAATTTAGAGAAAGATAATTGTGAAGTTCTGCCTTTAGGAAGGAAAAACCAGAGGCCCAAATATAGCATGGGTTCCACACGGCTTGACTGCAGCATATGTGAAAATTATATAGGAGCTTCAGTTGACCACAGGCCAAACGTGAGCCAGAGTTGCGCTGCAGCAGCTAAAATGGCAAATACAGTTCTAGGCAGCATTGGCAGAAATGCAGGATGCAGATTACATGAAGTAACAGTACCGGTTTGTCCTGCTTTGGGCAGACCTCACTTGCGATGCGGGACCCTGCAATTTCAGAAAGACACGAACAGGCCGGAATATGTCCAGAGGAGGGTAGCAAAGGTGGTGCGGGGCTAGAAGACCAGATCCTATGGGGAAAGGTTGAGGGAATGGGGTACATTTTGCCTGGAGAAGAGGCAATTAACAGTAGCCAAATACCTGAAGGCTCTTGTGTAGATAACTCAGTGGTTTCAGAGCGGTTTCATGTTCAGCTTCAAGAAAGGGGATTCTGACTAAACTTTAAAGAACTTCCCAATAGTAGAGCTGTTCCGTGGTGAACCAGGCTCGTGTCTTAACATGGTGAACTCTGCCATTGCACATCTTTAAGAAAACCCCGAATGCTGCCTCCGAGAGAGGCCGAAGCCGTGGGACCAAGACCGGGACAGACACAGCATGGATGGCGGCACCCTGCCCCTTCCTGAACAAAAGAAATGAGGCACGTGGTTTCTAGCGGGAAATCAAGAACCGTTTTATTCACAGAACTGGAAAGGGGGCTCTCTGTGACTGCTAGGCCTGCTGGCTATTTGGCACCTCCTTGACCAAGAGGGTGCTGCCGGTGTGCACCAGTGGCTGAAGAGCAGGGCAGGAGGCAGTCTTGCACCCATCCTTCTGGAGGGGTCCTATGGGCAGCTGGGTTGCCACTGGAGGTGCAGAGCGCTATCCTGGATGTACCCCCGGCCTCATCCAGCAGGGCTTTTCTTCAGTTCTTACCTATCTTCAGCTTGACTTAAAATTATGGTTTCCAGCACTCTGGGTGTGTTAATTAATTGGAGCTAATCACCAGTGCCAAAATGTTTGTGTTAGCAACATCTTTTTTGTGCATACCGAGATTTAAGTTTAAGATGTTGAAGATTTAAGTTTGGTTTTTCAGATCTTGTCTTTATAGAATGGCTAGGAAAGAGCATGGTGGAGCTATCTGTATGAAATGAAGAAACTGCAGACGCACCGGAGTGGAGTAAAAGACTCCTTCAGAAATCCACACTGAAGGTTCTTCCTTTTTAACTGAAATGCAAAATTCTAGGCTCCTTTGCTTGATTAATGGTCATTTTGTTCCCTTTGTGAGTTTGGAATGAGCATCTCGATCCCTTCTGTGCACAACTGAATTCTGTTCATGTTTGTTCATCTCAGGGTTTTGTGATGCCTTCAACATCGACACGAAGAAGCCACGAATTATTCCGGGCTCGAAGGAAGCCTATTTTGGCTATACAGTTCAGCAGCATGAAATCAATGGAAAGAAGTGGTAAGTGACCCCGGTCTTGTTCCTGTGTCGAATGTTGACGTGGTGTGTTGCTCCCAAAGAGGCAGGCAGGTTTTGCCACTCTTGTCCAGCAAACTACTGACCAGTTGCCAGTAGCCATGATGGAGCTGGCTGTCTAGTTCTGGACAATGCAACACAAGGCAATCCATGGTAGGACAACTCCTAAAACAAGCCATGCATTGGCAAGGTCACTCACTGCCTCGAACAAGCCACCCTATGCGAAGTGGCTGCCTGGCAGGAGAACCCACTGGGGCTTGTCACCCCACAACGGGTTGTTGCATTGCAAAAAAACCCGGTCATTGTCGTTCAAGTGAATGGAGAAGCTTTCCCGGGGTATTGCACTCTTCAAGTAATGGAATTCCTGTGTGTCAGCCATGCATTTTCTTCTGACATCCAAAATGAATATGCAGAAAAAAATAAGTAGCTAATTTTTTATTTTACCCACCCCCAAAAGAGGCCATTGTAAAGCTACCCATGACTCACGATGAATCACTAAGCAAACACACCATCGAAACCAGCAGATGGTGTGTTGTACCACCAAACAATCCAATCGCATGGAGGTTTGTGGTGTGTGGCCTCGGCCAGCAAAGCTCGCTCTGAATCTGGCAGACAGCAGCCCAGTGGAAAACAAAAAAGCCCACAAAGCCACAGTTTGATGTCAAGGAGGAAACTCGTCAATCGCCCCACAGTGGCAACCTGCAGAACCTCCAGGATCCCAGCAAGAGGGCTGAGAAGGACAAGGCGGACCTGAGAAGCGAAATGGCCCCCTGAGAAAGGCTGGGCCGTGTCAGAAAGATGGGTGTGATGAGAGTTCCCACAAAGCTTGGCATCCAACCAAATACTTATAGCGGAGTCTGAGCTTCCCTAGCATCTTGAATTGTTTTTAGATCTGTGTCATTTCCCAAAAATATCCTCCTCCTAGTCCTGAAATTCCCTCAGAAAAGTTCTGTGCATCACAAAATTGCCTCTTTCTCAGTTATACAAATTGGCAAGCGGTGAGCTGCCAGTGGAATCCAGGACACTGCTCTTGCAAGTGTCCCACATGGGTTGCACTTCTGCCAGGCACGGGGGGGGGGGAAAACCTGGAGGACCCCCTCCCTTGCAGCTTCCATTGCCACACACCTGCTGCCAGGTGATGCTGGCAACTAACCACACCTGCCTTTCAACGTCAGGTACCCACTTCCAGCATGGGCAGAACGTTTTCACCCTGCTGGGTGCTGCAGTGCTCCCTGCTCCCAGCCTGCTTCTCACCTGAGGTTCCGTTGCCCCCCTCCCCCCGCCAGCAGACCCACCCCAGGGCCGGCCAGGCATCCCAACGCTGGCCTGCAGCTCCCTTTGGGAGCACCCAACATTTGCTTCATGCAGGCAAACCCAGAATTCACCCCATGCTCATTCAGTGGAGTGTAGGCGGAGCTGGAGAGCCGATCAGGCCAGAACTGCTTCTTCTTCCTCACATTGGCAGGGAAATATTAATTCTGCTCTGCCAGAGAGGAGCAAATGCCAGACCGGCGTGAATGTGCCACTAGGCTTGCTGTCTTCCATGCTTCAACCCAAGGGGCAGGCCAGGGCCACCGTGATGGGGACCCTGTGGATTCCCCAGTTCAAACCACCCCTCCCTCCACAGCGGCTGCCATGCTTGCCCCTTCCCCTCTTTGGTTCTGCACAGGCCTCCTTCCAGCGGCCAAATCCCCAGTGAGCAGAGTAAGCGCCACCTGAACCTTCACGCAGGGCCTCACTGCCTTTGGCCCCCACACCATTGCAGTCCCCATATGTCTTCGCACCGAGACTGCAGGCAAATTCGGTCTCATGCTGAGTTTGGGTTTTCTGAGCATCAGGCTTGTGATTAGGGGAGCCTGTCCTTAAATGGATTGCGGCATCTGTGGTAGGACATGGTTTCAGCCCCACTGGAGAGGAGCATCAGGGGAGGAGGAGGAGAGGCACGTTAATCGCAAGGCTACCTGGGTCGGTGTGGGGGGGGGGTGTGCGCGCGCGCCACGCACCGGGAATGTCCTGAGCACAGCTGCTTTCTTCATTCAGAACTTCAGGGCAGGCAGCCAAGCCTCACACATTTGGGGAGGGGGCTTCATGTGTGACCATGGGAGTGGAAAGTGAAAGGAAAGAACGCAGGTTCCCAAATTCCAAGAAAATTGGCCAGGGGGTGGCCAGGATAATTTGCACTGCTCTTGAATACAGCCAGCGCTTCAGATCATCTTCCCCTTTCATTGTCTTTCCAGATCAGCCATTCAAGGCATTCTTTCCTAATTTAGTGGTCTTGGCTGCCCATTAAAAAAAAAAAAAAAAAAGCACCCATTTGCCTTCCTTCCACCAGGAGCTCAGTTGCTGGATGCCAGTATAAAAGGGTTACATCAGACAGTGTTGCTTTCCTGTTTTATTCCCGTGATTTAAGTAGTGAAATATTCTGAAGTTCTTTAGCAGGTGTGTTGCCTGTCAGAACTACAGTATTATATTTAAGGTTTACACAGAGGTTGGCAACTTAACAACTTCATTTGCGCTTCACAGCTCCTTGGCAGGGGCTCCAACGAGGGGCCGGCGCAGGGCTTTTCCTGCCCTAAAGCACACAGAGAGGAAAAGCGCCGTGCGATCATTCCATGGCCTGCGGGGAGAGCCTCCTGGATCCCTCCAGCCCTGCTTTCCTGGCAGGAGAGAGGGCTACCCCTAGAAGAGAATGAGGACATTTATTTATTTATTTATTTATTTGGAAATTTATAGGCCGCCCCTTGCCACATCCAGATGTTTACCATGGCTCTGATTTGGGTGACCATTCCTCCCCAAGAAAAGGTAGCCGCAGGGCGAGGACTGCCATGTAGTTTGGCCTTATTGCACGCCAGTGCTGGTACCCTCCAGATGCACTTGCAACAGTCCTGAAGTGTAGCCCAGTGTTAATATTATAGCTCAGAGGTGGGTTGGGGTTGCTTCGAGTTTCAAGACCCAAATGCTTCCGCATGGCAGCCACACACCTCAAGAAGCAGAAGCAGGAAGACCCTTTTGGAGCGAAGCACGTGGACTGGTAGAAGGGGAGAGCGGCAATCTCTGCATTTGTTTTAAGGGTTAAGGCCTGATAAATAGAGACCCGGTTGGCACGAAACAGCAGCAGAGGGAGGGTGGATTCCCCCACTGTTTGCCAAGCCAACACATCTTGCAAACCCAGCTGCCGCTTAGGCTGATCGGAGGTTGCTGTGTGACCCCAAACCGGGATGCTGAAGGTCACTCAAGAACCTGCAGTCGACCTCCAATTAATTTCCCAGGCCATTTGAGTCTCTCTGCCATTTCAGCTCTATTTGGATTTCCTCCTGCCCTTCAGGAAAAGGGACAACTCCTGAATTTCTGGTCATCTTCTGTCTCCGAGCCTCCATTTCACGTTTGTGCATCTAAATGCTGATGTAACCATTTTCTAATCCTGGAGGATTGCTATTTTTTTTTAAGCCAACCTAATTGCAGACTTTACCCTCAGATATTTTGCAACAGCCCTTTTTCCATCCAACAAAATGTCGCCTCACCAGAGCAAAGCAGATGGCGAAAAAGAACCCCACCCTGACCCCCGAGGGGCAAGGCGAGGTAGAACAACTGAGATGAGATCAGGGCTGCTCCTCCACAAATGCGCCAAGACTGACGCAGAACTAGCCAGGTCCCGAAAGGCCTGCCCTTGGGACCCTCCGATCTGCCCCAGCACCGGCCCCCGGAGTTGCTGTGGCACCCATCGAGCCAGATGCACCCTGGCTCAGACACAGCTTGCAGCCTCTGCAGGCAGCCACAGCACACGCCATGTGCTGCCAAATGCATCCACACTCCACCTTTCTAGCCGCTGGCTTAGAATTGCCGAAGTGTGCAGCTAAGAAAAAACAGCTCTTTCCTGGCTTCAAAACTCTGTAGATACCGACCATACAAACTCTGGGAGGTCTTCAGAGGACACTCCAATAAGCGCGCAAGTCGGGGGCTCATGCCTTCCTGCCCCTTGCCCCTCGCTCTCCCCATGCACATTTCTTGGCTTTGGGTTCAAAACCCCAGAGGAGGGAGGAGGGGCAGCGCTGGCGCATCCCTCTCCGTACCGCTTCTGCGCATTCTCATCTGTAAATTCGTTCTTTTTTTATAGCTGCACAAAGCCCACATTCATGTGTATTTGAGAACATGTTTTCTTTTGAAGCAGACATTTCTAAACATAGATGCTCTCTAGAAATGCACATTTTGGAATTGTTCTCCGGTGGGCACTGCCTTGGTGCATTTTGAATGTGGGAAAGGCAGCGAGTGCCTGCCGATGCGCTGCTGGCTCCAGGTGGGGGGACCTGTGCCTGGGTCTGCATGTCTTGGCATGGCAAAGTCTGAACTTCTCATGCCTCCCTGCAGGGACTGTGCAGACGGCCCCTTCACACTGGGTGGCCTGAGGCCTGGGGCGTCCCTTGGCCCTCCCACCCTTGTCAGTCTCAAGGAGGTGCAGAGCTGTGAAGCTGGCTGTGAGGTCTGCCTCAGGTGTCCCTTCAAAGCACTCGTTTTGCTTTGAGAGAGCCATCCTGTGCAAGGAGGCCACGCACGGGGGCCATGCACGGGTGGCCGCTGTTTCAGAAGTCATCACATTTCAGGGCCTCAGGAGCATCTTCTGCAGCATGATGGCACCCACCCCTGCTGAGCTTGGGCACCACCGGGAGGCATCCCTGCCACAGTCCCTTGCTGCACAGGTGCCAGGTGCCAGATCAGTGAGGCTGAGCAGCTGAATCCAAGCCTCCCACACCTGGGCAGAAGGCAGGTTGCCAAGAGCCCAGAGGGCTGACCTGAGTGCCAGGTGGACAGCTGCCGGAACTGCTAGGACGGAAACCTGCTCATTCCAGTCCATGCTTTGTTACACAAGAGAGGGGAGCGGGGAGGGGAGACCCTCGGGGGGGGGGCGGATATAGTGCAAATCTGATAAAGCTGGACAGGCTTCCAGCTGCCCTGGACGCTTCCCACTGTATGTCAGTCTCATGCTCCATCATCCCTAAAGCAACCTGATGTGCGCTGCGGCTGAGGACAAAGCAGAAAGGGGCCCAATCCAGCCAGAGAGGCTCAGTCCTTCCAGCAGCTGCTGCACTGAGCTTAGGGAAGCTGGCAGCAAACCTGCGCTGCCTTGGGGCAGACATGACGTCCTCCACCTTGCTGGAATGGGAAAGAGGAGAAGGACTCGGGGGAGGCTGGGCTGCAGCTAATCTCGCCTGAAGGTTTGCGGCAATGATTGTGCTGATCTGGAAAAGCAGTTAGTCATCCCCCCCCCCGCCCCCCTCGGTCTGGCCAGCAGCTGGAAGCGCCAATTGCCTTGGCTGGGAGGGAGGGACCTGTTGGAAGGGGCTGGGGGCTGGGGGGGCTCAGCGGCGCCCCGTCTCTTGGCGCTCTTGCGACCCACCAACTGTGCAGCAATGCCACTGCAAGTGGGCTGGCTCAGGATTCGGCAGAACGACCTGCCATCAAAGATGCCACCGCCGATGCCCTGGCCAGTGGGTTGCTGCGGGGATTTATTTTGTAAAGAGAGAGTTTGGACATTATTAGATGCTTTTTAAATTGTTCTTTTAAATTGTCGTAAGCCGTCCTGAGAGATTTATATAAAGGACAGCATACAACAGTGTTAAATAAGTAAGTAAGTAAGTAATGGACCTTTGGCTTTTGCTGGAAAAGCAGCCTGGTGTTTAGCTGGGGAACATTTCTTTTGGAAATTCTGGAAAAAAACAAATGGCCTGAGCTGAACTACTCTTCCTGACAGCCATTGTCTTTCTCGACAAAGCTGTGTATTGGTGGTTCATCCATTGCATCTGCTCTTGGTTTCTTCCTTGATTTGAGATCCTAGCACAACACGAGTGTTTCCTTTCCTGCTTTTCTGCTATGTAACCTCTAGGTGGCGCTCTGGTACAGCGGAATGGCATAAATGTAGGCAAGAAATTGTTTTCTTTCGCTTTCTTAGCTAAAGGTTCATCTTCCTTGCCCCTGAAAGTCTTGCTGAGAGAGCTAGTTAGACACAGAAGTGGAACAGAACAACATAATCTAAAGAACCTCTAAATACTCATGAATGGGGAATGATGCACATGTGATAAATGCCTCATGTAGAGAAGTCCCATGGAGTCTGTGGGAAAGAGTTTGTATCAATTGTCTTTCCTAATATTCACTAATATTCCAGGCATGCAGAGACTTCTTTTTAAACTTTGTTGCAATGAAGGGAACAAAAGGGAACGGTTTCCTTCCCATTTTCCTGTTCACCTGAGCACATGTCCACACCCCCTTTTTGAACCCTGCTCCGGGCCGCTTCTCCCTCCTCCTTTCCCCGCACTGGCTAATGGGGCACCGGGAGTTTCCCCTCTTCCGCCCGCCTGCTCCACGCTGCCCCAACACCGGCCCTTCTTCCCAGTCCAGCCCTGCCCCCGGTGCAAGAGGCTCACTTTGCTCTGCCCAGCTTGTCAATAAACAGTCAGGAAGTGTTTGGCCCTCCTACTTTTTGCTGATTTTAGCCCCTCCCCTCCTTTGGGCTAAGTAATTTTCTTTGTCACCTTTTAAAATCTCTACTCCCCTGTTTCAAATCATCCTTTCACACAAATCAACATGGAGCAAAATCTCACATTGCAAGTTTAACTTACAGGTGTGGCAAGAGGAGGTGTCTTCTTGGGCTTTGATGAAGCAGCAGCAACCAGGAAAGGGGGAGCAGCTTGGCCACCTTCTGGCTCCCCTCACGCTCTTTAAAGGTCCATTTCCCTCACACCCCCTTCCCAATGCCTCCCATTTCTCCTGCATTCATGCTTGTGGAGGACCTAAGATCCCAACATGGCGGAAATTGGGCTGTATTCATTGGCATGTACCCAGCAGTGGTGAATGTATTTGATAAACAGAAGGAGCTGCTGCATGGAGAAACTCGTGGGTACCATTGTGGTAGGTCTGTTGCCACAAAGGTTTCCTGCTGCTCGATCCGGAAGAACATACAAGTGAGCCCAATGCCACTGGCAGCGTTTGGGGGCGCCTTCAGCCTACACTGGCATTTTATAGACGAGTATTTTCCTTTAACAGCAGGAGGGTGATGTTTCAAACAACCCATTCTGTGCCAAGCCAGGAATTTAGCAAAGTGCTGCTTAGAAGATGCCGTGTAATTAGAACTATCCCGTTCAGCTCCGAAGCCACGGCCACTGGGAACATCTGTTTAAATTACAGTTGTGTCAGATTTGGATGAGAGGACTGGATGGAACATCGGAAGAAAACACAAATTACAACTTGGGAAAACAAAGCAAGATCACCTCATTGCTTGTGCAAGATTGAAAGGAATATTCTGAGAGCCGGGGTGTCTTACGGGTAGACATAGGATTTTAACCCCTCAATTAAGCTAGGAAAAATATGAAGCACTAGAGGAAAACCAGCTCCACTGTGCGGCACAGCAGTGCCAGATCGCCCATGGACACCCCTCCTAGTGTCCGTCCTGATTTTCATGTTATTCCTTATGAACTTTTTCCTGTTAAAAAGTTAACTGGGGAGCTGGTGGGCCGCAATGCAGAAGGCTGCAGCCAGTGCCATCCTCATTTGGTCTCTAAAGAATGTTTCTGTTGTTGGAGGCTCTGCTCCTTCCTCTGCCTTGCTCCTGGGTAACTGACCTTCCTGGCCTCCCTTTCCGCATGTTGCCTTTTGGGGGAATGAGTGCTTTGTGATGGTCACAGCCGCCAGGACAGCCATGCAATCCATGGGCAAGCCGTTTTACGAACGCTGCCACATGGCTCCCTCCAATCCCCGGTATGTCCGCCAGCCCCCAAAGCTGCACACCACTCAGCTGGACCCACTGCGTTCTCACTGAAATGAGAGGGAAGAGTTCTCAGCACATGGCTTGCACAGACACCAGGGAAGTGACTCTTTTGCATGGAAACATCCCAAGATGGCCAAATCAGAGGTGCTGGGTGAACGTGGAGCTGCAGGATGGTGGTGCTGGTGCTGCGTATTTGTTTGTTTATTTCATCACACTTCCCAACAGCCCCAAACCAAAGCTTTCGCTGTTGAGTAGGGGGTGAACACCGGGTGGGGGCAAGACACGGCGCTTATCCTGAGGACCACCGGGCTCCAGGAGGCAGGACCTGAGCACCTGGCAGGGCCCTTGTGGGGCAGCACTGCTCGGGCTCTCTGCGGAGGAGCTGCGCCGAGGCTCTCTGGCACCTCTTTTTCTTTCTGAGAAAGCAACCACTGACTTTCCCCGTTCTGAATGGAACTAACTTTACTTATCCTTTATTTATTTATTTGCGTTGGGTGGCTCACATCACAGCATGCCACAGTATAAAACACACACGACAAGACATAGCCGATGCTAATAACAAAAATCACAAAACTGAAAACTCAATAAAACCAAGACATACAAAATAGAAGTAAATACAACATATAAACAGAACCCAGAGACAAAACCAAAAGCCATTAAAATTCACATGAGCCTAAGCTGACCCGTGCCCACAGGAAGAGGTTAATGCATCTTCCGCACGGCTCGAACGGTTTCACAGGTGTCGGAGCAGCTCTGACGTTGTTTGCTAAACGTGCAACAGTGCTATAGCTTGCCTGGGACGCTTCCAAATATGTTTTCCCTCAAGCCCAACTGCTCTTTCATCTTGTAAAACCCCAAACCATTTCCCACCCCCTCCCAGCCCACAAGCAGATCCTCTACTAGGAAGACTGCAAAATGTGTCGAGGGCGGCAGGCTTCGGTAAATTCAGCCCAGGAGCTGGCTCAAATACAAAACAGGAAAAAAAACCCTCCGTGATGGGAAACTGGAGGGATTTGAGCTTAGGAGGAGGGGAAAAAGCTACCAGAAAGGAAAGATGGGGTGACTGCTCACTTTTGGCAGGCTAGCTAAAACTCCAATGTACGTTCTCTTGCAGGGCAACTTTGGGGAAACTGGGACGTCCGCAACTTTTTAAATCCATCTTGCAAATGTGGCAGAAGATGTTACTCTGCACTGGAATGCTCTTTCCAGTGCCTGTTAGAAGAATTCAATTTTCTGGTCTGTAGATTTTTATTTATTTAGGGACAAATGCCAAAGTTGTGCACCTAGGAAAAAGAAACCAAATGCATCATTGCAAGAAGGGGAATACTCAACAGGGCCACAAGTGAGAAGGATCTTGGGACTGTTGTAGATCGCAAGCCGAATATGAGTCAGCCATGTGATGTGGCTGCAAAAGGGGCAAATGCTATTTTGGGCTGCATTCAGAGATCCAAATCATGTGAAGTACGAGCTCTCCTCCACTCAGCACTGACTGTGCATCATCTGGAGTCTTGTGTCCAGTTCTGAGCACCAACATTTAAGAAAGATGCAGAGAAGCTGGAAAGGGGTCAAAGGAGGGCAACAAGGATGATCCGGGGACTGGAAACAAACCCCTTTGAGGAGAGATGGAAAGAACTGGGCATGCTTAGTCTGGAGAAGAGAAGACTGAGAGGAGAGGGGATAGCACTCTGCAAGTATTTGAAAGGCTGCCCCAGAGAGGAAGGCCAGGATCTCCTCTTGATCCTCCCAGAGTGCAGGACACTGAATGATGACTCAAGTCTCAGGGAGCCACATTCCAGCTAGATATCAGGAGAAATTTCCTGACTTTTGCAGCGGTATGACCATGGAGCCACTGACCTAGGGAGGTTGTGGGCTCTCCCACACGTGAGGATTCAAGGTGTAGCCAGACAGCCCTCTGGGAGGGCAGGTTCTACTGCAAGTCCTGCACTGGGCAGGGGGTCCGACCTGGTGGCCTTTTGTCCCAACCCAACCCTACCGTTCCAGGATCTTCTCATAGGTGCGCCTGCTTTCCAACCCAGACAGTGAAACTCATTTCAGAAGACTCTGTGGCAGCTCAGCTCCATCTTGAATAAATTTGCTGCCCTGAATCTGCTCTGAAGATTAAGTGTTCCCAGGATTGCGAAGAATGCCCCTTCCCGTTGTTGTTTCCCTGGCCTTCTTTTTCCAAAAACACCCCCTTTTCTACTGGTGCCTTTCACAGTATTCAGAAAAAAATATTTCTTTGGAAATACAATCTTTTACAAAACGTGTAACTGAATAGCTGCTTCCCTGGTAACTTTATTATTTCAGGGCGCAATTGATTAGATGTAGAGTGGAAAACCCAAGAAGTGTACTAGATTTTTTAAAAATGTGCCAATGAAATTCAGGGTTCATGTGTTTTTACTGGATTTGCTTTTAGTTCCTCTCAAGCTGCCAGGCAGGCAAATGATCTTCCTTCCTTCCTACACAAATGAAAGGAATATGTAGAAAGATGCCCGATTCAGCACAGTGAAAAACTTGGATCAAATATGCTCGGGCCCAGGATTCCTTCCCAGAGCCCTTCCCCTCCCTGCCGCGCAAAAGGAGGTATGAAGCCAAGCAGCCGCCTGTTCAGCAAACCTTGGCCTTTTGCTGCAGGCACTGGGCAGCCACACGAACGAACGGCTTGTGCAGCCCACAGACCGCTGGGCTGGCCGATCTCCCTTCCCCCCAGCCCTCCAAGTCCTAGCTGATTTCCGGGGTCCTGCATAGCCGGATCGACCTCCCCTCCCCTCCCCTCCCCTCCCCTGCCCTGATCGTGACGCCTCTCCATTTGCAGCTGCCACAGCTGGTGACCACCATGCCACTGTCCCCAAGCGGCCCTTCGGAGCGACTGTCACTGGCCACTTTTTTGGAGGGGGGCAGTGGCAAAAAGGGGAGCAACCCCCCCCCCAGTCCTGCACAGGTCCGTAGGTGTGAGGAATCCAAATGTGTAGCTGTGCCCAGTCGCCTTGAATATGATCATTCCCTGCCCTCTTTGGCACACTTCCCCAGGCATCTGTCTGTGTCTTGCAGAGAGTTGCAGTCTGCGTCCCCCCTTTTCTGCATGCATTTTCTTTTCTCTTGAGCTAGCTAGCAAATTTGAGCCCTACCCCCTTTTTTGGGGGTGAGCAGGGAACTCTACAGGCAAGAGATCTGTCTGTATTTCCCCGCCCCCCTCCACCCAGACCAAAAGGGTTGCTCCAACATGCCCCGGGGGCAGCCCAAGCAAGCTCGCCGAGGGAGATGGAGCTTGTGGGTGCTGGTTGCCCCTGAGGGACTCACTCCCGGGTTTGGGCCTCGCAGCCGTGCACTGCTCCCTGCCACAGAGCCCTGGCGGGGAGAGGGCTTGGCTCTCCACGGACAGCTGCACGCGGCCAGTTGCTGGGCCACACGGACCGGTCCCTCTCACAACTCTGTTCTTCCTGCCAGCCAAGGTGGCCAGGAGAGCCCCCTGCGGAAGTGGCTCACCCTGCGTGGGGACGGGAGCAAGTGCAGGGCTGGGGCGGGTGGCTCTTCACCCAGCAGCCCAAGCGGAAGAACCTTGGGCAAAGGGGCAGCCACCTCCGCCTGGGGAGAACGGCACTCAACTCAGCTGCGGAAGCTCCCTTGCTCCGCCACTTGAAGGGATGCACCAGGCAGAGGCACCGGCAGTCCATGCAGGCTGCCTGCGCGCTGAAGCCGCAAGCTGCAGGCCCCAGATGCACGCTCTGGGCTCAAGCGGCCCCAGGTCAACTTGCCCTAGAAGGAAGGTGGGGCGTCTTCATTACCCCGCAGGGACCTTCCACTGCAGCTGCCTGGGCCACCCTAACAGGTGCCAGACTCAGACTCTGCTCTGTGTTTAATCTGAGAGCTAAACCAAGAGCTGAAAGGTAACCTCCATGGACGTGCAATTCCGTTGTGACCTTTGCGGCATGGATGGCTTTCTTTGCAAGCCGTAACCCTCGACTCACTAGTGAGGGTGGCCTACAGCTTTAAAACCTGGAGAGGCTTCTAGAGTTGCCCAGATGTTGAGCGAAGTGCAGCTGTGTCCCTTCACAGTCCAGAGATGCAAAAGGAGGGAAGGGATTCGCTTTTCCTTATCCTGCACTGCAGCTGCGAAGGAGAAAAATAGACCCAGCACAGCTGGTTTGGTTTTATACTAGGTATTTAATTTTTTAAAACTATTCTCATCCTGAAGAAGTTTTAAATAGCAACATGTTTATTCTGTTGGAGCAGAAGAAAGTGGGGTTGTATATGAAACATTCCGAGTGTCTAATTAGCGAATGAATGTTGTCAATGAGCATCTTTTCTGCAAGACTTGCTTGGAGGAGGCAGCCACCAATGAGTCCTCTTCTTTGCTAATGTGCAAACTGAGTCCATGGCTTTCCTCATGAGCAGGAGTGTCCAGCAGGCCCAGGTTTTGAGGGCCCAATCCAACACCCTCCTCCCTGCTTGCATGCAAGCTGCCGAGCCCGGGGGTGTCTCTCACACATGGCAGTCCGAGGAGGCGGAGGAGGCCGGCGTGCAAAGGCGAAGAGCCTCAGGCAGCGCATGGGAAGCGGCCCCTCTGTGCCATGGCAGAGGCACTCCAGTGCTGGCAGGAAAAGGTGGAGGCCCAATTCCTGGGCCTGGCCAGGTGACGCCAGCAGGGCGATTCCGAAGTGCCGGAAGCTTGCCAGAAAGGGAGGGAAGTTTCCATTGGGATCGAACTCTTCACATGGGCAGAGGCTTCTCCCACATCTCAAGGAGGGCAGAGCCACTTTGGTTCGTAGGGTTCTGTAATCTTTGAAGCTGCTTCTAAAGCAGTGGTTCTCAACCTTTTTCAATAGGGGCCAGTTGAAAGGTAGCGGCCACACGTGCAGGCCGGCAGGGAGGGTGCCTGGGCACAGGGCAGTGAGGTGTCGTCGGGTGCGTGCGAGGAGGCGGCGGCTTGCTCGCTCGGAGATCTCCCAACGAGTCCAAAACCATCTTTGAGCGAGTGAGCCAGTGCCTCCCATGCGCCAGTGGTGGCGCAGGCCAGAGGAAAGGGCATGACGGGCCAGATCTGTCCCATGGGCCATTGGCTGAGCACCCATGTTCTAAAGCGTCCTCTAAGTCCGCTGGATAAGGAAAGCTCACAACATGATGTGTGGGGACAGAACTACTTGCCCCCCGGGGCTCATGCCCCACATTTCATCAGGGGCATTTGAGGTCCCCAGATAAAGCATCACAGTGAGGGGCAGAAGGGGGCGGAGGGGCCGCTGGGGAACAACTTGTGGCATGGCCCCACAGAACCCCCGCCCTGCTCCCAAGGCAGATCCGCAGCCCTGGAGCGGCAACGGGGGTCAATCCTGCCAGCCAGGAGATGGGTGGACAGGGCTCGATGCTCCCAGCACAGCTCTTTGCTCAGAGCAGGCAATGGCAGACGGCCTGGGAGGTGTCCTTAGCGAGGCATTGACAGCTGCCCAACTTCCTTCTATTGTTCATGAGTAGTACTATGCGTTCCTTCATGGGTCACTGCTTTGCCATGGCGAAGGGGCTTGTGTAGCTCAATGAGGCTATGAGCCATGCCGTGCAGGGTCACCCAAGATGGACAGGTCATAGCAGAGCGCTCTGACAAAAGGTGATCCACTGGAGGAGGAAATTGCAACCCACTCCAGTACCCTTGCCATGAAAACCCCATGGACAGTACCAACAGGCAAAAGGATATGACGCGGGAGACGACCCCTCAGGCCGGAAGGTGTCCAGTATGCAACTGAGGAAGAGCAGAGGGCTAGTACTAGCAGTGCCAGAAAGAATGAAGCGACTGGGTCAAAGCCGAAAGGACACCCAGTTGCGGATGTATCTGGTGGTGAAAGAAGAGTCCGATGCTGCAAAGATCTACACTCCATAGGAACCTGGAATGTAAGATCCATGAATCAAGGCAAGCTGGATGTGGTCAAACAAGAGATGACAAGACTGAACATCGACATCTTAGGAACCAGTGAACTAAAATGGACAGGCATGGGTGAATTTAGTTCAGATGACCATCAGGTATACTACTGCAGGCAAGAATCCCTCAGAAGAAATGGAGTAGCCTTCATAGTCAATAAAAGAGTAGGAAAAGCAGTACTGGGATACAACCTCCAAAATGACAGAATGATCTCAGTTCGAATCCAAGGCAAACCATTCAACATCACAATAGTCCAAGTCTATGCCCCAACCACTGGTGCTGAAGAGGCTGAAGTTGACCGGTTCTATGAAGGCCTACAACACCTTCTAGAATTAACACCAAAAAATGATGTCCTCATCATCATGGAGGATTGGAATGAAAAAGTAGGAAGTCAAAAGATAACCGGAATAACAGGCAAGCTTGGCCTTGGAGTACAAAATGAAGCAGGGCACAGGCTGGTGGAATTTTGTCAAGAGAATACGATGGTCATAGCAAACACTCTTTTCCAACAACCCAAGAGACAACTCTACACATGGACATCACCAGACGGGTAACATAGAACTCAGATTGACTCTGTGCTCTGCAGCCAAAGATGGAGAAGTTCTATACAGTCAGTAAAAACTAGACCAGGAGCCGACTGTGGCTCAGATCATGAGCTTCTTGTTACAAAATTTAGGCTTAAATTGAAGAAAGCAGGGAAGAGCACTAGGCCACTCAGGTATGACCTAAATCATATCCCTGATGAATATGCAGTAGAGGATACAAATAGATTTAAGGAATTAGATCTGACAGACAGAGTGCCTGAAGAACTGTGGACGGAGCTTCGCAACATTGTACAGGAGACAGCAACTAAAACCATCCTGAAGAAAAAGAAATGCAAGAAAGCAAAATGGCTGTCTGAGGAAGCTTTACTAATAGTTGAGGAAAGAAGAGAAGCGAAAGGCAAGGGAGAAAGAGATACACCCAATTGAATACAGAATTCCAGAGAATAGCTGGAAGAAAAAAGAATGCCTTCTTAAATGAACAGTGCAAAGAAATAGAAGAAAACAATAGAATAGGGAGGACCAGAGAGCTCTTAAGGAAAATTGGAGATATTAAAGTTTAATGCAAAGATGGGCATGATAAAGGGCCAAAATGGCAGGGACCTAACAGAGGCAGAGGAGATTAAGAAGAGGTGGCAAGATTACACAGAAGAACTATACAAGAAAGAGCTTAACATCCCTGATAACCTCGAGCCAGACATCCTGCAATGTGAAGTCAAATGGGCCTTAGGAAGTCTGACCAACAACAAAGCTAGTGGAGGCGACAGCATTCCAGCTGAGCTATTCAAAATCCTGAAAGACGATGCAGTAAAAGTGCTACACTCAATATGCCAGCAAACTTGGAAAACTCAGCAGTGGCCACAGGATTGGAAAAGGTCAGTTTACATTCCCATCCCAAAGAAGGGCAGTGCCAAAGAATGTTCAAACTACCACACCATTGCACTCATTTCACATGCTAGCAAAGTGATGCTCAAAATCCTACAAGCTAGGCTCCAGCAGTATGTGGACCGAGAACTACCAGAAGTACAGGCAGGATTTCGAAGAGGGAGAGGAACTAGAGATCAAATTGCCAACATACGCTGGATCATGGAGAAAGCTAGGGAGTTCCAGAAAAACATCTACTTCTGCTTTATTGACTATGCTAAAGCCTTTGATTGTGTGGATCACAACAAATTGTGGCAAGTTCTTAAAGAGATGGGGGTACCAGGCCATCTTACTTGTCTCTTGAGAAACCAATATGCGGGTCAAGAAGCAGCCGTGAGAACTGGACATGGAACCACTGATTGGTTCAAAATTGAGAAAGGAGTTCAGAAAGGCTGTATACTGTCGCCCTGCCTATTTAACTTATATGCAGAGCACATCATGAGAAAGGCGGGGCTAGATGAATCACCAGTTGGAATTAAGAAATATCAACAACCTCAGATATGCAGATGATACCACTCTCATGGCAGAAAGTGAAGAGGAACTAAAGAGCCTCTTGATGCGGGTGAAGGAGGAGAATGCAAAAGTTGGCTTGAAACTCAACATTAAGATAACTAAGATCATGACATCCGGTCCTCTCACTTCCTGGCAAATAGATGGGGAAGAAATGGAGGTAGTGACAGATTTTATTTTCCTGGGTTCCAAGATCACCACAGACTGGGACTGCAGCCAAGAAATTAAAAGACGCTTGCTTCTGGGGAGGAAAGCGATGGCAAATCTAGACAGCATACTAAAAAGCAGAGACATCACCCTGCCAACAAAAGTGCGTATAGTCAAGGCCATGGTTTTCCCAGTTGCAATGCATGGCTGTGAAAGCTGGACCATAAGGAAGGTTGAGCGTCGAAGGATTGAGGCCTTTGAATTGTGGTGCGGGAGGAGACTCCTGCGAGTCCCTTGGACTGCAAGGAGATCAAACCGGTCAGTCCTAGAGGAGATCAACCCTGACTGCTCTTCAGAAGGCCAGATCCTGAAGATGAAACTCCAATACTTTGGCCACCTAATGAGAAGGAAGGACTCCCTGGAGAAGAGTCTAATGCTGGGAACAATAGATGGCAAAAGAAGAAGGGGACGGCAGAGGATGAGGTGGCTGGATGGAGGCACTGAGGTGGTTGGTGTGAGCTTGAGTGGACGCCGGGGGATGGTGGAGGACAGGAGGGCCTGGAGGAATGTTGTCCATGGGGTCGCGATGGGTCGGACTCGACTTCGCGACTAACAACAACAAGAAGTACTGTGAGGCTTTGTATTCAGCATTGGAAGCAGAGTAGCAATGGGCACTTTAAAAAAATCAATACGTTACATTTTCATCCCTGGTTTCAATGCAGTTTATAAAAACAATAAACAAAGTGAGCAAGCAAAGAGCAGAGAAACAGAATTCAGAGCCCAACAGCTTTAAATACTTTAAAGACGTCTAGCCGACTTTTTAAAAAAAGTTTTGCCTGGCAGCAAAAACAGGTGGTAAAGTTGGCAGCGGGCATTTCTCTATGGCATTAAAAACATCGCAGGGTTCCTGGTAAAGGGTTGTAAAGTCTGCCACGCAGACACCCACATGCAGGACAAGTTCCCAGGGCACAATCTTTCCCAGGCACTGGCACGGAGGCTGGCTTATTCACAAGGCCAGGCATTTCCGCCGGAGGATCCATGGTAGCCCCCCATGAAAATGGTTCCCTCCCCAGCCTCTGAGCCAGCATAAGGAGCAGTTCAGGCCCCCAGCAACCGCTGGGGTGGGTGGCACACACAGTGAGAAAGGTAGCAAAGTTGCGCAGGGTGCTAATTGTCATCATCAGTATTTGCACCTCTGCTGTGCAGTAGCCAAAGCTTTCAGGTTGGTTTGCAAAAGAGCAAAACCTTCACAATGGAATCCAAAAGAACCTGACATAAAAGCCATTTCCTTGCAACACATTTTGAAACCCTTCCAGGACCAGCTATGCTGTTTGCAGGAGTGGAAGGGATTCTTCACCTGGCGTTGAAAAGAGGGCCGTGTGGACACCATGCGGCTACTTTCCATGCATAGCACCCAGTGCTAAGCAAGACTCCCTCTCTGGTCACCATCTTCAAATGTCCCTTGGAGGAGGGCTTTGGCTGATGACCAGTGTATCCAAGAGGTGCATGCCAAATCAAGGTGCTGGTTCTGACCTACAAAGCTTTACAGGTCAGAACAAGCACCTTGGCTTGGACTTGGGAGCAGGCCAGTGCCAACAGGCCTGAACTGGTGCTACGGGGCCGAACTGGGAGTTGCTGCAGTCAATATCAGACACTGTCACAGAGAGGAAGGTCAAGACGTCTTCTTGCTGATGCCAGAGCATAGGACGTGGAATAATCAACTCAAATTGTGGCAACCCAGATTCAGGCTGGGCATCAGGACAAGCTTCCTCTCTGTCAGAGCAATATGACAGTAGAACCAGCTGCCCAGAGAGGTGGTGGGCTCTCTCACACTGGAGACATCCAAGGCGAAACTGGACAGCCGTCTGGGTTGGATGGTATAACGTGGTGTCCTGTACCAGCAGGGGGTGGACTCGATGGCCTTCAGGGCCCCTTCCAGCTCTACTCTTCTAGGATTCTATGATTCTTATCTGGCTGCCTCATTTGCAAAGTGCAGCTTCTGAGCAGGATTCAAGGTGGACGCATGCTGAGTGCCTTGAGATGCCTTTCCTGCAGCTAAGCTGCTTCGTAAACTGCCATTACTCTTTTCAACCTCTGTGGGAATACATGTGATAATATATAATTAACAAGGATTACTACATACAAATATAAGCCAATTTAATTCTCCTGCCCCTTCATCCTAAATCCCGGAGGGATGGAAACTGGTCGAAGTTCTCCAGCTGCATCAAGAATGTTAATTACCCTGCCAGGTAACCCTCATGCCTCACAATTCCAAAGCTAGTCCAAGGATTGTGCAGTTAGTCATAAAAGAGGGAACCCAACACATGGCAGATCGGACAAAAATTGAGGGAAAATCTGGAAAGGAATGGAAGCCATTGGAAATGACGTTTTGCATCGGGGTCGAACTCGGGATGCTTAAAGAGCTGCAGCAACTGAGTTACAGGAGATAATAAGGGTTAGTGACAAGCTCTGCGTTTCTGTTTTTGCTTCTGGAGACAAAAGAATCCCTCACACACGGGGGCGGGGGGTGTGTGCTTGTGATAGAGTGTGCAGGGCATGAGGGCCGGGAGGTATTTGAAAAACAGAGCAGCTGCAATCACTAAACTGCAAGAGCCCAGAACACTATGATGAATCCCTGTCGCCCCCAAGCCACTGCTGGAGCATTTTCGGAGAAGCGGCCTCCCTCCAGCATCCCTTGGCCCAGGAAGAGTTGGCGGAAATGCCTCACGGAGCGTTTGGCCTTCTCTCCGGGCTTCTTTGCCGGACCACCACGTGGAAGGAACACAAAGCATGGCTTGCGTGTCTTTTCTAGCAATGTCAAGTGCAGGCCCTAAGCAACAGAAGGCCCATGGACTGCAAACAGTCCAGAGAATCCAGCCCTGCACCCCGGCTACCTGGTCGCACAGGACAGATGCAGGGCCTCTGCCCCAGGGACACGAAGCAGGAGCGGGCACTCTGCCGCAGTCCTTTCTGCAACGTTTTCTTCACGGTGGGGGGAAGGCCATCCAGTCTCACTCCCATGCAATAACCACAGACCAATTATTCCAAGAATTTGCTGCGAGCAGTGGTCTTCCTGTCCTCGCTGCATTTTTCTCAAAAATCAGCTGATATTTTTAGATCCCAGACTTTTTGACTCTTGCCAGTTTTGGATCCGGGTGGTTTGAAGCCGATCTAAGTTTCAAACAGGAATTAGTCATTGTTTAGATTTCCGTATGATTCCTGGCTGCTGTGGGGAGCTGCCGGAGTGAAGTGAGCCCCGAGACGAGGTAGGTGCACAGCATCGCCCTCTGTCCGCAAGCAGCCTCTGCAGTGATGAGCTCGCCATGCAAACACGTTCGTGGTGAAAGGTTCTTCTTTTCCTTCGCAGAATTGCACATGCACTCAGGCTGAATGCTGAGCACATGGGCGCAGTCCAGAGGTGCAACCTGCAACTGGCAGCTTTCCTAGCAAAACCCGCCATGTATTTTAAATTTCTCTTAATTTAAAGAGCAGTTTGGCTTTCGTCCTGCTGCCTAGGAATCGCTCTCCGGAATTCCTCCTTCCTGGTTTGGTGAGCCACCCACCCAGCGGTTCCCTCTGGAGATGCCATCCGAGAGCATGGGACCGTTTTACTGCCAGTTTTACTCTCACAGAGCAGGGCAGGAGGAGAGTGGCACTCGGGGCTGGCTGTGAGCCGGAGAGGACGTGCCGGGCTGGGCAGATGGGCGTCTCTCCAGGGTTAGGGCTGCCCCGTGTTAGGCAGCGGAAGTGCATCCTGCACAGGCATGAGGGGAAAAACAGCCGGGTGCCACTCTTCCCAGGGCCACCTTCAGACTCTGCCGCTGCTGGCTGCGTCATAGGGAATGCTGCATCTCCAAGGGGGAACTGCCCCCTGAGGTCTCGTCTCTGCCCGGTTCCAACTCGGCAACTCTTGTGTATCACCCATGCAACGTTTTGCTGTGGTTGCGTGCATCTTTTCCTCTCTTCACTTTTAGCAGGCCCAATTCTGCTTCACATTATCTTACTCACATGATCTTACTCTGCCTTTGCTGGGAAAGGCTCTTCCTATGTCCATATCCCCAGCCCTCAAAACATTTTTCAACATTTACTCATTGCCTTTAAATCCTCCAAAATGTTTCCTTGAACAGATCTTTCCTGTATTACCACTTTGTCCTAAATTCCATGTCTAAGATGGAGAGCCAGTGTGGTGTAATGGTTAAGAGCCTGGGACTGGGACTCAGGCGATCTGGGTTCTAGTCCCCGCTCGGCCATGGAGCCAACTGGGTGCCTTTGGGCCAGTCAGACTCTCAGCCCAACCTACCTCACAGGGTTGTTGTTGTTGTGGGGATAAGATGGAGGAGGAGAATGATGTGAGCTGCCTTGAGCCCTTTGTAGGAAAAAGGCAGGATATAAATTGAAAAAAAAAAAAATAAGATGTTGGTGGGCTGAGGAAGATCACAAAGACACGATGTAAAGAGGTCTGTTTAATGTGACATGTCTCGCTTTTTGTGATAAAATACATAGGCTGATAAAAGGTCTGGTGTTTCCTTCCAGGCTGGTGGTAGGAGCCCCGTACGAGAGCAGTGGGCAACAGAAGACTGGAGACGTTTACAAGTGTTCGGTGAACGGCGAGGCCAACAGCACCTGCTCCAAACTCAACCTAGGTAAAACAGTGGGCTGAAATCACTGGGAGGGCCCTGCCAGGCAGACCCTGTGGAATTCGAGGACACGGTTCCGAGGTGGCTGGATGGAGGAGATGCGGCGGGTGTGGGTTCCCTGGATCTCAGCAAGGCCTGTGGCAAAGTGCCCCATGACATCCTGGTGCAGAAACTGAGGAGTTTTGGGATAGACCACAGCACTGTCCGGGGGATTCGGGCATGGCTGACTGACCCAAAGCAGAGGGTAACCATTAGTGGGGAATCATCGGGATGGCTGCCAGTGACAAGCGGGGTCCCCCAGGGCTCTGTCCTGGGGCCGATCCTGTTTCATCTTTTCATCAATGACATGGAAGAAGGGGTGAACAGTCCGCTGATCAAATTCGCAGATGATACTAAAACCGGAGCCATGGCCACAACTGAGGAGCAGGTACTCCCTGTCCAAAAGGACCTGGACAGACTATGGAAGTGGGCAGGAGACAACAGGATGGCGTTCCATGTGGATGAGTGCAAGGTCTTGCACTTGGGGCATAAGAATGGGTGTCATAAGTACAGGTTAGGGGACAAGTGGCTGGAGAGCAGCCTCCCTTGTGAAAGGGACCTCGGGGTGCTGGTTGACCGCAGGCTAAACATGAGCCAGCAGTGTGGTGTGGTGGTCAAGAGGGCGAACGCCACCCTTGGTTGCATAGCCAGAAGTGTGGCTTCCAGATCGAGAGAGGTGTTACTGCCACTCTATATGACTCTGGTACACCCACAACTGGAGTATTGTGCTCAGTTTTGGGCCCCTCATTACAGGAAGGATATAGCCAGGTTGGAGTCAGTGCAGCGAAGGGCCACAAGGTTGGTGGCCAGTTTGCAGGGGAAGCCGTATGAGGCGAGACTGAGGGAACTGGGTCTCTTCAACCTGGAGAAGAGGAGACTCAGAGGGGATCTGTTGGCAACATACAGGCATGTGGGGGGTGTCATGCAGAGGTAGTTCGAGACCTGTTCTGCTCTGCAGAGGAAGGCAGGACGTGCTCCAACAGAGCAAAGTTCAGGGAGCCAAGGCTCCATCTGGATGCCAGAAAGCACTTCCTGACAGTCAGGACCCCGAGGGTGTGGAATGGGCTTCCAGGGGAGGTGGTTGAGGCCCCATCAGTGAGGGTGTTCAGGGATAGGCTGGACATGCACATGGTGGGCATGTCGTGAGCAGAGCCGACTGGCGCCGGGGTCAGACTATATGGCCTGAGAGGCCCCTTCTGGCTCAATCTGTTTCTGTGTTTCCTTGGAAGCCCCACTGAACTCTTTGAGTTGCACAGTCTCCCCTGCCCTGTGTGAAATCCCCCACAATTTCCTTACTCAGACGTCTCCTGCCCCTTTCAAGGAGCAGTGGTATGCTGAATGCTGTCGGAGCGTGCCAGGGGGCTCACCCAGAGGTTCGGGGCAGGGCCATGGGAGATTGTAGGCTCTGCCCCACTCCTCTCCAGTCGGGGGTTCCCAGGTGGCAGAGTCAGCTAAAGATCAGTCACTGGTCGGGATCAGTCTGCCTGGATGGACGCAGCAAAATGGGAAGGGAACCTCAGGCCGGGGCCTCTAGCCTCCCACCCCTCAACCCCAGCCCCCTCCCTCCACTCACCTGTCCTTGGGCATGTGCCCCACATCTGTGGAGTCCTAAAAGGCCAGGATGCCTCGGGCGGCTCAGTCAGTGGCCGAGAGCATCGGAAGCCGCAAGCAGCAGAGGAGGTGGCGGCAGTGGCTTTGGGAAAGGGCGGCATGCTTGTCTGCAGCCGCTACTAGAGCAGTTTCACCAAAACTGAACTGAGCTGTTGAGCTGAAAAAGGTTCCCAAGCCCTGCAACAGAAGGGGTTGTGTTCAGTTCGTATCATTGGAAGAAAAACTCCATATTGTGCCATCGCAATCCCGGTTGGGTTTGCTGTTCAGAGTTCCCCAGGGGCACGGAATGGTGCCAAGCGCAATGCTGGAGCAGCTTGCAAGAAGCTGTGTGATGCCCACACCCGGGTGGCTGGACGGCTGGGGCACTGCAGCAGCCACCAAGCCTGTGAGAGCACGGGGGGGGGGCGCAGGTGGTGCCCCGGTGTCCTCCCCACCTGGGATTGCAGCTGTGAGCAGGAGATGCTTGTGATGAAAGCTGAGAGGCTGTTCCGTCGCCCACGAAGCCGACTGTGCCGTGGCTCTCACCTCCTTGCATCGCGCTTAACTTTGACGATCTTTTTCCCAAGGGAGAGTAACTCTTTCCAATGTGTCGGAGCGCAAGGATAACATGCGCCTGGGGCTGAGCCTGACCACAAACCCCAAAGATAACAGCTTTCTGGTAAGGAGCATGTGAGCACACACCTGCTCCCTCGGCTGGGGAGTTTTTGATCATTTCACATTTGGGACCCATTTTAAGCCTTCATGTGCACACGGGACCCAAGGAGCGGCCACTGGTGCCTGTGTTTCTTTACCTTTCCCCTTCTCCCCACTCCAAGTTCTCCATGCCCTTAAAACACCCCTAAAATAAAACTATACACATCGGGCAGTGATATGAGCCTGACCCGCTGGTTGGAGAGACCCACTCTCCTGGTCTCCGCAAGGATGGAGGGCAGTGTAAAAAACACGTTTCAGCAAAAGCTGAGACTCTGCAACGGGCCAGTTACAAACACTTCGAATCAAATGCATAAATGAGAGGGGCCCTGCCCGTCCTCCACGAGCTGGAACCCCAGGGGTGCTCCCTGTGGCCTCCGTGCAGCCCAGCCCGGCTTGCTTTTCGACGCCACGAGGCATGGAAACATTCTGCGCACCGTCCTGCGCAGGGGTTCCCTTCCGAGGCGCTTTCACCCGCTCTGTCCTCCTGGGCCCAGATCCGCAGAGGCTTTTGGCATGCCTCCCTAAACCTCCCCGGCGTTCTCTCCTCTCCCTCCCGCAGGCCTGCAGCCCACTCTGGTCCCACGAGTGTGGAAGTTCTTACTACACCACAGGAATGTGCTCCAGGGTGAACTCCAACTTCCGGTTCTCCAAGACCGTGGCACCAGCTCTCCAGAGTACGGGAAGAGTCTGCTCGCGAGCCCCCTCTCCGCCCCAGCCAGGGAGGGGGTGGGCTCCCTGACCCCCTGGCCCACTGGGGAAGCAACCAGGCGCCTGGGGTTGGGGCAGGTGCCGCATCTGAGGGAAGCTGCCCGGTGGGCCTCAGGTGCATGCAGTGGCACCGTGCTTGTTCCCCGCATGAGAGCAAAAGCCACAAGCGCATGCCAGGTCTGTGCCTTCCTGTTGCAGTGTTGGGAAGCCTCAGTGGCAGCCACAACAAGGGTGAGGAGGCTCAGTCAGGAAATGCCCCTTTCATCTCAAACCTCAGCAGTTTTATTGCAAGATCACCAGGACCCCTGCCGTCACTTGTGCTCCTGGGCAGTGGTCCTCAGCACCACCACAGCATCTCAGCCCATGGACAGGCACTTTTATAAGCTGCTAGTCACATAGCCCAATACAGAGTGTTCTGCTTCCAGATAATGTTGGTACAAGAGCATCCTGATGACTGTAGGCATGACATGATGGTCTAAACGATCAGAAATACCGATAGCAATAGCGTGGAAAACAATACTGATTTGACCTGTCAAATTGAGTAGATGTCTTTGCAGTTTGGATTTGTGGCAGCTCGGCTCACGAATGCCTCAGTTCACGACCAAATCGGGTCACGAACAGAAATTTCATAAAAATTTCACGATTGCGCCCACCTCCCACCCCAGTGCATCCACGATCGCGCCTGTCGCCCACCCCCCACAACACGATCACTTGGCGGGGGAGACGGCCGCGATCTTTGTTGCTCTTTGTCACTTTGCTTCATATTTTTCTGATTTAAAAAAATAGTTACAGAACAGAGTAACTTATTTACATTGAACTTTATGGGGATATTTGACTTGGCTCACGACCAATTTGGGTCACAACCAGAGTCCTGGGACAGTTTAAGTTCGTGAGCCGAGGTACCACTGTACCATCTTCTTAAAGCAGGGGTCCTCAAACATTTTTAACCAGGGGCCCAGGTGAAAGCTGCTGGTGCTGGGCGCGGGCCGGAAAGGTGGTGCTGACAGTGTGTGTGGGACTGCGCGGGGACGGGGCATGCACACTGAGGCGGGGGAGGGACGCGCAGCGAGGCGAGGCGAGGCGTGGGCGGGTGTGGGCGGGCGGGCACCGCGAGACGGGCGCACGAGGCTGTGGCTTGCTTGCTTGGACATCACTTTCACCGAGCAAGCAAACTGTGCGCAGGGTGAGGTGGGCGGCGGTGGGCATGCGTGTGGGCATGGGCGCGCATGCGGTGGGTCCAAATGGGCATGGCAGCCGGATCCGGCCCCTGGGCCTTAGTCTGAGGACCCCTGTCTTAAAGGAACAGCAGCACTAAAGAAAGTCCTGGCTTGGAAACGGGCGGTTTCTGGGGAAGGGTGCAGATCTGAGCACATGTAAGCAACCCTTCTCTGCCAGGATTTGTCTGACTGTTAGTTAGGGAGCAAAGTGAGACTCAGCAGGCACTCTGCAGGCGCAGTTCGGTGAGAGGGGCCCCGGGGTGCCCTGAGCCGCTCAAGCTTCTCAGCCCCACACCAGGCATGCTTCCCGCTCTCCCCACTCTTTGCTCCTCCTGGGGGGGTGGGGGGGACTGCCACAACCGCATGTAGGGGGGCAAGGCAGCCAGAAAGCTGAGCCTTCCCAGGTCCTGCTTTCGCCAGAGCCAGAGTTTTCCTCCTGCCACGGACACGCCTCACCTGCAAATAGCATTGGGCCAGGGTGCTGCGTGAGTTCATCCACACCGGCTTTTTCCCCAGAAATGGGCACCACACCTCGGTGAAGTGTAGGGAAGCCCTCCTGGCCTAGCCCCTCACGGAACTGGCATTCCTTCGGGGTGACGGCAAGCCGCTCAGCTGCAAGCGTACAAATGCCCTAGTAAAGGAGAAACACCTCGAGGCAGGGGAGGGGAGGGTCGGGTCGGAGAGCAAGAGTGGAGGAAGCCTGGCCCAAAAGCAGGGCCGTCTCGTGGGCTTTGCTTCCCAAGCACTCTCAAGGGTCTCTCACCGGTCCCCTTGCAGGATGCCAGACCTACATGGATATAATTATCGTCCTGGATGGATCCAACAGCATCTACCCCTGGGTGGAAGTTCAGGATTTCCTGATAAAAATCTTGAAGAAGTTTTACATTGGACCAGGCCAAATACAGGTAAAAAAAATGCACGGGGCCCCTGTCAGCACACGCCTTCAGCCTGGCTTCACAGCTTCCCCGGCTGCTTTGCCAAGGTGCCTCCCCCTCGCCAGGACATCATTTCTCCTCCAGTAAGAAATCCGCTTTGCTTGCACCGTTATACTTCGCATGCCGCTTCTGAGTGGCGAGACGCTTCCAAGGCATCCCTTAGAGATGAGCCACCGAGGCTTGTGGCATTTCTGGCTCATGACATTTATTTACATCTTCACACAGACTGAGCATTAAGTGGAGGACCTCCAGAATCTGGCAGATTTGGGCTCAGAGGTTCTGGGGAGCCCATTTCCTGCAGAGAGCAAACCCAGGGTGCTGCCTCATTTTCCGGTCATGCCGCAGGACCACGGAGCTCCCGCTTGGCACCCCACCCTTGTTGGCTGAAGCAAACAGTGGTTAAGGGATTGCTCGGCCTGCTGTTCCCTCAAAACGCTCCTTTCTCCTCCCAGGTCGGAGTCGTCCAATACGGAGAGGATGCTGTGCATGAATTTCACCTGAACGACTACAGGTCTGTGAAGGACGTGGTAGAAGCCGCAAAGCACATTGAGCAGAGGGGCGGCACCGAGACCCGGACAGCATTTGGGATAGAGTTTGCTCGGTGAGTGCTCCTGCCGGCACGGCACAGCACGGGGGAAAGGAACGTCTCTTTCAGGCACAGGACTGGAGTGGCAGGTCGGAACGCCACTTTCCCACACGTGGGACTCCTTTGCTGCATGCCCACGATTCCCTGCTCAGGGTTTTTGGATGGCGCCAATTCAGCTCTTTTTAAGAGCAGCTTCATGGGGGTGCTTAGGGTTGGGGAAAACGGACTGTTATTTGCGAGAGCAAAAGCAGTATTTTCCTCCATGGAGTTGTGCTATTCCACTATAGCTCAGGACCACCCCGGGATGGCTAGCAGAAAAGCAGGAGAGGAAAAACATTTTCTGCAGTGCTTGGATCTCATTTCTTTGACGAAATGGAAAGCATAAAGGCTCTTGAAGTACACAAGAGCAGATGGTTCCCAAGCCCAGTTGACACTAGCAGTGAAGTAAGCCACACACTACAGGGAGGAGGCGAATCTTGCAGCACCTCGACCGACCTGCACTAAAGGCTTGTGGCCTCTCAAGGACACTGGTCCCATTCGCAGGTGAGGAATGTCGAGGTACAGCAAGGTCAGTTAGGCACAGAATTCCTAGGCACACATTCCTATACTAAAGACAGTGCCTCTGAACATATGCAGAGTGCTGTCTTTGGAGCACTGAGCCTCCCTGCATACTTAGAAAGAAGAAATGGAGCTTGCAGAGTAAGGGTTGCTCTCCCATGAAGCCGCAACTTGCCTCTTCTTAGAAATCAAGCACCAGCTCTGTTGAGAGTTATTAAAACCATCCCACACCCTTCAGCAAATCTTTGGAAAACGAGATTCTTTGTTTCTTTACAACTCCCCCACATTGCACAAGCATGCCCTTTCTCCTTCGTGGCATGCCCCTGGCCTCTCCCGCCCCTGGCTCGACTGCCCGGCCTTGCCAGCCCAGGAGGGATTTTCATGAGCAGCCTTTACATTAAGAAGGGAGAGCACTGCAAGCGATGGAGCGAAAGCTTTGCACAGCAAGTGTGGGCTGGATTTCAGCCAAGAGCCTCTGCGAGAGGCAGGCAAAGCTGTTACCCCGAGGCCCTTCGGTGACACTGAGCCATGTTATTCTCTAGCACGCTCGTGTGGGTCCCATTTCACTGTTCCCGTTTGCATGTGTGTCAGAAGCCACTTAGGATTTACCGGACTGAATTGTCCGCCCTGATGTGTTCCTTGCCCGGGAAAAAGCACCTGGTGCTCCTTGTTGCATCTTCCCTTGGGGTTTGGAGCATCTTACAAGTGATGGGCCTTTGGATTTTGGCCAGTCCTTTCTTCCAGAGGAAGGGAACTGGGATCCGAGGCAGTTTTGCTCGTTTTCCTTGGAAAATGTTTGTTTCGGTGGCCTGGGAGTGGCTCTAAGGTTACAGCTGATCCCCTTCTGGCCCTCGCCTGTTCCCATGTCGGATGCTTTTAAAAAATTTGCACAGAAACAGAACTGCCCATGGAAATGTGTGCTGCGGTGCTCCATATCCAACAGCGGGCGTGTTTTGTTGGGGGCACATCCACAAAACGCTGCGCCACTCACCCTCCTCTGCATGGCTCCCATTTCAGCTCAGAAGCCTTCCAGAAAGGCGGGCGGAAGGGTGCCAAGAAGGTGATGATCGTCATCACGGATGGCGAGTCCCATGACAGCCCCGACCTCGAGAAGGTGATGGAGGCCAGTGAGAGGGACAACGTCACCAGATACGCGGTCGCGGTAAGTCCGCTTTGGTAGTTCTGCGGCAGGAGCTTCCACTCCTGCATGTATGTATGTATGTATTTAAACTTTTGTGGACCATCCCATTATTGAAGTCTCAGGACGGTTTAACAATACTCTCTCTCTCTCTCTCTCTCTCTCTCTCTCTCTCTCTCTCTCTCTATATATATATATATATATATATATATATACACACATACACATACACACATACATACATACATATACACACAGTGTCTTAAAATTTAACAAATAAAACCTCCCCAATTCAAACAGTCAAACCTTAAAACATGAGAAAATAAAAAAGGTTTGGCCTGATGCTGAAAACAATAAAGTGACGGTGCCAGGCGAGCCTCTCTGGGGAGCGAATTCCACAATTGGGGCAGCCGCAGAGAAGGCCCTTCCCTGGGAAGTCACCCTCCTAATCCCCTTCAAGGAGGGCTCCCGGAGAAGGGTCTAAAGGGCCCCGGAGAAGGGCCCCAGATCTAAAGGGGCGGCCAGGCACATGTGGAAGGAGACGCTCCTTCAGGTAACCAGGCCCTAAGCCTGGCTACATGGAAATGGATGGAAAGTTGTGGGGTTCAAAGGCATCTTTCAAATGTCTGCAGTATCGTTTGTCTGCTACCAAAGCCCTGCACCTGGCCAAGGGCTCCAGGGCAAATGTTCCAGCGCACACTCCCTCGGCCTGGGGGCTGACCTTAAGGTCACCTGCCCCGAGGCATGGGGAGCTGGCAAGGTGCACGCTGGCCTTGCAGGGCGGGACACATGCCTTCACCAGCCTTTTCATTTAGGAGCTGCTGATCAGCCTCTGAATTCGCGGGCGTATGGCCTCTGCGGCTGGCCACATGAGTGCTGGCCACGGGGTGCTTCCATGGCCTGAGCTTTTCAGGTCCAAGTCCTCCCTTCTCTGTGCTCCTTTGCAGAAGCCCCCATGCAACAGAGAGGCAAGCCGTTCCAGGGCTTTGTGTGTTCCACATTTTGAGTGCAACTCTTCTGCACCCCTCAGAGTAATGCAGAGATCCGGCCACCCTTTAGATTCCACATGTTCCCCCCAGTTTTATCACACTGCTTTTAAGCAAAAGCATGGAATAGTGCATGGTTCAAGATGAAAGCTTGGGAAAATACAGATGATTTATTTTAACAGTTAATTGGTTTTATCCTGGTTTTTATCATCATTTATCAGATGCAGAGTGTGTGTTGATTGTTGTATATGGTTGCTTTGGTTTTTTGTTTTTTTAAGCCGTCCAGAGACTTTTAGTATTGGGACAGCATATAAAAACATTAAATAAATAAATAAATAAATAAATAAATAAGATACATTTAGAAATGCATCCTTTGCCAAGAGATGCATTTAGAAATGCGTATTTTATGGGAAAATACAATTAACAGAGTATTCAAAGACATCTGTAAGAAGAATTTTGGGGTGGATTTAAAATGCAGATTGAGGCAAAAATAGGGCCGAGCATATTTAGGAATGAGTGCATGTGACATAGTTGCAACCCAAAATAAGATTGGAGAGGAGGCAGGACCCTGCGCCCTCCTCCTTCCGAGGCCGTCCAGCGCAGGCAAGCTTGCCATCTGTGCAAGTAGGTCACAGCTGCGCCTTCCGTTGATTCATGTCACTGCGCTTCGCTTGCAAGTGGTCCCCAGTTCAATGCCCAGCTTCCCCAGCCAGAAACATCTTAGCCGCCAGGCTATTTTAATCTGCTATTTACCCAGCATTCTGAAACACGTGTGTGTGTGTGTGTGTGTGTGGCATCGTGCTGCCATTTGGGTTTTCTCATGCTGGCCTAGCCATCTTGCACTCTCTCCGCTCCTTGGAATGGCAGGCTGAACTCCGGCTGCCTGTAAGCGAGGCGGGAGATATCAAGAACGTTTCTCTGCCAGACTTGCCTGCCCAGATTTGGAGGGGGGGGGGGCATCAGACAATGGGGCAGCTCCCCAGTTGCAGCTGTTCCTACTCGAAAGAAGGCAAAAATGCATGTCTCTCTGCATCTGAGAACTTTGCCTTGTATGTTTTTGACACATCTCACTGCTCTTCTGTCCAGGTTCTTGGTTATTACAACAGAAGAGGGATCAATCCGGAAGCCTTTCTGAACGAGATTAAATATATAGCAAGTGACCCAGACGACAAGCATTTCTTTAATGTCAGTGATGAGGCAGCTCTTAAAGACATTGTGGATGCTCTTGGGGAGAGGATTTTCAGCCTGGAAGGTAAGCGGCTTGCTGCCCTCTGTGTCGGGCTCTCCTGCTTTCCTGCAGTGCCTTGTCCCTTTCCAAAGTTTTAGGTAACTTCCTTCTACAGAAAGCGGAGGACAGACTAGCAGGAACGGCTGTCCTTGACTTGACAGGGAAGACAAAGAGGCACTTGCATAAACTCGGAAGGAACGTGACCACACCACACTTACATTCCCGATTCTAGAGAAAGCAGCACAGCCAAACACGTCCCCTGGATTTCAGGGGAGCCTGATTTTAATAAACTGAGAAAAAAAATAAAAGTAAGGTCCTACGGCAAGAGGTTCTAATGAGAGGAGTTCAAGAGGTGAGAGGTTTTTTTAAAAAAAGGAAATTCTAAAGGCACAATTCGAACAAGAGAAAAAACTAGAGGACAACAGAGGAAGCCCGTGTAGCTTCACAAAAGGCTTAGAGATGTCTGGAAACCAAAAAGGACACACTCAGGGAGTGGGAGGAAGGCCAAGAGACAAAGGAAGTGTGCAGGCAGGTAGCAAAGAATTGCAGGGGCGGCATCAGGAAGGCTGATGCTGAAGATCAGCGGAGGTTAGTGAGGGGTGCTGTCAGGGGACAAGTGCCCTCTTCAGATACATAAGCAGCAAAAGGCAAAGGAAGGAAAGGGCTGTTTAGCTGCTCAGTGAGGAAGGCGGCGCAGTAACAGAGTGCGTACAAGGAAAAGGTCGGAAGTGCTTAATACCTGCCTTGGCTTCTCCCAGAAGAGGTCTGTGACCTGGAGGGGAAAGGTGAAGGCCAAGCTGAAGGGGCTGAAACGCTGCCTGCTCAAGGGGATCTTCATCCTTCGTACAAGCTCAACTCTCTGGGGCCCTGCTTAGCTTTCTCCTAGTGCAAAAAAAGGACCTGGCAAAGGAACACTCAGAGCCAGGTTCTGCGAAATGCAGGTTGCAGCTCAGCCCATCCCATGTTTCCATGCGCCACTGATTTCAGTGCAAGAGTCCCACATAGTTAATTCTCTCCAACTCAGTTCAGGGGAACTTTAAGATGCTCACCTCTGTTTAAATCCTTAAAGAGCGAGATTTTAACTCCGGTGCTCAAATGCGTGGCTTGCATGTCAAAATCAGTAGGTTAATGCAGAAGTCCACATGTACTTAGTCATGCAAATTGCTTAGCTGTGTTAGGAATCTCATTAATCTCAGCTGCAGGAGTTTACCTGTCGTGTGTAAATAGATGAGCTCTTTTATTTGAGATAAACTGGGAAGTCATTACAAGTGGTGCAGAAATTTCATGCTCAGAATTCCTACCCTGGATGCTGACAACTGAACGGAGGTGTATGAGTTTAAGCAGATGTGTTCCAGTTTTTAAAATGCATACTTTTAAGTATTCATTCCATGTTTCTCATTTCCTGTAAATACACCAAATCCACAGTTCTCAATAGCAGGCTGCATAAATTTTGTACCAAGCACTTAATGCCACAAATTTGCAATGGGAAGTCGTAATTGATTATTTTCTCTCTCTTTTCCCCTTAGTTGAAATCCAGGCATTTTTTCTTACAGAGATAATTCTTTAAATGCTTCCATTTTGGTTTTAGGCACCAACAAGAATGAAATATCCTTCGGCCTAGAAATGTCCCAGACGGGATTTTCATCACACATTGTGGAAGTGAGTGAATAACAGTCTTGTTTGTGTCATTTCCACCCATGATTATAAAAAACTTTAAATAATAACAAATAATAAATGATTCATGTGCCTTTGGCATGTGGTTGGAGTTAGTGTGCCTAGGAAGCTTTTGCTTTGTGATCTGTGAGGCCATCAGAAGCCCATGTATGGTAGCAGAAGGTATTTGTGTCTCAAAAGCGGGAGGCGATTCAGGGTCCTCAGGTCCTCCGAGGGCTGAGAGCTAATTCCCTGGCGCAATCGGGAAGGAAAGCTTTGAACCACGGCCAGCAACTCACAGATGTGTTTGCCGTTCACTTCTTGTGGAATGCGATACCAAGAAATGACTCCTTCGGATGTTTTTGACCATGCATTGACTGAACAATGAGATGGATTGAGACCTGTATCTGCATCTTCGCACTAGATTTGTTCTTAGCAGAACCTGCAGCAGGTTACGGGAAAATGCTTGGCTGTGGATGCTTGACTCAAGAGCTCTCCTTGCTGATGCCAGAGTGCAGGACACAGAAGAATCAGTACGAGCTGCGGCAACCCAGAGTCAGGCTGGACATCAGGAAAAACGTCATCACTGTCAGAGCAATGCGACAGTGGAACAGGCTGCCTGGAGTGGTGGGGGGCTCTCACACACAAGAGACAATCCTAAAGAAACTGGATGGTCCTCTGAGTGGGATGGTGTAGCTTGGGGTCCTGCACCAGCAGGGGGTTGGACCCCACAGCCTTCAGGGGACCTTCCGACTCAACTCTTCTAGGATTCTAGGATTCTCTTATGCCTTCTTTACCCACCAGGGCAGGAGTGTCACCCTCTGGATGTCCTGCCACAAGCCTCTCCTGGTAGACCAGCTGGCTGTGCTCCTCCTGGAGTCCTGTTGGCAGAGTGACAAGGGGCAGGCAGAGTAAATGGATCGATACGAAGTGCTTTGCAGAGCCAGTCCAAAAAGCCCCGAGGAGGCTGAGCCCCTTCCTCCGTGGCAGCTGCCGGCACTCAGAAGTCCGGCTGGGGCGCCTTTGCCTGTGCTAAAGTGCCACCTCCTGGGGGGGGCAGGAGTGCCAGCCGGGCAGGCGGGAAGGGTTGCGGCCCGTGGTCCCTTTTGGCCTGGAGAGCAGCTCTGCGAGCAACTGGTTTACTTGCTGTTTTCGCAAGGACAAAGGGGCTGTTTGTCAAGCATCCACTCTGCCAAAATTGAGAAGGCTGGAGGAGCTGGCAGGCCCTGCAAGGTCTCACTTGCTGACTTGGCAAGGACTCCCTCGCACATTCCCAAAAGCTCTTTTAACTAATGGAAGCTTTTCTAATGGGGGCTGAAACGCAGAGCTGAGCCGAATGTGCCGGGCAGTCCTAGGCAATGAAGCCTCACACACTGGCGGGGCTTCATCACCGAGAGGAGCTCACCGACACTGGTGGGCCTTCCTTGAGGGTCTCAGCCAGGGGCTGGGGCAAGACAGAGCCAGAGAACTTAAAGGAAAGCCACCGGAGACCCGGGAGACCTAATGGCAGCCATCCTACAGGGTGAGGAGAGGAAGGGCTGCCCGGCAAGCTTCTGCAAGGTGCTATTTAGCAGCAAGAGCTGCGGCCTGGCTTGCCCACAGGCATGGGGCTGAGCAGCAGCAGAGTGGAAGAAGGCGGGGGTCCCCCCTTGGGGGGCTTGTGGGATGCTATCTAAAGGCCAGCCACCCAGGCCTCCTGGGTTCAGAGGACCAGAGAGGCTGCAAGCAGAGCAGTCCAGCTGGCCTTCCTGCAGAGGCCGAGCGGAGAAGGCGCCCTCTCTCACCCTCACTCTGGCGAAGGGGGGCTGCCATGGGGCCTGAGGACCAATTGGGCTCAGGCTTCTTCGTTGCTCTCATGCCTGAACTGGCCCACAGAGGGTCAGCTCTTTGTGTAGCGCTCATCTTTCCCCACGCACAGGATGGGATTCTGCTGGGAGCTGTGGGTGCTTATGACTGGAACGGAGCAGTGCTGAAGGAGACCAGCGGCGGAAAGGTGGTCCCTCTCCGCGAGTCCTACCTCCAAGAGTTCCCGGAGGAGCTGAAAAATCATGGCGCATACCTCGGTGAGAAGCCAGCCGCTGGTTCTCTAGAATGGGCACACTCCTGGATCGTGGCCAGCCTTCCCCTGCAGAAGACACTCCAGACTTCTGCAGTGTCTGAGAGATGGAACTTTCTCCAGGAAGGTTCATTTATTTAGCCATTTGTCCTTGGAATCTGCATCCCATCTTTTCCACACCAATATCCATAAAAACACAATAAAGTAGTATCAGAAATATTGCAAAAATGTAAGAGTAGATTTAAAAAAAACAGAAGCCAACCAGAACTAAAACGCAGTGAGCAGACTGCAAACGGATGACTAGACAAAAGCAGAACGTTCTTGCAGTCACAGTGCCGGAGAAAGTCCCGTGTGGGTTGGCCATGATCCTTATTGCAGAACTTGGAGCAGGGTGGCGATTTTCCAAGGGTGCAGTCACTGTTGTGGGATTGGAGCAGCATGGCCTGTCTGTGGGGGATCCCCTGTCATGGTTGTGTGTGCCCTGCAGGGTACACGGTCACTTCAGTGGTGTCCACAAGACTTGACCAGCTGTACGTGGCAGGAGCACCCCGGTTCAACCACACGGGGAAAGTGATCGTTTTCACGATGCACACCAACCGGAATCTCACCATCCACCAGTCGCTGAAAGGCGAACAGGTCAGATATGTCTTTGCTTTTGGAGGTGGAGGGGCTGTTTAATGGCGCTCAGCTTCGGACATCACTGAGTATCTGGATCTTCAGAGCCATTTTGAAGCCGCAGGGGCCTGCCTGAAACTGTGTGGGCCCATCCCAGAGCGACGAGCCTCATGGGCTGATTACACAGGTAGAGTTTGTTGGTGGTGGTGTTGATGCTGATGCTGTTGTGATCTCTGACTTAGGCGACCCACGAATGCAGTTCTCTGAAAAGTCCCACTCTTGGCAGCCCTGCTCAGCTCTGTCAGCTCAGGGCTGTGGTGGACACAGAGGCAGACCTGTCCTCTGAGGATCCACTTGATGGTTTCAAGAAGACCCCTTGTTGCAGGCAGCCCCTGGTTCTGCGTGCGCCCTTTCCACTGGTCAGATCTAGGCTGCAAAAAGCAAAGCTTCCTTTTGCTCGGAGCAAACTTGCTCTCTCTTTCTGAGGGCGATGGCTTTCGCGTTTTCAGAAGCATTTGGAAAGCAGTGCCAAACCTTTCGCATGCTTCAATAGAGACACAATTTTGGGGCCAGCCTGGAAGACAGTCAAGGACCAGGAGACTCCCAGGCTGTCTACTCCTTAGTGCAAATAGGTTTGAATCCCACTGTAAATAAACCAGCCATTCTTTCCACAGAAACTAGGCAAGACAGGCTCCCATAAACAGGAAGTAATATCATTGAAAGAGGCAGCAAATGTGCTCCTTAATCTACCAGCATCTGTTTTTTAATCTGCCTTTTTTCCAGGAACGGTGCCTAGACAAGGAGATGATGGAGTGTTTCCGTTTCAGAATATCTCTCATTCCAACCATATCATTCCAGATGCCATTAATTTATTAGAAAAATGTGAAAGTGTCCAAAGAGACAATCCTCCAGTAGTCCTCATTCCACACGGGTTTTGTTTTGTTTCCTTTCTCCCTGTCTTTGTCAGATTGGTGCCTATTATGGAAGCGAGATCAATTCGGTGGATGTGGATGGAGACGGAGTCACGGACGTTTTGCTGGTTGGAGCCCCAATGTACTTCAGCGAAGGAAGGGAGAGGGGGAAAGTGCACGTCTACCACCTAAAAGAGGTACTCTTCTTCGTCGTGTGCCCTCAAACTTGCACTTCACTCCTGGCCATCCAAACACTGGTGTTTCCCACTGCTGAAGTGCAAGGGTCACATCCCGAGGTTCATCACAAGCAGGGAAGGCCCTCGCCCTGCAGACTTGGGTCATGCAGAATGCAGTGACCGGAAAGCTGCTTCCCTGCCTTGCACTCCAAGGAGACCCATCACTACAGAGAGGAGAGTTCATGCCCCTCCTCCCTCAATCTGCAGCCCTAGTGCTCCCTTTCTGGAGCACCGCCGGCTTCAGACCCAGCTCATCCGTTGCCCAGCTCATGTAGCTTTAGGCCCATCTGGATTTCACCAGCTGATAAGCAGCCATGAAAGTCGGTGGGGAGAGAAGAGGGCAAGGCGCCTGTGCTGGGGACATCCGGCCTGCGGCAGCAGAGTCCCAAGGTGCAGCATGGAAGCAGGACAAAGAAGCCAGAGCAGGCTTTGTCCGGTGTGGAGACACTTTCCGGATGCCCCTGAGGCTGTCCTTAGGCTGCCGCTACGCAGAAGAGCAAAGAGCCCTCGGTTCTGGAATTGCGCCATGTGCCGCACAAAAACTCCTTCTCCACGAGGCTGCAGTCGCTTTTGGCCTCACCTGCAAGGGAAGAAAAGGTCTTTGCGAGATGGCAAAACCGGTTGGCGTGTGGGCAAGGTGAGCCTCCGCAGGCGAGGAGCTCCAAGGCTCCGTCACCACCACCGAGAGGACAGCCTTCCCCATTTCCCTTCTTGTAGTTCAGTGTACACAGATCACAGTCTTAATATTGGGGCGTGCGCGGCCTTGTATTCATCCTTTTCATTATCTTCCTCGCCTGGCCTTTTTGGAGCCAAGCTGCACGTGTAACTCACATCTTGCCCCTTCTGGTCATCTTGCCAAGGGGGCACGGTCTGATGCTGCCCCGGTATTTGCTGACCTCCGTCTTTCTGCATGTTGTCCTGGCTCTGAAGGACCGGTTTGTTCCCAGCGGGGCCCTAAAAGATTTGCCCAGTTACCAGAACTCCAGGTTTGGGTCGTGCATAGCGTCCGTCGCGGACTTGAACCAGGACTCCTACAACGATGTCGTCGTGGGCGCTCCTCTGGAGGAGGAGCACCGGGGAGCGATCTACATCTTTCACGGCTACAAGGACGACCTCCTGCGGAACTACAAGCAGGTGCAGGTCATCTCTGAGCTGATGGGAGAAACAATATTGCTAGGAGGGCGGGGGTGTCGGCACAGGGGCCGGATGGATGGGAGAGGAGGAGGCATGCAGACTGCGACTGGGGACAGTGGTTGGACTGGCAGGGAGCGTCTTGGCTGTCTTGGAGCGGCTGCACCATTCTGAGCAGGCTGCAATATGGCGAGCTGCAAACGGCGCTCCTAGGATTTCCTCCCAAGGAAAACGAGCCCTGAGCAAAGGCAGCATCCCTGGAACTTCTTAGAGAAGCAGGCTGCAAATAACACCAGAAGGAATTGGCTGCTGGTTGTGTTCCCATGGCAACAGATTGCCTGGTGTACCTAATAGAGAATATAACTGGCTCATTAGCCATTTCGGGTCGTCTCGCAAAGATATGCTTGCCGCTGATGGAAAATGTAGAGGGTGGAGTAAGGTGCTGAGCACACATCTTTAGGGCCCTGATTCAGGGCCTGCATGGCACCTGGTGGCTCATTTCCCTGCCCTCTGCATGATAGTGGCATTAATTAGTGTAATTGCACAGGTTGCCTTGACATTCGACCTTGGTGAAGGTGCATAACTAGGGTGGTGTACACCCCACCCCCAAACCCACGGCTTGTTCAAGGGTTGCCGGGGGGGGGGCGGTTGCAAGCCCCACCTGGCTGGGCTTGTCCATCACAGCAAGCCTCTTCTGGGGAGGGTAATTATGCCAATGAGGCAGCTGACCCCTGACGTGCGTGGAGAGAAAGTAAGGCGGCGCGGCACACTTCCCCCTCTGCGATCACACGAGCCTTCCCAGGTTCCGGCGTGGCCCATGGAAGAGTCTCGGGCAGAGGGGCTGGAGAGGGGCTGGGAACACAGTGGCCAATTAAGGCTCCCCCCCCACAAGGTCAGTTCATGCAGATGCACTTTGAATGAATTTATTAACACAAGACAAGCAGCAGTACATCCGAGGGGAAACCCTGAAACGCCCCCGACCCAGAGGTGCTGCCCCTTTGGCCGCTTTACCTGGACTGTGGCAGCAGTGTTCCTCTTGTGCTTCTTCCAGAGAATAGCCGCGGCAGACCTTTCCCCGGGCTTAATGTACTTCGGGCGCAGCATCCACGGGCATCTGGACCTGAACGAAGACGGGCTGGTGGACCTTGCCGTGGGCTCGCTCGGAAGTGCCGTCCTGTTATGGTTGGTCACCTGGAATGCATGGCTGCTGAGGCCCGTTTTCAGAGTAACACGTGTCTGCAGAATCTGTGGCGAACGCTGCAGCCTTGGCGGCAGGCATGGCTGAGAATGCTCCACTTGAAGCGGGGTGAACTAACCTAGGCAGCAGGTCACCTTCTGCCCGGCTTGGCTGACTGATAACAGTGCCAGGACAATTTCCTCAGGGCGGTCTCCAAGCTGAGCTTCTCTGAGTCGGCTGGCTGATTGCACCTGCATGCATTTTCCTGCCCATGAAACAATAGTGAGGCAGTCTGTCTCGTCAGCTCCCCCTCAGCAGCCACTGAAACCCCTTCCAAGCGCTCAAGCGGCACCTTGGAGGGACCACCAGTGGCTGGCAGACAATTTAAGCAACTGTGCAGACAATGTGCACAGAGAAGCTTGCTCTGTTGTTAAATTAACTGTGCTTGCACAACTGCAGAAGTCCACAGTCTGGCAAATGTGGAAATGTCAAGCCTTGGCTGGTCGACATTCTAAAATCCAGTCCCGGGTTTTGATGCAAAGACACTCTAGATAAGTGTCTTCCTTTCTTGTATGTCCTCTTGGCAGGTGTGAAAAAGGGATCTTTGCTTATGAACAGGGAGTTACCTTCCCTTTGCACTGCAAGCCTCGTCTTTTTTTCTTCTCCTTTATTGCCTGATAGATTTCAGGGTGATGCATTTCGCTCTCTTTCCCAAGATCTGCATCTGAGGCTTTTCTGGAGTTTTTTGATAGTTAGCTATCAATAACGGGTAGCCATGGGCAATATCCAAGGAGAAACCAGCATGCGGATGCAATCAAACTCAGAAGAAAAATCCAGAATGAGAGCTTGCTAGGCAACTTTCCTTTTAAAATAAAAGTGATTAATATGTGTACACTCTGGAAAAAACTTAACATGCTATTTATTTTGGCCCTAAGAGAACACCTGGCGTCTTCCCTTGTCAAGTCTCTCTCTGCATGCATGTGTGCATTTCTCAACCAGCGGGGTACATTTTAATCAATCAGATGTTTTGAGTATACTAATCGGACTAATAATTCAATTCACATTTCAGCTCTTGGGTAGTATTCCAAAAATATATTAAATGGTACCATATTTTCCTGGCCATCTTCAGCATGTCCTTGTGAGACAGATTAGTCTCAAAGAGAGCAGCTTGCCCAGTGAGTTTCATAGCAAAGTGGGAATTTAAACATGGATTTCTCCCCTCCAAACCGGAGGTGAAATTAAATTAAACTTTAAATTAAATTGAAAGGGAAATTATTCAGCAAGTTTTGTTACAATTATGTGTACTTCCAAATATTAGATACAAATTTTAAACAAAATGTCATTACAACATTCACTGCAGCAACTTATGCAGGTTTTTAGATACTTTTGAAAGGAATGGTGAGGAGTGCTGTCTTGTGCAAGTGAATGTTAATTCGGGATTTGTCTTCATTCTGAAAAGAAGGCAAATTATGGTTGATGCAAAGCCACTTCATACCTTTAAGTCATTCCAAGCTTACATTTGTGATGAAGTCTGTAAAAGCTTACGCCATAATAATTATGTTATAGGACTCTTGGTTGTTCAGACCCTGGTTTCTAAGCCACAGTTTAGCCATGGTTAACAACCTCTGAACCATGATCAAGAGAGGCATACATACAACTGAGCTGTCATTTTCCCTGCTCAGTTCTGTCCACACTGCAAGGTCTTTGCCCAGGGCTGCCCATCTTGCAATGGTGCCCCAAACAGAAGTGCCCGTTCTCAGCCACACATCCAGGGAAGTTCTGGATTGGCTCAGGACAGACTTTGCCTCTTTTCCGTAAGGTCCCGCAGCGTCGTCCAAGTCAATGCCAGCATCCACTTTGAACCATCCAAAATCAACATTTTCAACAAGGACTGCACACGGAACGGGAAGGATGCCACTTGTCTGTCGGCCGCCGTTTGCTTCACCGCCATTTTCCTCTCTGCTCATTTTCAGATGGCAAGTGTGGGTAAGTGACCACCCCCACTCAACCTGTAGGGAGATCTGTCTCCCCACAGCATAACAGTGCTGGTGCTCTGTGCCTCCGAAGAGACCCACCTTTGAATTTCTAAAGAACTTCTGCACTAGCAACCCCGGGTGGGGAGGCAGCAACAGATGAAACACCGGCCTCGTTAAAACTCAGTAAGGCATCTACAAGAATTGGTACGACTGAACAGGTGTGGTGGAAAGTCCTTAATTCCGTTCTTGCCTCCCCTGGATGATTTTAAGTAGCCTGCATCTCTTAGCCTCAGGAATCCCATCTCGATACCATGCCTGCAGGATGGGAAGAATAATACCAATTCTGCCAATTTGAATCGAGGACTTTTTCCTGTTCATGACACTCTGCAAGCTACTTGAATGAGCAGTATTCATTTCCACTCACACCCCAGGAAAAGTGGGGATCTAATCATTCCATGCTGTGAGTGCAAAAGTATTCTTAGAGCATAAGAATAGAAATGCTCAGAAGAAGCTGTGACAGGTCCAGGAATGCTATCTTTCCACTGCATGCGAGGTAAGAACTTGCTGCCCAATTTGCACAGTTCCAGATGTGCAGCAAAAGGTGGGATGGCTATTTTCTTCTCCTTTCTTCTCTTCTCCAATGATGGGACACTTTTTGAGCTTTAGAGAAGACGGATCGAAATGTGGATTCTGCTGTCAAATTGATCCTCTTGTGTTTCAAGGTTGTTCTGCAATTTTCTGTGTGTGTGAGAGAGAGACATTTTGACTTGCACTGAACTGAGTGGTAGTTTTATTCTTAGGGTTTCCTTAGCGGGTTCTCAATTTTGCTTTTAATGTGTTTGTTTTATGATTGTTTTGCTGGTGTTTTTACTCTTACTTTTATTGTTGCTGAGTACCATTTCTTGGAAGAAGGGAGAATTAAAAATTAAATCAATGCATAACTAATATGTATTTAGCTCTGAATCAATTCTTTCAGCACTGAATTACTACATCACCATTGATGAGCGACGGTACATCCCGCGAGCCCACCTGGACGAAAATGCGGACCGGCACACTCACAAAGTGGCCATCTTGTTTGCCGGGCGAGAACAGTGCACCAGGCTCAACTTCCATGTTTTGGTAAATGTTTGGAACACCTTTCCAGTGAGGCAAGAGAAGCTTAGACACAAGTTTAAAATAAATGGGCAGATTATAAATGGACCAAGTGCCTTTACACTCTGCTTTCTGTAATGTGCCAACAAATCAACAAAAGCTATTAGCCCACAAAAATGTTTACTAGTCACTGGGCCTATGCATGGGTCACTGCCTTGTCATGGCGAAGGGGCTTGTATAGCTCAATGAAGCTATGAGCTATGCCGTGCAGGGCCACCCAAGACGGACAGGTCATAGCAGAGAGCTCTGACAAAACATGATCCACCGGAGAAGGAAATGGCAACCCACTCCAGTACCCTTGCCGTGAAAACCCCATGGACAGTACCAACAGGCAAAAGAATATGACGCTGAGAGATGAGCCCCTCAGGCCGGAAGGTGTCCAATGTGCTACTGGGGAAGAACAGAGGGCTAGTACTAGTAGCACCGGAAAGAATGAAGCGACTGGGTCAAAGCCAAAAGGACACCCAGTTGCGGATGTATCTGGTGGTGAAAGGAGAGTCCGATGCTGCAAAGATCTATACTCCATAGGAACCTGGAATGTAAGATCCATGAATCAAGGCAAGCTGGATGTGGTCAAACAAGAGATGACAAGACTGAACATCGACATCTTAGGAATCAGTGAACTAAAATGGACAGGAATGGATGAATTTAATTCAGATGACCATAAGGTATACTACTGAGGGCAAGAATCCAACAGAAGAAATGGAGAAGCCTTCATAGTCAAAAAAGAGTAGAAAAAGCAGTACTGAGATACAGTCTCTAAAATGTCAGAATGATCTCGGTTCGAATCCAAGGTGAAACATTCAGCATCACAGTAGTCCAAGTCTATGCCCCAACCACTGGTGCTGAAGAGGCTGAAGTTGACCGGTTCTATGATGGCTACAACACCTTCTAGAATTAACTTCAAAAAGTGATGTCCTTACCATCATGGGGGATTGGAATGAAAAAGTAGGAAGCCAAAAGATAACCAGAATAACAGGCAAGTTTGGCCTTGGACTACAAAATGAAGCAGGGCACAGGCTGGTGAAATTTTGTCAAGAGAATACGATGGTCATAGCAAACACTCTTTTCCAACAACCCAAGAGACGACTCTACACATGGACATCACCAGACGGTCAACACAGAACTCAGATTGACTATGTGCTCTGCAGCCAAAGATGGAGAAGCTCTATACAGTCAGTAAAAACTAGACCAAGAGCTGACTGTGGCTCTGATCATGAGCTTCTTCTTGTTGCAAAATTTAGGCTTAAATTGAAGAAAGTAGGGAAAAGCACTGAGCCACTCAGGTATGACCTAAATCATATCCCTGATGAATATACGGTAGAGGTGACAAATAGATTTAAGGAATTAGATCTGATAGAGTGCCTGAAGAACTATGGACGGAGGTTCGCAACATTGTACAAGAGGTAGCAATCCCAAAGAAAAAGAAATGCAAGAAAGCAAAATGGCTGAGTGAGGAAGCTTTACAAATAGCTGAGGAAAGAAGGGAAGTGAAAGGCAAGGGAGAAAGAGAAAGATACACCCAATTGAATTTAGAATTCCAGAGAACAGCTAGAAGAAAAAAGAATGCCTTCTTAAATGAACAATGCAAAGAAATAGAAGAAAACAGTAGAATAGGGAGGACCAGAGATCTCTTCAAGAAAATTGGAGATATGAAGGGAACGTTTCATGCAAAGATGGGCATGATAAAGGACCAAAATGGCAGGGACCTAACAGAGGCAGAAGAGATTAAGAAGAGGTGGCAAGATTACACAGAAGAACTATACAAGAAAGAGCTTAACATCCCTGATAACCATGATGGGGTGGTCACTGACCTCGAGCCAGACATCCTGCAATGTGAAGTCAAAAGGGCCTTAGGAAGTCTGAGCAACAACAAAGCTAGTGGAAGTGACAGTATTCCAGCTGAGCTATTCAAAATCCTGAAAGACGATGAAGTAAAAGTGCTACACTCAATATGCCAGCAAATTTGGAAAACTCAACAGTGGCCACAGGATTGGAAGTTCAGTTTACATTCCCATCCCAAAGAAGGGCAATGCCAAAGAATGTTCAAACTACCACACCATTGCACTCATTTCACATGCTAGCAAAGTGATGCTCAAAATCCTACAAGCTAGGCTCCAGCAGTATGTGGACCGAGAACTACCAGAAGTACAGGCAGGATTTCGAAGAGGGAGAGGAACTAGAGATCAAATTGCCAACATACGCTGGATCATGGAGAAAGCTAGGGAGTTCCAGAAAAACATCTACTTCTGCTTTATTGACTATGCTAAAGCCTTTGATTGTGTGGATCACAACAAATTGTGGCAAGTTCTTAAAGAGGTGAGAATACCTGACCATCTTATTTGTCTCTTGAGAAACCTATATGCGGGTCAAGAAGCAGCCGTGAGAACCACTGATTGGTTCAAAATTGAGAAAGGAGTTCAGCAAGGCTGTATACTGTCGCCCTGCCTATTTAACTTATATGCAGAGCACATCATGAGAAAGGCAGGGCTAGATGAATCACCAGTTGGAATTAAGAAATATCAACAACCTCAGATATGCAGATGATACCACTCTCATGGCAGAAAGTGAAGAGGAACTAAAGAGCCTCTTGATGCGGGTGAAGGAGGAGAGTGCAAAAGCTGGCTTGAAACTCAGCGTTAAGATAACTAAGATCATGGTATCCATTCCTCTCACTTCCTGGCAAATAGATGGGGAAGAAATGGAGGTAGTGACAGATTTCATTTTCCTGGGTTCCAAGATCACCACAGACTGGGACTGCAGCCTAGAAATTAAAAGACACTTGCTCCTGAGGAGGAAAACTATGGCAAATCTAGACAGCATACTAAAAAGCAGAGACATCACCCTGCCAAGAAAAGTACGTATAGTCAAGGCGATGGTTTTCCCAGGAAGGCTGAGTGCCGAAGGATTGAGGCCTTTGGTGCTGGTGGAGACTCCTACGAGTCCCTTGGACCGCAAGGCAATCAAACCGGTCAGTCCTGGAGGAGATCAACCCTGACTGCTCTTTAGAAGGCCAGACTCTGAAGATGAAACTCAAATACTTTGGCCACCTAATGAGAAGGAAGGACTCCCTGGAGAAGAGCCCAATGCTGGGAACAATAGATGGCAAAAGAAGAAGGGGACGGCAGAGGATGAGGTGGCTGGATGGAGTAACTGAAGCAGTTGGTGTGAGCTTGAGTGGACTCCGGGGGATGGTGGAGGACAGGAAGGCCTGGAGGAATGTTGTCCATGGGGTTGTGATGGGTTGGACATGACTTCGTGACTAACAACAACAGCAACATGACTGACTTGCAAGACAAGAACAAGCAGTGCCCTCAGTTCCCTTGTCCAGAGGCCGGGGGCAGCATCTCCATGCCTCAAGCAACTGGACAAACGCCCCAGTATGCCCCCCACCAGGACAGATCATCTCTACCTTCCCCTCCTTCTTTTCATTACCGGGCTTGGCTCTTTGTCCAAAGAGAGTCGTTTTTCTCCTAGGATACAGCCGATTACGTGAAGCCCGTGACCTTCTCCATCGATTATGCCCTGGATGGTCTTGACAAAGGGCCGGTGATGGACGATGGATGGCCGAGCTCCCTGAAAGTCGCTGTGAGTAAAAGTTTGTCACACGGGAGGAAAGTCTGAGTCTTGGGAGCTTTGCTCGAGCAGTGTTCCTGGAGCACTTTGCAATTCTCTCGCACTCTCTGAGGGTGGAAGTGTTTGTCCTTCAGGAGCCCAGAGCCTGCAAGCAGGAATGGAACCGGGGTGGCGGCCGGCTGGTCAAGGAGATCAGAGGACAGAGGCCAAGGGATGTTTTTGGCACAGCATTATACATGCTTATTGCAAAAAGTCTCATATGTTTGCATAAGCAAATCAAAATTGTTAGACGAGCTGCCTGCATATGCCTCTTTTTAGAGGTGTCTTCCTCGCGTTTTTCAGTCCAGGCCTTGAGAAGCGGGAACTAGTTCACTCAGTGCTGGTGAGCTGGAGCAACCAACAACAACGGGCAGACCTGGCACCAAGACCTTGGTCCTGCTTCAGTCTGTCAAGAATACTGCGCTTAGTTGGGGCTATGCAGAGACATCGATGGTACCTACCATATTTTTCGCTCTATAAGACACGCCTGACCATAAGACGCACCTAGTTTTTAGAGGAGGAAAACAAGAAAAAAAATATTCCGAATCAAATGGGCACATAATCACAGGCACATTCCCCATCACTTCCCCATGGTCTGCGCATCTGACAAACTTACTGCACACATATATTTGCTCTATAAGACTCACAGACATTGCCCCTTACTTTTGAGGGGGGAAAAAGTGAGTCTTATAGAGCAAAAATACTGTAGTTTATAAAAAATAATTTCACTGTGCTGGGTACAAAACAAGGAGCCACAGTTTCTCCCCCCTGCCCCACAGGTGCCTTTTTGGAACGGGTGCAACGAGGATGAGCACTGTATCCCCAATTTGGTCCTCGAGGCCAAAACCGATATTCCCACTGCGATGTGAGTAGAATGAAGGTTTGGGTAATAATGCCAACAAATGGGTAGGATCTGGGAAATCAGCTTGCAGGTTTAGTGCATGGAGATTCTCAGGAAGGAGTCACCCTGAAATTGGAGATCCCCTTCTTTTTGGGTCCCCTGAGCAGGCAGAACCTGCTTGCAAGGAGCAGCACACGCAGTGGCAAAGAGCCACCCGGGGAGGGATTTGGGATGAGGAACTGGACTGGCAGCACCTTTCAGATTAGAAGCGGCCATGCTAAGCCTTCGTTGTGGTTATTTTCGGGGGGCCTGGCTCATTTAATGTGCTGCCCATTTCCTGGTCATGCTGCACGTGACTCGAGTACCTGGGCCACCAATAGGTCCACCAAAGGGGATTTTGGGAATCCCCTGCCCGGGGGGATTATGGGAGTCCCCCAGCATCTAGCTGCAGGTGGGGCAGGCACTGTGGCGGCTGTTGCGTTAATGTTTGCTCTTTCCATAGGGAGTATTGCAGGCGTGTCCTGAGAAAGTCGCACTCGGATTGCTCCGCCTACACGCTGTCTTTTGACACCTCCATTTTTGTCATAGAGAGCTCCAGGAGGAGGGTGGCCGTGGAAGCCACGCTGGAGAACAGAGGGGAAAACGCGTATAATGCCATTCTAAACATTTCCTTCTCAAGAAACCTCCAGTTTGCGAGCTTGATCCAGAAGGTAAGGGAGCCCACAGGGCCTTTCTCTCGGGGTGTGAGCTTTGGCAGTGGCTGGTGGGAAGCCCCGCCAGGAGTCACGTCCGTTGCACCTTTGCATTAAATGAACCAGGTGCACAAGGAGTCGAGGCACTTGTGGGTGCTGCTGAACACGCTGTCGGTTGCCTTGTGCGAGCCGGCCAGTGTGAGCTTGCTAGGGCCAAGCAACTGACTCTGGGTCATGCCTGCATGCGTGAACCTCAGAGAAACCATGTTCATGGGGTGCTCATGGCAAAACAACCCCAGAGTGGAGGATGCGTAAACAGCTGGCTGCCAGCACCTGCATGTGCACAGCCTCGCTGCGAGCAGTCGTGCCCGGAGAGCTGTTCCACCGCTGTGTGAAAATGCAAAAAGCAGCCAGGATGGGCCACTCATGCTCAGGATCCGTGCCGGTGAGCCGAGGGATTTAACCCACTGGTGCCACAGGAGCAGCTTCAAGGCAGCCCTTTGCGTGAGGATTAATTCCCCTCCCTCCTTGCCTGCCACCACCCTCACTTTCTGCATTTCCAGCCGCCGGCACGCATTAAATCTCGCATTCACTTTGGCCCTGAATCCAGGAAGGTGCCAGAGTGAAGGGTGCTGCACCTCCTGGAGCACGAGGAATTGTGACAGGGGCTGGGAATAACAGCGGGCCCATGCGCCCCATGGCTGCTGTGGTACCAACCTCCCTCTTCCAGACCGTCCCCAATCTGGGGCAAGCAGCATGGCCCGGAGGTGGAGGGCAAGGGTGGCTGTAGTCCAACACATCTGGAGGGGGCTGGTTTGGGGACGGCCGCTCTAGGGGAAGCGGACATCAGGCTTTGGCTCAGAGCGTTCGTCTGCAAACCTCGTCCCACCCTGAGAGCCTGAAGCGTCTGCAAGGAATCAGCTGGCCCCTTGGCACAGCACTGCCAGCGCCCAGGTCTCCCTGCAGAATGGTCTGCCTCCGGCTCCTGGAGGAGGAGGTGGTCCCTGGCTGGCCCCGCGCGGTGTGCTCCTCATTTCCCCCCAGGCAGCCTCACGCTTCATCTTTAAACCGTGCCTCAGCTAACAGGTCCCCTTTAAGGGAGGGTCCCATCTCTGGCAAGTGACTGGCCCCACCCTGGACCCCAGTGAGTGGTCTTTCCCATGCCCTAACAATTCGGTCAGAATTCTGCCTCAGCCAAAGGATTTCACGGCCCAGAAATGTGCAGGTGGCTTTTTCAAACATTCATGCAGCTTCCTACGATGTCGACGTGCCCTGGGAGAACGCGGCCCTCCCCACAGGAGAATCCTCCCAAAGTCTCATGTCTTCCAGCGACTGGTCTCAGAAGCAGGGTGCCCTGCGGAGAGCTGGCCGGAACACTTCTCCATGGTGCAGCTTTTGTGATCCGTTATCCATCCCCTTTGACACGCCAGGAGCCCAGCTGCTGATCCTGGGCCAGATCAAGGGCCCGGGTGCCCCAGCCCTGCTCGCTGGAGCTTCTGGGAAGGTGCAGAGGTGGCACAGCCACCATGTCCCTCCCCTGTCTGGGACAGAAGCTGCACTTCAGGATGGACTCTCGCCCCCTGGGAGCAGCACCGGCTTGCGGGTGGAGCTGGGAGCGCTCTGAGGTCCCTGCCGCCTGCTCCGCGCTTTACATTTTTCCTCCCCCTCTGTGGCTTCCTTCTGCAAACAAAGGGACAGACTGCAGAAGTATTTCCTGCATCTCCCGCATCCCCAGCGCCAGTAAGAGCTTTGCATGAAGGGACTGCAGCAGAACAATATGTGACAAATGAAATGCATGCACCGAGGCACAGCGCTCCCCAAACTCCCACTGCTTATTCTCCAAGCACAGGGAGTTACTGAGGGTCAAAGGAAGCGAACCGCATGTGCCAGTGACGTCGGCGCAGCGCATGCATTCAGGCTCCCCCAGAAGCCTTAGGCGAGTCACATTCTCAACTCTTTGCACCTGTAAAATGGGCAGAACCATGGTCTGCCCTGCAGGGTTGGAGATAGGGCTCATGTCACAGAAAAAACAAACCTCACGCCAGTGCTGTGTACTTAGCAAGGCATCATGCGTGGGGAAGCACCGTCCGTTCAGAGCCCACTGTCAGCAGCTGCCCATTCAAACAGCTACATCAACAGCCTCACTTTGCGCGTGCCCAGGAGACCTGCCACCACCCACTCCACCAGCTGCCCCACTTGAGCATGGAGTCAGCAGTCCATTGCTTGCTCCGAAGCAAGCTCTGCCCGCCTCAAGGGCTCCATCAGCAAACGCAGATGATTAGCAGCTTCACCCGTTTAATGTGCCTTTCCAAAGCGTCTCTCTTGGTGCTCCCCCCTCTCCAGTTGTATAAGCTGCAGCATCCAAGTTCCACCCAGAGGTGAATTGCTCCCGCTGAGTTATTGTTCCTCTGGAAGTCTGGGGCTTGCGCTGGAGAGCGCTTGCTCCGCTTTGGAGCCGGCCAGCCAATGTCACGGCAAATGCTCCTCGCTGAATGGAAGATGGAAGAAGGGGTGGCATGCCAAGCATCTGTGCAGCACTTGGGGGACACGGAGGCCTTTCTGGCCTCGAAGCCAGCCAGCACCTGGGAACACTCCATTAAAATGTGGGTCTGATTTATGGTTTTCATATGGCGGCCTCCACGTCAGCTCCTTTGTCATCCGGAGTCTCGCTGGCCGGGTCTCTTGGAGGCAGCTTGCTGTTAGCGGCCCAAAGTGGTGGCCACCCTTGACACCTCCAGCTGGGTGGAGAGCGTGACGGGGAAAGGCTACAGCAGCCGATCTCCTTCAAGGGGCTCGTGTGTTCTGCAGGGGGGCTCCCGCACGTATCGGGCTGTTGGGCCAGTGGCAGAGAGTTTCAGAGGAGGAAGCAACGAGCCCGAGGGGGGCATAGGGTCCTGACGCCGACTCTGCATTCCTCCTGCAGCAGCCCAGACTGGCCGAGACAGGCGAGGAAGGTGGACAAGATGGAAGCTCCAAGGAGCTTCAGCCTTGTTCCTGGTTTTCTCATGTGCGTTTGTAAGATCAAATCTGGGATCAGATTCCCCATGCCGAAGTTCTTATACAGTCACCTTTTATTTAGAGGCAAATATAGCAGTTTAACTGGTATGTTGTAAGCATCCAGAGTCATCAATGAACCATTAGAACTGAGGCTTTCAGATTCCACATCGAAGCTGCATTGTTTGAGTTGACGAGTGCTTCACTTGGTTTTATTGTAAGGCCGTCCGGAGACTATTTGGCGGTGGATGGTATACAAACGTTTCAAATAAATAAATAGTGCTATCTTTGGAGACATGAGTAATCTGACCAGTTTGCCTGCAGGTAAAAGGATCTTACCTACACCTTGTTTTTTCTCATGCTTCCCTTTCTGCCTGGCACTTGCCTTCCATGGTGTGGAACCAGGGCTAGACTGGGCCTAGAAAGTCGCCCTGGTCTCATGGAGCAATCTCACACCAGGCTGCCTGTCATTTGCAATTGCCAACTTTCTTCTGCTTTCACTTCAGGATGACTTGGACATTAACATAGAATGCATGTCTGACGAGAAGCATCCGAACAGCAGGGTTTGCAACGTCAGCTACCCCTTCTTCCGGGCCAAAGCAAAGGTGAGGATGCAGGCACTTGGTGGCACAGGACGCGCGCCAGTCATGCTGGGGAGGTGGGGGTCAGGGAACGCTCCCGGGGCTCGGGGTGCTTGGATCGTGGCGTTAGTTGGAGCTGGGGTTGAAGAAGCGGCTCTGGTACAAGCAAGGGAGCCACAGGTAGCGAGCACATACAAACCCAGGGCAGATCCAGGGGGCACGGGAGTGGGGCCAAGAAAGGACGGAAGAGGACGGGCCAAGGCACCCGCCAGGAGCTCTAGGCAGGAGCCTTGGACAGACTGGCTGGCCAGCGGATGGGGGGCTGCTGGGAAGCCGGAGCCAGAGGGGTCTGGAGGCTGAGGCCATCTGCAGCGAGCTGGCTGGCAAGTGGGGCAGCAGGAACCGACAGAGAGAGAGCCCACAGGCCACACAAAGCACCTGACCACCACTCTGCTCCTGAGTATCAGTGCGGTCTCTCCTCCTACAGGGATTAGAAGGCTGGAGCCCTGGAACTGCAGGGGGGGGTCCCTCAGGCCTCACCCCCCGGGGTGGCTCCCCAGCCAGCACTCACCTTCCTTCCGACTCCCTGAGCCAGCATCCTGAGCCCAGGGCCCCTGGCCTGGCTCCTGACACCCTCCCACTTTGCACAGAATCCCCTCCAGCCAAGCTTGGGTGCCTGCACACCCTGCCCCAGCGCATTCACATGACAGAGGATCACTCTGCCGCTTGAAATGTGGGGAGTCTACTGACAGTCCCCAGATTTTAATCAAGTAGGTTCCTTGCACCCTCCCCCTTAATCCTGCTTGCTCTCCCAGGGCAGTTTATTAGATTCCACAGCAACGCATTATTAGAACAGTAATATTTTTCCTTTTCCAACTTGCTTAGCAGTGCTAAAGAGTCAGCTTAGGAAATAACTGGCCAGCCAGGAGGTTTCCACCTCAGTAAGGCAGCCCAAAAACCTAAGAGCTTGTGGAAAGTCAAATTAAATCCAGGATAATTTAGCTCAGAAGTTCTTGTTCTAACCCTCTTGAGCCATGCAATTTGGTTAAGCTCCCCACCCCCTGCTTCCTTTGCTCCTCCATGAGTCACTTTGTTTGCACACCCGGTTGAGGAGAAGACGGTGATTTGCCCCTTTCGCTCTAGCTGTCCATAGGGGCATTTTTTAGATACCTAGAGCTGTCGGCCATCTGATCATCTGCATATGGTCACAGGAAGGAACTTAGTGGACCGAGCTTTTGGCTCACTGGTAGCCATGTCAGGGAAATTCCTCCTTACCTTTTATGGCTTGTTTATGCCAAAACTCGCTTTTTTCCATTAAGGTTATTGGCATTCCAAGTGCCACAAACCAGATGTGGCTGTAATATGGAATGTCGCCACCTCCCCCAGTGAGGGTGCAGGGGAAAGTGAAGCCTAGGACGGACTCTCTGGTGTGCAAAGACCTGACTCATAGCAGACCGGGAAGCCAAGGTCTCCTCGTGAGCCATCGGAGCTGGGAAGTAAGAACAGGTTCAGGGCAGACAGCTAATGGGACGGTCCCAGCGCTTCTGGGGACTCAAGGCGGGATGTTCCTCAAGGAAGGACATACGATCCGAGGTCACCATGCCCAGTTCTGGATGATGTGGGTGCTGGCCACACATGCGTTTGCCATAAGAAGGGTGCTCTTCTTTGTGGGCCATGGCATCCTTAGCTTCTGTAAACACAGAGGGGTATCACCAGTTTAGAAAGGACAGGAAGGGGAAGAGGGGTGGGGACGTAGCTTTATACATCAGGGAAGGGATAGGATGCAGTGAGATAGAGTGCAGCACAGATGGGGATTCGGTAGAGGCAGTCTGGGTGAAACTTAGGGGTCTTGACAGGGAAAGGGACCTGGCAGTGGGGGTATGTTATCGCCCTCAACTTGAGACCCACCATGGATGCTAAAGGAGGTAGTTAGAGGGATTAGACGCAAGAGGAACCTCCACAGGAAACGGGTACTAGGGCAAATCGACAAAAAGGTATGGGGGGGGGAGCCCATTGCAGAAGGATTCTTCGCAAGGCTAAGGCTGATTACGAGTTGGGACTTGCAAAGAATATCAAGAACAACAAAAAGGGCTTCTTTCAGCATGTAAATAGGAAGAGGAAGGGGAGACAAGTGGTGGGACCACTAAATAAGGAGGAAGGAGATCCAGTGATTGATAGGAGGGAACAGGCACAGATGCTAAATGACTATTTTGCCTCTGTGTTCTCCCCAAAGCAGGACGGGGGATATCCGTATAGGAGATTAGATGAGGCTGGGGACTTAGGGGCAGAGATTAGAGTCACCCCCCTTGAAGTCGAGGGGCTCCTCAGGGCATTGGACATTACAAAGGTGCCAGGCCCTGACGGGTTACACCCAAGAGTACTTAGGAGCTGGCAGGGGTTCTCTCACGCCCGCTGGCCTCCATTTTTGAGACCTCGTGGAGAATGGGTGAAGTTTAAAAGGACTGGAGGGTGGCATCAGTGGTCCCAATTTTCAAAAAGGGTAGTAGAAGGGACATGGGGAATTACAGACCTGTTAGCCTTACATCCATTGTAGGAAAAACAATGGAAAGGCTCATAATAGCGAGAGATCTAGTGATGCTAGACAGGGAAGGGAGGCTGGTGGCCACACAACACGGCTTCTGCAAAAACAGGTCCTGCCAGACAAACCTTGTGGGATTCTATGACAAGGTTTCGAGGTGGCTGGATGGAGGGGATGCAGTGGATGTGGGGTACCTGGATTTCAGCAAGGCCTTTGACAAAGTGCCCCATGATACCCTGGTGGAGAAACTGAGGAGTTTTGGGATACACCAAAGCACTGTCCAGTGGATTAGGGCATGGTTGACTGACCGAAAGCAGAAGGTAACCATTAGCTGGGAATCGTCGGGATGGCAGCCAGTGACAAGCGGGGTCCTTCAGGGCTCTGACCTGGAGCCGATCCTATTTAATCTTTTCATCAATGACATGGAAGAAGGGGTGAACAGTCTGCTGATCAAATTCACAGACGATACTAAACATGGAGCAGTGGCCACAACTGAGGAGCAGGTACTCCAGATCTAAAAGGATCTGGACAGACTAAGGAAGTGGGCAGGAGACAACAGGATGGCATTTAATGTGGAGAAATGCAAGGTCTTGCACTTGGGGCATAGGAATAGGTGTCATAAGTACAGGTTAGGGGACAAGTGGCTGGAGAGCAGCACTTGTGAAAGGGACCTCGGGGTACTGGTTGACCGCAGGCTAAACATGAGCCAGCAGTGTGATGCGGTGGCCAAGAGGGCAAACACCACCCTTGGTTGCATAGCCAGAAGTGTGGCTTCTAGATCGAGAGAGGTATCACTACCACTCTATGTGACTCTGGTGCGCCCGCAACTGGAGTATTGTGTTCAGTTTTGGGCCCCTCATTACAGAAAGGATATAGCCAGGTTGGAGTCAGTGCAGCAAAGGGCCACAAGGTTGGTGGCCGGTTTGCAGGGGAAGCCGTATGAGGCGAGACTGAGGGAACTGGGTCTCTTCAGCCTGGAGAAGAGGAGACTCAGAGGGGATCTGTTGGCAACATACAGGTACATGAGGGGGTGTCACATGGAGGTGGGGAGAGGCCTGTTCTCCCCTGCAGAGGAAGGCAGGACGCGCTCCAATGGAGCAAAGCTCAGGGAGCCAAGGTTCAATTTGGATGCCAGGAAGCACTTCCTGACAGTTAGGACCCCGAGGGTGTGGAATGGGATTCCAGGGGAGGTGGTTGAGGCCCCATCAGGGAGGGTGTTCAAGGATAGGCTGGACATGCACATGGTGGGCATATTGTGAGCAGAGCTGGCTGGAGCCAGGGGTCAGACTAGATGACCCGGGAGGTGCCTTCTGGCTTGGTCTATGTTTTTCTTTTGGTTTTCTCCCCGAGCTGAAAGGAGTGGGCAGGATGTGGCCTCAAACCATTTTAGTCCCAGATAAGCATAAATAAAGGTCTAGTCATGTGTGTTTTGCGGAGAGGTGGGAAGGGGCCTGTCTCTCACGCACCCTGCAACAGCCCTGGTTTGTTTATTTCACTATACTGCTCTCCCGGCTTTTTTCCTTGCGAGGAACTTAGGGTGGCTTACATAACTCTCCTCCTGTGCTCAGTCTCACTCTCACAACAACAAGCCAGCGGGGTGGGGTGGGCTGAGAGTCGGTACTGGGTCAAAATCGCCCAGTTTGCTCCATGGCTGAGTGGGGACTCAAACCTGAATCGCCGAAGTCCCAGTTCCACTTCCCAGCCACTGCAGCAGACAAGCACTCAATTTTCCTCTTTGGGGCATATGCAGAGTGCACCCAGCTGTGCTTGTGGCTGTCCAAGCAGGGCTTTTTTTTGTCATAGAACGCACCGGAACAGTGTTCCAGCACCTTTTTTTCTGATGGATTTTACGAAATGATTTTGAATCGTAGCAGATCAGCAGCAAACATCATTAACATAGTGCCTGCAGGCTGCTTTTGTGTCTGCTATCTGCTATTTGATAGTGAGATAGTGAGGGCGCTGCTCTCTGCTCTCGCTGCTCTTGGCTTGTGGGATTGGTGTGTGTGGTCGCGCACTTACTGCCGGCGAAGTGAGTTCCGGCACCTTTTTTTTTTTTGCAAAAAAAGCACTGTGTCCAAGTATTCGGCAGGGCTGAGATCCAAACTTTGCTCAGCTTCATCTACCCTCAAATGCAGTCCAGCTTAGGACCACAAAGGTGCCCATGAGACCCACACACAGGTATTATGGGATTTGTAGTGCAAACATCTGACAAGCCACCAAGTGGGAGAAACGGGAGGAGGTGACAGCGGACTGGGCACAACAGAAACAGCCTTCATGACGTGAGCTTCTCAACCTTCCCATTTCGCTTACTTGAAACTTTAAACAGAAATCTTTTTGCGGAGCTGTTACATCTGACACACCTGGGTAATGTATTACCTTCCATGTATCATAGGCCAGAGGGGAGAATTATGGAAGGCACGCCCGCAGACTTTGTTCAAGAGACGAGGGAGGCAGGGAGGTGTCTCAGACTCGAAGCAAAATAGTAGACTGAAACTTTGCTTGGCAAAGCACTGACAGTGATGGATTCTCTCTCATCAGCATGCTAGGACTTAGTCCTTGCCATAAAACAGCCCTATGGGTTTTTGGCCCATACGATATGATCCTAATGCATCTGTATGGCATGGAACACTCACAGCTTTGCCAAAGCAAAGAGAAGCTGAAAATGGAAAATTCAGCCCTAGGAGACCAAGGAGAAATTTAATATGATAATCATCCAAGCACCGTCTTCGGGCATTTTCGAAAAAAGCCCTCCTGTCTAAAGACCATCACTTCGCACTGTGCTTGGAACATTCTGCTTGGCAGCCAAACCTGCCCCTCCCTGCCATCCTTTCAACAGACGAGATCTCCTGGATAAATTAACTGGGCAACTCCATGCGGCTGATCGGGCACGTTGAGGTCCTCTCCCAGCTTTGCTGCAGTCGAACATATGCGGGGGCATTCAATGTATTCTCGGTATCAGCATGAAGAAAAAGGAATAATAAATTGAAATAATTTTTATTTTTCAATGTAATCCCCCATAACTTCAATACACTTATTACATCTAGAAATTAACTTTTCAATTCCCTGTAAAAAATACCCTTCCTCCTTGTCTAAAAAGTGTGCATTAATTGTCACCTTGAGCTCTTCGTCATTGGAAAAATCGCTTTCCACAAAGATCTTTTTTTTAAATTTGGGAATACATAGTAGTCACTGGGGGCCAGGTCTGGGCTATAGGGTGGGTGGTTTATTTCTTCGAAACCACAGTCTCGCACAGCAGCCTCCAGAACACGCGCCGTGTGAATGGGCACGTCGTGAAGAAGCAACACACCTGCAGTCAGTTTTCCCCGCCTTTTTTCTTTAATTGCTTCTCGTAAATTATGCAGAGTGGTTGCATAAGATGTTGCATTTATGGTTTCACCTTTTTTCATGTACTTGATCAATAAAATTCCCTTTGAGTCCCAAAACACTGTGGCCATGATTTTTCTGGCCGATGGAGTGACTTTGAAATTCTTTGGAGGGTCAGCACCTTTTTTATGCCACTGCATGGACTCCTGCTTACTTTCAAGGTCATAGTGATTAACCCAAGTTTCATCTCCAGTAACAATCCGGTCGAAAATACTCGATGGATCTTCACCACAGAGCTCTAAAAACTCCCTGCAGCACTCGGCTCGCACTTGTTTCTGAGGTGCCATGAGCATTCGTGGCACCCGTCTTGCACAGGCCTTGGAAAGGTTGAGATGGTCATGAAAAATAGCAAATATGGTACCAACGGATAGGTTTGTCATCTCTGCTAACATTTTGATTTTAATTCGGGCATCTTCCAATACAAGGTTCTCAATTTTTTCCACATTTTCTTTCTTAGTGGCAGTAACCGGCCCACCTGAGCGAGGGTTGACTTCAGTGCTTTCTCTGCACCTTTTAAATTCACTTGACCACTTTTGAACAGTAGATAAGGAAGGTGCAGAGTCCATCTCTTTGTGAATGATTTTTTGACTTTTTCCTTGTTTTGTAAGGAACTTAATCACAGAGCGGTGCTCGATTTTCTTCAACATTGTTGTGTCAGTTATCATGGTTGTCTTTCACTGAGGATTACTAGGGAAATAATGATCACACTTATTTGAAATTTTGCATGTATACCCTCAGATAGTGTCATTAGCTAATGAAAAAATTAGCCACCCGCCAACAAGCCGTGCCGTGTGGGTTGCAGGTGGGACAACCTGCGATGTGCCCTGCCACCGATCAAGCTCCCCGGGGCGTGTTCCGCTCCTTCCCCCTTGGCCTCTCGGCGTCCTCACGGACCTTCCTTGCACCCTTTTCCCATCCCATCCCATCCCATCCCATCCCAGTCCCTGCCATTTATTGGCCACTTTCTTTTCTAGCAGCCTCAGAAAACACAGCTGGGGTCAAGCCTTCAGCCCCTGAAAACTGCAGCTGTCTGCAATGTGCTCGCAATTTTGTTGGGCTCCTGCAGTTGTGCCCTGTCCACCACCTGTGATGTCTGTGCCTGGCCAAGATCCATGCATGCTCCACATGCCAAAAGGAAGTGGAGCAGCAGAGCAGGGCCTTCCCTGGGCTCATTTGCCCATGGCCCAAGTGCCAAGCAGATACTTGGAGCGCATCTCTCTTCCGCCTTCTCAGAAAGAAGGAAAGAGAGATAGCAGCAGTCCTGGGAAAGCCCCAGAGGGCCAGTGCATGCTGGCATCATGCCAATGCGCCATGCAATGTGAGTGAGCGAGCCAACCGTGGTGACCGCATGGGCCTCCTCTGGGAGCGGGCTTCTTCTGGAAACCTGGGAACTGTGCTTTGAAGAGGGGCCGGTGCAGCGTGACAATGAGCCTGCTGGACTCAGAACCCAAGAGACCTGGGTTCAGGGCCCCACTCAGCCATGAAACTCACCGGGTGACTGTGGCCGGCCACTCGCTCTCAGGCTGGCCTACCTTACAGGATTGTTGTTGTGAGGATAAAGTGGAACTGTGGAAGCTACCTGGAGTTCCTCAGCAAAGGGAAAAAGGTGGGATAGAAATGCCATGTAAACTGGAAGAGTGAGAGAGCGCATGCGCTAGATCTGTATGACCAGGACTGCGTACTCAGCATCATTGCAAATGACGGTTCTCAGGTGGTTTGATCGTGCGCTGCACTTCTGATGCGCAGCCTGGGCCTTAGGCGGAAGTGTTCACTGCCTTCTTTGCATGAAATTTCTGTGCCATCCCGCCAAACGAAAGGGCTCCATGGTCACAATGTGGCTGAGACTTTGGGGGGCTCTGGGTGAGGGGATGCGCCCTTGGCTCTGGGTGGCTGCGGACTACGTGGCAGGCAGAATCTTTCAATTTCTTCCCTTTGTCTTTCATTTCCACAGGTGGCTTTTCGCTTGGATTTTGAGTTCAGGAGGTCTGTTTTCCTCCAAAACCTGGAGATCTTTTTGACTGCCAGCAGGTTGGCAATAGCGTTCTTTTCTCCCCTTTCTCTTTTCATCCATTCCTCATTAGTTTTCCTTCTTTAATGGACCCCCAGCTCTGTTTGCTCCCCCAGGCAGCAACGCAGTGAAGTTTTCCAAGGAGCACCGCTGCCTTCCAGTCCAGGGCAGTACAGTCTGAGCTGTATTAAGCATTCAGCGCTCAGTTGTGTGTAATCCCCTTTTAGATGTCTTTGCAGCATCCGGAAGAATACATTACAATCTGGAAGGCAAATCAAGTGTCAGTAAAACTTGAACGTTAAGCAAAATAGCGGTCAAATGCTGGGGTTCAGTGTTTGTATGTTCTTATAATGGCACTTTTACCTCTTCTCTTGTGATTTGGGTTACGAGCAGGGAAGGAAGGTCTACTTTCCAGTAGGTGTGTCAAAGATGCGAGCGCTGAATTGCATTCACAGACATGTCCGCAAAGGCAAGGCTTGGCATGGGAGAGAGCTTTCTCTAAATTGGCACTCATGAGCTCTGAGCCAGATCAGCATCCGTGGCTCAACTCAGAGTGGATTAACACTTCACACAGCTCATGGATCAGGTCGTGTCAGCCAAAAATCCCCTTCTGTGTGTCTATATATCCCGCCAGGCCAACGCAGAGTTGGCAAGCGGCAAGGAGAAAGATCATTGTGTTGCCAAAGCCGGCAGGGCTAGAAATGATGAAGCGCCCCCTTGGAAAGGGGGCCAATGCCCCCGCAAGGGAGAAACGGACCTCTCCGGGTGTCTCCAGCGGCTAACAGCCCATCAGCTGCTCGGACTCCCTGAGGAGACTCCGCACTGTCCTTTTGCACTTCCAACAGTAGCTCGTTGTCTCTGTGTCCCCTCATCATGCCAAGCCACCTAAGCTGCCTTCTGGCCAACTCTGTTCCAGTGACAGTGAGGAACCAGAGAGCACGAAAGAGGACAACTGCGTTCTCCTGAAGTTTCCACTGAAGTATGAGACTGACCTCCTTTTCAGCAGGTATTTTGTGCCGATATTGGGGGCGGGGGGTGGGGAGGTTTTCCCAGAGCCGACAGCTTCACAGTCTGCTGCAGGCGCACACTTGTACCTTTAAATATCGCATGACATCTCCAGCTCGAAGGTGTGCCCCTCGGCAGCACCTCTGCCGTTGGGTCCTTCCCCTAAGAGCCACTTTCTCCTCCTCGCTGTTTCTCAGGAGTTCCAGCCAGAACTACTATGAGATCAAGTCGAACAGTTCCCTGGAGAGATACGACCCCATAGGCCCTCCTTTCAATTGCACCTTCCAGGTAAATGGAGCCGCTGGTCCCCGAGATTTTGGAGCAGGGTGGGGGAACGCCCCGCCATGAGTGAAAGTGACAGTGTTTTGCTCTGTTTGGTGATGCTTTCAGCTGCAGAATTTGGGGCTCTTTCCTGTGGATGAGTTGGCGATCAAAATCACAGTCCCCGTAGCCACACGAGGAGGGAATCGCCTTTTGCAGCTCACTGGTTTTCGCGTGCATGAGGTATGCCTGTTCTAAGTAGGCTCTTTTAAAAGCTCAGCGTAGCCTCAACGTTGCGTCATAAACTGGGTGCCCCAGGAGAAAGCCGGGCCACAGAAGAATGACTGAAAGTGGGGAGGCTTTTCTCAAAGGAGAGTGTGTGGTCAAAGACGCAGGGCTCTCGCCTCAGCAACCTTTCCGCCCCCTTGCAAGCAGCCGCCGGCCCCCTTCTGTTTGAAAGAAGAGGCCAAGCACTCGCACGTTTGCTGAGGCATCAAAGGGCATGGAAGTCCAGCTGGCACGTCTGCGAAATGCATTTTGCAGTCTGGCACAATGTGCCAGCTTCCACATAATGCCAGCCATGTGTCCCGGGCCACCCTTTTTCCATGCAGACTGCAAAAGCACGGGCGTTTAGGACCTCTGTGCACATGAGCCCCTGCGCCTTCCTCTGGGTGAAGGAACAGACAGCCATCAGCCGCGACAAGCAGTATCCGGAGCAGGCAGCTCGGCCGCGGACGCAGCTTTTGCGTTAGGAGCTGCACAAGCAGGCAAGAAGCAGCGGGCATGTGAACTGACTGAGTGCGTCTGCTGCCGACACGGCAAGGGCGCTCCAGCTTCACAATGCACGGGCTTTTTGGTGCATGAGTCAACATGCTGGAAAGAAGGCTCATGGAATTATGTGACCCCGGGGTGGGGGCTGCAGCTCTCGGAGAGTTCCTACATGCTCCTCCCTCCTTGAAGCGTTTGAAGACGTCTCCCCTCACTGCCACCCCCACCGCTGCTGCTCTCTCTCCCACCGACGGAGACGGCTGCCCTGCTCTTCCCCAGGGTGTCTCCTGGCTGCTGCAGCTGCAGCGGGAAGCCACCTTCTTTGGCTTGTGGTCATCTTTGTTGTGGGAAGAGCTTTCCTCAGGACAGAGACATCCCAGGCAGGCCCACCTCTGGAACAGTTCTGGGGGCTTTAAAATCTAAGAACGTGTCAGTGTCCCCAAGAATGGCTGGAACAAGAGGAAGGGAAGGGCCCCCTGATGCCCTCAGACTTTGAGAAGGACTTCACGGGGCAAAGCGGTGGGCACATCACTGGCAGAAACAACAGGAGAAAACCTTTGAACTGTTGCAACTTGGCCATTTCTCATCGGGTCTCCTTGCCAGTTGGCTACCATCTGGTATCTGGGCCAGCAATGCTCCATGCAAAATTTCAAGACAATGTTGATCACTGCTCATTCAATGATTAACTTGAGAGGGCTGTCACACGGTTCGCCGCCAACCGTAATGGGCATCCTGCGCAGCAAGGGATTCTCTGCCTGGAGATGTCCCAGTGTCCCTCTTTCCCCAGGTGGCCTTCACTTGCCAGTGATCTGGGACAAGGGGCACAATCATGAACTTCCTAAAAATCAGCGGGTTCCATATTTTCAAAAATACAGGGATGGAATTAGAGTCCTTGGAGAAAGCTGACAACCCCGGCAATTAAAACAGACAGCTTTGAAGGCTGCTACCTTAACAGAGCGTTGTTTCGAACCCAGCTTTAATTCCATTTGTAAACTTTGGCTGGAAGGGGCAAATCTGAGAACCTGTGAGGTTCCCCAGTGCAGATGTTGCACCGTCCCTTGACTGTCTCCCATCTGCCCTCTTGTTTATGTGGACCATGTTTCTCAGGAGTCCACCTTCCTTCCACACACAGCTGGCTGGGAAGGTGGAAAGTGCTAGGCGCTGGGGGGTGGGTTTTCACGCCTCCCACCAGTGTGTAAGGCTGGTTTGTAAGACTGTGCTCTGATTTCCTGCAGAAGAGGAATTTCTGCAGCCGGAGATCCAGAACGGCACAGAGGCTCGGTGTGGCCTTGCAACACACAGGCAAAGCTGGCTTGGCCACGCAAGGGGCTAGAGCACAGCTATCAGAGAAGGCCTGGCACCGCGGCTTCTCCGGAGGGGAAGAGCGTGCCAGTCCCCAGACAGGCATCGCCTTTGTGTACTGCTTCATTCTTCACTCCTTCGGCTCACCACTTCCTGAGAGTTATTCCTCTCCCTCTTCTCATTGCAGGGAAACGTGCTGTGCAACGTCGGAGGCAATAATACGGACTACCGTTGGACCCCCTCGGATGAGGACTTGGGCCGCCACCCACAGCTGGTAGGCAATTCCACCTCCGCGTGCTGCAGCCAAGTCCGCCGTCCGGGGTTTGGAGTCCTGACTGGGATGCTGTCCCGGTGCAATTCTTTTAAAGAAAGGCAGCACCATGGCAAGGCGCTTCTCACGACCCTTTCCACATAATACGGAGGGCCTTCCAGGCACCTGCTATGCTTCTCCAGCTGCTGCAGGCCAAAAGCAAAGGATGGGGCCAGGTAGCGATGTGCCTGCACAATGCAGGTGCCTACTTGGGCAAGGCAGTTGGGGGCTTTGGATGTGTCCCACAGTCCCACTTGCCCAGTCTCGGGGGTCGGGCTGCACGCTGCGCCACCCAGGTCAAAGGAGGGGCTGCCAAGAGATGAGCTGGCTCAGCAAGGAACCCTCAGCGGGCTGGAGCCGGCAGCATGAGGCGAAGGGTCCTTGGGCGGCCCCCTGGCCTGAGCGACGAGGCTCCCGGGCCAGACAGCTCTGGACCCCCGGCACAGCAAGCCAGCCGCAGGCAGCACCTCCCAGCCAAATCCCAGTGGAGCCAATGCACCCAAGTCCCACCCACTTCCCTGCTTTTTCTGGGGGGGTGGGGCACATTAATCAGCACTGCTGCACCTCACTGCCTTTCCACTCCTCCTTCCAGAACTACAGTAATTCCGATGTAGTCTCCATAGACTGCAACGTGCATTTGGCGGCAAACGAAGAGGTTCGCTTTCTCTTGTACGGGACGCTCTGGATGAAGTCGCTGAGAGCTGTAAGATCAACTCAGCTGCCCGCACAGCCTTCCTGGGGTGGGGCTCAGGCAGGAGGGCACCCCGCTTTGCGGCTGGTGCTGCAGGCTGGTCTCGGACACCCAGAAATACAGGCAGGGTGGTTTCTGCTCCAGCGTATTCAGCTGCGACTAGCCTCTCCTTGCTCGCTGGGAAAGCGGACCTTTGATCTACTGAGTGCCACATCCGCAGAAATTGCTGGGCGATGAGTGCACGGCGCCAGATTGGGAGCAGCTGCGTCCTCTTCTCCACCGAAAGGAGAGACGGAGACACCCTGGAAGTGTCACACCCGGGGGTGGGGGTCGGACGGGGCTGCTCTCAGGCAGTGTCTGGCTGGCTCGTGGGAGTGACTCAGAAGGCGCCGCGGCTAAGCCCCAGAGGCAGGGCTCCAATCCTGGGGGCAATTCTCAGGACGGGTCCCTCCTGGCCTGCCTGCTGCCAATTGAGCTGATAGAGCCAGAATGGGGGGTGGGGGGTGTTAGAAAGAAAAGGCAGAGGGGCCGGACTAACCTTTCAGCATCTCTCTGGACCAGGAAGCAGTACTGCAGCTGAAGCGGTCGCATCTTGTGCTGCAGGGAAAAGCAGAGCGCAGGGCGGTCCTGGGCCACTTTCAGGGGAAGGGTTGCTTCCTGGGCATTCACCCATAATCCGGCTTTCCCATGCAGACACTGAGGTTCAGCCGCTTTTAAACAAGCATCCCCACTGAGAGCCAGTGTGGTGTAGTGGTTAAGAGCGTGGGACTGGGACTCAAGACGATCTGGGTTCTAGTCCCCACTGGGCCATGGAGCCAACTGGGTGCCTTTGGGCCAGTCACAGACTCTCAGCCCAACCTACCTCACAGGGTTGTTGTTGTGGGGATAAGATGGAGGCGGAGAATGGTGTAAGCTGCCTTGTGTCCTTTGTAGGAAGAAGGCAGGATATAAATTGAAAAATAAATAAATAAATAAATAAATCAATCCCCCACAGAGGGGCTGGAGAATTTCCCTGTCCAGCACAGTTGTGCGAGGATGCATTTCTTCCCGCTCTAACAGTCGTGCTTCCGCTTCCGCTCTTGCACCCCCGTGGTCCACGGAGCAGCTGGAAAGGAAGACGGCGTTCAGGGGATGCTTCTTTGGACTATTCACTAGAGCGGCTGTCGCTGGGCCCTGCTGGGCCCCGTTTTCCCATGGTGGTGACTACCCACTCCCCTTCCCCTCCCCTCCGCTCCCCAGCTGAAATTCAAGTCGCTGAGATTCGTGATCAACGCCGTGCTACAGCGAGGGTTTCGCAGCGCCTTTGTCTTCAGAGAAGAGGACCCCAGCCGGCAGGTATGCTGCCTGACCACACAGCTCTTCAGGCACATTCCTGAAACCTGGACTTCTGTCTGCAGAAGCATGACGGGTGTTGAGGGGCTGCTCAGACCCCTCAGCCCTTCCCTCCATCACTGGCAACAGTCGAGTGTATTCTTCCCAGCAAAACGCTCCCTAAATGCACCCTGATGCTCGGGCATGTGTTAATGGTCTCCCGGGTCTCCTTGTGAACCACTGCCAGGCCCTCCTCCGCCAGGTAGTGTGGGATTTTGGAGGCAGGAGGCGGAGTCCCACCTGGACAGGCCCACCAGGGCTGGGCAAACAAAAGGGAATCCCCAGGCTGTGCGGCATTGCTTGACGTTTTTGCCACGAACTACAAATGAACTTGCTTGCCGCTCCAACACGTGTCGCGATGCAGCCCCCAGCTGCCCCGTCAAGTCAAAACGAATGGTACACCAGCAAGGACAACACACCGCTTTGCTCCTTGTGGCCAGGCCCATCAAGGCGGGAAGTTGCACTTGCTGAACCAGATAAACCGCCCCAAAGCCACGATCCACTGAGAGGCTGTGTTTCCTAGTGGTTAGAGTGCTGGACCCCCATGCAGGAGATCCAGGTTCTAGTCCCCACTCTGCCATGAAGCTCACTGGGTGACCTCAGGCCAAACTCTGAACCTAGCCTACCTCAATGGGTTGTTGTTGTGAGGATAAAACGGAGAGGATAAAACCTTGGCTTCCTTGCAAGAGGTCTAAAAGCAGGGTATCAATGCAATGCCGCCACAATGGGAGCCATGCTCCTGTTCCACTGGCCCACCCTGCTCCCACACACCAGGGCATTTTTACCCAGAGGTTTTTCATCTGTTCATACGGTTTGCTGTCATTTTATTCGGTACTTTGGTGATGGGCACCAGGGAAGGATCTTGGGGTTGTAGAGCACAAGCTAAATATGAGCCAAGAGTATGATGCAGTTGCAAAAAGGGCAAACACCATTTGGGCTACGTCAACCGAAGCAGCACTTCCAAAGCACGTGACATCCCAGTTCCCCTCTACTTAGCACTAGTCACACCTCTCCTGGAGCATCGCGTCCAGTTCTGGACACCGAAGTATGAAAAAGAAGCCGAAGGGCTAGAAAGGGTACGGGGCGGGGGGGGAAGCAAAGCTCCGTGAGGAAAGCCTGAGAGAACTGGGCATGTTCAGCCTCAGGAAGGGAAGACTGAGGGGAGATGCGATAGCCTTCCACAAGGACCTGAAAGGCTGCCTCGGAGAGGACGGACAAGATCGCTTCTTCCCAGTCCAGAGTGCAGGACACGGAATAATGGACTTGCGTTAAAAGAAGCCAGATTTAGGCTAGACACTAGGGAGCATTTCCCCGCTGTCAGAGCAGGATGGCCATGGGGAAGCTTGCCAGCCCTCCAAGTGGGATGGTGTGACGTGGAGTCCTGCAAGGGCAGGGGCTGGACCCGCGAGCCTTCTGGCCCCTTCCAGCTCCGCTCTGCTGCAATTCTGCGACTGAAATGAAAGCAGTGCATCGTCCTGCTGGCCAGCCGATGAGCACGGTAGGGAAATGCAGCTTGAGTGAGAGCTCGCAGCCCTGCCAGTCCAGATACGCTCGCGGGGGCTCGGAGCAGGACGGCCCCCTCCCTCCCACACACGCGGGGGGGGGGCTCAAGGCACAGGCCGGCACCAGGCTAGGGAACAGTGGGCCACTGGTGCCCTCTCCTGGCAGCAGCCAGGAACCGGCGGGAGGGCTTCCTCCGAGCCTGGCCAAAGCCCTCCCCGGCATTCCTGCAGACCGCTCCTGCTGCCCTCCTCCTCCTCCGGCACAAACGGCACGGCACGACAAGCTGCCTGCTCACTCCCCTGCGGCCTTGCCCCTGCAGATCATCTTTGAAATCTCCAAGAGAGAAGAGACCCACATCCCCATCTGGATCATCATTGGGAGCACCCTCGGAGGCCTCCTGCTGCTCGCGCTCCTCGTCCTGGCACTGTGGAAGGTAAGCCCCGGCCCTCTCCACGGGACTCCCTTTACTGCCCTGGCAGGGAAGGGGCCGCTGAGCCAGCCCCCCATGGGAAGCGCCAGGGGCGGGCCACGCCCCCTTGAGCCGCCCGGATGGCTTGCTTGTGCTTCGGAAGGCCGCGTCCCTGGCTGCCTCAGCTCGGACCAAGCTGCCGGGCAGGGACGCCCCGCGAGGCTGTGGGCTGCAATGCGAACCCGGAGAGCTAGACACCAAACGCTACGTTTGCAGAGAATGTCCTTTCCACCTAAGGGTCTAAATATCAAGACTGCGTCTTGTTTTTCTTCTCTTTTTAAAGGCATGAAAACCGGAGCACAGTAACTGGATGTAAAAAAGAGGTGTAGTTTCGGGATGCTCATTCTCCCCTAAATTAATTTAAAAAATCCTTTCCATCACTGCCAGACTGGTGGTGACTCGAATGTTTTTGCACTAGCATTAATGTACCCTAATGCAAAAATTAAAGCATAATGTGGAGTTACAGGAAGGTTGTGAAAAAGAAGGCATTGTGCTATAACATGAGAATACAATAAAGCTTATTTTTAAGAATGATTCGTAAGGTGTTCTTGACCATGGCACGAGGGATCAATTGGGAAGTATCTGTTTTGTTTTTTGAATCAACATAGTAGCATTATAATGTGATGGCACTATGCCTCTCTTTCATAAAAAAAATAATAATTTCAACAGAAAAGCGTTCCTGATAAGAACACGGTCATGGCAGACATTCCTTGCAAAAGTAGAAAGGAATGCTTGACGATTTGTGTTCTGTTCACTCTTCCAACACATCACTGTCTGGGGAAGCACCCAACCAAAGAAAAACATAAAGGGCCCACATGGTGGAGATCGCACCCCCCCCCCGCCCCCGGTCCCTGAGAAAAAGACTCCAAGTTCCTGAAGTCTAAGAAAAGAAAAGAAAAGAACAGAAAAGAACAGAAAAGAACAGAAAAGAACAGAAAAGAACAGAGGGAAAGCAAAGCAAAGCAAAGCAGCGGAGCAGTGACTGGAGGGCCGCATTCTGTGGATGCCTTGGAAGCAGCAAAAAGAACGAAGGGAGGCGATGCCACACAAAGCCCATGCTTGTGGCGAATTACCCCCAAAATGTGATCAGAGACTGCCACATTTGTTGTGTGTGGTGGGCACACCATGCTCCAGTGCCGTAGGGAACACCCGCGTGGTGAAGCCTTGCTTAGGGGAGGGAAGCCAAGAAGGGCAGAACTCCTCAAAAGTCACTGGCAGTCAGAGCAGCTGGCGGGGAATCCGCAGCCAAAGGGCCGGCCAGGTTGAGTGCAGCCTCAGCTATTCACGCACGCAAGAATCTACAGAGCCTGCTTTGGACGGGGGGGCAAATTCAGGTTCAGAAACTCTGTCTGTTTCACAGTTGCTCCCTTTTCCCCCAAGAAAGCAACAAACTAGTTCCCACCCAATCCACTTTGTGCCCACACCAAGAGGACATGTGTGCTGCTTGGCTCTGGCTTTTGAACAGGGCCAGTCCTACCACTGGGCAGTGGCCAGTGGCCAGCAGCAGCAGCAGCAGCTCCCTGGCCGCTCTGAGGGCAGACTCTGCTGGGGCAGCATCTCCTGTACTCGACCCGGAGGCGAGCTGCTCCGCAGCGGAAAGCCTCACACCAGCCGTGCTTTCACTGCCAGCAGCAGCTGGCTTGTTTCAGACAGAGGTTTAGTGAGGCAGGTGGGAAAATCAGCTGAGCCACAGGCTGCATCATTCTTGTCACCTAATGCAAAGGCTGCCGCTTTCTATGAGGAACGTCGCCTTACCTACTTGCAAGTCGCAGTGAAGCTAAGACAAACTGCGGCAGCACAGTCAAGTGCTGCGGCTTGCGTGCACCACAGCCAGGCCAGCCCTTCCAAGGGTTGTTGCGCCGTTAATGTCAGACTTCTCTCTTTCTCTCCCCCCGCTGCAGCTCGGCTTCTTTAAAAGCGCCAACCGCAGGAGAGACACAGCGCAGGATCAGAACGCCAAAGATCTGGACTAAGGCCTCCGCTTCCCCACACGGCTCCATCACCCACGGCTTGCTTGGCACGGAGGCCTTTGCTCGCCTGTCCAGGCCCCCTTCACTGGAAGCAACCCAACTGCCACCTGTTATTTCCAAGGGCCAAGATGCAGCCAGCTCCAGGAACTTCAAACTGGTTTTGTTTCCCTCTGCCTCAGACACTGGAAGCAGCCAGGCTGAGAGGGAAGGTGGCTAGGACAGAGGCCCAGTCAGCTGTCCACGCGTGCCACGGCAGGCGGGGGTCATGCCAGAAGAGCTCTGCGGTGATGCAAAGCTCACCACACCGTCCCTCTTCCCGTCTGTGGCTCAAGCGCACCTTCGACTCTGAGGGACCCACTTTTCCAGCCTGCGTGTTCTCTCCATGGGAATCCCTGGACCCACATGGAGGCTGTGAGCCATGCCTGCGGACGCCGTCACCACAGGCCCTTTCCACGGCAGTTGCTTTGCTATGGTGTCGGGGGGGGGGGGCGGCTCTTGCAAAACGACGCACCACACCAAGGGGCTGGAGGGCTGGAGGACAAATGGACTCTGCAGAAGGTTGTCAGAAAGTGAAATCTGCGCAGCACCTCCTGACACAGGTAGGGTGATCAGGCTGAAATCGCAGGGAAAACACATTGGCATGTCTCTAGCCATCAGTCCACACAAGATCAGAATGGTGATGCTACAAGGCTCTGTTCACAAGGATATTGTTGCCAGCTAGGTGCACTTCATAATCGGCAAAGTTGCACCAAACCTTTATGACGGGCCCAGCCACCATCCCACTCGTTGCAAAGGGACCAGTCCAGAAGTGCCTGGATAGACAGAGGCACCCCCCTCCCCATTTTTCCAGCGGAACAACTGAAGAGATCTTACTGTCTTCTCGATGCACTGAACAGAGGCACCACCATGTATAAGCACCTTAATGCAAGCCTACAATCCTCAGCTGTATATACTTATTCTAAAAATGTTTACCTTTCTTATGTTAAAGGGTGATTTTAGGAAGGAAAAAAACCAGTTTGAAGTGTACTTCCCCAAGTCATGTTATTTCCCAGAGCAATCAAGACAGGAAAAATGTATTATATGTATATACTTCTGTGTGATGGAAAGGTTTTAATTTGATCATTTTTCTTTGACATAATAGAATTATTTATACAATTGTTAATATTAATGAGAAAATGAGATCTGTTCAGCTGAATGCGGTAACATGTAAAATGTTGTAGTTGTAGATGGTTTTAAAAAAATTAAACTTTTTTAAGTTAAAGGATTTAGAGGTTTTCACTTGTTTAAGGGCTTGTTGAGCAGCTGGCACATTTTCGCTTTCACTTGGAGAAAATTATGCACACCCTTTGGCACTCACTGGATCTTGTCCCAAAGGAGCAAGGCCTCCTTCCAGGCTGGCAGGCAGAACTCCTTTTGCAAATACTTCCTTTCCCACATAGGGGCATGTCGAGAAGAGCAGCCAGGTGAAATCGCTTGGGCAGAGAGGTGGGAAATCGCAGAGTGGCCTGGAGACCCAGCTGGATGTTGTGCTGGTGGTGTGTCCATGGGCAGAAACTGCCTTCTCCACTGAAAGTGTGTAAGCGGGGAGCCCTTTTCCCCACACAGCTGCAAATCCGTAGCAGATGCAAATCAGGCAGTCCCCGGCTTACAAATGAGTTCCCTTCCTGGGGAAGTCGAATTTGTATGTCAGTCGGGTCACATATAATTGGTCCTCCACATCTGCAGAGGTTAGGGGTGCAGGACACCCATGAAAGTGGGAAAAATATGAATGCCTCTAGCTCCCCCCCACCAAGCTCTCTGCAGCAAGGAAATGCTGGAGAGCTTTCCCTCTCTTAATGGACAGGGCAGGAAGGCACACTCTGAAGGCCTCCCTCTCTCCCCTTCCACTTCCTCTCTATGGTAATACACTGGAGGCCTTCCCTCTCTCCCGCCCCCCCGCCTCTCTCTCTCTGGTAATGATTTCCTGCAGTAATTTAAAAAATTAATAGGCTTTATCTCAGTTCATTCATAGGCATGGGTTGCAGGTCACTCGGGGGACTGCCTGTATATAAATCTACCTGGGTGCTGGCTGGAATGCAGGTACCAAGCTTCAAGTGGTTGTCATGACCTCCCTCTGCTCTTCCTTTCTTCCTTAGTCATGCCATGCCACCTTTTCCGCCTGCACTGGGCAACTTTGAACCTGCCAAGCCTGCTGGTAACCCTGGAACAAGCAGCTCTGTAATGCTTGCAAGCAAAAATATTCACACATACTTGTAGCACCCAGGCGGCATGTGCTATGGAGCAGGAGGGATGGAGGGAATCTAGACTTGGTTTTCTACTCCCTCACCGAGGGTGGATGTCTAGAGATTTGCCAAGATATAGGCTATTGTTCCGCTTGCATAAAACCTCCCTTGAAGCAGTCCTGCATAGACGCCTCTTGGTATTTAACCTCACCCAAGCAGGCTGAGCACCCCAGGACACCTTCATCTACGCTGCTAGTGCTTCTGAGGTTTCTCTTGGTAGAGGACTAACCCTCCGTTTTTTATTTTATTTTTTTAAATCAATGTGCAGTTGTTTAGTTTTTATCATGCTTTTTAATTGTTTGACTGTGAGCCGCCTAAAGATGCCATGGTGCGATAAGCGGCATATAAATGTTTTAAATAAACAAATAACCACTGTGAAAGGAATGGCGCACTGGAAGGAGTGCCCATTCTTGCAGGGGACTGAAAGCATAGCCATGGCCTACTGCTGAGGGGCCATTTCTCATGTGAGAGGCAGAACTGGTCGTGGCCGCCAAGCCCGGCTTCCCACCCTTTTATTTCTTGCTGAATTGCCGGCCCAAAGTTGACAGGAAAAGCTTATTTGCAGTCTGGTCTCGTGGGATCCATTTAGATTACTTTTCTAACTGCATTCAGCACAATGGTCCTCCTCTTTCGCAGGTCTCAAAAAGAGCCAGTACTCTTTACCACCACGACACTCCCACTATTCAAAATGGGGCCAAATATCTGACATTCCTGGGGTGGCTTCCCCTTAGCCTCACCAGGCAAATCTGCATGGAGTCCAACTGTTTGTTAAAATCTTAGGTCAAGGAGTTTGCCAGTTCACTGCTACTGCTGCAGAACACGGCAGTCAAAAGGACTGGGCGACAAGCTCAGCCTTTTGTGGAAGGAAGACACTGTTTGGGCCTTTTGGGTTAGGAAACAGATGCGTACGTGGCAGTGCATGACAGGAGTGAGGAAGATCTGGGGCCTAGTCCCCCATAGCCTGCCTGGTGGCTTTGACACAGCTGCAAACTCTCAGTCTAACCCACCTTATAGGGTCCTTGTTGCGAGGATGAAACGGAGCTCTGTAAGCCATCTTTGAGTCCCTCACAAGAGGAAAAAAGGCAGGATATAAATGTAATGCAACAATACTAGATTTTTTCTTCTACTCACATGATACCAGAACCTGGGATCACCCAACGAAGCTGATCTGCGGAAGATAACAAGACGGATCAAAAGCAGCCCTTCATGCACCGCCTTGTTAAACTAAGGAATTTGCTGCCAACAAGAGAAGCGACGGCCACCGATTTGGACAGCTGCAAAAAGATACATGAGACAAATTCACAGAGCATAAAGTTCACAATGGCGACTAGTTTTGATGCATGTAACCACCAGTGCTGGAGGGCACACGTGTCGGCAAAGTCAGTTAAAACGGGCAAATCAGGAATGATCACAGCGACGTTTTTAAAGACGGCACTGGAGACTGGAGGCCAAGAAAGCAACGCAGTGGCTTTCAACAAGTGGAGGGGCAGGTTGCTGGCCGAAGGACTGTGCACTCGTCTCCCATCTCTGATGGGGAATACAAAAGGAGCAAGGCGGCATGCTCTTTGCTCCACCTGGGATGCTGCCACTACGTATATTCATCCATTTGTAAATTACACCTACATGCCAGTTGTTCAAAAAATGAAATGCGTAATTATTTTTAACAAGATCACCTGTTTTTTATGTGCTAATACAGTATAAGGTAAAGGTTTCCCCTTGACTTTACATCCAGTCATGCCTGACTCTCGGGGGCGGTGCTCATCTCTGCTTCCTAGCTGAGGGAGCCAGTGTTTGTCCGCAGACAGTCTCCGTGGTCGTGTGGCCGGCATGACTAAACACCGAGGTGCAGGAATGCTGTCACTTGCCCACCGAAGTGGCACCTTTTTATCTACTTATATTTGCATGCTTTCGAACTGCAAGGTTGGCAGGAGCTGGGACGGAGCAACGGGAACTCACCTCATTGTGCAGATTCAAACTGGCCACCTTTCAACCAGCCCAGCAGCACAGCGGTTTAAACCACTGCGCCACCTGCAGTCCCTTAATACAGTATACAGGGACATAATGTCACTAGTGCTAAGGATCTTCTTGTATCATCCAAAAATCTGTAAGGTTTATCTTTTCCCCATCATTAAGGGGCAGTTTGGTTTCATTGTAGTAACACAATAAAAAGGTAATGAAAAGATTGTCTCCCTGGTGGATTTTTCTTACACATCCAAATTGGGTAGTAACAGAAATGTGAGCTAAAGTTACCTTTGAGGATTGCAACCTCCACAGCGGCTTCCTTTACCTTTCCAAAAATATAATCCCGAGTTGGATCTAGAACCCGTGCAACTGGCAAGGGTCTTCTCACACACACCACTACCCCCTCAATTCCACAGTGTCCCGCTGCCCTCTGAGTAGCACTTCCAGGGCCTGTGGGAGCTACAGGCAGCCATGGGGGGCTGTATTAGGCCTCCTGCTTGCTGGCCGACCACCACTTGGCAACCTCCCCACCCCCCCGCTGGGTGGGAAACCTTTCCCTGAGCTGAACAGTGCATGGGGGCCGTTGAGTGAATGTACAACATCCTGCAGTGGCGCCAGGCCATTTCCACCGAAACTGACAGAGGCCTGTCGTCCCCGGACGGCACGCTGCTCTGCAGGGGGACACACCAGCACTGGAGAGATAATTTCACACTCAAGAGTTCATTCGTAACACAAACACACGCGCATCTGTGCCTGGGTGCCCCTTTTTATTAGCGCTCTCATATCCATTTTTTAAAAATGATTGCAGAACATTCTTCCACCATCTGACAGTTAGAAAGTGGCATTTAAAATAATGGCAAGTGTTTTCAGTGACCTGTCTGAAAAGTGACATTTGGCTGCTGAAGTTTCTGTTCAGGACAGATACTTTTCACAAGTCAAATATTTTTCTTACAATTGAGACCCTGCTAATGATTTTTTAAATGGCCTACATTTAGGCTGCTTGCTGGGAGGGAAAGAGGCTTTTTTGTGGATGGGAATCTATTTTCCTGAAATACTGAAAAACAGATATTATTTTAATGGCAGAGTAGAGCTGTGAACACAACTGGCTGTTCCTACCCGATCCTTCCCTGCCGGGGCATTTATTTCCCAAATAAAACGAGCTCATAACTAGAGCATCCTGGTTCGCCAGCTAGTCGGAAGGTATCAGGAAAATGTGTTTCAGAGTAACACAGCCAGCGTGAGAGCAAGATCTGGCCTGAAACAGAGTCCCCCAGCCTGGCCATTCAAAACCAAGCGCCCTTCACGCATGCAAGACAGCAGCCCCCGTGGGGTGGCTATAGTCGCAGTGCCACAAAGTTCACGGGTGCTTGACTGGGGAAGGCTGCTTTACCTAATCGGGAAAACAAAAACATGTTTCATGCAAACTCATACAACTGATTTTTTTTTAATGCTTCATGATAAAGACTTGATTTAGAGCTAAGCCTGCTTTACTTTCACAGCAAAAACCAAGGTGATGCTAAGAAATTAAGCAGTGATGAGACACCCATTCCCACACTCGGATGTTAACCTGCATTTTCCTTTGGCTGCAAGGGAAACGACCCATTATTTTCATTCCACGGAAAGAAGAAATTAAAAATCAATGTTACTGACATCTTCAGTAAGACATGAAAGGCATTAAAAAGAGGCTGGTGAAGAATTAATTTCCCTGGATTGCGTTGCATGTTTTAGTACTGTTCCAGCAGTAAGAGCCTTCCTGCTCTTTCCTACTCCCTTACACCCTCAAGACAACTTTCCAAATGGCTGCATAGGTAACACGCTGGCTCAACTCGTTAAATGCAAACCTCTTTGCATGTAGCTGCTTAAAGCATTCTTGGCTGTCAATGGTAAAACCCGTGTGCATCATAGTATCAAAATATTTTACACCAATTCTAGCTTAGGTTGATTTTCTCACCACCAGCACCACCCATTTCACTAAGAGAGAAGCAAAACTCTGTTAGTTCTGCCATCCAGAACTTCAGAAACCAGAGGCTAAGTTCACAAACCAAAGTGACTGAGCCAGTTTATGAAGGGCTGGTTGGTGCACATTGGCTACCAAATTAAGAGGGAGGAAAAGGGCATTCAAAACCTCTTCCCTCTTTTATTGACCAGTGCTTGACCCTTCGAGGGAGGAAGAAGCACCGCCATCTCTGGGTGGCCCTAGTGGAATCCTACAAATTCTTCCAGTGCTTTCGGGATCTGGTTGCGATAGCTGATGTGATAAACACGCACAGCTCGAGCGGCCAGGCACTTCAGACTCAATTTCATCTGAGTTTTCAGGAGTATTTCCGACACACCAGTGGTGCTTTTGTCAAGAGGGGTTTTCTTTTGTTTGTTAGTCATATCTGTATGAGCGCCAGCCTCAACCAAGCTGATAATGATAGAGTGCAAGGTCAAAAAATCACTGATTGGCCGGTTGTACTGGACTATGATGTGCAGTGGAGTGTTCCCTTCGTTGTCCACCACGTTGACGTCCGCACCGCAGTCCAAGAGGAGCTTTGTGACCAGTGCATTGGGGAAGCTGCAGACGTCATTGGTGTGAAAATCATCCACTGGTGTGCCGGAGTTGACCGCATGGTGCAGCAAGCTAGACCCATCTCGTGTCCTGGGGTCAAGGTGAATCAAGTTATAAATCTGTTTGTTAATGCGGGACTGCTCCTCATCCCTACACTGGGTCTTGGTGGAGATGCACACCAAGTACAAGAAGGTGAAGATATTGCATTCATAGTTGTCCATGGCTGTGTGGAGCTCAGCATCCTGAGAGCTTTTGACCCTGGCCATCCCCTGCTCTATCTCCAGGACGCTACACCTCAGGACGCTCTCGATGTCCCTGGCCTTCACTGGCTCATTCAAGTGTATCATCTGAGAGAACACTTGAGCAAATCGGAGGAGGTCCTTATGGGTGTTCCGGTTGCCCTTCTGCCGCAAATGCAGGGCATGCAGCCAGAGCTTGATGCACTGTTCAAACTGCATGTTATCCGCATAGACGGCCCCACGGTAAATGATTGGGTGGGAGACATCAATGTTGTCCGAGCCCAGAATGCGCTCCCGGACGATGAGGCCTTCCATGTGCAGGGCATCCCGGTCCTGCCGAATGGATTCCAGTTCCCGGGGAGTCCGGCATTCTGTGCGGTTGCCGTATGCTTCGATACGAGGCAAGACTTCCTTTTCTATAATGTCCTCACTATGTTTGTACCGCTCGAGCATGGCTAAATATAAATAATGGTAGGTCTTCATTATGTCGTAGTTTTCCCGGTCGTTGGCAAAGGAGGCGCCCAGGAGTTCTAGTGCCTCTATCCTGCTCTTGCGGTCGCAGTCGGCATGCGCCAGCAGCAGCTCAACCACATCAGCTTTACAGCTCTCGGCGGCCACTTTTAATGGCGTCATCCCATGGCCGTTCACCATCATGGCAGACTTCCACTTCACCAGCTCGCGGACGATCTCCAAGTGGCCGGCTTCGGCTGCAAAATGCAAGGCGGTGGCGCCACAGTGCGCTTTGGCGTTGGGGTCGGCATGCTGCTCCAGGAGATAACGCACCACGTCCACGTGGCCCTTGTAGGCCGCGATCATAAGGCAGGTGTTGTCATACTTGTTGGCGATGCTGATGTTGGCGTTGTTCTCCACCAGGTACTTCACGATGTTGAGCCTCCCATCAAAGCAGGCAGCGCGCAGCGGAGTGGAGTTGGTCACGGTCGTGTGGTTGACGTTGGCCCCGTGGCTGACCAGAAGCTTCACGACCTCAAAGTGCCCTGCCCCGGCCGCACACCACAGCGCCGTGGCGCCATCAATGACGTAACTAGAGAGAGAGAGGAAGACGGGAAATTAGAGTTGGTAGGCACCTTTTTGAGATAGCTTTGAAATAAGGTCCTCCAGCAGCTGAGAGTTGCTTGGCATGGAGAAGCAGTGCAGAAAGAGGAGAGGGTAATTAGTCAGAACAGCGAGACAAGGTGCATGTCCTGGAGCAGAACAGAGACAGTGATGTGCTTACAGGAGACAAGTCCAAAGTCTAGGAAAAATCTTCCCAAACATTGGTATAATCCATTGATGATCCATTGATATGCAAGTCAGGATTCCTCCCCCCCACACCCCCCCCCAATCAGATAACAGTAGCCATCAGGTAAGACTAACAACATCCAGTAAGAACTTGATATTAAATAATACATACATTAAAACATGGTTGTTATGAACCACCCAGGCAGCGCTGGCTATCAGGCAGTATAGAAGCGTAATATATAAATACATATTAATCAGATAGCTGCATCAGCAGCCTTACCAAAAAAAATAGGTTATCTGCCCTCTTGGTTACCCAACCGGTACGCTCCCATAGGCCCCAGTTCAATAGAAACGTCTCACTCCACTCTCATCTCAGATATGTATGTCTGGGTCAGAAGGGCCCAAGGACTCAGGAGGAACCATCACCACAGTTTCAAGACTATATATGGAAAGCCCCAGCATGACAGGAGCCTCCCAATCATCTCCATGGCCAAAAAGAGGTGTGGTGGAAACCAGGTTGTCTGTCACATCCCAGAGCAGTGACACACGCCTTCCATCTATCCAGATATGCAGCTGGCACCCAAACACCTTAGGATACTCCCTTGTGCTTCCAGAGGAGAGCATAGTGGGCTACCTTGAATTCAGTCAGAGAAAGACGACAGCAGTACTTTGGGCTGTAACACCTACTAGGAGGAAACAGAGAAGCAGAGCGAGTCAGAAGGGGCCTCCCGGGCCATCTAGTCTGACCCCTGGCCGGCTCTGCTCACGACATGCCCACCAGGCAGCAGCTTTTCAAACCATTTTAACCTGCCGTTCAGGGTTGAATAAGGGAGCCCCGGCCAAATGCGGCAAGTGCAGCTTTGAAAGTCCCACAGCTTTGAAAGTCCCATCTGGGGAAGGCTCCTGCTGGAACACGTTGGGATGACGCCGCCGCACTCAGTTGTAAAGGTGACTCAAAGGAAAGAAAGGAGTGCAGACTTGATTCAGGGGATTCAACATGCTTATTATGGGACTGGAAGAGAATACCTTTACAACTACAGCACAGCTGCCTTGGGAGTCTTTTGCTTTGACTACTATCAGGTGTCTCTTTAAAAAATGCCGCAATCCTTTATTTTCCTCTCCTGCCCTATATCTAACTATGTAAAAGCACAACAGCTGTTTTAAAAGAGAGGCTCTGGAGTTGTGCCCAGTGCTTCAAACCCTAGATTAGCACTTCTCACACCTTCTACCCTCCCTGCCTAGAATCAACAAGTGACTGGTGGATCTGGACTACAAGTGAGGTACTTCAGCAAAACTCTTCATCTGCCCATCTGTGGAACTTACGGAAGTGGACTGGGGCCCTGAAAGCTCATGCTGTATTCAGCTGGTTAGTGGGTAAGGGGCTGCAATCATCTTTGCCATTTGTCTGTGTAAATCTAATTCAAGCTGATGCAATAGAAGTAAACTCAGTGAACAGTCATTGGGCCCACCCTCTAATCTGAACTGAAGTTCAACTCTGACAACCATACTTGATGTGCCCTGGTAATTTTCATAAGGTAGACGGTTGACTTCTGATCTCCAGCTGAGGTATGACCAACTGTTTAGTCCCCGCCAAATAAATAGTTCTTACATGGTTTCTAGAAATACTGTGGGATTGAATTAAAATCATTTTCCACCAAAAGCCAATTAGGCTTCCCTGTCTAATTTATCCCAAACTTGAAATGTTATGATACCTAGTTTGTTTCAACAGGCACCAAAGGTAGCTGGGAGGTCTGGCTGGGCAGTGTGGGCAGCCTAGCCTCCTTCCCTTTGATGTATGCCCCATGGCACACAGCAGCCCAACCCCTCAGCGATGTCACAGAAAGAAATTATCAAGTGACCAAGCAAAAGAAACACAGCCACTGCTACAGAGAGGAGATGTGCCTCAAAAACAGTTTCATAAGCTTAAGCAGCCTGTGTCCCCCCCTAATGTTGCTAGCCTTCAGAAACTTGGAAGGAAAACTACTTTCACAGCTAAGAACTTCAGTTTTGCCCTAAGGCCTCCTGAGCACTCTTGCCCCAATTTGCAATACTGCCAGAAGAACTGACCCAAAACTGACAGGCACAAGGCCCCGAAATGTGTCTTGAACTTTTCAGCTGAGGCTTGTGAGCCAGTTTTCAGATATATTCCATTTTCATCTGGACATGTGGAATCTGAAGCTCAATAATACCCCCTCATGAGTTACAACATAGTCCTCAAACAGCTGAAGCTCTGCGCATGAAAAGGAAGTGGGGCCCATGAACAATCATACACCTGGCACGGGCAAGTGCAAAAGGAAAGCCTCAGCACAAAGCCCTCGGCCTCACTGGGCACACTCTGTGGTGGGTGCCACAACTCCATACAGCACAAAATGTGCTGGCTTTCCTTCAGTCACCCATGCTCAAAATGCAGCTGGCAGGAGCAACAGTACGGCCCTGCAGCCTCCTAACAGGTGGGGCGCCCTGAAAGAGTAACACATGCGGGGAGCCAAGGTTCCAAGGCAACATCTTCAGACAAAGAATGTGATTCAGCCATGGCCTTCCAATAGCTCTACCTGCTGCACCTGGTACAGTTAGACACCATGTGCCATGGTAAGTTCACCTTTAAGAGATGCAAGGCTATTTCACAGATGAGGAATCTATTTGGACATAACACTTCCTGCAGCTTCCTCCATTGGCTGGGATCAGGGCAGTGGAAGATCCCAAGCTCAACCAACAGCAATGCACTTGGGCGGGGGCGGGGGCGGGGGAAGACAAAATGCAAAACCAGCACCATTTAGTCAGCGACTGGAAGGAGGAGCACTTATGTGCACCTACTCCTGAAGCATACAGCTGGGCCCAGCTGGCCAAGTTGTCCTAAAAGCTGGGCTGTACAAATACCCTTTTCACCAAGTATGCATTCGTCAGATGCAGCACAACACGGCTGCAGTGATCTGTGGGAAGGGGCAGTAAATGCATGGCCTGGCCTCAGGGCCTGCAGCTGTTGCCTCCTGACAGAGTTCTAGGGTTCCCAGGGAGCGCGGACAGCCTGGCTTGGGCCAATCGATCAGAGGCAAATGCTGCCACCTACCGCCTCGCTTTCACGGAGGGAGACGGCCACAGCACCAGCCTGACGCCTCCAAGCCAAGCAACCGTCCCGGAAGCCTGCTTGCCCTCCCCTCAACCGGAGAAACCCACGGCCCCCGAACGAGCATACCCACCCGTCGAAACGGACGGTGCCGGTCTGCTGGGTCTGCACGCGGTAGTGTTCCAGGAGCAGGCGCACGACTTTGGCGTGCCCGTTGCGGGCGGCGATGATGAGCGGGGTCGAGCGCTGCCCACCCTGGTGGGTGACGTAGCCCAGCAGGTAGCGGATGTCGCTCTCGGAGCGGTTCAGCAGCAGGGCGGCCAAGGTCAGGACCCGCCCCTCGCTGGCCGCCTTGTACACGTAGCCGGCCAGGCTCTCCATGGCGACCTGCTCCTGCCGGGACCGCCAGCGCCCCCCGACGCCCTCCCCAGCCGGCGCCAGGGCCGGGCCGGGCTCGTCCGCTTCTGCCTCCTCCGTGGCCCCGCAGCGGGGAGGGGCATGCGGGCCGACCCCCGTGGGGTCAGCGGGGGCACCGGGGCTTCTCGTCGTCCTGCCGTTCGCCGCCACCGCCGCGCGCTCGGCTCAGGCTGCCTGCGCCGCGCCAGAGGAGCCGACGCGGGAGGCCGCGGCCCCCATGCCCGCGGCCGGGCCGAGCTCGGCCCCGTTCCGCTCCTGGGGGCTCCGCGACCACGGGCCCACCCCAGACGGCCGCAACTTCCCGCCGCTCGGCTCCGCGGAGTCCCGGAGCAGAGGCGCGGACGCCGCACTCGGGGCCCGGAGAGCCTCAGCGGAGCGCCACGAAAGAGCGACGGAGGCCTCCTGGCATCGCTACGGGTCCCCGGAAGGCTCACGGCACGCCGCTGCGCGCTGCAACGGGCAAGTCGGCGTCGAAGACTACGGGCCGCCGAAGGGGCCCTTTCTAGCCGCCTGGTCGGCTTTCGCGTCGCTCTGACTTCCTCCCCGCCGGAGCCGAGGTTCCCGGAAGTTGCCCCGGGTGTACTTGGAGCCGCAGTCGTGCGGGAACTGCGCCCCAGAGAAAGACCGTTCCGAGGGGAAGCAAGGAGGGAGGGCAAGACCGGCTGGAGAATCCCGCTTAACCCAGTGGCATGCTGCGACGAAGCCTCAGATGTTGAAAAAACCGTGGTTTTATTCCAAGAAATTGCCCCGTGTGTTTTTGCCCTGGGTGAGTGTGTGTCCCGCCCAACAGTCTCTGAAAAGGTCGTCACCAAGATCAGTTCTGCAACTGGAGGGGCTAAAATTCCAGCCTGCTCTTTGGAATAAAACCACACCTATTTTTTCGGCATCCTGCGGCTTTGTCTCTTTAGCGCATCACATCATTTGGGACCTTCTTCTACTTTGCCTCACCCACTGAAAGCGCCTGATGCCACCTTCGCAACCAAACTCTGCGTGCTTTCCAGTGGCAGCCCCAGATGTGATCCAGATGTTCCCAGGGCATGAATAGCTATGACAAGGCTGCCAGCGGGCACAACTGGTGCACTGGAGGAAAGCTCTTCCTCTCTGGACCTTTCCCGGTAGTTTTAGCAAGGCACACGGAGCACGATTGCTTCTGAGTAAGTACAAGAGCCCACCACGTGTTCTTTATGTGTATTAGGTAAATAAAGGACTGATTTTATTTTTGATAAAGGCTTTATTCAGAGAGCTTAGCTTGAACTGTGTTATTGTGCACCCTTCCATTTGACATTCTTAGTGCTCCTGGCTAGGCAAAAGTGTGTTTGACACCCTCTCCTTATCCCCTTCGGAGGAGACCTGAATAAAGAATTGTGCCCAGCTTCAGCACCATCATGTTATCTGATTTTACAAGGTTCTGTTTCACACACACACCCTCCAACAGTGCAGGGTTTCAAGAGCTCAGGTTAGACTCGCCATGTTCACAGACCATGACATTTAAAAATTCGTTTGTGGATGGAGATGAGGAAAGGGGATGAAAAAGGCTGCTAAAATAGGGGGTAGTAAGCCCTAACTGTGTAGGTGCTCTTCTAGCAAGACCCCACTGTGCTTGAAGGTGGGGCAGGGCAGAGCATGTGAGAACTGCCTGCTTCTCACAACTTCCCAGCTTCTGCTCCTGTGCAAATAGTCCTGCCTATTTGGCAGGGCAGTCCAACTTTTCATACCATGAGGGTCGTGTAAGGACTTCAACAGGGAACGGGGGGGGGGGGCTGCACAATATATTGCATTTCCACATTTGCTTTGTTGAGATCCAGACTTGGGGGCTCCACAGGCCAAGAGGGCTGCAGAACAAGGCCTCAGGGGACACAGGTTGGACCACCCCAGCCTCAGGATTGCATGACTGATAGTAAAGTCACAGCATTTGTCAAATAAACATTCCACTCTCTTAAAGTCTGAAGCAAGGAAGGGCCCAATCCTAGGCACATTTAGCAAAAATAATGCTGGGGGCTGTAGGACTTTTTCTCTCTGAATGTTCAAAGCACTGCATCCTATGACAACAACACTGGGCATGTCTGCTCAGAAAACAATTCAGTGGGACTTCCTCCCAGCAGACTTCTCCCATCTGCTGGCTGAGGATGATGGGGGTTGTATTGCAACACATCTGAAGGCCACAAAGTTGTGACCCAAATGTTAGGTCCAACCCAGAATCTTTCTAAGTTTGAATCAAGGAAGAAATCCTGGAACCATCTTGCTGGCATCTCCCCCTTTGTAATGTAAACTGCTTTTGACATCTGGACTGGTTTCACATGCCAGATGTTGCAGGCTGGGGCTGGTTTGATCATGCCTTCTGCAGTTTTCTTTCTGCAGAAAACTCAGGCCAGGACGTTGCCCCTTGCCACCTCTCTCCTTGTCTCTCACAAAGCCCACCATCATCCTGATGAGCCATTTGGCTCAGCCAGCTGGCACAGCCTGCAATGCAATCTTGCTAATGGGACCGGGGGCTTGCAGAGTACAATTGTTTTGCGGCGGCCTCAGCAACATAATGAATAGTTAATTGAACACCGTGCAATTGGAGCTGCTCCCACCTGTGGAAACTCTAGAAGGGCCCCTCCATCCATTATGCATTGGCCTGATTCTGTCCCGGGTTGCCCAGAAAAGAGCCAAGATCACAGCATTTGTGCATATTTCGCCCCCTGACCTGAGGCGCTGTCCCTCCCTTTCCCCCTCTAATCTCCCAGGGTGGATTATCTGAGTGAGATTATCCATGAGCACACAGGCATCAAATCAACCAAGCAAATGTTCAGCCTTGCATGAGTGGATTTATCAGCCCTCCTCCTGCTAAGGGGAGCCTGTTGCTTCTCTTTGCCTGAAAGGCTCTTTTTCACCTCATATCCAGCCCCTTTGTCCTCCACAGTATTTACCCAAAAGGAGCGCTCACAGTGCTTTGCGACATTCCCGCACAGAAGTCTGCCTAATGACTTCCACAGGCCCAGCCTGAACAAGGGCTCACCCGCGTCCAGAGCCAGCTGACTTCCTCAGTGGCATAAGCAAAACCCCTCCAGGCATATCCGGCCACCAAAACCCCTGCAAAGCCACCCTAGGCCTGTATCCTGCCCCTGCTGCTCCCAGTTGGCACCATGGGGCCACCGAGGAGCACAAAAAGCAGGCAGAGGGGAGACTCCACTCAGCGTTTTCTGGCAAAGCACTTTGTGCCCACATGTCACTCAATGCACAGAAATATTAGCAGTACCGCTTTGCTGGTCCTTGAATCAGAAAACATTTGACTGGCTAAGCTCTGTGGCAGGAGCAGGAGAAGGAAAAAAGAGCGACTCTGGTTGAAGAGTGAAGCCCAGAAAACGCGAGTCCCCCTTGGATCAGATCTAGAGTCCGGCTCATCGGTCCCGTCAGATCAAGGCATCGGGGGGGCCCAAGAGCACAGCAGCATTTCCTTGCATGCAGAGCATCCTGCAGAGAGCGCCAATTAATTCATGAAAGCCAGCCAAGGATTTCATGCACGGAAAGGCAGGTGCAGTGGTGAGATCCTGCATGTGCGGGGCCAAAGGAATCAGCCCCTGAAGGAATGCCCACTTTTGCCATATGTGGCGGGTTTGGGACCAGGGACACCTCATGACGGCTACATGTTTATTGTCGCTGTTGCATAGGTCTGCAGAAATGTTATGGAAAAGAGATGTTTTTATTGCAGGTGAATCTGTTTTAAGTTGTTGGATTTTGTATACAGCATTTCAATTACATTGTATTAAGAGCATTATGCTGATCAAACAGTACATTTGTTTGTTTAAAAGCAACAGTTTTACTCCAGCTGCTGTTCCATGCTCCTTTTAGCCTATTGTTACCCAGTTGCATGGTCCTTCGTACAGAGAATGCACCAGAGCAGACCTTTGCCACTATTGCTATGCTTGTAGCATTTATTTTACACGAAGGAGGCAAAGGCAGCTAAACAGTTCTCATTTTGGAAAGAGGTGATCCCATCCCTATTCAGATGGGGAATTTTGAGAATTGGAGGACTCTTTTCCATCTATATAGGCAGAGGACTGCCCCCAAAGCTATCACTTAGGTAATCCCTTGTATACTTGCTTGAATGGCCAATTCCAAAGCTCGTGTGTCGGGGTGACTGAAGAGCAGTGATGCTGTACGTACCAGCAAGTCACTTTTGCTTGTGCATGGAGGCCCTTGCTCTGGAGTGGCTTTAATGTTCTCCTTTCCAGCTCTTGCCTCTTTCTTCTGAATTCTGCCCACAGCTGGTAATATTATTTCACAGTGTTATCACATGCCTTCTAAGACTTGCTGAAAGACGAACTATCCAAAGTACACCAACTTCTAGACCTACACCAACACCGCTGTGCCGCGCGAGGCCATTCTCTCTGCCACCTGTCTTAAGAAATGCCCTTCCTCTAAAGTAATGCGTTGCGTATTTCTTAACGAGGACTCTCCAACTGGGGCAGCTGCCTCAGGAAGGTCCCGTTAAAAAGCTCCTTTCCTATGCTTAGAGATGGAGCAGTGACCGCAGCGCGTGGATTTCTGCGCCCCAGTGTTCCTGGCCCGGGGGAAGCAAATGGATAATGTGGAGGAGGAAGAGGGGAAGAACCTTCCATTGATTGACGGAAGGCAGTCGGCTGTGTGCGTCTCGCCCCATCCTTAATCCGCCGCCGACGGACAACCCGCCTGCGGGGAGGCCGCGGCTGCGGGTGGCAAGAGGCGCGTTGCCGCAAGAGGCTTGCCTGCCCTCGTGCTGCTCGCCCGCCGGCGGGCCTGCCGCGCGCCCCCGTTTCCTCCACGGCCCCCGACCCCGCCCTCACCGGGCCCCGTCTGCCGCCGCGCCGCCCCTGCGCTCGCCGCCGCCGCGGCCCAAGCAGGCCCCCTGCCAGGCGCGGAACCGCCGGCGACCGGCGCAGGACGCGCTCGAGGCGCGCTCGCTCGGCCACCCTGCGGCGCGCGCGGCCGGCCGGGGTGGGCGCGTTCCCGGCGCGCGTGCGTGTGCAGAGCGCGAGCCGCCCCCGCCTGGCTGGGCCGGGCTCGCAGGGCGGCGCGGCGGTAGGCCGGCCCGGTGCAGCGAGGCGGCTAAGGCTCCGGCTCGGGCTCGGGCTCGCGGCGCCCATGCACGGCTCGTCGGTGCGCCGGCGGCAGGCGGCCGCGGGGTGCTCGCCCGCGGGCAGGTGAGTGCGCGCCCCGCGGGCCGGCCGAGCGGGAAGCAGCCGCGGCCCCCTCGCTCCCTCGCTCGCTCGCTCGCTGGCGGCGGCTCTGCCTCTTGCAAGACGCGGCCCGCGGGCGCCCCGAACAAGCGAGACCGCGCTCCCCGCCCCGAGGGCGCTTCAGGTCCCACTGGTTTTCTGCGCGGCGGCGGCGGCGGCGGCGGGGCGGTCGAGGGAAGGGGCGCAGGCCGAGACAGGCGTCGCCATGACCGCCGCCCGGGCGGTTTGCAGAGAAACCCTTACAAAGGGAATGCCGATGCACTGGCGGGCAGCCGTCGGGGCCGCTCAGCCCGCATCGCGCGGAGGGGCGTCGGGGCGCACGTGCTGCAGGCAGCGCTTTGGGGCGGGGTGCCGCCTCCCCCCCCCCCCGACTCGGCTTTGGGCGCGCTCGCAGTCCGGAGGACCGGCACGTGGGTGCATCGTTGCTTGGAGCGCCGGCGAGCACAGATCCGTGCTTGCTCTCCGCCTTGTGCGGGTTGTGCATTGCATGACTCTGGCGGGATTTGCAGAGAGGCCCCGGATAAATCGGCCCCGAGGATCAAGGACGTTCCCGGCCGGATTTTTAAAATAATAACAAACCCGCAGTAATCCATGTCCTGAGAGGGGGACACAGGGCATCTTCCAGGAAGAATCTCCCGCATTCCCCGTTGCACTTGTGCAGCGGGAAAGCAGATGTCTTGCAGCTTTGTTATGCTTTGCCCGCTGATCTTATCCAAATAACTTTTTTAAAACCCTTGCAAAAACTTCCCCTGCCTAGTTCTGATGTGTGGACAAAACTCCACCCTATATGTGAATATTTCCAAAGCAGCACCCCTGAAAATTGCTCTGTGGCACCTAATTTAGAAAAGGTGGGAGCAGAGCTCGTTTCTCTGGATGCACCAAATCCTCATTTGGTTGCACTTAGCTGTTTCCCAGTGAATGTGGACAAGATGGGACAGAAGCTGAGAGGCCTCTGTTTACCAGAAGGGAGTCTGGCAAACAGGCAATTCCACAGACTGTGTGTTTCTTCCCCAGTATTTTGGCACTGCCCCATTGCCTTAAGTGTGGTGGGGAGCCCTTGTGGGTGTCCAAAGCAGAGCCTCCCCATCTGTGCCTTAGCTTTAAGGCTGATTTTGTTTGGATGGCTCAGCTTCTGTTCTCTCCCCAGCAGGCACCACGGAGCACCTCCAGCTGGCGACGCATGCAGAATTCCCCGCTTCCATTTTGACCTTTGGTTTTACTTCACTCTGCAGAACTGGGTCCTTGACTTTGGCCGCCCCATCGCCATGGTGAGTGGTGCAGCAGCACCTCTGTGGGAAAAATGTGTGGGTCATGTTTCAGGCCCCAGCTTGCACTTCTGCACTCCCATGTGAACTGGAGCCTTTGGTTTTCGCAGGGGACACCATTCGCTGCATGCGCGAATGAACACTCCTGTGCACCAGCGGAGGGATAAAGCCCCTGTTTTCGCAGTTAGGCCGCTGGTGATAAAACTGGATAAGTGCCCTTGAAATGTGTTGTTCCTCTAACCCTGGCTGGGGCTTTCAGCTCATGCGGCCAGAGAGAAAACGGCCCCGGTGGTCCGTTCTGAGAAAAAGACACGCGAAACACCCACTGCTCGTTAGGGACTGCTGGTGACCCCCCTCTCCTTTGGGCTCCCCATTCTTCAGATTGTGCTTCCACTGGAATGGTTTCCCCTGAATAAACCGAGCGCTGGAGATTATTTTCACATGGCTTACAATGTCATCACACCATTTATTCTCCTGAAGGTAAGCCCTCTTCCTTTCTGGTGAGATTATCTGGGAATGTGTGTTTTTGTTCTGTCTCCCCTGGAGGGGGATTTTTGGAAGATCTGGTGGCAGATGGTGGGAATGATCAGAAGCGCTGGGGGAGAGTGCAGGGCTCTGCTTTCTTGGACAGTTGCGTTCAGAACAAGGAGTGGTGTGTTGGACTCTCACAAACGCAAACTATCACCTCCCAGTGTCATTGCGTAACGCTTCTGGCTTTTTGCATCAGCAAAAGGAGAATTTATACATACCCCCCTTCCAAAGCATATTGCTGATGGCAAATCTAGGACTGGTCTCCTCTTTTCTCCTAACTTGAACTCAGCGCTGTGCTGATTGTGACCCTTCCCGCCTTCCTGTAACTCCAGACCTGCTGCTCCTTTTGGTTTAGAGACAGTTTTGCTCTGCTTTTTGTTTTTGGGCTGTTGTGGGCAGGAGGGGACAACACATTCGCCTCTGAGGAGTCCTACTTCTGGTCTTTCTGGCTAACAAATAAATATGTCAGTTGCTTTGACATATGAATAGCAGTTGAGTTAGTCACAATATACATCCAGGGCAGAGGAAGCGGCAGTGTGGAAAAACAGAGTCTGAGCAAAGTGTTTATTTTAGTCCTGCCCTTTAGGAAAAATAAATGACATGAATCTTTCAGGAAATAGTGATTCGGACCCACAGCCGCATCCCTCATGTCAGGTGCAGTGAGGACCCTCTTCCAGGCCTCCTCGGCCCCCTTGTTACCATGCTCCTTCCAAGGTCTGCGGGGAGAGCCCGTCTCACGGGAAGAAGTCCTTGTGGGAGCAGCTGGGTCACCTCTTTGGGGAAGGGTGGCGTCCCCCATGAAGAGCCGTCCTCCCCATCTCGCTCAGCACACAAGGATGGCGCATGCAGGACCGTGTGGCTCCCCTGAATGGTCCCAGATTCGGCCCTGGAGCCTCCGGCGGTGTCACCTCTTGGGCAAAGCAGCCTCCAGGGCCAACGGCAGCTTGGGGGCTCCCCTGCTTTGCACAGTGGGGGGACCCATCTGGGCGGTTCCCATCCTGGCATGGTGCCCTGGTCATCGCCCTTGGCCCCTTCAACAGGAAGGCCGTGCAGTTCCCACACCCTCGTGGGAAGAGGCTGATCCTGCCCGAGATGCTTGGCAGTGATCGATGCTGGCCGGCCCTGACCGGTTACGCGAGGAAGGGAAGGCTGCGCCTCCGGCCCCGGGTGCCAGAGGGCTGGGTGCGCAGGAGTGCGAAGGCATTCCCCTTCCCCGCCCTTCAAAGCACAGGCTTTCATTGCAGCTCATTGAGCGGTCGCCGAAGACGCTCCCCCGGTCCATGGTGTACATCTGCATCATCACCTTCGTCATGGGAGCCAGCATCCACTTGGTGGGCGACTCGGTGAACCACCGGCTGATCTTCAGCGGCTACCAGCTGCACCTCTCCGTCCGCGAGAACCCCATCATCCGCAACCTCAAGCCGGAGACTCTGGTAAAGGGGCCCCTTTGACCCCATAGGCTGCGCTTGGCAGCCCCTGAGCCCCTTGCCCAGCCTCACTGCCCCTTCGCTTGCCTTCCAGATCGATTCCTTTGAGTTGCTGTACTACTATGACGAATACCTCGGCCATTCCATGTGGTGAGTCTGTGACTGCTCTTTCTCGTCTTGTGGTTCAGGGTTGGTTCTTCTGGTTTGGGTGTGCTGCTCGTTTTTAAGCAGAAAGGCCCCAACCTGATAGGTTCGGGGGCGTTGGGCACGCTGTGCTTTTACCATGCACAGGGAAAAACAAGCAGTGTTTGAGGAGGATGAGAGTCACTTTGAAAGACGCGTGAACCAAGAGATTGGATCAGTAAACACCCCTTTCGAGGGTGTTTGCCTCCCTGCAGTGTGAGGAACCAGCTCTGTTGAGGTCGCCACGCCAGTTTGGTTGGGCTATTCTGCCCTTGTGCTGCTCTGCGTCGCTGCTCTTCAAGTTTGCTAAAACTTGAACAAAGGGATTCACTACTGCAGTCCCCGTCGGCACAGACATGCTCTTCTTCCACACCTCCGGCACACCCTTCCCGCTCACTGCTCTTACTATGTATTGCTGTGTCACGACTTACCTGTTTGCCCAGGTGTTTTCACCGTTCTCTTGGGCTTCTTGAGCTGTTCCCATTCTTTTTGGTTATTTACACCTGGCCAATACTGGGGGAGTTTGGCCCACAGAGATCCCACCTGGATGCCCAGGCTGCAAACAAGGCTGTGAAACTGGCTTATATGTTGCATCTGCCCGAGACCCTTCATAGAAACAGAGCGAGTCAGAAGGGGTCTCCCAGGCCATCTAGTCTGACCTCCGGCACCAGCCGGCTCCGCTCATGACATGCCCACCATGTGCACGTCCAGCCTATCCTTGAACGCCCTCACCAATGGGGCCTCAACGACCCCCTGTGGAAGCCCATTCCACGCCCTTGGGGTCCTGACTGTCAGGAAGTGCTTCCTGGCATCCAGATGGAGCCTTGGCTCCCTGAGCTTTGCTCCGTTGGAGCGCATCCTTCCTTCCTCTGCAGGGGAGAACAGGTCTCTACCCACCTCCGTGTGACACCCCCTCACATACCTGCATGTCGCCAACAGATCCCCTCGGAGTGTCCTCTTCAGACCCTTGGGAGACCTTTTCCTGAGGCCCTCTGTCCGTCCCTGTCCTGCACACTCCCCACTGGCTCGCGGGTCAGGCTCACAGGTTTAGCTCCCGAATCAGTAGCGCTCTGGGGTAGCTGCCAGCTACAATTAGACAGAGAGCATCTCAGCCAGCCCTGTGTTTGCGCCATTTGCTCCCGACCCCTTTGTGATGGGGAAAGAGGGCCGCTTTTTAGCAGTGGGCTTAAACCCTGTTCTGAAAAGTGGATTCGCAGGACTGGTGGCTTTGTGGGAGATTCCAGAGGCAAGGGAGTGGGAGCTGCTCTTTGCAAAGCGAGGTGGGCCAGGGAGTGCCGCCTTGATTCCAGGGCACCACTGGGCAGGTGGATGTTCATGGACCTTTCAAGGCTTGGTACCGATATCAGCAGGCTTTTCACTATTAATTGAATACACTTGCATATTATCAGAACTGCAGTATTCTTTAAATCTTGCAAGAAGCACAGGGAATTTGCGGTTTAATAAGAACAGCATGCAGTTTTTTTCCTAGAAGAAAAGCCCCCTTTAAGCAATTCTTTTTCATTTTTGCTTTTTGACCATGCTGCATGGAAGCAAAGAAAGGTTCCCTTACACGCAGCTCCAGGAATTTGAAACATCCCTTGTAGAGTCAAACAGGCCTCCCATTTGCAGCTTTAACTGAGCTGCCGATAGAAACTTCCAGTGAGCTTGAAGATGTCTGGGAAGGAGCTGCCCAGATCCATGGGGAAAGGGGCAAGCAGCACTCAGGCAGGCATCTTGCACAGGCTCCGTTCAGTGATCCTGCTGAAAGCGCAGCGAATTCACTGGGGGTCTTTTCGGCAACAGGGCAGCAGCCAGAAGCTGGGGAGCAGAGCAGTCCACCTGGTTAGGCCTTGCTGAAACCTGTCCTTTCCCACAGGTATATCCCCTTCTTTCTTGTCCTGTGCATCTACTTTTCTGGCTGCTTCATACCCCGTAAAGAGGAGCAACAGCGAATTCCTGTGGCTGCACTACTCCTGATTGGGCCCAGCAGCCTCTACTACTGGTGAGCGAGCCCAGCCGCTTTGGTGAGGGTGAGCGCGTTCCACCGGGGCTGCCGATGGAGAGCTCAGCAGCGGGCCGGGTGGCATGGGTTCCCTCGGGGGGGGCCAGCTGCCTCTTCCGCAGAACGTCTCACCAGTCTGGGTCTCCGCAGGGCTTGGACAGAGGCCAGGGAGGCTCCGGTGGGCCCACGCCCCTCACGCCTTCACCCCCAGGGGTCTGCTGCCCCAGCGAAAGCCTCTGCTGCCGGAAGTGCCTGCCCAGTTTGGGAGCAGCTCCTTTCATGGGGCAAGCAGGAACTGGCTGGCCAGTGTTGGCTCTAAGCTGAATGCCAAGACAATAACTGGAGTGCAGGGTTGTCTGGGAGTCCCTGCAGGGCGGGGCAGGAACATGGCAGTCCCACGCACAGCACACATCCCGTGACCTTCACCCACAAAGGCCTCCACAGACCCACAGTTTCGTGGCATCCCTGGGTCCTTTCCAGGCCATTCTGAATTGCAGGACCGGCCACTTGGATGAACTGGGAAGGAGCCCCGAGCCCCGCTCTGCCTCTTCTCTCCAGTCTGGGGAAAACGCCACTGCCAAAGATTTGCCTTGCTTTGCATAGGCAAGAACTGTGTGTGCGATGGCTTTTGTGGTGCTCCCTGCAGTTGGGACGCTGCCCTCCCCAGCCAGGTAGTCTGAGACCTCGACTTGCCGGAGAACTGAGGTCTGCCCGAGAAAGGGTGCCCAGGCACTTGAGGGGGGGAGCTTCTTGGTGGTGGCACCCACAGTGCGCATGCGGCCTCAGGAGAGCTTGTCTTGCTCCCCTTGCTGCCCGCCCTCCTTCCTATGGCTGCGTTCCTGGGAGGCAGCGTTCCTTTGGGGTTCTACCGCTGTCTCTGTGCCTTGCGGCAAACTGCCCAGCTGAAGTTGCTCTCGCCAGTGAGCCGGGCTTGGCCTTGCCTCAATTCTGTGCTTGGGCAGTGAAGCAGGTGGCCAGGTGAGAAGCGAGCAGGGCGTGCACAAGCCCTTCCGCACCGGCCTTGCGTGCCAAGAGAAGCTCTGACTGGCAGCGTTCTCCTCTCGCAGGTACCTTGTCACAGAGGGGCAGATCTTCATCCTCTTCATCTTCACATTCTTCGCCCTGATGGCACTGGTGATGCACCAGAAGCGCAAAGGCCTGCTCATGGACAGCAATGGCCGCTTCCTCTTCTACTCCTTTGTCATCACGCTGGTGCTGATCACCCTGTGGGTGGGCTGGCTCTGGAACGACAAGATCCTCAGGAAGAAATACCCAGGCATCATCTACATCCCGGAGCCGTGGGCCTTTTACACCTTGCACATGAGCAGCCTGCAGCCCGCCAAGGGGGGGAGCACCTAGAGACTGCTGGGGGGCGCGGGCGGGGATGCAAACACAGAGATCCACTGCGGAGGAGAGGCAGCCCCTCCCTCCCTTTCTCCTTCCTTCTTTCCTTCCCTGCCTCCTTGCCGTCTCCCTCCAAGCAGGTCTTTGGTAGGATCTCAGCCTCCACCAGGAGGGAGCGCTCGAGCAGTGGGGAGAATCTGCAGAAGCAGGCCCACCCATGGCCTGGAGAAGCCGAGCGCTGGCGAGGCCACCTCTTTCCTCCATGCCCCAAGCGGCTGCCAGGGGAACCTGGCAGGAGCCATCGCAGAAGCCCAGGGCAGGGCCCGCTGTCCCCTCTGGCGGCCACAGAGGCTCTGGGGGTTTGCATCCCGTGTGCTTCCCAGTTGTCCATCTGTAGCTAGAAGGAGAGGCGATGCAGAGAGACACGGGTGCTCGTTCAATCTAGCCAGGCTGGGAGAGGCCCCCAAGTGGCTTTCTGCTGATGCCTTTTGAGCTGCTACAGAAAACCCCCATGGGGCTTCCTGGTTGAATCGCCAAGCATTTTCCTTCTGCAAGAGAGAGAGAAGCAAGAGTGAGACCTGACTGGGTACCACCAGGGGCACGCGATGTCCCTTCTTGCCCATCCGCGATATGCTGTGAGAAAACCGCACCAGGCTTGAGGAAGGCCCTTCTGTGTTGCAGGAGTGAGCGCGTAGCTGCTAAATGGGTTGCCCGGAGGTGCCATGCCTCCTTCAGTATTCAGGCAGCCTTCCCCAGCCTGCTGCCCTACAACTCCCACTGTGCCAGCCAGGGCTGATGGGAGTCATAATCCAATATATCTGGCGGCCACAAGGTTGGGGAAGAGGATGCCTCCATTCTCGAATTTGCAGAACTTAGAAACCCCGGGGGGGGGGGCTTCAGACTTTGCAAGCTGTAAAACTTAGGGCCCCCAATCAAGTATGCTCAGCAACTTGGGGTGAAGCAGGGCAGTCAAGCAATTAAAGAATCCCCATCAAGAATCCTTTGCCTCTAAACTGTTCATCAGTCTTTTAAAAGCTGAACAGTATCAAGACTGAAAGCCCAGCTGAAATTTTAACGCAGCGGATGCAACGTGATCATCTATTCCTTGTAAGAAGGAAAGGCTGGCTGGGAAAGCTTTCCTCCTAAGAGGGACCCCCCCCCCCAATAGTTTCTGCCTGTTTTGAGTGAGCTCCCAAGAGGCTCGCAGTAAAGGACCTTGTACAGTAAAAGAAGCGAGAGTGAAATTCGGATGGGAGAGTCCCATGAGGGTCAGAAACTCCTGCCCTCACTCCACTACACAATGATTTGGAGAAGGGAAACGACAAGGCCCCCCTTTGGTAGAACCCCTCGCCTCTGTCCCCGCACTCCTGGGTCCTGCCGGTGGGCTCGAACCACACAGCGTGGCTGGAGAAACCGAGCTGCTGGTTTAAAGGAAGTGCTTGGTGCGATTCCCAGTTGCAGAGTGTTGCTGCACTCTGGGTCAGTGTACCAGATCCAGGGCTGCGCTGAGCACTCAGGTGAGCCTCGGCGAGTTGCTGGGCCCTGCTTTGCCCTGTGCAAGCAAAGGTGTTCGCGAACAGCCAGTGTTTCTAGGGGGAAGTTTCTAGGCAGACTCCCATACAGAAAAGAACCAAAAAGCTGAGCTCGAGGCCGCGGGTGAGTCCAGAGCGGCCATCAAGGGGCATTGCGCAGCTGTGATGGCGCTGCAGTGCTGTTCGCAGAAGGAATGCCGTGATCAGCAGCCCGCTGTCTCCCTGCGGTTCCCCCCTACCCTTTTCCTCTCCCATCCTTCAAAACTCAGGTAGAGGCCTTTCATGCAGGGGGGCATGGCAGGGTCACCTCTCCAGCTGGGGAATGTGTTACATAGAACCTCCTTCCCGTGTCCTGGAATGTCTGAATCCAGCGCCCGTTCCGACTTTGCATTGTGTTGCATCCTGGGGATGATCCAAACTGATCTGGGATGTGCGTGTTGGCACAGAAAATAAAACTGCTGAAATCTTCCTGGTCTGAGATGTTTAGCACTGTTTTAGGAGTGCCAATAAGTCTCTGAATTCCTGCTATGATTGCACTTCTCCCGCTTTTCCCCGAAGGAAGCTCAGGGCAGTGTCCAGGCTGCTGCTGGCACCTGGGGCACAGCCCTGGGAGGGGGTGTCAAGTTGCGAGGCAAGCCAAAGTCACGGGGCCTCGTGACAGTCCGGTCTGCCTGGGCCAGACCCTGGCCCCCCTCTGGGGCTTGCTTGTGCCACCGGGGGAGGTGGGTGGGATCCGACAGGCATGTGCAGAGAGAGAGCCGTGGCACGTGGGTGCCTTCTCCTCGGGTAGGCCACAGGGCTGTCTGAATCCGCTTCTGTGCATTCGCAACTGCCAAATTTCCTGCAGTCGTTCCCGCACTTGTCTGTCCAGGCTGTTGCGTGCCAAGAGGACCAGAGTGGCCTGAAGCATCTTTGGGGCCTGAGAGGAACTCTTTGTGGCTAGTGGCCCCGATGCACCGGGGAGTCCTGTGCCACTCCCAGCCCCGCGTGGGCCAGGCTTCTGAGAGCCTGGCCTGCCCCGGAGTGCCTCTCCTGGCCACATGCTGCGGGCCGTGTGGAAGGGGCACGCGCTGCAACAGTGCCCCCACCCAGCTGGCAAAGGAGCATCACGTGCTGCCGCTTCTCTTCCGGACCCTCACAGCGGTAGGCGCAGCAGCGGGGACGGACCGCTGCGTGTCCTCCTCCACAATCGCCTTATGCCTCAGCACACGGGCGCTGCTTGGCTGGTCTTCAGGCCCAGCATGGGGTGCCTCTTCGGGATTACCAAGCATGGGGACTCGGGAGCTGCACTGCAGCGGCAGCGGCCTGCGTGGAAGGGCTTCACCTGCCTCATGTGCAGAGGAGGCCTCGCCTGGCACGCGGCAGAGGGTCCTGCTGAAATCCAGCACGCGATGTGGGTCCCGTCCTGTATCCATGGCAGCGCGGAGTATTTATTACACTTGCTGCAAGTTGTGACTCCGGAACAGGTGGACTTTAGAGCTTGATCAGACAGAAAGGCGGAGGCGGAAGACGCGAAAGGAGAGGGCTGCTGCGGGATTTGTGTCACGCAGGAGAAAGCAAAAGGCCAGCCATGGTGAATGCAGAAAAAGTCTCCATGTGTAGGGGAGGGGGGCAATGTTCCCCTTTCTTAGGGCTTGCTTTAACATCTCCTTCCTTCTGTGCATTGCAGGCAAAATTTCTGTCGCACGATCAAATCAACGGTACGTATCGCCTTCAGTTTTCATATTTACCTTCCGCCTTTCTTTGAATAAGGTCCAGCTTCTTAGACAGCTTCGCTGCTTCATAGTTTTGCCATACTCTCAGGCCACTGAGATGCATTGACACGGAGCCAAACACCTTGCGCATTCTACAAAGCATTTTGTGCTCGGCTGTTAAAGTTGTTTCCCAAATGAGCAGGCAGTTTTTAATGGGCTAATTGCTATCAGAATTCTTCTCTTTAGTTTTAGGGTCAGGTTAACATTATAATTCAGTCTTCTTGTTGTCAATGGTTAGAAAGTGTTCCTATGCAGCATTCATGTCAGCAAAAAAACGAGGAATTGCTTGTCCTGGGAAGCCGTTGCCAGGAGCACCTCCTGGTTTTTGGCTTTGTGCCTCCTGCCTGGCGCATGAAAAAAGGATCTATTCTTTTGTAGGGTGAATTCACAGGGCCGGGTGAGGGACACACTCTTTGAAGAAAGCCTGTTAACCAGGTTTGTTTTTTAAAGGAGACCAGCATCCAGAGTCTGAATGCTTTTTTTACTTATTCTGAAGGTCAGGAATTGAGGAGCTGAAAGTAATTCCAAAGTATCAGGAAAAGAGGTGCCATCCATTGGGATTCAAATTGTAACAGGGATGGAATGACATCCGCTTAAACTTGCATTATTTATTCAGACATGCTAATGACCCGGACTTCCTGCTCCCTTTCCCCTAACTAGAGTTCAAGGAATGTTTTTCCCTCTATGATAAGCAGCACAAAGGCAAGATAAAGGCCAGCGACCTCCTCACAGCCATGCGCTGCCTGGGGACCAGCCCCACCCCAGGGGAAGTGGCGAGGCACCTTCAGCTGCACAAGGGGGGTAAGTCAAGGGAAGCCGTGGGTCTCCGGTGCTGGTGTCCAAAAGCATGGGGTGTGCAAGGCCCTGAGAAAGCCATTCAGAGATGCAAGAGCTACTGATCGCAAAACTACAGCATTTCACTCCTCTCCCATCTCTTGACCTTAAATGCAAAACTCAGAGAAATCTCGCCATTTTTACAGGCATGCTGGCTAGGTTCCCAACAAGCAACGCCACACAGCCCTTTGCCTGCTTTCTGGCCTGATGTGCATGCAAAATGCCACTGAGTCTGGCCTCCTGGGGAACAAACACTGGGGCGGGGCAGGGGGGCACAGTTGCTTCAAGCCCCAATCCTGGAGGCATTGAATTGGCATCTGTGGAAAACGGGGCTGCTGGGGAATCACCTCCACCTGACACAGCAGTGCAGCCAGCTGAAAACAGAACGGCCTGGCCAGCAGAGTAGCAGCAGTGCTGGATACACCGGGCACCCACTCCTTCCTTCTCTGGGCTTCCAGATGGCAGTGCAGAGCTGGATTTTTCAGACTTCCTGACTATAATGCACAGGCAAATGCAGCAGGAAGAGCCCAGAAACGAAATCCTCTTAGCCATGTCCATGATGGACAAGCAGAAGACAGGATTCATCACAGCGGCAGAACTGAGGGCCAAGCTGATGAACCTTGGAGAAAAGCTGTCCAAGGAGGAGGGTGAGTCTCACTGGGGACGCAGGTTTTGTTTTTGGTTGCGAGTGGCTGTGTAGCCCTTTGTTCCAAGCTTGCCTCTGGCAAGCAGGGTTTTGTATCAGAAGTCTGCCTCATCTGGGACCCTGCAGCTCTTGAGACTACAATTCCCAACATGCCAGGTGAAGGCAATCTGCTGTGTTGCTTCAGAAACCATATTGCATTGGCTAGAGACAGCAGAGGGAGAAAAGTTGTGCGCTGTAGGAAGCAGTGTGTTTCAAACAACACTACTGTGCATCCCTAGTCTTTGGAGGGCGAGTTTTCAGCACAGCATCTTATTAAGTGGCAGAGGACTGCGTGTCATCTAGTTAGAAGCTTCCTGCAAAATCTTTTCTTGAAAACCACCAGAAAGATTCTGCAATGCCCATAGCAGCTTCTTGCAGTCTTGCTGTGACGACTGAGCTCTTATGCTAAGGTCTCAGGGTGCTGGTTGACCGCAGGCTGAACATGAGCCAGCAGTGTGATGCGGTGGTCAAGAGGGTAAATGCCACCCTTGGTTGCATAGCCAGAAGTGTGGCTTCTAGATCAAGAGAGGTATTACTACCACTCTACACGACTCTGGTGCGCCCGCAACTGGAGTATTGTGTTCAGTTTTGGGCCCCTCATTACAGAAAGGATATAGCCAGGTTGGAGTCAGTGCAGCAAAGGGCCACAAGGTTGGTGGCTGGTTTGCAGGGGATGCCGTACGAGGCAAGACTGAGGGAACTGGGTCTCTTCAGCCTGGAGAAGAGGAGACTCAGAGGGGATATGTTGGCAACATACAGGTACATGAGGGGGTGTCACATGGAGATGGGGAGAGGCCTGTTCTCCCCTGCAGAGGAAGGCAGGACGCGCTCCAATGGAGCAAAGCTCAGGGAGCCAAGGTTCAATTTGGATGCCAGGAAGCACTTCCTGACAGTTAGGACCCCGAGGGCGTGGAATGGGCTTCCACGGGAGGTCGTTGAGGCCCCATCGGTGAGGGTGTTCAAAGACAGGCTGGACATGCACGTGGTGGGCATGTCATGAGCGGAGCCGGCTGGTGCCGGAGGTCAGACTGGATGGCCCGGGGGGCCCCTTCTGACTCGCTCTGTTTCTGTGTTTCTGTGTCTCCACCAATGCTTTTCCCTTCAGAAGCATGCCAAGGATGTGTGAGACTTGCAGTAATGTGGGGGCTCCAGTAGGCTCATGGAGGAGAAAAGACACATGCCATGGCTGGGAGCAAGCAAACAAGGTCTTCTCTAAACAAGCTACCCCTCACCCTGAACGGTCGAACATTTTTCTGCTTTCCAAACATTGCCCTACTTGGTCCAGTAGCTCCAGTCATGTGCACTGGTTCTCCATTATTTCATGCATCCATCTCTCCCTGCTCTCCTTTCACACACAAAGCAGGTGCTTTGAGTAACAGCCCTTTCCCAAACAGGAGTGTGCAGGTCTTGTCTGGGCACAAACCTTGAATCATGACACGCCTTCGGACCATGCCCTGGGTGGCCTGCCATCCCATCCAAGGGTGGTGCTCCTTGCAGCTGCTGGGACATTGTTGTTGTTGTTGTTAGTTGCGAAGTCGTGTCCGACCCATCGTGACCCCATGGACAACATTCCTCCAGGCCTTCCTGTCCTCCACCATCCCCTGGAGTCCACCCAAACTCACACCCACTGCTTCAGTGACTCCTCATCCTCTGCCGTCCCCTTCTTCTTTTGCCATCTATTGTTCCCAGCATTAGGCTCTTCTCCAGGGAGTCCTTCCTTCTTATTAGGTGGCCAAAGTATTTGAGTTCCATCTTCAGGATCTGGCCAAGAGCAGTCAGGGTTGATCTCCTCTAGGACTGATCGGTTTAATCGCCTTGCGGTCCAAGGGCTCGTAGGAGTCTCCTCCAGCACCACAATTCAAAGGCCTCAATCCTTCGGCACTCAGCCTTCCTTATGGCCCAACTTTCACAGCCATACATTGCAACTGGGAAAACCATGGCCTTGACTATACGCGCTTTTGTTGGCAGGGTGATGTCTCTGCTTTTGAGTATGCTGTGACATCACCCTGCCCTTCTACCCATTCCACTCCTGGCAGACCTATTACAGATATAAACTACATTCTGTCTAGTTATCCAGATGCCACATAAACCAACTTGGTTTAGTTATTGTGCAATTGTTTACAGTGGACCACCTTTTGAAGGAGGCCAAAGTGGGGCACAATGGAATGGTAAAGTATGAAGACTTAGTTCGATCCATCACACTTCCTGTTGTGGACTACTGAATGATGAACAGAGAACTGGGCTTTGGCGGCTTGCGGCGTTGCTGGAGGCACTCTTGGAGCTGGAATCTCTACTGCATATTTGCCTTAGCAAAATAAACGTGTTGCCTTATGATAACTGACCTGTTTTAAAATGTGCAATGAAAATATCATCTTACTATTCAAGTGTAATATAGGATTGGCAAATTGCACTGTTTCGACAGGCAGAATATGGCCAAAACAAACTGAGCGCACTGCACTGCACGAAACCAGGATAAACACGCTAGCAAAAAGTGGACTAGATAGAACAATTATTGGCTATTAAACCCCAAATTGACTATTAAATCAGACACAGTTAGTGCTCATCACCTTCCCTCCACCTTCTCAAACTGGAGGGAGGAAACTCGGGGTGTTCCAGGAGTCAGTCCTAGGCGGAGTGCTCTTCAGCGTCTTTACGAATGATCTAGAAGAGGAAGTACAAGGAATGATAATCCAATTTGCAGACCACACAAACTGGGTGGAATAGCCAACACCTTGGAAAGCAGAAAGATGATCCAGACTGATCTAGATAAGCTTGAACACTGGGTTGAAAACAACAGCACGAGATTCAATAGGGACAAATGCCAAGTCCTCCACCTAGGAAAGAGAAACCAGATGCATCAATACGAGATGGGGAATACGTGGCTCAACAGTACTGAAAAAGACCTTGGCGTTATTGTGGACTGCAGGCTATTATGAGCCAACAATGTGATGTAGCCACAAAGGCAAATGCTGTTCTGGGATGCATTAACAGAAGTATCACATCCAGATCACAAGTAGTTCCCCTATACTAGTCAGACCTCATCTAGAATACTGTGTCCAGTCCTGGGCACCAAGATTTAAGAAGGATGCAGGTAAATTAGAAAGGGTCCAGAGGAGGGCAACAGAAATGATCCAGTGTTTGGAAACTGCTCTGTGAGGAGAGATTGAGCAAACAGGGCATGTTCAGCCTAGAGAAGATTGAGGGGGGATACGACACCATTCCTAATGTACCTCAAAGGCTGTCACAAAGAGGAAAGACAAGATCTCTCCTTGATCGAACCAGAGTGTAGGGCACAGAATTATCCAACCAAGATTCGGGCTAGATCAGAGCAATATGAGAGGAACCAGCTGCCTGGAGCGATGGGGGGCTCTCCTACACTAGAGACAGTCAGAAAGAAACTGGATGGCCATCTGAGTAGGATGGTGTAAATTGGTGATCTGCAGCATCAGGGGGTTGGTCCTGATGGCTTCTTGGCCCCTTCCAACTCTGCTATTTTGTGATCCTATAATGCAACCATGTTTGTCATTAATGATCACATCTTTCATTTTCAAGATGTAGAAGTTGGGAACAGTTTTCAGTCCCCTGTGAGCTGATGCCCATCAACTGCGAGGTGGGACATCGAAGGCTACCGCGTTCGTGTGCTATTCATCCAAGCTGCATTAAGTGAACTGGTGTTACGGATGTGTATTTTCATACTGGAGACAGCTGCTCAAAACCATGGACGTATACATAGGTTTCACATATACAGCACATGCTTGCCAAAGGCACGTGGATGTATGTGACTTTGTACAGCTGGTGCTTTCCCACGCCAAAAAGCCACCCTGTAAGATGAGTATCGTTGTTTTAAATGCACACCCAGTCACCGCGAGCAGAAATGGAGTCCTAAGTAGACCGCTTTTCTTACCAAGGGCACATTCAGCAGTAATGCCTATTCCAGAGGAGACAACATAATAATGCTTTTATTACATCTAGAGATGTTTTACATAAACAGGTAACATTCAATAGGGTAAACCATTTCTTTTCCAATGCATGTAATAAATATTTTCACTTGTTACTTTTATACAAACTGACATTGGTCTACTATACATTTTTTTAAAAGCCACTTTTAAAAACTTGTTTGGCATGCTGTATGGAAAACTAAGAGAAAGTCTTAAGGCAATGAATCACAGGTTTGAGTTCATGGAATTAATAGCTTTTTTCATTTTTTACTTATATACATAATGTTTTCCCCCTTTTGTTAATTAGAGCAATTAACAGCAGCACAATGGCAGTAATCTCTCGATAGAAATCTAAGCTCCCATTGGAAGGAAAATGAAAACACCATTAAAACAAACTTTTTAAAATGTCTTATGAAAAACCCTGAAATGCTTAATGCAGTGAAAAAGGTTAACCACGTTAAGAGAAAATGGCTAGCTAGTTTGATGGAAGATTTTTCAGCAATATCATCTCCCAAGGGGTGACAATGTCTGTATTTTGACAGGGTGAAGAAGAAATTTGGGGATGCTATTATGAAAATATCGCAGTACTTTGCAGCTATCACTCAGTTAAGTTTTAGCAAGGTTTAATTTTGGTTTTGCATTTAAGTTTTTTTAAACACTAACTGTGCATTCAGTAATGCCCACAGAAGTGATGTAAATCCGCTCCCCCCCCTTAATATTATTATACAGGTATCTTGCATTGGTGTGTACAGACAGACACACACACACTTATCTATACAAAAGAGACTTACATGCAAGCAGAACATGTACACACATACAACCATCCCTCCACTGGAAAAATAAGGACCAAAAACATAAGTGAACAAGTTAAGGTATACATGAATTCTGTCTTACGGAGTCAAATTTAACAGGATGTCGAAGTAGCAAAGATTCCATGCTAACTCCACATTATAAGAAAAACAGCAATTCTCAAATACCAGGTTGCTTTAAAAGGACCATGAAGCCAAAACTGAACCATTTGCTAAATAAATTTAATTATAACTGCAGGCTGCAAAAAGCCCACTAACCACACTTCAGGAAATACCTTCTCACAGTAAGCTCCTTAAATACTTCAGATCACCAAAAGCATAAGTCTGCTTGCCTTGATTTAAGAAGCTTCCCATTCTTGCTTATTATGAAGGACTTGAGAAGCGAAAGGGTTCTCAGGAAGTGCCGCCATCTTACACCTGCAGAACCCGTAAAATTAACCTTTTCGTGTTCATTTGGCTGGACATGTACATGGTGGGCATGTCATGAGCGGAGCCGGCTGGTGCCGGAGGTCAGACTAGATGGCCCAGGAGGCCCCTTCTGACTTGCTCTGTTTCTATGTTTCTATGTTTCTATTTGGATATAGCCATGAGGCGTGCTAGAGGGAAAAGTGAGAAATAGCAGGGAGCACATTAAATTTCACAGTGCACTGAATTATCCCAAAACCGAGCCAGCCCCGCAGAGTTCTTCAGGCAGCGGGAAATATAAAGATCTTCACCAGGCACCTACAGGCTGAGAAAAAAATGGACACAATCCACCACTTCCCCGCAACACGGAACATGATTTTGCTCGTGCAAATTTCTTTTTTTATTTCAAGGCAGCTAATTGTTTCCAGCAATTTTCTGCCAAGCAGCACTTAAAGCGGCACAGAGGTTCCTGCTCAGCTTTTGAAAAATTACTGGAACAATTTGGAATCACCAGTTTTTCTACTGGGCACAAAAGGATCTGGAGAAAGAGGCATATCACAAAACTCCTTAAATTATTGTACATGCAAAAAGCTCCTTTCCAATTGGTGTAGCCCAACATAGTAACATCTGCTTACATCCACTCCAAATAAATGAGTTATTGATACACTGGACTGCACCCATTGCCTTTAAATACTGTGTGGCACATTTGACAGTATAGAAGCCACAGTCACCTCCACCTTAGCATTATTTAGCATGTCAAGAAATTATCCAGACATGATACAAACATCTAATAACATTTGCCTTGAGGTGAGCAAAAATAGCAGATACAAAGCCACTGGTTTTCATCACTTGTGCCAAGTTTGTTTCCACCAATCACACTACTAACTTCTCAGTTGGCTTTTTAATGTTTGGAACAGTCCTTTGATTTGGAATACAATGTGGCCACATTTATAAGTTAGTTATATAAATCTGCTGAGTCAGTTTCATTCTGCTTTTGAAGAAGTAGTTGATTTCTTGTCTCCAAGCTAGACTGAACTTAGAAAGGATTCCTGTTTCCTGTCCTTTTATTTAAATTTTACGGACAATAAATTATAAACTAGCTGAAGGAAATGTATCAGCTAGACATTAATGGAACACACATGCATGGAACACATACGCGCACACGCACGCACACCTATAAATACATATATACACACACACGCACATATATACATATGAACAAACATTTTCAAAATTCAAGTCACCTTTTAAATGGCAAGGGGATACATTTATAGAAAACCCACTAGAACATTTATGCAGTCTCTCCACTGGTTATAAAAAATGGTAATTTATGATTATGATCAGTTATGGTTTTGCTAAATGAGGGAGCTGAAAACAACGCTTTGGAAAAAGTATTAACTTTTGCAGGCATGGTTCAAAACAACTGGAAAACATGCTTTTGATAAAAATTGACAAAGAGCCACTGGGCCTGGCCTACCTCTGTCCTTCCATCCAAGCCATGCCTGATCCTTTGCAAGTCCAGATCTTAAGAACAGGCTAATAAAGCCTTTTCACACCAGAAAGCAAATACACATTCCAGTGAAGGTTTGGGGATCCATCCAAGTCCTTCCCTAGAGTATCTTTCAAGATACTCCCCTCCCTCTTTTCATGCTTTGCGAGCCAGATTGGGAGAGAGATTTTTCTAAGTAGGTATCGAGACACGGATAATCCACGGCAGGGGAAAAATCCACAGATTCTAAGGGAGGACCAGAAACAGCTTCAGGGGTTTATCATGGAGAGATGGCAAAGTAATTCGACCACCACTGAAGCTAGTAATGGTGTAGGGTAGGGGAAGACTGGCTCATCTGACGTATTTCTGCGATAGCTGAAGCAGGAAAAGGAAGGACGTTGAAGTCATAATTTAAAAGAGTCGCATAGAGCTTTGTCCACTGGCAAAGCCCAGTCATGTGCAAATTTACTCAAAACTCAGTCCCACTGAATTAAGGAAGTGAGACTTGCTTCCAGGCGAAGGGGTGCAGGATTGGGCCATATATCCTTTGCAGAAAAGAACAGGATGTGCTCGTGTCATTTGCCCACTGCAAAACATACTGATTTCAATTGCATTATTTCCTAAGTTTGGATAGGCTTATTCTGGTTAGCACAGGCAGTAGGCATTTGGCCAACCAATTTTCAAAAATCCTAAGGAATAAGCATTTAGTACCTAAACATGTTACATTTAAGCATCGAAGCACATGAATAAAAAGGTTTTTACTGGCAGCTTGAGTCTCGGAACCAATTTGGTCTCATGCAGAAGAGGAGGACTCCCAATGGCAAGCCTTTAACATGCAAGAGGTCTGTAGAACCAGATCTGTGAAGAGGACTGACACATACTAAGGAAACAGTGCTGGGACCAACGGATCAATGCAAGAAGCGCTGCATGGACTTCCAGAACAGGAAACGACAACCAAAAAGCCACGTGCAGGGGACACACAGACAGTGTGATGGAATTCATGCAACTTGGGGATGCGATTCATGCTTGCTAGCCGAGCGGGAAAGGGCAAGGCACAAGGCGCATCCCTTTCAAGGAGCCTGTGCGGGGGATCCCTCTTGAGCGGACTGCACCAAAGGGAGGAACAGTCCCCCCCTCCCCTGTTACTGCAGGGCTGCCTTCTCCTGGACCAGGAGTCCTCACTCGACTTACTCCAAACATTCCACCTCCGTTCCATTAGTATCTCTGTGAACAAACCAAGAGTTATGCAAGTAAAAGACGGATTTTTTAAAAAGCAAATGCTAAAGACAAAAAGGGAGGTGTAAAATCTTCCATATCCAAAAACTAGGTTGGGAGTTTTTCTTTTTAGTTTTACCAGTCAAACCATCATCTATTTATATACAAAAGTACAACTGAAAATATAGTTTTGTTCTCTGTACATGTCTTATTATTTTTCCCTACAAAAAGGAAATGCTCATCTGCAATTCTAAACAAAATAAGATAAAACAGAAACCCAGATCTTTCCTCCAGCAAGTCCAGTAACACCTCAGCAGAACTCAGTCCAAGGAAATGATGTCTGGGATCACAGCGAAGAGGGACGCTGGGTCCGTACTGCTCCGGTTAGCGACAGGGAGGCTGTGGGTCTCTCGCAGGCTGTTGGAGGACACGAGGCTACTGTTGCTCCCGCTGCTGCTGCTGTTCGTGCCTGGGAGGGCTGTGCTCCCTCCTGTGTTCAGCTGATCGAGGAACATCTGGGATGAGGTGTAGGGGAAAAAACGGGAGTGCAAGAGTTCTTGATCATCTGAAGCGGACACGGCGGCGGCGGCGGCAGCCAGAAGGGAAGTGCTGTAATGCTGGAGGAAAGAGAGGAGATTTTGGCAAGAGGCACCGAGGGTTGGTTCTGCTACTAAACCAACCCATGAGGGAATTAAACATGCTTGCAGGAAGTTCAGCTTGGCCTCTGGAAAAATCAGGGGCAGAGCAAAAGCTGTGGCGAGTGGAAAGGAGGGAGCCAATGACCGTCTTCCCAAAGTGTTGTTTGGGCACCTGCAGGACGACTGTCAGATGAGATCAACAAGAGCAGCCAGGAGGTCTTGCCTCTCTAGCTGAGCACTCGCTTGCCCCTTCGCTGGATCCGTGATGGCCACCGTGGAAACCCAGCATGGGTTCAACAACTGCTGGCAAGCCATGCGTTGCCTGGGCGGCTTTCTGCCCATGAGCAAGCAAGAAAATGGGCCAGGTTTGCACAACACGATGACTCGCCTTGGTGGGTTCCGGTTCCAGGCCAGCCCATTCAACATTTCACAGTGCAGTCTTTGCTGTGCCTAATTCTAGATCATCCAGGACTGGATTCCAGTGCTGGAATGTGTCCCCACACAGAGATTCTAGCATATGGAGAATCATTCAACATCTTGTTTATTGACTTTGGAAATTTGACATTTTAGTTAAAACCCTGCTGGATCAGACCAAAGTCCAGCCTTCGGTTCCCGCAGCAACCAACCAGTGTGGTGCAGTGGCTAAAAAGTGCAGGGCCAGGACTCGGGTGATCTGGGTTCGAGTCCCCGCTCGGCCTTGGAGCCAACTGGGTGGCTTGGGGCCAGTCACAGACTCTCAGCCCAGCCTACCTGACAGGGTTCTTGTTGTGGGGATAAGATGGAGACTAGGAAGAGGGAAATTATGTGGCTCACTTCCTAGTTTATGTAAGCCACTCTAATCACATAAGAAAAAAGCAGGATATAAACTTATAAATAAATTAATTAAAAAAACAGACACCTCAAGGGGAAGTCTGTGGGGAGATGTACACCCCATCCCTGTGTTCCCCAGCAACTGATTGCCAATGCATTCCACCTCTGACACTGGAGGAGGAATCAGTGGCCTTTATGATGAGTTGCCATGGGAAATAAAATTCAGTTCAAAACTTAATTTGACTTAAATGATGTTTAAACTGGTAAGAAAAGGGGCTGATTTTAATTAAGTTTGCCCACTGAAACTCTTTCATATTATTTCCTGAATGTGCACTTTTAACTATTAAGATATGTTAATTTACAACTCAATAGATTTACTATGTTTTATTCTTGCAAGCAAGTTCTGCATTTTTTTTCTCACTGTGTTTATTTCACATGGTTTTTTTTAACCTATAAAGGAATGTTGCCATCTTTAAACCCTCGTGGGTACTGGTCACAGTTAACACTGCATGTTAATCCGATGCGTGTCCACTCAGAAATCCAATCTGCTGCGTCCAGCAGGGCTTAATTCCTTCTGTGCAAGTGGCGCTAGGACTGCAGCGCAAGAACTCCATCCTGCTCGTGCCAGAACACAAACCACTCCGGCAATGCTGGGCGCTCCTCCAGCCAGCCATGCAGGCTGGGACCGGCTCAGCGTGTGTGGCATGTGCACCTTTACTATGGGAACGCCCAGCACACGGACCGCTCCCTTTTTTTCTGGTGCCGCTGCTGCCACTACTCTGAAAACTAATGAGGAAGCAAAAGCTAAGTAGGAAACAAAAATGAAACACCCACAATAGGTTGAAACATGGTCTGAGAGCTACTGGGCAAGCCGGAGCAGCTTCTTTTCACTGGGTGAACGTGAAATGCAATTCTTTGGCAACAGTGTTCCTACTGGGACTTTATCGGACTGGTTCTTGGGGTAGAAAGGCCTCCTTTAACTCCATTTTGGAATCGACTAATTGGCCAGCCTGCTTATTTAAGGCAAGTTTTGCATTTTTAATCTGATTTTTACAAAACAAAATACCATCTTCACCTATCAGGCTCTGCTGTTTTTTTGTTTCAACTCAACAGGTTTGCTTGGCTCAGCACTGTTTACAAGGCAGTGCTGCAAAGCAACTGTATCCAAGCCAGGACTCTGCACCATGGCCTTAGTCTCAGAAAAAGAAACCAGAAGCCCAGCGCTGTCACACTTGGCAGGTAAGCCAGACAGAGCTGATTCTGTAAGATGAAAGGCTAAACTGAATGCTTATGCTGGACCAGACTGGCCACCAATGGATGAGTGTAACAGCCACGGGACTCAAAGTGCAGGCTTTGCATGCTTACAATGAAATGTGTGTCATTTGTTGAGGCTGTAAGAAATTTAGAATTAAAACACAATTAAAATCCAAATATTAAAAAAATTAAAAACACTGGGTTTTCCTCTTTAAAAGTTCTTTTGATTCAATCTGTTTAAAACTGTTCCTGTGTTATTTACCATCCTCCCACCAACACTGACCTGATTGTCTCCTGGTAAGAAAGAAAAGAAGTCCAAACCTGTGGAAAGCAAAACAAAAAGCATTTCACTTCCTCAAAAGACACACCCAAACAAGTAGCTTTAACCAGAATGCATCTCAGAGAATTCTAACATCCAGGGCTTGATCAAACCATAATTTGGAGTTTTTCCAAAGGGAACTAACAATTCTCTTTCAGGAACAAAGCAGACAAACGTAACTGCAATCTCTGAGCATGTGCAAAGTTAATAACATTCTGCTATTAACACTGATCTTACCCTTCAACAAGGAGCAGCAATGACTGCATCACAACAGTCATAATGACATAGAAACATAGAAACAGAGCGAGTCAGAAGGGGCCTCCCGGGCCATCTAGTCTGACCTCCGGCACCAGCCGGCTCCGCTCATGACATGCCCACCATGTGCATGTCCAGCCTGTCTTTGAACACCCTCACCGATGGGGCCTCAACGACCTCCCGTGGAAGCCCATTCCACGCCCTCGGGGTCCTAACTGTCAGGAAGTGCTTCCTGGCATCCAAATTGAACCTTGGCTCCCTGAGCTTTGCTCCATTGGAGCGCGTCCTGCCTTCCTCTGCAGGGGAGAACAGGCCTCTCCCCATCTCCATGTGACACCCCCTCACATACCTGTATGTTGCCAACATATCCCCTCTGAGTCTCCTCTTCTCCAAGCTGAAGAGACCCAGTTCCCTCAGTCTTGCCTCATACGGCATCCCCTGCAAACCAGCCACCATCCTTGTGGCCCTACGCTGCACTGACTCCAACCTGGCTATATCCTTTCTGTAATGAGGGGCCCAAAACTGAACACAATACTCCAGTTGCGGGCGCACCAGAGTCGTGTGGAGTGGTAGTAATACCTCTCTTGATCTAGAAGCCACACTTCTGGCTATGCAACCAAGGGTGGCATTCACCCTCTTGACCACCACATCACACTGCTGACTCATGTTTAGCCTGCGGTCAACCAGCACCCCGAGGTCCCTTTCACAAGTGCTGCTCTCCAGCCACTTGTCGCCTAACCTGTACTTATGACAGCTATTCTTATGCCCCAAGTGCAAGACCTTGCACTTATCCACATTGAACGCCATCCTGTTGTCTCCTGCCCACTTCCATAGTCTGTCCAGATCCTTTTGGATCTGGTGTATCTGCTTCTCAGTTGTGGCCACTGCTCCAGTTTTAGTGTCGTCTGCGAATTTGATCAGCAGACTGTTCACCCCTTCTTCCATGTCGTTAATGAAAAGATTAAACAGGATCGGCCCCAGGACAGAGCCCTGAGGGACCCCGCTTGTCACTGGCTGCCATCCCGACGATTCCCCGCTAATGGTTACCTTCTGCTTTCGGTCAGTCAAGCATGCCCTAATCCACTGGACAGTGCTTTGGTGTATCCCAGAACTCCTCAGTTTCTCCACCAGGATATCATGGGGCACTTTGTCAAAGGCCTTGCTGAAATCCAGGTAACCCACATTCACTGCATCCCCTCCATCTAGCCATCTTGAAACCTTGTCATAGAATTCCACAAGGTTTATCTGGCAGGACCTGTTTTTGACAACATGGTATTTTAAGTGGCAACAACATGGCAACCCACATTCAAGGACTGAGAATGGGTTGAATGTGGGGTTTTGCTAAACTGTGGGTTATCATGCTGTCTGAGCCCAGCCTCACTAACCACAAGCAACTCATAGCTGACAACTCAGAAAAACCCTGTCTGGTCTTTTCATGGGTTGTTCACAGTTAACAAGCCGTAGTTTGCTAGCACAGGCTGAGTTCAAACAAGATGATACCACACCATTCAACAACAATCCACAGTTCAACAACAACCTGGGCTCAACCCTTGAGCGAATTACATTGTCTGCATCCAGTTTTGTACACAGAAGATCCTGGACAGAATTCCTAGCCTCTCCAGTTAAAAAAGACTGAAGTAACAAGACTGGGAAAGGCCTGTCAAACTGGTCCCACTCGGTCATGGAACTGCTCCTTCTTTGTTACTCCCAGTCCACTGCAGACACGAACCTACCTTGGAGGTCATAAGGCATGGGTGTCATGTGGAATGGGTGCCTGTAGTCCTGGATAAGTGACGTGTTGATGTAGTTTGTGTCGACGGCTGGAAGGCTTGGGGTTCTTGAAACAGGAGAGACTTGGTGCGGCAGATTTAGGATGCTATGAAACAGAAATGGAAGCCTGAGACTGCAAAGCCTGAGGCATTGAGAGGAGGGCTACTGGCACTTCCCTCTTCCAGACTGCAAAAGGGAGAGCAACCCTGTGCCAACATTTGTATCAGGTGGCCCAAAGGTAATGTTTGCTCCCCCGACACCATCACATAAATGGCCGACTACAGCAAGTCCATGAAGTGCAGAAGTGAAATGGATGCTTCATTTAATCAGGGCATGTGGATGTGCTCCTGCAAGCTGTAGGTCCAAACCTCCCTTGGCTTCTCCTCTTGGTTTCCTAGCCTACCATCTCCATTCTCACCAATGCTCAGCATGTTTGGAAGGAGACAGCAAGGAACTGCCTGGCTCAGGTTATCCATAAACGAAAACCCAAGTGGGCACCTGGAGCAACAGCTCGCAACACTCCCGCACACACCTGCAGCAAACGCACACACCCTCCTGTACTCAGCCCGTGGAGCCAATTTCCTCCAGCCTTCAGAAGCCCTCACGTCTTGTGGCCCGTGAGCCACACTTATCCATGGGAACGCTTCACTTTGGGCATTGCAGTAACACCAACTTTTTCACTCCGAAGAAAGATGGACAGGCTGCCCAAACAGCAGGTCAATTTATTGCTTTGCCTACAAAACGCCATGGATTTAAGCTGAAATAAGTCTTGTGATCTGACGGTTTTCTAAAACGGAACTGTAGCACGCTCTGTATGCTACTTCACAGAAAAGGCTTTGGACAGCAGCATGCTGCGTTCCCAGTCCAGCCAGCTCCTCCTCACCTCTTGCTGTTCACAGGGGACGTGGGAGACAGGGATGGGCAGCTCCTCTTGGCCGAGGGTTCCTCCTCCTCTTCATCGGACGAGCTGTCCACAGTTAAGTCGATCACCTCCACTTTCCTATTTTTGGTTGACTGATGTGAAGAGACCTGATGATCCACTGGAGAACTTAAGCAGCCTAGAAAGAGACCAGTCAAATGCTGAAGTCCCAGTTCAAACGTTCAGTGTACGTCAAGGTGGAGGCAAGTACCATGGGGTGCAAGGATGAATCACGCACTCACAAAACAAGGCCATCATCATCCGCCAGGACAAGCTAGAAGGCTGGGACCGCAGTTAACACACAACTGGACACTCACCTTCCACTCCATTAAAAGATGTGTTCACCTCTTGTGCCTCTTTTTTTGCCCTCATGGGAGCCCATGACCCGTCTTCTTTAAACTGAATTTCGTCACAATCGGTGCAATGCTTCAAGATTTCCATAAACAACCTATGAAAAAGCCTCCTTAGAAATCATACGGGAATACAAAGGAACTTTATATGATAACATCTGGCACTCAAAGACAATTATGGAGAGGGCGTCCATGCTCAGAGCAGTACTTCCATTTTGATTTCGCACAGGGACTCACCCATCAATTATCAGGTGTTCGTAGGGTGCTCTCTTGTCACACACAGGGCAAACCCAGGTGGGCTTCTTCTCATTCATTTGAATATACAAAGTGGCATCAAAACACTGCAGATGCGAACAGGTCAGGGACCTGCAGGGTATCGCTAGCCGCATTTTACCAAGCTTTTAAAAGAAAAACAACCAACTGTAAGCGAAAGATTGTTATTGTTTTCATTCTCACAACAGCAGCCCTGCATTTCCAAGTTTATCTTTCACAATCAAATTTACACATCCCACAAACCCAGATAACAAGATATCAAGATGCCAATACCCAGAGCAATACGAAGTTCAGAAGCCATCGAAGAGTGTCAAGATGCCTCAATTTATACAATGAGGAAGTAATCCCCCTGAAAGTTCTTGCGTGCTTTGGTAGATCACCATTAAACACTGAGGACCTCTGCTTCGTATCATGTAAAGCTACTAACTGCAGGTTTTCATCATTGTTCAGATTGCTAGAATGACAATCTCATTACAAGGAAGGCATTGAAGGCACAGTGCACTTACTGGGCACAGAAGAGAAACTCTTAAGCTGGTTGTTGCTATTTCACTGTCAGGATCCGCAGTTAGTTTCTCTTTGACTGTCAAGGGAAGAAAGACAAGAAAATAAAACAGAGATGCCATTACAAGGAGTTACAAGCAAAGGCAGAAGGGGAAGTGAAGCTGGCAAGCTGAGCAGCAGGGGAATCCTAACAGAAGAAATGGTCACTATTCAGACAGAGACACTGACATGGTTGGAAATCTATCAGGGCTGACCTGTGGAAGCACCACGAAATACCAGGCCTGCCCAACTGGCTATTCCCTGAGGGGTACTGAGGATGAGAGGGGGAGAGAGAGAGAGAGTGTTCAAGGTGGACATGGGCTTCCTAATTCTGTGAAGAATATACAAGAAGTGGGAAGTGCGGTAAACACAGTCCTGCTCTGAGCCTGTCTTGAGAAATAGGGGATACAAGTGGAACACACAGAAACTCGGAGTGTGTCCTCACACACCTGCTTGCAAACTGCAGCAGTCCCTGACTCAGCACAGGCCTCCATTCTCTCCCATTCAGGAACTTTCCAGGTAAGGTGGTTCCTTACTCGGATGAGGGGGCTTCACGGAACCTGGCTTTGGTGTAGTGTCCCTCTGTGAGTGGAAAACTTGCAGAGTCTGTCCTTCGTTTTAGATACTCTCTGAGACGTTGTGAGCCCTCCGGAGAGAGCAATGGCCAGGGACCCAGCGAGAGGGAGCCTCCAGCGCTGGTCCCTGAGGGCGGCTAATGCCGGCCACCCAGCCAGCTGCCAAGCATTTTCCTCTCAGTTGTTTTACATGGGAGATTTGCACACAGCAGACATACTTAGTGCTCTAGAATGGTCAGGGTTCCGTATGCCTTTTGCTCGCAACCTCTGCAACAGCACGGTCGAAGACAGTTGTTTGACAAGGTAGACTGCCATGGAATACGTCTGGAGCAGGGGAAAGAGAACGAGAATCGAATCAGCTTGGTCAGTCGAAATGATCGCCCTTAACATTTTCAAATTCCCACACAGTTTTCCAGACTTGAACCAGGAGCAAAAATCACTGACAACACCTGTGTTATGAAACTCTTGCCCAGTTTGCACTCTTGTCCATGCAGACCGTAAAGATCTCAGATGCTCTGGCATGCAGTGAAGGCCTTTTCCGTTTTCTGAAAGGTCAGACTTAGTGTGAAGTAGCGGAGACGTGAAAGGCATGCATTATATGGAACTTCTGTTCTTGGAGCTTTCCAAGTTACCTGTAGTCGACACTGAATTCTTGACAGCATCATCATAAAAACAGCCCCAAGGGGACATCCTAGATTGGGCAGAATCGGCTTTCAATTTCCACTGCATTTCCTTGGCTTAGCTTCCTGGCGTCCAGCCCCTTTCTCTCTGCCTTAAGTCTGCAGTAGGCAAAGTGCTTGCGTGGGCCTCTGGCAGAAAGCGTGTCAGTGAGACCAGCTTGTGGCACGCTGCCCACATGCCATGACACAACTGGAGTTCGGCTTCTATGCACGTGGCTTCTGGGCTTCGTGTGCATTGCACAAGGAATCACGTACTTGGCGCATGTTGTGCAAAGCTGCCTCTCATGCTCCCGAATGTCAAGACTTGGCCTTGACACAGCTCACTGCCTGGCCAGGGACAAACATGGGGAAGAAGTCCAACAAACGCAAGATAAGCCAGACTCTGGCCCAATCTTCACATCCTTAATGATGAGATGCAATTAGGAAAATTCAGTGTGCTCAGCCTCCTATTACAGAGCTTCCTGGTTGATAACAACATGGGAGGGGATGCCTGGCTTAGCAGGTCGTCCCAAGAGGAAGTTCTGGGCTGTTCTGGACCCTTTCCTAGCTAGAATGGCAAGGTAGGTTTGTTCTTGATTTACATTTCCTAGCTTGTTTGATGGCAAGAAGCCAGGTGGTCTGTTCTGAAGTGACTGGAATCTTTGGACTTTAAAGTTCTCCCTTACACATGTGCACATATGCTCACACATGAACACACACACACACACAATCGTTTTTAATCAACAACCCAAAAATTGATGTGTAGCTGCTACAAATTAAGCTGCAGTGAACTAACAATATAACTTTTTCTAAGGTCAATCCAAATATAGAAACCAGACAGCACAGAAGAATACAGAAATTATACCCCTTCTAAAACCAGAAAACATCTATGCATGAAAACCACATAAATGGATGGGTGGGTAAATAAATGAATTTCTCTTCAAATACACTTCCATGAAGTTAGTTCCATCTAGGACTGTGAATAATCCCATTCCAGCACTTTCCATCTGCCAATAGTTTCAATCACTGAGAAAGTTTTCCTTCAAAACCATCTCAAAAAGTGACAAAGGCATGTTGGTGGGATGCCCTGATAAAACTTCAGCAGATTCTTGCCTGATTCATATTTTTAAAGAAACCTACTCACAATTCACACTTCTCCAACTAACATTGGATTGCATGCTACTCCAAATTTTACACTGCAGCTCTTGGCTCCAAAATTATGTTCAAAAATTAACATACAGGGGAAGTTGTGTATGAACATGCATTTCCATGTCACTTTAAAAAAAGAAGACAAGGCTGATGTGAAAATTGGACAGAACTGATTTGTGACTGAAAGTATGTCAAGTAAATACAGACCAGCTATAGATCCCTGGTCCTATAAGCATTGTTTGTGTTCAAGATGCTTTGTGTGACAGCCTTGCTGTTTCAAATAAGATTTAAAAGTGTATTTACTTTTATGTTTTAAATCTGGGCTTTTGCAGATGTGCTTGAACAGAACAGCCCAAACTTGTTTTCTGTCAAGTGCATGCGTGCACCTATTACTGGGGTGCCCATATTTGCGTTCATGCTATGAAACTTTGACCAACATAACTCAGATCCACACACACCTTTTCCACAGTAGCAGAAGACACATTTAACAACATCAAACAAGTAATCTTTGCATGTGTTAGTCTCAAACAATTTAATTAGAGAAAGGCATGTCTGTTGCCTTGTGTGAAAACCTCAAAACAAGTCGAAAGTGGGAACATAGCAGTGGTTAATTTTTTAAAAACAGGTTTGGGTGTCCAGGGTTGTCTGGAAATCACACAGGTTGCTCTGAAAGGCTTGATCTCTTAAGCTCAGCGTTCTCAAGATAAGGGAGGGATCCTGGCCCATTCTGATTCCCATTCAAGGCAAATATGAGCAGCTCTGTATCTCTGCAAGGATAAACATTCCAGGAAGGAGGCAGTAGCCCCAGTTAGAAAACAGCCATTCCTTCAGCTGTTCATCAGCACTGCTTGGTAACTTATTTGGAAGTGTTTTTCACCAACCCTGCAGGGAGCTGTGACACGTTTGTTTAACACTTCAGCTAAGGCCAAAAACAAAACTACTAATTAACAGTGTAATGTTGTTTACCTGAGTGTTAGGATTTACAGAATGAGAACTTATCCAAACAAAGTTTTACTTAAGTCTGATTAAAAACACAGTGTGGAAGCTGGGCTGACAAGGCTATCGCTTTATTTGAACTGGGCTGATAAAGACTGGAAATCCAGGGTTTAAAGTCCCAAATGAAATTGCATGATTAGTAATTATGGCACCTGATAGAAATAATGACTAATACCAGAGGGATGTCCATTTGAGCCCGTTGCAACAAAAGCTAATATACGCTTGCGGCATCTTAAAGGCTATGGGGGTTTACAGAGAATTCCTGTGCATGTTCACTCAGAAGTCAAGCCCGTTCCTGTCACAGGGGGGTGATCCCTGGTAAGTGTGTTTAGGATGGCAGTTCCCATATGCCATACAACATGTCCTCAACAGAATGAGCATGTGTTGCTTATGGCAGCCTGAAGAGGGTCATTAAAATGAATCTGCCTTTATCACAGACGTGCAGAGGAGAAATGCCAGGGAGGCTGGCAGAAGGGCAAAGCTCTCTGTCCCTCATTCGGCAGCCCACCGAGTTGTGGTGCGGGCTGCCGGGGAAAGCACCTGTCTTCCTCCAGCCAGTACAGAAACCACATGGGCTGACAGCCAAGGAATGGGGCGACCCACCACTCCTCCACCTGGCTACACAAAACAGGCAACTTGCAGCCCCCAGGTATTCTGGCCTAAAACTCAGCGACTGTGGCCAGCATAGCCAAAAGGAAAGGATGGCGGGAGCTGCTGGGCAAAGCATCTGTAGAGCCTCAGGCTGTCCGCCCTGGCCCTGGACAGCTTTCCTCGCTGTCTATGGCAATCCGACCAGTGTGAACACCAACTCTGAGCGCTGACCTCGTGGTGCTACGGAGACGAAGCACCACGCCTGCCTTTTCCAGGGCTTAACTGTGTTACCTGAAAGCTCTGCACATCCAGCCTTCCCTCCGCCCCACTTCCTGGCTAGTTATCTAGTCTTTCGGTGTCCAATCTTTCAATGTACAAAACCTCCTCACTTTTTTGATAGACGGCAATCAAATTCCTGTTCAAAGTCTCAAACAGGACTAAGACCTGGCCAGTACATAAAATGCCTGAAAAAACTATTACTACCAGGAGTGCACCTGCCCACCGTGTCCCTAGCTGTGTGTGGTCGTCTTCTCCCTATCAATGAACCCAGTACGGAAGAACGTTACTCACTCGTCCGATTTCTGCTGTCCATGAGACAACAATTGTGTTTGGTACTGTTGTGGATAGTCGAACAAGCGAAGTGATGTTGATTGGTCTGCTGGGTCGCTTTGGTTCAACCCCATTCTTAGTTGGTGGAAGATAGCCCTGGAACACCACAACACACGCCATCACCGTTATGAAAACACTAAACATGCAAAACTGCTTCCACCCTTTATCTTTTTTTGCTCCCAAGCAGGTCATCCTGCCCCACCTTATCTCAAGTGGACCCAAGATCCAGTCTTCAGCCCTTCTCCCTTCTTCCCCTGTCGCCCAAGCCCACCATGGCCAGAAAGCCACAACCAGCCCCATCCCACACACAACCATCTTGCCCAATCTTCTCAGAGCAGAAAACAGGGCAAGGGGAATGATGGAAAGTCCCTCTCAAAACCTTGCACCCCGATCTCTTTTCATCTCCCCAGATCCTAATTCATGCCGAGGAGGGGCTGGGAAGCAGCCTAATGGAAACAGAAGCCACAGCGCTTCTCCCGCATGCCACCTGCTGCACCTTTGAGCTACGAAGCCACTGAAAGGGATGCTGTAAATTATTCAGCTCAACTTATCATTACGCAGCCTGACATGTGGGCCGGTGTTCTGCTCCATCACAGTGGTCAAATTCTGGGAATACTCACAGGAAGGCTACACGGTTTTCCATTAACTTTCACACATAGATTTGGCGGGAAGTGATCTTCCTGTGGACAACTGGTTTCAGATAAGCAAAACCTAAAGACAAGACAAGTTGGATGATGTTTATATGAAATGCCGTGCGTGGGCTTTTGTGAAGGTCAAATGATGGGGAGCTGTGCCTTTTCATAGCGGTTAACTATGACCCAGTAAGGTGCCAGAGGAAGTCTGGAAGGGACGCTACATCAACCCTATTTTGCAACCCACTGCTAAGCATTCAGGACCTACAGCACATTCGACAAGCACCTTTCTCTGAAACAGAAGGTTTTGCGTATCCCTGCCTGATTGAGAGGCTTCCCTGTTCATTTCAACCATGGTATGTGCAACAGAATCACTCTGTGATGCATCCTCTGCGCAGAACCAAATGCCACCGCGCACTCAGTAGTGGGGTGTTGAAGAAGGCTGATTGTCCTGCCAGAGAGGTAGGACTGCTTCATGCATGCACTGCACTGGGGTGACTGTGCCTCTGAAGTGGATTGCCCTGGCCTGAAAGCAGCTTTGCTTAAAACCCTCAACCTCACATCCGGTGATACTCTTTCCCATTCTGTCCTTTTCCACCTCCAGAGCTGCAGCAGCTCTCCCACATTACAGCAGTTCCTGCGGTCACGTTCCAATGAAGCAGATGCCAATGCTATCTCCCCCACACCCCCCCACCCCAGTATCAATACTGCTTGTTCAACAGAGCACAAGCAAAGTTAGGGCACCTGGCCACGCAAGCCACTAGCCAAAAAGGGCAGGGGTTGCAAAATTCACTCGGAGGAGCTGCCACTGCCCTTTCACAGGCACCAAGGCGAAAGTAATCCCATGCCCCCAACAAATGCAATGCCATCTCCACGTGGCCCATGAGGGGGACGGAAGGAATGTTCGGTTTCCCCCACCACAAAACACAAACCGTGGGGATGAACTGACAGGCTGAAGTAGCTAGGCTGAAAGCAGAATTACAGAAATCGGCTCAGTGGAAATGCTGCCCTGTGTCTGCTTTTCTGGGATCTAGAGAACAGGGGCATCGATTCATGGTGGGGAGAGGAATTGGGGAAGAAGCACATATGAATCAGGCTAGTGAGGTGAGGAAGCAGGCCAGATGCAGTTTGTTTGCTAATACCAGAGAGGCAGAACCCACAGAAAACGGCATAATTCTTGGGGACGTTAGACCTCACTGATCATTTAGAAATGCCCACTCGGCTGCATCAAGCACTCCCGATGGTGCATGTGTCCCCTCTCCTGTGGGGAGTGCAAACACGCACAAGTACAAGTCCTCCTTTGGCTGGACATGTACAAATTAAGCAAAAGCACAGGCATTTCTTCTGCCACAGGAAAGTAAAAAGAGCACCAGAAATAATGAAGAAAGCTCCCATGTCTGTTTCCCTGTCCTACTGGGGAAGGCAGGGAAAAGCCAGTCCCAAAGTGCTGGTTTCTTTTCACAATCTTGAGAAACAGTCATGCGACACACACTTATGAATGCAGACATTCACAGGCTGCAAAATTTGTACGGGTTGCAGATTTCTGCTTTTCCTTGTACATAAAAGGGAGGGGGGTACTCTGCCAGTTTGGATATTAGAGGACAGGAAAACAATACCTTAGCTGGACTTGCACCGTGAAGTCACATTTTGTTCCAGAAATGTCCCTGGCAAAGATATTAGAGAAAGATTAAAGATGGGGCAACAAAAGATTTGAACATTAGAGGCTTGAGATGTTAAAAAGATACCCTGGCCTATGCTGACACACTGCCTGGACAAGCAGCCTGGCTCGCACCACCCCACCTGACCAATCCAGCCTCTCCAGGGTGCTTGAACATCACAATTCTGGGGCAAGCAAACTCTGCTATATTTCCAGTAACTTGCATTGCTTTGTCTGATAATGAAAGTACGACACATGATAGAAATTAATTAAAACATTCAAGTCAGCTTTAGGCCCATGCCTTTAGGCATCGCTCCAGATACGTGAGGGCAATGAACTCTAAAGGGTTTCCATGTGCCAACCATGTGCAAGGGAACAGAAAGAGACTGGCTGCCTAGGCCATGGAAACCCATCTTGAGATGCTACCCATCGTATGTCGTGTGACTGAGACCAATTCCTACCAGGTGGCTTGTTCGAGGGAACAACCCTGACAACCCATGGCTTATGCAAGGCTGCTTGTATGCACAATGGGCTGTTGTGTCACCCAAATCCAGGCAACCCACCCCACTGTGGGTACCAGGAATCAGCTGACTCCACATTTGGCAAAAGCTGCAAAATCCCTTGCTGTTCCAAATGGTCTGGGCATCCACCAGTGCTGGCCACCCCACAAGTGACAAAGCAACTGACGGCTGGGTGGCACTGCCTTGCTGCTCTCTCCCTATAATCATGAGTTTATTTCAGTTCCCCATAGCCTTTTCAAACTTTTTCTCTCCCTCTCCCTCAGATCACAAAAACCATCCTGATGAACACAGACAGCCCCTTCAAAGTGACTGAGGACCACCTTGGAGGGTCTATTAGTGGCTGGCAGAATGATTAAAATGTGCAAAGATGTATGCAAATAAATTCTTCTTCTTCATCATCATCATAATCATCATCATCACTGCTGCATTTGTGCAAGTGAGATAATCTGTCAGAAGGTGAGCTGTCAAGTGATCTTGGGAATGAATTTAGTGTTAATTAGTCTCATTTTATGACACTGAACCGTCTTCAGGGAGAGGCACAATTTGCACTTTCCCCCCAAGACTCCAGGGAAAGTGCAAAAGCGCCAATCCCCCGACACACACCTTTTCTGGGGGGAAAGGGGATTTGACAGCTAACTGTCAAAACTCTAGGTTCCCTTTGAAGGGGGCTTTCGGTAGACATGGTTGACCATGGCTAAGTATGTGACCAGCATCCACAAACCCGGTTGAAAACTGGGCCAATGCAACCTAACTCCCACAGCCCACTTCACTTTCTTAAACCCCTAACACTTGCCACTTTGCAATTTGCAATACTGCAGTTGTGTGTTTCTTAAGATGTTTTAGCATTTAAATAGTACTTAAAGATCACAAGAACTTACATGGAACTGCTTATCTGCTGCACTTGCTGCGGAGTCAAGGCGAATGCAAAGCAGGTTTCTCGAAACCGCTGGCTGTTATCTGAGGCTGTGGGAAGACAAGAGAAGACTGAGCACATGAACTAAATAAGGACATCTGAAGACATTTATTCAAGCAAGAGGAAGACTCACTCTATCCACATTTTTGGAAAATATGTATGGGAGTCTCTACAGCCACATCTAAAAATCTATGAAGATTTACCTTTGGTTCAGGTTTCATCTATAATCAGGGAGAAGATTCACAGCTTCACAAATTTACTAGAAACAGAAGCTTCTCGCAAAGATTAATTCTTACCTTTTCGTTCAAAAGAAATGAAGGTCTGCTTCCAAAGATACTTTCCAAGGTTGAGAAAATAAATTCACAAGGAACTGCCAAAGTTAGCCATTCGGAAAAGGAGAATTTGACAAAGATCATTTAAAGGAAATATCTTAAGAACACATGAATCTTAGGAGTACGCCCACACAATGAACTTTAAGAGGCCAGAGACATTTCAAAACATTCATGTAACTGGTAATTCTAGGCTGGATGCTATGAGGCAAAATGGAACAGTTTAGAATGGGCAGGTTTAAATCAAGCCCATTTAAATTGCCAATTAATTAATTTAAAATCAGTAATTTACTGGCCCCTGGCCAGTATCTGAGAGGCCCCAGAGTTTTTGGATTCCCAGTTCCAATTCTGAGGCTGGGTATCAGAGCTCCAGCTCCCCGCATCCGAGGAGGAAAAAAAGCACCAGATGTTTTCCAAAGTCAAGAAAGTGACCAAAGGGCGATATCCAGGAGAAAACTGGGGCTCCACTCAATGCAGTAATACTTTGGAACAGAACGTGGGTGACATTGCACTGGCTATGTGGGGATACAGGGATCTGGACAGATGTGTCCTGGTTCCATAGTTACATGTTTCTGCTTCACTCTACTTTGATTGCACCCACAGTCAAAAAGCAAAGTACCAAACAAAACTGAGAGAGCTTTGCCTATTGGGGAGTACAGAAATTAGTAAATTAATACATTAATTAAATGCCCATGACTGCTAGGTCAAAGACAGGTACAACAGTTCCTGGGTAGATTACAGATGTTTATTTTCATCTGCTGCAAATAAAATGCCTAGATGTGGTAGGTTATACATATTGATATTTGAGAAATGATCAAATTGGTTCTCCTTGTACATAAAACTGCTTCCTTGAACTCAATATGAAGAAGGCATCAATTTAGTTTAGACACTAACTATACGGTTAACATGCTTCTACTGACATCTAATATTAAGTAGACTATATCTAAAAAGAAAGCTATAGTTGATGTTGTTTTGAAGTTCAGCATTGTAATCTAATAAACAACATCTTTGTAAATCACTGATTTCTATCATCCTTGGCACAGTCTACATGTCATTCCAGATTTTTAAGACAGCTCCTTAAACTGCTTTTTTCTGCATGAAACCCATTTTAAACTGTATGGACTTATTATTTCAGCAATTTTATTCACTGCGTAATTTAGAATGCAGAACCCTACCAATTAATTCACAGTATGCTGATAACAACCCAAATTCCCAGATCTTCTGATTCAGAGTGAGGCTTTGAGTGCGTATTATCAGTTCCAATATCAGTTAAAACAAGTTCTGATGGTACAAGTCAACAAAGAGCTGGCTGTACAAAAAGGGATGATGTAAAATTAACCAATAAGATACTTTAATAAAAATACAAAAAAGGCCTCACTAGGAAAGAAAATGTTTTCCTCAGCCTCAAGTGAAAGGTAGAGTGATAGAATACCAGATACGTCCCTCTTTTGGAGCCAAACTTTTACAAGGTTCTTCCTTCAGATCGTTCATGACTACTCTAAGACTTTTACAACCTGCATCCCAGGATCATACCCCACCATTCCACAAGCAAAGGTTTAGATAAAGCTGAGCTGGCAAGCGGCATCATTTACAGGAAGTGAAAGCAAAAACCATATTCCTTGTTGTAAGAGGGAACTGAAAATAAGCCAAATTTTCAGTTATAAAAATATATTATTCATCAAGATGGAAGGTAGCCAGGATGCTCGAGTCAAAAGCAATCCTCCTGGGGATGCCCAAGAAGTCCTTTTATAGCCAGGAAAAAGGAATGAGAAAGATTCAGGCGCTGTTATTGCTTATCCTTTAACACTGCAGCCTGTTTGGGGACCTGGCTAATAAAAAGTAAGGTATTAACAGACAACATTTCTATTACTGTAAAATACTTATGTATGAAGTACACAATTTAATGGACAACAGGCTCAAGGTAGCACAGTGAGGGCTGTGTCTGAGTGAACCTAACATCTTTCTGGCTCAAGCCCAACGCTATGCCCTCTGGATTATGCAAGCCCCCCTCCCCTTTAGGCATATTGCAGTACACACGTGAAAAGTACAAATACACACGCTTGATGTGGTATAGGAAAGAGAGCAGCATGATTCCCCAAAAGATGATGTTAGATGTGTATGTAAATTTATGTAAACTACATACATTTAAGATTGGGGTTAAAAGATGCAATTGTAGCTAGAGAAGAAAAATGTCTGAAGTCTAATTATGCGTGTAATATGAACCTATGGGGGGAAAATCTTTTAGCACCCTTGATGCCACAGTTTACTGAGGCAGTGTTGGATGTCTCCATTTCATTTAGCTTTAGGAAAATATATTAATATGCTCTCCTCTCTTTTGGTAGCAGCCAGAGGCTATATACTTTCTCCTGTAAAATATTCCTTGCTGTGCTGGAAAACGCTCCCCTCAGATATCCATTCAGGAACATTCCCCCATCGCTTTTGATGAACATGGTGTGATTCAGCTTACAGCAGGCAGCAGCATTCGGTTTCAATGGTCATCAGCTCAATTTATTAGTTAGGAAAGCTTTCCATCTTCCCTCGCAAATTGGCCATTGCTAAATAATTAAGAGCTTACTGCGAGGACTAAGGATAAAATAAATCTTGAAGAAACTATTTGCTGGATAGCTTTCATACTACAATAAACTCTGCCTTATTTAAAAAGAGAAAGCATTTTTGCTGAATTGATAGATTGTGTTTCTTTCCCTTAGAAAGCTATATTAAAAAGCGAGAACACAGTGTTATACAGCTATTCAAGTAGGAGATGCACTGATTCGAGGGAAGCACACTGGTACCACAATTCACACGTACCATCTGCTGCATCCAGATATATTTCAGATGACGTGACAGGACACACTGCACCAGCAATAGTGATTGACAGTTGCTAACCGCACCAAATTTGCCCAACTACAGAAGCCTATATAAACCAGTTTACCGTTTCCGGTGCAACTTCTATTATCCACCATGGACCCTTGGGGCAGGTTGGCAGAACATCAGGAGTTTCCTCTGAACGGAGTTGCTCTTTGTAGAGAAATCCAGTATTCACAAGTAAGAGCCTTGAAACTGGCATCTGCTCAAAAAATTGTCCGGAGGTGGAAACACTCGTGAATTGAGCAGTAACACTGGAAGGCAGAAGTGGATGACACAAGCCACGGGAAGCATCTGTTCAGTATGGCCCTACAGTCTCATTTTAATATGGCAGTTCTGGATTCCATCCTGGAGGTATCCCAGAATCACATACTGGAGCAGATGATTGCACTGGGGCTTCCATCTTTTGGCCTGGCTTACTAGTCAGCCTGTATTTGTGCTCACAATTCCCCCTTTCTTGGCTTGGCCCGGAAGCTGTACTTGTAAAAAAAAATAAAGCAGGAGAAACACCCTTGCTGCTTCTTTTTTTCAAATGAGATTATCAAGTCATCTTCTTTTGGGTTTTCACATTCCTTGAATTTAATTCTTAACCTTTTTTCCTACCCAAATAAAGTAATTGTTCATAAACTGAACAATTTGTGTCAAAAAAATTGTAGTTAAAGTACACTAATCTTAACCGCCACAACACACCGAAATCAAGAAAGCTTTAACCTCCTGTTCACTTGTATTTTCATTCAATTTTCTGAAATTGGACTTATTTAATTCCAGGACACCTAATACCCAAATATTGTATAGATTTATTGGATAGATTTACAAAACTTTATTTATTGGATAGATTTACAAAACTGGTAATGTGTCAAAGCCACATGTACTGGGAATTTTGAGAAATGTCATCCAACACATCTTGAGAGCAGCAGAGAGGAGAAGGCTGCTTTAGGGTTTGAAACTAGAATTTTACATTCTAACACACATTAAATTGCAAATTAATTCTGGCTACCAAGAACAGGGTGTGACTGATAATACAAGAACCATAACTGTTCTGTTCCTCTGAAATATTTTAATATTAGTCATTCTTAATGATAAGCAGTCAAGGCAGAGTGATCAAACTTGTCTAACTCAGAGTACCATGTTTCAACTTGCTTGTTCTCAGCTGTTTATGCTTCCAAATCCAGCCAAGATCTTCATATACCAACAATGAGTTTCTTCTGACCTTCACACAGTTGCTTATCTGGTAACCCTGCTCTATAACTCTTCCATGAAATTTGAAGACACCAATAGCTAATTTAATAAAAATCAAATACAATATAGTACTTCTAGAGTGCCTTTGGCCAACAAAAACCAAAGGTCAGGTCAGTGGCCATCTGACATTGGAAAGCTTCATCTTACATGTTAGTAGATAAAGCAAATTAGCCAGGATTGAATCTCTTCGCAACTTCAGTCCTTTCTGGAGGACAAATGACAGAAAATCATGCCAAGGGTCACCAATGCAATTTTGGCCATGTATGCATGACAGGATTAGTCAAACTGATGCCCTCTAGTTAGTTTGGACTACAACACCAATAAGCCCCACCCAGCAGAGGGCTAAGGTCAGTGTTCATGGGCAGGGGTACAGCTAGGTACCAAAAAGATCCACGGCTCATGTCCACAGGACAAAAAAATGTGCATATGCTGACTGATAGATGCTCAGAAGTTTTGTGCGTCTTTAGGATCCTCATAGAATCATGGAATAGTAGAGCTGGAAGGGGCCCTGAAGGCCATCCAGTCCAACCCCCTGCTGTTGCAGGACACCAAGTCACCCCACCCCACTCAGAGGGCTGTCCAGTTTCCTGCCTCCTAAAAACATTGTAAAAAGGGCAGCATTTCATTTCAGGGAGAAAAAACTCAGAAAGATTTGGAGGAGGCAGCAAGAGGTGCAGCACATGTGGGCAAAAAGCCAGGTACTTTGGGGAGGGGTCACGAACAACACCAGGCCTTCCGGGCCTTTATTGCAGCAAATGCCCATCGATAGCAGATAGTGGAACAGATTAAGGATTCCAGATTAAATATTTGGGGTACCAGCCCTAATGGGCTGCCGCCTAACACCGCCTCTGCTTATGGGAGTTGCAATCCCACTTCAGGAGGGTATCAGATGTTACTTACCCCAGGTGTGCAAAATCCTGCAGAGTTCCATCAACTGAGGAACCTTCTCAGAGAGAAGGGACTGGGCTAGGGCCACGCATGGCTTAGTTATATCTAACCTGGAGCACTGTAACGTGCTCTATGAGGACCTGCTCCTGAAGACCATTCCAAAACTTCTGCAACTTCAAAATACTTTTACAGCAGTGCTGACCAACTCTAAAGCCTGAAAGCATGGTCTCAACTTACTGCACCTATGGCACTGCCTTTTCTCTGTTTCCAAGGAAAATTCAAGGGCCCAGTTATTATCTTTAAAGGTGAAGAACAGGCTACTTAAAGAATGGCTTCCCTCCATATGAAGGTGTCCTCCCAGAAAGCTCCCCTAGCAAGACCTTCCTGTAAGTCTCTTTTCCATCCAAGAGTTAGAGTTGTATGTGAAGAAGTCTCAGTTTCACGTACATCATGGGATCTGAGCTAGCAATGACTGACCAAGAAAGGGATACTGGGGTTGTAGGAGACACCTCGATGCGACTGTGGACCAGGTGTGAAAGCTGGTGTAAAAAGGCAAAAACCACATTAGGCATAATTAGGAAAGGAATCAAACACAGAACTGACAAGATCCATTTCCTACTTTCACAGATTGATTTATGCCTCTTTATGCCGTTCATCAGCAACAGTGCTCTAAATATACGGTGAGACCACATTTGGGGTATTACATACAGCTCTGGCTACTGCTTCAGAAAAGGGAGACTAAAACGATTAAGGGGTGGAGCACTCCCCTGTAAAGCAGGGTTACAACAGCTGATGTAGCTTCATGTTAAAAAGGAACAAAGGAGACATGGCAGAGATGTACAAAATTATGCCTATTGTGAAGAAAGTAGACAGAGAAACATTTTCCTCCTGTTCACGTAATACTATAATACAACATCCCATGAAGTTGATTAGTGGATCCTGGACAAATAAAAGATGGCACTCCTTTATGCAGTACACTGCATAACTGCAGAATTCACTTCCACGTGATGGTCACCAATTTGGCTATTTTTAAAAGGGGATGGAACACATTCGAGGAGGATGCGGCTATCAGTTACGGCTAGTCCAAAGGGCTGCATGCGACCTCCGGAACCAGAGCCTGTGTACCTATGTATGCACACCAGTTGCTGAGGAATGTGGTGCTCTATTCACATCCTAATTGTAGGTTTTTAATTAGCTGGCCACTTTATAAAAAGGAAACAGGACTATGTTTCCTTCATCTGAACCAATATGGCTATCCTTATTTTCCTATTTATTGCTGTTTCTGTATAGATCTCTTTTTGTTTTGTAACTCGTATTATTACTGAATCGTTATTGCATCTTATATGTAAAGGTCTTGAGTGTCTTTGTCAGAGGTAAATGAATAAGGTAGAAATATCCTAATAAAGTCAGCAGGTACTTCAGCAACCAGGAATCTGTAATCACCTTCTATGGCCCTTACAAAAAGCCTAAGCAGAAGCATTTTTTGGTTTCCATATGGAACATTCGCTCAGCTGCACGGAAACCTTTCAAATTGTGCAGGATTAGAGAAGTCTGCTTTGGCAGATCAGTCTGTGTTTCTAATCATCTGGAAAATAAAATCAGCTTCACTTCCATTCATGCTGTGGAATCGCTCTTAAGTGGGTTAGATACAATCACTACCAGAAGGTAAATACACAGCATCTGGATGTGGCAAGCCTAGATTACGCAAAGCATTTTAAAAAGGAGATTCGCCTTAGTTTGTTTTAAACAAGCCATCCTATGAGGGGTATGTGCAAGCCTCAGAAAAAAATAAGAAAAACAAGTTAGGATTTTATGCATAAGAACTATGATGGCTTCTCCAATGGTCCCTTGAACAGTCTGGAGCAGAATCACATGCAAAAATAGGAATTCCTTTAATAACATGGACTTGGGAGACATCTACAAGATCAGTATAAGCACTGTTATTTCTACAGTTAATTATCTGAGACCACCTCAGCATCAGGAAATGTGTTGTTGTTGTTGTTGTTGTTGTTAGTCGTGAAGTCGAGTCCGACCCATCGCGACCCCATGGACAACATTCCTCCAGGCCCTCCTGTCCTCCACCATCCCCCGGAGTCCACTCAAGCTCACACCAACCACCTCAGTGACTCCATCCAGCCACCTCATCCTCTGCCGTCCCCTTCTTCTTTTGCCATCTATTGTTCCCAGCATTAGACTCTTCTCCAGGGAGTCCTTCCTTCTCATTAGGTGGCCAAAGTATTTGAGTTTCATCTTCACTATCTGGCCTTCTAAAGAGCAGTCAGGGTTGATCTCCTCTAGGACTGACTGGTTTGATCGCCTTGCGGTCCAAGGGACTCGCAGGAGTCTTCTCCAGCACCACAACTCAAAGGCCTCAATCCTTTTGCGCTCAGCCTTCCTTATTGTCCAGCTTTCACAGCCATACATTGCAACTGGGAAAACCATAGCCTTGACTACACGCACTTTTGTTGGCAGGGTGATATCTCTGCTTTTTAGTATGCTATCTAGATTTGCCATAGCTTTCCTCCCCAGAAGCAAGCGTCTTTTAATTTCTTGGCTGCAGTCCCCGTCTGCGGTGATCTTGGAGCCCAGGAAAATAAAATCTGTCACTACCTCCATTTCTTCCCCATCTATTTGCCAGGAAGTGAGAGGACCAGATGCCATGATCTTAGTTTTCTTAATGTTGAGTTTCAAGCCAACTTTTGCGCTCTCCCCCTTTACCCGCATCAAGAGGCTCTTTACATATCATTTAATCTGTTTTTACCTGCAGTATTGAAACTGTCCTGTAATGCTTGTTCACCATCATTAGGTGCCGCCGTGGCACAGGAACAGGATTCCCTTGGAAACTGGTCCCTAGCTTACTTCCTGTGGTAGGAACGTAAAAGCACTTACACTGCACAATTGCACAAGGAGGCAATTATGCGATAGAGCCAGGACAAATCAACTTGCACAACAGAACCTTTGGAAAAAAGAAGAGGTCCGTTTCAGTGCACTGTAAATTGTATTTTCTTCTATATAGTTTTGAGTGCAAATACCCGTCTGAATTATAGAAGAAAAAGGCCCTACTTAAAGCCTCCTATAAAGTAGTAAACATACAAACCATTAATCAGTTTGCATTAAAGAGGGATACCAGAAGTGGCTATAATTTTGGTACAATTAAAGAAATAGTCCAGCACTTGTGTCCTAGATGCTATGGTCCACCAAGCCAGGAGTGTGTCTCCTGCCTTCTCATTAGAAAAGCAGGCCTATTCATTGCTCTCCTGGGGCCAGAAGGAGTATAAATCCTTCGGTTGATTTCAGTCTATGTAGCCTTGGAAGCACTGGGTGCAGAGGAGGCAGGGAGAGGAAAAGTCTAAGTTGCAAGTGTTTTGGATGAATCTGGAGCCAGGACTAATATGGAATTAACTATGTGTAACTTTGAAGAGTTATGTGATTATTTTTCAAATAACTGAAGTTTTTATGTGCTGGTGTCCAAAAATACCAACTACTGCAGAGTCATCAGAAAAGGTACATGCTTTGAGTCAGACTGCTCATTGCATACATTTTTAAAAGTCATGCACATGGTGTCATCCAAAATACTAGGGCTAAACCACCTGTAAAGAACTTCAAAGCAGTTAGCACTCACCCATCCTCATTGCTTATTCACATATATATGAATTACTAAGCCATTAACATTTGCTACCACCAAACATATGAGGAGGGGGAGGCACAACTGAGCACATCTGGATAAAGTAAAAGGGAAAGTATTACCTCAAATAATGTAATTTCAATGACAAAAAATCTATGTTTTAAGAGCAATAAGGACATTTTATCCGTTTTTCAAGAGACAGGAAGCCAACTCTTCCAGAGATTACTAACAAGAGATCAGAATCATAGCATTACATGAGTTCAGAAATCAAAATTCAAATTATGCTACAAAGGAGCCCAGAGAGAGACAATGAAAGAAAGCCAAACACCCTGCAGGTCTGGCTGTTATCCAGACAGGAAGAGTTACAAGTGCCTGGAATTTACATCAGCCATTTGAAGAGTGAACAAGCATCCCCCACCCTACGCAGGGTTTACGCAGACTCAAAACACAAAAGATTTTGGGTCCTTCTGTTAGGATACCTCAAGCAGCTAACACATTAACACAGGTACCCAAGCTTTCTGGTCCCATGGGCACATTTGGGCATTTAAGAATCTGATCAGCGCACCCACACAAAATGGCTCCATGGAGGATTTTGTGAGTCATATGATGACTGCAGTGGGATCTGGCTAGCCAAAAGCAAACTAAAGAGGTGGGAGGGGAAGGAAATATCAAAGCGGGAGGCTGGTAGAGAAAGGAAAATGCAAGGCAAAAGGATAGAGCAAGAGCAAATCTTAAAGCTAGAAAGGGAAAGAAAAGAGAGCATCCTAATTTTTCCGTTTGTTTGTTTTTAAGGGGCAAAGGGGAAGCTTGGTAGGTGCCACCGGAAATTCCCACAGGACACGTGTTGGGCCCCTTATAGTAATAGAATGCAAACCAGAACTTATGAAAAATATTTCAATGAAACTTTCACATTCCAATACAAACTGTGGCAACCAGTGTAAGCTTGATGAACGCTTATCTGCACATCCATCTCCTAGGAAGCGCTTTTTCAAGCATGAGGGCCTCTGTGCCAAATCTGGACTATAAAATAGTTCTGCTTCCTGACATCTTGTAAGGGAGTACTAGTAGTTCTGCCTTATCTTTCCATCTTGTACCGACTGAAGGGAGTTTTTTTAGATATCATAAACTCGAGAATTCAAATTTTACTACAATCTGGCCAACAGCACAGAATAGCGACCAGGCATCAGTCTCTGGTTGCTACTAGAAACAGGCAAGTGCCCTAACAGGCTGAGAAAAAAAAAAGAGAAAAGCTACTTTAGTCTCTTCACTCCACGACATGGAGGCATAGGCTTCTGCAGGTTTCTTATTATTCTTATGCAGGAAAAATTACACATATGCAAGACAAAACCTGCAAAAATAGTAGGACACTCCTGTCAGCAAGCTACTGTAGTGTCTGTGACATTATCTGAAGCCTACACAACATTTTCCAATAGCTCATGGGGAGGAGCCAGTCCATTTAGAGATCTGTAAACTCCACAGCAATTAAACTTGAGATACTGAAGAGCTACAGCAAGATAAAAAGGTTTGATACAGAGTCTCTGATAGAAACAGTTCTAACCCCCGTAAGGATCATCTTGAGTCCAAGACTGCAGTGTTAAGTCCAACTCCCCAAAAAAAGATTAATTAAGGCTTGAGAATGGACACTTTCCCAGTCCCCTGTGGTATGTAAGAATCTTCTCAAGGTGACAGAATTTTCATAAAACAGAAGGGCACCACAAAGGACTAAAACAAGGGGATAGGTAACTTTTGCTGGTAAATGTTACAGAGGTACATGAAAGGCTAAATTAATGGATCCAAATGCTTATCACTGTTTTAAGAACTCAGCCACTTGTATCTCTTGGATTAATCACGAGACTGTATAACTATGCTTCCCGTAAATCCTTATTTGGAGAATAAATGGCATGCTTTAAGTTTGTACATGATGACTAAATTTGAGAGAATTGCCTCCTCTTCATATGGATTAAGGAACAGGTATACTCAAGAAATGTGACATGGTATCCAAACCAAAAAACCATTAATACCATCTCTGGGTGAAATGTTTGTCCTAAGTTACACTCACAGTAACTTAAAAGCGTTCAGTTAGCAATCCTGCCTTTCTCCATAAACCTCTGCAAGGGGGAATGTGTCCTTGAGGGATTCTCCCCCTCACATCAATGCCTCATTTGGATAAAGACTGGACTAACAATGGAACTTCTGTTCCTGTTTTCCCAAGGAGGAAAGGGGTAATACCCTATATTGATTCCCCATTCCTCCTTGCGGCATGATACCATCTGTAAGAATGAACAGCATTAGGCATTAGTACCTTACCTAAACTGGTTGGCTTTATCAGTTCGTCCAGCAAGTCGTAAAAGGGTAGCTTCTGAAGTTTTATGTCTGGATGAACAGGGTGGAGTGCTGAGGTAAGATGGGGCAGTTCCAGTTCATGCTTAGGTCCCAGGAGGGAAACAGGGAGCAATGGCGACGTTGCAGGGTGGCCATCGTAAGCAAGCTGAGGAATGGTAGATGGCGACAAAGTGGCCGATATGGAACTTGAGTGGACACTGGGGATGGACAAGTCCGCAGGCGTCATTATTTTCTGAGGGAACCGCCGCCTGTATAGTTCTTTGATTTTCATTTGGACAGCAGGACTGCAGCCGGCCTTGAGCAAATGCAGGGCTTTTGTAAGGAGTTCGTGTTTGCGGCCGTGCTTGTTCCTTCCCGCGTATCCCAAAAGCACTTGCAGCTCAGAAACCCGCAGGCTCATCACCATTTGCTTGAAGACAAACACAAAGGCAAGACAATGGTTATGAACGCAGCACCAACAATGCACATGGACTTCACACAGTGCAGAGCCCAGTCGCTAAGAATACACAGGCTCTCACTGGGGATGAAGGGAGAGTTAGGTCCGGCCAGGATGGCCACATCTGGGGCACCTTAAGGCCCGCCTTCAGTTACGCCAGGTAATCTTGGGGAGCAATACACCTCAAAAGAGGCACATGGCCTCCAGATTGCCTCAAAAGCTTTGGGAACTTTTGCCAGGCAGAGAGAACAAGCCCTGGGTTGCAATCATGCAAACACACACAGCACGTAGAAAGTTTATTCATCAGAAAAATATAGGAAGGCACACTCTTTTAACCTGATGTTGTCGAGACAGCAAATATACCTGTTGCATCCCAAACTTAGCCTGTGTTTCCAATGAGAGAAAGAGCTTCCTGCCTCACAGAGAGGGAGAGAGACTGATGGTAGGGGACAGTACCTGTCCTGCAGTGGTAGAACCTGAATCAAGAGCTTGTGTGTGCAGAGGAGAGTCCCCTTTCTAAGCCCTTTCTATTTATACTACACCCAGTCCACAAGTTACGGATGTCTGAGTTAAGAACAACCCCTACTTATGAATGAACAAACCCAGAAGTCCTGCCTCATCCGTGAGTGGCAAGTGGATGCCCGTCGGTGGCAAGAGGCGAGTGGCAAGCAGGCGCACACAGGCGCCAAGGAGAGGAAGGAAGGAGGAGGGAAAAAGAGGTGAGCGGAAAAGACAGAACCACTTCTGCAGCTGTATGCTGATGAAAAACTAGTGTATCCAAGCAAGTGTGTTTCGAATCACGTGGAGTGTGTGTGGCCTTCCGTAATTTTGTACTGCATTTGGTTTGTAACCATGCCTCCAAAGCATAAATCCAATGCAAGTGCAGGCAATGTGTTGGAGAAAATAAAAACAATCACAATCAATGTGGAAATAATAAAATAATCAGAGAATGATGAGATGCCACCATTCACTGGGAAAGTGTTAGATTGTGGTTGTTCAACACTCGGACTCCCCCTCCCCCTCTTTCTCACACACACACACACACACACACACTCCCCAACCTTCTCCAGTACCTGTAGTTATTTATAATTAATGCATTATACTCATTTTTAAAATGCTGTATTATGTTTAAGCTGCCTTGGTGGATATGGAAGTATTCTTAAGTGTTTTACATGGTTTTTATACACGTGATCTGACTTACATACAAATTTGACTTTAAAGACGATCTCAGGAACAGAACTGGTTCTTAACCCAGGTACTGGGCATATTTCTCTCTGAACATGTGGCTAAGGGAAATTTCCAGGAATATACTAGTGGGAAAGTGCTTGATTGCTGCTTGATGACCTTAACTATTTTTTTCTGGGTAAGAGGTAAGTTTTCTGCAGGGTGGATAAAAAAATGATTTTTTTAAAAACAGTTTTTTAAAAATTAAAACCATTTTTTAAAAAAATAAAACACTTTTAAAGGAAAAGCCTATCTAATCATAGTTTTCTTTTTAAGATTCATAATGAATAACCTTTCGGTTATAATGTAAGGAAAATTACCTTTCATTATGTAGGCATAAGGCTTTATATTCATGCAATCTTTCAATATTTTAGTAAATAAATTCCAGAAATACATTCACAAGGTCATGCTTTTCCAGAGTTTCCTGAAAGATGAACAGGCAATTTTTCTATCCTGAAATTATTATCACACATGCTTGGTTTTACCTGGCTTTTTGTTCCTGCAGAGATCACATAAAACTTCTTCACAACAAAAATGCTATAACATAAAAATATAAAATAAAGCATAGCCTAAGGTGTACCGTATCATTATCTCCCTGAAGGAGAAAATTGAGAATAGCACCAAGACATAAAAGAGGCCCAGTTTGGGAATATTATACTGAGATGTGACGCATGGGGACTTCAGCCCTCTCTGAGGGGCAGGGTAAAAATCAAGGTTAGGGTTCGGGTTAGAAAAACCAAGGTGCCTATGAAGCTTCCGACACTTGGAACGGCTTTAGAACAGGCTGAAACAATGAGATGGGCAGAAAAACATCCAGGAAGTGGCCCTTTTGGAGATCCATGTGAGGCATGGGCACGTGTGCCATATTTACATCGTGTTTCCTAGGTTTTTTATGTAAGGCAATTTTCAGGTGTCTCCAGGCAATGGATTTTCCTTCCTGTCGGGTTGTTTTGCCTCATCTCTTTATAGCTGGGTGAATTGAACTCATTCCCCACAAGAATTCCAGGATTCATTTTATTTCATGCTGGCTCACACAGGATATTTTTCCCCTCTTCATGACTCCAAACGTTCCCTACATCACCCATGGCTTGAAAGCGTGTTCTGGCCTGAGGGTTTATCTTCATATAGATACACACACACTTCCCTTCTTCCAAATGTTGCTCCCTGAACACTCCACTCCCCCATCCTCACGAGACTGGCAACCAGAGCGTCTAGACCAGGGGCCGGCAACCTTTAACACGCAAAGAGCCATTTGGGCCCGGTTTCCCACACAAAAGAAAACACCGGGAGCCGCAAAACCCTTTTGACATCTAAAATGAAGATAATGCTGCATGTATCGCTTTTTACCTTAATGCTATGTATATCTTCATTATGACTCTCTTGTTCAGCTCTTTATTATGCAGCTCTTGTTCAGTCACTAAAAACTGTTATTTTTAATCTTACATTATAAACTAGTAGGACTCCTTTCATGTATTTTGAATAGGGGAACAGCTTCCTGAAGAGTCAAAGTCAGTGCTAAAGGGCTGCATGCATTAAACAGCAAAGCCCACAAGTTCGTCAGCAGTAAAAGCAAATGAATCTACCCACATACCATCAAACTGTTTGGTTTTCTTCAGAAACTTTTCTTTTCTTAGATTTATCCATGGTTGGCCTGGGGGGTGGGGGGAGCTCAGTAAATCTGTGCTGGAGATATAGGTGTGTTTAGTGACTGATTAGCAAATGAACAGTCAAGTGCTGTGAATTGTGACAGGTCCCAAGCACAGCTTTTAACATTCAGATGAAGGAGATTACATTGGGACAAAGAGAATCTTTCAGTTTGGTGTAACATGAGAGCCTGCAGGAAGCTTGTTTAGCAAAAGAATGTAGCTTACTTAACTAGCTGATTTACTTAACTAGCTAGTGCTGCTGCTTTCCTTCCAGCAGATCTGCGGCTGTGCCAGTGCTTGTTTTGAGTGACGGAGCCGCAGCAGAGGGGTTCAAGAGTCACATGTGGCTCCAGAGCCGCGGGTTGCCGACTCCTGGTCTAGACCTTTTCCTCTGCCAAGGAAAATTCATCAGGCCCTGATGCTGTGATGCAAGGTTCTTCAAAGATTTCGACCCACAGGCACATTTAGGAAATTCCTGTGGGCACCACCACAAAATGGCCTCCATGGATAGACACAACTGGGCTGAAAAGAGGCATGGGAGAGGGACAGGCAAGAAGCTGGGAGGGAGGGAGAAAACAGGAAGGCAAAGAGGTAAAGGCTAGAACAGGAGACCTCCCTAACATTTTCAAAGTTAAAAACAAAACAAAACAATTTTTTTGAAAGGAGCAGGGAAATTAGAGCTTTTGAGAATCCCTGACTTAGGGCAAGTTAGGACTTCATTTATGGTGCCTCCAAAGTACTGAAACTATTACTTACTGCTTATACTTAACGAACAGTTACAATCCATCACTAACGTCTCCTAACCAAAATTAGTGGGACCGATACACAAACACAGACTTTTTTCCCCAAAGGGGCTTGCATAAACTTCTTTTTAGTTGGAAGATGTTGATCTGCTCCCATTCATCTCAGCATGGTTGATGCAGAAGGTCCTTGCCACGGTCCCAGGACATAAAACGAACATCTTGAACAATCTGCATTTAGGAAATCCCTAAAGTTTCATTTTAATAACTTAAAGCTTTCCTCTAGGTTCAGGTCTCATTTACCCTTTTTGCCATGGTAAAGGACCAGCCAGCTCTACCGAACTAGGTGTTCCAGAGGTTTCCACAAATCCTGAAAAGAAGAGGAGATGAACCCTGCCCTCTTTCCAGCCCCAATATTTAGCTAGTCTAGGATTTGTTCTGGCAGGAAGCATTTTTGAATGACCAGCAAGGCCAGACATTATTTGTTAGCTCCTAACATAAAATGCACGAGTGGGTGGGTGGGAGAGAGCAATTTTTTTAAACAATGAATTCTTCTAATGTGAACAAGCACCATATTATTTGTGGCCTAGAACAAAAATATTTTACTATATGAAGTAACAAGTTAAAATATTGCCACATCATTTCCAAAATACATATAGTAAAATTGTGAATCATTTAATATCCCCTTCAGCTCTAGAAAAAACACAGACTTGCTTATCTTAAAGAACTTCTAGGAAAGAGAACACAATCAAAGCAATCCATAGCTAATGAATGGCAAATATCAGACAATAAAATACTAATAAAATTATGCAGGGCCAAGTTGTAGCTTATCAATTAAAACCTTTAGGAGAAAGCCATTTCATTGTCAATGATATGATGTTTCTTTCAAAACAAAAAGCTATTCCTCTTATCCCAAAAATTACTTTCCCAGAATTCCAATTTACTGTGCCTTATAGTTGCATATTTTATTATACCTGCATAACATCTGAACTATCAGGAGACACACAGCTGCAACAGCAGGGATGTGAAGCGCAATGCTATGGCCCACCTTGCTTCGGAGCATGCAAGCCTTTTCTCTCTTCCAGATGCTAAAAATGTTTCTGCTGGAAACTAGAATGTTTAGATGCTAAACTGGCAGCCAGAAGCTCTTCTCAAGACATGAGAATCGGGACCCATGTCTTAGTGGTAGTGCTTTAAAATGTTTTTAAAGCACCCTAATCAATTTGACACAGATTATTTAACCAGCAAGTACAGAGATCACTCAATTCCTATGGAAAAAAGCACTTCACTATGAATACAATTGTCTGCAGTATCTCTAATGCCTCTGGAATCACTAAAGTGAGCTGCATTCAAAAACATATAAATAACAATACAATGACCAAAGTTAAATAAACAAAAACAGTAACATCAGAATAGCAAAAGTCAACAACCTACAGTAGTTAAAATAGAGCGAGTGCACAGCACTGCAGCAGATATAATAAAAACTGGTAATATTTGGAAGATAAAAGGTCTTCACCTGGTGCCAAAAAGAAAACAAGGATGGTACCAGGTGCACCTCCTTGGGGAGAATGTCCCAAGGATGGGATGCCAAGAAGGCCCTTCACCCAGGTATCATCTCCTTACCTCTTTTGGGAGCGGTTTTGAGGAATTCCAAAACAACTATATCAAAGTTTATTCTGCATTAAAATTCATACACAAAATGAAAGCAATTGAGATAAATATTTCCTTGGGACACAGGGCAGTAAAACATACAGAGATAATGCAGTGACTAGAAACAATTTTTTTGTTTCCTCCATTAGATATGCAGCCTATCCATTAAAAAAACCAGTTCCGTTTTTAAAATATGACCATATGACATTAAGTTTTTGCATTATTTGAAGATCCATTTACAGCATCTTAAGCTCTTTGCCTCTCACTAAATGTAGCCTAAATTACGATCTTAAAATTCTGTGGATTCTAGTCTGGAATCAGTAAAGGAGATTTGAAGTATAAAACAGATTTTTTTTTCCCTAAAAGGAAAATCCATTATGATGGAACCACATGTGGCAGAATTAAAGTCTGTTCTTGAAATATAAAATTTACTCTTCCACACACACTCCCAGTTAATATCAAGCCCCACCCCCTTCTGTCCTATGCTATCATAACACTGCTCAACATGAACGTTAGGTAGACTACATGCACTATGTAAAACTCGTGGCCATTTCTAATGACTCTCATTTGGTGTGATGTGCTAGAAACAAAACATTTTGGAAATATTTAAAAAAAAACCAAACTGGGATGGGGCTGGCATGGAAGACCATTTCCCAATTAGAATGCTTATGGTATGAACTAGTTCTTTCAGTTTAGCTGAAATATTGCTTGTTTACTCTCAGTCACTGCCTCATAAAGTTAAAGACATTTAGCTTGTAAGCAAGAGCCTAATATTTCCTGCTTGGTCATGCATCTTTTTAGAACATTTTATTTATTTATTTATTTGGAAATTTATAGGCCGCCCCTTGCCACAAGCCTCGGGGCGGCTCACAACCAAAAGATTGAAACATAATGTTAACATAAAATCCCATGTGGTGGTTAAACTGCATGATTGTCAACCCAAGTCTCTTTAGCACGGGAACCTGCCTTTTTGCCCCTGTGCTGCACGCCATCCTGCAACGGTCTGTGCTAGTCATCTAGCATCACTGTTTTCCACAACCCTGTCTTTTCCACAACATACGGCTATGCTCTTGTAATAACGAAGGTATTTAAAGTGCCAGAGCAAAAGAAATACTATCTGCATCAGGAAGTACTCTGCTCTCTTATTTTCACCTCCATGTCTAGATGTCAGCATGAACAAAACCTCATTCCACCGGTGCCATCACAATACTCAAAAGTAAAGTTGCTCTAGCTATATACAAACACTGACTTCCTTTCAATTTTGCCTGATAGTTATTTGATTTATGCCACATCCTTCAAAGAGAAAAGGCACCCACAGCAGATAAGGGAAGAATTGTGTCATATCATTCACAGCCCTGTATCACTCTCTTGCAAAATGTGACCATTCTGCTCACAGACAGAAGCATGAGCCCTTCCTTCTGGATTCCCCAAGTAGGGCAAGTGAGGGGTGGCTTTACAGTTATTCTAAATCTGCCACCAGCTGTAGGACAGACATGGTCACCCCAGTTCCCACCAGCACTGCCGCTTCCTTGGGGATGACTGGCCAAGCATCCCAGCGGGGGCCCTTTTCTCGGGATCCCTTGAAGTCTGCCTTTGCATGGTTAGATTGTAGGTTGTGTCAAACCTGGGCATTGAAACAGAAATTGCATGAGCCCCAAACATTAGCCTTCTGTTAGCCTCCCCATGTTCACCTCCAAAGCATATAATCCGGGTTTTGGTGGAAATGTAAAAGATTTATTAAGGATTCAGGAAAAAAAGAAGTACAGAATAAGGAAAGGAAGCTCAGAAGTCACTGATGGAAGCCTAGCTCCTAAAGAACCAAGGGCTTCGAGTTCACACATCAACCACCTACAACCAACAACCGACCAACAGGCCAATCACAGGTCAGCTTGCAAGAAGCAGCTTAAATCTCATTTATAAGACTGTAACTTAAATATGCCACTACAAGATGCTATAAAAATAATCACCCAGATGTTGAAGAGTTGAAAAAGAAAACCAGAAAAATAAAAATCCAATTGGTGTTATGCTTTTATAATGCTAAAATTTTAAAGTTATTATAAGTGATCAAGAAAGCATGGAAATATGAGAAAGAAACCCCTTTTAGATTAATTTATACAGAATTGAAAGTAACAACGTTGGTTAGGATAAGGCGCAATCACAGATTTTCCCTTCTCAAAGGACACAAATTTCTTCATCCAATGAGACCTTAAATTGTGTCCACAATTATAAAGGCTAGAACAGATCAGGTTACTCTGTTCAGTGTTTTGGCTTGCTGTCTCTGAAAAGGTAGGTTTAAGAGCACCAGGAAAGTTATACCCACACATACAGAAGACCCAAAAATGGGATACCAAGAACAGAGGCCACACGTCAGCTGAGGTTTGCCCAACAGCCCAAGGCAAATGAAAATGAAATCTGAAATCTTGAAATCTCAGGCTACTCAACAATGGGACATGATGACTTGCAAGTAATACTGGAGTTTTTCCTAATATAGGCCAAAGCTCCATGTCGTTTGACAACTTTCATTCTTGCACTGAATGCTGGAACTCAGCAGCGACTATAAAAAGCTTCCATTTTCGCCCAAGGCAGAAGAGGAGAAATGGTACCACCCTTTTCCATTATCTCCTGCTCTTCCTTGTCACTAAAGAAGGGACCAGCTCAGGGCAACCTTGCGGCAATTAGTAGGAAAGGGTGAGCAGTACAAATAGAGGAGCAGGCACGTATTGTCATTTAGGATGATTTCTGGAGTGGTGCCACCTTTCAACCATCCTAAGAAACCTCTGTGCACTGAACCATTCACACTTGCCATCCCTTTGGACGCACCTCCTGCCATCACCAAAAAAAGCTAATGTAGGTATCACTGAGAACTGGGATTATATACTTTGAATAAGTACACCTCCAAAATTTGCAGTCCCTGCTTTAACCTCCAAATTATGCACTCACGGCAGCCTTTTCAGCAGGTCTCAAGCTCAGGCCAGACCACCTGGCATCACTTCTGTTTTAAGCTTCATTTAAAGTTAATGGAACAGTTAGCATGACTCCCTTTCATTTCAATGGGACTGTCTAAAAAGCACTTTCCCCATGCCTCTGAGATGCAAGGATGCATGCCTGTAGAAAGTTACAAGTAAAAGATGTCAGCAACTAATTCACTCTCTGAACTTTATTGTTATTTTTGGTATTAAACAAGGTTGTGGGATATAACAGTCTTCTTTATTTTAGTGCTAGAAAAAAATCAAGCCATCTCTGCTGGCATTTTCAATCTTTATTATCCCTGCTGTACTTATCCATGCAGATGGGAGCTGTTTTACATTGCTATTTCTTAGCCTAGTTTAAAGACAAGTAATTGTAGAAAAATACATGAGAATTAGACACAATCTTGGTGTACACCATTGAGTGTCAGCATAGAGAATTTAAATAGCTTGCAAGAATCAAGACAAAAGGCAAAAAAAATAAAGATGACATACTTCCAGGGAGTTGAGATAAGCTTGTTAGATAATTTTTCCTTTTGTTACTTAAAAAAAGCTTTTGCTCCCAAGTTCCTTTCCATTCAACAGAAGGAATAATGTCATTACTTAGGCAACCATTACTGGAGTCTACTAGTCCATAATTAATTTTAAGGGAGCTGGTTTCAACTAAGTTGCCTCAATCTTCTCATCACCACAGGTAATAGAGCACATTAACAGTGTTTCCCCTGCATCCAAATACATAAAGACAGTGAAACATTTAGCATTTCTAGTCTCTGCCTTGCCTACAAGCCTATCTGCATAGCCAGGTTTCAATAAGCTTCTTTAGCCCCCCCCCCCCCCCGAGCTTTTATCTACCCAGCTGAGGAAGGAATTCTGGATAGTGAACAGAAATGGCTTGTTCAAGAGCTTTAAGGCAAAAAGGAAGGAAGTATTATTGCCAGAGAGGGAAACTTGCTTAAAAAAAAAAAAAAAGGATTTGATGAGCAGAAGCTGATGATATGCAGCAGAGAGGGAGGGGTGTGTGCTGTGGTACTGTTATGGCAGGACCAGAGTGGCAAGCAAATAAGTATCTAGAAGCAAAGAACTTTTACTGCAAGAGGAAAGGGTCTTCAGATAAAAAGGAGAACTCCAGATGCATCCACCTTGTCCTCACAAAGAAAGGGAAAATGGTGGGGTCTTGGGACTGGCAGCAAGCAAGAAGTTTTGCTTGGCAGTGCGGTAAAGCTGCAAGCAAGAGGAACTTACACTGGTGGAAATCAGCAAATGTGAAGACAGACTTCCTCCAAAGACATTCACAGCTGCTCTGAGCAAGAGTAGAGGAAGCAAGTAGGGGATGTGAGCCAGCACCAAGTATTAGAAGGGCAGATGGAACTACAAGAAGGGGGATGGCATAATAGAGTTAAGGCTGGAATTAGGCAGAATCAAGGCAGGAAGATAGAACAGGAAGAGCTTTACTTTACATTGTAGCAAAGTGTCATTTCTTCAGTGTTGTCACATGAAAAGATATAAAATATTTACAAAATGTGAGGGGTGTACTCACTTCTGTGATATACTGTATATTATCCTTCACAAAATGAATATTCATTATCTAACATCTAGATTGACATTATCTGATATGCTTGAGACATTTTTATGCTCTTCCTCACCTTTATGGCTCATATAATCTATCAAGCTGCCACCACCTGTGACAAAAATACTGTTACATATAGTGACATGCCCTGAAACTATCCAACAAAATTCACTCTAGCCAAATGTCTAAAGGAATGCATTGCTGCACTTTTTCTGAGGTGAGTGGCAAAGAATTTGTTACCAAGAAAATGAATCCAATATCTAAATACTGCAGGTAAGAGAAAAGTGTGATCTTACCCAGCAGCCTTTGCCTTGGAGCTTAGATACCCCTGAAGCTTGCAATTTTTCTTTATATTCCAAAGAATCTAGGTTTCTCCAAAAAGAAAGAAAATCTGAGGTTTGCTTCCCAGCAGTTATACAGTAGAGTATGTTGATGGTCCTCAAAAGAAAGGCAAGCCAAACTGACTGTGCTCTTATGCATAACTTCAATTAACAAGGATTACAAAAATAAACAAGAAAAAACCTTAAGGGGACCAGAAACTGGACAGATCGTTCTAAATATAATTACATGACTACATCAGTTTTAGGTGGGTGATTCTCTGTTCCCCCCAAAATATCCTTCTCACTGAAGTTATCACGTGTAATGTACTGTATTTTTTGCTCTATAAGACTCACTTTTCCCCCCCTCAAAAGTAAGGGGAAATGTCTGTGCGTCTTATAAAGCGAATATGTGTGTGCAGTAAGTCTGTCAGATGTGCAGCCCATGGGGAAGTGATGGGGAATGTGCCCGTGATTCTGTGCCCGTTTGATTCAGAATATTTTTTTTCTTGTTTTCCTCCTCTAAAAACTAGGCACGTCTTATGGTCAGGCGCGTCTTATAGAGCGAAAAATACGGTAAGTATCCAGAAATAAATAGAAAGCACAGTATTTCTGCATTTGAATGGTGCAAGGAAAAAGAACTCCATAAACTTTCCAATGTTGTTGGGACTCTCCAGTCCCATTTGGTGGGACACAGGTTCCCTGTCCCTGAAATGAGATGAAGGTTAACACCAACATGCTGGTTATGGGTACATGAACAGCTTTTCATATCCTATAATGGAGACACTTTTTTAACAATCATAGGAGAAAAGGGCAGGCCACATGCATCCATTTTAGATCTTTTAGTTTCACAGCCGACCTAATTCCCTCCTTCATCCCTCCTGGAGATACAAGGGGAAGGAGATTCTTTTTTGCAACTTGGGAAGGGAGCTATTGATCAACTAGATGCAAACCGGAAAGCCATGGTGAGAACTTAGGAGCAGTTCATCTCTAAAAAGAATCAGCTAACCAAGTAGGGATATTCATGTCCATGGTACACATTACAGTGGAGTTACAACGGTTAGACCTATTCTGATGCAAATTTTTCATCAGAGATTTGTTCCTAGTTACTTTCTATATCACTCAATGGCCGAAGATCTGTGGGACAGGATATCTAACCAATACAGCTCAGGCTGATGAACAGAGCTTGTAGGTCATTCATGTCCCTGAATCAAGGCTAAGTTGGAGCAGGGGAGCAGGCGTGCGGGAGGACCTGCAGTGCACTTGGGAATCATGGATACCTCAGTCAAGTATGTTTAACACTGAGGGAAACTCCACAAGTCTTAGACATGGGTCAAGATCTACCACAAAAAACCATTCAGCTTAGCAAAGAATGAACAGCCTTTAACAGCATATATCAATGGTTCTCTAATGCAACTCTAATTCAGGAGAGGAAGTCTATCTGTTTCGCATACAAATGTTTAGTTCTACTTCAGATGCAAAAATGGGCATTAGATGAGAAGGTAGAACCATGATGCCAAAAATCCATCAAAGTAGAATACTTTCTATTTGCCCCTCCCCAACACCAACCACTATATTAAGGAAGGAACAATAGGTTCCTCACACAGCTGTTGGTGTTGCTGAAACGTAGTAGAAAGGTATTCACAAACCCAAACCATTTGGGGAAAATGTGCACAAGTACCAATATTTCCTATTAAACCTTCTGCCATCCTGTATCTTCCACCATCTCCTTAACATTTTATTTTGAATCAATATTTTTCAGCTAAACTCTCAAGAGCTAAATTCTCCTGCTTCTCCTACACCGGGACGGCACAAATGGAGAGTGTGAACTACTGCCTGGTGAGTTATCTTTGCATGACCTTCAAGTTGCCCCTTTCTCTCCTCCTGTCCAACATCCAGGAAAGTACGATTGTTTTATTGTTCTCTCAGTTCCCTAAATTCACCCTTTTTATTTTACAGGGAAGGCTAGACCCTTGGTATTCCACCATCTAGATTTCTTCCCCACATTAGCTTTCCTTCTTCATTCTAGAATAGAATGGCTCTTAATTCTATTCTGGCTGCCTCCAGAACTCCCACTCCCGTAGCTGGTCTGACACAGCTTGTTTGCACACTGACAGCATAATCCACAGTAGGACAATACCTTTATTAGGCACAACTAGAATGCCACAGAAGAGCAAACAAACTTCCAACTTCTCTAGAAAGGTTCTGCAGAACCTGAAAACTAGCTTTCCATTTTGTGACATTTTAGTTAGATCTAAGGAGGACAATATCCAACTTCGACATTTGGATTTTTTCTAGTGGACCAACATAGCTGCCTGCAATTTTTCAATGTTGTTACCCCAAATGCTTAAAACTGCCCGGGGCAAGAGTTTCTGGAAGTTTTGGTTTTGTGTTTATCAAAAATAGAAGTCCTAAAGTTTTTTATTTTATTTTATTTATTTATTTGGAAATTTATAGGCCGCCCCTTGCCACAAGCCTCGGGGCGGCTCACAACAAAATACAAACAATTTCTGATACATTAAAATTTCCAAATATTAAAAATTACATACATTAAAAACTGGCCCATCTCCAGGTCTAAATTAAAACCATCCAAATATCAATAAATTAACATTTAAAATATTGTTTGAATAAAAAGGTCTTCGCCTGGCGCCGAAAAGCAAATAAAGACGGCGCCAGGCGAGCCTCTCTGGGGAGCGCATTCCATAAATGGGGCGCCACCGCAGAAAAAGCCCTCCTCCGGGTACTCACCCTCCGAATGTCTCTCACAGAGGGTTCCCGGAGGAGGGCATCAGCAGCAGAACGTAAGGGGCGGGAGGGTATATATGGTCGCAGGCGCTCCTTTAGGTAGCCGGGACCCAAGCCGTGAAGGGCTTTATAGGTAAGAACCAACACCTTGAATTGGGCCCGGACTTCAATGGGGAGCCAGTGAAGCTGACGGAGAACTGGGGTGATATGAGACCCACGCCCAGTCCCCGTCAGCACCCTGGCAGCTCTATTCTGCACCAATTGAAGTATCCGGACCGTCTTCAAGGGTAGCCCCACGTAGAGCGCATTACAGTAATCTAACCGGGAAGTCACCAACGCGTGAGTCACCGTCGCCAAGCAGTCGAATTCCAGAAAGGGACGCAGCTGATGGATCAGCCGAAGCTGATGGAAGGCACTCCTCGCCACTGCTGACACTTGAGCTATCAAGGTCAGCTCCTTTTGGAAGGTAGTTAAACCTGAATCACTCTTAAACATGCATGTGCTTAAGATAGCTAGAGAAGCTCCCAGTTGCAGTCATATTGTTTAAAATGTTACACTCAGTCTTTAAACCAACTTCTGCAATCCTCATAATTTCCTTCACTTCTTTTGCAATTTTTCCTTTTCACGTGATCAACTGCTTCAGTTTTCTTTTCTCAGCACACTTCTAGGCCTTCGCTCTTCTGCATCCCTTTCAGTCCATTACTTTCACTCCATCCTTAGGCTTCCATGGAATACCACAGCTTCACCAGTTCTGAAATTTCTGCTAATCTTCCAGTGTGCCTTAATTAAGCCCTGTCATCTTCAATCACCTTCTTCCATCTCTTGAAAAATAGGCCCTTGTCCTAAATGCACTGCATGAAAGCTCAATGAACATCAAGAGGGGTTGCTGATACAACGCATTTAGTACTGAAAACTGTTTTCTGTTCAGCACCAAATCTACAAATAGCTTTAAATCAATGTTGAAACAACAAATAGCTATAAATAACTCATGCCTCTTGCTGCAATCACCAGTGACTCTTTGCAGTTATGCACAATGCTTTTACACCAATGAAACGGTTTTTAGAGGCGACTGTGCAGTCTTTATTAGACAACAGTTACCAGTATATCCACAAATAAAACTTCCACCCCCATATCTCTGTAAATATAATTGATGAGAACTCCTAATGAAGTGTAAAACCCTTCACAAACAAGTATGCATACACTATTCATATTTATGTGTGCATGAAATCTGCAATCTAATTTTTATTGGCAAACATATTGAAGTACTGAATTATTTTTTACACTGATGCACAGCTGCTTATTCGATCTTTGCAGCTCCAATGTAAGGAAATAAAAACTCAAAGATTACCTCTTGAAAGACATGCGAAAACCTCAACAAACTGCAATATTATGAACAGGAAGGTGCAGAGTTGCACAGGGAAGGCTGCCCATTAAAAGGATTTGCATTGTGAAAGTATACTGTGTGCATGTTACTTTGAGATTAAGAGAGATCTGTACAAAAGAAATGGTGTAAGCAAAATAATTAAGCAAAAGCTGAACTGGTAGTTTCTGCTTATTTGGCTACTATGCAGTTACATTTCCCCCTAACTAAGTATCCTTCTTGTTAGCAGCTTCCTTACACCAGTTTAAACTATAAGAGCTTTTGAAGACCTTATTAAGGTATGGCAACAACCCAAAAGTATAGTTGAAGAATAATCGGGAATAGGGAATTCCTATTTCTCTTAAAATACTGTGTAATGAAAATGTTTTCAGAAACTGTTGCACATAAAGCAGATACTAAAATATATCCAGACCAATCAAACTGAAGTTATATGATACTGCAAGGCATTTAATTTCTCCATAATATACAGAACATTGAAAGCTGATATTTACTCCCCTTGTGGAGCTACAACAACTGGGACTATTTAGCTGAGAAAAAGGAGCGCAAGGGAAGCCATGATGGAGGTGTCTAAAATCCATGGTTTGGAGAAAAGGGAAGCCAAGGTCATCCCGTGAAGCTGCTGATGGCAGGATTAGGACACCAGTGGCTGTGGCCCTTGGGCAGCAGGCAAAGGTGCTGCACCCATCCTGCTGGAGGAATCCTGTAGGCAGCTGCTGTGCCACCATGTACAGAGTGCTGGCTAGATGGGCCTTTGGCTTGATCCAGCATGGCTTTTCCTATGTTCCTACTAAGAAATTAGGGTGGAACCTTGGCTCACAAATGCCTTGGGTCATGAACAAAAATTTCATGAAAATTTTTACTTGGGTCACGAACTCCGCTTTGGGTGGCGACCAAGATCGCAGCCATCTCCCCCCCCCCCCGAGTGGGGAGATGGCCACGATTGCAGTCGTGTTCATGCAGGGAACACGTGCGTGAGCACAGCTGTGCTGTGCTGCACCCGTCTTTCCTGCAGCAGCGCACCCGTGATCACGCACGTCTTCCCTGCACGAACACAAGTGTGATACTGGCCATCTCCCCACTCGGGGGGGGGGGGGAGATGGTCGAGATTGCGCCAGACTTTCCTGCAGGAGCGCGCCCATGCCAGGGTTTCTTTGAGAAGCACCACCCCAACATAAATGTAATGAACAGAGTGTTGAATCTGATGAATGATAACGTGGTCTCTCTTTTCCGGAGGGTTATGCAGTGCAGGAAAAAACAAGTGACTATAGACAGATTTTTCACCAAAATTGACCCTGCAGCTAAGAGACAAAGAGAGGAAACCCCTGAAAGAGATCTCCCCATGGAGAGTCCTTATGGAGGGGGACTCTCCCTCAAAACAATAACCTCCCCGCCACCTAGGTTAGTGTTCTCCACTGTACTGTACAGTACTTTGTTCTTTGTCACTTTGTTTCAAATCTGATTTAAAAAAATAGTTACAGAACGGATGAACCTTATTTACATTGAACCCTATGGGGAAATTTGACTTGGGTCACAACCACTTTGGGTCACAACCAGAGTTGTGGAACAGATTACATTCATGAGCCAAGGTACCACTGTACAAAGCAAAAGTTCACATCTCCTTGTAATTAAGTGACATTTCGAGACTGTTTTAAGCACAATTCTAGACTTAAGTACCACTGAAATCAATGGGGCAAGCTACTCATGACTCAAGTCATTTATTTCAAAGGGAACTAAGGACAATTAAGCTATTCTGAATCAAATTTAATGTAAATCTGATGTGTGTATCGATTAGACTGCTCATAAATATTAGCATCACTGGCGTAGTATGAAAATGATCCTACATGGCATGGAAAGCAATAAAGGATAGAAAATCCCATTCCAGCCACCTTTCTCTGGGAATTACAAGGAACCACAATCTTAAATACTTAAAAAATTATTGCTAAACACAACTCCTACTTGCCATTCCCCAATTTGCTCCCTCTAACACTTTGAACAGGATATTTCATTAAGGCCTACAAACTACCGTATTTTTTGCTCTATAAGACTCACTTTCCCCCCCCCTCAAAAGTAAGGGGAAATGTCTGTGCGTCTTATAGAGCGAATATGTGTGTGCAGTAAGTCTGTCAGATGCGCCGCCCATGGGGAAGTGATGGGGAATGTGCCCGTGATTCTGTGCCCGTTTGATTCAGAATATTTTTTTTCTTGTTTTCCTCCTCTAAAAACTAGGTACGTCTTATGGTCAGGCGCGTCTTATAGAGCGAAAAATACGGTAATTTATAATCTTACCACAATGCAGGAAGCAGAAGGACCAGACATTTCCTCTGTCACAGAACTGCAGTTTTTGGTTTGCACTATGCCAAACAGAGGAAGCCAAGAAAGTGAAAGCAAATGGATTTCAACCACGCACAATTACTTTCCTCTCTACCTGGATGGGGATTGAGTGTTCATTTAGGAAGCATCCCAAACATAAATAAATTCTACTCATCACTCAAAACTTTCTTTACACATTAAAGAAGGAATAACAATTTTCCAAGTACCTTCTTAGCATGTTTGACAGAAAAATGTTCATGGGGAATGATGGGAATTAAGGGTCTTTTTCAGTCCAACCATATATAGCACTCTACCTTTAAACACTTAAAAGCAAAGGCTTCCCAACCTTTTCTAGAACTGTGGGCACATGTGAGAATTTGAGAAACTGCTGTGGGCACCACCAGAAAATACCTAATCAGTGGATTACCACTGAGGAGGTTATTACACAAATTTTATATTGACACAGTGTTTAAGAGGCTGTACCAATTTGACAGCTATAACACCGGCACTACAACATTGGAAGGATAAGCACACACCTACTACAATGCAACAAATCCATGATTCACAAGACTTTCAATATTTGAATAGGTGGCACACAGATGCCAACTTCTACCTGGCCTACTTTTGTTAAATCCTATTTATAAGTGCTAGAAAGTTGCATGAATTTCACACAAATTCATGCATGTATACTTTAAACATCAGGAAAAAAGATTTTAAAAATAGCATGGTTACAAGCAGCACATTTGGGACCTTTTTGGAGGTAATACTGGAGGTGCCATGGGTGCCATGTGTCTTGCACACATTTAGGCGCTGTGTTTATGATTCCATCTCAATGCTGAATGCTAAAGCAACAGCTTTGACCAGGAGTGTCTTTGCACAGCTTCTTCTGGTGTCCTAGTTGCATCCTGTCCTAGGGAAGATGGGCCTCACCATATAAATGCATACCTTAAGTCCTTCCTGTTGGAGCAACTATAATGTGTTCTGTGTGAAGAGTGTCTGAAAACTGCAGCTGGTGCAAAGCATTGAAGGTGAGTTGCTTTTGATTGTGCTCTAAATGAGTCATCTTGCACTGGTCTAGACCAAATAGTTTCTTTCCAGGCACAATTCAAAGTTCTTGTTCTTATCTTGAGGCCAAGATATGCTTCCATGCAAAACTTCCCATAATTCACAATCTATGCTAAAGACTCCATTACAGGTGACATTGATAAGAAGATGGTCTTAGGGCTGCATCCAATTGTGTTTGTCTACCAGCAGAACAAAAACCACTGGTGGAATGGATTCCTCCTTCAAATTAGAAAGGGAAGCTCCCATGCATGTGTGAAAGTTCACTCGCATAATGTTGGATATAGTCCCCTTTTTATAGCAGCAGCTTGTTTGTGAAACTCCCTCCCTAGGGAACTTAAATTAGCCCCTTCACTGTTCAGTTTCCATCAGGCAATAAAGACATTCCTGTTCCACTCAGCATTTGATGTTTAAATAGAGGTCAATAGCTGGTTTTTAATCTTCTGAAATTTTTATTGTTCTCTTCTTTAATTTTTGCTTTACTGTGTAAATTGTTTTTAATATCTGTTTGGTACAGTGCCTTGAGGGATTCATGACCAGAAGGTGGTCCATAAATATTTTAATAAACAAATAAAAATAAATTATGCTGATGTTGGCGAAATCTATGGGAATCAACAGAAGAGGAAGGCACTCAGAGAAAAGAGGAGTAGTAGAGGAGGGAACAAAGGCCAACCCCTAGCTGTAAAGGAGAAACAGATAAGGCAGCAGCTGACGGAAGTCATAATCCAGGATAAAATGTTGAATTTAAGATCTTAAAAAGAGACAAATGCCATAATGCCATGGTTTTTGCAAAAGCATCTAGTAATTGTCTCAAGCTCACAGGGAAAAGACTGCACATCTCCCTGTGTATGTATTCCGGGTCTCCACAGCAGCATGAAAGAAAAAGTGAAGGAAGGAGGTGCAATCTTTTGCCATCTAAATCAAAGAAGCTTTAAAACAACTGCTTTCTAATAAACAAATCATCCTACCCATGAAGAGCTGGTTACCAATACCTTGCTGTATTTATTGCACTGAGATTAATGAAGCAAACCCAAGTGTGAAGGAAAACCAATAAACCTTTTTATGCTTTACAACAAGCTGCTGCATAAGCAGGGCACCAGGCCTCCTTAAGCCTAATGCTGCAAGACCAGCGAGATTCCACCCCCATCCCCAAACACAAAAGCCAAGGAAGGTTATAAGCAGGATCCATTCATCTTCACCTCACAAAGAGAACTGCCATCCATGTGTACACAGACCCCAGAGGAGCAAAGCACCTTTTGAAAAGTCAACACGAAAAAGAAGCTTTTTATAGGAAAGCAACATGTATGATTTTCAGAATAATTAATACATCAAGAGAGGCAAGAAACAAAATACTCTTCTTGGAAAGCGAACTCTAATAGCAAAACATCTGACATTCCAATAGCTCTTCTATAGAAAAAATATAATACAATTTTGTTTTTTGTTTTTTAATTGCCTTAAAGACATCATGATTATTAGAGCCAATGGAACACAGGAAAAAACCCTCCACTTGGACTTGACACGTTTTGCTATTACTCAATATTTAATGTGTTGTCTTTCATAACAGTTGCTGAATATTAGGGTTTAGATGGTCAGGTCCTCAAAACATACTAAGATGTTAGGAGATGTTCTAAATACTTCCAAAAATTCCTTTATGTTTATCAAGGGTGGGTATGCTGAGAATTTTTAAAAAGAAAATTATACACCAATACTAGAAAGTCGCCTGTGTGATTGTAGCAAGAAGCTGGAAATGTAAGCAACCGATAAGATTATATGAAACCTCACTCACTAAGAGAGGAAGAATCATTTTCAAGAATTCCAGGCAAGTCTTTTTCAAAAAAAAAAAAAACCCAACAACACTACTTGGGATGAAAGACAAACCACAAATTTGCCTCTGCAAGACTCTGAATGCCACTTTCTAAAATGAGCTTCTTCAAGCTGGCATGCCTAGAGTGAAAATCAGTCGAGCACAAGACCGAACAAATGAGATTCAGCACTTTTCGTTTCCTCTCACTTTAAGACAGGAAACCAAGGTGGTGGGTGTTTCCTTCCATCTACTATCCCTCTGGAGAATTCAGAAGCCTCTAACTTTCAACAAGAGAGAATGTCAGTCACAAGATTCTTAAGCAAAGTACAGCCCAACTTTCAGTTCAGTGTTTGCTCCCACTGATCTATGGCTCTGGATAAAATTCAAGTGACAAAATTCTCCGGAAGTAGGGAAATGCATCTGCTTTGCACACTAGTTTTATTTACTTCTCACAGACGCAGTTGTGTTTGCACGCCCGTGATTGGCATTCCCTGCATATCGCACGAATATCCTTGACCAGAGGGACAAAGTCTTTGCAACTCTCACAAAACTTGTGGAATGGCAACTGACAGTAAGGCCCATCAAAACAATCCACCAAAGCGAGATGCCGCATTTCAAGAGCATTCATTCCTGTCTGTTTGCACTCATTTTACAGAACGCTCCGAGGTTGCTGTCCGACACGCAACGTGTGAACGGGGGATTTAGGGGGACTGCTGCTGAAAGCACAGAAATGGCATGCCCCACTTGTCACAAGTCACACTGGTCGGCCTTGCAGCCATCCTCTTCCTCCCTAGCCCGGGGGGGGGGATCAGCATCCGCGCCCCTTCAGCGCAGGGGGTCAAAACCGCAGCCCCACACCCAGCCCCACAGCCGAGGCTGCAAGAGTTGCGCCTTCCAACGGGGAGCCGCGACCAACTTCCAGGGGATCCAGAGCAGCGCGTGGGGGGAGGGTCCTTGCACGACCCTCAGGGGAAGAGAGGGGAAGGAGCATAAGGAGGGCACGAGGAGCCCCTCCGCGGGGAGGGGGCAGGCGCCCGCCCGGCTCGCGAGCACCGGAGTCCCTCCCGCGGTGGGGCCCAGGCGGACGCGGCCTCCCCGAGGCGGAGGGGAGAGCCGCCATCACTTGGGCCGGAGCCCTGCTGTCCTACCTAGCAGGGAGGGGCGGCCGCGACCCGGACCCTTCCCTCCGGCCCTTCGGGGAGGCGGCGCGTCGAGAACGGCCGCCCCCGCGGGGAGGAGACCGGCGCCCCCCGGCGCCCGCGGGCCGCTTTCTGGGGGCCGCGAGGGCCACCCGCCGCGCCTCCCGCCGAGGGGCGCTCCCTGCGCGGGGTCCGCTGCCCGCGAAGCCCACCGAGGGCGCCCGGCGGAGCTCCTCGGCTCGTCCTGCCCTGCCCTGCCCCCGCCGCGGCTGCCGGGCCCCAGCGCGGAAGCGGGGGAAACGGCGGGCGGGCGGGCAGAGCAAGCGAGGCGGACCGGCGAGGGGCCGCGGCGCGGGTGGAAGGGGACCCCGAGCTGCGCCTTTACCTTTAGTTCCGCACTGTCCGCCATCTTGAATCGCGAGGCGCAGGCGCAGTGGGTCCCGCCGAGGCCGCCTCCCGCGCCCGGCCCGCGCGCCGCGTTTGAATCGACGGCGCGCGCCGCCATCTTGTCGCTCCCTCCGCGGGCGGGCGGGGCGCCCCGGAGCCTGGCCTGCCCGCCACCCTCGGGGAGCGGAGGCCGGGGCTGCGCGGGCGGCCCCAGGTTGAGAGGGCCCTCTCCGTGAGGGGAGCCGCCGAGGGGCCGCTTGGTGGACGGCTGAGCCCCTTTCTGCCAAGCGGGCAAAGTATTTTAAGTGTGCGATTGTGAGCCACTGGCGAGATAGGCGGCATATAATGGGTTTTTGATGAATGAATGGTTTATCCAACAGCTTTTTTTGTATCCTGAACATAAAAAATTGGTGTGGTTTTTTATTTTGTGCTGTAAGAATTCCTCTTTTTCTAAAAGCAAAGGGCTAGTTTGCAGTTGAATGCTTACTATTGCTGGATGAATGGGAGATAAATCTCTAAAATAAAAGTTCTGGCCCAACTTATTTGTGCTGTTAGCTATTTTAACGTGAACCATAATGTTCTTTCTTGCCTATTTCATATAACTATCTAGGAAAACTGCCTCTCGCTGCTCGTGGATGAAAAGGCACCTGGCACGAATAAAAACTCTAATTCCATGGCTTGGGAACAGTGTTCCAGCGCTCTGCCCCAGAAGACATGCATGGGGCATTTCTCACAGGCGCCTGCAGCTAACAAAATCCATGTTCTCTGCTAGATACCCTTGGCTTCTTGCAGCAAGCAGAAGTCTGTCCAGCCTTAACCCTACAATTTGTCATCCTTGAAATGCCAGTACTAGGCTCGAGCATCCCGCTGATAACAGGAAGGCAGATGAATGGGGGATTAAAGCCACACTTCACATTGGCCTAAACACACCATCCCACCCATCACACTTCATAACGGCCCCACATTTATCTTACTGTACCTATATCGCCTTCTTTCACAGAGCTCAAGACAGTGTGTTCAAGGTTCTGCTACTATATCCCTGCAGCCATTCCAAAATAGTTAGGCAGGGAGATGCTCACCGGCCCAAGGGTTCTCAGGAGCTTTAAAGAGCAATGCCAGCCATGTTCAGGCAGGAAAAAAGTTCTCTCCATGGTGGCTGGGGAATGCTGGCAGCTGTAGAAAGTTCTTCAGTCCAAATGTGCATAGGTATAGTTGCTGATCTCGAATCCAGGTATCCCCAGTCAACTGGAAACTGCTTTATTACGCCATACTAGCTCCTTGCTTTGCAGGGGAGGCAAAGGGACGCATAAGCAGTGCCATGTATTTGCTAACCACTTACACCAAGCTAACAAAGTGCCAGGAGCTGTTCGGAGGTTAAGGCACTCTCCTGAGGCATCTAAATCTTATGGCTTGCATTAGTAAAGTTAATTAACTTCCTATTTCTAATTGGTATCCTATGACCTGTTTAAGCCTTGGAACTTCATATTTATTTTGATGAGTTCCAGGTTTTATGACTGTTCAGGGGTCTTTGTTGTGTCATTGATATGGATTCTGGTTGCTGCTTCCCTGTTTACACTTCCCTGTAAGTAAATGCTACTTACTTCCAAATAAATATATGTAGAGAAAGATACCCAGTCACAGTTTAAGAAAAAGGAAGTACATTTCTGTGGAAAGTATCTGGCTATATGATACTGTTGTGTGATTGTTATTGCTGTGTAAATACTCCAAACTTCATTTAATCATTACATAGAAGCTGACTGGAGAGTGAAAAGCAGGATAGAATTTTTAAAATCATTTTTTCCTTCATCAAAACGGGCTATATAAAATCACCTGTCATGTACCCCTTTGAGAGACTCGAATCAGTGGCATACTAAGGATGACTCTTGAAAATCACACTTCCCTGTAAGGAAGAACAATCTGGTTCATTACAATACGGTGTGGTCCTACAGTTCACAAAATACATAAATTTATAACTCTCACCAGAACTTGGCCCCCTCCATACCTCACTGATTCATGATCCATTACAAAGCATATGAACTTCTGAAGCTTTTGCATACCTTTACGTTATTTAAAAAGAAAAGCCTGTAATTATATAGCTTTTAGTTACTCCATGGGAGTAAGGACCATTGAACTCAATGAGACTTACTTTCAAGAACACTGGTATAAGATTGCACTGTAATCCAGGGATTCTAAGCTCAGAGTCGATCTCTTGTGTATGGTGAATGCTATTACCCTTGGGGACCAGCCCGAGTCTTCGTTTAATTTTAATAAGTCTCTTTGCTTTACAGTTACTTAGACTTTGGGGAAATAATTGAAATGGGTTAATATGATATATATTTTTCTCTGTTAATTAAAGCTTAGAATATGATTGTCACATCTGTACTAAATACTAATTACTATGATGCATTTAATTGTCACAGGCATTCGAATAAGGAAATCCTTCTTGTGTGGCCTTTCATCTTGATAAGTTACATTTTAAAAAACAGCATCAAAGGGAGTGAAATATAAATATGAACAACTGGTCTGGCACTCTCCTCCCTGTATATGAACTTCCAGAAAAATGGCCCTCCTATTTCAAAAATAACAACAGCAACAAAAATGGTGCCTTGGAGAGCTAAAAGGTGCCCTAGCTTCCACTCCAAATAATAAAAATTGGATGGCTATGAAATTGCTACTATTTAACAGCAAAAATGCACTAGGCCACTTAAAAGGCAAGACTGTCAAGCAAAAGTGAGCGCAGGTGTGCCGAGGGTGCCCAGTCCAAAGAAAATGTACACTTTGGTCAGGCATAAAGAGATCCATGCGGCATGCAGGCAGCCCCAAAGGGACTACAAAGCTGATGCTTCACGGCCTGGCCTGTTAGTTATGTACACAGTTTGGAGGAGTGGGTGCGGGTGGGGGAGGGATCTGTTTGCTGGGCAGTTTGCTGGAGGCAGGTGAGAGCAGGGAAAAAGGGTGGAACGGATTGAGAGGCACAAAAGGAAGGCGCTTCAGGACAGCGGCCATTGCATATCTAGGGTGCACCTGGGCAGCCAGACCTGCAGCAGGTTTCCTGGTGACACTGGGATCCCACCGTAACTCTGACGCTGTTCTTACGATGTCAGGCTTTGGGCAGCCATATTATGACAGAGCTTTTGCTCATTTTGTCTGGACAACAGTTACCTTCAGAATTAAGGCTGCTGATGAAACTGAGACCTACATTAACTGCAATCCTATGCACACTTAGCTGGGAATATCTATATATGTAAAAAACATCTAAGAACCAGTCCATGACCATAAACATTTTAGTTGTTTTTGCATACTAAGCCTGGGTTACAATAGACCAAACAGCTTCCTTCCTTTCCTGCAAGAAAAAAAATATAAGAACCATATTCATCCAATCTAATGGGTTTCGGATAGAATCCAGCACATGAATCACCATCCCCAAGGAAATTGGAGAAACAATTATTATTAATGGATGTTGATTAATTTTTTATTCTTTGATTAAAATTAATTTTTTAATTCTTTGATTCTTTTCATTCTTCTTTGTGCAGTGTAGGGCCACAAGGCTGGTGCCGGTTTGCAGGGGATGCCGTATGAGACGAGACTGAGGGAACTGGGTCTCTTCAGCCTGGAGAAGAGAAGACTCAGAGGGGATCTGTTGGCAACATACAGGCATGTGAGGGGGTGTCACACGGAGGTGGGTAGAGACCTGTTCTCCCCTGCAGAGGAAGGCAGGATGCGCTCCAATGGAGCAAATCTCAGGGAGCCAAGGCTCCATTTGGATGCCAGGAAGCACTTCCTGGCAGTTAGGACCCCAAGGGTGTGGAACGGGCTTCCACGGGAGGTGGTTGAGGCCCCATCGGTGCGGGTGTTCAAGGATAGGCTGGACGTGCACATGGTGGGCATGTCGTGAGGAGCCGGCTGGAGCTGGGAGTCAGACTACATGGCCCGGGAGGCCCCTTCTGACTCGCTCTGTTTCTATGAATGCAATCCTATGGTTTAGCTAAGAGGGTCACTTGAACGCCGCATTCATATCTTGCATGTGGGCTTCCCAGAAAGATCCAGTCGGGCATCGTGGAAGGGTATGCTGAATTAGACAGACCCACCTTGCGCTGATCCAGCAGGGATCCTCTTGTACAATGCAGTGGCAGGCTTCTTATTTAATCGGTTGGGCTTTCCTTTCATGGCAGTTTCTGGATTCATTATCATCTGAATTTTGCCATGGTCTTTTCAGGGGTGTGATTACAAATATCCTTGATCCAAATGACCAGCTCTCTTGGTTGTTCCTCTTCTTTTTGTAATGCCAGCAGTGTTGTGAAATGTCTCCACATTAAAAAACAACTGAATGTGAAAGGCAGCAATTAACTGAAGATAAAAATCAAAGCGTATATAAAGTGAGGGATTTTTCCACAATAAGCAATAGTTTCTTTTTCCATTGACTACTGTTCACAGAATCCAGTGAAGAGTCCAAACTTCTTACAATGGTTCCTGGAAAATGCTTGGTTGCTGTTTTTTGTTTGAGCAAACATGGAGATGAAAGGGAGGATGGTCATGAAACAAACAGGAAGTGAAGGTGCTTGGCTTAGTACAGGTTGATAATTACACAGTTCTCAGCAACTGCTGGGATGCAGGACAGTGTCCGATGACGAATATGGACTCAGAGAGCGAGTATGACTCCATCAACTCGGGATGACAACACAAGTTCAAAAATAGCAGCATCCACTGCTGCACAAACAACATACATATAATTTTGAGGTAATTACTACAATATAATTAGCAGTTCTGGATTTTTCTCTCCTTGCTGTAGAGCAGTCCATGCCACTGTTTCATACCAGAACTCAATTTCAGGCTAAATATTCAGAAAAGCAGCAAAAGAATGCTTATGATTGAGAGTCAGTGAAATGGGAGACTGTTCTAGGGGTTTGGCAAACATCTAGATAAGAGGTGGAAACCCTTATTTCAGGAAGGGCAGCACCAAACCTGGCACCAGCTGCCATCATCAAGAGTAAAACCCAGCCTCCTCTTGGGTCAATTCTAAGCCTCTGCAGTGGCTTAGTTCTCATTTTCAAGTTAAAATGGTTGGCTCTTAACCAGTTTGCCAAAGAAATTCCAGGGCTTCCCCTCTTTTTGCTACTGCTGGTATTTTAACCGCAGCAGGAGGTTGTCCCACTACAGGGTTGGGTGGGATGAACTGGCCACCCAAAGTTCCCCACACCTTGTCTAGACTATAGTACATCAGACACATGTTCTGTGGCCCACAAAGCTCTCTGACTACTGGAACTCCTGCACATGAACTTCCTTGGATGATAAGGCTAGCAAGAGCGACTCCTCTTGATGTCTCCATGTAGCCTCCAGCACTGGAGCAGAATTTACCTCAAGTCCAGCTGCTAGGGAAGAAGAGCATGGAGGAGCTGTTGCATGAGAGCTTCCTGTTGGACCATCTGCTTGACCACTGTGAAAACAGCGTGCTGGACTAGTAAGCCTTTGGTCTGATCCAGCAGTACTCTTATGTTGTTGTGCTTACATAACCTGTGCCATTCATTTAAATTCAGGAGGTTTAAAATGATAGTGTTTGAGTTTCTCTTTCATTTTAGCTTTAATCCATTGCAACTTTACTGCCAAATCTCCTACCTTTATTTGGAGGTTCATTCGGCAAGTGTGCTCTGAGAAGAGGGAAGCCTGGCATTGTGGATTTCATTAAATCTGAGAGGAAGTAGCACGTTCTCAGGGGACGTGGCTTTGAAAAATGGAATAGTAAAAATGTGGAGCAAAGTCTTTAAGCAAATGCAGGGCCAGGTTTTGCCATCAAGCAGGGAGAAGCAAAACTGCAGGCGGCACTGGGATGGGACAAGCAGAAATGGGAAGGTTGGGTGGAACAAGAGGGTTTTTAAAGTGTTGGGCCCAGGTGGGGAAGTGAAACCATCTGGGATGTGCTTTAAGAAGCTGGTGCTCCTCCATAAGAGAATGATGGTGGCCCCAAACCAGACAAACAGGATAATTGAACTTAAGAGCATGTGCTGATGAAGCACTAAAGCTGTTTGCATGACTTTAAAGACTACCATGGACTATCTAACCTGTGGCAAAGTGATGCTGTGGCCTGGGCCGCCATCCATCTGGAGGTTGTCCTGTCCTGAGAAGCAAGTGAGAATTGTTTATTCCAGGGTTGCGTAACTGCTGCATCATCGGAGTTTGCGTAACACAGCAACCCCTGCAACTCATCATGGGTTGAATCATTGGTTCATTGATGCCCCGCACTTGAAAAATCCAAGTAAGGGCAGCAACACCACTGTGGTGGGTTGGTGCCCTTGCGAATGATCCAGAGCACACCTGACAGGCCGCTGGGCACACGGTGTGTTGTTGTCCCCCTCAGTCCTCCAGATCCTCTCTCTCCACAACTGAAGCTGCCTTGCCTCCTTTCCCTGCCACAATCTGCTGGGAGAAGAGAGCAGAAGGAATCGCTGGGGCGGGAAAGGGGCTTGTGGGGGGGGGATTTGGGGTAAAAGGAAAAAGCAGAAATGTTGAAATGAAGAATTAATTGAAATCCGAGTAAAATAATTCTCTTTCCCCCTTGTGTGCTGAGCATAATAGTATCGAGCTTCTGAAACTATATTTAAATTGCACAAGTTCAAAAAGAGAGCTGGGAAATGCCTCCTCATCACTGTTCAGTAGTTAACATGTTTCCATAAATGCTTCAATTTGGAGGAGTCACGATACAATTGCTTAAAATGGTGTTAACTTCAAATGGATTAATTTAATATAGTTGAATCTCTTAATCTCAGCCTCTGGAGTAAAATCTGTAAGTGGAAATTTACAGTGTTATTGTCACATCAAAGACAGGATTGTCACCCCATTAAATAAATCTTAAGGCACAATCCTATGCATGTTTAGACAGAGAAAAGGCCTACAACTCCCAGCATTCCTCCATCAAATTGGCACAAATATTTTTATTAATAAAACAATGGATCCGGAGAAGAGAGGAAGAGGATGATGACATTCTGGGTTTTTAAGTTGGTGCGTGTGTTAACCAACTTAGAAAAGTATTTCCTCTTCTGTATAAGACAGAAAGGGAAAATCCTTGTACATCTTTTCTTTAAAAATAACATTTCAAAAAGTGTGTTGTCCAGCACGCTGGAGGCATGCTTTTTATGGATAATCTGTGCAGTCCAAAGCAGATTCGCTCAAAGGTACAGTAAGTCCCACTGTGTTAAAAAGGTAAAGGTTTCCCCTTGACGTTACGTCCAGTCATGCCTGACTCTAGGGGGCGGTGCTCATCTCTGTTTCCTGGCCGAGGGAGCCAGCGTTTGTCCGCAGACAGTCTCCATGGTCATGTGGCCGGCATGATGAAACATGATGAAGTGCACGGAACGCTGTTACCTGCCCACCGAAGTGGTACCTTTTCATCTACTTGCATTTGCATGCTTTTGAACTGCAAGGTTGGCAGGAGCTGGGACGGCGCATGGGAGCTCACCCCGTGTGCAGATTCGAACCGGCGACCTTTTGATCAACCAGCCCAGCAGCACAGCGGTTTAAACCACTGTGCCACCTGCAGTCCCCCCACTGTGTTAAATGAGGTTTATTTAGAGGCAAGTGCAGTATGTATAGGATGATTAGGATGATGATGAACAAACAGGATGACATTCAGCAGGGACAAATGCCAAATTCCACACTTAGGAATAAGAACCAAATGCATCATTGCAAGAAGGGGAATACTCAACAGTGCCACAAGTGAGAAGGATCTTGGGACTGTTGTAGATCACAAGCCAAATATGAGCCAACGATGTGATGTGGCTGCAAAAGGGCAAATGCTATTTGGGCTGCATTCAGAGACATATCACTTCCAAATCCCATGAAATACTAGTCCCTCTTTACTTGGCACTGGTGAGGCCTCTTCTGGAGTCCTGTGTCCAGTGCTGGGCATCACAGTGTAAGAAAGATGCAAAGCCCTATGAGGAGAGATGTGAAGTCCTGGGCATGCTTAGCCTCGGTGAGAAGACTGAGGGGAGATGTGGTAGCTCTCTGCAAGTACTCGGAAGGCTGTCACAGAGAGGAAAGCCAGGATCTCTTCTTGATCATCTCAAAGTTTAGGACACAGAACAACGGTCCTAAGTTGCATGAAACCAGGTTCTGACTGGACATCAGGAAGAACTTCTTGACTTTTAGAACAGTACGACAATGGAACCAATGACCTAGGGAGGTTGTGGCTCTCTCATGCTGGAAGCATCCAAGATGCAGCTGAACAGCCATCTGAGAGGGATGGTTGAACTTAGAGTCCTGCACTGAACAGGGGGTTGGACCTGATGACCTTCTTGGCCCCTTCCAACTCATGAGTTGGATTGGCTTTCGGGGTGGTTTACTATGTGGTTAAATCCAAGATGCCAACTTGATCCAGCCTCTGTTTCTACCACCCGGAATAGTAAAATCTTCCATTTAAAGCAAGCAAGCCAACCTTCAGGGGTCTTCAGAAAATAGAAATCTGTCACAAAATCTGAGCTGATCCTGAAGCAAGCACTGTCAACGTACTTACACAAAATAGGAGACAGGAAAGACTGGAGTACAGCAGGCAGGACAGAGCTGGGTCATGTGTTGGCCTAGCGCTGAACTCAAAAAGAAATGTCAACCGTACTAATGGAGGGACCCCCAACTCCTCTTTCCTCCCCTGATGAGTTTACCAGCACAGCACAGTCAACTCACACACAGCAGCCTCAGACTCATGGCCGGGATCTGCAGGTGGCTGTGTGCTGCTTTCTCCTTCCGGTTCGTTATCTTTAGGCCGGAGTTGGGCTGTGTGGCCCTTCCAGGAAAAGGAATCTTCAAAGAGAGGACAGTCCTCCAACAGCCTTTCAAATGAAGGACTGGCCTCTGTGAAGCAAGTGACTTGCCCAATAAGTTAGGGGGCTGCGCTCCTATACTTGCCCCAATAAAGCACAACAAAATGCCCATTTCTCAGAAGGCAAACTTGTTGGGACTGCAAATCGAGGTGTGGCTGCTGGGCAGATCGCCCAACAGGTTAGGAGAGCTCCAACCTGTCCTGGGTGGGGTTGCACTCCCCCCAAGGGCAGGTCCATAGCCTGGGCGTCCCCTTGGACTCCCTCTTGAGTCGCAGGTAGGCTCAATGGCTAGGGACACCTTCCTTCAGCTATGGCTGACAGACCAACTTCAGCCCTACGTGGACAGACAGAGCTCGTCCACAATGCCCACATCCTGGCCACATCCCGGCTGGACTACTACAATGCTCTCTACATGGGGCTGCCTTTGAAGAGAGTCCAGAAACTTCAGCTGGTTCAAAGCAGGGCTACGCGGCTGCACTCCCACATCTCTGATCTAGTACCACCTGCATGGACTGCCAGCCTTTCTGAAATGCTTGTTTTGACCCTAAATTTGACCCTTTTTGACCCATAAAGCCCTAAATGGCTTGGGACCAGGATACCTGAAGGACTGCCCTTTTCCATTTATACATTCCCTCTCTTGAGGATCTGAGCCCCTCTTAAAAACTCGAAGTGGCAAATGGAAGCAGGGCCTTCTCACTGTTAGCAGCTCACCCGAGGACTGGCTTCTGGCACCCTCATGACCAGCTTTCCAACACCAAGCGAGAACTGCCCTATTTTGCTGGGATATTTATTTATTTATTTACTATTAAAAGCTTTTTTATGCCGTCCTATTATACAAGATCTCAGGATGGCTGAGATCATATTTATATGTTATATTGTTTATATTTTCCACAAATTCTTAATTGATTTAAAACTGCTATACTAATTCCTATTGCAATGCTGTATTTTATGGATTTTTATTGTATTCTGGATTTTTAACACAATGTACACTTCCCAGAGAGCCCTAAACTGGGCTATAGGGTGTAGTATATAAATTTAAACTTAAATAAGCCAGTAAGCCAAGCCCCACAGTTTGCCCACATCACACTTCCCAGTTCCTGAGCAGCTGCCTCTAAGCTCCAAGACCCCACCTTTCCCCTGCCACCCCCCCCCCCCGTCTCTCAGGAGGCTCCATGCCACCTTCCCCAGCCTCCCCATGGGGCATGTTCCCCATTTTTTTCCAGCTTGCCTTCGCCTACAGCTCCCCCCCCCTTTTCCATTTTCTAAAAATGTGTCCGGGCCCACATTTGCCCCACATGGGGTGGATGAAGGCCATGCTGGAGGCCGGCCCCTGCGCTGCAGTGTTCCCAGCCTTTGGCATTCCTTATTGCTTTGGAACGGGGGTCCTCAAACTCTTCCAATGGGGGCCAGATGAGAGGTGGGCATGGGGCACCAAGGCGGTGCCAGCAAGGCAGGGGCAGGGGGTGCACGAGGTGGGGAGCGCGCGGGGTGAGGCAGCCGCTTGCTCGCGAGGAGAGCATTCTGAGGAAACCGCTCTCCACGCAAGCAAGCCGTGTGTGCCCGCACGCACGCAGCAAGCGCAAAACCTCTGGGGCGGGCCGGTCAAATGGCCATGGTGGGCCAGATCCGGCCCGTGGGCCATAGTTTGAGGACCCATGCTTTAAAACAGCAAGCCTGCTGAACTTCTTTCTCAGCTCCATGGTGGTAAAGGAAGCACCAAAGCCGGGAAAGGGGAAGCAGACTAGCATTGCAGCTAACTTTAACTTCCACGGGCACACCTGAGGCTCCCCACGTCCAGCAGGCATACTTCCTGGCACAAGCCTGCGTCCCGCAACCTAACGAATCAGTTGCTGTTTCTAAATCCTTTTCCATCATTAATGCTTCATACTGAAAGACTTGGAGTGGCGCTGGGCTGCCTGGAAAGGAGGCCCGCAGGAGACCTCTCAAAATGCAGCTGAACACTTGGGGCCACATGTGACGTGAGGCATGAGCAAGGCACCCCTGAACGTGTGAGTGGAAGCTGTGCTGGAACAGGCTTTCAGCAGCATTAAGAGAGTCCCTCGGGGGGAACGGGAACGGGCCGGGAATCACTGGCCAAGATGGCGGCAACGACGGATTTCGTCTTTCTTGTGCTTGGTAAAGGAAGTCCTTGCATGGTCTAATGCTTTGGCTTTTGATTTAAGCACACCAGTGTGTTCAGGACACTCTGTCCTACAAATATAAGCAAATAGTTTGTCAGTTAATTACAGCTTGTCAGTTAATTACATCCCGCTTCTCTTATCATCTCTCTGCTGTTACAGAACATGATGTTATACACTGATCTTTTACATTTTTTATTAATCAGTGCCAGCCATGAAAAAACAAATTTCCCTCAGCAAAGTTTTACTCAGTGGCCTTAAAAAGCCGCAATCTCTCTGTTAAAAAGCCCCAGGGATTCCATATCATCAAAATGTCAAATGGGATTCATCCCTTCTCTGTATTCCATGAATGTTTTTTAACTATGATAATTCACCAAGCAGTGTTGGTGATAACACAAACACCTGGGCAAAAATAACTGAATTCTCATATTGGGGGCAGTGCAGTGTAGTGGTTAGAGCATTAGACCAGGACTCAGGAGATCCAGGTTCTAGTCCTCACTCACCATCAAGCTCACTGACTGACTTTGGGCCAGTTACAGACTCTCAACCTAATCTACCTCACAGGGTTGTTGTTGCATGCATAAAATGGAGAGGAGGAAAATCTTGTAAGTTGCTTTTGTTTCTCTGCAAGAGAAAGAAAGGTGGAGTATAAATGTATATAGATGGGTAATGTAGCGCAATAAAAACCCGCTATCCCATTCGGGCCACAGGTGAGGGCTTTGATCCTCGTCACATTGCAATCCGGTGAGGGCTCCTTTTTCCAAGCATAGCCACTGAAAGGTAAATGGCCGAGCGTCCCAAGAGAAGGAAGCACTCCCTCTCCACCAGCATTGCTTTGCGTGTATGTGCTGGATGCTGCTTTGCTGAGACTGGTTATGTGCTTGTTTTTCTCTTGCAGAGAAGCTGGTCTGTCTGTCTCACACAGAAGGCAACGCTGGCCCCCGAACAGTCACAGTCCGTAGCATGATTGTCACTGTCTGTCCTTTCCGCATGTTGCTTCCTTCTGATGTCGGCTTTTTACGATTCCACACTCAGGCACGCCCCTTCCCTGCACACCATGAATCTGATGAAAGGGAGCGTAGTCCACAAAGCCTTGTGCCATAATAGAGGTTGTTGCTGCGACAAATTAACACGACTGCCTCTCTGGAGATCATGTGCTGTCCGTTTCTTCGGCTGCTCTAATGGTCCTCGCAGGACTGCACACTCCTCCGTCCTTCTTGGTCGCTTTCTCTCCCCAGCTTCCACCCCCCGCCGCCCCCGACGGCTGATTCTCTGTGTACAAATATATCGGGCAATTTCTCCCCATGGAAACATTTATGGTTTATCCTCTGCAGCACCTTCTAATGGCACCAGGCCCCCAGCCGAACAGGAAACTGGGAGGTGGGAGGAGGCCAGGTCTTACTAAGGCAGTGTGCAGATTTGGTTTTCTCTGAGAGCATTTGTCAATTTGCGCTAGGCAGGTTTGGGCTCTTGTTCCGTCTGTGGCAAGGACGGTTTTCTTTCCTGGGACAACCAGTTCGTGTCTCTCTCAGCACGGGGCACAGCACATTGCTCATTCCAACACCGAAGCCCAGCCCAAGGTTTTATTTCATGCACTATTCGGTCCACAATCTACTTCACTGGGTCCCTGCATATTTTAAATGTCCTGTTCCCATTCGAGGGTTTTGCGGCAGGTTTCAGGTATCTGTACTCTGCCCTCTCCCTTTGGGGCTTGTACGCCGCATTGCTTGTGGGTGCCACCTGTCGGAAGTACCCTTTCCTGGGTGCCATACGCTGCATTTGGGGGTCATTCCTGGGCGCCTTGTCCTGGCAGCCTTTCACCACCGCACCGCGTGCGTGTGGGGCTGCCCTCATGGCTAGCTTGAAAGCTGCAGGGGACGGGGGTTGTGCAAGTGTTCCCGCCAGATTAAAAGCACGGCACTGGCTGTGAAGCCATGCTCAAACCTTTGTCTTGTGAGTGCAAAGCCACAACCCCCTGGGGCCCAGATACCTAGCTGGCTGGCTGCCCCCCGGTGACCTCTGAGATCTTCGGAGGAGACTGCTTTCAGCACTGACGCCTGCACTTAGCTACGGAACTGCTCAGGAAAAGCCGCATTCCCCTGGCCCACTCGCGTCTCTGCAATCTCAGAGAACCCCAGTTCTCCGTCAGCTCCACTGGCTCCCCATTGAAGTCCGGGCCCAATTCAAGGTGCTGGTTCTTACCTATAAGGCCCTAAACGGCTTGGGCCCTGGTTACCTAAAGGAGCGCCTGTGACCATATATGCCCTCCCGCCCCCTACGATCAGCGACAGAGGCTCTCCTCCGGGAACCCTCCGTGCGTGAGATTAGGAGGGTGAGTACCCGGAGGAGGGCTTTCTCAGCGGTGGCGCCCCATTTATGGAATGCGCTCCCCAGAGAGGCTCGCCTGGCGCCGTCGTTATTTGCTTTTCGGCGCCAGGCGAAGACCTTTTTATTTAGACAATATTTTAATTAATATTATTGTTTAATTTAGGTTTATGTTTTGGTTTAGTTTATGTTTAACTTATGTTTAATTTATGTTTAATTAATTTATGTTTAATGTCTAATTTATGTTTAATAGGTTTAATTTATAATTCTGTTCATGTTTTTATATAATAACCTGAGATGGGCCAGTTTTTAATTTTGTTATATGTTTTTAATAATGCAATATGTTGTAAGCCGCCCCGAGGCTATTGCAAGGGGCGGCATATAAATTTTTAAATAAATAAATAAATAAATCTCACCTGCACTTGTCCTTCCACCGATGCTGCAACGGCCCTGTGGGAGAACGGTCCCCTGTCACTCAGCTTTCCCCACAATCATTTTTCCATGCCTCAGAAATGAGTTGTTAGAGCTGTGTTTTTATTTTTTACATTTGTGCTGGTGGTTACAGCGATTCTCTCAAGCACTGAACTGACCCCTTTGGCTTCTTCTGGTTTTTCAAGATGCCCCTCAGCCTCCAGGTATTCCAGCTGCTTTTTGGAGCATCCCTCCTCTGGTCCTTGCAATTTCATGCCAGTTTTAAAAACCTGCAGAAATGTCTGTGAGTTTACTGGGTGGAAAGTAAATGGAGGTGAGGCTGGGCAAATGAAAGGGCTGGGAAGGAAATGAAGAGGAAGACCTGCCTCAACAGCTCTGTCACTGCAGGTGCAAAAATTCCCCTCCTTTCACTTCCCAGCATTAAATTTGCATATAGTTCTGCATTTCTAAAAGAAGGGCCAGGGAACACCAGTTGCCAGAGCAGGAAGTGCTACAAAATGGGAGGCCAGGCCAATCTCCCCTCTTTCGGGAGAAACTAAAGACTTGGGGGAGCATTGAAAAGGGGAGGGCAGTAAGAAGGGTCAGCCCAGAAACTGAAAGTGAGAAAATTACATTGGCAATGGGTGCTATTTTCCCCCTCCCCTTTCTTTGCAGCTGTCTTGGCCGCTCGCCCCTTCTCACTGCTGCTCTCAGTTGGCAACTGGACCCAGCAGCCACATCAAATTAGCCCATGTGCAGCTAACCTTTCCCCTCTGCAACTTATTCCCCTTTTTCAGCTGAAACAGACAGCGAAATTGACCATGCAAGAGCATCTAAGAGCACACTTGCAAGAGACCAACAAAAATAGTAACAGCAATAACTAAATTAGAACTCCAATTGCACAATTTTCAGGGACCAAAACAAACAAGCCAATGCAAACACAACCCCAGTTGCACTTATCTGAGGTACCGAAAAAGAAACCGTGATGGTGAACAAAAAGGTGTTGCAATTGAAGTGCGAAGCGGGAGCTAAGAGGGAAGGACGCAGGGACACCGGCTGCAGAATCAGGGCAGAAGGAGAAAAGGAACGCCCCATGGTGTTCCCAACTGCATCACAAGAACAACCCACCCACCATGGCTGCTTCACAGGGTGGCGTGCAAGTGCTCCAAAGCTCACAGCGTGGCGCATTTCTCCACTCGCCTTGCCAGAATTCAAGTCTTTGTCCTGCCAGATCACATGCACCGTTTCAGCCTCCTGTTCCACCAATTCCTCCTTCCAGGAGTCAGGCAGGATGAGGAGCTCATTCTCTCCTTGGCCCCAGACGTGATAAAACCTTTCACTGCTAGGAACGCAAGGCTTTTTAATTACCCCCTGCCTCCATTTGTACTCGGGGTCTGTTTAAGGATGGGCAGAAATAACAAGCGAGTGCTGAAGAAAAACAGAACGAAAACTTATTTGGCATCCAGTGAACGTAGCTTGACAGTGATAGGTGTGAAAGGATGATTTGACACAAGGGAGTAAAAATAGATTTAAAAAGGTAACCAAGAAAATTACTTAGCCCAAAGGAGGGGAGGGGCTAAAATCAGCAACAAGTGTGGGGAAACAAGATCGTAGGCAGGAGGGCCAAACACTTCCTGACTGTTCATTGACAAGCTGGGCAGAGCAAAGTGAGCCTGTTGCAGCCCACCGGGGGCAGGGCTGGACTGGGAAGAAGGGCCGGTGCTGGGGCAGCGCGGAGCAGGCGGGCGGAAGAGGGGAAACTCCCGGTGCCCCATTAGCCAGTGCGGGGAAAGGAGGAGGGAGAAGCGGCCGGGAGCAGGGTTCAAAAGGGGGGTGTGGACATGTGCTCAGGTGAACAGGAAAATGGGAAGGAAACCCTTCCCTTCTGTTCCCTTCATTGCAACAAAGTTTAAACAGAAGTCTCTGCATGCCTGGAATATTTTTCTTTTCCGAAGGAAAGGAAAGGAAAGGAAAGGAAAGGAAAGGAAAGGAAAGGAAAGGAAAGGAAAGGAAAGGAAAGGAAAGGAAAGGAAAGGAAAGGAAAGAGTGTTCATAACAGCAGAGCAAAGACCCTGGATGTCTAACCATGTGCCAAATGCATCTTGTCTCCAGGGCACTGGTTTAAAAACATGCAGCTAACTGACCCTTGCAGCATGGTTGCAAGGCCAGGACAGATGCGAGATGCGGCACGGAGGCATCCATGTCCCCGGGAGCCCTGGCTGCAAGGGGCTAACCCTGCAAAGAGTGCTTCTGGCGCACCAGGAGGATGCAGGGAGAAAAAGAGGGAGCGGAAAGGCCAAAGTATTCCGACAGCAACACCAGCAAGGCAGGGCGACAGTTGGTGCACTGAAACATGGCCAGGGCGCCCCTGGGAAGGCCCCGTGAGGGCATTGGCCTGCTGACAGGCGGAAGGGGGCAAATGCATGGGGAAGATGGAATCGCATCAGCTTTGGGTCCACCTGTTTCCACCTGGGAGTGGAGGGAGGGGCTGCAGCGATGCTGCATAGTCATCACCTGCTTTCTGGACCATGCAAAGTGGTCCCACCTGTCCCCAGATACCTGCGCGGGGTGGGGACCAGGATGCTTCTAGGCAAACATACTCCTAAATCTCTTTTTACGAATCTGGCTGTGCCAATATGACATTTCCAACTGCAACAGGTGCCTAACCAAGAAGCAAGCTTACTCTTCTCATGGGCAAGACACCGAGATCTTGCAAAAGTGTCCAGCTTTCCCATCCTTGGTCGAAATTGCCCACCCTCTACTTCCCAGGCCAGATGTTTCAAAAGCAGTTGTTAATCTGGCTCGTAAGGGAAACCCGGCAAGAGACAGAAGGCTGACTCTGCACGTTTGTTTCCTCCGCTCTCTGCCTCGGAGCAAGCGGGCATCATTCCAGGAGTCCTGCCAAACCCAGCTGTGCCAGCAGAGGGGCTCCTAAGTTCAGGATCAGGTGCACAGGCTTGGGGCTTGGGGCTGGCCGAAAAGCTGACGCTGCAAACCCGTATGGGCTGGGGCAGAAAGGAGGCTTGCAGCTCCCAATGTGCACCAGAGTGTATGGCCCTTCCTTTCTTTCTGAACCTGCACAGGACAGCTCCTGAGGTTCTTCAGTTTGCAGCCCCCACCAGCAGGGCCCAGTCCTCGCCACATGGCTGATGCGGCGCTTGGTCCCCAGCAGCTCAGAAAAGCCATGGGGGATCAGGCCACGGAGCCGTTTACCCAGTGGCCAAGCAGCCGCCCAGAGGATCCCCCAAGCAGGAGACGAGTGCGGTGGGACCCTCCTGGCCGAGTCCCCTACCTCCCCTCCTGGGGGCAGCACTCAGCCGCCTAGAGCCTGTGCCAGCGCATGTTCCAAGTTGGTGGAGGGATTGCTCCATCCAGCACTTCTTGCTTGCTCAATTAGCACATCTTGCAGCAGTAAAGTCCTTCATTTCCCTCTGCAGGGGATAAAGAAGACCTTCCGTTGATCGGTCAGCTTCCTGAGAGGACACCTTTGCTGATTGGGTGTTATGGGAGAGGAAGGACAATGCCTCCCTCTCCTATAATCTGGACCCCTCTGCCAGGTCTCCCCTTCCTCCCAGCCACCCTCACCAAGCCCCCGGTCAGTTTGTGTATTTCTTTATCTGTTTGTTTATTAAGAGGATTTCTATCCCATCTTTCACGCAGGTGGTACAAGAATAAAGCACGGCATCAACCACAAATAACGAATAAAAACCCATTGTTAAAATAACATCAAATACTGGGAAAATAAAAAGGGGGTGGCCCTGACACGGCAATGAATCCAGTGTCAATGCCAGGCACACCTCGCTGGGAGCAAGCTCCACAGCCGGGGTGCCACCACTGAGGAGGCCCTTCTCTGGGAAGCCACTCTCCCCATCTCCTTCAACGAGGGCTCCCAGAGAAGGCCCTCCGACCCAGATCTTAGGGGGCAGGCAGGGGTATATATATGAGACACTCCTTCAGATACCCTGAACCACTGATGGCTTTGTAAGTCATCACCAACACCATAAACGAGTTGCCCCCTTTCATACTCCGCCTCCCTGTTGCACCCCAGATGCCGGGGGCACTCCAGAGGCACTAGTGGGAATGGGGGGATGCGGGAGGAGGGCTGCAGCCGCCTGTGCCCGAGGCTGGAGGCTCAGGAGCCCGCAGGGAGGAAGCTCCACCACATGCTGTTCAGCCAGGTGCCAGCACCGCTCCACAAGCTTCTGGCACAGCCGGCGCGGAGCCACTGGGAGGGCTTTGCTCTTTGCCCAAAGCCAGTGGGCCTGGCAAACGGAGCCTCTGCCCAGACCCCGCTGCAGGAGTGTCTGCGCTCCTCACCCGCCCGAGTCAGCCCTGCCCAGCCAGGTTCACAGCACACCCCTCAGGCTGGGCCCCTCAGTGCCAGGCAGGGACAGGCAACCCAGGGCCCCCAGACGTGTGGACCACAATGCCCATCAGCCCCATCCAGCATGCCAGTGACTTGGGGGTGTTGAGGGTTCTAGCCCAAAATGTCTGGAGGAGTAAGGTGCAGAAGGACTTAAAGAAAGGCCGAGGATGATGGTGGCAGTGGAGGGCACTAGCCTGGGGGAAGCTGGCGTGGGCAAGAGCCGGGCAGGGAGGCCAGCGTCCAAGCCAGTCCCAGACGGCCCCCGGTTCTGAGGGGCTCGGCCCCCGGCCTTCATTCGTCCAGGGCTGCAGTGCCCTCTCGTGGCTGTCAGGACGAGCGTGCCACCCCTGTCCCCACACTCCCCTTCTAAGCACATCCTTTTGCACAGTCTGCCATGGCTTTGGACATGCAGCCCTGCAATGGTGCCCAGGGAACTGCCACCCATTGCTACTGGGGGGGATCATAAAAAGGGGGTACCCCACCATACGTGGCTGCCCACTGCGCCCTGCACCCCTCCCTCCCTGCCTCCGCCTCTTTCTCTCTCGCCCTGCTCCTGCCGGCTTGCTTTCTCTCCCTGTCCCAACGCATGCGAACAGAGCAGCTTCGCGTCTCGTTTGCCCAGTATGCCTCCTTGCTGAAGCTTGGCTGGGGCGTGAGCGTGAAGGTCGCCATCTGAGCCGAGGGGCTGCACTAGGAGACGGCACCCAGCGGCCCAACCAACTTGCCCTCCGTGAAAGGCAGCATCGCATCCAGGCGGCCCCGGAACAAATCAGCGCCAACAGCCAAAGTCCAGCCCCAGCCCTGGACGGCCTCCTCCCTGCCCTCCCCAAATGCTTGAATGGATCACCCTTTCCGAAACAACCCGATCTCTCGGAGGTGCTTCTTGGACTTTATAGTGCAACACTACAGACTGAAGTGTCTGATCTTGGAAGCTAAGCAGGGTCAGGCCTCGTTAGAATCTGGATGGGTGACTTGAGCATAGGATTCTGTGATCATTGTTGCAAAGTGCCAAGAAAGCTTTGGCTACAGGTGGTATAGAAATGTTAATATTAATCCAATAATGTCTACATTGGCATAAGTCCCACTGAATTCAACGGGTATACCCTTAAGGAAGGGTAGGCAGGGCCGTAGCTGTATTTATTCCGGATTCCTTTCTCTCACTAGCTATTCAATTTATTGTCTTCTGTTTCCAGAGGACTTTGCCTTCCTCCAGCTCTCTGAAGGCTCTTAGAAGCCAGGCTTCCCCCTTCACTCAGCCACTCACATCTCCCTCCCTCTAATTATTTCATATTGAACAGGGTAAATCAGTTTCATAATTTCTAGTATATTAAGCACTTAATACGTTGTGTCATTTGAAACCGCATCTTACAGTCAGCAAAGTACATTTTAATGAGAGCTTAAGTGGTGTGAAAATATTAATCCCATATAACAGTTGAGTTTTGTCTGTTGTTTTTCTCATTTTTTAAATTTTAACTCTTGGATTTATAAGCTGTGGCACCCCACACAGAGCCATGTTTCAGCAGGTGGTTATGGTCAAACAAAGTGGAAATGTGTGCTTAGCTGAAGGACTTGTTAGAGTTGCTGACTTCTTTACCAGCTCCGGGGCTTTCAGTGGCGGCTTGGCCTGCACACCTTGATGTTTCAGCTCCGCAGCATTCCTGCCATCCCAAGCCAGACCGCTGCTGCAGCTGGCTCAGTGTTACCTGCACTGGCTGGCAGCAACAGTTCTCCGGGGTCTAATTTCGGCCCTGAAAAGCATATTCCATCTATGCCAGATGCATTGTATGTGACTGGCCTTTTTTGCCCCTCCAAATTAGCTCCATATTTATTTTTCTACCCAGAGAGCTGTGTATCAGAAAAGCTTTCCTGCTTAAAAATCAGTATGCCCAAACTGATTACTTAACTCTGGGATGATGTAAAAATTATTTATGTATGTACTTATTAAATTCTTTGAGTACCAAATGGCGCTGTGTCAAGTACTCGGTGCTGCTCTCCTACCCACGCACAGATACACAAACGGGCCCCGTTAAGATCCGTGGGGATCATTTCCAAGCAAACATGGATCCAGTGGGAAATAGGAATTTCCCAAACCCTAAGAAAAGGCTCCAAGTACCCGCAGTTCTTGGCTGGCCCCACTAGATGGCAGCCTTGTGATACGAAACCTCACGGAGAGGCCCAGTTCTTTTCATTCTAAATGACACCATATTTTTCCTATTAATGTTTCATTTTACTTAATTAGAATTTTGGAAGCTAATTAAAATAGATACCAGAAACCTCAATCAGCAACAAATTGTATAATTATCAATAATTATGCATATTCCAATGGCTTGGCTGTTAATGTTTCAAAGAGGTGACGTTTCAACAACATTAGAACGACAGGGGGGTCATGGCCGCTTCAGCCTTAAAACCCCCCTGTGCAAGGCAAAAAGACTGCAGCAAGTTACACACGGAGCACTTTCTCGTGAGCATAACCTGTGCCTGCCACACGGAAACTTCCTTGCCTGCAAAGATGGTGACCACGTTTCCCTTGCCACACGCCTCATAGCTGCAGCCACATCCGGATGGACAGAAATTTGGCAGCCAATGCCATCGCCCATTCAAGCAAGCAAACGTCTTGCTGCATTTCAGCTCCTTGCATGTCCACAGGAGGCAAGTGAACACTGGCAGGGAAAGGGTGGCAGCTGAATATGGCCAGGGTGAGGAGAAGCTCCCTGCAGTGGGAACGGCAGCTCTTTGTCTAGCAAGGTGCCCACAGAACGCCGCCTCCCCACAGTCATGGCAAGCTGGACTTTGCCTTTCCCCACAGCAGCTGGGGAGGAAACAGACGGACCAGCCAGTCAGAGGTGCGAGGGTTAACTTAAGTTCCACGAATGAACGCAGACAAAGCGTCCCAGCTCTCTTTGGAAGGAGGTCCACAGATATACCCGGGTGCATCAAGTGACTGGGGTACTTGTTGTGTCTTGTTATGTCCACACATCCTGATGTCCTCGCTGCTTGTTTGGGTGGATGATTAGAGGGCGCTCACAGCCAGCGTGGTGATCCAGAGCGCCAGCGTGGCGTGGTGGCTAAGAGCACAGCACTGGGGCTCAGGCCCCGCTTGGCCATGGCGGCCACTGCGTGACTCTGGGCCAGTCAAAAACTCTCAGCCCAGCTTATTCTATAGGGCTGTTGTTGTTGGGAAAAGATTGAGGGCAGGAGGAGGAGAACAAGATAAGATGCTTTGGGTTCTTTGGGGATATAAATCTAATAACTCAGTGATCAATAAATGGGTCAATTAAGAATGATGTGGGACTCCCTCTACCCCCATCTCCCCCTTGGGAAGGCAAGATGGCTACTGAGCCTTCAAAATAATAAAGACGGCACTGAGCCAGCTCTCTGCTTACACAAGCGTGAGAGATCTCCCCAAGAAATGAGAGCTCTCTTGCCAGCAGAGATCCCTTGCCTTATAAACAGCAGTGCCATTCACTGCAGACTGCAGGTGACCGACCCTCTGCACATGCCCTGGTGGCCCTTGGGCACTGGCAAGAACCTTGCTGTGTCCTCAGGAGAGCCGCCTCCACCTTCCTCTTTCACAACTGACCGAGCGGTTCGCCAACCTGCCCACAGAAAAGGCAACAAGCAAGGAACGGCTGCTCCTCCGTTTGATCGAGGAAAGGAGCGATGCTGGGCAACTTGCGAGCAAAAGGAGATCTCCAGCTCCCAGCTGGGAATTCTAGGCCTTACTGTAAGTACCACACTGAGACTCAAACAATTCTGCCGCAACCACCACAGGAAAAGTTAAAAGAAACAATTCCAGATAAATGCTGTTTAGACGGGAAAGGGTGTGCCATCTCCACCCGCTAGCGTGAGCTCCCAACTGTTTCAGAGGGGAAGCGATATCATTCACCCTCTCCAGTTCATGAGGCCCGAAGGGTGTCTGAATTCCCTTTCCTGCAGCTGGATCATTAAGCGCCCCCAACTAGTACCATCACTGGGCTCGCTGCTTTGCACAGGGCACTGCCAGTTTCCACCCCCACGGCCCGCCTCCACTGGGCCTTTGTGGGACTTTTACGCTGGGGACAGGAGGGATGGCGAGCCCCGCAGACAGCAGATACCCAGGGCAGTTTTCGCCCCTCCCCCCACAGATCATGTGTGCTGCACCCTCCAACCGGGTCTGATCCTCCAGGGGCTGCCGCGGACGGGTTCTCGGGGCCATGTGGGAGGAAGGTTCAGCCCACTGGCCAACACAGCAGGCTCCTGTGCTCGGGACCAGGGAGAGAGACATTTTGTCTTCTGAGCAAAACAGGCTGCCCTGCCCTGGAGGGCCCCCCAGGAGGACCCTGCCTCCCAGGGCCTGCCATTTCCCCCCTCCACTGTACACACATGCAGGCAACCCCCCGGCTCCCCCTGCGATTCAGGGTGGGGACCCTTCTTACTTGGAGGCATGAAGGCATGAAGGCTGCACCGCGTGGCCTGCCTGGTTCACGCTCTGCCGCCCCCGAAATGGCGCTCAAGGCTTGCTACTTACCTAAGAGCAAATCCCAGAACCATGGGCTGACGTCTAGCAGACGTGTCTCCAGCTGCACCACAACCAGTCAGTGGGACTTCCTCCCAGATAATGAGGGCAGGCCTTAAAACAGCCCTGGGGCGAGTGGGATGGCTGCCTCCAATGCACAGGGAAGCACATGCTTTTCTGACCCCGCTGCCCTCCAGAGCCTTAGAGAAGGGGGAAGGAGAGACGTGTGTCTCCAGCAGCTGATCCTTCAGTCCGCCAACCGGCATGTGAGCCATGTCAGGTCGGCTCTGTGGCTGCAGCCAGTGCCTTCGTGCCCGGCCCCAAAAGACAGGGAAGGCCTTCGACCCAGACACGCAGGAAGCGGCCAAGGAGCCAGGAATAGCTGCATTCAGCTCAGCCTTCCTCACCCAGTGCCAGCCAGCTTGGAGATGCCGGGAGCTGCTTCCTGGCACGTCTGAAGTGCCATCCGCTGAGGCACTGCCTGTGAGACACAGGTCAAGCCCAGAGAAGGCTTCCCAGCTCTGATGGCGCTGGAGCAAGCACTGGAGCCGTCAGTGGCTTCTCCGTCCATGAAGATCTCCGTGGAAGCCTGAACCGGGGCGGTGCTGGAGACCAGAGGGCTCAGGAGTCCAGCACAAACGCAGGAAAAGCCCATCCGTGTGCAGGCGGATTGGCGTACGTCCTAAAATCTGTGTGGAAAAGTGTCTTGAGAGGGCCCTCTCTTAAGGACTGTCCCGTCAAGGGAGAGGAGGGCAGAAGCGCCGGTTCAGGGAGGCAGCAGGGGAAGGGCACGTGGGTGGAGAGCCAGCTGTCCGGGGGGCTGGGGGCACGGAGACCAGCAGGCTCCTGGGCCTTGATTCTGGAGTGTGCCGAGACAGGAGGGTGCCGGGCCGAGAGGCTCCGGGCTGCCCTGGGAGGGGCAGCCAGAAAGCAGGCCTCCCGGCTCCCCCAGGCAGGTGCCCGGCCAGGAGCCCCCGTGTGGCTCCCACACTGCGCCAGCCTTTCCTAGGGCCTGCCCCACGGCAGGGCCGCGTGGTCCAGATGTGCGCTGGCTTCCGCCTCGCCCTAGAGCGAGCGTGCGGCGGGCGCGGGGCTGCCTCCGGGCTGCGGAAAACGGGGCTCGGAGCCCGCCGAAAGAGGCTTCCGCGAGGGGGGCGAGGCTTGTTCCGGGCGAGGCGCCGCTCTGCGCCCCCTGCTGGCCGAGGGGAGAACCGCCCACGCCCGCGGAAGGATTCTCTAAGGGCGGGGGGGGGGCGCTCTTAGCTTGCACCCACGCGTAACGGGGGCTTTGGGGGCTTCGGGGCCCGCGTGTGCGGGGCCTCCTTTGGGGAGGGGGAGGCAGGCCGGCCGAGGAGAGAGTCCCCGACCGGCATTATATTCAGGGACCTTTACATTCGGGGGGGGGGGTCTGCCTTGGTCAAGGGGAGCTGCTTAGGCAGCGCGGTGGAGGGGGATTTCCTCTCCACCTTGTTGCGGAGAAAGCGGAAGATGCGGGCGCCCACCTGGGCGGGTGTTCCCTGCAACGCCGCGGCCGCCCCCGAGCCCCGCCCCCCCGCCCCACAAGACCCCCGAGCCGGACGCCTGCTTGCTTCGCTTTTATTGTGGTCTGCTCGGAGAAGCCCCCCGCCGGGCGCCCGTCCCGAGCTGCGGTCTGCGGGTGGCTTGCTGGGCGGCAGCTTTTCTCGCGGGCGGGGCGGCGGCGAAGGCGCGCGCCGGGCCACTGCACGTCGCCACGCGGAGGGCCGTGTGAACGGGGCGGGGAGGCTGGCCAGGGCGCGGGGGTCTCGCCGAGGGAAGGGCGTTCTCCCGCTCGTCCCGCCCCCTGCTCGCACCTTCGCCGCCCGGCCCCATCTCGCGGTTCTCGGCGGAGGTCTCTGGATCCGCTGGTGGTCCCGATCCGATCGGCGGAGCAATCCGGCGTCGCCCGGATAAATTACACGGCAGGGAAGGGCGAGCAGCTCGCCCGCATCCCCGTTAGTCTCTCCTATGTACACGTGTCTCCTTCACATTCAGACATGGCTTCTGTCGCGCAGGCTCTCTGGGGCGCGGCGCTGCGGCCCACGCCCTTCAGCAGCGACGGCTTCGGCCCAGCCTTCGGGGGCTCACTGGGGCAGCAACGGGGGCTTGAAGGAGCAGTTGCCCGTGCAGTGGCGGGGAGTCAGCATCTTGCAGGAGAAGTGGTGCAGCGCGTCGTGGGCCTCTGCGGGGGGGGGGGGAGGGAGTCAAGCGAGAGTCAGACCCCCGGCGCGGCCCCCTGCCCAGCAGCCCTGCTTTGGCGGGCGCCGGGTCGCTGTCCCTCCCAGGGCGAGCCCGCCGTGCGCCTCTCCGTGCGGAGCCAGCGAGAGCGCCCCCCGCGCCTGCCCCGTGGCGTGTCCATCCGGCCTTCACGGCAGCGGCCCGCCAGCCTCTTCGTCCGAAGGAGTGAAGCTAAGCAGGGCCGCAGCGTGGAAGTCAGAGGGACTCTCTCTGAGGAAACGCACCGATCCAGCTGCAGAGCAAGCCCTGGAAAACAAGCGACCCGGCCCACTCTGCCGGGCTGTTGTGCAGTCTCCCGAGAGAAACAACACATGACGCGGCACATTTAGGGTGTGTTGTCCCTCCACGTCTAATGCAACCCAAGCCAGGAGCCAAAGCTGCTCAGACCCTCAATACCCCTGAGATACCCCAAACTGGTGTTTGCACCGACATTAATACGATGCTAGTAAGGCGAGAAGGAACGACTCCCTGGAGAAGAGCCTGATGCTGGGGACGATGGAGGGCAAAAGAAGGAGGGGGCGGCAGAGGAGGAGGAGCCACTGAGGCGGTTGGTGTGAGCGTGAGTGGACTCCGCGGGATGGTGGAGGACAGGAGGGCCCGGAGGAGTGTGGTCCATGGGGTCGCGATGGGTCGGGCACGGCTTCGCGACTGACAACCGCAGTGAGGCGAGGAGAAGCGCAAGCCAAAGCCGGGCCGGGGCGACCTTGCCCTCCACGCCAACCAACCTTTGAGCTTCTGCTGGATGGCGTACCGCGCTTTCCTCTCCTGGTCGAGCTCATTGCACAGGGTATCTGGAAAGCAAGGAGGGGAGGTCGAGGCTCGTGGGACGGGGCAAAGGCCGTCGATCTGCCCCCCCCCCACACACACACACACTCACCCCTCTCCATACGCAACTGGGAAAGGACCACTCGCCATTCCTCACCATGTACTCAACATCCGAATCTGGAGGATCAGTGTCTAAACCCAGGGTTCAATCACACACGAATCCGGGGCACCCGCCCCACCCCCAGGGTGTGAGCCCTTCCCCAAATGTTCTGAGGGAAATCGATCGAAGATGGAAGCTGCTGTGCCTCCTTTCCACAGCGTTTGACAACCGCACAGAAAGCGCATGTGGGAATGAGTCTCAGCAGGGCAGGGGCTCGCCGGGTGGCCCTCAAGCTGGGGGCCCCTGGGGCAGGGCGCGGCGGCAGCGAGGGAGGGGTTCGCTTCCCGGGGCCGGGGCCGGGGCAGCTGGGGCGGGGCGCGCGGTGGGTTTCCACCGCTGGAGGCGCGGCCGTTGGGTTCGGATGCAGGCGGCGCTCGCCAACAGGGCGCAGAGGAGGGCAGCCTGCGGACGCGGGGGGGGGGGCGCTGGGGGCTGGGGGCAGGCACTCACCCCGCACAATCTGGAGCTGTTGCACCATCTCCTCGCGATAGGAGAGCTCCCGCTTCATCTGATCCTGGAAGTTATCTGTGGGGTTTAAAGGCAGCCTTCAGGGGGTCTGTCCTGCAAGTCCAGGCGGACCCCAGGCGGGGAAGCAAAAGCCGAGCGGACCACTTGCAGCGCCTTGCAGGAGGGGCATCTTCTCCCGAATACACGAGGGATCTTCAAAAGGTTTCCGCACTTTTATAGTTTATATTTTATCAATCTATTTATATACTTTTTGCTGATGGCATTCAAAATTGGTACGACGCTGGGAAAAACGCATCGCGAAGGAAGGTGCCTATGTGGAAAAGTAATAATTCGTTTTTGAAATTCTTAATAGAGTTCAAAAAGTGCAGAAACTTTTTGAGGAACCCTCGTGTTAAACTGGGCTAATTAGAGGGCTAGGAAGGAGGTGCGAAAAAGGCGGGGAGGCGAGAGCAAGCCAAGGACCAGCCGCGGCCCCCCCATCTTGGAAAGTGTGGGGGGGGGAGCAGCACGAGTCGCATAACAGTGATGCCGTTCAGCCCTCCCCCGCTCCGCGAATTCCTGGTGGGAACAAACTGGGCTTGGATGCATATTGCAGCAGGGCGAGCTCAGTCTCAGGATCGCTCAGCCCGGGATTGCGGGGAGGGAAGACCTGGGAGAAACCCCTCCCCACGCTTCCCATCGGGGAACGTATTTCTTCTGCCCCTCTAGCTCGCGAGGGCGGCTGGTCCGTTTTGCTCCTCCAGCCGCGGCTGTCCTCCCGCTAGAATTGTTTTGAATCAACGAGCCCCAACGCAGAGGGCCAGAACCCGGCTGCACACCCAGGGATCGGGGCCAGCAGCCTTCTGGCGCCATCGCCCCGAGCCTGCACTCCTGCGCACGCCTCCCTGGGAGCAAGCGCCACTGAACTCGGTGGGCCACCTGGAAAAAGCCTGACGCCCCCCTCCTCCCAGGCCTCCAACGAGCAGGAGGTGGCGGAACTGCAGCCCAAGGCTGGGCAAGGGGCTTCCAAGGCCCCACCGACGAACCCCTCCTCATCTGCGGGCAGGGGATCGGTCGCAGAGCGAGGCCCGCCAGGCAGCCTGTTTCTGCCCAACCGTCCCGCCATCCGGCCAGGCGCAGCGGTGCTGAGAGCGGCGCTCAGCCGGAGGGCCGGGGGTATGCCCTGCGGAGGACAGCACTCCAAAACTTCCCTGCTGCAGTTCGGACTCAGCCCGAACCCCTGGCCGGGGCATCCGCAGCGCATTTCCAGTTCTGGCAGAAGGAGGCCCTGAGGCGGGGACGGGCGGACGAGACAGACACCTTTGAGACTTTGGAATTCGCGTTCCAGCTTCTTCCGTACTTCCATTTGCTCCAACAGGAGTTTCTGCAGCTCATCTGTAATAAAAAGCAAATGCCGGGTGGGGCCCAGGAGGGTTGCGGGGATCGCGGGGTGGAGGAGGGCGGGGGCCAAGGGAACAGGGCATCCCAGCAAGCCAAGCCCGGACGCCGCAGCGAAAGCCAAGCAAGTTCGCAGGTTTCGAGGGGCGTAGGTTTTTAAGCACTTCGAAATAATGCGCCTGCGACAGTCGTGTGGGCGCTTTTTTCAAAAATTAAATAACCGAGCTTCTTCCCATGCGCGGCGGTGTCTGAGGGTGATGGGGCCCTCCCCCAGCAGTGCTAATCTGGGAGGAAGTCTGCCCCGTGCCCGAGACTGACGCTGCGATCCTTGCGCAGGCTTGCTCGGAAGTAAGCCCCGTCGTGTGCAGCGGGACTTTGCTCCCCGCTAAATGCGCAGGGTGGCTCGCAGCCTGGCCGCGGATCTGAGCTGGGCAAGAGGGGAGGCCGCGTGGGTCGCCCCCGTCGGAGTCCCTGAGCCGGGGCAGAAAGACCACCCGTTCTGCTTGGATCCTTGAAAATTCGTTATAATCGATATAATGATGCGTAATGATACTTGCTAATTAATACAAATGGCGGTAACAACGATCAGCGAGGAAGTCCTCCCAGCTGAAGAGCAACCGTGAATTTTACACTCTCCCCTAAACATGAGGCACTGGGAACCCTAAAGCCTCCAGGCAGAGCGAGGAAGGAGGCCCCGGCAAAAGCTTTTCTGAGCAGGCAAACCCTGAAAGGGCAAACGGACACAGTGCTACGCCTTCCTCCGCCTGCGTGAAGGGGCGGGCGGGCCTCCTAAAAGATGGAACGGAACGGAAGAGCAAGTCACAGCTGGTTCCCTGCCGTGAAGGTCGTGCCTCGGTTTACCTCCCGCTCACACCTTACGGGCATCCCGTGCACACGAGAACCGTCCTGTCCACAGCGCCCCCGCCCCGCAGGCAACCTTACCTCTCGCCAGGCTGCCGATGTCCTTCTCCCCCAAAGGTGTCCCGGTGACGTCGATGCTGGTCACGTCCTCACCTGCCCCCCAAAAAGAAGGCCGAGAGTGAAGGTATCTCCTTTGCTGGCCTCAGGGGGCCCATTCTGCCCTCCCGCAGGAGAGGAACTCAAGGCTGGACCCCGACGGGACATCAAGGCCCAGATGATCAAGAAAGCTCGTGACGGGGGGGGGGGCGATCACTCCTGCGCCTCCAAAGCAGCCCTGCAAGATTTTTGGGGCTCCCTCCGTAGGAGCCCGGAGGGCTGCCTGCTCTTGAAGAGAGTCAGAGTCCATCCGAGGCTTCCTCAGCTGGTAACTACAACACCAGGTTCCGACCTGGACAACACTCCCGGGTATAACACGGCTAGAACTTCCTTTTCACCTCACGTGACCCCCGCACCGGGCTTCTCGCAGGAGTCCATTCACACATCCCTCCTGCAATTACTCAACTCCCAGTGGTCACATGCCAGGCAACCCAGTTCCGGGCGACGCAGCCCTTCCTGGCGCCGCCAGCGCCTCCAGCTCCGACGCCCCTTTGCAAGACACAAGCGTCTCTCTGGGATGCTGCGCACACCCAACCGTCGCTCCCTTGCCGTCTTGCAAACAGCATCTCCTGCCTCCTCCCCGCCTCGATGCTCCGGCATCTTTGCAGCTGCAGTCTCAGACCTCAACGAGCACACAACGGAAAAGTTGTACGTGACCCAAACACGGCCCCGGACGCTCCCTTCCTCGTTTGAAAAATGGCTTCGAAAACGAATTCACATCGTTAGGACAAAATCTGTTCTTCTTGCTATTTGGAACGATCGGCACAGCACAACGATATTGCACATGACCCTGCAAATGAACATGCCGCCCTCGACTCTCGAGGAATAGCTTCGGGAAAGGGTGCCGCTGCAGATGCCCAAAGCGCACGTGTGACTCACAGATATAAACCAGGGCCCATGTAGTCCCCAAAACAAGAGCTGTTCTCTCGAGTCACTTCATACATCCAGCCAAATATCATGAAGCGAGATTCAATGACCAAACGAGAGAAAGAAAAACAGTTTTGTGGCACCTGAAAGACTAACGAATTTATTCGGGCATGATACGTGTTGGTCTTTAAGATGCGGTAAGACCTGCCGTTGTTTTCGCCACACCAGGCTAACTGGGCTGGAAAAAGAGAACTCGGGCGCTGAGTAGCTCTGCAAAACTGGGCACCACTGAAGTGGTTTCGTGGACCGCCCGCCCCTCCGGGGCAACACAATCTCCCACGTGCGCCTTTGGGAAAAAAATCCCAGCAGGACTTCCTGCCCCGTAAGTGTCAGCAGGATCGGGACCTCACTTCAACTCAGCTAGAACCAGCGACGGATTACCCTCCCCACGCACTTGGGGCGACTCACTTCCAAGAACATGTCTGGGGAATTGGGTTGCACATGGAGTTGGGACCCGGGCGCCGCTCGCTTGGGTGGAGCTGGGGAAGAGCGTGCTTGCAAGGCCCTGGCGAGAGGAGCAAGGAGCTCCTTCTGCATTCGGGACGCAGCGGATGGGGATTCGCTGGGTCCGCTCCAGAAGCCAACGGATGCTGGTCGAGGAAGCGCGTCTTTCCCCAGCCAAGCCCTGCCGATATTTTGGGTGGCGTTTGTCGCCAACGCTGCACAACAGTGGGACGGGGGACAGAAAGAAACCCCGAGACGCAAGGTCTTTCCACTTTAAGGAGGCCTTGATTCGTGACAGCCCGACACACTCTACAGTCCTGAGCATGTCGAGACAGAAGAAGGGACCCCGCACTCCCTGGGGACAGTTGGCTGTCTTAACATGCACAGATGCTCTTGCCTGGTGCGGTCTGGCCATCCAGGCTCTCCCGGCGAGCCGTATCGCAGCTCTGCTGAGCGGAGGAGATGGGGCTGAGAGGGGCCAGGCTGTTGCCTAGGCCTCAAACCGCTGTGGGTTTCTTCTTTTCTAAATGGGGGAGTCCTTTTTTATGTAACTCTTGGCCAAGGGGGCCAAGATGTACTCAAGTCTCCGGCTTATTCCTTCTTTTTCCTTTCTCCCGTTCCCCTTTTTTACATTGGTCGTTCTCCCATTTTGGAGCAAAAACTTTCTCCTGCAACTTGAGAGGAAGGGTTGGGATTTGCACAGCTTTCACGGGTCCCAGCCAGAGCTAGGGTCCATGGGGTGCTTGGACCCACGGCCCTAGGGTGGTGCTGCTTTTATAGGGTTTCACCCTGTCCATATAACCTGAGCAACATTTGCTTGGAGATGCAAGACCGCTTGTTCTCGGCAATGTAAGGTCCGCCATGCCCCAAAGAACCGCAGATCTCAGCTCTCTCCCTGCTTCCCACCCCCCACCCCACTAGGAGAACTCGTGTAAAATGCACCCTTACAAGAAAGCATGTAAAAGCCCACCTGCCACCAGAAAACATAGATCCGCGTACAGAAGTTCAGTCAAGTCCCAAGTCGGAACGGGATTCTGCCTTTGTCTACATTGATATCCATCTTGCCCTAATCTGGTGTTTGTGTCAGGACTGGATAACACCAGATGTCCCTCGAAATCCAGGCGATGCATCATTCCCGAACAACCCACATCCAGAAGCACTTCCACATCGCGCCCTCCCCTCACTGCATCCCACTTCACAGTGCCCGGGAGTGGCCACTCTGCGTATTTCAAGGCCTTGAGTGTCGCAGCCAGTGCTGCTGGGACTGAGCTGGGGGTGCGTCTTTTGAGACTGACACGCAGGCCACCCGTTCGCAGTCTGGTGCCTTCCGGGTGTCTCTGGGTAGCCCTATTCCCACAGACACTACAGCTCCCATCAGTCCCAGCCACCTGGTCAACGCTCAGGTAAGCTGGGGCGAGCAGCACCTGGCACCTGAAGGTACCGGCGGGTCGGGACAGGTTTTCCTTAAGCCCGCCAGCCTGGCCCTGCCCTTTGAGCTGCCCCACCGGGGCAGCCAGGTGCTTTAAGTGGGGGGGGGGTGCCACAGTCCCCGTCCCAGTCGTGTTACCTCGGTCGGCGTGAGCAGGACTGGCCCGGGAGGCACTCCTTTGGTTCTGGTAGGCTTTCTTGCTCTCCAAATCCTCCACGGCCGAATGATTGTCTTCTTTTTCTGGTTCTTAGAGCGAATAAACCGATTTTCAAGGAAAGTAGGAGCCCTGATCTATCCTTAATTACATAATTAAGGACAAAGTCCTCGTTAAAGCCTTCTTAAGGACAGCCTAATCGCCTCGGAGAGGAAAGGCGCTTTGTGCTGCGGGGGCTTTTATTTCGGCGCCCCGCCCCGGTTGCCTCCGCTCTGGCGACACAGCGGGGCAGGAGGGGGACCCACGAGGCCTCCGTGGGGCGACGGGGGAATGAGGTGGCGTGCCCAGAAGGCGCCTCTGGGGAGCCCCTCCCCCCCACGGAGGGCAGCTCCGTGGGCCTGCACAGGCCAGACTGGGGGTGGCCCGAGGGACGCCTGCCTGTTTCCAGAGGGCCGGGCCCTATCCAAAGGGACAGGGCCTCCCGGGGGGTGCGGAGGAATTGCACGTTTCCCCTTCCAGCTCCAACCCAGCAGCTCTCGGGCCAGGAGCTGGTCGTGGCACGTGGTTCCCCCTTCTTTTTACCATTCCTCTCTGGGGTGCAGAGGTACGTGGCGGCTGGGGGGGCCAGGGGGGCGCTGGGCTTGAGAGCTTGCGAGCAGTCGTCCCTGTCATGCTGGGGATACACCTGCAAAAAGACCAGCGAGAGGGGTACCGTGAATTTGACCTGCGATGGATTGGTCTCCTCGGGAACAGGGATTCCTCGAAAGGGCCCGACCAAACACCCGTCCCCTCGTCCTGCACTGGCTCCTGCACCCTGCTGGATTGGCGGTGATCCCAGGGCGAGGAAGTGCCTCCCCCAACCCCCCTTGCCCTTCAGGGAGGGGGCTACTTCATCAGGACAGTGCAAAGGCCGCTGCCACCATCTCTGAGCTCCACAGAAAAGGCGCCCCTCCCAGGCTAGCAGCTGCAAAGCCTGAGCGGCCCCCTCGCACCCTCACCCCTTCCTCCGTTGCTCCAATTTAGCAGCATTGTAAACACAGCCTGGCTCGGCATTAAACACCGCGGGGGGGTGGGGGAGCCTTTCTCTCTCACTGCCCTGCCAGGCCCTGGGGGAAAAAGGGCTCCTTTCAGACCATACGGTTTGGGGACTTGCTGCGCCCGGGGAAGGGAGAGGAGCCCCCCAGCCGAGCTCCGGGAGCGGCGCCTATTGATCCCGGGCCCTATGGTAGCAGCACGGGGGGCGCCCAGTTACCGCTCCCTGCTCGGAGGACCCGGCCTCCGCCAGTCCCTTTCTGTGCCAGGGGCGGTGGGGGACTGGGCCACGGAAGAGCCTCGCCCTGGATGGGATGCGCCGGGGGCCTGCGCGCAGAGGCCGCGGACCGGGCAGCCCTCCTTGCCTGGCGCTGTGCGCGATCCCCGGCCGGCGGGATCCCGCGCCGCGGCCGCGGCCGCGCCCGCTCGGAGTTGCTCGTGCAGCTGCAGCCGAGGGCCGCCGCAAAGGCCTGCGCGCAGCTGCCTGGCCCTGTCCGTGGTGCTGAAGCTCGCGCGGCGCCCCAGCCGCCCACAGGCGCCCGGGCCGCGCAGGCGGGCGCGCAGGGGCGGCTCTCCCCGCCCGGCTGCCGTCCGGAGGGCCGGCCCACGCCACGCCCCGGCTCGAGGCCCGAGCAGCGGGCCGGCTCCTGCTCCAGCGAGCGCAAGAAGGCGGCAGCCGGCGGGGAGGGAACTGATGGGCTCGGGCCCGCCTGGCCTCTTCGGTGTCACGCAGGATCAGGCCCGGCAGCCTCGGGGCGTCGCCGGCCCGCTGGCGGGAGAAGCGGCGAACAGCTGACGGGGCCGCTCAAAGGTGGAAAGGAGGGGAGGCGGCCCCGGGGCTCCTGCGGCCCCTTCAGCCCTGCGCTGCCCTCCGCCCTCCCAGCTCTGTCCCGGAGCGGCGCTCGGCTGTCCCCCGAGCCGCCCCCGATCCCCTCCCGCGGCCTCCCCTGCCGGTCTGGCCCTCCGCCGCGGCCGAGACCGTGCTTGGGTCCTCCCTGCGGCGAGGGCCGCCTCTGCTCCCTCGGGTTTCCCCCGCGCGCTGCACGCACCTCGTAGCCGCCCCTGCCCAGGGGACTTGCCGCCGGCTCCGCACCCTTCTCGGTGGGTTTCTCGGCGGTCGCCAGGCCCGCGCCCGGGCCTGCGAGCGCCTCTTCGAGCGCGGGCGCCTCGGAGCCCTCCTCGGCGGGCGCCTCCTCCTCCTCGTCCTCGGCGAAGCGGTTGGACTCGACGTCGACCTCGGGCTCGTCCAGCGTGTCGTTGCCGGGCGAGAGCGAGCGGTAGCTGGAGCTGCCCTCGCTGAGGAAGTCCGGGGACAGGTAGCCCGGGCAGGCGCGCGGCCCGCCGAAGGCCTCGCGCGTCCCGTACAGCTTGGCGATGCTCTCCGCGTCCTTCACCACCGGGCGGAAGGCCGACAGGTAGCTGCCCTTCCGCGGCAGCGGCAGCGGCGCCAGCAGCGCCTCGTCGCCGGAGCGCTCCTCGTCCCCGACGGCCGTGGCGACCGCGCCCCGCGACAGCGCGCTGGGGCAGCGCTCGCCCTCGCCCGCGCCGGCGCCCTCCTGCGGGGTGGCGCTGCCGCGTTCACTGCCCGACGGCTCCGAGCCCTCCAGCTCGGCGTGGCCCGGGCCGTGCCCGCGCAGACCTAGCGGCTCGGCGGCGGCGGCGGCGGCGGCGGCGGCGGCCGCCACCACCACAGCGGTGGCAGCCGCCTTGGCCTGGCTCTGCGCGGGATAGGGCGGCACCGGCAGGCTGCCCGAGGCCGGCCAGAACATGGGGAAGGCCGGGTACACGCCGCCGTCCTTGGCCGCGGCGCCGGGCTGCGGCGGCGGCTGCGGCGGCGGCGGCTGCGGGTGCGGCGGCGCCCAGAACATGCTCTGCGGCAGCGCGGCGGCCTTGGCCGAGTCCCCGGCTCCAGCGCCGCCCAGCGCGTCGTCCTGCTTCTTGGGGCACAGCCCGAAGGCCGCGGCGGGGAAGCCGTAGGGCGGCGGGAAGAGCGGCGGCGGGAGCTTCTGCAGCACGCCGAAACCCTTGCTGGGCACGGGGATGACCGGGTAGCTGCGAACGGCGGCGGCCGGCCCGTGAGCGCCCGCCGGCAGCCCGAGCCCCGCGCGCTCCCCGGGCGGCTCGTCGGCGCCGCTGCAGCGCAGGCTCTTGTGCGCAGGGGCCAGGTCCGCGCCCCCCGCGGCGGCGGCGGCGGCGGCGGAGGGCGGCGGGTGCAGCGCGCCCTTGCCTGCGCCCGGGCCGCCTCCAGCGCCCTGCAGCGAGAAGGTCCGCTTGCGCGTGCCGCCGTTGAACATGGCCTTGACGTCCTCCCAGGCGTGGCTGAGGTCCTCGCCGGCCGCCTTGTCGCTGAGCTTGAGGTGGCGGCGCCAGGAGTTGAAGTTGGCGGCGTCGGGCTGCGTGTACTTGGCGTCGGGCGTGCGGTGCGAGTGGAAGATGAACTTGTTGGGCGAGAAGTACATGCTGCAGTACGCGCACTTGATGCACTTGGCGCGCGAGCTGTTGTAGCGCGCCGGGATGAAGCTGCCGCGCGAGCCCCACGCGCACTCGTGCGCCACGTCGAAGGCGAAGTTCTCGGGCAGCTTGGGCGGCTTGTGCTCGCCCAGGAAGGACTTGCAGAGGCGCTCGGCCTCGCGCTTGGTGATCATGCCGCAGCGCCGCGACGAGATGGGCATGGCGCCGGCGCGGCGCAGGATCTCCAGCTGCACGGGGGTGCACTGCACGCACGTGATGCCCAGCGCCACGCGGCGGTTGTGGATCTCGTTGTAGCTGTAGCTCTTGAGCAGCGTGTTGGAGATCTGGGCCAGGCACAGCCGCTCCTGCCCGTCGATGACCAGCGAGACGATGGGCACGCCGTACAGCGACGTCTCCCCGACCTGGTTGGGCTTCAGCGGGCCGGCGCCCGCGTACGGCTGCAGCTCCTGCTTGGAGTGGGGCGACGGCGACGCGGAGGAGGAGTCTCGCCCGGTCCCCAGCTGACTGGCGGCGGCGGCGGCGGCGGCCAGCGACTCCATCTCCCCGCCAGACGGCCGGGCTCCTGCAAGGCAAAAGCAGGCGCTTAGGCGGGGGTGCGGGCGGGCAGCGCTGCGCCCGAGCGGAGGCGGGCCGGGCAGAGCGGCGGGGGTTCGGCCCGGCCGGCCTCAGAGCCCGCGGCGGCTCCCCTGCCCGCCCTTCGGCACGGGCCGCCGCAGCCCAGCTGAAATGCCCCTCCGGGACAAGGCGATTTGAAGCCACGCACTCCGCGTCGCGCCTGGAAGCCCGGGGGCTCCGGGGGCGCGCAAAGGGGCGTGAGGAGACCAGGCGCGGTGGCGGCGCACCCAGTCCCGGAGCGTCACGTGCGGGGGCGCACCCCGGGGAACGGAAGGGGCGCAGCCGCGGCGCCCCGAGAGAGCCGTCCGCCGTTCCCGCGGCTGCGGCGCGCCGGCAGCGGGCTGCTCCGTTCCGCGGGGCGCGCGGTTCAGCGAATTGGAGGAGGCTCTGCTTCTTGGAAAATAGCCATTATTGCAGCGGGGGCGGGGAGGGGTGCCGTGACGAGCAGCTCCGCAATTGTAGTTACACGTTGGAGGAGCTGACCAGCTTCCTGGGCCGGCGCCCGCTCCGCTCCGCAGATGGCCCGGCGGGGGCTTAAGGGAAAGAGCGGTTTAAATACACTCGCTGCCTTGACCCGAGCGCTAACCCTGCCCCGCTAGGAGCCAGGTGTATTTAACCCAAAACACGGGCTCCCTCCGTTCACACGGGCTGCCCGAGTGCCTTGCCGAACCGAACCGAACCGGGAACAAACACCGGGCAAAGATCCAGAAGCTTCCAAACTGCACGAACCCCGCTCCGCGCCGCCTCCATTCGCCCCCGCCTCGCCGGGGCCATGCGATGTCTGAACAGCGGTGACGAAATAGACCTGAAAGTAGTTGAGCATCCGTGGAAAGTCCCCCCGCCCCCTCCCCGTTTTCCTAATGTCTTTACAGGAGATTAGGAGCAAGGCAGCTTACTTAGCCGTGCCAGTTAAAGGCTCTAGCAGCAGGTTAAAGAAAATAAAAACGGGGGAGGGGCAGGGGAACAGGAGACCCGAGCCAGCGAAGGCGCTTACCTAAACGGGATCCGCGCGGCTTAAGTAAGCGGCTTTCGTTGTAATTACACAAAATAGTCCAGGCCGTTGTGCCCTTCGGAGACACGAACGAAAACTTCCCGTCCTCCTTCCCCGCCTCAAATCCCTGCTCGCGTCTCCGCGCCCCGCGTCGCCCCTCGAAACGCACACGAGCCACCACCGGGCGCTCCCCGGAAAACGGATTTCGCGGCGACAGCGGTTCCAGCGGCTCCGCCGGGGCCGGGAGCGCCCGAGCCGGCGAGGAAGAGACGCGCCGCTCCCGGCGTTCGTCTCATGCCCGGCTGCAAACGGGCCGAGTCCGCTGAGGCGCCGCAACCCCGCGAGGGCCGCACCGAGCGCCGGTGCGCGAACGAATGCGGGGGCCAAGCGCCCCGCAACGCGAAGCGAGCGGAGGGAAGCGCGCGCGAGCCCGAGCCCGAGCCCGAGCCGGCCGAGGCCGGGGTGCCTGTCGCGGGAAGGACGGCTGCTTACCGCGGGCGAAGGGGAGATCCGCCTCGCCCGAGCCGGCAGGGCGAGCGAGCCGGGCAGGAGGCGCGCTAGGCGCGGAGCCCGAAGCCTCTGGCCGCCCAGGCGCGGCGGAGCTTCATCGAGGGGCGTCGAGGCGGGCTGCTGCCCTCCGCCTCCGTGCTCCGGGTTGGAGAGGCAAGCGGGAGGCTGGCCACATGGCCAGGCTTAAGAAAGGGGGGGCAGGCGGGCGGGCGGGCAGGCGAGGAGGCTGCGGGCGGGCAGGAGGAAGCGCGATCCTGATCCTTCGCCGAGGACGCCGCACATTGATCCGGTGACAGCTGAAATAATAGCGCGGCAACTCCCACTTAGCAGCACCAACATATTTACACGAAGTGCCGTCGGGACCGGGCGCGTGTCAATCACCCGGCAGACGGGCTTCTTTAAGAGAAAACAGATTGCTGGCGGGGGCGGCGGGGGGAGAGCGGGGGAGGAGGAGGAGGAGGCGAGGAGGAGGAGAGACCGTGGCGCGAGGGAGCCGCCGGGACGAGGAGGTAAGCGCGCGCCTGCCCGGGCACCGTTCTCCTGGCCGACCTGAGCTGCCAGGTGCCTTCCAGGGCGGTTTGAGGGCAGAGGGAAGCGAGCCTCGTTCCGCACCGACCCGCCCGCCCGCCCGCGGAGCCCCCTCCCTGCCAGGCAGAGGCCTCTCTCGGCGGGGCTCCCCAGGACCCCCGACGGCCATCGGCTCTCCCAAAGTGGGGCGCGCGCGCCGACGGAAAATCAGGGCGAGGAGGATCTGGCCGCAGAGGTGAGCCGCGGGGCCCGGCCCTGCTCGCCGTCCGGGGAGCTTTCCAGCCCGCCGCAACCTCCTCCCTGCGGAAGGTGCTCTCCGCACGAAAGGACACGCGGGCGTCGCTAGGCCGCGTCTCCCCGGTCGCTCGCCGCGCTCGAGGGCCCCACCTCTGCCGCCTGGCCGCGGTCTCTGCCCCGCACCCTCACCTCTGCCCCTCGGGCCTCGAGGAGGGAGTCAGACCGCGGCCGACTCAGGCCGACCCTTCCCCGATCCACCGCGCTCTCCTCCGCACTTCTGCTTTCCCCAGCTGGGTCTCCTTTCCGCACCCCTTTCCTTTCCCCTTCCCCCGACCCCCGGCAAAGGTCCCCACAAAAGGCGACGGGTCGCCAAAGCCATTCGCTTCCGCGCATGCTTTGCCCTTCGAGATCCCGGGGCGGGGAGCGCCGGGGCCTCGGCCCTTGAGCCGCCGCGGGTCCAGGAAGGGCCGGCGAAAGCGGGGCGATGCCGGAGTTCTGCCGCGGCTGGCTCCGCGAGCAGGCGGCGACGGGGGCGCACGTCCGCCCTCCCGCGAGGCCGGGCGCTGCTGCAGCGCCGCGTTCGCGGGCGGGGAGCGAAGGCGAGAACGAAAGGGGCGCTCCGCTCGTTCCCCGCGACCCCGTCGCCGGACAGCCCCGCCAAGGCGGGTCGGACAGCGGCGCCCGGGCAAGGCCGGCTCTGCGGGCCCTCGCCGGCCGCGTCTCGGAGGAAGGCACCGGCCTGGCGCTGCGGGAAGGGGCGCGGGCGAAGAGGCCGCGGAGAGGGGGGCGCCCCCGGATCGCGGCGTGCGGGTGCCCTGGCCCCGCTTGCGGCCCGGACACGTGGCTGAGGCGCGCCGGGCCCTGCTAGCGAGCGGAGGGCCTGAGGTTTCGCTGGCAAAGTTTCCATCGGCTGGGAAACGCGGCGGAGAGGGGCAAACAGCATCTGCCCTTGGAAAATTCGCCTAAATATTGCCTGATGATATGAGAGAGAAGTGGGGTGATGTGCCTGCCTTTAAAAAAAACAAAACACGGATCTAAATGTTGACGGATGGAGATAGATGGGCAAATGCGCAGGAATCTTTGGCTATGCAAAATATCCATCCGTAGTCTAGGCTTTACTGCGCAGATATAGGAGCGGAGAGATTTTTCTAGCACATTTTCATGTCAAGCCAAAACCCGTTTTTCCCCCCTGCTTTGTTGGTCGCCTTCCTAAAAAACGAAACCATTCCAGCCCTGGATTTGGTCTGGATAAAAACAGCGGCTTCTAAAACAGGGGCTGTTCTGACAAGGCATCTGGAGTAACATATCCCTGGAAGTCCGTTTTCACTGAAATAAAAACAGCTTTAAAGAAACCATGCTTGGAAAGGCTGCTACGATCGAGCACGGGATGTATAATCCGTTTTTACTTAAGTCTGTTTGCGAGCGTGGTTCAAAAGGAGGGGAGAAAAACACCAAGAAGGACTATTTCGATTTCTGTTGATGTTGTATCGCGCCGTGTGAGCTTTTATCGTCTTCTGTTGTGTCCCACTGCCTCCGCGCTCCTTCCCTCCCTTCGCCTGGAAACCTTTTGGGGAATTTTCCCCCTAAACCAAAATAAATACACTGAAAAAGGAAAATGAAAACCCCTCCTTGCCTCCCCCTGTGCCTTTCCGAGAGCTCCAGTCCTCAAGGCTGTTTCTAAAAGCATCCGTGGCATTAAGTGCTCTTAATGGACGCGTTAATTAAACTGTAATTAATCATACTGTCCGGCCCCAAATTTGAGCAATTACACTAATCAAACAGAAGTTAATAACGGCCCAGGTTGGCGCCCTCGGGCGAGCTCTTCGGAGGAGCGCCCGGCCCCGCCTGCGCGCAGCCCGCGCCCTTCGCCCCGGCATCTGGGTCCATGTTTGGGTGCGCGCTGTGAGGCAAACGCGGCCGCCGCCTAAGAGTCGATGCATCAGGAGACGCACTTCGTCCTTGAAAGCGGATCTGGGGGGCATCGAGCTGCCCCCAGGAACAGGCGGGCGCGCCGGGGCGGCTGAGCCGGAGAAGCCTGTTTCTCGCCAGGGCTCCTTCCTCGCGCCGAATCCGCACTTCGGACGGAAGGGCCGAGCCGGCCCCGGTCCCGGGGCGCGTGCTCCGGCCTGAAGTGGGCCCCCCACAGCCCCTCGCCCCTTCCTCCAATCTCGCGTCTCTCCTCTCAGCCACCTCCAGGAAACAAAAGGTGAGCTGGAAAATTCGCGAGGGCACCCGGTAACCCGGCCCGGCTCACCCCCAACGAGCTCCCGTTTCCAGGAGCGGATGCCTCGCCATAATTACAATGCGATTCGGTAATTATTCCTCGCCTTTTAATTATTTAAAGCAGACACACTGAATCTTGCATTGTGCCCAATAAACGTGGCAACGCTGGACGGTCCTGCGCCCCCTCCCACTTGCCTTTAATTAGACTTTGCCCTTGCCACCGGAGCGATCCCCTTCCATTGGTACCCCCAGCCGGCTCCTGAACCCCGCTGCAAGCCGAGTCGCCTCCCCCCATAAAACAAATGTGTGCTTAAATATTTATTAGGCATTATTATTGCGCGGAGCGCCGGGCCCGGCTGCGAGGCGAGGCCGCCCGCCCTGGCGAGAAACTTCAAAAGATGGAGCCCTTTCATAAGATCCGTCAGAGAGGGTGGCGGGGGGGGGGGCGCAGGCCGCCCCCCGCGGAGACAGGCACTTTATGCATTATTTTAATATGTATTTTTTAAGACAAAAGTGAGGCTTTCGGTATTAATTTGATGGAATGCTTATTTGATTTGAAGGAAGGAGGGGTGTGCCGTGCGCCTGGAATTTATAAAATTTATTAGAATAATTCACAACCCCGGATGGCACCCAGAGCTCGTTTAGGTTGAATATCTATGCCAGAAACCGCGGCGGATAAATAAACAAAGGAGCGACGTGGAGATTAAATATAATTTTAAATACTTACAAAGCGCCCTATGTAATCCAATCTCTCCTCCCTCCTGCGCCCCCGCCCGCCCTTCGCCCCAGGCCTCTTAACCTCTGCAGAGCGTTTGATATTACCCCGTCTGTTCGCCCGGAGTGTCAATTGCCAAAGCGACTCCGAGAGGGGGGCGGCGGGGGCAGGGGGGGCGGCGGGGGAGGAAAGTTTGCACGCCGAAGGAGGCAGCCGGGGCGCCGGGCACCCGGAAGCGGGACGGGGAAACCGCTTAAGACCGTGGCAGGTTGTTTGCTCCGCTGCCCCCCCCCCCCCGGGCGATCCACAGGGGAGGCGGACGCGGGGGCGCGGGGCCAAGTGGCGCGAGGGGGACGCGGCAGCCCGGAGCTCGGCCCAGAACCGCTCAGCGAGGCCGCCCGGGGCCGCCTTTCGCTGCGCGCTGCGCGCACGGCCAGGAGGAGCGCGACCCCCGCGAAGCAGCCGGCCGGGGCGTTCCGACTCCGGGCGCGCACGTTGCGGGCAGGGAGCGCAAGAGGGGTCCGCGGCGGACCCGCCGGCCACGTCCGAAAGCCGGCGAGGGCGGCCCCCCGCTCGGCTCGGCTCTGCTGCGGACGCGACGGCCGCCGAGGGGCCGCGCCGTCCCGCGCTCGCTTCGAGCGCCCGGGTGAGTGGAGGCCGCGCCGCTGCCGCTTCCTGGCCCGGAGCTCCGGCCGCAGGGCCAGCCTGCCTTCGCCTCGGGGTCAGCCAGGCCCGGCCAAGCGCCCTGCCCCTTCCCCGCCCGGACGGGGCAGCCGTGGCGCGCCGTGCCTGCTGCGGAGAGGCGCCGGGGCGGAGGATCAGCACCGGGACAGTGCCGTGCCGTGCCGTGCCGTGCCGTGCCGTGGGGAGGGCCGCCAGCCGGGGGCTCTGCAGGGCCCTGGTCACCCGGCTCCCCTCCGCTCCCCCACCCCGGAGCTCCCCAAGAGCTCACAGAGGAGGCAAACGGGATGTGGGGTAGCTCAGCTCTTCCGTAAGCGTTTCAGGCTCCCTCCCCACTCAATCCTCCTCTTCACAAAGGACCTGGGGAGGGCGGGGGGGGGATCTCGGGGGCAACACAAGGACACTGATTCTGCTGCTCTTCACCAACCGAACCTCGCAGAACGGTCTCTGCTCAGAGACGGGCAGTGGGGCACCCGGTCGCTTTCATTGCCCTCATCCGTACCTAAATTAAACGAATCTCTAGTTCCGTTTCACGGCTGGGATGTGGGAGAGAGCAATGGGGGGTGGGGGGGCGGCCACACACTCGAGGACGGCGAATTCAGGACCTTCTTACACCTCCAGGCCGCCGATTGCCGTCCAGGGAAATCGCGGCAGCAGCAGCCAAGAGGGGAGACGTGCCGGCTTGATTAGCAGAGGCCTCGGCCCCGGCCCCGGGCCCTCTTCCCTGCCTCTGCCCGGAGGCCGGAGAAGGGAAGTGGGTCCGGGAAGGTGCCTGCTCCCCCCTTTTATTTCATTGCTTCTCTTAAGCGCCCTGCTATCCCATATCTTTTAACAGTTGAATTAACTGCAGTTTTTTTTGTCAGTTAATTAGGTTTAATTTACATAATTAGTACAGTATAAAGAGTATTGGGGATAATCAGGAGGTACGTCTCGCTTACTGTGTAAACACGGATTCGGAATTAAAAATCAGATGTAATTAAGGCGTGTGCGCACACGTGCGTGTGTGTTGGGTTTAATTGTAACAATTTCTAATTAAAAGTCAATGATCACCCAATGCAAAGGGTTGGGGGCTGGATGCACATTTGGAGTGGGGGAGGGGATGGTGCAGTTCTCCTGTTTCACTTTTTGTGCTGAAATACGAGCACTTGGATGAGGGCTGGCACTGGCGCTCCAGCGAGGTGTGCAGTGTGCGCTGCTTCTTGGGCTCACGACCTGTATCAGGAGCAAGGCGACACGCGCTGGCTCGGACTTGTATGCAGGGAGGACCATCTTTTCCTGACATGTAGTATGAGGCACTCAGTGCGGCAAGTGCAACCTGAATAGATGGACGAATAGCCACATGAAGGACAGAGCTCAGTTGCTGCTCAGTAGCCGCAACAAGCAAAGATGGGATTCAGGGTTCAGAGACACGTGTCCAGCTCTGACCTCCAGGTGTTAGAAATTATTAGCGCGGTGTGGGCAACCGCAGCATGTCTGATGGGTGTCCGTCCTTCCACAAACCACCGGCTTGTCTCCGAGTGCCATGACAGTTCTGTAGACTTGGACGTGCACGCGGGCGCGTTCCCCTCTGGGGCCGAAGGAGCATCTCGCTAGATGGACTGACTTCGAAAAGCAGCGTTCGGTGGGCCACTGACAGGGGAAGCAGAACCCTCTCCAGCCACCTCCCAGCCCGGCCTGAGCCCGCCAGCCTTCGCCTCCCAGTCATGCAGTGCAAGAAACTGCCTCACACCCGCCGAAGCGCTGCGGGCCGAGCCGGCAGGTCCGACTGCCCGCCGTAAGCGCCCGTTCTGGCCTTCTGGTCCGTCTCGATCTGGCGGTGCCTGAACGGCTGAATTTCCCCACCAGCGGCAGCATCGCTTCCCCTTCCTGGATTCAGACGGCCCTCATTCCTCGCTGCCTGGCCACCTGCCTCTGAGAGAGTAGTTACTGCAGGGAAATGGGTGGGAGGGTTTCCCCTCTTCAGTGCTATCGCTTTCAGAAAGAAACGCGCATTAAATGGGAACCAGCGTGGGCAAAGGACTGAGCGTGTATCAAAGGTGTGGCCGTTAATTGGGGAGGATGGGGCTTTTACAGGACTTCCCAAAGTCCCTTATTTAAATCTTAAAAGGGGCGGTATGGGGTTTGTGGCCACATCTCCATAAATAGCTCATCCCACATATTCAGTGTGTGTTGTTTGGACCCCTTCCCGTATTCATGAGTATTCTAAAACAAAGCAGAAAGAGATGTATAGAGATAGTCCTACATAGATAAAAGCGCACTCCTTGTATTCCCTCCTTAATAATCCAGTAATTTTTCTCTCTCGCTTGTCAGCCATATTTGCCGAACATGTTCGTTTGCAGCCATAATTGCAGGCCACCCTTGCAAGCGCTCAGCGTGGAATGACAGACGCGAACTCGAGAAACTTTCCTCCCAGACACGCTGAGGCTGGAAGCTCGTCAGTGCACAGCCAAGCACAGCGAGGGGCCATCCTGGCACTAAGCACGTCCCACCGAGCACACAGGACGCGGTGCTGGAAGGACGCCATGGGAGCACCTGGCGGGACGGATCGACGTTGCCTCGGGCAGGTTTCGCTTCAGCCCGTGCAGATCAGAGAAAGCCGATCCTCTGCGTGGGCTCGCAGGGCAGCCAAGGCGAGTCCACGTGGAAGGAAGACCCACGGCGCTCCCTCGGATCCGGTCCTGACGAGCAGGCGGAGGTGCCAGGACCAGATCGCCGCCTCCGCGGAATGCCTGGGGAGGGGGCTCCTGTCCTGGGGAGGCCCTCGTGCTAGGCGTGCAGGGGGGAGAGTTGGTCCCTTCCAAGGCCCGGGGTCGCTGCTTTCCCGGGCACCTCCCCTCCCCGCTGCTTCTGCCCCCCTGAGGTCTGTCCGTCTGCCCGGCCGTCCGTCCGTCCTTCCTCCAGGTTAAAACTCGGGGGCCATGTCATCCCTGTATAAATATCCCTCCACGAGCAGAGCGGGGGCCGCCAAGGCCCTCCGTGTGCCCTTCTCTTTCCTGGAGGGGCTCCGCGCAGGCGGAAGATTGCCCCATAAATCACAACGGTCTAATTCAGTGGAAGTTTAATAAACGCCTCCTATTGGAAACGAATGTTCCCCATTTAACAGTTGTATCAGCACCATATAAAACCATGACCCCAATAAATTTCATTTTAGCGGCAGATCAATCCCAGTCCGCGCGCGATCGATCCGCGCCGGGGCCTCGCTCCGCCGCCGCTGCCCGTCTGTCGGGCCGGCTCCTGGCGGGGAAAATAGCCTTTCGATTAGGCTCTTTATTAGGAAAAGATTGCTCTGAGAAGGCCTGAAAATTAAACGCTGACATTTTAATTACTGGACTTTGATAAAAGAATCCGGGTAATGGCTGTGCGCAGCTTCGGCGCGCCGGGCCGGGCCCACGGAGGACTCAGCGCGGACGGGGCGGGCGGGGGGCCCCGCGGGCGGGGAAGGGCGCGGCCGTTCAGTGCCTCGGGCGTCGCGGGCAGAGGCCTCGGACGGTGCCGGGGGGTGCCTCCCCGCGCCCAGCCCGGGAGCGCTTCGTCCGCCCGGTGCCGGGCTCCGCAGCGGCTCCGCGGGCCCGACCTCTCCCCGGACCCCACCCGGGACCGTGGAGCCCTGCGCTGGCGAGGCACTGTGGGCATCCCGGGAAGCGGGGCCGCCCAGGCGGCAGGCAAGGCTGTGTCGGCCGGGGAGCCCGGAGCCTCGGCCGCCAGGCTGGGCGAAAGCGAGCGGGAGGGGACCGGTCTGTGGCTCCGCCAGCCCGGCGCGGCAGGAAGGAGGGAGGGAGGGAGGGAGGAGGGGGAGGTGCGCGGATGCAGAGCTCCCCCGGGGAGCAAGAGGGGCTGTGGAGCAGTGGCTGAAGAGCTGTGGGGAGGAGAGACACGCGAGGGACCAGAACCTTGGAGCACCGGCCCAAACATGCAAGAGGTTCCTTGCACTCACCTGCCTTTAGCGGGGTTCATGCAATCTGTCCATCCATTTGCCTCTCTCCCTCTCAGCCAGTTCAGCTGTTGAGACCCCCGCTGCCGCCCCGCCCCACCCCAACACAAGCCCTTTAAAAACCCTAGACATTCATTTTCCATTAAAAATCTCTTGGGCTGACCAGCCACTTATAAACCTTGAACTTTCTCTCCAGGATTCCAGCTCAGAGCAGCTGTGGCAGTGAAAAAGCAGGGGTGAGCCGCACAGGGTTGTTCTTCAATTGCAAGGAAGGCTCAACCCATAAATTCTGTCTTTAGCTTGCACTTGTAGTTTATGGGCCTACCTTTTAGTGAAGGTAAAGTCCCCGGTTGGTACAAATCTTTGGAAATTGTACAGCCACAATCCCACTCCTATAAAAATGAGAACAAGAACCTCGAGTGCCCTGCTGGGAATGGAAACACAAAACCCAACTGTAATTGTTGTGGTGGAAGGTAAAGGTACCTGGCCACCTGCTGTCCTGAGCCAGTGCCCCGCAGACTAGATTGGCCCAAGTGTGGGGCGCAGGCTGCCCGGGGAAAAGCGCCTCGCCCGTCTGAAGGCTTTTGCACGCAAACGGCCAGGCCAGGCAGCTGTTTATTGCGAGAGGGAACAAGGAGGTTGGCTCTGGGGTTGAGGCAGTGGAGATTTAGGACTGTCCTGCCTGCCACGCCAGGCCAGGAGCCATCTGGTTTGCTTGAGGGACGACAAGCATTGCAGGAAGGAAGCAGAGCCATTGATCAGCCAGGAGCTGCTCGGTTCCACAGAGCCTGGCGGCAATGCCCTGGCTTCCAGGCCCCTGGTTTGCAGCTACCCTGTCCAAGGCCTTCTGGAGGGTTTTTGCTCTGGTGGCTCATGGAGCCTCACTGAGGTCATCTCCTTATGACTCTCTGCTGGGTTGGGCTACTTGTGTTTGATCTTTTGTTAATGAATTTGCCATTGTGCGATTAAGGTCAACTGCCTGGGTTGCCAGGAGTTCCCTGTGATGTAGTGTTCACACATTAATTACCTCTTGTCACTGAGGGCCTCACTTTCCCCTCAGCTCTCACCATCTTTATGGTACAGGCTGGCTACTGGCAGCCTGGGAGAGCCATCTTGTATCTCACCCTGGTCCAAGGACCTCTCCGCCATTGGCCTCCCCAAGTAGCTCTCCCCACACACAGCGCAAGGCCTCCGGCACCCCTTCCCTCTCCAGTGCAAACAGGAGTGGAGTCTCGGGCAGAACTTGACCCTCACCTGCTGAGGTCCATCATGCAGAAAAGCGACTAGCTGAAGCCAAAAGGGAGCGCTCCACTTGACCAGCCCAGGGCTGAAAGAGTATGATCTTAACTTATTTCATTTCTGTACTGCCCCATAGCTAAATCTCTCTGGGCGGTTTACAGCCAGATATAAAACAAAGCAATAAACTGTAATGCAAATAAAATAAGAACACTAAAGGACTTAATGTTAATTTAAAGTAGCTTAAAAATACAGTGAAAATGCAGTAAAAAGACCCAGCCAGAACTGTCAGCATAATCTCCTCAGACCCCTGGATAACGAAGGAGATCTAGAAAGGCCTCCACACAGAGGGTGGTCTTGATCTGGCACAGAAAGGATGGCAAATTAGGTGCCAGGCGGGCCACAGTAGGGAAGCTGTTCCAAAGATGGGGGACCACACAGAAAGACCCCCCCCCCTTCTTGTCACCCTTGGAGCCCTTTCAGAGGTAAATCTGCGCACGTTATATATAGAGATTCATCGGTTTTAGAAGAGGACATGTGCAACTTCTTGGGAGAGCACCTCAGAAATATTTAGTGTGCTTTCTTGGAAGCAGAATGGGGCACGCATGATGCGGGAGCCCTTGGAATTAGCAGCGGTGGTGACATGTTGCATTGTGTCTCCTCACCCCAGAAGGAGAATTGTTGTCTTAGTCGGAAGGGTTTGGGTTTGGGTTTGTTGTGTTTTGAAAGCCACAGTTTGATCCATCCTGTGAATTGTTTTCTTTGCCAATAAATTTGCACACCAAGAGTGTTTTTCAAACTGCTGTTGAGAAAACAAAGAATGACGCTTTGCCCTTGGGCAAACTGACAGCAGGGTGCCTGGAAAAAGAAAGCAAGAGACATTTTTTTCCTCAGCACCCGCTCTTGAAAACAACAAGGCCAAATTGCAGGCGTCTGGGGCTTCAGGGAAGAGAGCTGCTTCTTAAAAATAGAGTTTCTTTCTTGCAAGCACAGTGTAAGAAACCACAACACAAGGGCGAACGCCACCCTTGGTTGCATAGCCAGAAGTGTGGCTTCTAGATCGAGAGAGGAATTACTACCACTCTACACGACTCTGGTGCGCCCACAACTGGAGTATTGTGCTCAGTTTTGGGCCCCTCATTACAGGAAGGATATAGCCAGGTTGGAGTCAGTGCAGCAAAGGGCCACAAGGTTGGTGGCCGGTTTGCAGGGGAAGCCGTATGAGGCAAGACGGAGGGAACTGGGTCTTTTTAGCCTGGAGGAGACTCAGAGGGGATATGTTGGCGACATACAGGTATGTCAGGGGATGTCACACGGAGATGGGTAGAGATCTGTTCTCCCCTGAAGAGGAAGGCAGGACGCACTCCAACGGAGCAAAGCTCGGGGAACCAAGGTTCAATTTGGATGCCAGGCAGCACTTCTGGACAGTGAGGACCCCGAGGGTGTGGAATGGGCTTCCACGGGAGGTGGTTGAGGCCCCATCGGTGCAGGTGTTCAAGGATAGGCTGGACATGTACATGGTGGGCATGTCGTGAGTGGAGCTGGCTGGAGCCGGGGGTCAGATTAGATGGCCTGGGAGACCGCTTCTGACTCGCTCTGTTTCTATGTTTCTAACATTTCACCCTGTCTGGAATGTGTCCAAAAAAACTCTGAAGACTCCATCCATCCGAGGCATGATCACTAATGGGCAATTCCACTGCTTAAACGTGGTATTTGCTGGCTTCACATATGATGGCGTTTTGATTGCAGAAGCATGGATTTTTCTTGTTTTGGAAATAGCAGTGTGCAGTTAAGTGGAGGCTGAGCCTTCTAATCTGCATTAGTGACTCCAGACTTAATCCAGGTGAAATTCCTGCTCTTCTGGGCAAAATTATTAAGTATATAGCAAGAACTGGAGAGAAATCACTGGAGTCCCCGCTCTACCTCCCCCCAGTTGTATCTACCATTTGATTGGTGGCCAGTAATTGATGGCTAACAGGAGGACTATCTCAGGTTTTGGTGGGAAGAGAACAAGAGGATCCAGCAGGAGTGATCTTGATTCACAGCACAGGTCAAAGTCCACTTTGGATATAGCCAAGATACAGTGAGAAAACCTTCACCGAACTCTCTCGGTGACTTTTGCACCCCAGGCTCCCATTTTGTTCCATAAATTGCATATAGGTAGATCGAAAACCTACCGCCAGGACATTGTACGATGCGTGATAGTGAGTCATGCCCTCCTTTTCAGCCATTTGCATTTTATGTTTTTGTTTTGCTACAAACACATTCCTGGGACAATAGACATGCCCAAATCTGCCTTAGAATCAGCCATTCGAGGTGCTTCTTTGCCCCAACAATGCAAACTTACTGGGAAACCTCCTGAGAGCAATTGGGTGCAGGGTGTGGCCACGCCAGGTGAAGGATTGCCATTCCCAGAAGGAGACTCCTTGGGAGCAAGGCCCGCTCAGGCTTTTGCATGAGGGCCTGTAACAAACAGCAGCGCTTGGGAACTGCTAGAAGCAACACCCTTCCGCTGCTCTGATGTCTGCGCTTGCTTCATGGCTGAGCCTTGGTGGACTGTGCTCTGAGGCTGCACTCGGGTTGGGCTGCTTGACCTCAGGTGCCTCTCTTGGAACTCGCCGCCTCCTAGAGCCAAAGGAGAAAGACGCTCCCCCTGTGCAGCACGTGGCCTGTTTTGCCAGGGGTCCGTCTCCCAACTCTGCCAGCTCTCCTGGTCGCTTCTCCTCCAGCTCAGGTCATGGGCTAGGCTGCACCTGGGGAGCGGCAAGGGAAGCCGGAGGTGGCGAACAGGGTTGCCTGCCCTCATCTGCTGCCTTGTGACTGCGTCCTCAAGTCCCTCCCCGCTACACGCCACAATTCTGCAGTGCCCAGAAATGGGCTTCCACAGGGCGATGGTGAAGCGCCTGCGACGCTGCAGGTGAGGGACCAGCCGCAAGCAGATGCCAATGGCTGGGGAACACGTGCCCCAGTTGCTCTCCCTGTGGCTGCCGTGCTCACACCCTGGATGCCCCCTCATGGGACCAGCGGCTGGTGCCAGCAGAACCTGCTCCCTGGGTGGCCCTTTCCGGCTGGCTGGCTGGCTGGAGCACGTGGACTCCGAGTGTCGGAGTTGTGGCAGGATGCCAAGTGCTGCGGAGAGGCTGCACCTCCAGAGCACTGAGAATGGGCCCGGCACGGCGCCAGGGCCACCCCAGGGGCCTGGCACGGGGTCATTAGCACTGGACGAGTTACAGGCACTCCTGCACTGCTCCCACGTCCCGGGCGCCCCCGCCACGGAGCCCTCTGGCCAGGCTGGCTGAGCTGCCATTTAGCTCCAGCCTCGGCAATCGAAGCTCGCCTGGGAAAATTGACTCGGGGAGGTGGGCCGGGCCTTGCCGGTCTGCCTGCATGCCTTGGATGGGTCACTCTGGCTGGTTCCCTGCGGGCCCATGGCTGGGCTGGAGCCCTCCTGGGAACGGGCTGTGGTGCGGAGCTGCCCTTTTCGTGGGACTCCCTGCTTCTGGGTGCCAGGCAAGGGTTAGGGCTTCCAGAAGTCTACAGTTTAGCAGATTCTCTTTTGATGTGAAGCCCATCGCAAATGTGCACATTTCCAAGGATAAGAGAATGTTACGCCAGTGCGATTTTGTAATAGAAATTACGTCAAAGTTCTGATATTGTTGAGTAATGCTAAATTTTCTGAAATAATAAACACCAGTTCCTATTAAAACGTGCATCGTGAGATTCCTTCAGTCAAATGAATGCATGTTTTGAAATGCATATTGAAGTGCCTCTATCTCAATGTGTGTCCTTGCCTATGGCGTGTGACTTCTTCCTTTTTCCACTGGATCTCTCATTTTTGATTTCGTATTTGTCTGCTCAGAGCCAGGGCAAAGCACCGAACAATCTGAGAAGCAAAGACCCTCTTGGCTCAGTGGGTCACAGTGGGGCTTCCGCATCCTGCCCAGCTCCTGGGCACTGAGCAATCCGTGCTGTTCGGGGCCCTGCCTTTGCACGGGTGTCTGGGAGGAAATGCGCCCCGTCTCCCACACTGGGGTGGCCCAGCTCTGCCTTGCCGTGGTTCGGCAGCCAGCGGCTGACTCCTGGGTGAAGTCCCAGATTTGCCTGCTTGCTGGAACGAAAACTCTGGTGTCCCTGCAGCCCCCGTCAACTGTCAACCAAATCATGTGCCTTCAGACCTGCAATTTCCCAGCACCTTGGAGCTTGGCTGAGCCTGGAAAATCCTAAACAAAACACGCTAGACCCAGGGTGCCTCAGTCACTTGCGAAGACGGGCCAGAAGCTCCTCCTGCCAGGTGAGGCTTCAGGGAGGTCTTTCCACCTTTTTTGGGAGGGGGAGCTGTGCCGCAGGTGGGAAGCCACCAGAAGATCATGGACTGGGGGAAAGGAAGTCCTGGGGACGCGTACTGTACGAACGTATCCTGGAGAATATGCAGACTTTTCCTCAAGATGAAAGGCCCATTTCCTGTGCTCTGTTCTCCCTCTGAGTAAACTTGACAGGAAAGCGAAGTTAAATGGCAGTCTTGAGGGTCTGGATTCCAGTAATCTGGAATAGCATGTTCCATGCATGCTGGGAAGAGGAGCATCAAAGCAATTACGCCAACGTGTGGATGAGCACCATTGGAGAGCCAGGGAAGAGTGCTGGATGCAGTGCGCATGGGGAGCGGATACAGGCCACACCAAGTCCCTCGGGTGTGGCCGATGCAACGGTTCGGAAAGGTCCCTCATCGCCACCCCCACCTTACATTGATGCCCTGATGTTCTTCCTCCTGTAAGAAATCCTAGGTGGCCTACAAGATGTTCAACCCTCCCTTTCATCCTCACAACAGCAGCCCTGTAAAGTAGGTCAGACTGTGAGAGACTGGCCTAAAGCCACCCGGTGAGCTCCATGACCAAGTGGGGAGAAGAACATGGCTCTTCAGGTCCCAGTCCAACACCAACCACTATGCCAGACTGCCTCCCATGAACCGGTTGCCTGAGTGCTCTGAGAGATTGCTGGAGAAACCTGCGCACCATCCTTTGGCAGAAGAAAGGAGTCTGAGAAGGGCATAAGCCTTTCTCTAACAATTGTGAGGGGCTACTGGATGCTTGAGAAAGTGCAAGTGACAAATTACTTTAAATTACTGTCCGCTTCAAAAGGTCATTTTTAACCTTGTCACCACCTTGTCTCTCGATGTGTTAATTGACACGCTTAGAAGATTTGTTTGGGTCCTATATCAGTCTGTGATGTATGGCCAATACACAGAAAATGGTATGTAAAAAATCAGCAATCCATTTGGCCAGTGAGCTAAATTTAAGAATCCATTGCTCTTAGCAAAAATATGCACTTGGATGAAGGCAAAAGGAGACTTTTATGTGGACCTTCTAAAGCAAAATTAATGGAAAGACCTTTTATATAGGAGAACATGCAAAGCGTTAGGAAATAAATAAATGCGGCAGCTTCACCCTGGCTGGCTCAGAGGAAAGAAATTGGTCTCAGTTTCAGAAAAAGCACCTGCAGCCACTGGTCACAGCGAGTCATTCATTGTACTGTTATCTGCCAGAAAGGTTGTGACACTGGAGCAATTAAGACAAACTTTAGTCTATAAGTTTGTGCCTGCAATCTCTGTCCTTCACCTGAAGATTGATGAGCCCTCCAAGGAAGGAAGCAAAGCATTTTCTAGACTAACTCCAAAGCAACGCTCAGGTTTCGTAACGGTCGGGGAGGCATTTTTCACAAGAGCCCTGTGTACCTCGAACCTTTTATAACCCTTTTCAGGTTTTTGTGACACTGCACAGCAAATCTCTCCGTTGGAGTAAGCACTTTTGTTTGCTGCCACACGGACCCCCAAGTCAACAGTCTTTCCGATAACTTCCTGTAGAATAATGGACTAAGAAAATGGAATTATGAGACATATATAAACATTAAACAAAACAGGCTCAAATCTGCAATGCAAAACTGGAACCCACCGAACTGAGATGCTTGCATGTGTACATGATTTTCAACTCCCAAGATGGCTACTAACTCAGAAGTCTAGTATTTGGATGATGGATGTCAGAAAAGAAAAGCATTTTAGGATAGGATGCTTGGGGCACCTCCCCGTGGCCCTTCGTTTCAGCAGAGATGGGGAAGCTCTTTTGAGGGCCACATTTCCTTGGAGATGGTATGTCCGAGCACTGGGTGGGGCCGTCCAGTTTCCCATCTTCTGCCACCCTGTGTCTTTCTCCTCCTCGCTCTGCTCCTTGCCAGGAAAAGAGCAGACTGCTTTTGTCAGCAGTCCGAGTGGACTGCTTGAAATTGGGTCAAGGATGATAGGTCTTTGACTTCTCGAGGTGCATCCCCCATTCAGCATGTCTCCGTGCACTGGCTCATTTGTGTGTGCCACCTCATCCCGGAGATTATGCCCCCCACCAGCGGTTTACCGCTGAGGAACCAAAAGGAACAAGCAGAAAAGCTTGGCAGCATCAGGGAGACAAAATGCGCACCAGAGGCTTGGGTGGTGGGTGCCGAGGAGCGCTTGCTGTGGAAAGATGTGTCCACCGATCAGCTGTGTGGTGGCAAGGTGCGGACAGCCGCCTTGCTGGTATTTCCAGCCACTGGAAATAGGGAAGCAGCTGACATGACCAGAGAGTGACGTGGCCCATGGATTTGGCGCCTTGCTGCTGTTCCTTTACCGGCCTAGTTGTGCAGACAGGAAATGGATTCAGTGGGTCTGGCCAAGGCCTATGGCAAGCCCACCTTGAGCATGCTGAACGAATGCGGGCGCGCAGGCACCTGCGGGGAAGCAGAGCCAAAGCCCGGCGACATGAGCCCTGGCCTGACGCACTTGCCACACGGGTGCTAGTGCAAAGCAAGAACGGCAGAAGCCCTCCAGACAAACCACCACGAGGTTGTTCCACTAAAAAGTGATCAGCGCTGTCCTCATTTTCCTTCCCTGAGAGCGTCTCCTGGGGCTAATCTGATTAGCAGCACGCTCATCTATAATGAATATGAATTTAGCACACATGCTGCAACTGATACTTTTTATTCTTTTTATTCTACCAAGATCATTATTGTCACATTTCCCCCGGCTGGTCAATACCTACTTTGTCCTGATATTTACAGTTGGAAACCAAAGGAAATGCTCTTATTGTATCCACAGGATGGTTAAATTCACACGCAGGAATTTATCCACACCACCCATCTGTCTTTCTAAGCTAGCAAAGGAATTAAAGGTGTATAAAAATACTCTGAAATCAAGAAATATACAGTAAGTTTAATAAAATACAGGACATTGTCTTAAGGGTGCTGCATGGCGGGTGATGCTCGGGGGCATGGGGAGGGCTGAGCCTGGGCTGACTACAAAGTCTCCACCCGCAGATCCAAGCGCGTCAACTGGTGACGCTGAAAAGCGGGGCATGAAGTGTCCGGGTGGCCCGAATCATTTTCCGCGCTGGGAATCCTCTGCTCACTGGGGTCCCTGCTGCTGCGAGCGCCTCTCCTCCAACATCCGGCAAACCCACATGGAGACGACCTCCGCATTCCCATCGTTGTACTGGACGATGAAGAGGTGGCCCTGTGGAAGCAAAAAGGCACTCAGCCAAGGGAGCCAACATCGTCCACAACCCAGGAGGATGTGGATCCCGAGAGCATCTGGGACTGAATCAAAAACTCTCTGCAGTGTGCAGTCGATAACCTGGGACTGAACTCTCGGCCCAGTCCTGTTCTCGGTCGCTTCCTTTTCCAAGGAGAAGGGCTTTTGTTTTTGTTTTAAGTTAAGCCTAGCTAGTTGGCGGGGGAGCTCCAATTTGAGAAGGGCTGAAACACATCAGGGGGAAAGAAAGGGATGGCACCCCAGTGCAGCCGGAGCACAGAAGGCATAAGTCCCGCAGGACACACACCGACTTTCCACCTTGGGTCCAGGGTTCCCAGGACAAAGGAAGCCGCTGCTACTCAGCCACACTCCGTCCCTTTAACAAGTCACCAGCTCATCCTCATTGCTTTATCTTCAAAAGAAGCAAGGGCTTGTTCAGGCTATTGCCTGGGCGGGATTTAATCCGGGTCAAACCGAGCATGCTGCCAACCGCAGGGCTTCTTGTTCCTTTTCCACATGTCCTTTCTGGCCAGCGGGACGTGGCACAAAAGCAAAAGACAAGATGGCTGCACTCCAGAGGAATCGCAGCAACCTCGCCTGCAGTCTGAGGGAACTGCCGACACCTTTTTGTTGGTGTTGGTGTTGCTGTTCCCCAGTGACCGGTTGCAACAATTCAGCAGATCCACGACCCCAAACTTCTTATGAGAAGCTGCAAGTGCAAGAGCAAAAGAGAGGTGGGTGCAGAAAAAGGGACACCTAGCGAGAAGCTGTACAGGTGGAAGGGGGCCGAATGTGCGATGGAGGGAGAGATGGGGATGCTGGTAGGATGACGCTGGGGTTGAGGACCACACATGTTTTTAGGGTCAGGCTAGAGCTGCACCACATCACCACATGATTCTGCCCAAGAGAAAGAATTACCCCGCAAGGGGTCCCCCCACTTCAACCAGCAGTGCTGAGACGGCTTCTCCAGGCCCCTGCTGCAAAACCAGTTTGCCTCCTCTCTTTTTCCAGTTCCTGCTGAGAATGCCAACTTTTGACAAAATGGATTAGGAAAAGTAAAGAACTTTGCATTATTTTTCCAACTGCCTAACGAGGGATCGTCGCCAGCAAAATTTTCTCCTCTCCAGCACCTCCCTGGCCAAGGCTGGTGCTCAAGACTTTCTGTAGTCAACTTTCTTAAAGTAATTACTATTACTGACTTCACAGGTGCCATGAGGTTAATTTCACTTAAGTGTTTGTAAAACTCTTGGGAGATCCCTGGGGGAAAGGAGCCAATGTCCTTGCTCACAAGAAACCCTATGGTTACCTGCCCGGCCTTTTAAGTAAGCCCACCATGAACAAAACTGGCAAACCAGGGGCAGGGGAGGATGGAGGGAGAAACAAAGCAAGAGCCTGCCGGCCAAAGGGGAGCACATGCCCTGGGCAGTGAAGCCAGTCTGTCGCTTCCTCCGTGAGTCACCCTGACGTACAGCAGAGCCGTTCCCTGCGTCAGGGAGGCAGACAAGGAACCCGTCTCAGCGAACGAGAGGGCGAGGGAATCTGGCCAGGAGGGGAAGGTGCCGGCACGGCCCGGGGAAGGAAGGGCTCGACGGCAGTGGGGCCCGCGGCCCTGGTGGCCGAGGTCATGGTAGATGCACAGATTGCTCTGGTTCCTCTTCTGAGGCCAGAAGCCGAAGCCGAAGCCTCGTTTTGCAGTGTTGTGCTCCTCCTTCCAAGGGAGGTGGGAGCAAGTGTGGGGACCTGCTGCTTTTGTGTGTTCTGGCAGCGGGCAAATGCCGTGTAAGAAGCTCTGATCTCAGAAACAATTCAAATCCTGCAGAAACTTTCCCTGGGGATGGGCCATGGCTCGGTGGTCGAGCAGCTGGTCCCAAATTCAGTTCCCAGCATCTCCGAGTAGGGCTGAGAATTACCCTGGAGAAACACTGCCGGCCAGTGCAGAGTGCTGAAGTCCAGGGACTCGGAGCACAGCCACTTCCCACCTTTCTCTGTTATGCTTGGTACATGCAAAGCTGAAAGAGTGTCCATGAGATGGAGAGGAGCTGCTCTGGCTAGAGATTTGGGACGGATGAAATTTGGCTGCTGCCCTTTTGTTCTGCAGCCCACACAGTCCCAGACAAGCAAGAGGTGCCAGCCAAGTGCAGAAAGCAGAACTCTGCTGGGGAACATGGGAGCTGACAGGCCACGCAACCCTCTTGCCTCCATGCTTCCCCGCTGGGGTGGAGCAGAGGCAGGAGGTGGCTGGAGGAGCCGGGGGAGGGAAGCGAATAAGCCGCGTGCATCAGAAATGCAACTTTGCTAAGTAGACGCTTGCGCTCGCAAGGAAAGAAGAAACAAATGCAAAGCAGGGAAGGGGAATTAGAAGGGTTGGGGAGAAACCGGAAGGGACTTTCCAAGGGACTTCTGGCCCTCATGCATTTCGGCAGCACACAACCATCCCCAGCGTGGTGCTGGGTTCCTCTCTGAGCAGCACCAGTCCAAGACCAAACGGCAGCAAACCGTTGCACTGACCGCTCCCAGAGCCACGTCCTTCATTTTTCAAGGCTGTGTCCCAGAGATGCACATGCGCGAAAGGCTGAATGCGTTTGCATGATCCCAGACGAGAGGTGATCTTGCATGGGTGTCCAGAAAGGAGGAGATGCAAGAACTCACTGCAAGCCCCACTGTGCAGGGTGGAGGGAGAGACTCTAGGAGTAGGTACACCCCATATGTACCTTGCCGAACCCCAGAGATCGGGTTCTGAGCCAGCCGTCCTCCAAGGAGGTAAGGAAGGTGGCAAACAGAAGCAGGGCCTTCTCAGTGTCTGGCCCCATCCATGGAACAGCTTCCCAACAGCAGCTCGCCTGGCGCCTCTGTTAAAATCCTTTTGGTACCAGGCGAAAACAATCTTATTTTCCAGATATTTTAATAACTGATTTTATTTTTGTATAATTGGAATTGGAATTCAATTCTAGAATGTTTTAGATTTTACATTTATATTGTTTTTAACTCTCGGGTTACTGTTTAAACTCTCAGCTGCATATCATATTGTATATCATATTGTATAATATATGGTTATGGATTATGTTTATAGTTGTGTTTGTTTACTGTTGGTGGAGCATTACATTGTGTATTTATTGCCCTATTGTCATTGTTGCTTATTGTTTTAACTCTGTGTGCTTTGTAATCCACTCAGAGGGTCCTGCTGGACTGTTGATTTGTGGAACGTATTAATTAATGGCAGCATCCTGTGGGAGGGATCCTGGGACACCCCCTTGCAGAATGCCCCTTAGTCAGGCTCCCCGGGGTCGGGCTCCTCTGCTGGCCCCCCAGCATTTGCCCTGCGCTGCAAGAGCAAGACGGGATGCCAGCCCAGCCAGAGGAGGCTCCTCCACGCAGCCACGCAAGGACTTCCTTCCCCGGCACTGGCTGTGCTTCTGCGGAAGATCCTTGGCGACATGCTCCTCGGTTCAGAGACGCACCTCTGCCGAAAGCTGCGGCTCCAGCATTGCAGCAGGAGGAGAATGACGTCAAGAAACGCAGGATGTTCGTCAAGTAAGCACAGCTCAGCGTCATGGGCCTGCTCTTTGCTACAAGCGGGCCAGGCCCCCTCGCGTTCAGCGTCCGGCTCTAGCCAGTCTTCTGGTTTGGCCCACCTTTCTGGCATCAATGCGCCCTCCTTTCCCGACAGTCCAGCACTGACGGGACTGCCACACGTAGGCAAGGGGGGAAAAGTGCAGATCCAGCTGGCCATGCTCCTAGCAATGCGCCGCCCTGCGATGCAGCCAAGCTCGGCCCTAAAATTTAGTCGGCCAAGTTCTAAGTACTACCGTGCATTGCACGAGCCCAGCCAAGAAAGCGGAGGCATGTCCCTGAGATGAGGAGCTCAGCCCGGAGAAGAACCACCTTGCTGCAAGTTTCAGGGTGCAGAAATGAAGATGGGATGCTGACAGTGGGGACACATGCTTAGCCTTGCCTGGGACAGCTTAGGAGTCCCTGTCTATGGTCGTTCATCTCCGCCTCACTCCCCTTGGCCGCTGGAGTTCTCCAGAAACAGTCCACCCCGTGGCCCTCCGCTCAGTGTCTCCACGAGAGCCAGGAAGCAACGCGCATGATGACCATTCGGCTACGCACGCCATCCCTCCCCCCCCCATGCCGTTTCTGGCTTATCCTGGCATCAAAGCCTGGGTGGAGCTTCTCCTACAGCGCAACCTGAAATACTCTGGGGAAAGGTCCCCCTTTCTGCGGGAGGAGAGGCAGTGCCGGAAAGGTCAGGTCAGGCGGGTCCAGGATGGCGCCGGGTGAGTGTCAGGCCCCCTAATGTCCTTTGCCAACTCTGAAAATGAGACAAACAATGACAAACCGGGCATTTTAAATGAACTTGTCACATCCCATTTTCTTGAGAAGAGCTGCCTTTTTAAAGCCGCTGGGCTTGCGGAAGGAGATTAACCCTTTCCGAGAGGAACACCTATAGGTGGATGGGCGAGTCTGGCTGGTCCGGCTCTGGGAGACACTTGAGGGACGCCCCGCTCGCACAGGTCCCACCGCACAGCAAACAGGGGGATTTACGCCCAGCTCAGCCCTTGCCAAGCAGGTGTTTAAACGATCTGTGATAACGGTGCTTGCACTGGCTTCCGACTTCTCCCTTTGGAAACAGTTCGGCTCAGGGAGGTGGCCTGCTCTGACTTCTGCCCATGGGCAGAGACGCTTTCCTTTTCAACAGCTTTCCCTGGTTGACTTTACTTAAGGATGCTGTTGCTCTAATTCTCTTACTGACGATATGTTTGAACCATATTCTCCTTTGCATGCATTGTACTGCTTCATGATTCTGCCTCACACGGAACAGAGATGGAAGACAGAGGAATTCCAAGTGTCCTGTCCATCAGGGGACTTTCTGTGGGCTGAAGATCAGCCTGCATTCCAGTTGTGAGGGGAGGAGGGGCTGGGCCCGCTTCTCCCAAAACACAGCCTTGCAAGGTTGTTACCTCCAAGTCTGAAACAGGAGGGGAAGCAACGGCAGGGGCAGAACTCTTACCCAAAATGCCAAGGCCAGCCGGAGCAGAGGTCAGCCAAGCCCCCTGCTTGAGATGATCTCTCCTGCAGTCGGGTGTCACGTCAACAAGATAGCCCGAATAAGCAGCTTCCAACAGTGCGATCTGGCCCACAAAGGGTGGAAACCGCCCCCTTGAGGCTGCTAACTCCTCCTTGTTGGAGAGGAGTGGGGGAAATTCACAGCACAAGCACCCAGGGCTGTTGGCTCAAAATGCTGAGGCGGGCCTGGTTTGCTCATGCATCAGACCAATTATCCGTTTTTCCAGAAATGGAAAGTGACCGAGACAACAGACCGGGCTCAGATTTAGCTATGAGCATGGCTAGCCCCAGACATGTCATTGCCTGAGGAAAGGACACGATCCTGCCCTGCCCCCCACCATCTGCAGAAGCCGCCTGGGCTGGCTACTGGATCAGGCTTTGTCTCTGTGTCCTCCACTGCCCCAGTGGCCTGGAGAAGCCTCCCCGAACGCTCTGCGTCCTCCCACAGGGGACGGTGCCCGCTGCTTTGGGCAACCTTCACAGCCTGCTGAACGGCAGGGCCGGCACCGGACGTGAATCCAAGCGGAGGGGACAGCCAACTGCCCTTTCCTTCAACAACTGTCTGAGGAAACACCTGGACCTGGAAGCAGTGAAATGAAACAGAGGATGCCAACTGTTGCGGCTGGAGGCAGCCTTCCTGGGAGGGTCTTGGCGTCCTCCAACGGCGCTTCAAGCACAGTTTATTAGTGTGTGATATTAAAAGGGTGTATTTATTGCATGATATAATGCGGTGGGACCGTGGGCTTTCTGCAGAAAGACCCTGCGCGCAGAAGTGTAATGAACCCAGAGCCCGGCAAGCATTATGCTGCACATTAACCTATCGTTAACGGCACATTAGGGCTGGGGCGTCGCATGCTCGCTGGTCAGGACTCTGGTCAGGCCAGCACAGGGAGGAAGCGAGAAACGCATGGTGCTTCCGCAAGCTCAGAGCCAACAACGAGAATGAAGATTCCTTGTGGGGACGGGGCCTGATTTGCACAAGGCTCTTCCTGCAGCGTCGCACGTGAGTGTAGGCCCTGCCTGCCTATGGGAAAGCGAGCCCTGCGGAATCACCTGGCAGCACCCACATCGGGCAGGCCGGGGCCCTCTGTGCCCACAGTCCTGCAACGTGGACAGAGCAGGGCACGGCGGGCTTGCTCCCCCAGCCTCTGGCCACGCATGGCTCAGCCCTGACACACATTCACGACTGATGCTGCTTCCTCTAAGGTGCGAAGCAGCTGGCCTTCGCTTCCTCTCGACCAGCCGCTGAGCTGAGCACGCCCCAGAGAGAGGGCCTCTGAGGCAGAGCTTGGGTTTGGCAGTCGCCGCATGCACACGTTTGCTCCGGCACCACCTCAGAGGTGTTCCACGGGGCTGCAGCGCTTCCTCAGCTGCTGGCCAGCACCTCCATGCCACCTGCTCTTCGGATGCTCGTCCCTGTGTCCCCTGGGGCCCCTTCAGCATACCTACAGCCAGCTGAGTGGTGCCTCATGACCTCAAGCCCCGGCTGAACACCTCCTGAAGTGGACCGTCTCCACTGCCCCACTCAAATGTGCGCCTGCCCCTCACCGTCGGCTCGTGGGTTCTCCCACGACTGGGCCCGCGGCAGGACCAAGGCTGCAGCAAGGTCAGGCGGCACCTGCCGCAGTCACGGGAACCAACCATATTGTGGCAACTTTGGGGCTTGCTCTGCTGGCTTTCAGGAAGGAAGGAACGAGCCGAGCAAATGAGAGCAACGTTTCTCTGGCCCTCCGAACAGTAGGAACGCAAGTTTTCTGAGCGACGCGATGCGCTTCCCAGGCTGGAGGGGTGTGCGCCAGCCCACTCTGCAACCGCAACGATAGCAAATGAGAGCAGCCTGGCAGCCCCGACATCCTTCAGCAGCCCCCTGAAAATGGCGCCGTCGGCCTCTTGAACGGTGCAGTGCCCTGCCACACGCTGTAATTAAAATGTTCATTAGTGCACATGAGAGACAATAGGAGTGGAATTGTACAGTGAGCTCAAGATGAGACTTTGAGAGGTGCCATTTTAAAATCCCTCCTTCAGAATTGCTGCAAACATTAATCATCCCCACACTTCAAATGTTCTGATATCCACCTGGCTACACTATTAAAATAAAACTTGCTGCCCCAGGGAAATCCTACTTATTCTTAATTGTTTTGAGGCTTTGACGGGCTTTTAATCTAAGATTAATTCATGCAATTTTAAATAACTCTTCTTATGATTAATAAGCTTGAAAATTAAAAGGAGTCTAAAGCAATTATAATGAGCATTTGGTCATAACCTCATTAGGAGAAGGAGTGAAAGCCACACCACTGGCATCCTTACAAGATTACCATTTAAGGTCACTTCCTGGGAAGTCGCACAAAACTCTCCAAATCACGAAGGCAGATTAGGCCAGGTCAGCTGGGGAAAAAGAGCAACTATCTGGGTCATATTAATGCTGATATTATCTCACAGGCGTCTTGGGCTGGGTATTTGGGTCTGAGGGTTACTTTTGAAGCTATGCTCCACAGGGATCCAGGAAGGTCTTCCATAACACACAAAATACATACTTTTAAAATGTCCCCATATGTGTCAAGCTCTCGAGTGCCACCTGTACTTCTAGCAGGTCCAAGCCTTCGGAGATCCAGGGAGAACGTCTCGTGGATCAGAAGAGCTGGAGGGACCAGAGCGACGCACTCCATGTCCACGCTCAAAATGCCTCCCTTGGAGGCCTGAGGACATCCTAAAGTCGTGTCGCGCAGATCTTGGGCCTGGCCCAGTTCTAGATTTCGCGGTCTCTGACACAGGTGCCACAGGTATTCCTTTGCCCAGAATGCACAGTGCATTTCGTAGCAGCATCTTCCCTATAAAACCTACCACAGTGTAAGGACGCAGGAGCACCGGGGAATTGGTTTCAATGTGCAGGCAAGCGATTGCTTCCACCTCCAGTCCAAACTGGGACGGTGGACATGCGCATAAAATGGGGTGATTCTACCTCCATGCTTCCAGGTTTGAGCTGAAACAAATCAGGGAGACTAATCCTTTAGAAACAAATTTGGCGAGGAAATAATCTTCGCGTTGTCTGCATAACTTCATTCCCTGCCAGTCCTGCTTTGGTGCACCTTCCAGGCCAAGATGCTGTCCCCACTACTCCGTCACTGGCCTCATCCTGCTTGTCTAAGTGCACTGCATGGCTGTAAGCTGCCCAGCCAACTTTGGCACTGGGGCAGCGTAGAAAAGACATGGATTAAAACGGCAACTAGTTCAGGGCTAGTTCGAGTGCAGGAGCTCCAGTTTAGTCTTTGGCATCCCCAGGCGGTGCTGAGAGAAGGCCGGGAGGGCGATGGCCAGGGAGGCCATGGCTGCATCCCGCGCTCCTCTGAGGGCAGCGAGCCTTCTGTACTCATGAAGGGCTAAATGGATGCTTACAGTTGTGACAGGAGTGCCCAGGGCGGCCTCATAAAGCCTCCATGTGCACATTATATCAGTAACGATGGAGTAGAGTTAGTGCATCCAATTTTATTCCAAATACGTAGATCAGTTTGAACGATATGGCCAGGCTCCACTGGCAGCTCCCAGCACCACATAAACCCAAACGTTCGCCTTGCCTTCAGTGGAAGGGTTCAGTCAGGGCTCTTGAATGGGCCACAACCCAGGTTTGCTCTGTTTTTAAAACCAGGTTTAATTTAAAAATCATACAGTGGAGCTGGCTGCAAACCCACGGGTTGATTGGAGCAAAATTTAAATTCCTGTCAAGTCTATTTAAACACAGGCGCCTTCATAGCCAATTAGTTGCTCCATGTGAGCAACATCCACTTTGGCCTGGCCACTGAGAAGCCCCTCGGCCCACTGAGGGGGGCTGGGGAGGGAAAAATTAACTAAAACCAGGCATGGACACAGTATTTATTCTCCCCGTTTTATCACGGTGGGGTCCGCAACGTGTGAGCGAGACGCGGATCGATTCCTTGTCACCCTCAAATCAATGCCCCCGAATGGTCTGGGCATCTGTTTCCACGCAATTCTGTTTGCTAGGGCAGAGTTTGCCTTAATTGTTGCTATGTCTCCCCCTCACCCCCCGTCCCTGGGGCCCTAACCTCCTGGTAACTCATAGTTAACGCTCATTCCACATCGAAAACTACTTCGAATCCTCAACAGGTTTGGGGGGCTCTTAAAATTATTGCAACTGCGGAGGCAGGAGACTGGGAGGCTTTGTGAGAGAAGCATGCTCTCATCGACGGCCAGCTGGGCCCAGTCCCCACCGGGAAGGCGACAACAAAGGCGCTAAAAGGCCCTTTCAGGCCGCAATTGTGCCGCCGGGAATTCGGGGGATGAAAAAGCGCTCTGATGGAGAAGGGGGGATCCACGCAAGGCCCCCCCTTCCAGCCTCCACTCTCGCCAGAGAAAGTTACTGCCATAATGAAATGCTGTCAATCACCGCCAGAATCCAATTAAGGACCACTCAGCACAGGCGCCCTTTGCAGAAATATTTAAGACCTCGTTTGGTATACTCTGCAGACGAGGGAGGCACTCGGGGAAGGTTCGGACACCCTCCCATGCATGCCGGGTGTGCACTTTGGCGGATGCTTCCAACCCATGTTCCCCCGCTTGGGAAAGTCAGAACTACGACCAGATTGTGGCCCTGGGCAGCCCAGAGGGCTCTGACGGCCACGGTCCAAACCTTCGCTCAGCCTTGCACATGCCTGGCAAAGGCCGTCCTTCCATGTTTGTGTGGACCAACAGGAAACGCAAACCCGTCGTTTTTGGTTAAGTAAAGGGGAAATGCCTCCCTCTGCACTCCCCCATCCAGGATCTGCCAAGTTAATCCATTCCGTTCCATTTGAAAGTCTATTTTTATCTGTTTAGACAAATCATTAAGGGACTTGCCTGCACAGGCTGTTAATTTCAGAGGGGCTGGGCGTAGGAGGAGTCCCCAGTGAACTGTGTCCTAGATTAACAAGCAAGTGTTGACTTATCCATCTACTGCGACTCAGAATGGATTCAGGCCAATTCACGCCACCTCACGGGGAGCTCTGGGCTGTGCCCTCGCACGGCCCGATCCGCTTCCGGGAGAGGAGTAGAAAAGCGCACTGCCTGAAGCGTGCCGGCTGGGTGGCTGCTGGGGAAATGTGCTTTCTGGTGGTGGTGCCCCACTGGGGAAGTCTCCGCCAAGGAGACCTGCTGAGGCACACCAAGTACCAGGTGGAAACTGGCCCCAACTCCCTGTCAAATGGACTTTCCGCTGCTTTTGTTTTGCTTTTAGTTTTAGGGTTGTGTCCTTTTACAAAAAAAATGATTGTTCTGTTTCATCTCTTTTTAAGCTGCCCGCAGAGTCCCCTTTGAAGGGCAGGATGCAAATATTCCAATAAATCAAAGCGAACAGGTAACCGTGCCACGTGTTGCGAATCAGCACGACTGCTTGGCAGACTAAGCGACAAGGAGAGTTCAACTGCACATCCGTGCTCAGTCTTCAGTTGTACAAATAAAAAAAAGGTGCAAGCTTGGCTATTTTCCCACTTTCTGCTATTAATTCAGGCTGGCAACACATACGTTTAAAAACAGGTGAAGCAGGTCTGTAAACATCAGCTGAAATACTGCATAATTCATCAAGTGCATGTTTTTGGAAGATGCAGCTGAACGGGAAAGGTTGCACGATGGCACAGCGGTCAACGTCCTAAGTAAACACCAGACTGCAAAGATTCCACCAGGTAGCCTGTGTGTTCATATGAATCCTTTTGGGGTGGGATAAAGCAGTTTCTAGTCCTCAGGAAGGTGCCAGTGCTGTGAGTTCCCATTTTGCAGGATAGAAAATGGGGGGAAGGCAGCACCTCCTACTTTCTCCCACATCAACGCAGGCCGTGTTGATGCACGAAGCGCATACACCTCCTCCATCCAGCAATTACGCAACAGTGCCAAGTCGGAACCCCATTACATGCGAGCGCTGCATATTCCAGTTCCAGCCACCAACTTGTGCAGTTGAGCAGTTTATGCAACCAAAAACTTTTAATGGCAGACTGGAGATACATTACTTCCTCTCTCTAGTGAGCTACAAAACTGCAAAGACTTCCCAGTGGTTTTAAAGGCAGATAAAAGCATTTGGTTAGCATGGGATTCCACAAAAAAAAAACATTAATATGTTTTTATATTAATATGTAATACGAGAGAGGTATTACTACCACTCTACACGACTCTGGTACGCCCGCAACTGGAGTATTGTGTTCAGTTTTGGGCCCCTCATTACAGAAAGGATATAGCCAGGTTGGAGTCAGTGTAGCGTAGGGCCACAAGGCTGGTGGCCGGTTTGCAGGGGATGCCGTATGAGGCGAGACTGAGGGAACTGGGTCTCTTCAGCCTGGAGAAGAGGAGACTCGGAGGGGATCTGTTGGCAACATACAGGCATGTGAGGGGGCGTCACACGGAGGTGGGTAGAGACCTGTTCTCCCCTGCAGAGGAAGGCAGGATGCGCTCCAATGGAGCAAAGCTCAGGGAGCCAAGGCTTCATTTGGATGTCAGGAAGCACTTCCTGACAGTTAGGACCCCGAGGGTGTGGAATGGGCTTCCATGGGAGGTGGTTGAGGCCCCATTGGTGCGGGTGTTCAAAGATAGGCTGGATGTGTACATGGTGGGCATGTCGTGAGTGGAGCTGCCTAGAGCCAGGGGTCAGACTAGATGGCCCAGGAGGCCCCTTCTGACTTACTCTGTTTCTATGTTTCTATTTTGTTTCTATTAAAGAGGATATTAAAGCAAAAATTAAAAATGAATATGCAGCTAGCTAAAAATACTTAAAAGTTTGCAGTAAGCTAATCAAAGGCCGCATCTGTAATATTCTTTTGGCTGGTTTTTTTAGGAGTACCTGCAATTTGCAACCAGTTCTCACGGCTTTGTCAACATTAGTACATTCTGGTAAGCATGTAGGCAGATGTGGGAAATTTAGGGCTGGTGTCAAGAAGAGCCTGAGAATGCGGCGGGGAGCGCAACGCAAGAGCACGGCGGCGATGGGCAGGTGATTCTGGTTCAGGGCGAGGGCCTGCTTCCCCCGGCTGGCCACACCGCATCGCAGCCCTGGGCTGGGATTATGAACCAGAGCAGCTCTTTCAAGGCAGGAAGCAGATAAAAGGCAGCCACGCAGGGAAAGCAGGAACCCTTTCTCAGATGGAAGGGGCAATTCTGCATCTCGCATTTCGCACGGACACCAGCACAGCCCCTCTGTGGACGACGCCTTCGCCCCCTGCCCCCTGCCCTGGTGAGCTCTGCCCCGCCATTCAGTCTTCCGCAGAGGCATTCCTGGTGCGCCTCCCCAGATGGGAGATGCCTCTTCCCAATGGGATTTCTTGCTGGCAAGGAGAGGAGACTTTCACCCGTCCCACACATTTTTATGGGTGGACTTGGGGCAAACAAAGGCTGGGGAGGCCATGGGGGAAGAGGAGGCTGCCCTTCCATCGGGGCCTGGATGCGTATTTTCCTTTCCCACCTCAGCTCCTGCAGCGAGGAGGGCTGAGGTCTGGGACAGCTTCCAGAAATGCTCTCGGCTGCTCTGAACTTTCCCGCAAGAGCACTTCCTTTGCTAGGAAGATCACCAAAGGAACTCGACGGCTTCTCAAAGACACAGCCATGCAAAACCCCTGGAAACGGGGCCATCTTTTTAAACAATTCTCAAAAGCAGGCTAGCGCGACCTGGAGACAATTTCCATGTTAGCACGCTTACCGAAACTCTCTCTGCCACTGAACAGCGAGAGCAGATAATAACCATTAGTAAATCAAACTCCTTGCCAATATCCAGCTGGGCCTCTCGCATTTACATACAGATAGAATGGGTATATGTTTTTAATATGTATGTGATAACGCACTTTCCCCACAGCTGAAGTGTGTCTTACAAAAGGAGGAGGCGAATGGGAACAGCGTTGCCATGAGATAATAAAGTGACCTAGATAAAGTATTAGCCAGCGATTGATCTCAAACAGGGGAAGGCTGCCTCTTCCTGACCCGGTTACTTACTATGCATAGATTCCATTAAATAGAGCTTAGGAATTGAAAGCTTCGTGAAAACGGTGCCACGGAGGCTGAGATAAACGCTGTCCCGGTTCCACTGTCCCCTCTTGTTCTCAGCCATGCTGGATAAACGCCGGTAGAGAAGCGGCTTTCTTTTTTATGCTGATGCCAGTCTGTGAGCATACAGAATGAGGGGGAGCCAGATTGCATTCCCTTAATCAGCTGGGTTTAAGGAGGCCAGCTTACGAGGTTCACAGAATTCCTCATCAGGCAAAATGGCGAAGTGCTGCACTGAGCCGAAAGTCGGCATGATGGCTTGGAACAGGGAGACTGAACGCCTGGGCAGACATCACAGGAAGCTCAACATCGCTGGCTCAACGTCATCTTTGTTGAGCCAACTTTGCAGGGAAACTGTGAAGATGCAGACTTGACTGTCACTGCCCACAGTTCCTTGGGGGTGGACAGAATCCCGAAATGAGCAATAGGCACATGGGGTATCTTCTCAAGTGGCCAAACCTAGGCTTGCTTCACAGTCAAAGGAACCAAGAGCCAAGCCGAACCCCGTGCCACGCCACGCCACGCCACGCCACCAGGTATTACCAATTGTATTTCTACTGTCCTGCTCTTGCACTTCAGGCTATTTTAATGCAGACCACTCCTCCCGGCAGGCTTTGCCCCATCGTATCAACTCTGGTGCAACTGATTTCACCCACTGGAATGAAAGTCACAGCAGAAAACGATTCGGGAATATGAGGTTATAGCCATGTAAAATGCAGCTTTTCAAAACACACTAATGGAGAGCCAGGAGCTCGGCCACCTTCCTACGGCTGCCACGCTTCGACTGGGCGAGGTTCCCGGGAGCCCCAAGGGCTGCAGTCCAGAGAGCCAGAGGCACCTATTTCTCTCCTCTGCTGCCCACCACGCCGTGCCTCTGACGGACATGTGATCCCGCAAGCTTCTTTTGCCCAGGAGATGTTCCGAGCTGGGAAACCTCACCCCCTCCCAGCGACCACTCTGCTCGATCTGCAGGCCAGTTCAAAGGCCATCGCAAAGGGCTGGCGTGATCCAGCGAGGGGCCCCAGGCGGACTCCAGAAATGCACTTGCAGGGAGGGGAGGCCACTCCCAACGGGTCAGATACGCCTTTGGCTGCTCACAGCTGGAAACAGGCAGGCGCAAGAAAGCACGCTTCTTAGGTTCCTGGGCAGGCTTCCTTGCTGGGGCCATCGATCTGACCTCATGGCATTTCAGTCCTGCAAAACTCTTGCAGCCAATGCCGGGCTTTATGTGGGGAACCAGTGTGTGAGAGGAGGAGTATGGAACCTTGCGAAAGGTCGCATTCCTATTCTGTCTGGTTAACAGAGCTACTGGAAGGCATCAGCACGGGCAGGTTTCCTTAAGCTGGCCAAGGTGGTAAGAACGGCAACGGGAAATCGGTGTCCAAGCTGCCACATTTCCGAAGCATCAGCGAGACTACTGAGCCAGGCCAGGGAGTGGGGTGCAACCCACCCCCAGGAGTCTGGAGCTGGGCAGCAGCCCTTGGGGGCCCTGCACCCAGGGCATCCCCCCCCCCCACTTTAGACCTGTCACTGCAGGCTCAAACAGAGACCTGAGAAAGTTTCCCCGGCGCCCAGGGGCGACTTCCAATGCTGAATGGCCAGACCCACTGGGTAAGAAGCCCACCTTCAGGGAAGCAAAGCAACATGGAAGAAAGTCCTAAATCTTCAAGACCCACGCCTATTTTTGGTGCTGATGTGCTTTTTTTAATTATTAAAAGGGCAGGAGGAGCGATGCCGTCTTCAGAGTAGAACCAGGCACTTCGGGGCAGGTAGTTGGAAAGATATATAACTCTGCATTGCTTTTCCTATAGGCACTCACCCCTTGGCCTCCGTCTTTATGACTTTACACCCTGGAGTGGTGTTATAGCTTTTGAACACGCACATCTATACTGAGGGTCGGAAGTGTGATCTGCAGATGTTTTATTTATAAGTGGCAGGTCTACTGCATCACAGAGAGCAGGCATTTACCAAGAGAAACGGGCTTTATGGAACCCCATTCTGTCGGTTTAATAGTCAAGCTACCCAGCCATAGAATAATAACAGCGTGCAAGGTAAATGCATCTCCATCTCTAGAACCTGTTCCAAGTTCTCTCAGATGTGACTAAGTGCAGGAACCTTCCAACCATCAAAAGATAATAAAAAAGAAAAGAAAAAAGGCAAATTAGGGCAGCCGCAACCATCCAGCTACCCAGGAAGAGAACAGACCATGTGGGGGAAACACCGCATGAAGGAGCTGCAGAAAGGTGTCCTGCTGACGCGAACAGAAAGCATCTGCATCCAAATGCTGTGTGGAGCCAGGTGGGCCGCAACCATGACACACCCCCAGAGTGGCGGGCGGCGGGGAGATGAGGCCCAGCTCAGCCCACTGGCTTTTCGGACGTTTCCCCTTTCAACATTGGGCATGTACCCCGCCACTCACATTGCAAGCAGGTGTGGTCAAGCCTCTGTTTGAGGAGTACAAGGTTACACCCCCCCCCCCCGAGTAAGCAGGGCTCCTTGTGCCATTGTGCTGGTGCAGGCTGCGATTCTTTAATTTTGCTGGAGAAACGCAACCCGTCTTCCCTTTCCACCACAGATCTATTTATTTATTTATCGGCTCGCTGGTACACATGAATTGTTGACATTAAACCAAGAGAGCAGTGCTGGTCTAACAAAAAAAGAAAGAAAGGAAAAAAGACATCTCCATCTGGGCAGGTGGCACAAACAATCAGCAAATGGGAGAAGTGGCAGCCAAGCCCCAAAACCTAGTCAGGTATTTTGGCCATCAGCTCCACAGTATAAACCGATCTAGCCTCAGTGTGGAAATGTGCAGCCAGGATTGAGTGCTAGAGGTATCAGGCACTCCTCTTCTGTAAACACTACAGGCAAATCAGAATTTCAGCCACTTTTCAGTGTCCTCGGAGATCAGCCAATCCTTCACTGTCCTAAAATGCACTGCTAGGTCTAATTTGCAAGCCTTAATGGCCACAGCATCCGGTCACATTTTTTTGACATTTTTATCTCCATCTCCTAGCTTTGACAGCCTGGTGGAAAGCCCTGGAAAATCCAAAGCTTGCATGTTTTTGTGGAATTTTGACTGGTCCTCATGACCTGGGGTTACATTAGAAGAAATGTCTAAGCAATATACAAGCAAGAAAATAAATAAATAGGAATTAACAGAAAACGCTGTATAAAAGAAGTGACGGCAGGCCCATTCTCGTATAAGGGCTGCAAACTGCAATTAATTAACGTGAAGGTTGCGATACCATGTTCCAGGCACATCCCGCAAGGCCCTTGGAATATTCCGCCTCCGATCGACTCCATCGGAAGCGGTTACGTGACATCAGAAGCCAGAGATTGCGCTGTGCGCCACACAAATGCCATTCTGCTGCGCTGTACAAACCAAGCCATCATGCCTTATTCAGGGATTAACACAACATCATGTAACCTTATGAATAATCAAGGGTTAAAAGGGTTGCTTAATGCTCACAGAACCCCTGATGGCCAGGTTTTCATGACAAGTATGATGTTTATTCATTTCATTTGTAGACCACCCCACAGCCAAAGCTCTCTGGGTGGCTGACCGCAAGATTAATCATATTAAGGATTAGTATGGGCCCAGCTTATTATCCATTAAATAACCTAGTACAAACCAGGGATCTCTATAGGACAATTGTAGGTTAAACCACTTACTGTGGGTTGTTTAGCCAAGGAGTATGGTGTTGGGGTTCAGACGTAATGTAGCAACCTCCAATTGGAGGTTTCATATTCAAAATGGCTGCAGAATGTAGCTGGCACATGACATAACCTGCAATTTGTTGCTGTTAGGTACCAACTGGCTGATGGCATGAGAGCAAGGAAAAAGACAAGATTGCAATTTTGGAAACACTTGCTGGAACAAATTTTTAGTAGGTGATGCAAACCCCAAAGGTTCAGCGGCTGACTAATAATAGTGGCGGGAAGTTCCAGAAAGTAGGTTCTGTTTCACTGTGACTCGATCTTCAATATTTTGGGCATCACCCAAGGGAATGACCCAAGGAACACAAGAACCAAGCTGCTGGCAATGGCTCAAACGATCTCGCAACCATCTTGGCTGGGAGTTGCTTGCAGCTTTGTAAACAAGGGCTAGCACCACTGGCTAAGTAAAATGTATGTATACATCTCCTGCCTGGTGGAGTGCAAAGGCTACTTACGGGTAAATCTGTATTGTTGGCATTATTTTTAAAAAGGAAGACATGGTTTATGATTTACTGCACGTTGTTAGTATAGACAGAGGCAAAGGGGAAGCTGGGAAATGAATGTATTTCTCTTGGAATCTTAGTAAGGCAGAGCCCTCACCTTCTCCTAATGCAAAGATCCCATCCAAACCGCAAGATCAGTTTTACAGCAGGGATATGAATGACAGCTTATCCCAAAACACCCATATCCATAAATATTCATGCCAAGTTTACAGAAATTGCTGTTGAATTCAAGATTTTTTTAAAAGCAGAGTTTAGTTAGTTAAGGAAGAGATCTGAATACTTGCTAATATAGAAAGTCCATTCGTTAGTCCTGAACACAGAATATCAGCACCAGTCCAAGTTCCAAGAAGTCTTTTAGCGGAAATGTGTCCCATAACCACTATTATAACCTTTATGGAGGAGCTAAAATGATAATGAAATTAAGAAGGATGTTTATGGATGCCTCGATAGTGTCCGGAAGGAAAACTGAGATTTAGCATTTGTCAACTTACGGAGAAAAAACAATTTCCAAACTTGCATACGCAATGAATTTGTTAACTTCTGCTGCTCGGATCTCAGGGAAAGGGTAGATTGACTCACCATTAATTCCTCAGGGGCTGGCCGATCCTTTGGTTGCTTTCTCATACTGTATACCAAAAGAGAAAAGTAGATGGAATATTATGAAGCCGGGAATACTGAAGAATTTTTAGTCTCTGATCATGGTGATCCAATGGAGACAAAGCAAAACAACCCCAGGCCCTGGACACCCTTCTGAGTGAAGGCTGAAGGATGGCTCCAAATCAGACATAGAAACATGGAAACAGAGCAAGTCAGAAGTCTGATACATGAAAAGTTACGACTTTTCTGCCACAATGGAATCTGGCAACCAGCCACCTTCTCCCACATTTGCATTAGGTTTTTAAGAGTTCACTTAGAATTTCTTAGGCATACATGCAAAATATGAAGTACGGCAGTGACCGATCTGTGTCGTACACAGTGACTCATCAGGAAGCTGGAGACCAGGTGAGTTAGCTCATGTGTGAAATGGCCTTTCAAGCCAGCAACCTAAGAGGAGGTTCCCATGTTGACTTTGCCCACTTGGCAGCCGCTGTCCAACATGGAAGATCGGGAGTGGGGTGTCCGCTGTGTTGCATTAAGCTTTTCCCAATCAAGGAAGTTGTAACGATTCATATCTATCTCCTCCCATATTAAAGCACTCACCACAACAAGCATTTATAGCTCAAACTTTGCAACAATTCACAACTTCATAAAACCACATTTATTATCCCCCTGTTGCAGACTGGGGGGATAATGAGAGAGGAGGAGAGAGAAGTGGTCCAAAGCCAGCCACTGGGCTGTGGCTGAGAGGAGACTGGAGCCAGAATGTACCTTGCTTGCTTGTTGCACGTGCACCGCCACCCTATCCTCGTGCAAGAGGTGAAGGGAGCGGAGAAGAGGCAGAGGAGTGATCGAACTGGGCAGCCCAGCTGCTCCAGTTCAGGACACCTCGGACAGCGCAGTTCTGCGGTGCTATGAAGCTAGCTCCCCAGGTACCAGCGCAATGCAATTTCCACTCATTCCAGGAGATCTGCCCATTTCCCGCACAAAGTGAAATGAAGCAAGAGCCCGGCTGCAGCAGCAAGCACAGAAGAACTTGGTGGATAGCTCCCGTCCTAACTAATAACCATGCGCAGCCCAACCGAGGGTGGCGTTCTCGCAAGTCGTTCCAAGCCGCCTCGGCAACATGCGTATTGTGACATTCCAAAGTACTGGGATCTCGTGGGAGAACAGGCCATTATCTCCCATCATTTATGCTTCAGCCTGACATCTGTGGACATTTCTATAGAGGTTAGCCCTCCTCCTTTCCTGCCTCAATTAAAAAAAATATAAAAACGATATGCTCTCAGATTAATCTCCAGACAGAGACAGAAAGGTACAGCCTCGGCCTGGGAAAGCAGGATAGATCACCAACAATTATGACTCCGACATAAAAAGCTAATCTACCCTAAACTGGATCCGCTTTCTAATAAGCATAAGCCCCGTATTTATTATTTCAATTAACTCTAAAGTCACACTGCTAATTTTTTTGTCAGAACACCACCCTTTGGGACAGGACACTCTGGGAGAGGCTGTCTCACGGTAGTTTAGGTTCACATCGTCTGAATTTATCCAAATACGCCCTCTCAGGAACCAGTGCTTGACTTCCTCCCTGGGTTCAATTCTATTAGCTCAATTCCAACTTTTACTTCCAGAGAAAAGGGAGATTAGACCTGAGGAATTCAGTCTGACTGCCAGCTCCAGATGCTTCCATGCGAATATTCCCACCATTGCTACTCTTGCTGCTCCAGTGATAACAGAGAAAGTCTTTTCTTTCCTAGCGTTTGAAAGAGAGCCCCCCTTGGTTCGCTTCAACCCTCCCAAAAGGCGGAGCAGGACCTTAGTGGGACTCAAAGGGACAGAACTAGGTTGGCATAAAGACCTTCTTGTGGTGATACAGGCATTACCCTGCTCTGCTAAATTATACCCTCTTTAAAAAAATGGTCATGCAAGCTCAATTTGGCAGGAAAAATGGGATAACGCTCTACCAAATCCACCAATTTAGACTACTTGCTCCCATCCTGTTTCACCCACAAGCCTCTTATTAGCTTTCTATATAAACGAGGCATTAATAACATGTCATTATAAAAGCTCGCACTTAGATCTTTGACCTTTTGGCGTGCAGGAAATTTCTGAGGGGGGCCTTTAAGAAAAAGCCCTCCCCAGTTAATTTAAAGGGCCTTCTATTGAATTAGGCAGTTTGTCTGGAAGAGGCTAATGCACCCTAAGGTGTGCTTCAAAGTGCAGCCTCTACCAAGAAGACGCCCCATAAAGCGACTCCGAAATGAAAAGCCCACAAGTGCACCGTTTAGCCCTCTTCAAACGGAGGGCCCACTTTCCTAAGTAATGTGGGAATGCCAGAATAATGGAGTTACAAATCAGATTATCTGTCATCCTGCTCCTTCAAGTGATTTGAACCCCTCAGACACGCAGCACGGGCTCCTCCTCCAGGACACACCCAGGTTCCCAGCTGTTTATCAAGGGGGGGGGTTTCATGACCCTTTGTGTAAATAACGTTTACATAATTTAAGCAGTTTGCTCAGCCTGCTGGTCCAGCTGCCCACGGCCCCGCCAAGTCCCTCTGGAAGGACGCAGAGAAAGCCGTGTGGTCCTGCGGTACTGTGGACTTAATGACATGTGCCACTTACAACGCAAGAACTGCACGTTTGCAGACGCAGCTTACCACTGAGTGATGAAGTGTACAAACGGCTCCGAGAACTCTCCAACCGGAAGGACCGGCGATTCCTGCATTGGATGGGGGGAGGGCAGGGGAGAGAAAAATAATCAGCAAGTGTGAGTCCAGTTCGTGTGTGCCGTTGCTCTCGGGGAGAAAACGAGTGAGGAGAGCTGCCCGTTTCAAAAAACCGGCCCTCTTTGTGCAGGAGAGCAGAGGAGACCAAGTCTTACGAACCTGTTAGAAATCCTGCATTGAGAGGTAATGAGTGTTATACCATGGGTAAAAGCATGTAGAAATAAGGCAGAGGGGAGGTAAAGAAGGGACAATGATAGCCACAGGGCAGAAAAGAAGGTAGGGAAAGTGTAAATGAGAAATTAATGATTATTTAAGTAACACCCAAATGGTCTTGTAATTAACAAAGAGCTGGGAAATTATTCTTGTGTTGACCTTTGCTTCCTGCATCATAGCTGCTATTTATTTACATTTAGCAATCCCAAATCTTATTAGATTTAAGCAGGGGAGGCCAGGAGAGTATGGGGAACTTAAAAACAAAGGGGGAAAGGGAGAATGGGCTGAGCCCATTAACAGCAGATCTATCAACACACAAAGCGACAAACAGATTCAAAACCAGAAGCAACCCTCTGATTCCAAGGAGGAATGTTTTATCTGCAAAAGAAGGATTTACAGATTGAGGAGGTTCTGCTGTGTGCCCCCCCCCGCCCCCAGCCCGCACCCAAGAATGACAGAGAGACTTGCCAGTGTTTATAGTGTAACAGCTCAGGATGTAATGAAATTGCACTGTGGAGTACTTTAACAGTCATCTCATTAGACCTACACTTGGAACAAGAGAGCCTGCATAAACCAGGAGTCAGCTGCAAATGACTCGCTTCTCATCTATTCTCATTTGCTATTAAAAATACCTTTCGGCAGCTTTTGCAACTATTCCTCCTTCTCCCCCCCCCCGCCCCGTCCCCGAGTGCTTGCAAAGTATGATGCATGCACCTATTTAAATTAACAAAGGAATGACTTATTTTAATCTCGCCGTGCTTTGGAGCGCTTTGGCCATTTGCAAGAGCTATATATCATCGCATACAACCTTCCAGTGCTGCAGGCGAGAAACTCGGAGCACACGGCATTTGGTGGGAGCCAAACAATTTCTCTCGCACACAACTGTGTCAAATGCATGTGTGGGGTTCATTACAGCCGGTTGCAAGGGAAATGGCTTTGATGTGAAGGGAGAAAGGGAGAAAAAATTAAAAGGGAGAGAGAGGAGGCCGCCACGACAATGATAAAAGCACCTCCGTGATACGTGTGTGGATGTCATTCTCAATGGCGGCAGGGAGATGCAAACACCGAGCTGCTGACGTGATTAGTAAATATACATATAATTGCAACGGCCAATTATCAGAAAAATGAGAGTGGTAATTACAAGACAGAAAATTAACTAGAACTCTTATTAAGGCTTTGTTTCCAATTCAAACAATCGGAAATTGCAGCAAAACACAATTAAATCAAAAGCAACTGAAGAGTAAAAGACGACAGTATTCCAAGGGTTGCCTTTGACACACATTTTGAGAATTCTGCCATGTGGGGAAGATTACTTTGAACTTGGCAACTGAGCAAATACTGGATGGTGTGGGTGGCATTTCTCCTATCTGGCACATGACAGATGGCAAGGGTGAGAGAGCCATAGACAAATCCCACTGGTGCAGGGAGAAGCCTTAGCATTTCCACAGCCCAGGTTGATCATTCCAAGTGCTTCATGCACATAACCTCAGTAATCCTGGAGACAGCCCTGCAAGGCAGGCCAGTGCCATCATGGCTGGAGTCCTGCAGAGGGCTCCAGGTGGATTTGGATGGGGGACCAGGGAGCAGCAGCTGGGGGTGCACCTCTGCCCTGGAGGGCGCCTGGCAACGATCAAGCAGCACCAAGCCAGGGCCCTCCCTGCACCCATGGCCAGATCAAGGCTGCACCTCACAAAGCAATGAGAAGGCTGATTCCGAGGATCCGTGGCTGAAACCAGGCACAAAACAGGCCATTCTCCGCTCCTGCAACCTTTGTGGAAGCAGCAACGACCCAGTGGACCCTCAGTCAAATACCTCACAAGTTCCACCACCATTGCTCCGCAAAGACCCACGACTCTGCAAGCGCAGCTGCTGGCTTCCTTTCCGGTTTGGGGAGGCTGATCACAGGGCAGGCGTGGAAAAGGACCTGGCCAGCGGCTATGGACACCTACAGGAGGGCTATGGAGAAGGGCAGTCGGGGGGGGGGGCGTTTTGAGTGATGCCTCCGCCTGGTGAATAATGAACGGTTCAGGGAGGTCAAACCATTACAACGGAAGCTGTTTAATTATTAATTATGCGCCATCTACGAGCGAAAGGACAAGTTCAGCCTGTTTAATATGTGGGAAACGCCGACTAGCCCCTCGCTTGGCATTTTGCTATTAGCACTCATCAGCAAGGAGTTGGAGCAGAACAGGCAAAGGCAGGCAGCAGAAAATCTGGATGGGGGGGGGGGCTGAACTTTAAACTCCCTCCCTAATATTTAATTTGTGGAAGTGACAGCCCTCCAGGAGCAGCGCTGAGCCGAGCCGAGCCGAGCCGAGCCGAGCCGGCTGGCCAAAGCTGCGTGTTCTGCGGCTGGCAAAGGCGGCCGTCCTTTCAGGCACGCCACTCAGGGCTTTCCTCCAGGCACTTGCCGTAAACTGTTTGATCGCATGCGCATCCACAGGCACCCTCTTTTCCTGGCCTCACCCCACTGTCTGCAAATGTCGCAGGGCGAGCGCTGACGCACCCGGAGCCAAACTGGGACGGCATCACACGCTCAGAGACATGTTTGCAGGATCCGTTCCTGCGAAGGGGTAAAGAAACCCAAACACCAGTGGGCGATGCCACTTGGAAAACCCGCACATGGAGGCCCACCTGGTATTGGGGAAGGAGCATGGAAGTGGGGACGGCTGGCCCCCTCCAGGCAGGCCCCCTGCTTGAGAGCAGCGAGCTCTGGGAATGAAGGACAGACTGGGCGTGGGCTCCCAAGAGCTTGCCAGCATCCCTCCTCCGGCCAGGAGCTGACCCGAAAAATTCACCTTTCTCAGGCTGGATGTTGCCCTCCTCTGGAAGGAGCCCTGTGAGGTACGGACTGGGTCAGCTGGCCCAATCCGTGCCCCCCATTTCTCACCTCTGAGTGCACCAAAGGCTTCCTCTGCCTGAGGAAGAGAAGGCCAAGCCCGGGAGCCAAGCAGTATGTACTATATAAAGCATGCAGAGGTCTTGAGAAAATGCAGGATTAAAATGATCGGGCCAAATATGGATTCAGGTGTTATCTGCTTAATAGATCACTTGTGTTTGACCTGATCGGACCAGTCAGATCTGACATCTCGGGATGCCTTGCAGCCCATTTTCTTCCCTGCTGCGAAGTGGTTTCTACAACCTGCTGAGAAAGGAGAGGGCCATGAATGCTGTCAAGGAGCTGCAGCAGAGATGAGTAACTGGGGGCTGCAGGGCCAACCTGAGTCACCTGAAGAGGTTCCCCAAAGCTGCCAGCCAAGAACATCTGGCAGCAGAGGGGAGGGACGTTCCAGGAACACCGGCTGCGAGTGCAGGCCCTTCAGAGCTCTTCTCAGTTTCTAGCTGGGACTCCCATGTTTGTGTCTGCAGGGCAGAACCTCTGGAAGGGCCCCTTGATGGTGAACTGAGTGGAGACGCCACTGAAGAAGATTCATGCACTGACTGGTAGACAGAGACGGGGAGAGGTCCTGCCACAGGAATGAGGTGAGGCTGCACCAACATGCTCCCCTGCGGGCAGCTCTCTCTTGGGTCGGGCCATCAGATCACCCTTTCGCCATCAAGCTGGGCCTGCAGAAGACTCTGGGTAAAGGATGCATACCTGGAAGCTTGCAAATCTGCTGAGCCAATGCGCTTTTGTCTGACTATTGGTGCTGCACAACTCCCATCTACTGGTAGCATCATTCACTTGAATGCTGCTGTCTTTTTGTCTTACTACAGCATTTTATTAGGCTGTATTGGTATTTTTCTAATTCGGTTTTTCGGCCGATAGCCACTCTGAGGTCTTGAAATGGGATACGAGAGTTTACTGATAAAATGAAACTGTCCGTTCATGCCAATTGCTCAAACTGGGGTTGGGCCTCACCTGTTGCTTGGGCGAACAGAGCACAAAACCTGGAATATACTCGCAAGTCCCTTGTGCGGAGGAACTCAGAAGGCGATCCTTCGGGAAGGCAGGCCCACCATTGCTGAATGTCAGATCCCACTAAGCGTCCAATGAACCCTGGGCTGCTCCAGAAAACA